>OZ026492.1:25119820-26362320 GCA_964019985.1 Aurelia sp. 4 Dawson et al 2005 | reverse complement strand
GAAACCATCGCAAAAATCTATCAAGTCCACGATAAACAAAAGAAATGCATGACGGTTGAGCCAGAGCTCTTAAATTTCTGGCCACTTACGAATAAATATTGCCCAATTACTTTACTGAGGATTAACTGATTACGTATGATCCAGAATGAAGTATTAATTTGTTAGACAAAGAAGAAGCTAACATCCAAAGCATGCCCTTGGATACCTAGCTGCGGGGACGGCCATTCAGCCGCAACTCTCAGTTTAATCAAGCCTATTCAATAATTCGGGAACGCAACGAAACTGATCCGTTGCCATCCTTGCACGAAACTTCCAGTCTGCTTTGGTCCACTCGATTGATATACTGGGCGGTGAGTTGGAAAATGCCTCCGTTTGGAAGGATACTGTTCCCTGATGATCGAAGGAATAAATATCGGTTTAATGAAGTGTTGAATAGCCAAAACCTTCGGCGAGGTTTCGGATATTCCCTGGCTAAAGGTTTGTTTGATCAGTATCAATTCTGAAAACAATAGACTTGATAGACACGAAATTTGTGTTCGTTGGACTCCCAAAGTCCATAAACGGTAGGTTCGGCAGGTTTGGAAGGCCTGCTTAAACCCTCTGCTCCAAAAGGCAAACGCTTTGACAGAATTTGGAGGGATTCTCGTTTTATTTGCGCAACTCTAAAAATGAGATGAATCTGCTCAGGGTTGCCAATGTAATAGGTAACTTTACTATTTGCTGCCAGTAATAACCGTGCTTTTCAACTGGAAACCTCCTTTCCATCAGGATGAATCTGAAAATCTGCCGTTTCAAAGAATTTTCTCTTTGATTGGCAAATGTGTTTCAGTCTCTGCGAAGTCTACCCTACTTAGACTTTGGAAGGTTTGGAATTATCAATTGAACCAAAGACACCCTAAGGTTGCTCACTCTTTCCCAACGTTTTGAGGGATTTTCCTGAGAAAAGGGTCATTTCGAAAGGCCTTGAAAGGGGGCTTATAACACAAATCAAATTTTCCAGAAATTTCAGCTTTTCAGCGATTACTCAAATACGCTGCTGCACGTGCCATCCTCTTGTAAGAATGGAAGAGGAGACAATGCCTAAAGGGCAGGGCAACTACCGGCAAATCAAAAAGAAACAATACTCGTTTGAAAGGCCACTATACTTTTGGATATCGAATATCGAAAGCAACAAAATACTGAAAGTTGTCTTTTTTTATTGTCAATATTTTTTAGTAGGTTCAGTAATTTACACAGCTTTAATTGGCCATTCTTTCTCGTAGATATTCTGCAGAAGATTTTTCCAAAAACCTGCAAAGACCAGTGAAGTAAAGAGCAAAATTTTCTTAAGTTTTCCTTCCTAACGATCATGGAACTTGCATGCACCCACGTATTTGGTCCTAGGACCTAGGACCCTAGGACCATAGGACCAGGACCCATATTAACCAGACAATAGGTAACTCCCAGTCTAAAAATAACATTTTTAGTTCAGAAGTTCAGCTGAATCATAGACTGCCATAAAAGTTTCTTAATTTCACATGAAATTTTACCCATTTAGTACTTAAAGTTTCTTAATTGGCTTCTTATTTTTTTGAATGCAGAATGAAATGGTCTATTACACGTTTTTTATAAGAAACTTGGATCAGGCCATAGTACTAAAAGTTTCTTAATTTCGCATGAAATTTTGTCCATTCTAGTACTGAATATTTCTTAATTGGTTTCTTATTTTTTGAATGCAGAATTAAGCAACGTTGTCGCTAACACTGCGACAGATGTGTTTCTTGACATTTAAAACATCATAAAGGAATAAACAGTGTTCTCTTATGTTGACACACAAATGGCTAGATAATAATGCTCAAGATTAAGGGTTTAATGATCTATTTGCTATAATATTTATGCTTTTAACTTTGAAAAGTTTCTCAGTACTTCTCAGACATAGTGATAGAGTTTCTTAAAATTTTGGCCATCTTAGTACTAGCTGTGGTACTAGTTTCTTATAAAAAAACGTGTAACCACACCCTTGTCTGCTAGGACCTTAGACCTTAGGACTATAGGACCAGTAGTCATACTGACCAGACCTTCTAGGAAGTCCTATTTATCGCTACCGTAAAAGCTTTATTAAGCCCCTGGGAGGCTTATTCAATTTCAGACAATTCAGAGAGGGGGGCTTATTAGAGAGGGGAGCTTACAAGTTTTTATAAGAAATTGGTTTATAAGAAACTAGTACTAAGATGGCCAGAATTTTAAGAAACTCTTAGTACTATGTCTGAGAAGTACTAAGAAACTTTTCAAAGTTAAAAGCATGGATATCATAACAAATAGATAGTTGAACCTTTATTCTGGAGCAATAGTATCTAATCATTTGTGTTTTTGGCATAACAGAACACTGTTAATTCCTTCATGATGTTTTAAATGTCAAGAATCACATCTGCCGCAGTGTTAGCGACCACATTGCTAATTCTGCATTCAAAAAATAAGAAACCAATTAAGAAACTTTTAGTACTAAAATGGACCAAATTTCATGTGAAATTAAGAAACTTTAGTACTACGGCCTGATCCAAGTTTCTTATAAAAAGGCGTATTCACAAAATCATATGACAGTCTATGATTCAGCTGAACTTATGAACTAAAAATGTTATTTTTAGATTAGATTTACCTATGGTCTTGTTAATATGGGTCCTGGTCCTATGGTCCTAGGGTCCTAGGTCCTAGCAGACCAGGGTCTGGTTAATAGACCATGCCTACTGGTACGATACCGTGGGGAGCGAAAGACAATGACTACCTCATGGCCAATAAAAAGGACACGCAACGTTCAACTAGCTACGACTACACTACAAACGATTAAAGACTAATGGACAATGTACCATGTTTAACTGTATCTAATGATAAATGAAAATGGAATGTAAAAAAAGGAAAGGTGCTCTGTGGGTTGCTGGTGGCGGCTTCACTCTTCATGGTTTTTAAGGGGCCAGGTAAGGTAATAAAATGTCAATTTTTGAAACTTTTGGTAAATTGTGTAAAATCATCTCCATCAGGCATCCATCAAAAATAACTTCTTTTTCTGTTTACCTTGCCTGCCCCCTTAATGTAGCGTAGTGTTATTGGTAAAGAGTGGTGTAGTGTTACGTTGTGTTCTTTTGTTAGTTGATTTTTAGATTATTGTTCAAATTCATTGCGACAGCCATTCATAGTGGGGACTAGATGACCATGTGTCTTTTCCCGTTATGATTGGCTCAGATTATTGTATTGTAGTTTTTTTAATGTTATATTTATGCAAAAAAAAGAAAAAAAACAATGTACCAGATTCTGTTCCACACCAGACGTCAGGTCAGGAATATGATAAATTGAATGGTGTCGCAAACGCAACTGATTTGATGTGATAGATAAAATACCTGACATCTGATGTGAAGAAGAATTTACAAGGAAAAAGAATATTTACTTTAAAGGGACTTGGTGGTTGCTTAATACTAAGGCTGTGAAGATGTGGTTGCTTAATACTAAGGCTGTGAAGATCTCAATCAAACTGACCAGTTTCGTGGATAAAACGTTAAGTCAATTCGAGTTTACTTCTATTCATGTCATTAGAAAGGTTGTGATCACCACATAACGAAAGCTGGGTCAAAGCATCATTAGAGAGGTCGGCAATTTGTATGGCTGGTCGTAGTAATTCAACAATTCCAGCAAGAAGATCTTGTCGTTGAAAATCAAATGAAGGGCAGAACAACAAAAAGTGTTCCGTATCCTCAATCCTATCGCTTGTGGGGCACATTGGATTTACAGTATTTTTACAGCACATTGTTTTCATTGACTCGCCTGTTATAAAAAAAGCAGACTGCAATGGTTTACCTGTGACGGCATTCACGGACAACCGCGAAATTTCCATCCCCAATGATCTTGCCGATTTTGTAGAAGCCATGAATCGACGGTCTTTCACGCTTGGTTAGCATTCTGTTCTTGAAGTCTTCATGGAAGAGGACACCTGGGAGATGTAAGACGTGCTTTAAATATTACACAAACACTTGCTGTGTAACAATCACGGCCCTATTTGCAGTACGCGAGATCAATCAATACAGGTTATTCATTTCAAAGGCAATAAAGTTTGCATTGCAGAATCATGATTTTTCTTCACCATACTTGATGAGGTGCCAACCTTACTAAATTAAACAGGCACTCTTCTGCTGAGAGTGACTATTTGAAGAGGGCATCCGAAGCCGATTTCAAACGTTCAAAGTATCCACGAAAATTGTAGAACGGATTCAGCTTTGAGACAAATTACAGGATTGTAATGACGGAATGCGGGTAGAGTGTCTATGACAACGCTTCTGTTCGATGAATCTCCCATTTGCCAGCAAATTTTGCTCTTGCTGGATAAAATTACAAGGCCTAGTGTTTATGCAAGAGCCAGCTGCATGCTTGTTTGCCTATGGACAGACTTCGTCTTGGAACTGTGAAGAAGGAAAATGAGAGAACAGGGCCCGTGGGAATGGGCTGAACTTTCGAATTCCACATACCTTCCTCAAATAGAAATCCTGAAGTCTCACAATAACATGGTTGAATGGCAATACGAATAAGCTTCAAGCACAGGATAAAGAACAAATTCTTTAACGACCTCCAAGATCAGGCAAATTTCCCCATATATATTTTATCAAAATGCTACAAGCTCCAACAGTACCGTCTATCTACAATCTCGAAAGAGTAGAATTTCTCTAGACTTTTGAGAGATAAAGAAAGTATTTCTTTTCCTTCGTGAACACTTTCCTTTCAAAAACACCTCTTGAGGGACCATCATGGAAACAAAGTCGCAAAAATCTTTTATTGCTATCCTTACCATTTTTAAACAAAGTTGTTTTTAGACTACATGCTTTACTTTCATAATTATATCATTACATTGTGGAAGATAAATAGAATAAAACAGGTATCCTATTCCTACAGCAATTTTTCATCCTTTTCTCGGCACCTTCCATGCACAAGCCATATGCTTATTGTCTTGCAAAGAACTTCATTTCTTCTCACCGAAAAGCAACAGTTTTTTCAAGATAATGAAAACTGGGCAAAAAATCCAAAAACGTACTGATGACGAGCCAGTTATTGCCAACTTAAACATGTCTTCACATATGGTCACTCCTTACTATCAACTGTAAAGTTCACATTTGAATGTGAAAGGTCTAGTCCTCTTTGTCCGTCGCTTCTCTTTAGCATAACTTGACGAACGATTATTGATTGATCGACTCAAACCCCCTACTGAATGAAAGCGCAGTCAATGTGCTTTCTTCAGTTGCTTCCGCATCACTGCAAATAATCTTCTACAACACAACAAACGTTTTTCACCATATCAATGATGCACTCATATATTCTGATCGAGGGAATATCTATGTTACTAAGGATGTCTGTGTGCAAACAACAGCTTCCTTCCCTCCAATATCTGCTCTTTGCTTCCATCGTACGAGAAGAATCAAGCAAGCTTCTGGTTGCTGGCTGGTGATCCTGAGGATAATCTTTGTAAAGATGCGCTTCCTCTCGCAGAGTTAAAACCCCAAGCAGCTGAGACTGCCTGTATGCAAACAGTACTTTCTCTCTTTCTTCGATTATCAGCTAATAGCTTGGCTAATATATCCGGTTACTGAGTCGTTATTTGCTCATCTACCTGCTCCTTGTCGGTAAATGTAGCTATTTTCAAGCTGAGTAACATACCTAGCAAAGGGAGCTATTCACCCTGCTACACATTTCTTCATTGTTCATTGTTTTGAAAGTTGTCCTTTCAGAAGATCGGTCTTGAAACTAATATCTTCTCCATACATTCCAATTTACTACCCGTAACTGCATTATTAAATGTGATGATAAACCATATTTGCTTCACACAGAAAAAATCATTCAATTACGAAGTTGTTGAAATTTCCCATGTTTTTAGTCCTAAATTCGTAGAGCCAATACCTACAATCTCGAGCTTCGAGTTCCTCTGCAGCATCATAATAGTTCATAATGCTAGGCTATTAATTATTAAGCCATTTTCTAATATGAAGCACATCATTTCATAATTGGCCTAAGCCACGACAATGGGAAATTCTCAAAAATCACTTCAACATAACATACTGTTTTCTGCTACTGGTCCTTCGTGTCCTTTATTGTGGACACGAGAGAAATTCAATCAATATGACAACATAACGGCTCCAATTGTAACAGAATGACTTGGCAACAGTGATAGTTTCATTGTGCGTTGAAACTGTTTCGTAACCAAAAAGAAAAACACTTATTGTTATCACAAGAAATGCACAGGACAGCTTTTAAGACTGCCTGAGAAGTGTTTTCAAAATATGCAGATTTCGCCATGCAAACAAATGTTCGGGAGTAATAGAGATCGGTTGAAAACATCGCAATGCATGAAATGAAAGAGCAGTACATTCGATGTAGAGGGAATTTAGATTTATGTTGATGAAAAGCTGAAGCTTTGGGCAGTGGCTATTTGTGATGAGCATTAAGGCAACTTGCCTGCTGCGTGATCATAAGAGACTGCTATTTTCGGCAATGATCTATAATTCTTTCAGCGTTGAGTGTTGGAAAAAGTTGAGGCCAATGAAGATAAATGGATTCGTTCGGTTTAAAGTGAAGTCACGATTATCGATACACCAGGCCCCTTTTTGGGACCATGTGTTTTGATTCATGCGAGTGTTTGATTTTGAATGGTAGAAGGTTGGGTGACAGAAAGCTGAATGGAATATTTGTCAGTTTTAGATTTACGTTCCAGACAAAGTGAAGTTTCTTGAGACCGTATTGATGACTACTAACGCGATGGCCTTCACTTTAGTGCGGTTGTTTACTACAGTCATAGACAGTACTTTAGTTGATTGCTTTGAGTGGTGTTGACGAGAAATGGGTGAGTTCTTAGGCCAAATAGATGGCGGTTAAGGCACACGAAAATCACCACAATTAGGTAAAACAGGTTTTTCTCAGGTAAACCTAGTTTTTTCCAGATAAACCTGATTTTCTGGAGAAAAACCTTGTATATCTGAGATAATCCTAGTTTTTTTAAACCAGGATTTTCACAGATAAACTTGGTTTTTCTCCAGATAAACTAAGTTTTTTCCAGAAAGCAAGAAGGCATTAGAAAAACCAGGTTTTTCTCATTGAAAGCGAGGCTCATCAGAAAAATCATGGCGTTCTGCAGATAAACCAGGTTTTTCTCCAGAAAACAAGACGGCATTACAAAAACCAGGTACTCATCGGAAAACCCAGGTTTATCAAACGGGAGGCGAATTCGAAAGACAAACTTGATTTATCTGCTGAGGAACCACATCATTTTTCTGCAAATGCCCTTTCTAATTTGCCAAACTTTACAAGTTCAGATGAAAATCAGACAAGGATTTCATGCGGTACTAAAGAGAAACTTTGTTGGGTTAAGTTCACCTCGTTAGGCTTTTCTCCGATACCTCCCACTCACCACAGTTTCAGAGAAGGCCCTTCTAGGGTACAGGAGATCTTGAAATTCTAACGAAGTGTGTCCCGTAGATCATCTAGGGGCTTATCACTTTCCAAAAATCCACTACACATTTTTTTTCAAGCAAAACCAATGAAAACTCCCTGGAAATCCGATTGTCTTCAAAATTCTCTTATGCTCTTTTGGAAGAGTGTATAGCACGCAAAAATCACCAAAATCAGATAAACCAGGTTTTTCTCAGATAAACCTAGTTTTTATGGCCAAAAACCTGGCTTATCTTAAACATGTGGCTATCTAGCAGATAATCCTAGTTTATCTGTGAAAAACTAGGTTTTTCTAAAAACAATGGCTTCCAGAAAAAGTAGGTTTTTCTGGACAAAGGCGAGGCTCATCAGATAAACCAGGTATTTCTCCAGATAAACTAGGTTTTTCAAAAACTATTCTTTTCAATGGAAAATCGATCCAGAAAAACTTGATTTTCAGAAACTTGCATTTTCTGGAGAAGAGCCAAGTTTTTCTCTGATAAACTAAGCTTATCTGAAAAAAACTAGGTTTATCAGAGAAATACCTGGTTTATCTAATTGCGGTGATTTTCGCATGCCAGGCAGTCCAATGAATTTTCGTTGACGATGCACTTAAGGTCACGAATTAAGTCTCGGTTTGCCAGAAGTTTTACCACCTAGACTATGATGTTATTTCCCTCCGGGGGAGGCACTCGAATATCTGACTGGACGAGATGTGCCACTCAACAGGGTAGTCTAGAAAGGAATTTTTTGGGAGTTCTCTTAGGACAATGGAGTTCTCTTACAGCTCCTACCTAACATCTAACGTTAGACATTCTCCAGTAGATTATCTATCGCTTTTATTTCCTGAAGTATAGTGTCGTATTTATGTAAAATTGTATGTAGTTTAACTTATTCTCATTGACAGCTATTGAATAGTCATATTCATTTGCTCCTCATGGCATGGTTCTTGTAGTCAGTGGTGGAAATTCAGCTTTTTGAGTGGGGGGGGGCAAGAGCCTTCAATTTTCCGAGTCGGGAGAAATCCTTTTGTTTGACGTATTTGCTCGAAGGCTTGACGTAAATAAGGTCCTTAAATATGCTACGAGAATAGGTATACCTGATTTCACAACTATCTATATTCAGCAAATATTGATGAAAAATGACAAAAACATATCATATGGGTAAGTCGAATAGCTTCTAGGAATCTGGGGCCAGGTAAAATTTTGAGAAAGCGCCGCCTTCTTTTGCCTAGAACGCTTCTCACGACCCAATGTTTACTGGTATTGAATTTGGCTTTTTACAATTTTTGTGACAATTTTTTGCAGAGTAGCAACCCAATGAAATTGTTTGAGCATGAGAAAACGTACCAGAGCCTCAAAAAATATATAAATAGAGCCTAAAAAGATAAATAAAAGAAGAAAGAAAAGTGGTAGTTCTATGGCCAAAAACCATATAACTCTACATAGTTTTTGGTTATACTTTAAAAATATCAGGCGTCCGCAATAACATTAGACTTCCTCAGAGACATTGTCCGTACAGAGAACAATTCAATTGAATAACCGAAGAGGAGACTCACTAGACGTTTTTCTGCTTATTCAATTCAGTAATGCGAAAGCCAGGGACATGCAGAGATGTAAGTACTGGGGGAAGTGTCCTTTTTGCTTCAATGTTCCTTTAGCTTAATGACAAAATTCGCGCCCTGGACATTGATCGTGACTCATTTTTCTTTCTTCTTTTATTTTATTTTTTTTGAGACTCTGGTACCCAGGGCAGATCAAATACAAAGTTGAATATTTGACGAGTATTAGTAGCTACTTCTCAAACAAATTTTGCGTAAAGGGCCTCTACTTTGTCTTAGAACCCATCTCGCCAGACAACTATTGCCTGCCCTAAACATAGACATGGAAACGTTGACAATTCTCGGATCGTTCGTCTTGTACTGTAGTTAGCATCCCAAGGAAAATTTTGAAAACTGCAGTCATTACATTGGCTTAGAACGCCTCTCTTAATCATGCTCCAACAACTCTCGGAAAAATATCGATACTGTACCCAAACTATACCGAAACACTTTCTTCTCATTTTTGAAAGGAATGTTAGTGCAGAAAAACTTTGAAATATGCTACAGATAGAGCGTGAGCATTTTGTTTGCTCATTCAAAATAGAAATTCTTTCCTCCTGAAATGTGGCTCGCTTCTTCATTGCAGTTTCTATCCCACCTCCGAAATTCCGACTTCTACGGAAAATTTCCGAGTCTTGTCGAATTGGGGGGGCAATTGCCCCCAACCCCCCCCCCCATAATTTCCACCACTGCTTGTAGTGTTGAGTAGATTGTAAGTGGAGTAGTCAGTGATATGTATTGTAAATTTTCGATGGCATAAAAAACATAAATGCATGACAATAAAGATTATGATTAACATACAATCATAAAAAGAGGAGGTACAACAGCATGACAGAGCAGGCATCAGTGTGATCTGATGCGTCCGCATATTTTTGTTTCTCAGTCTGTTCTCCTGACTAGTTTCGCCAACTAGGGCATCTTTCGTGCAAATTATTTATTTTTGTCAAGAAGCTCTATTTATAGAGTTCTATGTTCCCATATAAGGTTACTCACACCAAAGATCATTTACAATAACAATAAAGAAATATGTCCAACGCTGTACGACCCCTCTACTGCTTTAAACAAGCAGTAGTCCTATCCCTTCAAGATTTAGCCGACCATTAAGGAACCCTACATTGTACTAATACTAATCGAAGATACAAGTACAAGGAGCTTAGGAGATTCATTTGCATAAATCCGTCTCAATCATATCATTATTGGATTCTCGTTCCTACTTCCATTGATCAGCGGAATAACATTGCTATGCCTGTAGCCTTCTGAAATATTGATACTCCCGAAGATACTTCAAGATATCTTGCAGGAGTATTATAGGACCTTCACTGGATCACAAAGTTAGACCAATATCTATACCCATATCATATTCTTGGCTGAAATTCTCGAATCATCTATGAGAAACAATTCGTTATCATTGCTCTTTAAAAACCTGTTGTTCCTAAAAACAACACTAGAACCATCCTGTGTTGGGTTCCTCGACATCCAAAAAATATTTAGGACCTATACTGCATGATCAAGACACATCCATACCTACTACACATTCGTCTTGAAAGTCAGCCCATCTTCGTCGATCAACGGTAAGGAAAACAGCAGTTCTTTCTACAAGCGTAGCAACCAAACCAAAATCATACTCTATCGATACTCCTTCGATACAAATCAAGTAAGGACATGCCGGCGAACATCTCAAATGCTTGTTAATGTTATAGGAAACCTGCTTAAATATTGTCAAGCGGTTTTGAAATCAGTTGGCTGGACGACGCGAGCAAAGCAATCATGAATCATTAATGACTGAACAATGATCTCTGGTGCTGTCATTAAATATAGCCCGAGTACATGCTGGTTTAAACATATACATATCGTAGTTGTGGACAAGGGTGCTTTAAACGAAGAATTGTATTTCTAAGTCGTGTCTAAGCTTATCTGTTCCGTACTAAGTAGAATAGATTATTCAAAAGAAGTGGGGTGATCTGTTAAATCGATCAAAGCGATCTCATTCTGCATGTGAATGTCACATTGACTGGAGTGGCAATACCATAAGAAAACAGCATTGCTCCGAGGTTATCACACGACTACGAGGTCACTGCAAGAGAGTTGTGTCATTAAATTTAAGCCGAAAGCATGCTCCCATGAAAGCACACAGATCTTAGTGGCAGCCAGTTGGGTTTTTTCGAAAAAGAATGGGGTTTTAAGAGCGTTTTAAGCTGTGTTTACTTTGTAGGATTCTTTAGAAAGTTCTGTTAAATCTATTAAGTCAATCTCTTCTGCCAGTAAATTTCATTGAATGGACTAACGATGTTGGGGAGAAACGACATTGTTATGAGGTCACTGAGTGATATCGAGGTCACATCAAGGAAGTACTACAGTCACTAGATTTAAACCAAGCAAATGCTAGTTAAGCTTATCTAATTGATGATGTTGAACTGAGGCCTTCCAAGGGCTCTTCACTCCTTAAAATGACTGATGAGAATCCAACGGGAAAAAAGGACTTTGACTTGATTCTACATTTGAAAACAGAGTTGTTTGTTTTTGACACATTTATACCGGGTGAGTCAATAAATACTCCCGGCGTTGGAAAAAATCCTGCTACCTGAAAATCACAGCAATGATGTTGAAAACTGTCTTGTTTTATCCCCAATACGTCAAATTAGGTTCAGCAATTTACACGGCTTTAAGCGGTCATTCCTTCCTGTCGAAAAAGGGGATTTTCTGCAAAAAGCCCCTTTCGAAAACCTTCCAAAACAAGCGAAAACAGCAAGCAAAATTTCCCTTTGTTCTCCTAAGCAATAATGACCCCTGGACGTGCTCATGTATTTCGTCCTCATGAAAAAATGAATTTCCCCTGAATAAGCTATTCGCACTAGGGGGGAAGACTTTTAAACCGCCAAAACGAAAGTACGTGCTAAAAGCGTGCTGAAAGTTATCGATGTTAGGTAAACACATTACGGACTTTTGCTTGTAATCTTAGCACGTTTTTTAAGGTTTCTCAAAGGGACTCATTTTGGAAAATCGCTTACAGAATCTGAAAGGGGTGACCGATTTCAGCAAGGAAAATTTCTAAAAATAATTGAACATGTTAGCTATTTATTCAAATATTGCAAAATATCATTGCTTATATATATTCATAGAGCAGTAGCCTTTCAAACGCCGGGCGTTTTTTCTAACTCACCCGGTAGAACTTGTGTAACTGCTATATGTAATATACAAAACTATTTCAGAGATGAATAACATAATCCATCAACATTTGAAAAATAAGATTTTGATAAAGCAACTGTAGCATATAAAAACTTGGCAATAGCTTACTTGCAATAATTGCAGAAAAAAGCGTTCCTTCAAGCAAGACGAAACATTGATTTTGACTGCTTCTCTTGTTCCTGGATCTCTGAGTTGAATTTAATTTATAAGACCAACTGAAACAAGCATGCAAACATACACATATATTCGAGTTCAGGCCTCCATGGATTCCGAACAGCTCGCTTTGTTTTCACAGTAAAGTCTAACCAAGGAACAAGACAGAGTGCTGTGCAATTCAGAAAACCAAATATCTGGTAGAAAGAAAACTAGCACTTTGAGGTGTAGAAAGTAACACATTTTGAAAAGATTTCTGACAAACAGCCAACGTCCTATTCTATTACTGAAACGCCTACGTGCGCCGCCGAAGGATACACGTCATTTCTTTATAAGAAACTAGTGTATCGAACAATACAACATGTTCTCCTTGTACCTGACGTTTGACGTCAAGAAGCTGCAAAGTCAAGTTAAAGGGCTTCCCTAGTAAAACAGGTATGTAAGATTTCCAGAACTAAAGAATAATGCAAATAACGGGATCCACCGCTCGTACATCTTTCTTTCTTCTCGATGCAGTTCCTCAAGAAGTTAACCATAATTTTTCTCAACATTTATGCTACTGGCATGTAGCTTAAATAGAGTAAAGGAAAGCCAGTCCCATTTTCCTGGATTTCATTGGTAGTCTTTAGACAGTCTTCAACGAACATGACGTGCAGCATGGGCATTCTGCATTAAACTTGACAATTTAGGGCAATATTCGGCAATATTATTGAGATGTTGGTACAGATCTTATCATAGTTTCTTTTACAGAATGGTGCAGATGTTGTGGCCCGTGTGAATCTCATGAGAGCAGTGTATTCTTCGATGAAAAACCAAAACAACTAAGGCAAAGTGTATGAACTCCAGGACAGCACAATGCCAGCCTAGAACATTTAACTACGCACAACTCTACATTTGCTTGACAAACAGTCGAAAAGGCACGATGCAACTGATTTTATGCATTGCACAGAAAGCATTGTTCCACCCCAGCTGTAATTGTCGAGGCGCAATTAGCATGGTATTAGTAACTAGTTAAATATGCCACAGAAGTGTTATTCTGTAGTCGAGGTGGTAACCATTGAAATATTGTTCGCACTTTTGATCAAAGTACCGTATGAGCCAGAAAAAGCTTCCACTTTTGAAAATTCATAACAACAACACTACTTCACGGATTTGAATCATTCAAATTTTAGTTAAAAGCCGAAAGATCAAAGTATTTTTGTGATTTTTCTCGCTGTCCTATCAACACTACAAATATAGCTTAATTCAACTTAAAAAAAATTTAGTGGTTACAAAATTACTGAAAAATGGCCTAAAGCATCCTTACAATTTGATCAATGTTTTAGGCCCTTTTTCCGTCATATTGCAGCCATGAAATTGTTGTAAAGTTGAATTTACCAATACTTCTAGTGCTGGTAGGAAAGCAAGAAAAATCACAGAAATATTTTGATCTTTCGACTTTTAACTAGAATTTGAATGATTAAAATCCGCGAAGTAGTCTTGGTGTTATGAATTTTCAAAAGTGGGAACTTTTTTCTGGCTCACCCGATACCCCCAAATCACGTATTTTCTGCCAAAGTGCGAAGAAATAAACTTGCAGACATAACTTGCATAAATATAGACATACCGAGTGGACTAAATAGAAGTTGAACTGTTTGAAAGTTCATAATGCGGAGAATATTTGAAGTACGGGAATCAATCAAAGTTTGATTGACACCGGAAAGCCTGAAGTATCTTCTTATGATCTTGCTTCTACTTGCTAGAGATTGCTATAGCTTCAATCGAGAATGAACATTCCTTCACGGCTAAGATTCAACATAGCAACTACATTACTTCAATCGCGATTTAATAGTCAGTGTTCCTACAATTTATACGCATTGCAAATTCTCCAAGATTTCTACAATCAAACCGGTCTCACAGATTTGCGTTTTTAACGCCAGGTGAGCCAGAACAAGGCTCTGCGTTCCAAAATTCAAAGCAACAAGAATACTTGAGGATGTGAATGATTCAAACTCTAGATAAAAATCGAGAGACCGAGCTAATTTCAAAATTTTCGGCACATTTATCATCACTGAAAATATTGGTTAATTTGATTTTAAGAAAAATTCTTGATTGCGAAATGTCAAAGAAGGGGCCTAATACTTGATCAAGTATTAAGGAATCTCGTCACACATCACAATATGCAAATGTATTTCATTTCTCTCGGGAGTTATAAGGAACAGATTTTGAAAACAAATATTGAAGATTTCCTATCCCATGACAATGTGTTTAGGCGATATAGCCACTTGATCAAGTGTTTCAGGCCGTTTTCGGGTATTTGCAACGATAAAATTTTCGTAAGGTCGTTTCCTCCAGACATTTCACAACGATAGAACTTTCGTAAAGTGGAATTTGTCTATATTTCCAGAGATCATAAAGACGCCAGGGAACTTGAAAAAATATTTCAATCCTTCGGCTATCAATCAGAATTCGATTGATTACAATCAGTAAGTGCTCTTGGCATTACGAATTTTCAAAAATGGTAACACTTGAGAGGCGCACTTAGTATAGTGTAGTTGTGATTAAGGAAAGAGGGTTTATGCAGCTACAACGATATGATTTAAAACATTGCTGATTTAATATCAATTACGCATCTAAATAGGATGTCAGGATTTGTTAAATAATCTATAGCAACTAAACAAGGTTTATGTTTATTTGAAATCAAGATTTGAGAGACGCTGAAATTTAATTTAGTAGTTTCAAAGATCCACTTCAAAATCTCAAGGATAAGATTTAGAACTAAAGTCAAAACATCTTTACAAATGGAAACAGCTCACTATCTTTATTTAAATCAGCAACGGTCACTATTGAATTTTTTCCTTCCTTCCTTCAATTTTAAGGGCGATAATCGTCTAGCGAAAACTTACGTCAAATGGCCTTCTGTCAAGACAGAGCAGAGAACTAAAAACCAGAGCAAGTCAAACTGCAACAAAATATGATCTGGATCTTGTACTCTCAAAAACTTGGTAATTAGGCAAAGTTACATCAAGGGCACTTAAAGATCACAGCAACTTTGTAAGTTTCAAGGCATTCTATCGCCTCAAAGGTATCCTGCAAAACTCTGTGAATTATGAACGTAAACAGATCAACTGTACCTCTCTTTCTTTCAATGATCAACATAACTAGATAATAAAGAATGAATGGTAAGTTGTACTTTTCAAAAAGCGAATTCGCCACTCCCATAAAGCGTATAAGTTTAAAGTTCATACCGGGTGTCCCATAAATTGTGGCCCGTTTGTGTTGCTTCTGTGGAGGAGCTGGGGATTCAATTATCACGGTTTTGAACATTTGCATAGGTCAGGCTTCAGCTCAGAATTTGAGACCTTATATGAGTCAATCTGACAAGTGGTTGCTGAGTCATCTTAGAGAAAAAGTAAAATAAGGGGTTGCTTCAAAAACAGACTTCTATTGTTGTCCAGCAATGTCAAAAGAAAGTAAGCTTTCGAAGAAATGGTTCTAGCGTGGTATTAAAATTTTCCTAAGTTTTCTAAAGCACTAAAAGTGTTGCCCATTGATAAGAGAGCACTTTTTACTTTTTAAAACACGTAGTGAAAAGATTTATACGAAACCAGAACCTATTCATTGAAAGCTTATTTCATTTTGACACTGCTGGAGAACAAATGAAGTGCTGCTTTTGAAGCAACAACTTATTTTGTCTTTTCTCTACGATAAATCAGCAACCACTAGTCAGATTGACTCATACAAGGTCTCAAACTGTAAGTTGAAGAATTGCCTATGCAACTATGTAACAGACGGGGTATTTAATCTACAGCTCCTCCACAATGGCCACACAAACGGGAAACAAGTGTTTGGGACACCCAGTAACTTGTACTGACAGGCGCAGTCTTTAAATTTTAAAGTACAAGTTAAACAGTTACGAAAAGCATTCGATACTATTTAATGACATTTAATTCATTGGCATTCGGAATTTATGATAAAAATGATCCTATCTATGCATTTAAGGAAATCAACGGAGCAGCTGATAGAAGATTACGCTAAAGATGGCGGCCATGAACATTTTACAAACATGCATTGTGTTCTTTGAACGAATTCCTATTGAATCGTTCTAGATTCGTAAGAAGAGCGCAATGCATTTTGTCAAGAGCTTCTCGCTGCCATCTTTAGCACTTTTGTCCATTGAGGGACAGCTAATCACTGATGAGTGTGCCTAAGGCTTATTTTCAAAAGCTTGCAGAAATTTGTGAGTTAGTCTTAGTTTCATGTTCTATGGTCCATGCTGTATCCTTCAAAGGGGCAGGGTCACATAACCGCAAACAAACCTGTTATCTCTAGAATCTACATCGTTGCCCACACGTGGCCATTGTATTCTGCACAGATTCTGGTGGATGGGGTGGATCCACACTATAGTTACTGCTAGAAATCCACCAATATTTCTGCAAACGTACAACGATTGAGTTTTTCGTTTGTTTCTCTACGAAGTGCAAGTGTCCATCTTCGAAATAACACTTTCATTTTGAGAAAAATAGTGGAAAATCACTGTGATATTGCCTATCAAAAATAGTGCAAAATCGTCGTTTCGAAAGAAGTTTGTTTACGTTGCGTGACCCTGCCCCTTTAAACAGGAGTTTTTCAATTTTTGACTAGGGTCATTCCATTTAAATTTCACTGCTGCGCAGTTGTTAACGATCGTTTCTTTGATATCTTCCTGCTACAATGGAGGTGGATAACTGTTTATTGTTGAAACTGAAAACTCCCAAGGACTTCCATGGTTCATCATTACAATGTGATCATCGTTAAACTTGCATTGCACTTAGATGAACTGCATGAATCTCAGCTTGGATCTTAGCGGTGCTGGAACCGTACGCTTAGGGCAAACGACAATTCAAATCTGGTTCAGCATTTTTCGTGTTCTTGGGGTGTCCAAAAAATTAGAAATAATAAACTTCCACGTGACCTTAATTCTCCTCTCTAAATCTGGCAAAGTATTGCTAACTGGACCACTGGAACAGTCATCGGTAAGCACATCTTATCTACCGTGATAATCGCTTCCAAATGACGCAACTGCCGTTTACAATATCCAGATAAACAGTTCACGAAGAACGCACTAACGTTAGCTTTATACATGATTATTACATTAAATACTTTTAACGTAGGTCCCTGTGTGGGCCATGGTTGATCTTTATCAATTCAATTCAGTTTGAACTTTAATTGTGCAATTAAACAGTCTGCATTTAGAAGGATGTGAAGTGTCTTTAGGATGAATGATTAATTGACGGGACCTTTACATTGACGTTGTATTGGCTCCGTTATACTCTGGGCTTTTGGGAGAATATAATCCTGTATTGAAAAAGAAGTTTATAGCAAATTTAGAATCAACAGCTACTGCAATTAATACTTTAAAAACACTTAAATTTGTCAATTTTAAATGACTTTAAATCGTGGAGCTTCATGGCAACAACTATATCCCATGGTGCATCCAATTTAGAGTGAAGACATTGCAAATCATCAAATTATCAATATACCCTGTAACAGCTAAAATTCAGAGTAAAAGTTTTATAGATTTTAAACAAGTTCAGCCCTATAAGGATATAACTACTTTCTTTGTCAATAACTTGGTAATGTTTATATATCATAATATCATAGTTCTAATAAGAGTTTATTGCACTTTACAACACCCATGTTGTTCGATTCTATCATCCCTCATTCTAACACGCTTATCATAGTCCATCTCACAAGCAACATCGCTTTGTTCATCAAACGAGAATTCGAGAGGGTTCTTTTCTAAGAGAGGTGATCGTGGCATGGGTGATAGGACAGGCTCTGCAAAAGCCTGGTCACTTTCTGGCTTTTCTAAATAGCCGACAAACTGTTCTTCAAGTTTCTCAAGGGCATCTTGCAAATCGTTGGTTAACTTTTTCAGTTCTTTATTCTCCTGTTCGAGTTGCAATCTCGCAAATCTTTCTTGTAAATCTTGGGCATCCAACGTGGCGAATTCTGATTCAGGTAGACTTAGAGTTCTTTGTAATTTCTTTCGTCCAGTCGAATTAACGGACAATCGATCGTCCTCAATAGAGTACTTTCCAGTGTGATCTTGTATGGGCAGAAAGCGAGACGGAGTGATAGGCCTACTGCTACCGGGTGTTTCAAACGGGGTGGTTGTCTCACTGATACTATTAAAAGCTAAGGTTGAGTGGCTTTGATTTAATGATGAAATCACTGATTGGTTAAGAGAATCAGCATCAGATTTAACTGATTCGTAATCACTGAGCCAAACTGTACTATACATATCCATGGGCGGGTTGGTTAATTTGTTCCTCTTTCTACCACCACGGATCACCTTTCTCGCTGCAAGAAATTTAGGGGGAATTCAAATTACACTTGCAGTCTTTTCATATTTATGGTTATTGTTTCTGTGTCAGCTGTTTGATTGTGTTAATATGTATGCGTTTATCTTTTATCGGTAAAATTGCAGGTTTTTCATGTTAGATTGGTTAACGAACTGCTTAATTATACTCCTTTTAATGTACAACTTATCCTTTGATAAGGCCATCAAGTTTCTACGAAATCATGACACTTGCTAGTTGTTTTATTTCCTATTCATGCCCCTTAAACCACATCAGTCTGAAAAGATATACCACAACCCATTACTAGTAGCATCACTAGACCTCTATAAGTTAACTATACTCTAATCTAAGAACGTAAAATTGATTTTTAATTTTGGGACGATCTATCCATGAATTAACTTTTCAGACACAAGCGACTCATGCCGTATGAAGACTGAGGTAATGGCATATCGAATACGTTTGAACATTCTATTCCTAACTGCTTGTGACTAGACTATAGTATCAAATTAGACAGCGACTGACGGTTACGGTGGCGCAACAGCAAATTTTCCGCAGGAATGAACCTGGCTTGCCTTGAACGTTTACAAGTGCACTTACACTTTAGATGGCAAGTTGACACAATGAAAGGTTATCAATGCCGATAATTACAAACAGATCTAAAAGTCTGTTGACACGTACAGAATCGATTTCGCGTCAGAAAAAGGTATCTCGATTGATTTTTTCATGTTATCTGTTTCCAACAGAGAAGCTGTGAAGGTCGACTTTGAAAAATCAAATCTCATGGCACAGAATGTTATCAGGATTTTGGCTCTAACAAAGCTTGCATTTAGTCAGAAAGTTATGAACAAACTTTTTGAAAAGTGATATAGCTCGTGTGACCAGAAAGTTAACATGGACTACCATCAGAGAAAAGCAAAATTGCAACAAAACTAATAGCTCACTTACCAGAATCTGATGATTCTCTTTCAAAAACGGCCGTTGGGTACCTAATGAAATGAAAGTAATCATGAAATGAAATTATGAAGAGCTGCGAAAATTTTCAACATCAGTGAACAGTGGCGTAACGCAGTTTAGGGAACCTTAGTTCAAAAACTAAGGGCCCCCAACCCAAAGGAGCCCCTACCAAGAGATGTCTTATGTTATTTGGTCTTCAAGCTGGTGATGTAGCCACTATAAAAAGGCAAACGGGGGCATTAGGCCTCCATGATATTGCAATCTAGTGAATGGAAAGTAATGTAATCTATTCTGCGATAATAAACTGAGGAATCTACATATATATGGAACTCTTTAAGTTATCATTTTGCGAAAATAGACGTGTCCATTTGATAATACGTTTAAGTACTTTTCCGTCTACAGAGCGTTATAGACTAGTTAGTGGCCAAGTGGGAAGGTGAGTGTTGTCCCTTTTGTCAAAATATGGTCTTCAAGCTCTCTTCCAAAACATGGGGAACATGTTTAGGTATATAAGTACAGAAGGGGCATGGAGTTGTCCGGGAAATGCTGTCATGTGATTGGACAGTCTTCCAAAGCAAAGGCTTGCATTCTTAAAAATGTTTCCAGATAAACTATAACATAATCCTCAATCCTCAAGTTCGGGGCAGGTGAATACAGGATTGTATTGACGTTCTGTAAGTAAAAGTACAGGGCGCTGATGCAGAAAGTTTCCAGGAGGTGCTGATCTACAGAAAACTCTTATGAAGCGGTTGCAGTAGCACGGTAAACAAGGGATTGAAATTAGCCCTCTGAGCAATAGCAAGTAATATTTTCTCCGAAGCTAGAATGGACTGAAAGGTGTGTTCAGTTAAAAGTACGGGGCGTGTCCTCAAAACCTCCTTGGGGATTTCGCATCCAGACTCCATCATTTTCCTCCCTCCCCAACTGATTCGCCTCCGCGACGCTGCTGGCTGGGACAACTCATATGTTGACTGTAAATCATTGCAATTGTTTTATCGTTGTCTGTGCAATTCATTTACTTTAACTTAAAACCTAAAATGGCTTTTTATGTTGTCTATCATATCCTTTACAAATGTCCTTGCGGCCCCGAGCCGCAAAATGTCTAAGGGCCCCGAATGTCTCCGTTAAGCCACTGCCAGTGAACTTCATCGGATACAAGAAGGCACATACAGCTCCAAGCTCCCTGGTGACAAAAACCTAGTTTCTTTTGTTGAAAAATTGCCAAACACTGACTGTTCCACATATCTTGAGCTTGCTTTGCCAGCCTTTGTATCAAGGATTAAAGAAATTTCACAGATAGTAATTATCTCAATCATGTGGGAAAGACATGATAAATCTTAGCTTGAAAACCAGCTTTTGAGCAGCAGTGTTTTACACACGTTTTTCCTAAAATGCTATTAAACTGTGATTTCAAGTGGATGTTGCAGTCCTACCTAACATAAGTTCTTTGCTGAGGACAAGAGCAGCCAATTTAAAATTTAGGTAACATAGCAGCATAAAAATTCAAGTTGGCAATCACATCTTGTGATTCAAGTTGGCAATCACATCTTGTGATTTTGGTTGCTTCAAAACTAAGTATCCGACGAAAGCAAGGATTCCCAAAACTACAAGGCCATATAAAGAATTGCAGCATTTCTCAAACGAAAGTGGTCCTTGACAAACATATTGAAACGGAGGTTTTCAAGATCAACAAATTCTCAATTTTTACGATTTTTCAAAACGTTGATTGTATGGATCACGTGGCAATTGATACCAAACTAACAATATCAGGAAATGAGGTTTGCTACTTGTTTAACTATCTGGAGGCAAAAACGTCATCGAAGCGAAGATTATGTATGATTAGCTTCAGAAACAAACTATACCCATTTTTACCATTTCTTCAAGTTGATTCCGTCAGATTTGAAGGATTGATATTTTTTATTTGTACAAAACATTAGATCCTGAAGCAACCAAAGGAGCTCGGTCAAATCAAACAGAAAATCCCACACCTGATGAAATCAAGATCAGATTTTCACTGTCCCTGCCGCAAACTGGGCTGCGCAAAAAAGTCAATCTTTTTTTTTTATTATTCATTAAAAGTAATACAACAAATCTTACATTCTACTATACGGATCTAATTACTATACCATACTACGGGGACGATACCATGGGGAGCGAACGACAATGACTATCCCATGGCCAATATGAAAAGACACGCAATGCTAACCTAAATACAACAAACACTACGGACAATGTAATATCTACTGAACTAGATTCGGTTCCACATCAGATGTAAGGTCAGGGTTGCGATAAGTTTACGTTCTTTGAAGTAATTTCAAATTCCTGACATCTGATGTGAAACAGAATTTACAAAGTAAAAGGACATTTATGTTAACGACGTGGTGGTTGCTTTGTGCATAGCTGAGGGTTGAATGATTTTAGTCAAAGCGACCAGTTTCACGAATGAAACGTAAGGTCAATTCGAGTATATTTTTATTCAGGTCATAAGAGAGGTCTTGAAAAGAAAAGTCAATCTGACCGTCCTTTGGTCACCTTCAAGATTTTCTCTTTACTTAAAATCATGAGTTAATGAGATCTATGACCCGACAACGTAAAACATAAATCAGTTGGCCTGGCAAGTATCATTCCTGGCTCCCATGGTGAACATCATTTCTGCCTAATTTGTCATAAAAACGAGATTAATGCAAAGCTAGGCATTACTATGAACGGATGAAGCTACGTTTTTGTAGATGTGAGTGAAATAACCAGAACTTACAGTTCCTCTTTTCCAACATCTCCATTCATCTAAGACGTAAAAGATGCTTGATAAAAACTGCTGTTATAACTTTCACAACGTCGACATTGAAAGAAAAACACAAAACCGGGTGCTAAATTTCTTGCAGGATATACTGATACATGATTTCATCCTGAATTCAACTTCGAAGGCTTTTTGAGATTTTGATGAATAAGATATATTACCAGAAGACAAATCATTGATAAAGAAAATATAAATTGCTTTTTCTTTTATATAATCAATTAACATCTTTCTCGAATCGGATCCTGAAAAATGGCCCGAGAACTCATTCCCTCATCGAAGACAAAGTTTTGATTTTATGATTCAAATATCTTTTATTGTGCTGAGCGAAAGCCATAAAAATGTAGTCAAGCACGAAAGACACACAAAAACGAAGACAAGATGCTGTTCGAGTGTCACGCAACGAGTAACATATCTAAATGACTAGCCACAGGGGGTCCATGAGCATCAGCAAAGGCCGCAGTGTTGGTTTCGTTTGGTTCCCTGTTAGCCGAATTGAGAAAATAACAGCAGTGTAATTTGATAAAGATTACATCATCGCTGCAGTCGGTCTGCCATTGCTAAAGTAGAAAAGAATTTTACTATGCGATGGCTCTTATCTCACTGGCGGCGGTTTGAACCTGCAGTTCTTTTTAAAATCATGCCCCTTGTAACGGTAAGAAAGATTAAAGAAAAGAGAAATGGGAGAATCTTCTGGCAATACTTGAATCAGGGCTAAGTGTTTGCCGCTGATTCAGGGGATTCCCTCTGCCACCATGGAGGAGTCATGGCGAGTCCCCTTCATAAACCTTTTGATCACTATTAGAAATCTTTCCATCTTTAGATTTTTTTGAGGGAATGAATGTAGCCAGGGAAATTAGCTATTTTTGTATGGAATTATAGAAAGAGGAAACCTGTGATCGAATGCAGATAGATCACTCCTTCGTTTGATAAGGGAATAAAAAACCGTGGTCAATTTCACAATATTCATGGAGCAACTGTGGATTATCTTCTCTTGATGATTTATTTGAAAGGGGACATGATATAACATTTGTGAGGGGTGGTAGGTAGGGGGTTTATTGACCTTCACGCATGCTTTGATGTGGTTCACAGTTAAACATTTCAAATAATTGAATCTTCAGTATCTATACGTTGGAAAAACAGAAGCTATGATAATTGGAAGCAACAATAAGCTACGTAAGATAGATACTCCTGACGCCCCAAAGCCGCAGTTTAGACTAGGTTCTGAAGATGTCTAAATTTATAGGTGATGTAAAATACCTCGGAGTTCCAGTAGATCAAGAACTCAAATGGACTAATAATTTAACCACTGTCACGAAAAAGATCTCCAGGGGTATTGGCATTCTTCGTTGTGCAAAGCAATATCTTCCACCCGCTACAATTGAAATAATGGATAGCAGTTTGGTAGAGCCCTATTTCAGATACTGCTGCCCAGTTTGGGGTCATTGTGGTGTATCAATTATAGGTAAAAACGGCAAAAACTGCAAAATCGAGCGGCAAAATTGATCACTAAAAGACGATTCGATTCTTCGCCACTTCCAGTCATTCGTGCACTTGGATGGTCAACAGTAAGGGAAATAACTGATCTTGAATCGTCTAGGCTTGTTTACAAATCCCTAAATGGTGATGCACCGTCCTATTTGAGTGACATGTTTACTAAAGTCAACTTCACTACTATACGGTCTCTCAGAAATTGAGATTTTGACCTAAGAGTCCATTTTCTAAGAACGACCAAAGGACAGAGATACTTCTCTTACAAGGGTGCGAAACTTTGGGATGGTTTTTCTAAACAGACTAAAAATACTTCAACTTTAAAAGATTTTATGAAAGCCATACAATGATCAACTGTACGCGACGAATCAACGAAGTCTCCCTTTTCGTTTTTCAAATGTCTTTTTCTTTAAATTTCTTTTAACGTATGTACTTATATCATAGATTATTTTGTAAAATCATTTTAATTGAATAGATTTTGTATATTTCGGCATGGCCCCCTATAAATCAGTCCTCGATTGAGGGGCTACCATAGGTTGAAAAGATAAAATAGAAAATAGAATAAAAACATAACTATCTCCCAAATTCTATTATTATTTCACATTCAGATACATTGGCTTTGGTACAAGTAAGCCAGAAATCATTTAACTCACGAATTCCCCGACGGGCATTTTACTTCCATAAAATCTCGCACACCTTTGGCAGAGATCCTTTTGTTTCCAAGAATGCCCTCGCAGTTCTTGGCCTCTTGGCTCCTCTTTCTATGATGCTTTCGAAGAGATAGGTCCTAAAGTGTGTCTTGTGAACAAAGAACGTGATGTCAAAACCATCAATCAAACCAAATTAATTCGTGTCCTTTGAAGACCCCTGTACCAGTAGCAATCACCTGACCTCACTACAGAAACCTTACGAGAATTGGTAAATACATCTATGGTCCATTTAACATCTCACAAAGTAAATCAAGGAACTTATCTGATATCAGAAATTTACGGAACGCCTCTGAAGCCGTTTGTCGTAGTTTAGTCCTTTCCAATTGAACAACACTTCTACTGTAACAAAAAAGGCAGGCCGACTGCATTGATGATGTATTCTGTATCAAGTTACACTGCAGTTGTTTCATAATCCTTATCACAGGGAACTAAAGAAACCAAAACTAAGGTCTTTATTGAGGCCTCTGGACCCCAGGTGGACTAGCTAGATGCAATACAAGGTGTTTGTTGATAGTTTGAGATACAGGTGACAGTAACTTTGAAACGCATAAGAAAGAACGCAAGAAAGAAAGAACGAACGAAAAAGAATGAAAGAAAGACGCTTCATTCCAGAAAAGACAATAATAGACTTGTGTAAAGATTTTGCCATTAGGCATCAACACTCGGAAAATAAGCACACATCTGAAATGTTTATCGAGCTCAAGAAAGAACAGAAAGCCAACAGCAATCCTGTGAGAATACAGATTTGAACAAATAAACTGTCTCATAATGTATTTTACTGCAAGAGCTCACGTAGTTAAAGTGCTTCGTAGTTCTTTCGGTGTTAAATTTAACATGTCCCCATAGCGAGCACTTCATGTTGCAAAATGCAAACATTTAATTTTAACTACCTGGTGACCCAAAAAGAGTGACCACACGCAATCTTCCATAGAAAAAGAGGATGATGGAAATGCTTCGAACGTCGTTCTGTCGCTAAAGACTGCCCTATGGGTATCTTTGCAACTTTTTTCGGCACCGTAATAACTAAGGACATTGAGAAAAAGGGCATGCTTGAAATCCCTAAAAAGTTGCCCAAAACAGGGGTTCGATTTACAGCCACTTCAGATCTTCAAAACAATGAGGAGCTTGTTTTATTTGAGGCTGGGAATAGGTCGCTCAGTCGAAAGTTTTCAGATATGCAGAGCTTATCCAGCATGAGCCGCTAAAGTAAAGTTGAAATGGGTGAAACAAACCTTAGCCAGTTAGGCCTATTTTAAACATATTTCTTTTCATGTGGAAAGTAGCATTCCTCAGAAATTCCATGAGTTTTCAATGAACACTTATTTCACATGTTTAGGTACCTAGGGACTATAAACTTTCTTACGAAGGATTTTAAACTTTTAACTGAGTTGCATATTCCAAGCCTGAAATATGACATGCTCTTCATCGTTTTCAAGATCTTACGTGGCTGTAAATCGATCCTCCGCTTTTGACGACTTTCTGAGGATATCAAACATGCCCATTTCCTCGAAATCCTTGATTCGGGAAATTAACTGTGCTGAGAGAAATTGCGGAAAATGCTTTTAATGTAAGGTAGGCTTTTAATGATAAAACAACGTTTAAAGCACTTCAATCGGCCTATTACTTACTTTTCCATAACGGATTGCATCGGGTCACCTTTTTGGATACCAAGCTGACAAAAAAGAATGGATTAAACAAATAATGAACTGGCTTACTGTTAAGCCTACCTTCTTACTTCCATTAACTTTTCCACGTGGTGCTGAAAATAAGAAAAGGACACAGATGAGATTGAACTGCGAATGCACTATATATCGAACTATCTAACTTGTTTGATCTAAACTTCTTCATTTAAAGCAGGCACTTCTACTATAAAATGGCATTAAGGGCAGTCTGTCACGCATCTGATTGGCAGCTATAAAGTCAGAGCTCAACACATTAGATGTCTTTGTGAATCTGTACCTCAAGAATAAAGGAGGTCAGTCGTTATTGTTGTCATCTTATTTCATTTCGAAAAGAACTTTAAAACAATAGCTTCTAAAAATATGAACGAAAAGAAGCTAATCATGTCGAAAAAATTTACAAGACAAACTATAACTAATTCAACAATAATTAAAAATACCCCACCATTTTAATAATACTGATTCATGGATTTCGGTTTAAATTGATCAACGTGGTGCAGTTGCATTCCATTCCATCCCATTGCTTTATCGATCTCTTAAAAATATGTATGTTTTGAGAAGACTTCATTTCATTCTTATCACTTTCTACCGTTATCGTTACCACTTTCAATATCTATCACTTTCTACACGGGTGTAGACAGTCAGTAAGATAAGCAGTTATTCTATTCTCCTATTCTTTGCACTGCCACTACCACCCAATCAAACGAGTGACAGACTGTCCTTAAATTACATCGAAAAATTAACTACGGTAGTCATGCACGAGTAATTTTGCGCAAAGAGTACCTTTTAACATAAAACCGAATTGTCGAAGAGGTGGATAATTCACGAAGTAACAATCCAAAAACTGCTAAAATTGCGTTGTTGATCAGCCTGGGCTAACTTAGCAGACACAGTAATTTACAAATGTTTCAAAACATAAGATACTTACACTTTGGTGACGTGTTGATTAGCTGCAAAAGAAAAAATATCTCGGTTAAGATCTTCTGGATACAAGGAACAACATGGGGATTATCTAAACTGTCATTTGATTTACATATTCTGTTGCTATATCATACTGATAACAAGATACAATTGCAATAGGCCTGGTGAATGGGCCTTCGAACATCCCAAAGCATGCATTATCAAGATCTTCATCGAACCGTGGAATCCTTTGCTTAAAGTACTTGCACATCGAATTTTCACTTGCCTCCGTTATTTGCCGATCACCTAGCGTTGTGTAGCGAAAGAGCCGGTTAGACAAAGAGTTCTTTGACGAATACTGTCGAGTTTCTTTGAAAATTCACGGCATCAAGAGTATTTCACGGATTTGAATTATTCAACTTCTAGTTAAAAGACGAAAGCTTAAAGTATTTTTGTGATTATTGTCGCTGTCTCATGAGTACTAGGAATTTAGTTAAATTCAATTTTACACAAAGTTCATGGTTGCACAATGACTGAAAAAGAGCCTAAAACATTGATCAAATCATACAGGACTCCTTTCACAGACCAACAAAGAAAATGCAATTGTTCATTGGTAAGAGATATCTGCAGCACATTCATTGCCATGGGTTGAAAATCTTTTGTATTTGTTTGAAAATAGATGTCTTATGATTCTTGAGGGAGGTCTTCTTGAAACGCCCATTGCAATTTTATAAATTTTCATAGAGGTAAATTTACCAATACTTCTAGTGCTGGTAAAGCAGCAAGAAAAATCACAAAGTTGCTTCGATCTTTGGCTTTTAATTAGAATTTGAATCATTCAGATCTGGAAAGTTGTCTTGGCGCTATGAATTTTCATGAAACTTTTTCTGGCTCACCCGATATACAATAAAAGCCTGCACAAAACAACCTAAGATTTTGAGCCCTGCCTGTTTAGGCTCTGAGGCAATGAGGTACCTCCCGAAGTCAGGGTGTAGGTTCTTAACATAGGGTTAGGGTTAGCCAAACTCACTTGCATTCTTGCCAATGCTCATTTCACCCAAAGCTTACGCAACTTATCTCTACCTTTCACAGTTCTGAACGCAATACGTTCGATTCAGTGAAAGAGGCTTATTACAAACAGATTGCACCCTTTTCAAAACAAATGAATGAATGAATGAATGAATGAATGAATGAATGAATGAATGAATGAATGAAAGAATGAATGAATGAATGAATGAATGCAATAACTAATTTATTTATTCATTCATTGAGCAACCGTTTATTACCAACCAAGAAAAGATATCGGGCTGAAATGGTCCTTACTTCGTTGGGTGCAAAATATATAATGTCAGGCTGCAGGTTCTCAAGAATGAAGGTTAGTATGTGCAGGTTTTTATTGTAATGTAAGAAATTCTCACTGCATGATCACACTTTCAATGGCGAAAAGGAACATTGCACCAAGATGCAAGGCCTTCTAATTGCGCAACTCTGACGATTCGACCGGGATTTAAATAAAGAGCGCACCATTTATTGTAGCTTCCTCACAATCATATCATGCATAATGGTGTATTTTGAGATCGTTACGCACGAAAACTACATAAATGACTGAGGATCTGAAAATCCAGCCTTTCAATAAATTCTTGCCAAAAGATTTCTTTAAAGTACTTTTCTTCATCACTAGGTTTTTAATGGCAACATTTCTATACCTTCTACTTGATTTTGCACACCAAGCATCGCTATCGGCGGAGAGGGAGAAGCACTGTCCTAAAGAGATTTTCATGCCTACCTTTGCACCAGGCCCTATACTCTTTGGTCTTGGACTCTTGCCTTTACCTGAAATAAAGAAAAACTTGTTACAAATAGACCATAAAGTCATCTAACTCTTTTCATTTTCAAAACCACTTCCTTCCACTTATGTTATCACCTATTCAAATCATCTGATAGGAATATGGGCAAAATATCCTGAATACACCAATACAAATTGCCATGATTGTGGACTGCGGTGAACATTTGAGAAGTGCGACTTCACATTACTATCAGAATGCAGCGTTAAAGACAAACTAGCTTTAGTGGTAACAACGACGTCCAAATGATAAAAAATCCAATTACGATTGTCATCACTGAAAAGACAGAAGCACAAGGTTTATGCCTTGCCAATCCTCAGGGGCTTTTCTAAACAATATCTTGGTCCAAAAGCCTCTTACAAAACTGACCTGAACTGCAATTGATCACATCTGTCAAAACTTAGGTACAGGTTCCCTCTAAACATGTGCTTGGCATTTGGCGGGCTATGGAATAAAAAGTTTGTGGCCGATATTCAAAACTGAGATGTTAATCTATCAGTCAAATTCAAACTTAGATGAGAAAATTTCGTTTGGTAAATCACACATCTTTAAGACCAAACAATTAGGAAAATGCCTGTCAAAGTTGGTATGGGCATCGAGAATTCCTAGTTCCATTTTGGTCCATGTTTTATGTGGCACTGAAGTTTACCTCGTCAGTTTTAGAAATTTGATTTAAATAGCAAGTAAGTCATGGCCCAAAACGGAATGTGGAGTCCTCCTTCCCAAGCATGCCCTTTCCTATAATTTTCCTGGTTTCTAGGTCTAAACAATGAGTGATTTACCAAACAAAATTTTCTCATCTTTGTTAGCCCTTGATTGATAAATTGATAACTCAGTTTCAAATATCAGCCTCATACTTTCTACTTCACAGCCCGCCTAAGACACAAATTTCTTTTTACTTGCCTGGTAGTTTGGTGGAAATCTATATTTTCATTGTTATCAAATCAACGCGGAAGAGCTCTTGATCGTGAAAAACGGAGAAAGGCATAAATCGATTTGTTGTGGTTCCTTATGCTATCCGATTGGGGTCGGAGTACAGCTCCTTATCACTTTCAGTTTTGGATCTATTAAAAGGCAATGAGTCTCATGGAAGCTCCTACAAAAGAAATTGACACTAAGAATGCTCATTTGTAACTTGAAATCTAGAACTCAGCTGTATGCGAGTATTCCAAAAATCTGCCCTCCTTGGAACAGCGCATATAAGAGGTGGTCGCTTAATTTTGCCACATAATAATAGATTGTTGTTCCTTTCTCAGAGTCGGCCAATAAAACCCTACCACTTGTTAGGCCGGTCCATGATAACTATCTCAATGTTAATACATGCAGAAAAAAGACACGATGTCAGCGACTTCCCACATTAACCCTTATCCTTTTTTCGAGCCACCATTTATGATGGGGGGGGGGTTCTTTCCATTCCCTCCTGAAAACTACCTTACATTTATCATAATTCAATACAACATGGCACAGTTATAGAGCAAGTAATTTGTAGCAGGCAAACGTAATCTGGGTGTAGCTGCCGCGCCTTATGACGTCGTAATGACGTCGTGAAATTGAAAGTCTGTGAAAATCAAGCTGTCCGGTTAAATTTGAATTTAATGAAAGTTTTGCAGGAACTCTATGCAGTTTTTGTTTAAATTTAGCTACGTATATGATACATATAAGAATATAATTTCACTCAATTTAAAAATTTTGGAGTAATATTTCGGCAGAATTAGCTAATTCTAATGACATCATTTGTGCTATCAATTTGTTCATTACGAAATAGACCAAATTGAGCTGTAAGATGGTGGTACCCTATTACAAACGTAGCAATGGAGTGTCTTCAATAAAAGAAGTTCGAAAAAAGGTCAAAAAACTTGCTACTTCACCAAAAATGGTGGCCAAATGTCGTCATTATCAAAAAAGCTGATGTTATCAAATTCAAGAAATTCCAGTATCAAATTAAAGCTCTTTGTTTACTGATTCATTTGGTATCATAATTCAATCAACTCTTTCCATTGGAATCATCAAAAACAATAATTTTTCTGCTAACTGCTTCCCAATATGGGAATTTCACGTGACCAGTGAGCTCTATTGTTAAAAAACTTCTCTGTCAAAATGTGGCTAACAGTCACAGAGGTTTGGGGAATGCAGCTGATGTCCTTTAAGAACGTGTCAAGAAAAATCTCGAGGGGGTGGAAAACACTCTCCCCGCCCCAATGGGGATAGGGGTTAAGGAACACTTACAACTAACTAACGGATTAAACGTAACGACACATTAAAACTGGATGATTTCCAAGCAGAAACTGAGGCTGTTAGATACCCGTTAGATAAAACTGCCGATCGGCCGCTCACCCGGCACGGATCCCTTGAACTACAGAGAGAGAATTCGTTTTCGCTTCATCACAAATGAAGTAATTTGAAAAAAGTGAAAGTAATTTGAGTACGAGACTAATTTTGAATACAGGTAAGATTGAATGCATATGCGTGCTGTGAAAAACAGTTTATCATAGAGACATGAGTTGGAAAGATCAAATTTGCAATGAGGAACTCGGGATGAGGACCAGAATGAACGTTGTTCTGTATTTGTTGCATAGATAATCCTTAGTTGATTATCGCATCAAATCTTGACCTAGTTTGAAGCAGTTTATACAAAATCAGATAAAATCCAACTGATACAAATACACAGATCTGCCAACGTGTGTAAATCAAGTAAAAGGTCATTGCTGCTGTAAACGTGAAAAAGAAGAAGCACTACCTTTCATGCTCATATCTTCGTTTTCGTCTCTGAACTTGCCTGACGCAGAGCGTAGAGAGTTCGATCGTTTAAGATTACTCGGCCTTTTCAGCTCTCGATATGGCGTAATTCGGCAACCTGAAACCAAACCACAGAACAACCATGTTTATTTGCTTTCTACAAATTAAACATTTCAATTTTCAAGCATAAAGCAGCACTTCAGGTGAAATGAGCTATAAGTATTTTATCATCATCCACTATCAGTCCCTAACATTATCTTCATAAAACAAATAAAAATCGAAATCGTTACAATATATGTTTGACAGATAAAAAGATAACGAATCTTTGAGCCAAGTGAATATTGTAGACCACGCTGACATAAGGTTTGCGGATATAAAAAGAACCACAAGTCATCCATCTCATTAAGCCCATTTGATATAGTTTCCGAATCACTTTGCGGTTAATCATAGACTGACCATGACTCACAAAAGGAGTTTATTATCGTTTCGTCACAGTTGGTTGATTCATCACAGGTATCCCCAAAAGAATACCCTTGACAAACTTTCGTGTGTACACAGTGAAGCTTCGGAGACAAGTATAGCACGTAATGTGTGCGGAGAAGAAAATTTGTTTGATGAATGGCCTAAGTGTTTTGAGGACTTATCAACGTTATACTTGAAATGAAGCAAACAATAACATGTGAAGATGACAACTTCGGCCAATCTATGTAATACTCACTATAATGATGCCTTCTACGACTTTCTACGCTGTGATCCATCCATTCTAGCTACCTGAACTATATATATATGTCTGCATAGTTCGCCATCGTAATATTTTACTTATTCGTGACTGCCTCCAGATGCTTAAGTGATTTATCTGGCAAATAGTTGCGTGACAAATCGGCATCTAGATTACTAACAAAATAGGCAAATCATGCAGCTTTGCTTTGCATCGAGTAATAGTCACATCATACTTTTCTCCTATATTGCGCAAAAACAAATGATATCTGTGATGGCCGCAATGATATCATTTGCCTACCGCAGAGATACAACAGAGTGAAGCTTCTGCGCTGCATGAATATGATGCTGCCGCGCAGTAAGGCATTGAGAACAAACATACCGGGCGGATCAAAAATGGCTCTCGTGTGCTTCAGAAACACAAATCAAAGCTGGTAATTCAACTGTGTTGATTAAAATTTGCGTGTGCTTAGGTTAACGGCAAATACCCTGGTCGAAGCTTTTTGCCTGATTCCTGTGTTTGAAATGGGTATATCTTCAAAAAGTCCATGATCTAATTACAGATGCATTGCTCATAGTAAAACGAAATCATAGCTTTAAGATATTTTCTTGATTCCAAAAAACATTCCCTTGATATTTCTAAGAGCAGATTCATTCAATCAACTAACAACAGAACGCCTCTTAATGACCCAGGCGGCTATATTTTACCATGAGTCTCCGGGCTTTGCGTTTTTTCTCATGGTAGCTTCAGAGTGGACTCATTATTCAAACGAAGAATGGTCTACTACGCTCCAAAGCGCAAAAGATTGTTACTGCACTTTCCAGATTTCTGAAAATTAATTTATGTCGTCTTTTTTGAGATGCGCTTTTTACACATTATTTGAATAAAGGGTTAGAATGATTAGAAATAATTGATTGAGCGGAAGTAGCACGTTTATGCTCGTTGTTTCGAAGACCCGATCTACTTTTGAATATGGTCCTTCTAGTAGGCTACTCTTACAGTTGCACAATAAAGTTAGAATCAACACAGTTAGATTTCAGGTTTTGCTGCTTAGGGCTTCAAACTGATACTCGAACGGATGGGCTTCAAACCAATAAAGAAATTAGACTACATAATTCATTGAAAGAATACATGGAATCACGTCGTCAGTCTACCATCTTAATCAGGAATCTACGCTTCACTTGAAAAAGGTCAAAAGCTCAATACCATCAATGCCATGCTTTCAGTCTCAAGGATCACTGATTTCAACTGTACGGCACGTCGACGTTAACAGGCGTATTTTTGTTTCTGAAAGTCAGAACCAAAATACTCCCACTTCTCATCTCTCCGAAATTACGTTTCTTTTTATCACAAAGTCTACTTTGTAATCTAAGAAGGAGCGTTGAGATCAATCAGTCAGTAAGAAAGTGAGAATGACACAAAATAAGTCAATCAAGCTCGTATCTCATCGAGTTAGCACTGAAATTAAAAAGGCACATAGAAAGCGCATACGATACACAAGTTTCCCCGTCATCCAATAGCAAAACTTGATGTCGGCTTGTTCCAAAAATTGGACAAATTTGACACCATAAGATAGAGAAATCACCAAGATGTCTACTTTGATACAACAACAGAGCAGAAGCTTTATAAAATGACCTTATCGAGCAATCTGAGATGAGGAAGTGTTTGGATACATAAGCTTTTTGAAATGATAAATCAAGAGTTTATGGCGCAAATAACAAATTGCCAAGCGTTGCCTAATTCGGGATTCGAGATCTGCTGCAAGGACCTAGGTGCTCAAAGTTGCGAGTTTACGCACATCCGTACGTAGTTGCTACTCTCTCTGATATAACAACAATTTAACCTGCATTTGCACATTCTTCACCTCATTAGTAAATTAATCATGTATAAAGCAGGTTGAAAACTGAGCAATCTCTCAGCACCATTTCATATCTTTGCTCATTTGTTTCGACTTACTTTCTTTCTCTACCTTTTTTTGTTAGTAGCTACATATTTTAACTCTTGATTTTGAGCTGACTGATACCGCTTCAGCATCACCTACAGATAAGTAATTCCTTCGCTCCTTTTTGGAACTTACTTTCAGTGTATGATCAACTCTTCGCATTACTCGAACTAAGAACAACCATGCATTTATCACTTTAGTCATTTCCAGCTTTCTCATATCTGATTGGTAAGTTTCTACCGTACATTCCGTGCAACTGCTTAATTTTTTAAACTGTTGGATTGTGGTATCTTTAATTCACTTCTGTTCAACCAGCTGGCCTAATCCCATCATCTTTCAGGAGTTTATGCTTTGTAAACTTGGTAAGCACAGTTGTTAGATGCTCACTAAAAAGAAATACGGATAAACTAGGTTGCTAAAATGCCTGCATAATTTTTAGCTGTATGAAATATCAAAGTTTTCTTCAATAAAAAAAACCTAACCTACAATCACAGACATTTGCACAGTTAAGAAGGCATTCATGTAAGATATGGTCAATAAAAATTATTAGTAATGTCATTCCTAACTCTAATGCTCTAGCTATAAAGTATGACAGTTTTAGCTACCTATAAAAAATTGATATTCTATATATAAAATAATTAAAAAATCTGATAAGAAGTCGTTGTCTGTTTTAATTTCTTATTTGAGAATTCAGTCAATATTAAGAGAATGGAAATGAGTCCTTTTTAAAATCAAAGAATTATCATTAGCATCAATAGCTGCAAATAAGCTTTTTCTAATTTCATCAAATATCATGTCTCCATCTGTTTGATGAAAGTTCCTCGACCTTCGTGTTCTGGGCCTTGAAACGGCACCACGTTGTCTTGTAGATGCTCCTCTTCTTGTATTGGTATCCTCATTTACGTCGGTAGTTGGTGCTGTCGCTAGCCGTGATCTATCACTTGCAGACATTGAGATAGGTGCTACCCATGTGTCATGTTCTCCAGGTGCAGATATAACAGTGTCCGGCACCGATCTTTCACTCTCGGAGATTGAGATAGGTGCTAATGGCGGTGCTGCTGGCGGTACTGGTACTGGCGGTGCGGCTGGTTCTCTGGAAGTAGATTCAGCTGTGTCCGGCAGTGATCTCACGAAGGTTGAGGTAGGTGCTGGCGGTGCCGGTGATGCTGGAGGTGTGTCTTCTGGTCTAAATACAAATTTAGCAATGTCTTTTGGTGATTTATCAATCAAAATTGAGATAGATTTACGCAGTGATGGTTGTGCAGGTGGTGCAGGTAGTGGTGGTGGCGCGTTTCGTTGCATGAATGTCGATTTAACTGCGTTTATCGATGATCTGGCAATCGCTGGGTTTGAATTAGGAGCTCGTTGTGCAGGTGGCGTGCCTGGTTGTCTGGATGTCGATTTAGCTGTGCCAAGAAGTGATCTGTTAGTGACAGGGATTGAGAATGGCGCTGGCTGCCCTTCTGATTGCATAAAGGTTAGTCGCCTCACTGCGACAGATGCTGGGATCGGTTCTGGCTGTGAAGATAGTGTAGATGATGCAGATAGTGTTGATGGTGAAGATAATGCAGGAGGCGCAGGTGGTGCCACCGGTGAGCCTGGTTGTCTGAATGTGGACTTAGCTGTGCTCTGTGGTAGTGGTGGTGGTGGTGGCGGTGGTGTGTCAAGTTGCCTGAAAGTAGATGCAGCCGAATACAGAGATGATCTTTCAGTCACAAGGGTTGAAACTGATGATGGCTGTGCGTGTGATTGTGTAAATAAAGATTTAGCTTTGTCACGCACTGACCTGTCAGGCACAGGGATTGCACTTGGTGCTGGGGGTGCAGGTGGTGCAGGTGGTGCTGGTGGTGTGTCCTGCTGTCTGAATGTAGATGCAGCCGAGTACAGAGATGATCTGTCAGTCAAAAGGGTTGAGACTGATGATGGCTGCACATATGACTGTGCAAATAAAGATTTAGCTCTGTCGCGCACTGATCTGTCAGACACAGGGATAGACACTGGCGCTGGGGACGCATCTGATTGTGCAAATAGAGATTTAGCTGTGTCACGCACTGATCTGTCAGACATAGGGACTGAGGCAGGCGTTGGCAGTACACCTGCTGGTCCAAATAAAGTTTTCGCTTTTTCACGCACTGACTTGTCAGACACAGGGATTGACAATGGTTCTGGGGCTGCAGCTGATTGTGCAAATAGAGATTTAGCTGTGTCACGCACTGATCGGTCAGAAATAGGGACTGAGGCTTTTGTTGGTAGTGTACCAGTTGGTCCAAATAAAGCCTTAGCTTTATCACGCACAGATTTGTCAGACACTGGGATTGAGATTGGTTCTGAGGGTACATTTGGTTGTGCAAACAGAGATCTAGCTGTGTCACGCACTGATCTGTCAGAAACAGGGAATGAGACAGGTGCTGAGGGTGCTGGGGGTGCATCTGATTGTGCAAATATAGATTTAGCTCTATCACGCACTGATCTTTCAGTCACAGGGATTGAAACTGGTGCTTGGGGTGCATCTGATTGTGCAAATAGAGATTTAGCTGTGTCACGCACTGATCTGTCAGTAACGGGGATTGAGACTGGTGTTGGCTGTGTATCCGCTTGTGCAAATAAAGCTTTAGCTGTGTCACGCACTGATCGGTCAGTCACAGGCATTGAGACTGGTGTTGGCGGGGCATCGGATTGTGCAAATAAAGCTTTAGCAGTGTCACGAACTGATTTGTCAGTCACAGGCATCGAGACTGGTGCAGGGGGTGTATCTGATTGTGCAAATAAAGCTTTAGCAGTGTCACGAACTGATTTGTCAGTCACGGGGATTGAGGCTGGAGCAGGCTTTGCCTCTGATTGTGCAAATAAAGCTTTAGCAGTGTCACGAACTGATTTGTCAGTCACAGGCATCGAGACTGGTGCAGGGGGTGTATCTGATTGTGCAAATAAAGCTTTAGCAGTGTCACGAACTGATTTGTCAGTCACGGGGATTGAGGCTGGAGCAGGCTTTGCCTCTGATTGCGCAAATAACGCTTTAGCTGTGTCACGCACTGATCTGTCGGTCACAGGCATTGAGACTGGTGTTGGCGGGGCATCGGATTGTGCAAATAAAGCTTTAGCAGTGTAACGAACTGATCTGTCAGTCACAGGCATTGAGACTGGTGCAGGAGGTGTATCTGATTTTGCAAGTAAAGCTTTAGCAGTGTCACGAACTGATCTGTCAGTCACAGGGATTGAGGCTGGAGCAGGCTTTGCCTCTGATTGTGCAAATAACGCTTTAGCTGTGTCACGCACTGATTTGTCAGTCACAGGGATTGAGGCTGGAGCAGGCTTTGCCTCTGATTGTGCAAATAACGCTTTAACTGTGTCACGCACTGATTTGTCAGTCACAGGGATTGACACTGGTGTTAGCCGGGCATCTGATTGTGCAAAAAAGGCTTTAGCTCTGTCACGTACTGAGTTGTCAGTCACAGAGACTGAGGCTGGTGCTGGTGGGGTATCTGATTGTGCACAAAAAGACTTTGCTGTATCACGCACTGATCTGTTAGTTACAAGGATTGAGACTGGTGTCGGTGGGGCATCAGATTGTACAGAATAAGATTTTGCTGTATCACGCACTGATCTGTCAGTCACAGGGATTGAGAAAGGTGCTGGTGGGGAATCTGATTGTATAGGAAACGATTTTGCTGTATCACGCACTGATCTGTCAGACATTGGGATTGAAACTGGTGCTGGCGGGGTATCTGACTGTGCAAAAAAAGACTTTGCTGTATCACGCACTGATCTGTTAGTTACAGGAACTGAGACTGGTGTTGGTGGGGCATCCGATTGTGCCATAAAAGATTTGGCTGTGTCACGCACTGATCTGTCAGTCACAGGGATTGAGACTGGTGTTGACGGGGCATCGGATTGTGCAGAAAAAGATTTAGCTGTGTCACGCACTGATCTCTCAGTGACATGGATTGAGACTGGTGCTGGTGGGGTATCCGATAGTGCAAAAAAAGACTTTGCTGTATCACGCACTGATCTGTCAGTCACAGGGATTGAGACTGGTGTCGGCGGGGCATCGGATTGTGCAGAAAAAGATTTAGTTGTGTCACGCACTGATCTGTACGACATAGGGATTGAGTCTGGTGCTGGTGGGGTATCTGATTGTGCAAAAAAGAATTTAGCTGTATCACGCACTGATCTGTCAGTCACAGGGATTGAGGCCGGTTCTGGAGGTGCATCCGATTGTGCAAAAAACGATTTCGCTTTTTCACGCACTGATGTCTCAGACATAGGCATTGAGACCGGTGCTGGAGGTGCGACGGAATGTGCAGATGAAGATTTAACTGCGTCAAGCACTGATCTGTTGGTGACAAGGATTGACATTGGCACCGGCTTCGCTTCTGATTGTGCAAAAGCAAGTCGCCTCAATGCAACTGGAGTCGGTGCTGGTCGTTCAACCGATTCTTCGTATGTAGACTTAGCTGTGTCCAACTCTGATCCATCCGTCCTAGGAACTGAGGTTGCAGCTGGCCTTGCGTCAGGTTGTCTGGCTGTAGATTTAGGTAAGCCTTGCGGATATCTGTTAGTCACAATGGTTGAGTTCATTGACGGCCAGGTGTCTGATTCTTTGGACGTAGATCTGGCTGTTGCCAGCTCTGATCCATCGGCCCTAGGAATTGAGATTGGAGGTGGCCGTGCGTCATGTTGCCGTGTTGTAGATTTAGCTATGCCAGGCGGATATCTGTCAGTCACACGAGTTGAGATCGATGAAGGCAATTCGTCTGATTCTCTAGATGTCGATCTCGCTGTTTGCAGACGAGATCCATCAGTTCTGGGAACTGAGATTGGAGGCGGCCGTGCATCAGGCTGTCTGGCTGTAGATTTAGCTACGCTAAGCGGATATCTGTCAGTGACACGTGTTGAGGTCGCTGATGGCCATGCATCTGATTCTCTGGATGTAGATCTAGCTGTGTCCGGCTCTGATCCACCAGTCCAGGGAACTGAAATTGGAGCTGGTTGTGTATCTGGCTGTCTGGACGTAGTGTCAGTTATGCTCGCCACATATCTGTCAGTGACAGGGGAAGACATTGCTGCTGGTTTTGTGTATGGTTGTCTGGATACAAAATTAGATGTGTCCAGTGTTGATCTATCAGATCTATGGTTTGATGAAAGTACTGGCTCTGCGTCTGGCCGTTCAAAAATAGATCTAGCAGTGCCCAGGTCTGATCTGTCAATCATAGGGGCTGAGACTGGTGCAGGCCGTGCATCTGGTTGTCTGGATGCAGTGTTAGTTATGCAGGCAAGATATCTATCAGTCACAGGGGATGACATTGCTGCTGGTTTTGTGTCTTGTTGTCTGGGTATATATTTGGACGCATCCTGTGTTGATTTGGCAGTCGGAAGAACTGCAGAGGGTGCTGGTTTTTTGTTTGGTTTTAACCATGTAGGTTCTTCCGTGTAATCCAGATACCTATCAGGCGAGATTTGAGGTGACTGTGTGCCTGATTGTCTGGGTGAGACTTGCCCCGAATCTAATCGATCTAATGGTACGGATGCTGTCTGCTGCAAGATGAGAGCTGTGTCAGGTAGATATCTGTCCATCACAGGGATGGAAACTGGTGTTTGAATTTCGTTTGGTTGTCTGGACGTATATTGAGCTGTATCCTGCAATGATCTGTCAGTCAATGCTGCCAGTGCGTCTGATTGTAGGGATGTTGACTGTCTCCTTATGAAAGCTGTATCAGGCAGATATCTATCAGTCACAGGGGTTTGCGCTTCTTGTGTGTATGCTTGAAGGGATGTCGATTGCCTCCTTATGAAAGCTGTATCGGGCAGATATCTGTCAGTCACAGGGGTTTGTGCTGGCTGTGCGTATGACTGTAGGGATGTCGACTGCCTCCTAATGAAAGCTGTATCAGGCAGATATCTATCAGTCACTGGAGTTTGTGCTGGCAATGTGTATGATTGTAGAGATGTCGACTGCCTCCTTATGAAAGCTGTATCAGGCAGATATCTGTCAGTCACAGGGGTTTGAGCTGGTAATGTGTATGACTGTAGAGATGTCGACTGCCTCCTTATGAAAGCTGTATCGGGCAGATATCTGTCAGTCACAGGAGTTTGTGCTGGTAATGTGTAGGATTGTAGGGATGTCGACTGCCTCCTTATGAAAGCTGTATCCGGCAGATATCTGTCAGTCACAGGAGTTTGAGGTGGCAATGTGTATGACTGTAGCGATGTCGACTGCCTCCTTATGATGGCTGTATTAGGCAGATATCTGTCCAATTCAGGGGTCGAGATTGATGTTAGGTGTCCATCCGATGGTCTGGATATAGAATTGTAAGAATCTGCAGATTTGCTGCGTTGGTTCGCCTGCCTCTGTTTGTTCCTGCTTCTTCCTCGCTGGTCTTCTTGGATATCATCACTTATTCTGACTTCTTTGGTCTTGTATTTGTAGCTGAGCTTTCCTATTCCTCTGGCTGCTGTACTGAATTTTAGAATGCTTACTGGCTGCGTATGATCGTATATTCCAAATTTCATTCTGTTGATTGCCCTCATTGCTAAGCGAGAAACTCGTGGACTTGTTCTTATAGATTTGATGTATTCATATTCGATCTTCGTGTTAATGTTCCACTGACGCTCTGTAAAATAAATTCAGTCTATTCTGCATATCTACACTGCATACTACCTAAACTCTACGTAAGGGCACTATCTACAAAGCTATCAATTGCCAATGCTTACTCACTGAAGATGTACATGAAACCGAGAATCTTTTGATCGATCGAGTAACATTGATTTCAGTAATAGCATGCTCGGTGCGTGTGGCACCATCAAAACCAAATTACAATATAATACGGAAGTACCAAAAATGGGGCAGATGTTCAAAAGACAACGTTTTGAGCTAAGTCAAGTAGATGCTTGACTTTTCAATTCTTTGAATATCAAGTTACATATGTGATAGTATAAACAAGGAAAGATTCGTTTCGAACCAACCAGTGAGTTCGTTTACATTTGTGAGATTGACCAATCACACTACGTAATCTAACATCACATGATGCACCGTCAGTTTGCGGAAAATCAGAAGATGTGGAGATCAATACAAAAATATTCTCTCCAAAAAACTTGCAACGTGCAATTGGATTTTTCATCAGCCATTTATGTCTCTACATTTTCTGTTGGACTACAAACTTAACGAAAATTCTACCACCAAGGACTTCGATATTCAACTTAGACCTAGAGAAATCTTTATTTGAATAACGCCTTAAAAGCAGTTTAACGCATAAGTGCTTCAAGTTCAGCAAGAAGATTTTTCTTCACCGACTACTTCCGTCTTTTGCAAAAGGCAACAACTATTGATTCGTAGACAACATGATACATATCTCCATGAAATTTTTGGCGTCACACAGATTTCAAATGGGGCAACAGTGTACCTTCTATGATACCGAGCGTGATATCATCTCCTGAAGCACAACAGTCACAGTCTAAAGGGCCAAGTCCTGAGGCAAACTAAACGAGGAATGGGCAAGTAGCCTCTACCATTGACGTCACAAACGAAAATGTTACGTCACAAGGTACTTGCCAATTCTTCATCTTCTATAAAAGTAATTAACAAACTCTGGGCAAGTCAAATAATCCATAGCTTGCATTTGATTATTTCCACAAGGTCAAGCGCCACAGCTTTCACTGAGTTACTGTGTTGATGAAAAGTCTAGTCCTGTCGAAATCCGAGCTGAAATGGCGCAAGCCTGATCAGGTCTCAAAAATACCATTAGTTTGCATTAAAGAAGTCGATTTCTGATCCTTAGATGATTATTTGCAATTTTTAGAGAGAAAAGCTTGGAAATAGACAACAGTGTAGGAGAATAAATGAGTTGCACATTTCACTTGACCTGACCACTTCATCATAATTTATACTATTGTCTATTTCCAACATTTTCCCTCCATAAACTGACAACGGTAGTGATTGGTAGAGATTTCTGGTTGAGTTTGCCTATCAAAGGATAAGAAATTGACTTGTCTAAGCAGAGTAATGATTTTTTTGGAGACATGATCAGTTTTGTACCATTTTCGCTCAGAATTCGACAGGAGAAGTATTTCATCAGCACAGTCGGGCAGTGAAGAGCATGGTGCTTAAACTTGTGGAAATAATCGATTTTTCCTTGCTTACTTCGCTTGTCCGCATACAGCCATTGATTTTTTTGACTTACCCAGTGCTGGCTTATCATAGAAGATGAAGAATTCGTGAGCGCTTTGTGACTGACATTTCGTTTGTGACATCATTGGTAGAGATTTCTGGTTGAGTTTGCCTCAGGGCTTTGCCTTTCAGAATGTGATTTTAGAGTGCCCTCACATGAGCAAACTCAGACCGGTCTGAATTTCAGATCGGTTTGGAACTCATCTCGGTCTACGGTCAAAGCCCTTGGCACGCTCACATGACACAGGCGAAATGAAACTCAGGTTGACCTGAAACTCATTTCGCTTTCTCAGGTCGGTCTGAGTTTCCAGGTCGACCTGAAATTTTCATGCGAGCAGCAAAAAATTTTATTTCGGGGCAAAATGACTTTTCAAAGCAAGTGTGATTGACATTCCACGCGTTTCTTTGGCAATCAAAACAATAAAGATTTCATTCAAGGTCAGCCAGGTGAATCTAAATGTTATGAAACAATGCAAATATCTTCCATAAAACAATCACGATCGTTCTGAACGCCCAAGGAATGCACGCATTGTTTAATATTCTCAAACCGGTGTGAAAATGCTCATGTGAGGGGGAGGCAAATTAGTAGACATAGCCACATTTCAAACCGATCTGAAACTCACATCGGTCTGAGACTACCCTCACATGAGAAAACTCAGACCGATAGATCTGTTTAAAATTTGGTTTGGTGTCTGCTAATTTGCCTCCTCCTCCGGTCTGAGAATATCAAACAATACCTGCGTTCCTTGGGCATTCAGAACAATTGTGATTGTTTTATGGAAGATATTGGCATTGTTTCACAACATTTAGATCCACCTGGCTGACTTTGAATGAAATCTTTATTGTTCTGATTGCCAAAGGAACGCGTGGAATGTCAATCACACGTGCTTTGAAAAGTCATTTCGCCCCGAAACGAAAATTTTTTCTGCTCACATGAAAATTTCAGGTCGACCTGAGTGTCATGTTAGCGCTCTAAGGGCTTTGACCGTAGACCGAAATGAGTTTCAAATCGATATGGAACTCAGACCGGTCTGAGTTTTCTCATGTGAGGGTAGTCTTTGTGTTTCAGAGGATGATATCATACTTAGTATCATAGAAGATACACCATTGCCCCTTTGAAACCTGTGCAACACAAAAAATTTCATGGAGATATGTTTCATGTTGTCTACGAATCAACATTCGTTGCCTTTTTGCAAAAGACGGAAGTAGTCGGTGTAAAAAGCCTTTCTGCTGAACCTGAAACATTAGGCGTTAACCTGCTTTAAAAGCATTACTCAAATGAAGATTCTCTCGGTCTAAGTTGAATATCAAAATCCAAGGTGGTAGAATTTTCGGCAAGTCTTTTTAGTCTAACAGAAAATGTAAAAACAGTTTTGGTCGGTCAAAAAATCTACTTGCACGTCGCAAGTTTTTGAGGGTACTTCGCATTCATCCCTGCAGCTTCAAATTTTCCGCAAAATCAGTATATCACGTGGTGTTAGATTACGTAGTGCGACTGGTTAATCTCACAAATGTAAACAAATGCGCTGATTGGCTCAAAACGAAATCTGTCTTGTTGATAGTTGACGCTTGAGAAATCGTGTTTCGCACATGCACTCTATTTCTAGTACTTTACTCATTCGTTTATCATACATACCGGGTGCCCCAGAAAAGTCCCTGATTTCGAAAATTCACAGCACTAAAAAAGTCAGCCACGGATTTGAATGACTCGAATCTTAATTGAAAGCCAAAAAACCTAGCACTATTTGGGCCTCTTATCACGTCCTTATGACCACTGAAAATGTTTGTGAATTCGACTTTATGAAAACTTCCTGTTACTGAAGATTTTTTTCAATTCCAAAGCAATTAAAGTGAAGACGATATCTCTCACCTGTGACAAATTGTGATTTCTTTATCGTGCTGTGCTAGGGGTTTCTTTTTATCTGATCTATGATTTGATCAAGAGTTTTCGGGCTTTCTGGGGCATTTTGCAAAACTTTTGTGAAGCCGAATTTACAGACATTTCAAGTGCTTCGAAAAACGCAAGAAGGATAGCAAAAATACTTCAACGTCTTGGCTATGAGGCAGAATTCGAATAGTAAAAGTCAATCAAATAGTCGTGGTGATATGAAGTTTAAAAAGTGGGCACTGCTTTCTGGCTCACTCGGTCCTGCCGTATGATATTGATTTATCCGTTGTTCGTCATGGCCTGAGGTACATCTTGTCTCAGAAATACTCAAATAGGACAACAAAGTGCAGGGACAGTGTTACTTAAAGTTACACCTAAAAATTGTCATTAGGGGTTCTGCTTTGGCAAAGCAGTTAAGTCACATTAACTTTCAAGTTTGCACTTCTTGGCTTGCTTCCCCACTCAATCTTCATGATCCCGCAAAATCAGAAAAAAGAGATACGACCATGCACAATATCAAATCTATAGCCGACCAAGAGGACAGATCGCTTTTCAGGCATCACGCTGCAGTCACAGATTTGCGAGGAGATTAAATGGAATGATGATCAAATTGATGAATCTAAGGTAAAACCAAAATCTATGTAGAGTAAAAACGTTTTTCGATGCCATTTTGGCTCTCTTTGCTTAATGGTAAGAGCTAGGGTCTCTTTCGAAAGAGGAAGAGAAGCGTAATATTCTTGTGAAAAATTTTAGAAATTTGAAACTGCTGAAAGGGATTCAAATTAAGCCTCAAAAAAAAGTAACTTTTGGCCTTTGCAGCTGTTGAAGCTGAAAAGTATATGTTTAAAAAGCTCCAATTTCTAGCTGTATCCAAATTTGTGCTCCGTTTATTTGTGTTAAACAATTATCTTAAACAATTAAATTTTGTACGCTAACAATTTTCAAAAGAACTTTGTCAGTGTTGGTTTGCAGTAGCGCATTGTTTCTTGCTTGCCGATCTAGCCTCTTGATAGATAACAATCGATGCATTTGTGTAATTGTTGTCTAAAGCGCTAAATTGAGTAGCTCGAAATTCGAATAAAGTATTTTTCAACGGAAGCATAAATGGACACGAAAAATAACTTTCGTTTAAACTCCCCTTGAGATAATTTTTCATGCACGATACAGTTTCACTGTGATAAAGTCCTTCTTCTTTGTTGTTGTAGCGACTTCTTGCTTCCCCGGTTATTGAGGAAATCAGATTTTCCAAAATCTGCTAACCCTTGGCCATTTCTTCGTATGTTGATGAAAATCTATTAGGTTTACAAATAAATGGAGCACATATTTGGATACAGCTAGAGTAGAGCTTTTTAACCATATACTTTTCAACTTCGACGGCTGCGTAGGGCAAAAGTTACCTTTTTGAGGATTGATTTCAACCCCTTTCTCCTGTTTTAATTTGGAAAATGTTTTATAAAAATATTGCGCTGCTCTTCCTCTTTTGAAAGAGACCTTAGCTTTTACTATTAACCAAATAGAGCCGGAATGGCAGCGAAAAAAATGTTTACTTTACATAGTCTTCAATCGTACTTTAATCAAATTTTCGAAGAAACATTACTTTACAGTGGACTTTATTGCCTAGATGACGATAATCTAAAGTACAAGATGATTCCCGATGATAGTTTTCATGTAAATAATGGTTAGAACGTTAAGCTTCAACTTTTATCGTGTATCTTTCACAGTGCTGGTGATGATTGAGAAAGCCTACTACTTGTGTAAATAAAATGAATATGAATATCACGAGAAACAGTATACAGTGTCCCAATAGAATTGTACCCATTTGCGTGAACTTTGCACAAAATGGCAAAAGATCCTCACCAAATCTTAGCATGATGTTGCTCTTCAGGCGTCTAAACATAGTTTGTTGCCATCCCCCTAAAAATCCGTTCAAAAAGTACGGAGCTATGGCCTTCAAAGAACACGTTTCCTTATGACTAAAACCAGCGGTCGGCCAATTTGCCTCACTATCTTGCAGCGATGAAAAGAATAATGGCAAAAATAAAACAGCAGTCTCCAATGTCATAGCTCTTGCAAAAAATTAAAATAATCAACAGAGAGTGAAACTCTTTCTTACCCCACGATCTTTGATGAAATTTCAAAGTGAAGACAAGGATTCCCAAGATAGTAAAGAAAATAATTACGAAGAAATGTTTCGCGTTGCGCTTCGACAACTTTTGACTTTGTACACAGATTTCTTCCTTAATTGTTGCAAGCTATTGGCGATTGACTATCAAAGACAATTAATTAAAAGAAAAGAAAATGGTCGAGCTTGTTTGGAGCTGCATTGTGAGCTTATCAATAAACGAAATAGTGACGTTACAAGAAATATTTTGGGCGCAAAAATGTCTTTATCGAGTTCAGACGGATATAGTTGTGATGAAAGAGAAAGTCTATGTAAAATTGTAGAAAACGATATGTCAAGTACTTGAGGCTCATCTTTTTGAATTTCTTTCCTTTCAGTTGGTACGGCGAGAAATAGGTGAACTCTCTGACGATCATCGGAATTTTGCAAGAGCTACGATATTCGAGCCTGCTGCTTCATTTCATCAATAAAGCTTTCATCGTTGCAAAATTGCCTGACAAAATGGCCGGCCGCTGGCTTCAGTTGGTAGGAAAATTTGGTGTTATGAAGGCCATAGCTCCATCATTTTTCAACGGACATTTGCAAAGATGGCAGCAAACCTTACCTTCAAATCTGAAGAGAAACATCGCGTAAAACTTTGGCGAGAATCTTTCGCCGCTTTGTCCCAATCTTCACGTAAACGAGACACAATTTTTGGTGGCACCCTGTAGAAAAGATATCAAGATCACCAAACTGAATATCTTATCTCCCGGAAACACAAAAAGAAGAAGCATTTATGTGACCTTCAGCTTGATATTCTTGCACTTAATGGGACATTCATCGGAAGAAACCACTACGCAGTTTCCATTTCAATGAAACATGCACCATTGTTAATATTAGCTGAATCACTGGAAATAGGGTAACCTTTTTCTGAAAACAGCACGTGGAACTACTCTGGCTCTCTTGTCATTCGTAGTTACTCTGAATTTATTGCATACTTAAATGCGGAAGTTTCGTTAGAATGAGCCCTCGACCATTTCACTCGTTGCTTGCAAGCATTTCACCAATTCATTCGCATCTATGCATTGATAATCAATTGACCAGTTTAGTGTTTGTTGTTAAGTATGATACCATTCGTTGGAAGTTAATAATTGAAATCTGCCTCCAAATTTGGTGTTTCGCCATAAACTATATTGTCAGTGGCAAAAAGTTGCTGGAAATCTTTTAATTAGCCGAGTGGATATTGCAGTTTTTCTGAGATCAATGCAATATCTGATAATGAAGTTTGTCAAACGATTACTTCGAATACTTCGAATGCCAATCATGCGAAACTTTCTACCCATTCTCGATATAGAGATTGTTTCCCAAGTGATTACCGAAAAGTTCTATTAAGCTCCTGGGTGTTTATCTAATTTCGAACACTCCAGAGGGAGGCTTAATAGAGAGGGGGCTTATTAGAGAGGGGGCTTATCAGAGAGGGGGGCTTATTCACAAAATCAGATTTACATGACAGCTCTTCAGTTCTTTAACCCTATGTTCTGCGGATTCAACATACAATTTGCGAGTCAATTAGATAAATTCGACTCCGTTTTATCCCATACCAACTTTTTTTACGTAGAAAAAAGGAAAATTTTTGGAAATTATAGAATTTGATATAAATTGGGGGCTTAATAGGGAGGTGGCTTATTCATAATTTTGGCACAGATGGAAAGGACTTATTAGCGAGGGGACTTAAGAGAGAGGAGGCTAAATAGATCTTTTACGGCAATAAATTGCTGGAAAGAAGCATTTCTGAACACAGACTCTCTGTGCTCGGAAACAGAGCTACCTCGTTCTGTCAAACAAGGCAAAGAACATTAAAATCGAGTGAGAATAAGCCAAGGTATTGAAATTTGAAATGACGCTAGTTTGCGTCCTTGCTTTGCCTTGAAAGAAAAGAAGCATAAACTGCACCTTTGGATCTAACTTGAAAGAATACTTTCTCGGCGCTGCGTTTTCCTCTTAAAAACTTTTATAAAATTCAGGCTATGGCACAAAACAGAAAGCTCAATTTGCTACAATTCTAAAACCATGCGCTGGATCAATGTGTACAAATGCATTTTGCACCCCAACATGAATTTTCCAGAATAATGTTACTACCTATAGCTATGAAACGACAACTGTTTCATTATTTATATATTGGGAAAAATTCATGCCAGGGCATCGATGACTGAGTGCAAAGGCCAGAGAACAAAAAAGTAATTAATCTTTGATCAGGGTACAACTTGGCTATCGAAAAGAGACGTAGATATTCATACGAGAGGTATACCCTTACATTGGGCACACAACCGTAAGCTTCATATCTGACATCCAATTTCAAAACTTTCAATGTCTTTGTGTTCACAAACAATGAAAAGGATCATACAAATATGGCTGGGTTGTTTATTCGACCCCTTCGTTGTCGAAAAATGATTTCAAAATCTTTCAATCTCTTACCGTACTCGAAACGTTTCTTTTTGTGGTTGGCAAGAAACAGTGAAGATCTGTATTGCACAGTGACATACAATACCATTCAGGAAAAGCAAATCTACTGATATGACCTTTCTTAGTGGAAAATAGTTACATGAAAAAGGAATAGTTAAGTTCAAAGAATACACAACAAACTCTCTTGAATCACAGTTCCAAAGCAATTTTGTTGCCGAAACAAATGAAGTACTTACTTTTTGAGTCAAGCTCGACCCCCTCTTCGGGAAACTTTTCACTTGCTGAGAATGCTATAAATGCAGTGTCGTCGTCGAACAGGTCTCGAAGACCGCGAACCTAGGAATTGAAGAGAAACAAATTATTCAGGATCAAAAGAAAATTCAGATATCCGAGGCTAGATGTTCTTGACTAACGAAACTTCAAAATGCATCGCATTTCTCCTATCTACCGGGTGTATAGAGGGGAGGATACCTCTCAAAACCCCTCTCAAATACCTTCAACACTGCAAACCAAACCAAATCTGAGGCTTCGTAAACGAGTAATTTCTAATAAAGCTGCCTTCAGATACAGCATAAGTCCTTGCTAACTTACCATTTTCACAAGTAACCAGGCCATTTAAAATGGTTTAAATGGCTCAATGAATACGGTATATGAATGATGTATAAAAAGCGATTTTCAGAACCTAAAGCCCTCGTTTTTAACATGCCTTCCGTTTTCACAGGACAACTCTGGAAGCAGAGATGTTTCTTGGAATCAGTTCAATCTTTTAACAAAGCTGGTAGTGATCAAGCCAGATCTCTGCAGAGCTGGCAAAAGTTTTCGTGTGAGGGTTGATGCTTGTTTGCGTTGTAACAATACAGATGACAGGGACTGGCTTTGCTTCAAATCTGGTAATTCATACACTATGTTGAAAGGCTAGTACTGGTTTAGGGCACCAGGTCAATATAATTTCCTTGCGATACATGACAATGAATACTAAAGTTATGCACGCGTAATTTGCAATTTCATGCATCAAGGAAAGCGGTCCAAGCCCCTTTTATTGACAATGGTCTTAACCAAAAGATAAATGTTTTCCACCATTTGGGGGGTTTTTATAAAGTGATACTGTCACCTAGTGGCACTACCATTTGAGGTCAATTCTTAAAATTTAGCTTTAACCCCCTTTAACCCTGAAAGGACCACATTGTCATGAATCAATAGGAGTACTCCCATCTTGGCGTCAACCCTGCATGAGACTGTAGATACAAAGATGTAAAAATACGTGGTAAAATTATGGGCAATAATGCACCGAGTTTGTAGCTGAGAAATTATACTGAATAGCCTGAATTAAAAGATGAGATCGCATAGGTTTATTAATAGCCTATTGTATTTTGTAATCCAGCTCATGGCGAAAGAAAGCAAGGCCAAAGAAAACAATGCAGGGATTAGATGTCTCTTTGCCCTATCTTAAGAAAAGCGCTATATATTTCAGGTCATTCACATTAAAGTTTATTACCTCGATATTACTGTTTTATTTTGTTGCTTTCTCTTCGACCGAAGCCTAACCAGTGCTAGGAATCAAATTCAAGTGGCTACTGCGCGTCTGAATAGTTAGTTCCTGGACAGCATTCATCCTTGTTTCAAATTACATTTTCAAATGAAGATGAACGCTGTGTAGGAGCCAACAATTCAGACACGCACGAGCCATTTGAAGTTGATTTCTAGCACTGGTTAGGCTTGGGCCAAATGGAAAACAACGAGTAAAACTCTTCATCGAGGTACAATCTTTAATTTCCAAGCTATAAACACGATGCATTATTGCCCATGGTAAAATCTGCTACGAACATAAAATCAACTAACATAATAATTGATGGTGTATCTGTATATATTTCCGACCCGCGTAAAGATAAAGATTTCAGTTCACTTACGTCCAGGCCTTCTAGGAAGTATCTGTTACACAGGTCCAACTACAGTACAAGGTATGAAACCAGCAAGCGAACCAAAACCAATAACAACGACATGCTGTTTGCTTGCAGTAAAATGCTTGTATAACAGCCATGAAAAAGTCCTTCATGGCAGGACGAACATTTGCAACATAAATATTCATTTTATCGTTATTTTTCGTCGTTTTGCGGAGATTCTACCAACAAATATTTGTTTCCCTGTTGATGTTGACAGGTGATAAGCTCGCGACTAACACTTATTGAATCAACATATTGTGTTTTGAGTGGCAAACAAAAGCGAGTGGCTATTGTGACGTCAAAATCAGCGTGATGCTTTAATGTGATAACAGTGCAAAATAGAAAGAAGAAAAGGCTTCTGGTTAGATAATACGTAATGCAACAATCTTACGTGGAGATCGTATTGAAAGCCATCAACTTCTTAACAATTCAATGATAGATCGGAACGGAAGAGGTCCTTGGTGGAAATTTCATAACTTCGTGACTTGCGAAAACGCAAGATATTTTATGATGGTGTTGGATAAACAAGATCCTCAGAAAAATTAGAAGTCATGATGATGCCTTCGAACAGCATATTTCTTCATGAAATGATCAACTGATTCAGGTCATATTCTAAAAGGTTCAGTCTACGAAACAAAAAAACATTCCGATCGGGCTGACACAAGCGACGAAATGGAAGTTCGAAAATTCATGCTACTTTATGACTTTGTCTAGTCTAGCAAAAAGCTTTCACCACCCGATTCAGACCTACGTTCAAATGTTTTCTCGGGCTCCTGATGCTCGATTTGCAAATTGTTTGCACTTAAATATGTTTCAGAGTATGTAGAACAATGAAAAATACATTCGGTGGAATATTAAAAAGTTCGTTTTTGACATTAATCACATGGCATGGATCACAAAGCGTTTGAGACCCTGAATAAGTATACTACATTTCATCAGACTTGACGATTTTCTATGACAAAGTTACCAACCAAAAGAGCAGATGAAAGTCAAAAAATTAAAATTTCTCGGAGAAGAGAGGCAGAGATACACGAAACTAAATCAAAACTTAAAGGCACACTGTCGTCATCGTGATTGGCTAGTTGTGATGTTGAAATCAAGAACAAAGCTCTGGCCTTCAAGTAATTACCAAGCCTTTTTGTTCTTGGATTATCCTTTTGTTTCGAGAATAAAGGGAGTCAGATCATTATCATCTTCATGAATTTCACTGTACAGCGAAATTACTGAACCTTGTCTAATTCTTTTCTTCTTGATTGTCTTGTTTATCCAATCAGCACCACGACAGTGTGCCTTTAACCCGCTGCTGTTAAGAAGGAACCATCGCTGAGAACTATTTGCATAGGGCAAATGATCCCACCTTCCAGGCTGTGAGCTGAAAAGTATCTCACTCTCCTATATGACCTCTAATAATACACCACTTTAATTAAGCAGCCTCAGTTTGGAAGTTTGTCAAAATCTCTTCCTTATTGTTAAGGTGAAAATTTCGAGCCCAGACTCGGATTTGGCACACAAACTTCAGTCTGGTTACATGCTTTTAAACTACTGACAATTGTGATGTTGATTTTATGACAATGTAAAGCTCAACGATTTATAAGGGATTTGACCGTGAAAAGTCGTTCGGGGTAAAACTTTACACCCCGAGTCATTTTCACGGTCAAATCCCTTATAGATTTTCAAACTTTACATCGCCATAAATTTAACACTACAACCGCTAGCAGCATCAAAACTCATGGTTAGACTAAAGTTTGGGTGCTAAATCTGAATTTGGCGTCTAAAATTTCATATGAAAGAATTTTGAATAATTTCCAAAACAAGGCGGCTCATTAAAGTGGTGTATTGTCATCTTGCGTTTATATGAAAAACGAGCCACCCTGGTTAGGTGAGAAGCCTCTTCTCCGGGAGATGAAATCACACTGAGTTACAACGCAGTTTTTCCATATAAAAACTGGAAGGTGGGATGAAAAAGCTGGAAGGTGGGATGAATAGTCTATTTTGCGTATGTGTCAAATTGAGAACAATAGGAAATCTCATCCCTTCTGGCGCCCAACACAAATTACGATTATTATTGTTGGAAATGATGGGCTGGGAGCGGGGGGGGGGTTACTTAACAAGGATATGGTAGCGGGGACGTGTTAACAAGGATATGGTAGCGGGGACGTGCCATTTTTAGGGGTACCTTTTCATCAACAAATACGGAATTATGAGTATACCGGGTGTCTCAAAAAAAAGTATCCCCTTTTGACTGGAAATAGGAACGAAATCATAAGATATCATTACTCTCCGAGAGGACAGCTAAATTTATCAATCTTTAACTTAGATCCACATACCTTGCATTTAAGAATCGTCCACCAAACTCCAGAGATACAAGCTTGCAAAGTCAAAATTTACAGTGCACCCGAAACCAGAGGTTTTGTAAAAGGGCCTAGCCATAATTTGCTATCACAGGCATGTTGCACATGAATTTCGACTTTGACCTTTACCTTTCTCCATTGAAAAGAATTATACCTTGAAATGCTTCAATTGAACTACAAATAGTTATTCCTTTGAGGATCAATCCGTGCATTGCATTCTACTCCAAGTGTCAAAGAAGAAGAAAAGGAACACATGCATGCTCATTTGGGAGAAGTTGCACGACTTCATCATTCTTAACACATTTTGTAATATTTGTTTCATCAGGGCGATTTCCACGAGTATTTTTTATTCTTTTCGAAAGCAAAAAACTGAAAGACAGGTGCTTTGGAAAAGATCCATAATACAAATCATGGCTAGGCCCTTTTACAAAACCTCTGGTTTTGGGTGCACTGTAAATTTTGTCTTTGCAAGCTTGTATCTCTGGTGTTTGGTGGACGATTCTTAAATGCAAGGTATGTGAATCTAAGTTGAAGATTGATAAATTTTGCTAACTACTCGGAGAGTAATGATATTTTATCGCTTCGCTCCTATTTCCAGTCAAAAGGGGGTACTTTTTTTTGAGACACCCGGTACATCTTCATCATAGTGGGTGGGCACACGGAATTATGGGTATACATTTTTGAAAATGTTAAAAGTGACAAGATCGTATTTATGAATTTCACACAATATCAATAATCTGGCTTTCTTTACGCATCACAATGTTGTTTGTCATTTTGTGACTCTGTCTTATTAAGTGGTTGATCCACATAGCATTTTTCGGCAAGGTAGAAGGTTTTTTGTCGATCTCATCCTCCACACTAGCCACACAAATAGGGCACTCCATGTGCTTACGGAATTATGGGTCCCTTTTTTCAAATAGTGACACGGAATTATGGTCCCATGTTTTTTCTGATAATGGCATGTCTCTATTTCTTTACCTCCAAAGATACCTCCTCGAGGCTGGGAGTGGGATGGAAACACTGGAAGGTGAGATCAAATTGTACATACAAACACACGCAGATTTCATCCCACCTAGCAACTCATTGTCCGGAAGGTGTAACGACTCCCACAATATAAACAGGCCAGCGGAACGTCATCGCATGAACCTACAAAAACGGCTAAACCACCGCTCCCTTGCCTTTCAGAAGTTCATAAAGGGGCAGAAAGCTCAAAAATGTAACGATAGATTACCAAGACTGTCTAGATTGACTATAGCATGCGTTTTCCCAGTTGCCCCAACAACAATTATGATATATTATACATATTTTTGTTGGATTCTTTACTGGGGCTTATGGACTTTCATATCAAAAATTGAGACAGCAGTATTTCGGCATTCATCAGTCCATCAATATCCCTAACAACAAATATGCCATCAATCTACGTTTGTAGCGCAGGTTGGGTGCTTAAAGTTTAATTTGAGCCCTTTGCAATCTTTATGAGAAACTGTGAAAAAAAAATAGAAGGTTTCTCTGTCCTACAACTTACAGTACAACTTACAGGCAACTTACAGTATGGGATCCTCATCAAGCAAATCATATAAAGAAACTTGAGGCAATACAAAGGAGAGCAGCTAGATTTGTAAAGAGAGATTATGATCGACAATCTAGTGTCTCTGATATGCTACAATATCTTAACTGGCCAACCCTTCAAGAAAGGCGGTATATTGCAAGGTCATACCTCTTCCATAAGGCAGTAAATGGTAATATTGCGGTAAACATTCCATCCTACATAATGACACCAATGCAGCTTCAAGGAAGAAGTCAGCGGCAGTTTATCAATATTGGCGCAAATACCAACACATATTTGTATTCATTTTTCCCAAGAACTATCAGATGTTGGAACATATTACCAATTGAATACAGGCAACTTAAAGAAGAGGCATTTAAGAGAAAGCTTCAGAAAGAAATTGAATTAAAGAACATAAACGTTGTAAATCCAAAGACGCACATTGTTCACAGACAGGTCAAGGGATTGCCTTTAACTGTATTTTAGATTTCTTTTTTTTTTTCACTTCAGTTAACAAGTAACTTTTGTCATTAATCTGCACCTGCATTAAACATAGATGCTACTGACCAATCCATTACCACAATGCCCCCTTGTTCCCTTAAATTTCCAGTCCCTTTTTGATTTGGTCTGATGAGTGATCATTGATCAGTGGCATCTTCCAGCACTTTTTGTTAATTAATTTATTATTTCTTGCACTCTGAGCATTATACCGATACTCGGTCCTGCTCAGTATCGATGTAGATGTAGATGTAGATGTACAAACGATACAATTATGACGATTTGAGAAATTCCGATTTTCTATCGGTAGCCCTTTTTCATTCAACACATAGATTTTACTACAGAGTGAGCAATAACATTGTTCCTATATCTGCAAATTCGTAGTACCAAGAGTATGATTCAAATTCTAGTTAACAGCCCAAAGATCGAATTTTTTGTGATTTTTCTGGCTCTTTTGTGATCTTTATGAGTACCGAAAACATAAGTAAATTCGACTTTGCAAAAATTAAAAACGTGCCTGAATACTTGACTAAATCTTAAGGGATCTCCCCACATAGAACAGTGCGCAGTGGTAATTCACCTCTCTCGAGAGTAGCACGAAATAGATTGACAAAAATTCTTAAGACTTTCAATCCCATGGCTACTGCTGTGCAGCCTGTGCAGTCAAAATCTCTCATTCATGAAGAATGGTACTCAGCATGGGTCAGCGTGGCAAGACGTCTATTTACGACTTCATTCGATGTTTAAGCCATTTTCAAGGATCTCACAACCATGATGCTAAATTCTCGTGATTCTAAATTTATTCATATTTCAAGAGCTCCTTAAAAACGTGACAAAAACGGCGAAATTCTTCAATCAAGCAGCTATCAAACAAAATTTGACTCATTCCAATCCATGAAGTATCCTTGGTGCTATGAATTTCCAAACCTGGAAACTTTTTCTGGCTCATCCGGCACATAAAAATCCAGTGAGTAAGTAAGCCGCTTATTGGTCAGAACATCGACTGGTGTATTGAAGTTGACGGAGGTGTCAAGCAATACGTAGTAAAATTTGATCCTGATCAATGTTAAAAGTATCTAATTGTCACCGTCTTGTCGATTTTTGCATTACTGCGTGTATCGTCATTTGCTCCGGTGGCTACAATTTTTCATAGTATCAATGCGTAACTATAAATGTATCAGACTTTCATCGGTTTCTCTACGCATCACCGATAACTGAATGGTTTCGTTGAAACATAACAAAAATCAAATGGAAGGTAAAATTGAAAGAAGTCCAGTCGTTTGGCAATCCACGATTGACGCTCATGAACATGGTGGAAATCACAATTAGAGGAGCCTCGGTGAAGAGTTCTTCGAGCCTCCTCGAAGCATCGAGATTGCTGTGCGGAGCACGGCTTTTTACTACGTTCTTAGTAGAGATGCATTCCTATTGGCTATTCTAATCCGCTCTTAACAGCAATATATAGAATAACCGAATATGTAGCAGCCAATGCCCTTCTTCCCCTCAGTGTTTTCTGAGCACCGTTTCAACTCGCTTTGATTTGAATTGATTGATTTGATTTTAAATTCTTTAGGCACGGTGGCCACGTCAGTCAAAGGACTGATTTACAGTGGGCCATGCAAATAAATACAAAACTAAGAAAAGCATACATAATTAAAAAACCCTATTTACAAAATCATCTTATAAACAAATGAAAGTGAAGCTAACTATAACAAGAAAGAGAGAATCAGCATTCGGTGTTGGCACTGTTGATACGTTTTTTGAATTTTGATGATTTGGCTTCAACCGAAAGATCATTCCATAATTTAGCACCCTTATATGAAAAGCATTTCTGGCCGAAAGCCGATTTGCGAAGAGGAACGGCCAAATCTGTTTTGGTATTGCAAAGTTCTCTCTTGCATGCATCAGACAGCCAGACAAACATTTCTGTAAGGTAAATGGGAGCTTGATTGTTTACCGATTTGTACACCACTTTCAAGGTTTCTGATTCGATAAGCTCATTGATGGTGGGCCAACCAAGTTTTCTGATTATGGGTAGGGCAGAAGCATCATAAGCACTGTTTGTGACGATTCTTGCGCCCTATTTTGGAGTTTTTGGAGCCTATTGATAGCATTGCTACCGGCAACTCCCCATACCGGGCAGCTATATCTGAAGTATGGTTCCACCAAACTTCTGTACATTTTTTGTACAGAAACAATGGGCAGATACTTTGGAAAAACGTAGCATCCCTAATCAACGTGAAACTTTTTTCGTCACTGCTGAAATTTGCTCGTCGCAGCTCAGACGTTTATCAACAATTACCCCAAGGTATTTCATATTTTCTACCATGGAAACATTCTCCTCGCCTACTACGAAAGAGGGCTTTGCTACTCTATCGTCACTTATATCTTTCATTCGTTTTCTGCTGCCAACTACAAGACTATGTGTCTTAGCAACATTCAGGGACAATTTATTACCTTGTAGCTAAGATTTAAGGTTACTCAGGTCATCACTGACGCAGTCAATATGCGTAACCGAATCCGACGCGAACATAAGGCTTTCGTCATCAGCATACATAATATTAACGTCACAATGTTTCATCTGAAGATGGAGGTCATTGATATACATGATAAATAACAGAGGCCCTAGACAGGGCCCCTGCAGTACTCCACATGTTATACAGCTATAAAGACACACAAAGATTTAGAGATAAACGAAGAAGATATCATTTCGCCGTCCGTGGACAAACCAAAAACTTCGAAACTGCGTAAAATGACGTCATCGAGGAATCGGAGATAAAAAGTGTTTGGATCGATAAGCTTTTGAAATGATAAGTTACGAGTTTAAGGCCCTAGGAAGAAAATACTAAGTGCTGCCGAATTTTGGGATCTTTTGCAGCGAGCTAGGGGCTAGGGGAACTCAAAGTTGTGATTTCTCATGCATGCGCGCGCATTTTCTGCTCTGTCGCTGACAGTTGAAAGGAAAAGGCGCTTGGCACGGACTTCGGAAAATCTTAAAGAAAATTCTTACTGATCAAGGTGTTTGCATGTTATTGCATTACCAAATGATATTACCCAATTATTTTGGTCTAATTTCCGGGACTCAATTTATGTCTTGTTGCGGAGTGGAAATTATTCTTTGGAAATGTATCTTGCGAACATCTTTAGGTAGTACTTCAAAATGGCAAAGATTCATTTCATCAAAATAATTACCAGTATCATGAGTTTCAATACACTTTTCCCCTCTAAAGGAAAAAAACTACCATTGAAGATATTTTCATATGAAATTAGCTGCAAAAGTTCATCATTGAAATAAGCCACTTTACCAACTCAACAGTTTCACTATGATACAACAATTTATTCCTCCAGTAATCAACAAGTGGCAGAGTTCAGAATCTCATCAAATTTGCCTTTCATTCAAAACTGGTGGTTAAAGCTTTTAGAACCAAGATCATCTTCCTGTAGTTCTTGAGGTACAGTCATTTCCCTAGGTGTATGTTGTATACAGGGGCGTTGCCACCCCAATTAATCTGGGGTGGAAAAAATGAGAGGGTCTGAGGGTGAAGCTCCCAGGAAAAATTTTCCTTACCATGCCCTTCAGATCCTACCAAATCTTACTATCTTTATATGTTTCAATATATTTGGAAAAACAACCATCCCAAGCAACATCATTTTGGCAAAAGTAGGCATCTTTGCATAAGGAAAATCTAAACATAAAATACATCACATACAGATTTATAAGAAAAGCAAACTATGATGTGAAATTGAAATCTAAGGCTTGCCTCAAAATCTTTAAAAATGGAGTTAAAAATTCAAGAGTAAAGCCAGTTATCGCAAAAGTTCCACGACAATGAAAAGCTACCCTCCCCCAATTTTTCTTCAACAGATTTCAAGAAATTAGAAAATCAACTCTAGGAAAACTGGGGTGGACATGTCCACCCCCAGTTCACCACATGGCGACACCACTGGTTGTATACTGTTAATTACTCTGCAATTATTTCAGAATTTCACAAGACTCCTCCCTATAAATGCATGTGTATTCATAACTTAGCAGTTCAATGCAAAGTGTAAAGAACTGCCGCTCCTTTTTCTGTTTCCTTGCATCAACAACTCAAACACTGATGATGGTGCCACAATATGCTTCACTGGAGGCCTTAAGAAAAAGAGGAGCTACGAATGATGGAGATGTCAGTTTGATTGCCTTCATTATAGTACAACTTAAAGTGAGTGCAGAGCAGGAAAAAAGTCACAACTTTCTGTGAACAACAATATGCCCTGTGCTAAATCATGTGACAAGAAATGACAGATCATCTAAAATCTTGAAGACATGCTCTGATTGCCTGATAAGGATGTCTAGTATGCAATATTACACATTGGATGCCTCTTCTTCAATGCTTTGGAAGCAATATCAATTGGAAATTTTTCCACACAGTTGCAAATGAAATCACTCAGTCTGACTGCTTGTACAGATATTTCTATGGCTATATTATGGATAAAATCTTTTCCATAATAACGGCTTTGCTTTTATCCTTACTGTGCAACAATGAACAAATTAAGCTCCTTAGGCATATTCAACAAGGAAGGCAGTTTGTGGTTAAACACTAGGACAATACATGAAACCAAAAGCAGTGATCATCTCCATTTTGCTGAATTTGTGGCAAATGGTCTTTGTTTTGTATAGAAAAGTGAACACTAAAGTTATGCATTGTTTTGGCCATTAGAATGGGGATTTGAAGCCACAAACAACAAGGCCTTGTCTTCCTAGTATGCAAAAAATTCTTAAAAGCCTGGCATTCAAATAAACAATACCAAATTTTACTCCAGCTTTACAGATTTCTTTTAATTCTGTCAGCTTTTCATCTTGTCAAAACAACTTTTAACTTTTCTACAAATCTCATTCACTGAGGTTTATTCTAAGATCAGTATTTGGAATGATAGTTGGAATATGTACTATTTGTCTTTCATTGTCTTTGCTTCTTATCAATGAATGCATTGACTGATGCTCCTTATCTGTTTCCCTGATTTCAGAGGGAGCACAGTATTGTGAGAACAGTATTGTAGAAACTGATGTGAGTTAAATTTAGCTGATATGTCCACTTGTGTCAGCAATACAAACAGTACTGTATGGTCCTTCACAAAGAATGTGAATAAGAATTTGAATCATATAGTACAGACACTGCAAAATGGTCTCATGAACCAGAAACCTTATGCATAGCATAGAAATCATGCACTTACCAGTTTACCATCTACAGTATATAATTTGTCAACTTTTCCAAGGCATCCCCTGGCCGATAAATGATTCAGTACTTGGTCATAGCTAACTGCTGTTTTCTGGTTGAGTAACATTGTAACCTTCTGTTGCGGAGGTTTTCCATTCTTTATAACAGTGACAAGTTTCGGCTTAATAAAGTCTCTGTTATTTCCGATATTTACAAGTGCTTCCCTTTGTGTACTTGCTTCTAGACTTGTCAGCGCAGTCGTTGATCTGAAAAATGAGTATCAAAGTTGTCCATGAATATGTTTATGACTAAGTCAAGCAATGTCCAACCATATTTATATTTCTGATAGATATATACAAACTGTATATTAATATCAGTGGAAGACTAAAAAAATATACCATTTTAAACCCTAGATGGCACAAGATTCGGCTACTTTCACACACCTTAGAATGAATAGTAGACACTTCCAATAACTCTCTTTGGCCATGTGCTTGTTTCCTTCACAAGACCACCATTGATTTTTTTAAGTTGTTTGTGGAATGATTTGGCTTGTTTTATTTACTCTAAATTGATGTCATAAAATTTGTGCATAACAAAGAACTGTTTTCAATGTTCTCAAATCAGGCAAAATCTTAGCTTGTTCACGCTTATAACAAATTCCTTACAGAAGAAGAACTTAGGATGCTTTGTGTAAACTGTCTCCTCAAATGAAAATGAGTCCAAGTCATGGCATCTTTGCTTTAGAGATCAAAACTTCCTTTTCATGACAAAGTTTCACTTTCAACTGGTTGATCATAATAGGGGAGCATAGCAGAATCCACTTTAAACTCACTGTGAATGTAAATATCAAATAAAACAACAGGAACTTTATTATTAATGAAGCATTGTTGAAAGCAACAGACATAACTTTAGCGAAAGATTGGCAAAGAAATTTTAATCTACAGGTATTTCTTACTGAAAGATTAAAAGACCAGCAGTTTTTAGCTTCATCAATTTTTCATGGACTTTCATAGTTATTGACTGCAAAATCAATCCTACTAGCTTAAAAGTGAGAGTTCTTGATTGACTAAAAATACAATATTGTTAGAAACAGCAGCTTTGCCTTTTCCTTTGTTGTATCACCTGCAATGAAATAAAATGAAGGCAACAGCAACAAAGCAACCTCACATATTTGTTTCAGACTTCTGATGTTGACCTACCTCAGGAGTCAACCCCACAAAACATCATTCTTCTGGCTCTCCTGGGCACTAAATTTCTGAATTTCAGGGCAACCAAAAGAAGCACTGATTTGACACTACACTAAGTGAATGAACCAAACACTTCAACAACAACAATTCATATCTGTTTATGTTTTGACTTTAGGTTCTTTTGAAGTCTTTTACAACTGAAAAGGTTTTAAAGCCAAAACCTTGCCTGGTTAGTCTCAATCTTTAATGTTGGAGAACATCATAGCTACAGCATATCCTTTCTCTAAAAATCATCCTTTGTTGTCAAAGACACCCTCATTGACACCTCTGGCATCAAAGAAATAAATATCTGTTTCTACCAACATCATTGACATTGGGGGGATTTAATGTGAATCAATAATTTAACATTTTCTAGACATTACTTAAAGTGATAAAGGTGGGCCACATATAATCATGGTGTATTCTAACATTGGGTAATCAGAGCACAGTAATGACTATTGCTGAGAACATGTCCAATTATGAGAAATTGCTGCAGTGGTCATCCACTTCAGACCTTTATCTGTGTCTGGTTCTAATAGCAGGCAACAATGGTAAAATTCTTTCATGCAGTCCATTTGTACATGCTCTCACCTTGATTGCTGTTTCTGTCGATTCATTGACCAACTATTGCTGAGACTTTGCTTTCCATAACCATCATCTAAAGGACGAAATGTGTTTCCAGAACAGCAAACATATGGCACACCATATTGAAGTTGAGATATGTCTGTGATTAGACTACCGTCTTCTGCATTGAAAATGAAACGAACAGCCCCTGTTGCTAAGTCTAATTTTACTGAAAGTTCCGCTAAAAGAGAGTCAAATTCTTTATATCGCTCTGGTGATACCGCCAATTTTAAACCACCGAAATATTTGTCGCCGTTCCTGTAGAATCGAATTTGTTTTGCACTGATACTCTGATTCCTTCGGATCAATGATGTTCTGCTGCCGGATTTGAAGGAGCCTGAACGGGATAGATTAGATGTTGAATTGGGCGAATAACGTCCCGAGTCTCTCGATGTGTCCATGTTGGTATAAGCGATAGGCTTGCTGTCTCCTCGTCGTGAACTTTTTGTTGTCCTTGGTTGGTTTAAATCCAGGTGTTCAAATCTTGTCTTCAAAGCGCATTGCAAGACTTTATTTTCTCACCTCTAAGCATCAAGACGGCATTCCAATAGTAAACAGTCGAAAACAAGTTCAAAGCACCAAGTCCAAATATGTAAAATCGATAACGAAGGTCCACCGTCACATGTGGATAGTAAACGTGGTTTTCTATCGAGTGGGCCTAAGCTGTCACTAGAATTCACTCGCTGCGGTGTATACTCCTTGTGGGTGCATGACACGAACAAAGACCGTAATCGCAGAAATTTCTTGCAATTGAAGAACCAGCAAATTGGTAAAACAAACCACCTGTGAACTGCCAAACCACCGACTAAAGGGCATAACCACAAGACGACCAAACTGACTTGAACAAAACGAGCAGGCCAGGATGAAATTATTTTCAATCATGGAATCACAAAATCACATCAATCAACACAGGGAATTGGGAATGAGCGGAAGTCATGTCCTTAGCAACCAAGCCTAGCAACATTACAGTTCGGTGTCGATTCACTCCAATCAGCTACCGGAGCTAAGTCCATCCTGTTACGGTAGAAGGAGGGATTGCTTGTGTTTGTTCAATGTTTCTGATCTGATTTTTATGTTCTATCAGACAAGAACTCACAAACGAACAGATTCCAAACAGGAAGCAAAAACGTAGAATGAAATTGCGAGAAATTAAAGAAAAATTGACCGAACTAATTAGCCTCAGTTATCGTGAGCCTGAGTGAAACCATAAACATCATTCTAAAACTATCACATGCATTAGGAGACGTAGAAAATCATTCAAGTGAATAAATGTTACAAAATGATATGATCTTCACTTACTTGTATCTTCCTGCCTGTTTTATTCGCCTTGCAGCATAGCTCGACCGTCCGGACGCCATTACAGCATCCGAACGACAACATCAACAATAGGCTTCTGCGTTTTCGTCCCTTGTTTCCCTGCGTTATGGTTCCAGCAAAAGTTCCTGGAAGGAGGGATTCTACATACATACATACATACATACATACATACATACATACATACATACATACATACATACATACATACATACATACATACATACATACATACATACATACATACATACATACATACATACATACATACATACATACATACATACATACATACATACATACATACATACATACATACATACATACATACATACATACATACATACATACATATATTTGTTAAAGCAGGTTGACTAAGGTTGGCAACATAAATGTTGATGTGGACCTGCTATGCTACATATTATACTCTAAGTTAAGCAAATAGTTCTAGAAATTGAAATTAAAGATGATACTGATAAGAACTGCTATTCAAAAGGTGAGGTTAAGATTGAAGATAATATCTAAAAAGAAACTTTAAAAGTATACAAAATCTATGGATTTGGAAGTAATTTGTGATGCTTCCTTTTTAAAACTGACCGATAAAATTTGATCCTCGTTGTCTTTCAGTTTTCTCTTAAAAGAACTTACATTTGTTATTCCACGAATTTCTGGTTTTAGGTTGTTCCATAATAATGGTCCCCTATAACTAGATGATGTCCTGCCTTTCTCAGTGCTTGCCCTTGGTATTGAGAGCGTATCTCCTTTTGCATATCTATGTAACTCTTGGTCACATATGACTTGGTCTGTCTGTCGTTACCATGATATGATTTGTCCACAAAGGTTAAGATCTTTCTTTTGTAAACGTAATCCAGTGGGTTTCAAGATACAGTGGCAAGCACGTTTCATTGCTTACGTTTGTTGGCAAGTTGTGAGTCAGTTTGGCAGCTCGGATGTGGGTCTTTTCAAGTTCAGTCATCAGTGCTGGTGAGCATGTTCCCAGACTGCCATCCCATAAGTAACTGATGATTTGATGGTCTCAAAGTAAATTCCCTCTTTGACCGTTACAGGTAAGTAAGACATCCTTCGTAGCTGACTACCTTTGCCTTAAATGACTTTGATACTCCACTTATATGAAGGTTCCAGTGTAAGTGGTTATCTATTGTTACACCGAGACATTTTGAGCTCTGAACATAATCAATAATATCCTTCCCAATCAGGACTGGCTTCAATGGTCCAACAAAATCCTGGGCAGTCATTATGAGGACCTCGGACTTCCCACTGTGTATTGACAACTGATTTTTCTTGCATCAATTGTTTACTTCATTCCCTATAACATTTAGGGTATCAATGACTTCTTCCGTGGTCTGCCCAATGTCATAGAAAGTGAAAATATGTAATAGAACTGAAAACTGGCTGTCAATGCCCATCAGAGCGGAATGCAGAGTCATGTCTTCATCAGCATAAAATACGCCTTTTGGTGGCCACAAATGAAATTGGAACCATTGAATAACCAAAGGTAGATTTTGAAGTACAAAGTCCCCCCTGTACATGCAAGTTGAACAAGACAGCACCTACAATCCTGGTCAAAATAAGTTGGTACACAGGCAAATTTCGGTGTTTTCATGATGTTTTCTAAAATATCGACGCACAAACTTACGTTTAGGACCTACTAATCCCCCTTCCCCCTAATTCAATGTTGAGATGGTCGCATGGCGTTTGATTCAAGCAACATTGAAACGGGGGGAGCGGAGGCACGCAATCAAAGACTGAAGGAGTGCAATTTTGTGACTTGTCCCAAGTATTTTGACCAATATTGTGAAATTGATCCTTGTGGCACTCAAAAGCTAGTTAATTCAGTTCTGGTGCTCTATCATCTACCTGACGAACTGGTAACGATTGTCCAAATATCGAAGTGCATGCACAATACCTGTCAAAAGTCCATCGAACACTTATGGCCATTTCTTCATTATCCGCATTTAGCGATCAGGTTTAAATGTCGCCTCGCCCGCGAAACAATGGTACAATGTTGACTTGTAAGGTTGTCGTCCAAGTATTCCAGCAGCCCGGGGGGTACTTGACTTGGGGCTTGGGAAATGACGGGGGAGGGCAGCAAATCCCTCACTCCCATAGTTTCCCATAGTTTCCCATATCAAATCCCATAGCTTCATGCAAAGTCAATCTTTCGAGACTGGCTTCAGTGACTGCCATCATCTTTTTGATACCATCTTAAGGTAGATACCCCGTATTTTTTCATTGAAAAATTAATTTTTCAGTCATTTTGTGATTTTTATTCTTTCTGTAGCAGAAATTAGTGGCAAAGATATCTGTATACCGTAAATTTGTATATCGGCATTAATTTAAAATATATATACAATTTTGTAGGCAGGACTCCATAATTTTCTCCTAGCAACGCCTTAGCAACGTAAAAAAGATTTCACACGAACTGATGTCTCTAACTTCAGAGCTCCTTCTGTCCAATAGTCATGGTCTGCGTTTTAGGATATGCAAAATTGGTGACATTTACATGAAATAGCTTTGACTCTAATCCTGTGAGCGCGGGAAAGCCAGAAAACTTCCAGCTTTTTGTAGAGAATTTTAACAACAGGAGAATATTTTGTGTCAGTGATGGGGAGAACAAAATTTCGATCTCTGAGGAAGAAAAAGCGTAAATTTCATGGAAACCAATATACTCAAGCAAGTGTTGTGAAAGAACTGAAAGAAAGAGGAACAACGGAATCATCCACTCCACTTAGGCCCATGCCGAGGCCAGAAGTTACCAGTTCTAAAAACAGCACACCAAACACAAGTACTGATGAAGGGTCATTTATTTCAAGTTCATCTTTTTCAAAGCTTCAAGGAAACGAGATCCATGCTGATGCTCGTGATTGCAAAGTCACTGGAAACAGAATAATTGATATTGAGAGCCTATGCAGTGTCATTGCTCTTCTTGGGTGTCCATCCTGTAAGGAGACAACCCTTTCCCTTCATGAAGTTGAAAAGCAAGGTTCAGCAAGAAAGTTAAAAGTTGCATGCAGTTGTGAATGGGTACATGAATTTTGGTCATCAGAAAAAATTTCAAATGGGGCATTTGACATCAATAGAAGGATGGTATATGGTGCCAGAGCCTGTGGCCTGGGATACAGTGGACTAGAGAGATTTCATGTCATGTTGAATTTACCTCCAACGCTAACTAGAAATAATTATGACATTATTTCAAAGTTAGTATCTGTAGGAGTTAAGAAAGTGGCGGAGGAAACCATGTCAAAGGCAGTAGAGGAAATTGCTGAGAAAGGAGTAAAAGATGACAAGGGTGTTGTGGAGGTTGCAGTATCAGGTGATGGAACGTGGCAACATCGGGGCTATTCTTCGCTAAATGGAATATTTGCTTGCATGTCAATTGATTCTGGAAAGGTCTTGGACATTGAGCCAATGAGCAGATATTGCAAAGTTTGTGTAGTAAATAAAAAAATAAAAGAGAGTGATCCAAATAAATATGAAGTTGTGAAAGCAGAACATAAATGCAAAGCCAATTATCATGGATCAGCTCCAAATATGGAAGCAGTTGGGGCAAAGAGAATATTTGAAAGATCTGTGGCCAAGAACAATCTTCGATATGTTGAGTTTTATGGGGATGGGGACAGTAAGAGTTTTTCAACAATTGAGAACGTATACCCAGAGAAGAAGGTAATAAAACGAGAATGCATAGGACATGTTCAGAAAAGAGTTGGGACTAGGCTACGGAAGTTAAAAAAGAATGTGAAAGGTCTTGGAGGAAAGGGTAAACTTACAGAGGGTATGAAACCAGGAAAATACACCATTATTGGATGCCAGAAGCTGAACAATGACCGACTTAAGAACGCTGGTAAACAAAACCATCCAAACACAAAGACACGACATCGAATTCTGCATGGGAAGCGCAAGAGTAAAGAAGATAAGAACAAAGAAAATGAGGGGAAAACTTATGGACAAGGATCTTTTTAATGTAAATTTACCTCGCATACGTCCTGCACCACCAGACTGCCAATCCTAAGGTGTTTTCAATTCACTCAACAAAATTAACAAGAGCATAGATTATGTTATTTTATCAAAGAAACCAACAAAATTATCTATCACTTCACTTTTGAATACGAGGTAGACAAATTGACAATTATTTCCTGGGCAAAACTCTCAATGGAGAAATCGTCAAATAGTGATTGTTGTTATGTAAATTTTGTTGAATGAATTGAAAGGCATCTTAGATATAGCCATTTTGGACAAAGTGATGCAATTTTTATGTGAAGTAAGTGTACATGCTTGAAAATGTTTGAATTATCTATGTTTTCTGGCTTTAGGCATGCAAAGGACAACAATTTCATCAGTCCTTACTTTAATCTCTTATTCTGAAAAAGTAGATTTCCGCCTACCCTGTGTCATTAGGGCATTGATTTCTCCACACTGACATTAGATATGAACCTCAAACTTTCAGTATGCCAAGTATATGTCTAAAGATGTGCACTAAACCTCTTACATATTTCATGTGTGATTGCAGTTGCTTTTCCAAAGCTTTGAAATAATACCGCAACAATTTTTATTGAAGAAAAAATAATTATTGTTATTACAATTTTCTCCCAAAAGATATTCAAATGGATTTTGGTCCAGTGCATGGAGTGGATTTAGATGAATTTACCACATTAATTTCATTAAAATATCTTTTACAGATTTGCTTTCATTGCAGCCCCAAATTTAAGTCTATTTTATATAAAAACCATTGCTATGGAAACGGAGGCTACCATTTTGAATGCCAAAATTTATTTTCAACAATAATTTCACTTGTTCTATCATTTTATTATGAAACTAATGTAATCTCTTGCATCAGGAGAGATTTTATTCAAATCCAGGGTATCTACCTTAAAAATACGACACACAAAGTTGCCCCCAAAACGAATAAAGTTTAGGGACTATCGAAACTTTACGAATTAGAATTTTGAGGCGGATTTATCTGGTGCCATTGCTGAAAAATGTCCACATGATCTCCAGGAGTTTGAGAAACTTTTTGATGAAACCCTTGGAAAGCATGCTCCCTTCAAAAGCATAACTATCAGAGGAAACAACAAATCCCACACGACAAAGACAGTGGCGGAGCCACGGGGGGTATGGGGGCAAAGATCCCCCACTTTTTTGAAAATATGGTAATTTAGATTCGTCCAAAAACCTCATAAAAATCATAGGGTAGGGGTAGGTATACCTTCAGCGTTTAATCTCGCTTTCTCAATCAACTACTGCCACAGTTTGATTTGATCGAAAAAGATATGAACTCATTGTTCTGAAATCTTATTCTGTCTTTGTTATTTTACCTACTCCAGTTCATGTCTTTTCCGATTTATTATTATTTATGGGGGGCGTCACTGGGGTTTTGCGGATAGCGGATATCGGCCCATTTTTGGTGCGGAAATGCGGAAATTATAAATCATTTCTGCGGGTTGCGGATACTTGCTGCATTTTTTGCGAAATGCGGACATTTATGCAAAATTAATATTAGTTGCTAAACAATCGCAGATTTGATGCTCATTCCGTCAAACTATTGTGTAACATTTACTTAAAGGCACTAAAACAAAGGAAAACAATACATATCACAAAGATCTGAGGACAACAGTCACAATAGCAACAACAACAGCAAAATTTTCGTGCGAAATAATCACCCATGATGAAAGCAGACTGCTTCAGTCTGATTGGTCACGTGCAAAATGGAAAGAAAATGGTTCATGTTGTGTTTTATATGAAGTAGGAAGACTTTGCTCATAGCCCAAAGAATAGCGGAAATAGCCAATTTCTGTCTGCGGATTTGCGGAAACAGGGCAGAAAAATTGTGGAAATGCGGAAATGAATACCTCCCAGTGACCCCCCCTTTATGCAGCTTTCACCCACGGCATTGCTACTCGAAATCAAGATAAAAACACCGCAACAATTGATGTTTTTAGGCGAGAATTCTATTTGCCATTCTTGGATCTCCTGTTAAAGCAGTCTGTCACGCATTTGATTGGGTAATAATGACAATACAAAGAATAGGAAATTTGAATGACTGATGATCCTCTGACTTTCTACGGCCGTAGAAAGTCAAGAAGATTAGCCCTCCTTTGTTACAAATACACAGATTCACAAAGAAATCCGTTGTGTTGAGCTCTGATTGTAGCGGCCAATCATTTACGTGACAGACTGCCTTTAAGTGAGTTGCAGTAACGATTTTCAGAAGAAGCATGTGAGGATATGGTTCAGTTCTCTGCGTTTAGTCCGTTTGTGTTCAAGATCGAATATATATTTAACATTATTACATGAGCTATTTACAGTTTCACAAGCTGTGATACTCGTTGTAATACAATTAATAACCCTGTAGTAAGGTTTGTCGTATACTAACATGATTTCATCAGTCATTTTTTATCCAAATTTGGCGTATCCCTATATTCAAAAGGGAGTATTTCTTTATTCAAAATGGGCGTTTCCCAAAGTTCTTAAGGGCGTGGTCCCAAAAATTTTTCCGGGGGCTTCGCCCCCGGACCCCCACCGTTCCTTACCTCCCCCTTCCTTACTCCTTACCTGGCTCCGCTGCTGGACAAAGACTCTACGAAAATTATTACCATACATACATACATACATTGCATGCATACATACATTACAATACATTACATGCAATTATTACCATTTTCATGATCAACATGATCAACAAGACCCCTCATTTCTATTTCTCCAGCAAAGTTTGCTCCGCCATTGTCCGATTTAAACCTTTAGCAGGGTGTGGGAGCCTTTTTGTTTATTTCTTTCCATAGACCGCAGGCAGTAAGCTCAAACACATGTAAAAATCCTGATATATCATGGAAAGATCCATCAATTCCTTTCTTGATATACAAAGGTTATTTTCCTCATTTTCATGAAAATATTTAAAATGAGGAAAGTCGGACCTTGCAATCCAGGTTTGGAGGAAGGTGAAGGACTTTTTGCAACACTGCTTATCACTCAGGTAGGATAGGCAAGTATTCGTCGAGTGACGTGCACGAAAGCCAGATTGGTATCTATACAAAATTTTATTATCATCAAGGTACATCTATACTTGTCCATGAATAATCTTTTCAACGATTTTAGAAAGTTGGAGAAGCAGAGAAATAGGTCGGTAGTTTGTTGGATCACCTTTTGATCCTTAAAGTGGATTTAGTGTCGCTTGTTTGCATCCTTCAGGGAAAGTAGATCGAAGGATTGAGAGACTGTACAATGCGGATATTGGCCTTCCTAAACAGGTGCACCATCTTTGAGAAATTTCCCTGCAATATTATCCAGCCCTGTTGTTTCAGGATTTATTTCTTCTTATTTAGAATTACCATAGGTACCAGACTCTCTCTACAAGAAAACTTTCTCGTAGAGAGAGTCTGGTACGGTACGGTATCAGTGGTGCCCAGGGTACTTTCAAATGTTCGTTCCATCATTCCAATTCCTCCGCAGAGGTGGTTGGAAGAACCCCTTTGACAGTATTTTTGGGAACGATTTTTCCTAATTCAAAATCATTTTATATCCCTCAGTACTATGATTCAGCTACCCGGCTGCATGTTTGTAATTTACATGTAACAGTATGACGCAAGGGGAGATTAATGCGTGCGGCCTGAAAAATAGACGTTGTGATCAAGCCCCGGTGGGTCTACCTTGGAGAAAAACAACGGGGATGTGCCTGCCAGAACAAAATTCTATGATCCTGTTCTGGAAAAGAATGCTGAAAACATAGTACCTGTCCTGGAATTAGATCAGGCATAGTGCCCAAGTGTTGTTTCAAAGTTTTTTCTGTGACATGACAAGATATTGAGAACTGTAATGAAATTCTTGCCTTCTGTTTCGAGTTCTGTTCGCTGTCTTGACCAGGGAGGTACACAGGAAGGCCCATAAGCTCCCTGATTATTACCTTTGGAAGCACCAAGAACTCTATTGTGAGATATTCTATTTTTTACGATAAATCTAACCTGTCCTGGAAAAGAAGCTTTAATGGACATATCTGTCCCAGAATAAAGACACAATAGGTGCGACCCTGTCCTGGAATTTTTAGCCAAAAATGATACCCTATTGGCAGGCACATCCCCGGGTGGTCATTGTATTCAGTAAACGCCCCGGGGATCAAGCAGCGTTGTGGATCACCTTGACCAGATATCATTGGACCAGAAATACTGCCTCTGCGCAGGCAGGCCAAAACGGTTGAAAAAGGCGCGCAAATGATCAAACATTTGACTGATAACATGAGTCCCTCTAATTCCATTCGTTGTGTTTGCTGTTACGCTGCCAGTGACATGAAGAGTAACCTGCGTTCAAAGCTTATGGAATGAGTCTTTATCTGAATTTGAGAAGAGAAGCAGCAGGATGTCGAACACAAGCAAGATGAATAAATACGTATTTAGCCCCCGAATCGACTGTGGAAGGTATTTATGATCAGCCTTTTTCATAAAAACTAAGATCTGACAAGTGTCGTGTTTTGACCCGTGCCTGTAGTCAACCTCATTGGTTGCACAGTAGCACACACACTTCTAGGCCTAGGTTGGCCTCTAGGCCCAAGCGGCCCAATCTGCCTTACAGGCTTGATTGAAGTAGTCGAACAAAACAGGCAAGAATCATTCGCGGGAAAATGCTCTCCCAAACAGGAGGAGGTCAGTGGCGGAAATTGAGCTTTTTGAGTGGGGGGAAGGGGAGTGAAAATGCAGAGTGAATTTTCCAAGTCAGTTTTACTAAGTATTTTGCACAGTATTTTGCCCTGTATTTTGCTGGAAGTGGTGAAATAATCGGTGAAATAATCCGTAAGTCTGATTTTAATGCTACATTGAGTAGTAACCATTGATAGCAGGATGTCAAACACTAGGCATATGATCGCTAACAGTGGCGAAGCTAGCTGAAAATGGTCAGTCATTCTCATATGCGCCAAAGGCACACAGCAGAAGCTCTTTGCGGCCCCAGTGGAATTTGGGTATGCCGTCCGCCACATACGTACGTTGGCATTTCTATTGTTTAGAGCGAGTCTGTCCACCACATGAATGTGGTGTAACATGCACCAATTCCAGTGTGTTTGCGCCAAGGTGCGGGGGTCCAGGGGTGGAGCCCCCGGAAAACTTTTTGAACCACGCCCTCTTGTCCACCTGGAAACGCCTTTTTAGACCTGGAAACGCCCCTTTTTTGAAACAAGGTAAGACAACTCCAGTTGCTGCAGAGATGAAAATGCACCTGTAAAAGCAAATAAAACTTTTGTTTTCACAAATTGTAGGAAAAATGTTTTCCTAAATTTTTTCTTTCAAATTTGATATTACAGTAAAAACTTTATGTATATAACCAGGCCTTACTGGGAATGGCGTGCGATTGCTCTTGCACACCTTGGCACACGCCTCCTCTTCCTTAGGAGTGCGATAGATTGCACGTCTCCCCTTTCCAAGTGGGAAATCTTGCACTCAACCAAAGACCCTTAATGATTTGATAATTATCATTAAGTTGTTTACAAAAGATAATCCTGTAAGATGTAACATCACTTTGGTTGAAGAGTTATTTCTTTGACGTTCAAGTATATATGTTAAATCTTGCAGGTTCATTTCCTTCTTGCTTCCAGCGAATTTTAGTGAAGAATTTATAGAGAATGGCATATTTTCTGCTGCCTTGTCTCTTCATTAGAAATATGCAAATATAACTATCGGCTAAGTTTTAGATGTATATACTTGGATAATTTTCAAAATCTGACCCCTTGTTGCTGGCTGGGCTCAACAATTCACGATTTGTAGATTCCAGTTCCCATAGACATGCCCTGATGAAATTTATGGCGATTTTCAATTGCACTCTATTGCACGCCTGATATGCACCAGGAGTGCAACTGGCCACACACCTACCAAAGTATTCCTAGTAACGCCTGTATAACTGTTTATTATAGATTTAGCAGGCACTAAGGCTCCACATTTGAGAAACTGCCAAAAAGAAACTTTTAGGCTACTGAGAAATGATTAGACCCCTCTACTTATAAGAAACTCTTGAGGGTCACAACCAAAATAGTTTCTTGTATCTTACTACTACTACTAAGACGTCACACGCAGTTAATACTGCACAACGCGTCTCACAATGCCACGCCAGTTCTCTCTATCATGTGTCAGATCAGAAAGTCTTTTCAAAGTTTGTGCTTCTTTTGATAGGTCTAGTTTAATTCCAATGCTTGTCAAATCTTGCCTGACTGTCTGCATCCAGGTCGTCTTTGGTCTTCCTTGTGGCCGTTTCACTTTCCTGAGATATTCTTTAAGGGCCTTCCTTGCTGGTGTTTCTGGATGCAAGCGCATGAGATGTCCTAGCCATGTTAGTCTCCTTCCTCTTATTATTTCACTCCATGGTTCACATTTCGTTCTGGCATAGAGCTCGTTGTTGCTAATATTTCTTTGCCAGTTGATTCCTAGAATCTTTCTTAGATGTCTGCGTTGGAAGGTGTCGATGGTGTTTTCTAACTTCTTCGTCAGAGTCCAAAGTTCGCTATTGTACAAAAACACACCTGCTACATAGGCATTGAAGGTTCTCAGTTTGATCCTGATGGAGTTTTTCTTGCTGCTGAAAATGCTGTTGAACGTTTTATAGGCATCAATTGCTAAAATCTTTCTTCTGTTGATGTCTTTTTCTGTACTGAGTAGACTACCCAGAACTTTGCATTCTTTCCATGCTTCATTTCCCTTTTGCTCGATGTTATATTCTTCCGTTTTTGATTTCTTGTATCTTGACTGACTCTAAATTATTGTCTGATGATGTGAGGGCATTCCATTTCATGCAAGGTTGATAAGAAATTGCTAGCAAGATATGTTGGATTTTAACAGATTTTTACCTTAATTCTATTGATGTTCTTGACAATAAGTGATAACATACACATAGGCTAACATATCTATATAAATAACCTTATTCTGCCTTAACATGATTTTCTAAGATTTTCCAGAAAAATTAGAAACCAAAGTAACTTGAGCCTAAAAATTGAAAAATATCATATATACTGTAGATAGAAGAAACATTTTAGACTAATGTGTCAAAACGTGGTTTCTTAAATGCAGGGCCTTACTGTATATATGTCAGGGCTTCAGATGTCGTGCATTCATTTCAGTTGAAAAGTTGCCAGGCATATTTAGTCCCCAAGATCATTGACTTAAGCTCAAGCCCCACGTCACAGGAATGCCAATTGCCTGAGTTTTCCATTTTTAAGCAGAAGGAACCCCACCAGCTCATTGGCAACGGTAAAACTGGAAGTAGTCAAACTGCATTACCACTGGCTCTGCAAGAAGATTTGGCTGTTGTGGGAGAAAGTTCTGTTGTGTGACAAATTATGATAACTGCATATACAACTGGAAAGTTCTTTTGGAAAGTTCCTTTAATCAGCAACAAATTATGAGCTGCATAGTTCCTTTGCCAGTGTGGAAAGTTCATTTTTGTTACGCCAAAGGTTTATGCCACGCCAATTGTCTATAGACAATAGACCTATTGTTCCTCCATTGTTCTTGATGTTGCTCCACGCCAAAAACATTTGGTGTAACATGCATGTTTTCCAGTGTGGTTCCTTTGAAAAAGTTCCTTTCCAAGTACAAACAAGAAACTTCTCTTGGAAAGTTCCTTTAATCAGCAAGAACTGAAATAGTCAAGTAATGATCTGATTGAATGAATAGATATGATCTTCAGTCAGCAACAAAATAAGGATAATACTGCAAAAAGTTCTCTTGGAAAGCTTCTTTAATCAGCAACAAAGTTATGATAAAACTCACTAGCAGGACAATGGACCACTTTCACAATGACATCACTTCTTTTGAAATTCTTCCAGGAACATCACTTTGCTAAATTTAATGTGGATCTAAATCTCAACAGCCTGCATTGCTCTCAGCAACATTGCTATTTGCTTTGCACATGTAGTTGCAACATAATGGTATAATCTAGATTTCTTGCTGTACAGGGGTCACATCTTTTACCTGGAATTGAATTTAATTGTGAAATAAGTCTATTCTCTTGGAAAGTTCCTTTTTCAGAATCAGCAAACCTCCCATGAAAGCGGCGCTCAAAGAAAGAATCAAATTTTGCCTATATGGCAAGGCATTCTATCATGGCCCCTAAAAGGAACTACAGTAAAAGGAAGCTCCTGCTTGGCTTAAAGAACAGCTTCAGAAAGAGTTCTTAACATCTCTCTGTTCTGCTTCACCTCTACTTTGTGCCGTTCAATCTCCTCTCTTCTGGCTCTCAAAAAAATGGGATATCCACCCTCTCCGACACATCAAAGGTTTTCCACATCTTGTAGGCCTGCATATATAAGACCAGAATCTCTCGTGCTTCAAGCAGTCAAACAGGAAACCTTGCATGCTGCTGTAGCCTGTTTCAGCCTGAGTTTGGGAAGCTCGAAGAGGTCCAAATAGCAGGCATGGCCAAGAGAAGAGGCGTTTCATTCCTTCGCTCCCACACATCTTTCTTCGTGTACCAGGCTTCCTGGAATGATCTGTCCTTCGTCTTCAGCTCAAGCTTCGGAGTTGGCTTTGGTTAATTTAACAATCACCTTCTGCTCGCTGATATTTCTTGCTGCAAAAGACTTCTTCAATAGCTGGGTGATTATGTCTCCCTCAGGAAGGGTTGCAAATTACTCTTCGTACTCCATGTTAATCAAAATTTGAATGATATATAATTCTCCGAACTTCAATGTAGACTTTCCTTGAGCTGTGTCTAGGCCTGTCAGTCTGACTGTGCAAACCCCAAGACAAAGTTTGTTTCGTCATCATTTCTAGTGTTTCAGCACAACTCTTGCTCTAAAAATAGAGCATTCCTTGGAGTTGAAAACTGGTGCAATGAGAATGTGTAAGATCAGTCCTAGCCAATCAAATTGTTAATAGCATTATTATTATGATGACTTAGGTCCAAGCTTTCTCAGATGAGCATGATGTAACATAGGGAACCAGTATGGGAAACAGAAAAATTAGACAACCACTGCAAAGTGGAAGCTGCAGAATGCTGCAGAGTTATTATATAGAGAAACCCTATGATAGGTCTTGCTTTCCAAAGCGAGCAAGAGTTAACACAGGGGACCAAGGTATCAGTCTGCATGGAAGCAAAGGCAATGTGATGTTTAATGATACAAATGTTGCAATATTTGCGAAACTTTTTGGAGAACATGTTTTTTTGGTTGAAAAAATATTCATATCCCTGAAAATTGTTACTCATGCTGAGCATGACCAGCATGACTGCTAGCTTCGCCACTGATTGCTAACAGCGTAACACATGACGTACTTGTCATAACACTGTCATAACCGTCATAAGGACAAGGAAAAAACAACATCAGCATAGTTAATCTACTCCCAGTATAAAAAATGAGTAGATATGTTTATTACAATGTAAAATCCTTTCTTCTTTGATGGTTGCAAAAACATCAATGGCCTTGTCAATGTTGATTTCTCTTTGGCGTTCAGTTGAAACCAATGCCAAATCTGTGGTGTGTTGCTGTAGCGTTTATAAGTTTCAATTTGGACAAAGAGCATTCAGCCTCTGCTGTTGTGACTGGAATGGTCAGGAGAGCTTACAGTTTGTGGAGATTTGGGTACACTTTGTGCAGCTTTGCAGAGTACAAAAACTTGAAGAGATGCTTTGGGCTTGTACACTTTCCTTGCTGAACTTCCCACTTGAAGATCCTTCTCTTCTTCTTCTTTACTGAGATTTGCTCTCTCATTGAAATGTCGATGCCACCCTTTTCTTTAAATCTCTCTTGGAACAAGGCATACTTGTGAAAGATCTCACGTTTAACGTCATCTGAGCCATCTGGGCCATGTTCTTTGAATTTCTTCTCTAGGCTAGCTCTGTTTTCAAACGGAGATCCATTCAACAAACTTCCTGGGGAAAGGCAACCAATTTCATTCGGTTGTTTTTGGTAAGATGTAAAAAATCATGATTTGAATTTCACCTTCAGCGCTGCAATGGACACATAGTTGTACCCTAATGCAAGGTAGACCCATTCATTTAGCTGAAGATATCCTTCATTCGACTTGAAAGCGTGTTTAGGCCGATGTCGACCCAGGCTTAGGCCAAGGCCAAAACGAAGCAAACATGGGAGATGACGAAAAAGTTCGAACGAGCAGTCGAAGAGCAGGTCCTGCCCGTGCCTTAGATGAGTCAACAATAAAAGGAATCATCGAAAAAGCTATTAAAGATCTGGCAACGAAGGAATACATGGATGAATTGATCGCTGATCTTGAAGGAAAACTAATATCCTTGATAACTGAGAAGATAGAGCTTGCAACGACGCCCCTTGTCGACAGAATCGATACGCTGGAAAATCAACTGGATTTGTGTGAGTCCACGATAACAGAGAAGATTGAGCTCGCTACGAAGCCTATGATCGACAGAATTGTAACTCTGGAGAATAAACTGGCCCTGTATGAAGCGCACATGCAAGAATTGGAAGTTCTAATTGATAATTCAGAGCAGTATAGTCGCCGCTCCTGCTTGAGAATTTACGGAGTTCAAGCACCTGATGCTGGCACAAGAGAGTCCCCGAGCGACTACATGAAGATAGTTCAGGAAATATTCAAAGAAATGCAAGTCACAATACCAGAATCTGAAATTGACCGTACTCACCGTGTAGGCCAAAAGAAGCAAGTCAATGGCAAGACGGATCAGGGCATAATCGTCAAGTTCAAATCATGGAACAGCAGAGTTGCTGCATATCAAGGTAGGAAAAAGCTTTCGAAAGGTAAATCAGTGCTTCTAGCTCTCACAGCACGAAGGGCAAAGCTCTTGTCTAAAGCCAAAGAGATGACCAAAAACCTCAGTGAAATAGAGTTTGCTTTTGCTGACTTGAATTGTCGCTTAGGATTGAAGACAAAATCAGGTGAATTCAAATTTTTCAATACTGAAGAAGAATTACTGGACTTGGTGTAATGTTATCTTGATTCTTGACTTTTTGAGTTATTTTTGCTGGTTGCTGTTGTTTATCTAATTTATCTTAAAAATTCCGTTAAGCTATGATGCCCGGCCGGGCGGGTGGGCGTTGTTTTGCTTGGCGTGTGGGATTTGCCTGCCGTTTAGAGTGCTTGTAAGTTTGGTTGCGTCACCAAACGTCACTTAACGATCTATTTTTCTTTTAATCAAGCTCAATATGTTTCGAGCTTTTCCAGTGCCATGTGGCCTATAGAGCCTGGTTTCCGTGGGGCTGCATTTTCCGCTCGGGCGGGGGTGCTCGGGGGCGTTTCTGCGGGGCGTGCGAGTCGAAACAAAACACTTCTATTCGTCTTGATGCGCGTGCTTCGCGGGGGTTCTTTCGGGCGTTTTCCGCTGGGGCGGGGAATGGGGCTCCGTGGAAACAGGACTTTGATGGTCGGCGGCGTGTTTGGTTGATGAGGTATTACTCGGCGGGTGGGGCTCAGGCGCTGGCCGGCGGCGCCTGCTCGTTTGGTCGGTGTTTTTGTTTTTCTAATTAAGATTTCCTTACATTCCCTTGGAGATCGAAATAATCATGATTATATTATCGAGTTTTTCAACATCGTTCCACTCAATGAATTTTTGATCTATCGGAACCTTGGTTGTCTTGATTGTCAGGGGAATGGAAGGCTAGATCTTCATTTGTATTCCTAAAACATCACGCCTTTATTAACAGTGTTGTTGTTTTTTCTCATTATCGTAAGTTTAGGACTCCCGTTTATTCCCAAAACACCACACATTTTTTTTCTCAGTGAAAGTTGAAATCTTGCTAACTTTAGCCAAACCACTTTCAACAATAATCTACCTTTGTGATCTTGCCAAAAGTTTCTTTTATGTTTTATTAGAATTTGTTACTTTTTGTCCATAGAGAAGGTATTGGGAAATAGACTTGTATTATCCTGTAAAAGTTGTCCCACGCGATACACACATGTCAACGTGCCAGGGGGATCCTTCCCTTTCGATGCTGGTTGATTTAAATCAATGGCGCGCAGCAATTGGAGTTTTCAGTCTTTCTCTTTCAAACAAAACGTATAAAAAAATCTTCCATCATATAGGGTTTGTTCCCATCTTTTTGTCACTGTTAAAATTATGTCTCTTTTGATGTATGTTTGTCTTGATCTCAGTTCCAATACTCCCTCTTGCGGCTACTCTCCATTTTCTTGCGGCTCAATTTTGCCACTCGGAGAAGCTCTGTTTCTTGCATCTCTTCGCCCATATTCATTTTCATGCTCGGTTTCTCATCTACTTTGCTTCGGAAATGATTGTAAGGCTTCCTGGACTAGCTAATGTTATGTCGTTACAAAACGGTCGCATCTTAATAGAACTCACTCATGGTTACGGGTATGCCAAACATGCTACTTGCTGTATTTGCAATGGATTACGTTCAGTTCCATTTTACTGAGTGGCGATATAGAGCCTAACCCGGGGCCTAACACTTCTATGTTTAGCTTTTGCTCCTGGAATCTGAACAGTATTTGTGCACATGACTTCGTTAGAATACCATTGATTGAGGCTTACAACTCAGTATATAACTATGACCTACTTGGCATAGTTGAGACACACCTTGACAGCTCTGTTGATGACAACAAACTAATTCTCCCTGGCTACACCTTTGTCAGGAGAAACCATCCATCAAATACGAAACGGGGGGGGGGGTGTTGGGCTTTATATAAAGGAAACCTTCCCTGCTAAGGAAAGACCTGACCTGGTGACTTTTCCAGAATCTATTGTTTGCGAAATTCAGTTAAACCGAAGGAAGTATTTCTTTTCGTTGATCTATAGAAGTCCAAGCCAAACATCAGATGAATTCGATACTTTCATGGATAATTTTGAACTCATGCTATCCAGGATGTCTGCTGAAGAGCCATACTGTGTAATCATAACAGGTGACTTCAACTGCCGTTCTCCACAATGGTGGGAGAACGAGCGTGAAAATGACGAAGGTAGACTTTTCGAACCATTTACGTCCGAACTCGGCTTGCAACAGGTGATTTGTGAACCAACCCATTTCATTGGCGAGTCCAAATCCTGCATTGACCTCATATTCACAAATCAGCCCAATTTGTTTCTAGAAACTGGTGTCCACCCAACCTTACATGAGCAATGTCATCACCATATCGTATTTGCCAAAATTACTGCAGATAACTTAGCGCCACTTCCTTACAATCGAAAATTTTGGTATTATGATCGAGCAAATATTCCAGCAATTAGAAGAAGCATTGAACTATATGATTGGCAGGAAACGTTTCAGGAACTCCAGTGTCCAAATTTGCAGGTAAGAACGCTAAATGAAGTCTTAGCAAACATTTTCTCGAACTTCATCCCGAACGAAACCAAAACAGTTCGGCCTCGACAGGCACCCTGGATAACACAGTCGATCAAAAACTTCATTCAAAAAAAAATCGAGCGTACAAAAATTTTGTCAAGGATGGTAGACCCGATAACAAACTGAAGGATATACAGAACATGATAGCACAGAGTTCCAAAATCATCGAAGATGCTAAAAGTCAGTATTTTACAAAAATGGGCAAAACTCTTTCAAATCCTGAAACAGGTCAAAAAACATACTGGTCCTTGATTAACAAAATCTTAAACAAAACGAAAATACCAGTAATTCCCCCTCTCTTGGAAAATGACATTTTTGTGTTGGATTTTGAGTCCAAAGCGCAGATTTTTAACGACTACTTCGTACTCCAATGTACTACAATAGATACTGGAAGCGAAGTACCGGGTCAGCTCCTGTCAAATTCACCTCCATTGACCGAATTTGCAATATCGGATGAGAAAATCCTAAATATAATTCGTTCTTTAAACCCAAATAAAGCACATGGTTGGGATGATATATCTGTTCGTATGATTAGAATGTGTGATGATAGCTTAGTCTTTCCTCTGAAGTTGATCTTCGAAGCATGTCTAAGACAAGGTGTTTTCCCGGAAGTATGGAAAAGAGCTAATGTCGTACCAGTTCACAAAAAGAACAGTAAGAACCTTAAGCAGAACTATCGTCCCATTTCCCTCCTTCCAATTCTTGGTAAAATATTGGAAAAATTGATGTTTGATTCATTGTACGAACATCTTTCCCTTCATGAACTGCTAAATCCTGACCAATCTGGTTTTCGCCCTGGAGATTCTACTATCAATCAGTTAATCTCAATAGTTCATTCTATCTTTGTTGCGTTCGACTGCAACCCTCCTTTAGATGTACGTTCAGTTTATCTAGATATCTCAAAGGCTTTTGATAGAGTGTGGCACGATGGCTTAATCTATAAACTAAGGCGAAATGGCGTATCCGGACAGTTTTTGACACTGATTCAGAGTTTCTTAGCGGATCGACTGCAACGTACGGTATTGAATGGCAAAACATCACAATGGGGCAAAATTTCGGCCGGAGTTCCACAGGGATCGATTCTAGGTCCCCTCTTCTTCCTTGTTTACATTAATGATCTGACAGCAGATCTCAAATGCAATGTAAAGCTATTTGCTGATGATACATCAATTTTCTCAGTTGTTCACGACCCAAACGAATGCGCTGCGGATCTGAATCATGACTTAGATCTTATCAAACGTTGGGCACATGACTGGAGGATGTCTTTCAATCCTGACCCTACAAAGCAAGCAGTCGAAGTGACATTTTCTAAGAAAAAGATCTCTGTTGACCATCCGCCTATCTTTTTCAGTGATGTAACAGTTATGAAGGTTGACGAACATAAACATCTAGGTGTTGTGCTTGATAGTCGACTGACGTTTTCTAGTCATATTCAATCTGCTATCAATAAAGCGAGACGTGGGATTGGTATGCTTCGGTTTTTATCTAACTACTTGCCTAGGCAAACTCTAAACGAACTTTACAAGCTCTACGTTCGTCTACATCTCGACTATGGTGACGTCATTTATCATATTCCAAAGAAAGTGTGTGACTTTAGTCATGAAGTCACTTTGCATCGCCTGATGGAACGACTTGAATCCGTACAGTATTCTGCTGGCTTAGCTATAACTGGCGCGTGGAAAGGTACTTCAAGAGACAAAATATACGAGGAACTCGGCTGGGAATCATTGAATGACAGAAGGTGGAGCAGGCGTCTCGTTCTCTTCTTTAAGTTTATCAACGAACTTGCACCTGAATATACAAGACATCCTATTCCACGAATCCGTTGGTCAAATTATGCCCTTAGAAATCAGGCTGTAGTTGGGCGAATAAATGCAAGGACGGAGCGCTTTGAGTCAAGTTTCTATCCAAACTGCTTAAAAGAATGGGAAAGTCTTGCTTCTGAGATCAGGGAATTGCCTACAGTGAGCTCATCCAAAAACAGACTTTCCTCTCTCATCCGCCCCACCCAAAAACCTATTTATGGAATTTATGATCCAAAAGGTATTGCCATCCTCACCCAACTACGCGTAGGCCTCAGTAAGCTAAATTCTCACAAATTCAACCATAACTTTCGAGACACAGTTGACCCAATGTGTCTAATTAATGATGGAATTGAGGATACTGAACACTTCTTGCTGCAATGCCATGCATATGAAGATCAGAGGCGTGATCTCCTTGGCACCGTTAACGAAGTATTCCAACTACACAACATTTCATACCTACCAAATCAAACCCTTGTGCAAATAATGTTGTATGGTGATAAAACTTTTACTCATGACCAAAACATACAAATTTTGGAATCAACGCTAAAATTCATTCACTCATCAGAGCGCTTTTTGTAGCACCACCAATGCAAACCTGGGGACATTAATGTTTTATCTCATCCTTCTCCATTAGTCTTTACTTTTGTTATAACATCACAACTGTATTGTAAATATATCTATGTTACTAAAGGCTATACCAAAACCTGTCCACTTTGCATTTGATCCGGCAAAAATGTTATCTGATCTCCATGATCTGTTTCTCCCCTTGAAGGGACCAGTACTTTGGTATAGCCTTTAGTATCTGTATTGTTTTTCGTTAAAGATCATTTAGGGTAGCCATGCCTATCATGCTCCCAATGATGTCGTTGATGTAAATATGTTTTGTTGAATTGTAAATTTTTAGATTGTGTATATAAAAAAAAGGCAACCAAATGCAGCCATCACATCACAGTTTTTCCAACCCATTTGTGCATCTGTTGGTCAATTATGTCGAGAGACGAATAGTAAACCTCTCTTTTAAATGTGCTGCTGGATCTGTTGTGACTTTATCGTTGGATCTTTCGTCAAACTGCCTTTTCTTTTTCCTGCACCTTGTCTTGGCAAATGACGTATGCCTTCTCTGCTATGTTTCTCGTTTGTTGGATGAATTCTTCGAGCAGGCCCTCATCTCTCAGTGATCTAAGATTTCTGACACAAGTATCAACCAGCTGGAAAGCTACCTGTAGATTGACGGTACTCCCTTAGAGGGTCTTACTTAAAAAGCTTGTTTGCTGCAGTATGGCATCAAAGACAACAATCATCAGTGCGAATTTAAACATCATGCTGTATTTTAGCAGCCCATTTGCCTTAGAAACAACATCTGATGCGGCAGAGCTCCTTGAGAATATTTTGTGCCTTCCAGGGCAGAACTGACCACAAAATGTGCATCCAAGTAAACATCGAATGCAGTATATAGTATATAACATATAAAAAAATCACATGTCTCCTTTCACTGTTAGTCACTGATTATGCTGATTACTGTAATTACCACCATATGTCTGTCACAAGCAAGTATGATTTTCTACTTTCATTTTATCAAATATTTATGCACAATGTTCCTTTCAGTGTGGAAAATTAACAAATTAATAATCTATTAGCAATATATACATGTTCAGGAAAAAAGAAGGAAAAATTTAATCGCTGCTCTCTTCCAAAGGGTCGTGATGTGTTCCTATGAGATACTCTCTAAAACCTGTTCTTAAACAAGCGATTTGTTCTTTCTCTTGACTGTTGTTTAGGGATATCATTCCAGATTTACACCAGAAAAGTCCAAACTTTGTCCAGCATAACGTAGGAATTTGCAGATCTCCATGATTTTCTGGTTCTAAACTCTGTGGACTGTTCAGTGAACTAATGGCAAAGATTTTCGCGAGAGACGTCATTCAAGATATTTTATGTCATGCCTCCTTGGTCAAAGGAGATCCCCGGGAGGGGTACATGACTTATGGATGGGGGGTCTGCTGCCCAGTTATCAGAAAGCACCCTCTTCTAATTACTGAAACTTGCCGTCATACCCACTTTACAATGGATTTTGGCGGAAAACCACCCATTTCTGATTTTTCGCCAATTTCTGGATAGCCCACCCATGTCTAAGGAAAATCTGCCAAAAAATGGACCATTGTTTAGAGAATTTTGGGCCCAAAAACCCTATATGGGTGGCATATACCCGTACCCTCAACATGTTATATACCCCCCCCCCGGGAGGAGATCAAAGACTTTACAGTGATCCATTTACAAGTCCATCCGTCCTGGTACATGGCATTCACTATTAGCTTCTTTGCCCTAGTCTGCAGTCGATGTAGTTTGGATAGTTTGGTGTCAGAAAAAGAAACATTCTTTTAACAGGGTCATTCCAAATAAGCACAACAGATGCATGTCAGGTGACATTCTCAAAAATCCTTCTAATTTTAACTACGTGAACCAATGCATCTGAGAATCTCAGAAAAAATTTCCAGCAAGATATCTCATTAGGTTGAGGTTTTATCATCAATTGAATATTTAGCCAATTGCTGCAAAAATGTGTTTTTTCATGAGATGGGAAATTCAAGCTCAAATATATGACAGCAAAATTTCCTATCCCACCTCAATCTGCATCTGCTGATAGTACATTATGAATGATTGTAGAAATCTAAAGTTTTGCGTCATTGAAGACCATCGTCTTTGCAGAATAGTGCTTCAAAGTTTGAACCAAATTTGATTTTGGCCCCAAAATGTGTCTGGGCAAAGGATTTTGATGTTGGCTTTCTGATCGATAAATACCATGATGCTTTTCAGTTTTACAGAATAGAATACTGATCTACCCCAGATGCTATATCTTAATCCATCAAATGCTTTTCGCAAAATTCCTTTGTCCAGGGGGGGGGGGTTGCAAAGTTTCTCAATTTTAGCCGAAAAGTCTATTTTTCCATACTTTCGGATGGTATCTTGCAAAAATGCTGCAACGCTTAAGACAGCTATTTATATCATCCAAATTTGCATATGTGGAAGTTCTGAAAAAGTGCCAAAATCAAGGAAATTTTGTTCTGATATGAGAACAATAGCTCTGTCAAAATGGATGCACGCTCAAACCGGTCAAATTTGACCAATCTTCAATGGGCTAGAAATCTTGTGTCCCAAGGAGGTACATTCCTGCAATTTTTTCGATTGACTCCTACACCTTATGACTTATTTACCTGCAAATATGGAAGCGAAACGGAATCTGGATGGGTGTCAAATAGCAACACTTGCCAACACGGGGGTAACATGATAACTAAAGGGTTTTTTGGACAGATTTTTTCATGGTGCAGTTTATTTACGCTTTTTATTCTAAAGAAAGCATTTTAGAACAGTTCATAATGTAATTGATTTTACCCTTATAGAGATGGATTTATGGTTGTGCCATATTTGCTAAAAATGAGTGGGGTATCCTCATTTCTGTCCCAGACAAGATGGCAGATTCTACAATCATTCATAGTGTACTATCAGTAGATGCAGATTGATGTGGGATAGGAAATTTTGTTTTTCATATATCTGAGCTTGAATTTCCCATTTCATGAAAAAACACATTTTTGCAGCAATTGGCTAAATATTCAATTGATCATAAAACCTGAACCAAATGAGATATCTACCTGAAAACTTTTTTCTGAGGTTCTCAGATGCATTGGTTCACGTGGTTAAAATTAGAAGGACTTTTGAGAACGTCACCTGACATGCATCTACTGTGCTTATTTGGAATGACCCAACAGTAATTTTATTGTTCTCATCAAAGTTAACTATCTTTTAAAAGTTAAGCAAAAGCTCGACATCAATCACACGTCAATGAAGACTTTACGATGTTAATTTGTCCTTTACCTTATTATATTTGATGTTAGTATCCTGAAGATTAAATGACAATCATGACATGAATGGCAGTTTTTGTTGTTCGTTTATGTTGCGACTTGTGACTTTTTGACGCAGTAAAGTCTTTTTACGTTTTGGGATTTTCGCACACAGTACCAGAAGGAACTGTTGTGTTACTGCAATACGTTGACATGCTCACATCAGGAGCGCTGCTTGCATCTTCTAACTTGGGGCCATTTTCAGAAGTCATCATGTTGAGTTCAACTCTTTCCTCTGACAACAGCTATCTTTCTTTATGTGTGCCTTAATAATTCGAGGCAATGGATTCAATGACTGCTTTAACCGATATGCAGCTACACATATTCTTTGAAGAATCATGTCAACATTAACAAAATGTTTGAAAATAATATTCAACAATGTCTCTATCAGTAGAGGGCTGATGAGGTCATTTTCGCTGATAAGTGCAAAAATGTACTCTGATTTTCTTACAACATCTCTGAGGTAAATTCTCAGCTCACTGTCTGGAAATTTTGGTGATAATGATTCCCGTTGTTTGGGTACGAAAGATGTACTAAGATAACAGTTGAAATGCTTTTCCATTTCTCCTTTCAATCTTTCAAACCAAGGATTTACCCAAGATCATAATTGTGAACTTATAAAGATTAACGAAAATTCGATTCAGAAAAGTGCCTGGAGAAAATTGGAATATGATATTTTGTGCCTGTGAGCGGCGCTCGCGCAGATTAAGGAGGTATGTAATTCGGTTTCTTTCCTCGTCACTTCCTGAAGCATTCTTATAATTGCTGGATATGTCACCTTTACGTCTTTGAGAACCTTGCTATGTGATTCCCATCTTGTAGCAGTTTGTCCTTTTAATGAAACAACTGGCACCAACTCAAGCTCTTCCTGTGCCTTCTTGAACAGATCAAGTCTTTTAGGACTAGCCTCTATGAAACTATGCAGCTCTTCTAGTGTTGCAAAAATAGTTTTACCTCAATGCTCCCTCTGCAGGCTTGTACTAGTACCAGATTAAGAGCATGACATGCAAAGTGTACAGACTTCACAAAAGGATTGATTTCAGCAACTCTTGCTTTGACACCTTTATACTCTCCTTACATATTTGCAGCACCATCGGTTCCAAGAGCTCGCAGATCATCGATTCTGAAACCATTAGCATCCAAATCTCTCTTGGTGGTTTCAAACAGACTTTTCCCTGTTGTTGATGTTACATCTTTGTATGTCCAAAATGTCTCAAAATCTCTCCTTTAAGGGCGTAACGAATTACGAAGCTCACTTTTTCAATCCTGGATACATCTGCTGTTTCATCAATCAACCAGGAGAAAGTAGTGGCAGCTTTAATCTCATTTCTGATGTTCTTTGGAAGCACTTCAGCAAGACTGTAGATCATCTCATTTTGCGCTGCTGGTGATCTGTAGTTCCTATATTTGGGATTTTCCTTCAACTGTCGTGCCAAAGTAAGGTCGGAATTTGCTACAAGGTCTGAAAGCTCTAAAAAATTCCTTTATTATCGGGTGCAGTATCTTCGTTGTGGCCTCTGAAGTCAAGATTCTGTCGACAAAGGAAGAGTGTAATATTAAGCAAGGACGCCATAGACTTTCTGTTGTCACCAATCTTTCTCTTCTGACTTGTTATTAGTGCGCTTTCAGCAAGACATGTCTTTATGTTTTGGCTGGATATGAATGATGAGAATCTGAATGCTGCTGACAGGTGTACATATCACTTACCTCATGTTCTCTTAGTTTTTGGAGGCCTTTCTTCCAGTTGCTGACACCAGTTTGAATCCAATTTGCTTCATAGAAAGGCGTTGCTACAGGAATAAACATCAAACACCAAAAGCAATACATACAATCATTCCGTAGGGAGTATACAAGCCAGTTTCGTTTTTTCCATAGTCTTCTTTACATGTTTGGCTGCATCATGATACCAACTCTCATGAGAGGACCTTGGTGGATCCCCAGAACTTGGAAAATTCATGATCTCTGGGCTGGCAGGGTCCATACCGACACAATTCTTGCCTCAGGTCTTCGTTGACCTGTATATCGTTGAAGGAGTACAATGCAGGATCCGTAGGAAACTTTTCTTTTGCCTTAAAGAGACAATCTTAAGAAATAAAGGAAATTCAGATAAGCCTGGTTAGAACTTGAAACATTTCGGCAGAATTTTATACTGCTCGATGTCTCTACTTTCATTCCTCGCACATACACTTCTATGCTGTCACTTATGAATAACTTTTACCTTTCATAACGTCAAGAGTATGAAACGAAATATTTCAATTTCCTTCCTTCGTTTTTCAATTTTATCTTTGAGATGCTGCTCTACAACGTTTCAAATTTCGAAGTTCTAGTGTATACTGACCTGCAACAACAACTGTTTGGATTTTCATGACATCTTATCAATGTAGCAATAATGTGAAATCTGCTATATTCTACCTTGCATTCTTCCTCTCTAGTGGTGCCTTCATTTGGTCCTATAGTTTCTTTGCACTGCACATTGCCTGCGTCTGCTGCTGATGCAATGCCACTTTCGTGTGCACTCGTGGGACCTCTTAATTCTTCATATTTAGCAACGTTTCCTCCTTCAGTCTGAATTTCATCAAGCAAGCTTGTGGTAGGAACAGTAGGTGCACTTTTGACCTAAAATTTGAAAGAACCTTGGTATGATCAGCTTAAAATGATTTCTCAATATCACAGTTTGGAAATATTTTCAACTCTCTTGGAAACTTAACTATAAAAATCACACAACATCGCTTTGGTGCGATTCAAAGAAAATCATCAGACAGATACAAAAAATCAATAACTGCAGAGTGAATTGCAGAAGAAAATCCTTCATATTTCACTTCAAAGTAATTGAGTTATTATGGATGCGCACTGGTGAGTTGCTTAAAACGGAGTAGCAATCTATAGTAGTCGTTTCCATCCAGTGCCGTACACGGAATGCATCTCATGCAGGTTCTGTAAAGATCAGAAACTAGAAATAAGTTGTAACTTACCTTGAAAAATGGAGCATCTGAGGCACCAACAACTTTGAATTTTATTTGTTTTCTGCGACGTAAAAGATTTTTATTAAATATTTTGTTGTGCTTGATCCTTTGATCACTATCAAGTTCCTTATGACACTCACGACACTCTATCTTTATTCTTTTCGACTTTGGAGGCATGCTTGAAGATTAACGATAATACACTCATCGTATTAAGTCATGACCAACTAAATAGAGCAGTTCTGCAAGGAAATTACGGCGTGAGGCAACAGTAACACACCGAAAAACATAATGCTACGCTATTGTGATGAAACCTACTGCAAAAGAAGGAAACCGACGACATAACTGCTATCATAACAGCTAATCACTCTGCATTTCTTTATCTGGTTGACGATAGAGAACATTTTGGTGATCTCATCATGATATCATCCTTTTGTCTGTTGAGCTGAAAACATTTCCCCTTTACAGCGATTCTTGTTTTGACCTTGCAAAGTATTCATTTAAAAGTGGATGTAGCTTTTAGAAGAATGAAAATTAGTTATTGAAATGAAGACAGATCTCTTCTTTTGTTCTCTATCACATGCCGAAACACATAATGACCAAACTTTCATATTGGAAAGACCAACACCAAAATTTCCAAATCTGCGGGCTTACGTACAAGGAAGACTTTTGAGCAAAATGTCCGGGTCCTATCGAATTGGAGGGGGCAGTTGCCCCCCAAGCCCCTCCATAATTTCCGCCACTGGAAGAGGTATGATAAATTGAAAGCTGTGAGTTGTCAGTTGCATGTAGGTTGTATGTCAGGTAAGTTGCACAGTACTACAAGCCTAGGCCTGAACCTGGCAAGCCTGTTTGACAGTTGGAAGATAGCAAGGATTGCCAAAGTCTTTAAGAATGGCCCCGCTGATGAAAGTTCTGATTATCCCCCAATTCTGTTCTACCAGTTGTCTCCCGCCTTTTTGAGAAACCAATCTATGACAGGACTATCTTGATTCCAACAACTTGTTTTTGGAAAACAATCAGCGTACAAACGGTTGCATTAAGCTCTGTCATGTTTGCTGAACTGCACCAATGATTGGCACTTAAAGTTAGTGGGTGGTAAATTCTAAATTTTAGTAATTTTAGAGGGTGTTCTGATCTTAATGGCCAAATGCGGTTAAAAAGTATGAAAATCAAAGTCAATTGTCCCCAATTGGCAGCAGGAAGTAACTGAAAGATGTAAGTGATGATAGAGTCACAAAGCTGTCCTTTGTGTTGGGTTAGGAGAATGTTTCCATTTTAAAAAGTATCAGATACCTTGGGGTAATTGTTGATAGATTTTTGAGTTGGGATGAGTAAATTTAAGCAGTGATGAAAAAGGTTTCACGAGGATTAGGGATGCTTTGCTTCTTCAAAAAGTATTTACCCATAATTATTGTACAAAAATGTACAGAAGTTTAATGGAACCCTACTTCAGATAAAGCTGCCCTCTATGGGGCACAAAGAAATTTGGATGGGCCTCAAAGAATTTTGCCCTTCTTTTTAGGGCCATGAAAAAAATCGATTGTATTTTATGGGGCCATAAGAAATATAGTCATAATATTATGTTCCATAGTTGGGCGATGGGCTGCAAATGCTGGACAATTATTCCTTTTCCTTTTTTCTCACTTAACACTTGCCATTGACCCTTCATAAACCTTAATCCAATACAACTGACTTTGGCAAGTTGCTACAAATATGAGCTTTATACCATGTCCGCATGGCTAGATTCCGCTGCTGACTTAGCTGCTAAGATTTCCAAGCTTCCTATAAACGTCACTGTGATTTCACATGTAGATGGCGCATAATTTCATAAAACAATCGGTTTTGGAATCTGCATGAAAAATTGACTCTGGTCAACGGAGAGTGACAAACATGCCGCATCAGTTGCATCTGATGACAGCTAAAGTGCTGTTTTAAGATTGATGCATTCGGCCCAATATTTTGTCCAAGTGCATATTACAAAGAGGTACACTGGAATATACATCAAAGTATTATACCCTGTTGATTTGAACACAGACCAAAATCAGTTTGTGACGATGACTCTCAATGTTTTCTGAAAACTAATTGATTTTTATTGGCATGAAAAATACTCTGGTTATTGCTATTTGGCCACAAAGAATTTAACAGGAATTTAGGATGGGCCATGAGGTTTTTTGCTAGATTTTTGGAAAATCTCTCCCTCCCATATAGCACATACTTAATGACCTGTCCCTTAACCCTATTGAGCCTAGGGGGCTCAATCAGCGCCCCCTAGTTGTATTTTGTCTGTAGATTTTTACCAAGTGCACTTAGAATACTGAAACTTTCTGACTTTCAGTTTTTTTCCTTCTCACAATCAAAAATCAATTTTTCGAAAAAACTAAATTCGTTCCAGGGGGTAAGCCCGATCAATTTTCGAGAGATGTATGTGCAAAATTTTGAATGATTGTTAATAAAATCTACAGCTGATGTGATAAAATGATGGGAGGAGAGGATTATGTACTCTTGTGATGCTCTATCCAACCAAATAGCTATTTTTAATTTGCATGTATGTTTTGCGGACTTTTGCATTACGCTTGCGCACATTATTTGCATTCCTGTGTTATGACGTTATCACATTTCTTTAATTTTTCTTCACAAAGCAAATGCTATTCAGACATAGAATACTATGAAATTGAACCCTATTGACTTTGAAAATTGAGCAATGTGACGTCATGGAAAGGTCACGTGATATATCTAAAAATGGATTTCATTCTTGGGTTCACCATATGCTGTTCTACACACATGCAAAGTTTTATGGCTCTAAGTTGTCCAGAGCAGAAACAAATTAGGGGGCTGAATCAGCCCCCCTTAGTCTTCCTAGAGCATCAAATACCCTAGGCCTGATTGTGTTAAGCTTGCTATCACAAAATTGTATTTGCTCGATTGTATGTGAAATTGGCTTGCCCACCGCAGCACTGTTGTACTTTAATTGTTGTACTTTAATTGCAAGGCCTTGAAGTAAATTTCGCAAAATGTTTTATATAAACATGCGCTGCATGTGTGTCCATGTCTATCTTGAGTTCAGCCATGTTGCAAGTCATTTGATTTCTCCCCCCCCCCGAGTCACCTTAGGGACCAGCGCATCCAATGAAAACTTTGAGAACTGCCCGATGCTTGTACAGAGAACATTGACCTCTTCCAAAAGCGGTACAACTAGTGGGGAACAAGTGCCGGTCTCCCCTATTATTAAAACGCTCACAGTTCACGAAGCTTTCTTCATTTAGAAGATCATTTCATTAGAATCGTTAAGGAATGCATGGAAACAATTCCCGCGTTTGTTTAGAAATTCATTTTGGAAGGAATTTAGGGATGCTAGAAGAAGTGTATTATCTAACTGAAGCTTGACATCTATTGCCCTACTTACTAGAAATTTTGACCATGTTTCACTGGAAATCTTGGTTTTCTATTTTTGCTGCAAGGAACAAAAACCTTTTTCCCACCGCTGCGCTCTTTGTAGATCCCATAAAATATGTGTTTATCAGATTTGTGTTTATCAAATTTGGTTTGTAAATTGTATTTCAAATGTCTCATTTATTTATTCATGTATTTATTTATTCATTTATTTATTCACTCTTCTCTTTTACCATTTGTAATTTTTTCATTCGTTGCAAATTTTTACTTATATTCTCACTCTATGTCTATATATTTGGCCATAGATCGGAGTAAGTTGTAGAAAGTTTTGAAGTTTGATACAGTTGACACAAATAGTGGACACAAATTGAAAATTTCTTCATTCATTCCAGTTTTTTACTGCTTACATACACACATACATACATTCTTTATTTTTTAAGGCTGCTTGGAAAGCGCAGCTCAAGAGTTGATGTGGACCTGCCATCTTAACTAACTGGGTTGATGATGTTTTGAATTGAAAGGAAAGGAATCAATAAAAGCCTAATACATTTTGTGCTAATGAGTAAAATAATTTATTATTTTGTTTTTTCAGAGTTAAGAATAGTCACTATTTCTTTTCTTTATACAACTGGTTTCTTTTGAGAAGCTGATGTTATCAAGGTTGTTATAATGTTTCAATTTGATCGTAAAGGACAAGTCCGGGGCGATAAAATTATTGTTAGAAAGCAACCTTAACAACTTCTGAACCTCAGTCGTGAGTTCTTTCCAAGTTTTGATGCCTCCAACTTTTATAAATTGGTCAATGAAACTTTCGTAAGGTAAGCCAAATATCGTCGCCATTTTGTTGTTTGTACGAGTGTGCGAAGGCGCGATAAGGAGGCTAGTAATGTGAGTGGTATGATATCAACACGCTTGGCAGCCTTGTTCAGGTCAAGGTGAAATGACGTATAAAATGACGTCATCTCGCACTTCTCAGAAGATTGAAATACCTGGTTTCGCAGATTAAACGAGAAAAAACGTGAAAAAAGTACTACACACCATTCACAACAGTGTAATCTCTTGAATTATCAACAATTATAACAATCCTGGACTTTTCCTTTAAAGGTATCTTTATTCATGCACTCCATCATTTCATTTGTCAGCAAGTTCGAAGCCTATGGTCCTCTGAATCTGATGTAGTTTCTACCAACTTCTGTCCTTGGTCGTATTGTTGCAAAGTTGTTCCCTGATCTTGTCTTATTATGATCGCTCTTTCTGAACAGCTCCAGTACATCAGGGTGTGCCCTTGCATGATAGATATCATGCATGATCGAAAGTAGTCTCTTTTTATATAGATAACTTGATGATCTCCAGCCTGGCACCAGTATGGAAAGTGGGGTATTTTTCCTCAAGGTCTTTTGTCTGCAATTTGAATCCTCTATTGTTTATCATCTACATACAGTTTATACATGCATTGGCAGATGCATAATTCTGTCGTTGTAGCAGGTTAGAATTGGCATCTTAAGACCAGGGAGATATATTCCTCTGACTTTGATGCCAGAACAGTCAGGTGGAGTAGGTTTGATACCCCGTAGGACCTCACCACTTGAGCATCATGATAAGGGGTGGCAACTTGATTAGGTCTGCTCTATTTCTGTGATCCCAGCATATCGAAAAATGCAACTGCGCCTTCAACTTCAACCAAGTTTCTTGCCAAAAATCAGCATAATTGATGAAAAAACCTGAAACTTATGTCTCCCTCCTGTGCCAAGAGTGTTTTATTGAGAACTGTGCCCCTGTAAGTAAGTAACTGTCCCAAGAGCACCTTTCGTAACACAGCAAACAGTAGAGCATGCTCGTCACCGACCCAGGAGGCTCGGGGTTCAAGTTGAAGTATGAAGGGAGTATGAAGAAATCCAGGGAGACTGAGTACCCCATGGAAATAGCCTTATTTTGCAGTAGTCTCATAATGTCTCATAAAAATTTTTACACAGGCTTAAAGTCTATGAATTCCTCGACGAAATATATCAAGCACTTGCATGAGCATGCATGGGCGTAACAGAAATGAAGGATTTGCGTGCTTTGTTGTGACCAAAACATTTCGCTAGCCTAAGTTGCCGCTGAAGTAGATCACCACCCTGGATAACGTCTGTGCAGTAGTGTAGGGGCTGTTCAATAAAATCGAGGCTGTTCAGTGCAATAGAGGGCTAACATGATGTCGTTGGATGGATAACATGCAGTAAAATTGAGGTTATTCAGTTATTTAGAGGGATGACATACAGTAAGTAAGAGGGCAACATCATGTCGTTGGAGGGATAACCCCAGTAAATTTGGGGTTATTCAGTAAAGTAGAGGGATAACATCGTGTCGTTGGAGGGCTAACATCAGTAAGAGCGGGGCTATTCAGTTACTGAGGGGGATAACAAACAGTGCGATAGAGGGATAACATCTTGTCGATAGAGGGATGACATCAGTATAGGAGGGGTTGTTTAGTATTTTGCGTGGATAACATCGTGTCGATAGGGGTATACCATCAGATATTTTAGGGCTGTTCAGTTACTAGAGGGATAACTTGCAGTAAGGAACAGGGATAACATCGTGTCGAGAGGGCCATTTGAAGCTGGTTTTGTTTCTCAGAGGGATAACAAACAATGCGATAGAAGGATCTTGTGCACGGATGACAAAATTGTCTTTTGTTTTCGAGTCGGGGGCGTTGTTGTGTGCTGGGAACTGGGAACATTGGTTAGTTGGGTAAATTTATCATTCATTCACCTTCTTCATATTTGTTGTCAATATCGCATTGCAAAGTGTGATATTGATCAGAAATTGTTCCTCCTAAAGGGGTCATTAATCCTACTACGGAGAATTAATGGCCACAACGTGGGATGCGACAAGATACGAATAATATTCTTTTCGTGCTAACTCTCTTACTTAACATTTTCTATAAACATCATTGGAGGAACAACAAATTGTCTTTCATCTCGTATCGCCTTGAGTAGGTCTTTGATAGCTAAAGGTTGCAGGTTACGTGGCACTCTCAGGTTATTATTGACATACGCGCTTTTTGATAAGAAACTGGTTTATAAGAAACTAGTACTAAGATGGCCAAACTTTTAAGAAACTCTAGTACTATGTCTGAGAAGTACTAAGAAACTTTTCACAGTTAAAAGCATGGATATTATGGCAAAGACCGTCGAACTTTTATTCTTGAGCAATATTATCTAACCATTTGTGTTTTCAACATGGCATAACACTGTTTATTCCTTTGTGATGGTTCAAATGTCAAGAAACCTATCTGCGGCAGTGTTAGCGACCACATTGATAATTCTGGATTCAAAAAAAGAAACCAATTAAGAAACTTTTAGTTCTATGGCCTGATCCAAGTTTCGTGAAATAACGAAAGAAAAATCTTGTAGCTCTGAATGACCTGGTCTGATGGCACAGCGAAGTTTATGCTTGTCTTGCCACTGTCTGGCGAAGAGAAGCCACGATTTGAATCAAATTCCAGGCAATAACCACAGAATTTGATTCCCATGTTGAATCTCGACCATTTTCAAGACCGATTCTGTGTCTACAGGGTTAATTTCTTCGAATTCCTCAGCAAGGCCTTTCCTGCACTTCGGCTTCTCCCCCTTTGGTGCAATAAGATTGATGAGACGATCAAATTGATCACCTCCATCGCGAACGCTTTCTGACGACCTCTTGTTTTACGCTGCTTGCAGCAAATATTTACAAAATTCTTCAACCATTTACAACCGAGCATTTATCACGTTGCAAACTACTCCACGGCGTGACGGTGTTTGATTCGAAGTTCATGTTTATCCGGAGTGCTGTTCACTGCACATAACCCCCGAGTTTTTCAATAACACATTAAGAATTCCTAGAGAGATTCCCCTGGGTAACAAGTTCATCCCTGTACCTTACTGCAAGTTATCCCTCTAGTAACTGAACCGCCCTAAGATATCTGATGGTATCCCCCGATCGACACGATGTTATCCACGCAAAATACTAAACAACCCCTCCTATACTGATGTTATCCCTCTATCGACAAGATGTTATCCCTCTATCGCACTGTTTGTTATCCCCCTCAGTAACTGAATAGCCCCGCTCTTACTGATGTTAGCCCTCCAACGACACGATGTTATCCCTCTACTTTACTGAATAACCCCAAATTTACTGGGGTTATCCCTCCAACGACATGATGTTGCCCTCTTACTTACTGTATGTTATCCCTCTAAATAAATAACTGAAACGAAATCTGCTCTTGCAAAAACATGTCAACTTCCATCTTGCTTCCACAGCAAAGCTCGCTGTGTGCTGCGAAGGAGGTCGCATATCACCTCGCTTGCGCATTGCAATGCGCGTTTCCTCTCCGGTCTATATCTCCTTGCTTAAGACCCTTTTACATGGGATTGAATCAGCATGGATCTGATCCCAAACTGGCTTGTTTTTGCATTTACACAGGACCTCATCTGCAGTAAACAAAAACAAAGCAGCATACTCACTTGCAAGACATGATGGCCACATCACTGTGGATCTGGTTATTAGGCTACATCTTCATTGGATGTTGCCATGTTCACTATGTTGTAGGAGCTTGTGTGATTTTTGTTTCCAGTTTCTCCCACACAACCCTTCATACCTATTTCTAACCCCTGACAAGAACTTGTCAGAAAATTAATTGCTTTGTTCATCGGTCTCCCTCTTGCTAACGAAATTTGTAAACCCGCCAATAAAGTCGAAACATGAAACACATCAAAAAAGTAGGAAGAAGGTAGTTGTCACAAAATTATGAAAATGGCTGACAGAAGAAAAAGAGAAAGTAAAGACAGGGCAACAAATTCATTGCCATCTAGGGTGTCGGCGGGGGTAATTGGACGGCGGTAGTAATCCATCACTTTTGAATAAACCTAAGAAACTAAGGGGTAAATCATATTTGCAAGAACTTTTAACTGGTGGAAATGACTGTTTGCATTATATTCTACCAGTTTACATAGTAAACATCCCCAGGGAAAGCCCTCTTGAATGCAAAACGCGATCAAACAAGTCACTATTTATACCTTCTCAGCATGATTGCGGTAAAGAAATTGTCGTTCAGAAAGATGCACCTTCATAAGAAGCTTTGAATTTGTGGCAGAAAAAATCAAGAATTTTAAATAAACTAAAGAAATAGAATGTCCTGCATGAGATCGAAATATAGGAAGGTGGCTGAAACTAAAAAACCTCCCATTAAAGGGGGGCAGCATTTTTTGTTTCGATTGCCCTGAAAAGGTTACGGCGGTGGTTTTCGGACACCCAGCAAATTGTCCTTGGAAGGGAATGGTTGGTTGAGTTTGAAGTTGCCTTTCGAGTCCTTTGCCCACAGCGATTGTTTTCTCAAACAAAAAGGAAGGCTTTTGTGCAAAAAAAAAACAAATTGACATGCATATTATGCTTGGGCATCTGATACTTTAAATCAAAGTTTTGTCTGCTATTTGATAAAGTATACATTAGCACTAGCCGGGGCAAGGCCATTGACCTCAGTGAAAAGTAATGCTGAACTCACTGAACTGATAAGAACTGTTTTCATTTTGCTTTAAAACATGTAGGATGAACCTGCTTTTGTTAATGCAGTTCGCTTTTTATAATATTAGTGAAGAGCTTTGCAAGTAATACTAATATTTCATTTTGGAAAATCCAAGAGTTATTCTCTATTAAATTGTGTTGTTTTGTGTGTCCTGTAGGTTTTGTTGTAAACAAAAGCAAAGACAAAAGGTTGTAGTTTTTCAGAGTACATCAAGTTAAGCAGATAAGTTCACAGAATGAATAATTCCATAATATAAATCAAAAGAAGCGATTTCTTGGCATACTTTGCAATTTTAACTTACATCAAGTGCAAAAATTTTCAGCAGATAAAATTTCGGACAATAAACTTCGGCGAAAGTATTTTCGGACACATTTTTGATATTTCGGACAAATCAATTTTCGGACAAAATTTTGACAAGCCTTTAATGCAAAATTTGCGTCAGGTTTATGATTTACTGAAAATAAACACCTTTGAAAAGTTCGAATTAGCCTTCTATCATGTCCCGTAGTCCCTTCTCATGTCAAAAAAGTTCACTAGTTTCCCTATCTATATTCGTATGTCGTCAGTTTGAAAGAGGATGGTGAGGATATCGTTATTATTTTTTCGACTAATAACAATAATGCTGGATTTGAAACATAAGTTCTTTTCAAAACCTTGCATGTTTACGATAATCCTTCATGCTATGATTGAGATTCGCTTTCATATTCACGCTACACATGCGCATATCGGTCCAGAAATTTTCGGCGTGACAAATTTTCGGACAGTACCATATTTCGTACAAATAAATTTTCGGACAACTCTTTGTTCGAAAATTTGTCACGCCGAAAATTTTTGCACTTAATGTACCGTCCGAAAACCACCGCCGGTGTTCGAAAGCCACCGCTGAGCTCAGCAGGAGAAACATCGTCCCCAAAGGCAAATCAAGCAAAGTCGAAACCAAAGGTCTTTGAGTAAATATGCTAAAAGGGCTGCTCTTTTACTGGAGGATTTTAGTTTTTGTCTGTGATGTATTTTTCTTGTCTAAAAATCCAGTTTCCCTTAAGTTTCCGATTACCACCGCCGGCACCCTATTGTGTACTGCCATTGCTGTGGAAGGAAAACAGAGCAACAGTACACCCTGAAATGAACGCAACACATGGCGCAAGGAAGGCATCATGAAACAAGGAACATATCAGGAACATTGAGTAAGGAATACAGCAGTGGTTCCTACACCTGCCATCATAGTTTTTCAGAACTATATTATTTTCAAGAATTGATTTGTTTTTCGAATTACCAAATACCAAAGGCTCTCACATCATCATCAACACAGAATTTTCTTTAAATCTAATTTTCAGGGATATTTGGTGTTGTTTTCTTTAACTCTGGATGAAAATATCAATCACAATAGACAACTGCGCAAAAGATGGCGGCGAGGAATTTTGCACCAAGAATTTAGTCGAATTCCTATAGGATTGCTAAGGATTCGTAATTAGAACGCAGTGCATCTTGGTAAAAAATTCCTTGCTGCCATCTTAAGCGCAATCATCTATTATGGTAACTTTCCTAGCAAAATACCTGCTGTAGCATATGTTCGGATCTGCAGGCAGGCCAAATGGCCTCATACACTAGACTGATATTATGAAATGTTATATTTGTAGACGAAGCAGACGGCCTCTTGGTGTGAAAATAAGAAAAATGCCAAATGGTCTTGATGATCCAGCTGGTTATTTCCCTGACTCTGGTTTGTATATTTTCTGTATTTCACTCTCAATGATAATTGAATTGAGCGCCTTCATCACAACCATTCATATACCTGGTGTCCCAAAGAAAACGGAGTTTAAAAGCTGTGAATTGATAATCAAATAATTATTTTCCTCTAAATCTGCAATGATGAGATTAAATTTTGATTTATTTTTCCGAATTTTTGGTGACTTGGTTGCAGAGTTAAAAATTAAAACTTTAAATTTGCTGTCAGGGCAAAGCCAGAGCTGCTAGCTGGTGCAAAGTATACTGCAAATTACGAGCAGGGTACTATCTGCAAACAAACTTCTTTTATGCGTGTTGCACAATGTTACACTGATAAACAAACGAATATAATATTAGTACTTGCGCTACGAACAGAGCTTTGTGGTGTACGACGTTTCGGGCTTAAACCCATTATCAAGTACTATCTGCAACTTCACAGGATTGCAAACAAGCACACAAGTTGGTCAAGAAACTGTGAAAAGGGATCCTTTACTGATTCCCTTGTTATCAAGTCTCGACGGAGCCCTCAGTGTTTTCTAATTGAAAGTATAGCCCTATTAATGGCCTAGTCATTTTAGAAAAAGCAACTATGCCTTGACCAAAATCTTCATAATTGTCTGTTCAATCTGGAATTAACTTCTGTGTTTGCGTGCATGTCAGCCATCTTTGGTAATTGCTGGGATTGTCATAGTTTATAAGTTGGCATTATGAGTCACAATTGCTAAGCAGCAGCTCTGGTTTTGACCTAGGCGCAATTTTGAAGTTTGCTGATTTTTAACTTTGCGACCATGTCACCAAAAATACTGGAAAATATATCAAAATGTATTCTAATTATTGCAGATTTCAGTAAAAATTACCGTTTTATAATGAGTATAAAACAGTTTACACCATAGTTTTTCAAATTTGTTGTGTTTTTTCTGGGACACCCGGTATATACATTTGCTAGTCAATATCCCATAGTATAACCTTGAAACCGTCGGCTACCTGTATTATGATTTCTTTGTATGATTTTTGTGTATTATGAAATCACGGGAATTAACACAGTTTTTTTGGTTGCATCTGTTGTGGCTATCAGAGAAAATTGATAAAAACAAATGCCAGTGCCAACTGGGGTGGAAAAAATAGCAGACCAAGGCACTAATGGTCCCAGAATCTTTTTCAGGGGTCCAGACACAAAGAGAGAGAGAAAAAGGAATGAATAGAATAGAGGAAAAGGGATAAATGCAGAAAATTGATAACATTGGAAAAATAATTTAACATAAAAATCCTTAAGTTCCTCACTATCGATAGTCATTATCATATTAGTTACCAGACCAAGGAATTTCATACGAAATATGCTGCATATTAGTCTGGAAGTGGTCAGCTGAAAATCAACAAAATTTGCCCAACAAGTATCATTTGCAATTGTGATTAAAGAGGATCAACAGAGATAAAGCCTGCGTGTAAGGAGTCTGTATATTCTATTTTTAGCCTATTGTATTTGATGATTTCCACACATGCTTAATAATTCTCGTTATTGTTTAGCTAGAGGAACATAACATGCATTGGAATTTTCTTTGCGCTATTCGTAGAATGCCCCCACTTATCTCTGTTCATTCACTGTAAGGGGCTTATGCAAGGCTATAAACTTGCACTTGCAAAGAGCAAAAGCGTAAAAAAATAGCCTGTTCAATTGATGACCTACACCTGCTGTCAGCGATTGATAGCCAAAGAAGCAATGTTTTGTCTTATTGCTTGTTTGTTCTCTTTATAGCGAAGCCTACGTGCCATTGGACACTCCCTTTAAAGACTAGCAAACAGTCTTCAAAGTCTTATCACATGCACTAGTGTCTCGCATGTACAAAGCAACGTTTTTAATTTGAGGTCTTGCAATTCTTATGAAATGAAATATAAACTTCAAATCAGGGTAAAGTTTAAGTTTCCTTTCAGAAAAATCATGTAATATACTATCAATGAACTGCTCAGACACAAGCTCTATGATGGTCATGCAAAAACATACTATTTTCGTTTTTATTTGTAAATCTTCATTGCCAAGAAAGGAACCTTCCTTTTTCCTTCCTTCCTTCTTTCTCCCTTTTTGCTTCATTGCATGCAGAATTCTCATTTTTATTTGGATAGCTACAGGCTGATTGAACTGCAAAGCTGAATTCGTTAATATGTTTTTAAAGTTTCTAATGTATATGCACATATTTTTTGAGTAAGAAACAAGCCTTTTTCAGACCTGCACCAGTTTCTTATAAGAGGGGACACTATTTGAAAGTCAAGATCTAGTGTTTCTTCTATGCGGAACGCTACTGTACTGTGAGTGACCTGTCAAAAGGTGGATGTGTTTTTGAAGCGATCCCCATAGAAGTTTTTTCTAGAGAGATTAAATTTTTTTCTCTCCTCTGAGTGCCAATGAGTTGACCCTTAGTATATCTCAGCATATGACATATATAAGTGGCCTTTTTACATGTAAGTGAATGTGCAATATCCATGTCTTAGAATTTCAGCATTAACCCCAAAAAAGATGCCCTGCTTTATGAACAATTTCAGTTATTTTCCATTTTAAATGTTGTTCTTGTTATGTTTGATCCAATTCCCAGAAATGTATGAAATGGATGTTTAGATATAAACTTTATAGTTATTGCAAAATGAGCTAGCTTTCTTCAATTTGTGAGAGACTCAAGCTAATTGCTTGCAACATGAACTGCTGCATCTGTTTTAGCCAGCCGTATTCTTAAGAATAGCTGTAGGCACTTTGTCACAGTTTACTGTGGATAACTATGCACTTCTTGTTTTGTAGAGGAAGAGTGTAGCTCTGTGGAATTCAATGCTAGTGGTATGCATTTCTTTCAATTTTTCTCATCCTTTCATTCATACTGCCTATCAGAAATGCTGTATGAGAGTGAGACACTTCCGACCTTGTTAAACAGGCTCACATTGTTGAGTAGAATGTCAGATCTGTGATCTAGTCTTCGGTTTAGCCATTTTGTGGAAAAACCTGCTTGCCGCCCAAGGTTAGCCCGTCATGAAAAGGGAAACGAACTTTAGTAATTATCAGTAAAGTTCATGTGTATTTTTCGTAGCTGTATATTTAATTTTAGTTTCGTTACATGTTCTCTATGTTAATGACTGCGGAGTTGTCATGGTCTCTTGCACTCTGTGAGATCGTCCTGGTAGTTGATAAAGTAGCTCATACGTAGTGTCTTTATGTAGTTCGTTTTGTAAGATCTTAGATTCAGTACAAAAAAGAGTAAAATGTCAAAATTTGGCTGACAAACAAGCTCATTGTCTGTCCAGTAAAAATCCGACATTTCAGGGCATGTAAGATTTCCGAAAATCTTATTGTTCTCTCGGTCTGAAGAGATCCGCTTTTTTATCTCATTTGAGTTTGATTGTACTATCTTCGCTTGTGCCGTATCAGTACCAGGACGGGTGATCTCTGGAAAGACGTGATATTACTACAAAACTTTATAAAATTCAAAGTTAGTGCCTCAGTTATTAAGGCAATAGGGACCTTTAGCAGCCCGGACGGCAACGCCAGCCAGAACGTCATCTTGTATAATATACAAACTGAGTATTGTTTCCCACGTTACCTTCACATGTCTAAACTAAGACGAGACAAAATCTCCTTCTTCGTCTAAATACTTCGGAACGCTCTGTTTCCTTGATAATTAACATGTAAAATGACTGGGTTTCAGTTTCAGAGTTTGAAGAACAGCACGTTAGAGACAGGATTTCCAAGTTGTGCAATTGAAAAGGACAACACATACTCTCAAGGGAAGCAAATTCGAACGGACAACAAGGAGTCTTTTCAAGCCGAAGTTCGGAAACAAAGGGCACATTTGCGTTGTCGTTGCAGTCGCCGTCCTAGTTGCTAAAGGTCCCTAATAAGAACAACAGAAACGCCAACTGTACGTTGCTTAACTTTGAGTCAATGTTTTCCCCAAGGGAGGACAAACAATGCCTGAGCTATGGGAGTAATGAAATTTAAAAAATCTTCGAATTTTGAATCATAATGGCGCTATGTAAAAATATAACTTTGTTTCTTACTTCACTAGAAAATGCAGGGGTCGACTTGATTCAAGAAGAAACGATAACACAAGAAAGTGTTATGAGCTCCAAAGGAGATCATCGATATGAATGGAATGAGGAGAGTGGAACAGATGCTATGATACAAGATCACACAGCTGGTCCTAGTGAAGATTTAGCTGTGACAAAAGAACAGCAGGATGAGCTAATGAGGAAAGAACGCAGAAGCAATGTTGGAAATGACATTCTTACCCAAGAAAGTAGGATGAGTCCGGTAAGAGAAGAAGGGAGGAATGATGAGCTGCAGGTTACTATTGAAACTGACACAGTGACACAAGAAGGTACTGTGAGTCCTATAATAGGTGAACAGGTGAGACAGGAACAGAAGAGTGAACGGGAAAGCGAGATCCCTGTTGTAAGTGACAATGTTCCAAAACGAGCTACATCGAGTCGTAAAGGAGATACACGGTTGAGCACTATCGGAATTGACACATCACAGCGAGGATCGAGGAGAGAAAATCAGAGCCCTGTTCTAACTGACTCGGTGATACAAGGAGATGTAACGAGTCCTGGAAGGGGTGTGGCGGCGAGAAAGGATCGTCATAGTATAACTGGAAATGCCACAATTGATCAAGAAATGCCAACAAGTAACACAAGGCTTGGAAGAACTATACATGCAAGAAACGAGAGTCAAAGCTTAATAGGAAATGCAACAATGGATCAAGGGACTCCAGCAAGTAACACCAGAGGTAGAAAAGGTGAGGGGGCAAGAAATGAGCGTCAGATTTTAATTGGAAATGCAACAATGGATCAAGGGGCTCCAGCAAGTAACACCAGAGGTAAAAGTGCAAGCAGAGAGCGTCAGAATAGGGGTAGAACAAGGAAAATGAATCAAGTAACGCCAGAGAGTCATACCAAAGGTGAGCGGGTAAAAACGATACTCCACAGTACTGTTGGAACTGACACAGTGCTTGATAAGATTGCATATGGAAATGACAGTATACAGCCACAACAACAAACACACTATATCATAATTGAAAGACGCAAAGAGAGCAGACGCAAGGCAGGGAGGAAAAGAAGGCCGAAAAATCGCATTAAAGCAGTCAGAGGTTTGTCTTATTTGAATTCCTATTTCTTTTATCCAGATCCAGGATTAGACCATGTAATCTATGGATAGAAAACTGTTGACTTTTGTAAAGAATAACAACCAAATTAACCAAGAGCTAGGGAGTATTGTTGAATCCTATGGCAAAGAGCAAATTAACCTGAACTCCCGAAAAGAATGAAAATAAGTTGATGGCTGCAATAAAGGGAAATGTGTAATAAAACATACTGGATTCTCTAATTTGAAATAATTTGAAAAGGGGATCAGAATAGTTGATTGATCGGCCGCAGCAAGCTTTTGCTTTTTGTTTCGTAGACCCTTCTTTATTTTGAAATGATGGGTCTACGCGAAGGCTAGGTTTGATCACGATTTTGGAAATTTATTCAACTGCTTTCATACTGAGTCTTTATAAACGTTTTGTCTCTGACTATGAAATGTCTTCGTAACGTAATCTGTGGTTGAAATTTTTGCAAATAAACTTTCGAAAGCTATTAAAGGGGCTGTACAACGTGTTCTCTCTGCGTGGAGCTAAGTGTCAAAATCATTAAATGTTAAACATAACGTATCTAACACAGTGGCGGCTGGTGAGGAAAACACTTGGTGGGGTCATTTTGGAAAAATTTTAGGGGTCTGGGGGGAAAGACCTCAGAAATAAATGGCATTAACCGCGTCCTTCAAACTCTCGGAGAACGTTGGTAACGCCCTTTTTGATATATGTATTTCTCGAAGCTTTCTGTATAACTTTTTGCATATGGCTTTGCTTTCAAATTTCGGTGAAAACTTTGTTTATTTTTCCTTGACGACTGCAATAAACATATCAAAACACAGCAAAATAGCCATCAAATGGTTCTCGGCTTTTCTGACAAACGTTACTGGTCGCTTAACACCGGACTGTGTCCAAGCTTTTTCTCGTTGAGTCTCCCTAAACAAGGAAACAGGTCTTCTCATCAGACTTGCTGCAACATGTACTGTAAGCCACACACCTTGAATACAAGCTCCTTGCAAATCTACACGATGGTGACTTCAGTCACCATTCTTGGCGATCTGGCCACAAACGTTTTACTTCTGATCTCCCTTCATTCATGACTTTAGGCTATCATATTTCGTTCGATCGTTTGTTGACAACACTAGGCCCTCGAAATGTCTGAAGCACCAAGTGGTGTTGCCGTTGTTGACTGGGAAGGGCAAGTTGAAGTTTGCCCAAATTTTACGAAAATTGGCCAATCAGCTAACTTCACGGCATGAAGAAAACGACGAAAACGCCTTAGTGCGCATGACAATTCCAACCTGAGAGGGGCAGAAAACTCTTTGCCTTGAAACCACAGAAACAATGAGAAGGAAGCTCATAAGGTCATAGAAATATGATGGCCTCAAAAGAGGCCGATTCTATCAATATTAATAAGCTCCAGACGTCACTTATCAAGGGAAGAAGGACGCCCACAATTTTGATATGGCTCATACAACAATCCCATTACAAGCCCGCTGTTTTATTCAAATCACACACAAAATCATTAATGGATTTTGTGAGAATTTTTCCATAGAAATATGATTTTTTTTAAACTTTTCTTTGAGATTTTCAGGTGGGGCACTGCCCCAAGTGCCCTATAGCACCAGCCGCCACTGATCTAACACAACGTACCTAACGACAATTTTGCCTAAAGTATAGTAACCCACAGTATCGGCGACAATCTCCGCAATCTAAGCTTTCGTGGAGGATCTGTTTATCGCTTCAACGCCAAATGTTTCAAAGTTTTAACTGATACCAATAACTCAATCACACATCGTAGAAATTGTCAAGAAAACGCAATGGTGAAACTTTGGTAGAAGCTGCAATGTAACTGTTACATTGCAGCTGGCCACGATTAAATCTTTAGGCTTAGTCACATGCGCGGGTTGTCTCATATCTTCCGATTATTAACAAAAAAACCTTGTGCTGCCTCTTTAAAAAGTTATGACCAATACATTACTTTCTGTTTATTGTGTCCAATTGGATATAGTCATATCTAGATTTTCTTCAATTCATGTTTAACATCTTTATCGTTTATTTGTTATTTAGACTTTAACTTTCGAGAATCCACTGAAGCTTCAACAGGAACAACAACGCACGAAGAATCATCAGATGAAGATGTTTTGACGGAAAACAAGTATGTTTTTGCTTGATACTTATTAAATTTAACTCAAAAAAGCAACCAATCACTTGATCAATCATTTCGTTATTTGATAAATCAAATGAGCAGTTGGTTTATTAAGAATGAGTTAGTCAATCAGTAGTCACTCTTTAAATCAATCAATTAATCAGTTGACTAATTGATCGATCGATCATTCAACTACGGGGTGACCCAAAAAACTTCACGAGTTAGAGCATAACTAGCTCCCTGAAATCAAAAGCAATTGTCAAATGCTTTATATCATAGATTAGTTGAAAGGCTTAGATATCTTTTGAGATGCTGCATGGTCACTTTAAGCAATGATTACCATCCGAAAAACCAGATTCAAAAAGTTCGCATCCTAGGTTCCGTATTTTGAGTGAAATCATCGCCACCCTTTTCCAGCAAACATTTGTGAAAACTCTTCGTAGCGATGGACTTGAAGTCGTCTAGGAAAATTTTTGTTTTGCAAAACGAATGACCTCTGTTCCACATTCAAAATTCTTGCTACAAAGCAAATTTGGAATTCATTTTTTCACGTCTTCCAAAACATCGACTGGAAAACGAGGGAACCATCCGGGGAATGAATGAATCTCCATATTTTTGGAACTGTTTTTTCGGACGGTAGGCATCGACCAAGCAACATCTCAAACAATAGCTGAGCCTTTCAGCTACATGCTGATACCTTGTTTGTTTTCTTAGCCTTTGCGTTCAGGAAACTGTGTGGGATCTAGCTCGTGAAGTTTGTTTTTTTGGGTCACCCTGTAGAGCCAATAAGTTGATCAATGGAACCATGTGCTAATCCAACAATTGTTCAATGAATAGTTTAAATGAGTTTCAATGGATCAAAAGTCATGGATTAAATCAAGGTGTTATGGTGTACGGTGATATGATATCGTTTTGGTATCATAGTTTTTTGTGCTTGAAGGTGTTGTGGCGTAGTGGTGTACCATAAAAGCTCCCATATGAGAAACTCATTTTTTTCTGATCAGGCTGCACATTTTTTTATAGAAGGAATAAATCCTTGAAATATAAGCTGATGGGCTTCTTTTAAGAAACTGAGATAAAAATAGCAGGTCTAAGCCAGACAGGCAAAAAATCGATGACTGATGGATGCTGCATATAACTGCATGTAGTTTACTTTTTTAATAAAGTCTCTGTATAATACTTTTCACAAACAAAACACTACAATCTCTATGAAGAAGGGCACACATTATTGCAATGCGCGTTTCCTCTCCGGTCTATATCTCCTTGCTTAAGACCCTTTTACATGGGATTGAATCAGCATGGATCTGATCCCAAACTGGCTTGTTTTTGCATTTACACAGGACCTCATCTGCAGTAAACAAAAACAAAGCAGCATACTCACTTGCAAGACATGATGGCCACATCACTGTGGATCTGGTTATTAGGCTACATCTTCATTGGATGTTGCCATGTTCACTATGTTGTAGGAGCTTGTGTGATTTTTGTTTCCAGTTTCTCCCACACAACCCTTCATACGTATTTCTAACCCCTGACAAGAACTTGTCAGAAAATTAATTGCTTTGTTCATCGGTCTCCCTCTTGCTTACGAAATTTGTAAACCCGCCAATAAAGTCGAAACATGAAACACATCAAAAAAGTAGGAAGAAGGTAGTTGTCACAAAATTATGAAAATGGCTGACAGAACACAGCAGAAAAAGAGAAAGTAAAGACAGGGCAACAAATTCATTGCCATCTAGGGTGTCGGCGGGGGTAATTGGACGGCGGTAGTAATCCATCACTTTTGAATAAACCTAAGAAACTAAGGGGTAAATCATATTTGCAAGAACTTTTAACTGGTGGAAATGACTGTTTGCATTATATCCTACCAGTTTACATAGTAAACATCCCCAGGGAAAGCCCTCTTGAATGCAAAACGCGATCAAACAAGTCACTATTTATACCTTCTCAGCATGATTGCGGTAAAGAAATTGTCGTTCAGAAAGATGCACCTTCATAAGAAGCTTTGAATTTGTGGCAGAAAAAATCAAGAATTTTAAATAAACTAAAGAAATAGAATGTCCTGCATGAGATCGAAATATAGGAAGGTGGGCCATCCCTTCCCATGGGTATGGGAATAGCAGCCTTTCAAACGCGGTTTTACTCACTCAGCATGTCTCTTTTCCAGCCACAAACTTGATCAATAAGGGTTAAAAAAGGAAATTTCAGCATTTGGATTTTTTGTAGCTACCTCTGCGATCCAAGCGCTTCTTGATGCTTACTGTCTTAACTTCACTTGCCTTGTCATAGGATAGTAGATGTGCCAAAAGTTCTTTCCCTCCGTGACTACCCACTGACAGTAAATTGTCTAACAAATCTTCAGAAAGTTTCTTGGTGACTTTCGAGACCATTAAAGGCAACTTGATGGTTTAACAAAGAACTAATTGACATGGTTGCATTTGATATAGCTGTGTATCTGGAGACAGAGAATGGAATTTCTTTCAGAGGCCTGTCAACAGGAAGAACTTTTTGGCACAGCAAAACGATATTGACAGGGTGAAGTTCATCATGAAAATACAGTACTGTTTCGTTTTAATTCGGGTATATTTATTGAGATTTATCGAAGCTAACTGAAATCTTTCTTTTATAGAAGAATGATTCGACCAAATGTTCGAAAACGTGCTGGTCGCTTGAATCTCAAAAGCCGAAAGAGAGCTGCAAGTTCAAATCAAAATGAGAAGGGGGTAAAAAAGACGAAAAGGCACATAGAGAGCGAATGTGATCAAGGTGACATTGATAGAGAAGAAATTCAAACCGGCGTAAGATCAAGGAAAGCTAAGGCAATGATAAAGCGAGACGAAGATCAAGTGAATGCTAGTTTGAAATCATTGAAAAACGAACAGCTAATGGATGATGAGGAGGATTGTAATGAATCATATTCAGCTACTCGATTTGATCGCTTTAGAAATGACAAATCAGTCAATAAGGTCAAATCGATGATTGGCAACGACGGTTTTAACATTTCACGATGCGTAGAATCAGTTGCAGAGGACGAAGGGTGCTCTAACAGCCCACTACCGATCGATCACATGGTAAGAACGCAAAGTAAGAAGGAAGAAAAGAAGAGCATTGTCAAGCGGAGGAAAAGGAGCAAGCTTCTTTATTGCCCCAAGAGGAAATCAAAGAACAGTGTGAATGATAAAGTGATGAATGTTCAAAAGGATCTTGAAAGGGATGACGGCAAAGCTTCAAAGAATAAAGAAAAGACAACAAATTCTGCGATAAAGAGAAAACAGCATAATCACTTTGATTCAGATATAGGTTTGTTCTATTTGATATTTTCTGGTTTATGAAGGCCCAGATAACAGCCATATTAAAATCTGTTGCAGACACATGGCGTAAACTTCTAAGTTATGATGCTTACATCCAACTATTGCTCTGCTGGAATATTTCGAATTATAAAACGTGTTACCCGCTGTCATGCAACTATGTTCCCGTAAGGAAAATATCTGGACAGCCGAAACAAAACAGTTTTGCATTTGACCGTTGGTCCTTTGACTCCCAAAAGCTTTTGATGGTATATGTGGCCATTTCAGGGACTGGAAACCAACAATTTTACCGACAAAATTTGTCAATCGATCACGCTAGAAACGAAGAAAAATTTGTAAACAACGTATATAAAGTAAATGTGTTTTGATTGCAAAACATGAATTCTGCTATGGGAAAGAAAAGCTGCCGAAAACAAGCCAGTTCAACAACCAGCTGATGGGAAATGATTGCTTCTTACATCAAATGAAGCAGAAAAGATTGCAATTAAAAAATCTTGTGAATGATGTTAAAAGGACACTTTGCTAGGAAATGAGCAAACCAAATTTGAGTCTCCCATAATTGAAAGACTGTGACATTGTTCCTACCAAGTTAAGATTTCATTTTTATCAAAGTCTTATAAATATGATAAATAGTAAGGGTTGGCCTAAAATTGGTATCATCTTGTACATCTTACATATGAAAATTAATGTGAGCAAAATGATACAGTCCCTACAACAGTTTTGTTGCAGAATTTGGTTTTAAGTTTCCTTTTTATTATAAACCTTACCTCGATCGCAGCCAGTATTCCTTTTTCATTTATGACTTCATTTCGTTGGGGTTTGACATGAATTTTATTTCATATTTGCAAGGTCCAGACTTTTCTGTCCAAAACGATGCTATCCCAGTGAATGAATTGTCTGGAAGTGCTTTTTATGTCGAATTTTCAATCTGGGATTCTTCTTCGTTTCTGAATGCACTTCGTCTTCACAGCTAACTCCATATATTGTTATCAGACACTATTTTGCTTTGTGTTGCAATCTTTTATTTCTTCGCTGTTTGCGTGATCGATAATTCAAATTTTGGCAGTAAAATCATTGATTTCCATTCCCTGAAATGGCCGAAAAACGGCTGAATGGTTAAAGAGTCCTAGGGCTAAAGGTCAGAGTTCAAGGGCTAACGCTATCTCGTTTCTGCTGTCCAGATACTTTCATCACGGGAGAGTACATCTATTTTGATGCTTTTTTGCTGCAGTGTACTGCAGTATACAATTAGTTGAAGATTAATTCTGTTAAAGTTGTTGCCTTGATTCATGATCTGAAACTTTACAAAGTTTTACATTCAATCTAATTGAGCATTTTAACAGTATCCGTGTCTTTGCAATGAGGGACATTTCAAATAAGCACAACAGAGTCATGTGATGTTTTCAAAGGTCCTTTTGATTTTTACCACGTGCACCCATCCATCTGAGAACGTCAGGAAATATTTAAGCAAGATATCGCATTGGGTTCTGGTTTATGATCAATTGAATGTTAAGCCAATTGACGAAAATATGTGCCTTTCATGAGGTAGTAGATTCAAGTTCATATGTAAAAAGTCAAAAGGTCCGATCGTACCCCTTTCTACTTCGTGCTATCGTGGACCGTGAATGGCTTTAGAACATTAAAGTTGTTGGAAATCAAAGACCAACAAATTGGTAGAATATTGCCTCAACATGTGGACAAAGAATGACTGCGACCCAAAATGGGTCTTGGGACGGAATTTTGGTGTTAGTTTTCTGGTTGACACAGACCGTAGCGCTCTTTTTTGAATAGAATATTGATCTAACTCTGATGCTTTATTTCAAGCAACCAAATGCTGTTGGCAAAATTCCGTCATCCGAGGGGTTGCAAAGTCTCTCAATGTCTGGTCAAGGTCTGTTTTTGCCATATTTGCAGACAATATCTTGCGAAAACCTTCCAAAACTTTCAGTAGCTGTTCACATCATCTAAGGCCCTGTTTATATGAGGATAAACACATCACCTGACAGACCCGGGGCTGAGAGGCGAGGTAAATTTCAGTCACTGTTTATATGGGATTTTTCACCTCACTTGTCAGCCCTGGGGCTGAGAGGCTAGGTGGAGTAAAGTCACTCTTCAATGAAATCAGAACGAGTTGACTAATAAGAATCAACGAATAATTTCAATTCACCTCACCATACCGGTTGTGTTTCGTTTATATGGAACAATTCCACCTCACCCAGGTGAGATTCCACCTCTAGTGAGGTGGTACATCACTACACCGGTGGTGTTGCGTTCGTCATGTAAACGCGAAATGAAAATACAAAGGATTCTGTTGGAAGGTGGAATCTCATCTCTCAGCCCCGGGTCCGGTAAGTGACGTGTTTTTCGTCATATAAACAGGCCCTAACTGTGCACTTGTAGAAGTTCAAGTGTAGAATCGAATGAAGTTTTGATTGACCAAAGAACAATAACCCCGCCAACATGGTAAAATGTTCAAATTTGGTCAACTTCGACTGGCTAGAAATCTTGTGTCTCAAGGAGATACCGTCTTGCAAGTTTTTTACATGGGTTGCTAAGCCTTAAAACGAGTGCTCTTGCAAGTATGAAAATGAAACGGGGCTGCAAAGGTGTCAAGTAGCAGCATTTGCCAACACAAGGGATACCATCATCACTAATTTTGCGAGGCTGGTATTTCTTTAATGACGCTATTTTTTATGCATTTTATAGTTGCGCCATTTATTCAAAACAAGGGGTTTCCTATTATTTGTCATAGATCAAACTGCACTTTCTATCGGCGTAGAATTTTTCTAAATTGTGAATATTATGCAAAAAGACACCTTGGGAAACAAAGTGGCTTGCCTCATCTTAACTTAGTAGATTGATTTGAGGAGCCTTGAAGGTATGTTGTCGATCTCAAGTTCAGTTTTGGGGTATCCTGTAGTTGTTGTTCCTGGGCCTGGGTATTACATAAAATTGAGACAACATCACAAACCGTTAGAGTAAATGACTTTCCTGGGTTACTAGTGCAGCAAAGAAGTGTTTTTTTGCCAATGACATTTGACTACAATTGGATTTCTTTCGGCACCTTTTGAAACTCTTTTCTTACCCAAGAACAACATCCACAGGGTGCTGATACTCTGAACTTGATGAGGTTGACACTAAATTTTGAATGCTTCTCAGATGAATCAATTAATTGAGGCTATGGTAGTAAGCCACGTTTGTTTTCACGGTGCCTTTCCGCATGATATTCAGTATTTAGAAAAACTCTATGGCAATAGACGGTACAGTTTGATCTATGACAGATAAGAGGAACCTCCTGTTTTGAACAAATACCACAGTCATAAAATGTATCTCTATTAATGTATCAATAAAAGTGTATCACAATTTCATTATACATCTGTTAAGAAGGATTTGTTCTGAAAGAAAAACTTGAAGAATAGTGTCATTAAAGAAAAAGCGATCTCGAAAAATAAGTGATGATGGTACTTGTGGTGATAAGTGTTGGCAAATGTTGCAACTTGGCGCTACTTTCACATTCGCAAGAGCACCAGCTGTAAGGTGTAGCGATCCATGTAAAAAAATTTCAAGACCGTATCTCCTTGGGACACATGATATTTAGCCTGTCGGAGTTGGTCAGATTTAACCTTTTGAATGAATGACCATTTTGATATGGGTATTGTTCTTTCGCCAAATCAAGATTTTATTGGATTCTACATTTTTTCAGAAATTCTACGGGCGCACATCTAGATAATGTGAGCAGCTATTGAAAGCGTTGGAAGGTCTTCACAAGATATTGTCTGAAAATATGACAAAATAGATTCAAACCCGACATTGAGAGATTTTGCAATCCCCTGGATGACAGAATTTTACCAACAGCATTTAATTATTGGTAATGAAGCATTATATTTAGATAAATATTCTATTCGACAAAACCGAAGAGCGCTATGGCCCGTGTCAACCAGAAAACTAACTGCAAAATTCCATCCCCAGACACATTTTGGGTCAAAGTCACACTTTGTCCACATTTTGAGGCAATGTTCTACAAATATGTTGGTCTTCAATGTTGCAAGACTAAAGTTTCAAAGCCATTTACGGTGCACTATACTAAGTTGTAGAAAGAGGTACGATAGGACATTTTGATATTTGTATATTTGAACTTGGATTTACCATCTCATGAAAGACACACATTTTCATCAATTGGCCAAATATACTATTGATCATAAAACCGGGACCAAATGAGATATCTTGCTGAAATTTTTTTCTGAGTTTCTAAAATGCATGGATTGTCTGTTGTACTTATGTGGAATCACCCATGAGCTTTTGCAAAGAAGCGAGTTCGTTATTGTACTGTCTGGTGGCTGAAATTGCATGAATTGCAAAACTTGTTTTGGTTTTAGCATCCAGATACAGTAACTGTTTTTTATCTATTTGCGTATAAATGGCGGCAAATGTCGCAAAATGAAATTGGTATCTACAGGCAGATCTGCGTTGATTTCTACAACTTGGTTTGCGCTGCCAGCTAGTTTGTAAGATATGGTATCGTTTTACTGCCGTCGTGGTGACTTATGTTTTGCTGTTCTTTTTTTCATTAAAGGTGATGTCTTAGAACCGCTGGAGACACCAAGCTTGGATACTCCAAACTCCAAATCAAGAAGCACTGCGATACCTACATCTGCAAAAAGTCACTCTAGGAATCCTCATCCAAGTTCGTATTCCTCATTCATGAATCTTGTTCAAAGTTCCGTTGAAATTTCAGTCACAGGGCATCTGCTGTAGTTTGCTAGACGGATTTCATTTACAGCAAAATATTTCAAGTCTCTAATGGCAATTTTGGATAGACCTATTAGCTACTCTAAAAACGGATGTGGATAGAGCGATGTCTTTATATTTTTTTGTACAAAGTGCTCGATTGAGTGGCGCTAGAGCTTCTATTACTTTTATGAATAAACAAATAAAGTCTTGCTAATTGTGCTACGAACAGAGCTTTGTTTATGCGACGTTTCGGGCTTAAACCCAGTATAAAGTGAGATAAGATTAATAGAATGTAAGATAATAGAAGAGTACATTCGAAAGATTAAAATCTAATAAAAGGGTATGAATGTGACGTAAAGAGATAGGAAAGCAAAGCAAAATGCTCCCCCTCCCTTTTTGCTTTGCTTTCCTATCTCTTTACGTCACATCCATACCCTTATATTAGATTTTAATATTTTGAATCTACTCTCCTATTATGCTACATTCTATTAACCCTACATTCTACCATTCTTTCTTCACTTGATAATCGGTTTCAGCCCGAAACGTCGTATTGAACAAAGCTCTGTTCGTACCACAATTAGCAATACTTTATTGTTTATTTATCAATGAAATATTGTACAACATGCATGCAAGAAGATTGTTTGTCCTTCTATTACTTTTGTTCACGTTCGAAAATCGATCTAGATATCGTTCGATTCAGATTCCTTTTTAGAATATCTGTGGTCCGTTCAGGGTAACTTTCTGGGACTACTTTTGCGTATTCAAGCGATAAAATACCATTGCCAATAGACGATTACGCTATAGATGGTGGCGAGGAACTTTTTACCAAGATGCATTGCGTTCTAATTACGAACCTTTGACGATTCTATAGGAATTCGATCAAAGAACGCAATGCATCGCGGTAAAAAGTTCCTTGCCACCATCTTTAGCGTAAACGTCTATACCACTAGTGGATTTGACATAATTTTCATACTAATAGTTGAAAATAGCTCATCGGACAGGTAAATATCCTACCCGTTTCCGTCAAGATGCCTATGTTGCATCCACAAAAGATTGCCCTGTTCCCACTGCCATTTACGTTTCATGAATGTGTGATCACAATAAGTTGTTTGCAGCCATTTTAGCTGCCGGCAAGTGGTCGCTCTTTCAAGCTTTGCATTGAATGAGATTACTTTGAACTGCTGCGAGAATTCCATCCATGAAGGTGGCGAGATTGGGCCAGGCCAGACCAGGCCAGGCCAGACAAATTAGCTTGCGCAGCTACGCCTGGGGTGCAAGTGGCATGAATACTGCAATCAGTGGAGGCAAGGAAATATTGGGGAATTTATAGGCTGCAAACCTAATGTGGTTCACCAATTCAAATACAGGAATTGGATGGGAAATTTTGCGATTGTATTCTTTTATGTTTTATCGACCAATACAGCTATAGGTTTGTCCTAGGCCTTTTCCAATGAACAGGATTGCTTGAGAAACACCATTGTTAAATTTTTACAATTCAAGGTGACTGAACTTAGCATAGGTTCTTAAGGTCCATGACTGTTTCGGAATACTGCTTGGCGGACCGATCAAGAACCAATCGAACTGCTCATTTGCCGGTCCGACTAGCTGTATTTTGGAACGCTATGTAGCAAGCAACAATATCTTAGATGAGAACAGACGAACTGATGTTATGATTGTAAATATTGTTCACCAGTTTTTCACTCAAATATACTCTTTTATGTGCTTCACCAACAGGTAAGCACCATTCTGTAAGGAAACAGACACCAAAAGGCAAACCTGCTACGTGCACACCAAAGAGAAAATCATCTTCATTTCTAACGGACAGAGTGTCTGTGCTGAATACATCATGGGTTGGTCCATCCCCTGTGCGATTATCGTATCTGCCGAAATCAGAATCATCGCAAAGAAACGAGTCTTCCCATACGCCATTGCGAGTTTCAGAAATGACAAGTCATTCACGCAACAGATCGTTAAATTTACCCCTGGCAGCTGAAAGAAATGAATCTCCTGATATTCCATTGCACAATCCAGAAATGAGAATTCAATCAAGCAAAAGATTGTCATATTTAGTTGAACCCCCGGCAGCTGAAAGAAACGATTTTTCTGATATCCGATTGCAAGGTTCAGAAAAGAGGAAAAGAATGAGGTCTTCATCCTATCAAATCGATGGAATCAACACCCTTCCAGGTCGTTCTGATTCTGACTCCCCAAATTTTGCGGTGAGCAATGGTGAAGAGTTTGAAGATGCAGTCGAACTAAATGGCCCGAACGAGGCTGGAGTAAGCAAGACAGAAGTAGATGAAGCAGAGGTAGACGAGGAAAGTGCCCCAAAAGCAAAGGACAGAAAAACGAAACGCACGCGAGTGGCTATGCCAAGGAAAAAAGCTACCAATAAAGCTAAATTAAAGATTTGTGGTTTAGAAGTGTCAGCTGCAAGACATCAGCGTATTCGTACGTATAACTTGGTAGATTTTCACTAAAATCTGCTCACATCCAAACCCCCCGGGGGGTGCTCGCTAGAGTCTGATGTTTTGGAACCCCATATTTTGTTGTTTATTTCTGGGCCCCCTGTGCAGAAAGACGTTTATTGAATTTGCCGTTGCAATGAATCGCTCCAAAGTGCACGATTGTTCCTTTCGGCAGATTTTGTGGATTCCAAATACTGAATTTTTGTTCGTGTTGTTATTCAGGGACCCCAACTATTGATTTCAAGTAAGATTTCAGACCCCAAATATAAGTACCGATCCCCCTCCCGTATTGAAAGTTTACGAGTGCCTTCCCTTGAGCATTGAAAACAACAATGATATGATCTCTTCAACTTTTCAAACAGCTTTCAAACAACTTCCTTTCAACAAACTTTCAAGAAGATTTCAAACAACTTCCAAGGAAGTTGTTTGAAATAATCTTTTAAGTTGCACAAAATTTTTAATTCATTTTCTTAGCAAGTGATTTAAACATGCAGCAGTCTAAACGGCCTAATTCTCCAACTTCATTCTCCTCAGAAAACCATTTTTGGTGGGATTTTGGTTATAGCTAGGCCCAAACCCTTTTATTTTGAATTTCTCAAAGCGGTAGCAACAAAAGCAAGTTTTGTAGTTGCTCAATTGATGCGAGGATGCTTCTCTGCACTTAGATTTGCTAAGAAAAAATGTTGACGCTGCTGACCAGTTTTTTTAAATTACATGATCTAATAGAGCAATTGTATGTATCCTTCCGATAAAATTGAGAGATCGGCACTAAAAGCTGTAAGTGGGACAAATGTCATTTTGAACCGTAATCATAGTTTTCTAGACGTCTCTGTTTGTCGAAATTATTAAAATATTTTATCAATATACTGGGTGAATCAAAAACAATTCCCATTTGAAAGGCAACTGCTCCCTGGAAATTAAGGCAATAGTATTGAAAAATCTACAATTGAAAAATGATATACATGTTCAATATTTTCAGAATTTTTCCTTGCTGAAGAAATCAGTCACTCCGTTCGGATTTTGCAAGGAATTTTCTAGAGAAAGTCCTTCCAGAAATACATGAAGGTGTTAAAGCAGCATTATTAATAGGAAGGAAAACAGGCAATTTTTCTCGTTGTTTTTATTCTTTCTGCAGAAAATCTCCCATATCAACAGGAAAGAGCAACCGATTGAAGCCGGCTAAATCCAGGCTAAATTACTGAATCTAGATGAAAATATTGGCTATGAAACAAGGCATCTTTCAATATTATTGCTTTGATGTTCAGAAGTAGCATTTTTCAAACGAGGATTGTTTTTATCTACTCACCCGGTAGACATTTATCGTCTTTATGTTTAGTTGAAGAAATTGACGACCCACAGGCAATCAGACGAGGAAAAAGGACACGTATAGCACCAGTTCGTCATTGGTATACAAAGGAGCGAGTTAGATATGAAAGAAGAGAATCAGGTGATTATTTTGTTTCAATTCGAAGGACCATATTAATTCCACTGGTCACGCAGCATCTTAGAAGATTTTAGTATATTGGCTAGGCAAATAGCCCTTGCGTTACTTTATCTATCAAGACAATCATGATTGTATTGTTTAAGATTTCAACATTGTTTCAGTTCAAAGCATTTAGATCCGGCTGGCTGAATTTGAATGAAATATTGATTGTTTGATTGTTTGATTGATTCAAACTAGAAGCCGACCGGTTTAAGCACGGTAGCAACAAGCTGAAAGCTTTGAAAAAGGCTGCCTACTTTAAGAATTGACAACAAATATGGGGAAATTTTGGATAGGGGATATCTGATTGAAACGTGTTTCCGTTTGAAATCTAACCAATGTAATTTATGCTTACGTTTTGAAAATTTAAAGCTGAATTTTTGCTCACACCAGGTCCTCTCGGCCTAAGTCGTAAGTACTTCCTCACCAAAAAATTATTCCCGGATTACATTATTCCTGGAAAGGGTGTAAAATCCATGTTATTTGATTATTTTTGCCGTATTAATATCAAGGATTAAGTTGTCTTTTGTTCTTCCCTGTTATGGACGTCATTTTCATTGAAAATCCGAGGCAAACCTTGGGGGACACAATTGCTTACCTAGCACGGGAAAGTCCTTCTTTGATTTCGAAGGTGTTTTAAACACTGTACGCAACTGCGTTGCTACCGTGAAGAACGCAAGGAGCAACTTTGATCCGTTGATTCACGAGAGCCTCCTGATCTTCACCTTGTTCCATCAGGGCGACTTGGGTGAAACCACTGCCCGAGGGGAGTGCGAAATATGCCCCAAATTATCTCCAAAACTGTAATTAGTATACCATTTTAACTTCGTACAATAGCAGTTACATCTTTTAGGAGTCCATTTCTTTAATTTTGTGTTCTTTGGTCGTATGGCTTGTTGCCAGGGAACCAAACAATAGAGCCATGTCACTGTAGGCTTCAGTACTGAAAAAGCAACAGGTGCTAATTATTTCAGAAGATAAGGTTTAAATCCTCGAAAAAAACTACTTAAAAGTAAAGAAAATAATTATTTTCCATCTATTTCTTTCAAAATTTTAATATTTGGTTTTTCTTTGTTAGAAATGTGGCGTCATCAATTTGAATGAAGTCATGCAATCTATAATTGTTTGCTGCCAGCAAATGCAAATAATGTACCGGTTGTCCCAGAAAAAACGCAATCAATTTGAAAAATTCTAATGGCAGCTGTTTCATACTCAGTATCAGACTATTATTTTTATTGAAATCTGCAATTATTAGAGTAATTTTTGACATATTTTCCAGTATCTTTATGGTCTTGGTTGTAAAGTGAAAAATTAGCAAACTTCAAAATTGGCCCTACGTCAAAATCAAAGTTGCAGTATTAGCAACAGCTAATTATAATGTCAAGTGATAAAGCATTACAATACCAGCAATTACGAAAGACTGCTGACAAGCATGCAACTTGCAAGTTAATTGAACATTTAATAGACACTTTTCATAAAGACATCTGCCAAGACACAGTTACTTTTTCTAAAATGACTGGGCCATCATTAGAGTTATACTTTTAATTGAAAATGAACTTTGAAAGCTCCCCCGAAGCGAGATTACTCATGAATCAGCGAGGGATCCCTTTTTGACATTTTCTTGATCAAATTGCGTGCTTGTCTGTAATCCTGGGAAGTTGTATGTATGCCATGCTTGTAATTTTGCAGTATACCTTGCACTATTGCTGGCAGCTCTGGTTTTGCCCTGAAAACAAATTTGAAGTTCGTTGATTTTTAACTCTAAAACCAAGTCACCAAAATTCTGAAAAATATACCAAATTTTAATCTAATCATTGCAGATTTAGAGAAAATAATCATTTAATTATTGATTTGAAACAGCTAAAGTGTCAGAATTTTTTAATCTGTTGCGTTTTTTTTTCTTTGGGGCACCCGGTATATATCACATAAAAGTACTTTGCAAGGGCAATCGTTTGTTACCAAGTACGACTTTACCAAAGTTACAACAAAGGAGTTACGATTGTTCTTGTTATGACTTTTTCAACTGATTTTGTTAATTCTTTATTAGTTGCTAGTTATTTGTTATTTACCCAATAACCGACTGGAATTGTCTCATGGATCAACTAGTTGTCAATTATTATATCTTTATCGACAGGAAAATGGTCTACTTAATTTGTCTTCCTTGTCAACATATATGCAAGGCTTGTACTAATCATGGCTTCATCACCTTTCTTTTTGATGAATTCATCATCCAGCTGCACTTCCCAAACAACGAATCAATTGTTTTCAATTTTTTTGATTGTTCTAGGTAGTCTCTATCGAATTTTTCAATTGTCTTTGAAATTGGGTTGGTGGAATGACGATTGACTGGCGGTCTGATTCGTTTCTTAATTAATTGATAAATTAAAGTCACTTTTGTTTTTTCAACAGGTCCAGTCATCAAGGAAGTTCCTAAAAGGGAAGATTCTCCCATACCCAAAAGGAAGCCGCGTATGTCTTGTTTTCTATTTTTAAGTGAAACTGTTGTGAAACATTTCATGATAAACCCAGTCTAGTGTTTGGAGTACTTTTATTTGCACACTGATTGAGTAATTTCAAATAGTTCAATGGACGGTTTAAATCTTCCTCACCTTTTACATTTGAAATATTCTCTCAAAGATTGTTTAGTTAGTACCAGCCAGCCGAGGAATGAGTTCTACTGTCCTTCGTTTTCAGAAACCACAAAAAGAAAGAAAATTAAACAAACACAAGAGTCTTCCACCTCTGAGGTAATGATACAGTCAGTTATTCTTGTAATTCATCGTATATATGAATCTTCGTAGATAGGAGAGATATGACCAGGGCCGACAAATAACGTTTACCTTTCGTATTCATGTCGAGCGATTTGATTTTATTTCATTGCGGAACCTTGTAATTGCTCGGGTTTATGTGGAGGACGAATGATGTGATCTTTTGTTTCTTTCATTTCAAGCATGAAAAGACGTACAGGAAGATAAATCCATCGAAAACTATTGTAGGCGACAATGGTGAACTGGTAAAAATGAGTAAGTTCGTTTATTTCCTTCCATCTCGTCTGATAGAATTTTTCTGTTTGCGTAACGATGACTCTACCGGGTGAGCCAGAAAAAAGTTCCCGCTTTTAAAAATTCGTAGCACCAAGAGTAAATCAAAGATTCAATGATTCAAACTTCGGTTGAAAGCCGAAGGATCGAAGTATTTTTGTGATTTCTTTTAATGCCTTGCCAGCACCAGAAGTATAGGTAAATTCAACTTCATAAAAGTTTCATGGTTGCAAAATGACTGAAAAAGTGCCTAAAACATCGATTCTTTAATTCTTTATTGTTCTGCGTGAGGAGTCCTTTGTCATTTGATCAATGTTTTAGGCCCTTTTCAGTCATTTTGCAACCATGAAATTTTTGTATATTAACATCCAAGAATAAAATAAATCGTACCTTGAGCAGAGTTGTTGGAATTACGACGTTTCGAGCTGAGCCCCCGTTATCAAGTAAAATTTTTATAACGTTAAATTTACTTATATTTCTAGTGCTCTTGAGACAGCCGGAAAAATCACAAAAATACTTGGATCTTTTGGATTTTAATTATATAGTATTTGAATCATTCAGTTGAAGCTATGAATTTTCAAAAGAGGGAACTTTTTTCTGGCCCACCCAGTATTGCGATTTGCCAAAAAATCGACTTTTTGGAGGCCATGATAAATCTTGCACTGGACTGATTTAAAATATTTATGACTGATCTTTAGCTAAGATCCAGAGTTATATTCGAAGATTTTTCTTCAGTGTTTTGTTCTTCTGTTTCTTGAGCTTTAGGCAGGTCTTGAACTCGAAACTACTGAAATCAAGCAAAGGATGTCGATCAGATTTTTTAAAGAATCGACATGAATGGACAAAGAGAAGGTTTTTTGTGGTGATTTGGATTTTGAAATCGATTATGTATAGTCTGCTGCATGCGCCTTTGTTCGACATTTGGAAAATGTGACATTACATTTAACGATACAAAGAAATTTGTTTCCTTTCGCGATTTCTTTGAAATTATACTCAGGTGCAGGTATACATTCCTGTGTCAAGGGTGCAAAGAGACTAACAGTGAATCACCCGACGTCAAACAAGCATAGCGTCTCTTTGAATTGTCATGCGCGAAGCAGCTTGGAGCGCCATGTCATTTCAATTGCTACCGAATTTTACAAATGGTTAGTCTTTAGAAAATTTGATCTACTTTCTTTATCGCCTTCATTGTTTTTGAAAATTAAAATTTTAAGAAACTCGCTTCCAATTCCAAAAGCAGAAAAGAATGGAGTTGCAAAAATCGTAGGATCGAATTCATGCTTTTTGCTTTAGATCAAATCATAAATGGCAAAGTCGTTTGGGTGTACGTTTTACTGTGGCGTGCCAAAAATGCGTAGATTTTTGGCGCACCCAGTATATAACAGTTGAGGTTCTGAAGAGAAGGAACTTGAGGAGGAAGAAATACCTCTATTTGCCAAAGTGACATGATGATAGAGACAGCTGTAAATAGTATGATTATAGTAACTTTTAGAAAAGTGTTACAAAGAAAAGATGGCCAGTTCATAATCTCCAATATGCGTTTGATTTCTGAGCACTACCGTTTCGTCTGCGACAGTCTGAACGTCATTTGGCTCCTGCAGCTAGACTTACTGATTCCAGGGGATATGATTCATGTTTCAACGTTGCATCATAACTTTTATTGCTATTTACGCTAAATACTACAATGCAGTGTGACTGACATGGGGTTTATATTTGAGATTGCTTTTTGCACTAAAAAGACGGGGGGGGGGGGGTAAGAGGGAGGATGGTGCTTACTTCTCTTTCATCGTACATGACTGTATGATAGAATATTAATATCGGTTGACACCACAAGATCGCCAAGTCGTCTTATTTCCACTTTTAGATTTTTATCTTAATCTTACCGTTGCGATAAGCAATATGTCTTTGTGACTTTTCTTTCATATTTCCATAACACATCATCAGCAATTTCTTCCCATTTTAGACGTAATGTTCACACCAGCCATGCTAAATCTCGTTGCTCCTGGTAAAATGCCTGATGGTAGAGAAATTACAGATATTTTGTTGCACAAATTTTGCTGTCAACGTATGTTCAGTGCTGGTATCTTTGTGCTTCTTCCCTTGGCTGACAAGGGTCTTCAGTTTGTTATGGAAGATACTCTGGTATGTTCCTTCATTACACTGTTTGACTAAACGAAGGAGTGAAACGATAAGATATCGGGACTTTTTAATTTCATTGGCATTTTGTTGATCTTCAACTTAAAGTACATACCTTGCATTTTAAAATCGTCCCCCGAACACCGGTGATGTGACTTCACAAAAACGAATTTTGGAGTGCACTTGAAACCAGAGGTTTTGTAAAAGGGCCATATTGCAAAAAAGCATATTGCAAAAGAATTTCATCTTTGACCTATAGCTTTTTCTTTTGAAAAGCGTTATACCTGGATATGCTTCAATTGTTCTACATATAATTTTTTTGTGACGAATCAATTCGTGCATTGCCTGCCATCCCAAGTGTCAAAAAGAAGAAAAGGAGCACATGCACGCTCATTTTGGAGATTGGCACGACTTTATCATTCTTACCACATTTTTATTTTATTATATTTTTTAATCAGGGCGATGTCCACGAGTCGTTATTCTTTTCTAGCGAAAAACTGAAAGTTAAAGCCTTGCCGCTACTTTGGAAAATATCCATGATAGAATTTATGGCTAGGCCGTGTTTAAAACATCTCGTTTCGGGGGCACTGTAAATTTTGACTTTGCAAGCTTGAATTTCCGGTGTTTAGTGGACGATTTTTAAAAGCAAGGTAAGTATGTGAATCTAAGTTTCTTCGCTCATTCAAGGTATACGAATCTAAGATTTTTGAAAGCAAGGTATGAGTGAATCAAATTGAAGGTTGATAAATTTAGCTGTCCATGCGGAGAGTAATCATCTCATCGTTTCGTTCCTATTTCCAGTCACAAAAAGGATACTTTTTGAGACACATGGTAGCATTTGGTATCTACTTTAAAGATCATGTGTTTTCTTTATGAGTTACTTCACTGATGCTCATAGAAATTTCAATGTCATTCTAAAATTCTTCATTTCAAAACGACTTTGTATACCGGATGTCTCCTCATTTGCACGCCTATTTATGTCGCTGGACAGCCTATGCAAAAGTGGTTATCGAAGTATTTGTTTTTAAATGTAACCTTGAAGCTTCAACTCCAATACAAACGCCTTGATAATTAGTCAAGAATTTGCTGATCTTTGAGAACTTTAACCAGGCAGAAAAAATACATTGATACAATTGAAAATTGTTTCATCGCAAATAGCGAAATTCCCTTACTGTTTCCAAACAAACTGCTGTTGCCGAATAGGTTACAGTCACTTGATCATTCATTTATGAACAAAAGGTATTGTTGTCTTTATTCAAGCACTGCAGTAAAAACCCACATACATAAAAACCCATATTTTGAAACCGAGAATGATTTGTAACGTAAGAGACGACATCCATGACATCAGGCTATGGATTTTTAAACTGGATTTGAGAAACGTTTGAAGAAAAGCTGTTTTCCAATGATGTTTCTTTTTTTCTGAAAAGTCTTATGTTTGAAATTGAATACAGTGATTGAGGATGAAACACTATCATTGTGGTTGAAGCAGATTTGTCTTGGCCTAATATAGACTGAGAAGAAGCCACAATTGATATATTATTTTACTCAGAAATCAAATTTATAGTTTTGCGCTGTTCAAAATGTCACGTGACATCTAAGTTGAACCTGGCTTTGATTTAGACTTATTTCATGAACTCACTGTCACTAACCTTGCTTGATCAGGAACTAATGGCATATTTTTATCTTTTTAGTTCTTTTACATTTTAAGAGGCGAAGTCGACGTGACCATAGGAAATACAATAGATACCATTGGCAAAGGATGCAGTTTCTTTGTTCCAACCGGTTAGTTCATTAATTCATAATCTAAATTAAGTATGACGATATGTCATGATAAGATGACAAAGTTTACCTAACGATAGGCTGTACATATAGTAACATTGCCTAGAGGATATACTTTCCAGGCAGTTACTCCATTTTTCCGTAGGGAGGTAGAGTTACTTCATCTCTATTCATTCTCCGAGATAACTTTTTGGACCGGGTGTCCCTAAAACAAGTAACAGATTTGATTAGGCATATCGATTAGAGTTTGGTTTGAGTCAGTCGGAATAATTTTTTGATTAATCCTCGATAGTGCCCTTGAAAATACATACCTTATTTGTTGATATTGGTGCATTGAGAGTTGAAATCGAAATTTGCCACTGCCTCCAAGTCAGGGCTTTGAGTTTGGCTTAAGGTATTAAAATGCCTTACGAGGAAGAAACCTCATCCTTGGGGACAAATATTGATTTGCAATAAGTCTCTATACTGCCCCATTTATCCTTTTTCGTTGTCAAATGTCTCAATTATGACCCTGTTTCCACGGTGACGGCAGAATTGGAAAACGGCATAATAAGTGCTATTTTGGCATATGTCTAAACCATGCCTGCCGAATTTTATACTAGTGTTTTAGGCAACTGCTGCTGACGTTAACAATCATCCAAGATAAATAAAACATCGTGGACAATAACGGCTATAGGAAAAATGAAAGATTTTAGATAAAAATTTAGATATTTAGTATCTAAATAACAGATATCTAAGGGTAAAGCTTGGTTCCATCAGAAGTTCTCCACCAAGAATAAATGTGGGGTTCCTTAAGGGTCAGTATTAGGACCCATGCTCTTCAACATCTTTACTAATGACTTGTTTCTGATTAGCCTGGATTCTGAGATTTGGAATTTTGCAGACGATTACACTATTTTCGCTGATGGAAATGAGTTACACGAAATAGCGACTGTTCAAGCAAACTGTTGGAATGATTCACGTGCAATGGCGTGGTAGTAAATGCCAAGAAATCTCAGTTAATGTTCCTTGGTCTGAAAAGAAAGCAATAACTAGGCCTGAATATTCGAGGCAGTAAAATATTTGCAAAAGAGCATGTTAGACTTCTTGGGATTTAAATTGATAACAAACTAAAGTTTGACAAGCGTGTGCAACCTCCGTGCTAAAAAGTCAACAAAAAGACCAGTGCTTTTTCCAGGCTATGTACATTTCCAAAGAGCAATAATTATCAATATGCAATGTGGTGATTCTTTCGAATTTCAACAATTGCTCTTTGATATGGTTATTCTGCGATAAAGGTGCAAACAAGAAAATAGATCGCCCTCATAAGCGTCCACTAAAGATCCTCCCCAATGATTATGACTCTTCGTTCCAGTCGTTACTCGTTCGCAGTAACAGTTTTACCATCCACGTAAAAAATTGGCAAAAATTCTGATGATTAAAATATGCATGTCACTGAATAATATGAATATTGTGTGGAAATTTCATGAGAAAAGATATTTGGCCAATGACCTAAGGACAAATAATCTTTGCAAACTTAAGGCAAAGGCAAAGACAACCTCTTATGGAGTAGAATCTTTATCTTTCAGGGGCAGTTTCGTTTGGAATACCCTTGATGATAATGTAAAACAAGAGCCGACACTCGTAGGTTTTAAAACAAGATACGAATTTGGGCCGGAGATCATTGCACCTGCAGAATCTATCTATCTATCTACCAGTATACTGAATACCTTCTAAAAAGAAGCTCTGCATCGGTGTCTAAAATTTTTTTTTATACTCAATATAAAAGTTACAATAACAAAATTACCTACTACACTACCTTTGAACTACTATACAACACTACAAAAACGATGCCAGGAGGAGCAATAGATCCTGACTACCCCCTGGCATTTAACATAGCCTAAAATTACAACTAAATATTAAATACAAAGTGCTAAATATAAAGAAAAACAAAAGACTTTTTTACGAATAAATACTTGAGCTAGTTCCACACTGGATGTCAGGCTAACATTGGTGATGATAGTGCAAATTTTCAAAATTATTTGTAATCAGAATGGATAATCGTTTACACTACGGAAGCCTTACATCAAATGTGAAACTGGCGCACAAAAGAAAAGAGGGGATGAGACTCAGCAACAAGAGACTTTACGAAAAAGGGCTTGGTGGTTGAGTGACGGTTTACTGGCTCTACGGTGTAAAATGGAAATGGTGTGTAAAATGGAAAAGGAAAAGAAGAAATGAAAATAAAAAGTTTTTTATTTACGTTTTTTGTTTTTCTATGTTCTAAGTTAAAGGGAATCTAAGCATATATAAGCCCTCAGTGAAAATAACCGTGCAAATATTAATTAGACAAGGATGAAGCTGAGGCACTTTTATATGCTTAATTTCACTTTAAGGCTATAATCTGTAAAATAAGATTTTTTTTAAACATGTCTAGGGATCTCATTGAAAAATCGTTCATGTTTCATATCCTGCACTCTGCTCCTGAAAATTGCTAGACTTTGACTGTCAGTCACATTTGAATGAAAGCCTCTCCATTGTATGACAGTACGCCAGTACTTGGCTAGAATGAGAACCTAATACTGCATTCACACTGACACAGCTAAACCAGCTTTATCTAAGCCAGTATAAATTTCAACCAATCAAATGACTGGATTTTTTGGATTTACCAATCAGAAGCCTTATTCGAAAACCTGGTTTAGTTTAAACTGGTTTAACTTGCATTGCGAATGGGGCATAAAATAATCTGTTTTCGTTCGAAGTTGTATTAGTTTTCCATTTCTAACAGAATAATTCAGATGATCTTTAAGTTGAGTAGAAACAAGTCCATTTATGATCTTATATAACATGTCGCATGTCGCACAGTATTCTAGTTTTTGTCTCACTAAGGCCTTGTATGCTTGCTCTTTAACTTCCACCAAATTGACTCTCAAACTTCGCTTTGCAAAACCAAGTGTTCTATTGGAAGCTGCAGTAGTATTATTTATGATGTGATTGTTCCATTTCATATCATGTGTGACAGTAAGGCCAAGGTATTTAATAGACGGCACTTACGGCACTGCTTTCAGGGCCTGTCCATGTAATCTATATGTATACTTTATAGGATTTTTTTCTTGATATTGATACTACCTGGCGCTTTTCAGGATGGAAACACATTTGCCACTCATTCTCCCATCGCTCCAAGTTGTGTAGGTCCTGTTGCAGCTTTTGGCAGTCTCTTTCATTAGCAATAGTTAAGTACAATAAGGTGCCATCAGCAAATAATCTCACAGTGCTATGCTTAACATACTGTGGTAGGTCATTTACGTATACAAGAAAAAGGGCTGGCCCCAATACGGAGCCTTCAGGTACCCCAGATAACACAGAATATGTCGTTAGCAAAAGAGGACATGGTACTAGGTTTTATTTAGACTCTTAGCTTTATGTGTGGGCTGGTCAAAGTTAGAATTTATATATCTTGTAAACCAACGTTAAATAATGATCGTGATGTTATGATATGATGATGATAGCATCAAGACGAAAGCTGCATAAAATTCTGCCTACAAAATACAATCTACACGATTCCAGTTGAATTTGAAAACTGCAAAGTTACAAGCTTTGCCGGTGTGCTAACCGACATAAAATTCTGTGGGCAGAATTTTGAAATTCTACCGGAATCATGTAGACGGGAGGCTAAAATGGCACTTTTATGCATGCCGATTTTCAAATTTTATTTGCATCATAGGAACGGGGTCTGAAGAAAAATATAATGGGCAACGCCACCAACTCTTATGCTTTGCTTTGAAGGCTTTTCAATCGCTGCTTCTCGCTATTTATCTAATACAGATGATCAATGTTTCTTTTTTTAGGAAATGTATACAACATTGTAAACCCGAAGACACAAACAGAAGCCGAGGTTTTGTTCTTGCAGATCAAAGGCTGAGTATTTTTTGTGATGAATCAAGTAAACTTTTGGACAGCAATGGCTTCAGATTTATATCATGTTAAGATTCTTTAACTTGATAAAGTCAGGACATTACTCCTCTTTGACCCTGGAGTAGGAACCAAAAAATGAGGGAATTTTGGCCTAAAAGCCCAAAGTCAAACGTACTTTTCGTAGGGCTATTTTAAAGACGCGCTATGAGGAATGCAAGAAGCTCTGCATCTATGCAGCGTTAAGGCCGACCTTTAATTCGAACTCTTGCATGGATTTGATTTGCAGCTTCCCCGTTAGTCGTTCCTTATCTAGATTTCGATTGACTTCGCATACTACCTTTGCAATTGAAATTGCTGGGATGAGAAACAACCCAGCGCTGAGAACTGAATGTCTCTACAAAGTTTGTTTGAAGGAAAACTTAACTGAGTTTGAAGGTGAATTTGATTTCTTTACGAAATGTACCGCCTTCAAGAGTCCGTGGGACGCGCCATTTCAAGATACCAGTATAACTTTTCCTCACATTAAGAAAATTTCATCGTGCCATCAGTTTCTGTGGATGATAAACGATGATCAGTATATTGATTGAATAAATTGGCGAGTTTATGCACAAATCTATCAATTAAAAGAAGTTCTACTGATAACGCTAGAGTAGGGCTCTGAATAAATCGTCATGGGCGTTTGTCACAACTTTGTACATTGGTTTCTCTTTATTTGCTGAGGTTTGGTTCATATCATTTGCATATAGGATACTGGCGGGATTTATCAGACACTTAAGGTTTGTAAACTTACCAATCAAAATCAATTCATCCAAAGTGACCAAACATATTTCATAAACATTTCAAACCTTTGGTGCAAACTTTATGCAGCTCGTTGGTTCATCTTTTCACAAACAGAAGTGTTTATTGTGAAGTATTTAGACCACTAGCGGAGATTAATTTCGTGGACGGTCGGGGTTTATGGGGCAGCTATCATTTTCACTTATGTGAATAAATATAGCCACTAAAAACACATAAAATCATGAATTCCAAGTACTTGGCATCATTTCTATGCCATGTCACAAGCTATGTTGCTCTTTAATTGACTTCAACATGCTGAATTCCAAGCAAGTTTCTCGCAACTTCTCAGAAGTTCGAAGGTCGGCCTAACCGTTGAAAAGATGGACGTGCGAAATCTCCGGCCTAACCACGAGATACTCCCCCGAGCCTGGTGAGATGAAACAAAGAGTTACTGGAATGATAATAACATAGAATGAGAGAACAACGATCTAGGACGGTTCACAAAGGCTGATTTTTGATTTCGAAATGTTTAAGTCGTGTTTCTGGCTCTGGAAAGCTGCGTGTGCCTGATTTGTCCTGCTGCCTGATAAATGCTGCCAGTACCCTAACGTTCTTTTCGTTGAAAAAAGAACATTTAGGTATTAAAGGCTTACTGTCGTGGTTGTGATTGGCTAGTTTTGATTTTGAAATCAAAAACAAAGGTCTGTCCTTGGAGTAATTACCAATCCTTTATGCTCTTGGATCACACTTTGTTTCGAGATAAAGGAAATCAGATCATTACTATCTTCGTGAATTTCACTGTACAGCGAAATCACTGAACCCTGCCTAATTCCTTTCTTCTTGCCAATCAGCACCACGACAGTGCGCCGTTAAGGGCATGAGCAATACGACACCAAGTATATGCATGACACTTTTATCAGTAGATATATAGCGCTTGCTTCAAAATAGGACAAAGAAACGCCTAATCCCTGCATTGTTTTCTTTGGCGTTGCTTTCTGTCGCCACGAGGTGGATTACCAATGCAATAGGCTATTTATAAACCTAATCGATCTCATCTTTTAACTCAGGTTACTCACTTTAACACATTGTTTGTGTGTGTTTGAACTTACTTTTATTTGGTAGTGAGCCACCTCATCGCTGTTTTGGGAATTTTTGAACTTTACTCTTGAGCTACCTTTAGTGCAGATCAACGTAGACCTCCAAGTTGATCTGTATCTATTCAGATTAATTTACAAGATACCATGCAGTACTAAAAAGAATACACTACTAGGAATACAGAAAGACTTAACAGGATTACAATACAACTGCTGCTTTACAAAATATTACAATTTTAGAGAAAAGTTTCACATAAGTAAGGTTACGGCAAAGAAAATTTCACTTGAATAAGGTGGCTCACTTCAGAAATTGTGAATCCTAGAAACAGCGATAAGTTGGCTCACTACTAAGGAAAAAGTAAGTTCAAACACATAAAACAATTTGTTAAAGTGACTCGCTACATATAAAAAGTTCGCACTGATACTATCTTGGTGTCCTATCTCTCATGTTTGGTTAACAATATCAGATCTGGAATCTCGTAAGAGCTGTAGATGAGCCCCTATTTACCATTGTTTCTGTTCCAGAACCTCAAATTTGTTAAAGAACCAATTTTCGCTCGTCGTTGAAGGCGAGCCCCCGCTAAGTAGATGCTTCGTTTATTCCTTTGCTTTGTATGTTGTACATAGTCTTGTTATATTCAGAAGCAAACTAGTAACACATATGAACTACGGACACATGTTTACCTCAAAAAGCCTTCATAAGCCCTTGGATAATTAGGCTATGATATTCCAGGAAGTCCCACCGCCTTTAAAGTGCTTGTCTTAGGTGGTTTGTGGGCAAAACTTTTTACCTAATATGTAATCCCAGAGCTACTAGAAGACACCCAAAGATAAGAACCAAAATGAAACTGATGTATATATGTATGTATGTAAAAATTTACCATACTCTTTAAGAAAAGAAATCGTAAAATTTAGTGAACAAAGAAATCTAATTACAACTGCATGCTATAATGAAATCTAAAAGTTAAATAAGTTAGTTAAAAACACCTCCAATTTGAAATGGCAGGAATGGCATTAAATGGTCAGTGTAACCTTGTTTCCATATTGGTTCCCCCAGAGGTGTCTTTGAAAGAAAGGTTTTCACAAAAGAGAAGAAAAAGGATGGATTATTGCTCAAAACTATATTGCTGATTTATTTCCATGTTCTCATCAGGTGGTCTAAATAACAAGAATAATGAAACTTGCAAGCCTCAAAGACCATAAACTTCAATGAAAAAGCACCGGTGCATTACCAAATTAATCGAAATTCGATTGTTTGGTCATTTGGTGTGATATCTTTCTACTCAACAGTACATGACTGTAATTACAGCCAACCACTGATTACAGTTTACATCCGGTTGATTTTCTAGCTATCCCGTAGGAGTTGTGTTTATAGCTTGCTTAGGCTTTTGGTTGCGTTCACTGCTAAGTTAAAACAGCTGCAGAGAGATGTTCTGTTTTAGATTTTAGTTCTTCATTTATATCCGTTCATTTATTTTAGGTTGATCGTTTCTTGGTCAGAAGTTATTTTATGTTAAAGGCTCACAAGGATCTTTGTCATAACTTTGAAACTGAATGCGTAAAATGTTATTGCCTAATTCTTTAGCTGAATAGATCAAAAGGGAAGTTAACGTGTTTCGCCATAATTTCAGAAAGACCATTTTTTATATCATAATCATTTTTGGAATTGCAGTGTTTTTTTCAGCGTTATGAAAGGATTTATGAGGGGAGGCATCAGAAGCTTTGAAAACGATTAAAAACACCATATATTGTGGACTGATTGAGGAAAGTGAAAATATCAAGTGTTTGAAGATCTTCCAGATGGTAGCAAGCATGGCTTCTTTGCTTTACAATTTATTAGTTTCAGAAGTTTTGAAAATGATGTAACTCTGTAATAATGACTAAAAAACCGTGTGAGTCAAAACTGAGTTTATGCGTTTGGCGGGCTCTGGAATAAAAGGTATGTGACCGATATTCAAAACTGAATTGTTCATCTATCAGCCAAAAGGCTAACTTAATTTAGAAAATTTTGTTTGGTGAAATCACACAGTTTTAAGATCCAACAATTAGAAAAATGTCTGTAAGGAGTTTGTATGGGGATCCAAAATTCCATGTTCCATTCTGGTCCATGATTTACGTGGCATTGAAGTTTATGTTGCCAGTTAGAGGAATCGAATTCGAATTTTAATAGAAGGTAAATCATGGACCAGAATGGAATGTGAAACTTTTGTTTCCAAGCATGCCCGTTACCAGCATTTTCCTCATTCCTAGGTCTATAGGATTTGGCAGTAACATTATGCACATTTAATGTAAAGTTTTGTTAAGATTCGAGCTCTGTGTTGGTTGAAGGCATTGAGTCTTGATAAGTAGACTGCCTGACTTATGGTTTTCGATGGCCCATGTGAAATGAGGCTGATCATATCAAACTCATTGTACGACAGCACGTCATCTTAGTCTGTTTTTAGTCTGATATGAATGATAGATGATCTTTATCACATGGTGCACGGCATAGCAGGTCATTTTATCACGACTCACAGCCATTAAAGGCTGTCTTGGCCTTTGTACCTTCAATAATACCTTCAATGAAAATCATAAACATACGAGATCTGCCAAATAAAATTATTTGCCACTCATGATGCAGCTTCTTTTCGATGCAAAACGGGTTGCCAGTAGCAAATTTCTTACATTGCCATTCATTCCTTTACCAATACTAACTTTTAGCGAGAAAAGAAAGAACAAATATTAAGTGCAAGGGCATCAAAGAGACCAAAATAGTAATGGTCAAAATAATGACGGAAGGACTTGCTATTTTTCCGTATTGCTTGAACCTATGGGTTTGTCTTTGGTTCATTACCCATGCTAGAATTATCATGAGACTTATAGCCATTTGTATCCTTTCACGATGGTCGTAATGGGAAAAGTTACCCGCTCATCAACCACACATATCCTCTATCTTACTCTCTGCCTTGCAGATCGGGTAGTAAGATAAACAATTACATTAAGAACCAAAAATTTACGGCCTGGATCACATTTGGCCAATACTGTCACCTAAAGGCAGATCCGAGATGAGTCGTTTTTATAAATGTGTGCAACGTTTTATTCTATCATGAATAATGTTTGCAGAATGCAGGGGTAGGGAGTAACTCCATTAAAAGCTTGCATCACAATCATTTTTGAAGAGATAAGGTAAATTTCCATACCTTTTTGCAGTAAAAAGCATTTTCTCGAGTGCTTTTGTTGTTGTTTTGCCCTGAAGGTAAAATGTGCACACAAAGATACTTAAGAATTACTTGCTGGTCTACAAATTGCCTTTTTTTAGAAGCTGCACAGTTTTTGTCGAAATTCGCCCTTCAACCGAGATTATATTTCCAAAAAAATAGTTATCCTTTGAAGATTTTTGCAAATGTAAGTGACTGAACGGGAAATAGAGTTTCCGTGGACATGTTCAGTGTTTTAAATGAACTGTCGATGTCTATGATGATGTTTACAGCTGTATATCCTTTGTATTCTCTTTTTAAACTTATTGTAACGACATTCGTATTTTCGGTATTTAGCATTATATTTCATGCAGCACAGAATTTTTCAAAAAGAATTTTCACTATGCATCTTTGAAAGTCTGGAATGAAACACCTTCCACGATTCGTGAGCTACCGACTTTAAATCGTTTTAAACAACGACTAAAAACGCATTTAAAGGGCTAGGATTTGATTTTTAGCTTTAAGGATTGTAAGTTTTTTTTATATTAATTGCTGAAGGGTTTTTTCGTGTTAAAATAATGTAAAATAAAATGAAAATGAAATGAAATATTTCGTATGGACAGTCGTGACTTTAGTGACTTTCGATCTACCTGCATGCATTGACCTTCATACATTGGTCATTTTCAGCAAGGGTTTCCTCATGGTTACCTCTGACAGATTAATATGCCGGCAGACATAAGAAGGTAGATAGAGAACGTATTGTAAAGCCCGGTCTCCACATGAACGTAACGGTGGGTGACCTATTGCGACACATCGGCGACATGTCGCCGATCAGTCGGCGATGTGTCCCAGGTCGAATTTGCCAAATCATGTCGAAGTATTTCGTTGAATGATAAAGGGCGTCGAGCGATGCGTTCGATTTTCTAATTCTAATTCTTTATACATTGAGACCCTTCAGCAACAAAATAACTTTAGCTAAATAAGAAATCTAATTACAATCATTTTTTAAGACAAAAAAACTACTGCTGATCTTCCAGGGGGCCGTGTTTGCATTGGTTTTCAGCTCATCAAATGACTTTTTAACTGTTTTTTATATTGATACAAGGTAGGGAGCTCCCTAATATTCATAGGAATCTCGTTCCTAGCCTTCAAAGCTGTGTAAGAAAATCTCTTTTTAGAATGTTCTAGATTATACTTTGGAATTTGAAGATTCTCACAAAACCTAGTATTATAGTTTGAATAATGAGATCTCCGTTGAAATTTATTCCAAAGATTTTCTGGACATAGCCTGTTCATGATCTTATATGTCATGACTGATCGATCAAACGTAATAAGTTGTTTAACTTGTAAATAGTTCTTCGACCAGTCATCCTTTATCTTCGAAGTGTCAATTATAGAAACGGCCCTTTCTTGAAAACGCTGTAATGATTCCATCTTGGAGTTGGATACACTTCCCCCATATGACATCAGCGTATCTTATATGACTCTCTACGAGCGCACGACAGACATTGCTTAGTTGAGATTTCGAAACAATGTTTTTTAGGGTTTTTAAAGAAGCAAGGCCACCGCGTACTTTCGCTTTGATAGCTTTAAACTGGTCCTCCCAATTGAGTCCTTTATCGATAATTACCCCCAATGATTTCGTTTTCTTCACTCGTTTTATTTCTGAGCCGTTTAATTTGAGTTTTTCTTGCTCGATTATCTTATTAGTTCTATTTGGGTGCCCTATAAACATATATTCAGTTTTTTGTGGATTAGCACTTAATTTATTCAGTCTCATCCACTCAGAGATGTTACTTCATTCATCTTGGGCTTTGCGAACCAACTCATCGATACTTGAAGATGACAACGATACTCGGGTATCATCAGCATACATGCCAGCCTTAGATGCTTTCAAACATTTTTCAAAGTCATTTAGATACACTATGAACAGAAGAGGGCCCAAACAGGATCCCTGGGGAATCCCACATGTGGCAGTCTTAGCCCGGGACTCATAGCAGTTAAGCTTACAGTATTGTTGTCAGCCTTCTAGATATGATCTGAACCAGTCACTGGCTAATTCTCGGATTCCATACACTTCTGATTTTTTAAGCAAGATCTCATGGTTAACGATGTCGAATGCTTTTTTCAAATTAAGGAATATTACCAAATCAACCTTTTTGTGATATGTATTTTCATACCAAAACTCCGTACTGTCAATGAAAGATGTTACCATTGAGCAGAGTTTCTGAAAAGCTGACTGGCTGATTGTCAAGATGCCACGTGATCTTAGGTAATCATACATCTGGTCATGCATGATTCTTTCTACGTATCTTAACTACGTATTTTAGGGGATCATCATGAGTCCATTGTTCGACTTTACCTGCAAGTTTTGGGCCAACTGTAACAAAATGATGATTTAGTGCCTCTGCTATATTTGCTTCTTTCGTAATTCTCTTACCCTCAGCGTCTTAGCATGAGGTTGTTATTGATTGTGGAGATTTATCTAACACTTTGTTAATGGTCTTCCACATCTTCTTTGGGTTATCCTTATTTTCTTCTATTAACCCGCGATAATGTGTTTCTGTTACAACTTTTATCTCCTATTTTACCTTGTTTCTAAGCTGCTTGTATACTGACCACTTCTCAGGAGATTTTTGAGCGATTCTCTCCCGGGGGTTGCCAAATCCCTTTCCTTCATCAAGTTTCTTATGAACTGATTGAGCCAGGGTGCATTTTCACTACGAACCCTTCTTTTTCAATGGAGCATGAATGTCTAAGATTGACTCAAAAATCTCCTGAACAGTTGATGCCATTAAATTAGAATTTTCTGCGAGGGGAAAAGGATGGCTAACCAATCTATCTGGCGTAGGTCATTGATTTCATTTTCATTTCATTTTATGAAGGAGGGTAGCCCTTCAACCAGAGTTGTTTTACAAGGGGCCCTCCACTTAAAAACATTAATATACACTTACATACTAAAAAAAATAATTACAATATAAAAACCATAATATAAAACCTTATACAATATTTACAAAATCTAACATAATAGAAAGGAAAAAGGAAACACTCCTTAATAGATTTTTTAAAACTATTCAGGGAAGATGCCTGTTTGGTGTCGGCAGGAAGTTCGTTCCACACTTTTGCTCCACGATAGGAAAAGCATTTTTGCCCATTACTTGACTTTTTCATGGGTAATCTTAAATCTGTCTGAATTGCACAGGACATACGAAGAGCACTTTGACTTTCGGGTGAAAAGGCCACACAAGTATTGGGGAGCCAGTTCATGCAGGGACTTGAAGAACATTATTTTAGATTCACTAGCGATGAGTTGTTCAATGGTCTTCCAGCCCAGCTGGTCGATAAGTGGTCTGCTTGGGGTATCAAAGCTGCTGTTGGTTATAATCTCGGTTTTGAAGTGTTTGCAACTGATTAAGCTCAGTCGAACAGGCACAACCCCAAACAGAGCAACAATATCGAAGGTGTGGCTCGACAATAGCTGCGTAAAGAGTCTTCAGTGTTTCCTTCGGTAGGAACGTCTTGGCATGTTTTAAAAGCCAATAGCTCTAGAAACTTTGGTAGAGACAGTCTTGATGTGTTCCTTCCAGTTAAGAGAGTTGTCGATCTGCACACCAAGGTATTTTGTTTTTTGGATTATTTCGAGCTCATTGTCACGAATTTTCAAATCCAAGTCTTCATTTCGACTTTTGAGGATATTATGCTTTTGCTTGGTGGAGACAAGCATGGAATTTGTTTTTGCAACGTTTAAGGAGAGCTTGTTGCCTTGAAGCCAAGTATCCAGTTGTTTGAGGTCGTTATTAATGGCCTCGTTCAACACATTTATGTCCGAAGACTGGTAGCACAGACTTGTGTCATCAGCATACATGGAAACAGCTGAATTTTGGACAGCTTGCGGCAGATCATTGATATAAATAAGGAAAAGAAGGGGACCCAGACACGAGCCTTGGGGAGCACCAACATCTTGATAAATGATATTTCATCGTATTTGGTAACGCTACGAGTCTCAACAACTTTCTTTTTGTTTTCCTTTTGAGTCTCAATCTGGGGGGGGGGGGTACTTGACTAGTAAAGTGACGGGGGTGTGCGGCAAATCTCTCCACACCCTGTACCCTGTCGTATAAAGTATGGCCCAAAAGTATATACCCTGTCACATAAAATTTTGCCAAAATCCATTGTTTCAAGAGAACTCTAAAAGGCATCCGTCCACGTGATACCCTGTCGCATAATTTTCTTATCAATTGTAATAACCTGTCGCTTAATTTTATCAGAAAAGGACACCCTGTCGCATAATTTTTACCGTAAAAGGACACCCTGTTGAGCGGCACATCCCGTCAAGTCAAGTATGGGAGTACACCCCTGCGGGGTCTCCATACATTAACTTTCCTCATCCCATACACGATATAATGATCAACCATCCCAATTCGCAGAACATCAGCCCTTAAAATGCGCTTAGGACTCGTTGCAGAAAAATAGTCTATAAGCGTTTTCGTGGTTCGTTGCTCATTCCTTTCATTACTTGTCACAGCAACTCTTGTATACTTATGAATCATTTGAGAATATTGAAATTCGGCAAAATTTGTTTGAGCATTTTGGCGTTTCCATTATGATTACTTTTAAAGTCGCAATTGGTATCACCTATCAATATGGTCTCTTTTTCTTCCTTGTCCTTGTTGGGGATATATGGTACTCCCCCTATTGTTTTCTCGCTTTGTTTTTGGGTCAGCTTGACAGCCAATCAGCGCGGGGACTATGAACGCATGCGCTGTAGACATATGTTGATCATTCAGCCGTTGCCAAGATCTTTGTTCATGTTATATCAATTCTTGGCTGCAGTTGTGTTTGGTACGTGCCTGCCAAAAATAGCAAAGAAAGATTTCATGACCGATCGTTCTGGAAGCTTAGTACAGGAGTAAATGTTGAGCGGTGGTTCTCACACGTGGATAAATTGGCCCAAGCAAAACACCAGCGCTCCGAGCATTGAAGCGCAGATTTCACACCTGTATTGACGAAATTTCGACGAGCCCATTTGAGACAAACCTATGCGGTTAGACACTGAAACCCAAACAAAGATGGGAAGGCCTCCTATGAGAGTACCCTTTACTTATCAGATAAATGCATTTCTTTGCCAAGCATCCATGAAACGATATCGTGAGAGGGACTTCGAAAACTGTTATTATTATTCCCCCTTGTTCTGTGGCGGATGTGATTTCCTTCGAATGTCCGACTATCGGTTGCCTTTCAAATGACCAAAAATTCCTGATGAAAATAGTGACATAACGTAATCAAATCGACAAAATTTTACTCACTACGCATGCGTTCACAGTCCTTGAGGTGATATCCACTGCCTCGTCAACTTGAGCTCGCACGTATCCCCAACAAATCAACTCAGTGTATATGTTGCTCTTTAAGGGAGTCCCCTTTTACCACCATGAAGCAGGACGCCGTACAGATCTCTCTGGTTTTGTCTTGAGCATGAACACGAAAAGTTGGAGCTCATAATTCCATTTTCAGATGACTAATTTCTTCCCACGATATGCCAAACTTCAAGTTGAAATGTCTAGCATGTAACTAGGGTCAATAGAAATCATTAGGTTTATAAACTTTTTCTCTGTTTTCCATCAAACATGGGGACTTTTTCTTGGGACACCCGGTATTTTAGCCATCAGTTATTTTGTTGCCAACGAAAATGAAATTATTAATAAAAATTATAATAATACGACTCATTTCCCTACGCTTGACGCTTAAAAACAGCACGTAGTCTAATCACTGCAAGTGGATGGTGTATGGGCATATCCCTTTTCTAAAAATCTTCTTCAACCCACTCTCGGTCAACTCAAATCAAAATGGAAAGTGATTTTCATTTCAGAATTCCATCTCAAGACCCCGCCCGCCTCAGCTGTTGTGTGATAAGTTTGATCTAGTCCAAAAGACCCCTGAGTACTATCTGCTTACAGTAATTTAGCACAAATTTAGGTATTAATTCTTTTTATTTGTTACTTAGTTTCTTTACCATTATTCTTAAATTTACTAACCACTAACCCAACCTGTGCGTAATACCTATTTTATATAGGTTTTGTACAATAATTTATAGATAGATAGATAGATAGATAGATAGGTAGGTAGGTAGGTAGATAGGTAGATAGGTAGAAACGGTAAAGCTCCGTACTGATTCTGCATGAAACTTTTCAGCTGCTCTACAAAAAGTTCGACTAAGGGACCAGTCATTATTAATGGTGGGGGTGGGGCGGGGATATTGAGGGGGCCATCTATGATTTGTCAACCTTCAAGGGGGCCAGATAAAAAATGAGTAAACAAGAAGGGGGGCCACCAAAAATGTCAGTCAAAATTGACAATTGTAACTAGATTTACATTAATCTACACTATTCTTGAGAATATAAGATGAGCAGTGGGGTGGCTTTTCCCAAGACAAACTGTTCTCCTCATGGCCCAATTCCTTTAACCCAGGGTTGGTGCTACGCTTGACTTATCAGGTCATGGCTTCGATGATCTCTGTTCATTGGAGAGTCTCTTGGTGCAATGATCTGTCTTGGCTAAAGTCCCTGCTAAACTCACCCCACAGATCTGTGACAGGCTCTTATAGTACAATGCAGAGAACGTTAAAGTTGAAATGTGTATTGCAGTTATAACAGTTCACAGTTCTGTTCAGTGAAGCTGCAGCAGTTATGGATTGATGTCATCATCACTTGAATCAGGGCTTGATTCTGACAGCTGATCTTTTTTGCTTCAAAAGCAGCCTGAATTATCAGCTGCTTTCAACTCTTTCTTCTCTTTGCAGAGCTTTCCTTCCTAGCCTCTACCACATCCACCATCTTTTGCAATTGATTTTCTTTAAATGATTTTGCCTGATCTGTCAGCACACCTTTTGCGAGCAGACTTTGGGTGCCAGCTCTGTGCAATTTGCGGCTCAATGGGCCCAGAGGCGCGGGATGGGGGACAAGGGAGGCGGTCGCCCCTCCAATCCAATGGTCTCCAAGACCACTTTTCTAATTCTTCTAATTCCGGCTTAAAAATTGCGGGGGGGGGGCGGGGAGGGAGTCAAACCGATGATCCTGGCAATCATAATGTGTATGAGTATAGGTTTCTACAATCTTGCCATTTTGATTGCATCTTCCCACGATATGTACGGCATTGACGCGAATTATTTTCCTGTGGCGAAGCCCTACCCCCGTTCTACGTACATTCCTTGTCTGCATATCAACATCGCTTGTGGAGGACGTAAGTCGAGATCTTTTTCACGAACGCGGAGAAAGAAGTTGGTTGGTTGGGTATAGATAGCTAGTGCATCGTAGAATCGTTCGCCAAAATGCTGGAAAGTGACTGGGAGACTTGTATTAATCTACAGCATAAGATGGCTTTTTGAAAACATTTCTAGACAAACTATTATTGTCCAGGACTTACATTTTTGAGGCCATGGAACTTCGATTGTGAGGACCGTGTAGACCTTTCTTGGACAAAATGGAGTGTGTTTGCGCAAATATTTCCCTGCAGAGGTGATGCATTGAAAATAGTTACAGAATTGTGAAAGTTTCCCATTCGGTCTTGGTATAGATGGCATGTAGGACAGACAGGCATTTTAGGCCAAAGAATATCATCATGTTTGAAAATTTTTACCGGAGATGCTTATCTAAATATTTGTTGCAAAGTGATCAACAATCCCAATAAAGCACATCCTAAAATGTGATCGGTAGAAGTGTTCTAAACCAAAGTATGCACGAAAATTTTCTTGGAGGCTTTGCCCCCAGACCCCCTCAATGTTATACCAAACTTTGGAGTTTCTGCTGAGCCTGATGCCCTCTTTTTCACAAACCGCTTATACTTCATATATGTGAATCTAAGAGTACAAGATAGCCCTTTGACAATTCTATTAGAGAATGATGTGTGCTACATTGGTCCCAGAAATTTTTGGGGATCCGAAGGTTGGACGCTCAGTCGCTGGTTGAACGTCGCTTTCCAATTGTGGTACCCTACCCCACCCTACTCGCGACATTTAACTTAATCGTTTGTCTTTATGTCAATACATAAAAGGGGTGTTGGTCACATTTATAGCCAAAGTAGATGGCGTGGTCCATGAAAAATTTTCTGGGGCTCCGCCCCAGACCACATGCTCCCTGACCCTCTAATAAGGAATCCTGACTGGGCCACTGAATGGGCCAGATTTCACCTTTCAAATACGGAAAGAAAACTTACCTTGCTCAATATTCCTATTGATGTCCTCAAAATATGTGTTTTCTTTCCCTTTTATGGGGGGGGGGTTATGAAAACTTATGCTTAGATTGAGGGGGTAGCATTTTAGCTGTATTAAACTTAGGGGGGTCAAGAAAATAGCAACACTCTTTCAAAAATATCTTCCGCCCCACCCCCCACCATTAATAATGACTGGTCCCTAAGTGGTGTTGGAGCTTCTTATCACTATTGCGTACATTCGAATTCGGAGCTCCCTGATTCGAACACTCTACAACGCGTATCAATCTACCGTTCGATAAGCGTTCTTTATCAGAATGTAGCTAAGACCTTGCTCCTAAGACTGCGTTTACACGATGCCGACACATTTTGAAAACGGTGAAAATGTGACGGGTACGCCTCCCGTTCACACAGAAACGGCACCGGCAGATTTTGAAAACGGTAGATTTTCAAAACAACTCTTGCGGGCGCGTTTTTAAAGTGGCATAGTGAGAAAACTCGCAAATGATGAAGGGTGAACATCTTTCGAGGCATTTTAGAGAGAGACTGATCGATTCTTAGGGTGTAGATAGATTTCTTTGTCCTCAAGGTCTGGAACGACGTTTTAACCGTCAAATTTCCTACCGTTTTCAAATCGTTACGGCATCTGCGTCCACACGATGCCTCGATGATTGTCGTCACTTGTCAACCATAAAGGTAAAAACCGCCTTCCTCTAACCATATTTTGACCAGCTGACGACGGGGCAACAAATGACGTTTTTACCGCCTTTGCAGCTCTAGAGAAATAAGGTCCTCAGTGGAGTGAAAACAACAACAATTCATCTCAACGATATAATATTATAGGGTGTCTCAAAAAACTTGTTCGACGTTTGATAAAATAAGGTCAACGTGAACAAGCTCATGGAAAGATAGCCCTGTTCCTAGGATTATGAAATAATTTTAGAGATTAAAATGGTGCAAACCAGTTGAAAATTCACTAAGTTACGAGCTCTCGAAGATCAAAACTATGCGATAGCTGAAACCAGAGACCCCCCCAGATTACTGGTATTGCAAAAAGCTCGAAGACGAAAGTAAGAGAAGCTTATCCAATGTCATACCTCTTGTTGATATCAGAGCAAACCAAATAGGACTTCTAAAGTAAATTATTTCTTGCGATCATTCTCTAAATTTCCTTACATTGCATAGGTCCAAAATGTGGTTCAGAACATAATCGGCGAGAGACTGAATCTGTTTCCTCAAAGCATCTATATTCTTGACAGCTAGGTTATCGAAAATCTGTTTGAATCCAACTTGGTTCACCCTGAAACAATTGAGAAATAACAGAAACGACGGCATATGGAGCTTTTACCAAAAATGCCATTTCGAGGCCTAAACTTTAAATGCTTGTAATTCCATGACTTTTTAGCGGATTTGCAAGATTCTTGTGTCAAAAATTGGTCTAAAATCTCAGGAAAAGGTTGACGTAACCAAGGGTGCATTCAGCGTATCGTTATTTTTTAGTATTTAATCAAACGTCGAACAATTTTTTTGAGACACTCTGTAGTGCAACTTGAATGTCCAGATGGAGTAAGGCTATGGTTTTATCAGACAATTGACTCTGGTTTTATTATTCTAAAGAAACTTATGTCTTTCTCTTCATATCTAAGAATGTTACTGATGTGAATTTGCCTTTGTCTTTAAATACTAATCCAGGCGCGCAAATGAGAATTTTACTCCAGATCATTTCGAAAGGTGATGTCATCGGGACGATTCGTTGTCAAGCGCAGTTTGATTTGATGATAAGGCGGAGGATGAGGAAAGCGACTACAATCATTGTAAACTTCATTTTATCGACATTCCATTCTTTTTCATTTTTTTTCATTTTAATTCTTTTAAGGAGGGTTGCCCTTCAACAAGTTGATTTTCAAGGAGCCCTCCAATAAAAACATTAATTACAATCTAAGATGTTATATGTTATAAAATGTAATTGGCAATTCGAGGAGACTTCTTATTCACGAGAGCCGCCTTATTTTTGATTTGTGTCCACTTTGGTCTCGGGCCCTTTACGCGAAGGAAATGTATCGCTTTGGGCTTTTATATGGTTTGTTCCTGGTAGGCCTATAAATTGCCATGTTTAATCAAATTAACTCAACTAATTTTTTTAACCGTTTATGTCAATTATCTATACCGTTCAAAAGTTTACAGTGGTTGTCGTCGCTTGCCTCACCCTCTGATGTCACCTGGGATGTCAGTATTTCAAAACTCAAACAGAAAGCGAGAGCAGAAATTGTGAAAGACTCTTCAAAGCCAGCTTAAAATGACTTGAGAAAACACGGAATGGTTAAGAAAACACAGAATGGTTTAAGAAAACGAATTCTTTACTCGATTATCTTGATTTGCTGACCCGCAAAGTGATTTGAAAGCAAACTGAACATCTTATTGGCGTTGATGCAAATTCCTAATATTAAACAGCGATTCCATCATTCCATTCCGTCATTCCGTATTCCGTGTTTTAAAGATAGCCTCGCAATAACTCCAACAAACATTGGCACTTGTGCTCGTAGAAGTGAGGGTCGTAGGGAGTCAACGAAAACCGCCAAAATAGTCCAGAAAAACCGCCTCAAAAGTCAGCTAAAACCGCTTTCACATTATTTCTGCGCTTTGCATGTACTTGCTCGGTTCTTTGCTGCAGACGACTGCCTCGTCGCTGGCAAGAGGCGAAAATTAGTATAATACTGATAATAATAATAATAATAATAATAATAATAATAATAATAATAATAATAATAATAATAATAATAATAATAATAATAATAATAATAATAATAATAATAATAATAATAATTTATTTAAGGTTGGTATGATAAAAATAGCTAAAAAACTAATTAAGGCCAACCATTTAACAGAAGTGAAACTGAATAATCCTATTTACATCTTGCATAATCTACAGATGCAATCGCTGAAATGATGTTGTTTTATTTTCCTCCTAAATTCTGTCAAGGTATGAGACTCTTTTATTTCTAGCGGCAACGATTGCCAGAGTTTGTGCCCAGTGTACCTGATTGTCTCTATACCATACGCATTTGTGCGTGGAATTGGTACTGACATGTGGTCATTACATCTCAGGCTATATGAGATGTTCTTCTCGACAAAGATTTCACCAATGAATTTAGGATTAAGGTCATGTTTCGTCTTATAAATTTCTGTAGTTAGCAACTGTAGATTGTTTTGGTGAATGGTGACTGAGGCTGCCTTTATCAACAAGTCTTCAAAATTTGAGGACGTATTCTTGAAAGCGATTCTTAAAGCTCTTTCGTGGATTTTATTTATTTTGTTGTTCACGTTTCTATCATGAAACATCCAAATTACAGGACAATAGCTAAATTGGGACAATATAAAAGCATTCATCACTGTCTGCAATTTCTCCTGGTCCATGAATTTTGCAACTCGTGCAAGCGCATGAAGCTTCTGGTCAGCTTTTTTGCATATATTTTCAACGTGACACTTGAAATCTAAGTTTTTATCAAGTGTTATACCAAGGAGCTTTCCTTTGTCAGATTGTTCTATACAGGACGTGCCTACGTTCACTGAAGTGCTGGACGACTTACTTCCGAATAACATAAAATGACACTTTGCATCATTTAGCTTCATATGGTTGCCAACAAACCACTTGGATAGGAGGCTCGCATCCGCCTCTAACTTATATTGAACATTACTTACATCAGAATCGCATGCAAAGATAGTCGTATCATCTGCATAATTGCAGACCTCAGTGTCATTCACCAAAAAGAAAATATCATTAATAAGTGTATTGAATAGAAGGGGTCCCAAGACTGAACGTTGCGGAACACCTTTTGTTGATTCCTACCATACGCTGAATGAACCATTTACTTTGACCCTCTGTTTTCTTTCATTGAGATAGCTGTAAATGAGCTCAAGTGCACTTCTGCTAAAGCCATAAGCATGGAACTTAGCAATAATCATAATCCAGGCAATCAAATGCCTTAGAAAGATCCATAAGAAGCGCACCTGCATGACCATTTTTATCAAGAAACTCCCTGCATTTTCAACAAGTCTCATAAGTGCATGCTGTGTGCTATATCCTTTGCGAAAACCACGAAGATATATAGACATTACTGGTTCCATAAAGGGAATTATTTGATCTTGTATAATTCTTTCATATACTTTGGAGACCGCAGGTAACACAGTTATAGGTCTATAGTTTTTCTTAATGAAGGAATCTTCGCTTTTGAGCAAAGACAATATTTCTCCCATTTTTAACTCATCTGGGAAAACACCAGTAACCAAACTGTTATTAATCAAATTTTGAAGCTGAACACCGAAAATATCAAAGTGCTCCTTGAGAAGCTTCGTAGGTAGGCTGCCTACGGGGCAAGACTTTTTCGGGTTAAGCTTCTAAGGGTTAAGTTTTAGTAGAATGTTCATAAAATCATATCGTACTGGACAATAATTCGTAGATTTTATTGTCAATTTTGTGATAATGTGACTCCTCAAGTCATATTTTGTGAAGAAATCTCGAAACCATTGAGAAAGAGAGGAACCGTAAAATCGTCATTCTTACGGCCAAAAAACGTTAAACCGTTCCAAAAAACAGCCAGAAACCGCAAACCGTCAGCCCCTATGACCCCCACCTAGAAGGATGAAGTCATACATAATTATGCTGTAATGCTCCCTTGGATAGAAAATATAGAAATGAGTGAGAAAATCTTGGAACGAAGTTGCTAATTTCAGCCAGGTAAAATGTAAAATTCATCTGAACATGATATATCTGCCAATATCATTGCCTTTGCATCCAGAGAGCAGTGGTCTTTCGAGTGGGATCGTTTTTACTCAATCAGTCGTAAAAGTTTCTTGCAGCAGCTTCTTGGCATCTGATTATCTGATTTGTACATCATCATTGCATTGCTGTCCGGAAAAGAGGCCACCTCATGAAAATGTACAAACTGGTGGAAGTATCCCAGAATGCATTCTGTGTGACGTAAAGTTGCTCTTTGATAAGTCTTGTCTTTCTTTACGAATCTTCCTGTGCTGGTGATGGTCATGATCGAGAACTGAAAGACATTTTGGGAAAAGATCAAGCCATTTCTCGCCACTACACCAACAACCTGATTGGTCACGGACAAGATTTATTCGTCATTCTACTATAAAAAGGCAAAATGGGATGTAAGTTAACTTTTTCTGAAGGATCTAGAATGCTTTTCGGATGAGTTCTTTCATTGAAAGTAGCTTCGATTTAAGCATACGTGTCATTAGGCCCAAAGCAATTTTTAGGCCTAGCATTGTAGTTGATGAGACTCTGTGAGATCTTTCGTTTCATTTCAGTCAAATTCCTGGAGATTTTGAAGCCATTCATATCTGTTCTGCCAGAAGTATCAAAGCCAGAAAGAAAGGTAGGCATGATATCAAACTTTCAGTTTCATATCGATGTTTGTTTTCTTGTTGTGATTATTTGTATGTCAGTCATCATTTGGTGGTTTGTCAAAGGAAGCTCCAGTTTGGAAAGTTTGCCTTGTGCAGCCAAATCATCTACCATGCACTGCACATTAAAGGGCAAGAATTCTGGATGGTGATACTTTCTCACATTTCATACCATATTATACATCCTAAATCTTTTGAAGCCCAAAATATTAATGTCAGAAGCATTTCCACTGTTTGAAATTGTAATATTTTGCTCATGAAACACTTTGCATTGAAAAGGAATGTGGTGAGAGGATTGATTGTTGAAAGATATTATATTTTCTTGAACTGCATCCTGCACTGCAAAATAATCATGAACATCATCCTCAACAGTAATCATTCATGAAAATTTCTGACCAAGACCTTAAAATGAAGCAAAATTTATATACGTGTGATATATTTAGTCTGAAATGAGCAAAGATAAGCTGAAAATATGTAGTTTTTTAGTCATCCCAGATTTCTGTAAGTTCATCCAAAATTCTGTGAAACAGTGTTGCAAATATTTTGTTAGAAGAGTTTTGTCCAAAATTTAGTCATTTAAAGTTTCTGGCTTTTGATTAAATCTCAGTCATATGATGATTAGACTGTGTAGGATGATGTTTACTGACTGAAGGAATGTGGAAGAAGTAATGATTCAATCAATTTAGAGGTGAATCAGAAGGGGACATACAGAGTAGAAGCAGTTGGTTGGGTGAAGTGACATGTGATATGGTTGAAAGAGAAGTCATATAGTTGGAATTGAATTGAAGATGTTGAGAGCCAAAAGAATACAAGTTTTATTTGGAAGAACTTGAGATCATTAACTGCTGCTTCTGGACAGCCTTGGTTCTAGGTGCAAACTTTTCCTGGAACAATGGAGGAAGCAACATGCCTGTTGCTTAGAGACACAAAAACAGGGCATAAAGGAACTTGCCTGAAGCGGGAATCCCCCACATATTTTGCAAACTTTCAAGGCTAGAGATAGTTGCCAGAGATAACCAACAAATACTACTGCTGCATTTCTTTCTCCCAGCAAAATCTACAAATTTGGAAATTGCTATAAGTTTTCAAATGATATTTTAAAAGAACCAAATTTCAAAGCATTTTAACACTAATGACAATCACGCTCTTTCACTGAAAGGTTGTGAGATCAGATCTTTTAGAATAATGTCTAAACTGTACAAATAGTGGAAATTTCTGTTTAAAGGGAATAGACATAGCTATATCTCTTAGTTGCTATAAATAGGCTATAGAAATCGCCTACATATTCATTGTTTCCTTGGCTCCACAATGGATTATTATTATTGTTATTATTATTAGTATGCCTTCAGCACGCTCACCTTTCCTTATGTCTTTGGCGCCCCTCTCCAAATTGCCCCCTTCAACTTCAGGATGGATCCGCCCCTGGTCTCAACTCCTCATCACAGGAAAGGTAGAATCAATACAACAATGAAGCAGAGCTTATAAAGCAGAGGTTGCAAAACTGGCAGCTTCTGTAGGATATTCTTGACGTGCTGCAATGCTGATATGAGCCAGTTGACCATGTATGATACCTGTTGACTGTCTAGATCTGTGAATGAAAGTTAGTAGGGACATTGAAGATCTCATGAGGTTCATGAGAAGTAATTTATTTCAATCATGATTTTACTGAAAATTGGGACAAATTTGCTTTAACACCCTTGCCTGAGAGGGGATGAATTGATGATACTGGCTGTGATGAATATAAACTTGATCTTATGATGCATGAAAAACTAGATGGTGATGACATTTAAAAGTGGACAATGATAACATCCCAACCTTTCATCAAGAAGCCCAGTGCATTAATCGTCATTGAAATGTGGTTGATGTCCGACAACATTCTCTTTTGTACTTTGAATTTACAATAAAGCCGTTTGGAGAAACACTGGCCCATTTATGTCTGAGTTTCTTACATTCAAATACTGTGTTTGTTGCATCTTGCCAACACTGTTCCAGCAAGTTGAATTTAGAGCTGTTTTCAAGTGGCAAAAGCTGTGGCTTAGCAAACAGTTGAATAAGCTGTTGGATGGCTATGGGATTTTAAAGCCTGTGGGGTTTGGCTCTGTTTTTTCACACTGTGTGATTTGAAATTTGCATTCAAAAAGGCTGTAAACAATGAGCAATAGAAACCACAATCAAACCAATTCGACAGAAAGTTGCAAGATGGATTTGATTGGATCATAAACGATGTGTAAAAAATCATAATTGATTACCACTGCACATCAAAGCAAGGCTTTTGATTTTGGTAATTTTTCGACAAATGGAAAAAGTATGGAAAAAGTATGACGAGAGCGAGTCTCGAACTTGCAACCTTCTGCTTTCATGGCAGACGCTCTACCGATTGAGCTATCCTGTCGCCGGTCCTTTCGGTTTGGCTCGTGGATATCCAACTCGGTGTGGTGACGTAACCTGTATAATGTCTAGCCCACGTGACCCAATGTCCTAAACGCAGACCAGCTCAATGCCCTTGACGCAACCCTGACAGAATTATGTCACCTTAACGTCATACTTTTCCCTTCCATTGTCTTACAGAATATTTGGTAGAATTTTATAACAATGATTTTGGTAATTTTTCGACAAATGGAAAAATGGAAAAAATATGACGAGAGCGAGTCTCAAACTCGCAAGGCTGTTATGACATTTGCTTCATTGTTGCACAGACTCTTTTTCTCTCAAGGAGCAGTTGAGGCTGCATGCAGGTCACCCACACATTACCACAACTCAATTAGTTATGGAGGTACTTGAATTGCCTTTATGAGTTAATGGCCACCAGGCTTTATTGAGTTTAATTTGCCACTTTTTCCCTGCAGATTCAGTTCAGAGAGAAGGTGCTATGGACTGCAATCACTCTGTTCATCTTTCTTGTGTGTTGTCAGGTAATGATACCAGTTCTTGAGTGGACACCTTAGGGATTTGCTTTTTGTTGCAAAAGTTTAGATGCAGTTTGTGGGTGGCCTTTCCTGTTACTAAAATATTTGCAACCTTTTGTTTTAGTAGAGCACTATTGCCCTGAATAGGTCTAATCACAAATTCAATTAAAGATATTCCTATTAAAGTGCATGACTCCCAGAGATGTTTTCTTTGTAGACTGCATTTTGTTGCCAACCATTATTTCTACACCAAAACATTTTTACTCACCTTTCCCCTCAAAACTGTGGCTAACATCAGCAACAGTCAAAACCACATCTTGCCACTATTTTCATCCTGAATTGGTCAAAACAATTCAGGGCCTCAGCAGGGAAACGTTACTAGGAGGGAAGAAAGGAATTTATCGGTTACTAGAATTTCACCACTGTTACTACACTGATTGGACTTTAAGAAAATGTGTATGACATATGGCATTTGACCTTCTGGACAACAGAAGAATTTAACAAACAAATCCCACTTTTCCTGTGTCGATGAAGCCCAAATTTACTGTGCATAAAACTTAACTGTTGTAGTGAGGAAAAGGAATCATTAGTGGCATGCATACAGTACTTCTTATGTGTGATTTGTAGATGGGATCTACCAGGTGAGTCAAAAAACACACTTGGCGCTTGAGAGGCTACTGCTCCCTGAGCATATAAGCAGTGATATTTTGCAATACCTGATTGAACACCTAACATGTTCAATTATTTTTAGAAATTTTCCTGACTAAAATTGGTCACTTCGTTCCGATTCTGTAAGCGATTTTCTAAAATGACCCCTTTGAGTAACCTCAAAAAACATGCTAAAATTGCAAGCAAAAAGTCCCTAATGCGTTAACCTCACAGCGATGACTTTCAGCATGCTTTAGTACGTGCTTTCTCTTTGACAAGTTGAAAAGTCTTCCCCCTAGTGTGAATAACTCATTCAAGGGGATTCCATTCTCTCATGAGGACAAAATGCATGAACACATTCAAGAGTCATTATTGTTAGGAAGGAGAACAAAGAGAAAGTTTGCTTGCTGTTTTCGCTTGTTTTGGCAGGTTTTCGAAAGGGGCTTTCCACAGAAAGTCTCTTATTTTGACTGGAAGGAATGGCCAATTAAACCCGGGTGAATTACTGGACCTAATTTGACATATCGGGGATAAAATAAGACAGTTTTCAATTTCATTGCTTTGATATTCAGGGAGCAGGATTTTTTCGAACGCCGGGCGTTTTATTGACTCACCCGGTATATATCTTTGTTCAACTATGTACTTTTTAAACACTATGAAGTATGTCAAGGTTAAATGGAGGGTACTTTTGATGATACCACAGAAAGGAAGGCATGTCTTTCGCTTTTAGTTAATCTTTGCAGTTACTTTTGTTTAGATTGTTGTTTCAAAATGAATGGTTCGATCTAGGAGAACTTCTGATAACAGTGTAACATTTCGTACTATTTCAAGGAAGTTGTTTTCTGAAACGTATATGTATATTATATATATATACATAAATGTAACGTTATATATATAACGTTATGTATATAACGTGTAACATTATGAGTAATAGTGAGCATTTTCATTCTAACATAGATAGCCGGGAATATAGGATAAATTATTTGTTTAATTGTGACTCGTCAAATGTTGTGTATTTGTTGGAATGTACCGTTTGTGGCGTACAATATGTTGGTAGCACCTGCACACCTTTTAGGCTTAGGTTTAACAATTACACGGCGTGTAGTCGTAAGTTTAATTTGGGGGCCTCAGTACCCCAGGTGGAATTCTTCAGACATTTTACTGAAGAAGGCCACCACGGGTTTCTGAAGGATATTAGCGTTAAGATAATCGATAGGCTAATGGGGGGAAATAGGATGGGGGAAAGCTTCTGGCAATATTGGCTGGATTGCTTTGCCCCCAAGGGTTTAAACACTAGGCAGGTTGATACATAGATTTCATTATTTTTTACATTTTGGTTGTTGTGTTGTTTTAATTTTGGCGCTGAGCTTTTCGTTAGGGACACACACGATTTTTAGGGTTTTCTGTTCTGCCAATCCTCTCTCGGATCTTTCTATTGTTTGTTTTGTTGTAACATGCGATCTTTCCTAGCTTTGGTGAGATAGACACAGCCACCGACTTCAGCAGTTCTTTACTCTGCGCTTTCTTTGATACATTATAATTACGCATTGTAATAGGTAGGACCCGCTTAGGCTATTGTTTTGTTTTCTTTGTAATTTCGATGTCTTTATGTATGCTCCGTCTAACGAATGTGTTCTTTCTGAGTTTCTATATCTATTTTTATTAAATATTGAGATTGAGCTAATGAGTATATATATATATATATGGATGCTTTTTTATTTTGTCAGGTATCAAATATATACGTTTTATTTCACCAATACATTCTATTTTTTTGACCACAGATACCTCTCTTTGGTATTATGTCATCTGATTCTGCTGATCCCTTCTATTGGATGAGGGTCATCATGGCATCAAACAGGGGTATGTTCTGTACCTTTACAAAATTATTTCTACCTTTTTCAGTTCACAGTTAAGGTTTCTTCTCTGGTTGGTCCAAAGAAGCACAGTTTTTGACTCAAGGAGAAGTCTATGTCCAGGTCATTAGGCTAACCATTATTACTTGTGGTGCCTCCTTTTAGGTAGAGGGCAATTCTTTTTGATACTTGAATTCAGGGGCGCAAATGCAAAATTTTTTCAGGGGGTGTGCGTTCAAAGGACCGAGTTTTTTCCACGAGGGACCGACTTTCCAAACAGATTCTGTTGCCAAAACGCCATGATTTAATGAAAATACAACTAAAATAACAGGCAGAATTATTTTCAGAACTATCGACACGAACCAAACATGATTGTAACTAACCCTAAGTTGTCTCTGAGTAGTATTTTTAGCCATCTCCCCTGAATAAGGACACGCCCGTTGAGACAAAACTTGGGATGTTGAAACCAAATGCGAGTGAAGCAAGCAAAAATTGGGTTCGGGAGCTTGCCCCGAGGGGAATTTTTTGCTATCACACACTTGAGATCGTTGGAAAATGCCCCATTTTGTGAAGAATTCGCCTTTTAAAGGTGCAATAGAAATTGACCAACAGAAGGCTTTCCCGGTAAATTCTGAAAAAAGAACTTAAAATCAATTGGTAATAGATTGGTTTTTACTGTAGTTCTATGAAGTATACGCATTATGGTTTGATATTTCTAATACGTTCTTTGCAGCTTCATTTGCTTTAATCTTCTTTTCCGTAAGTCTGACTCTCAGAGCCTTCTTCCGTGAAAAAGGAACAAACCTAGCGAATTATTTTGGGGACTGCGACGGGCCGAAAGGAATTAGAATGGTCCTATCAAAACCTCAAAAATAAATACTGTATGCATTTTAGGCATGCAAGCAATATTCTTTTTGTTATGTTGACCACGACTTTGTGTTGGTCCTGGTGAAATCACCAAATGCCACATGTGGCAGGACCACCGGGAAGATTAATGTGCCACGGTCCAAAGGCGTTTACGTGGTAGACTTAAGTCAGAGGCCCACCGTCCAAGGGGATGCGGAGGTGTACTCCTCTGGTAACAATTCTTAAATCAAGGTGACTAAAGTGTAACCAAAAACTGTGTAGAGTTATGTCAACTTTGATTTGCTGACTTCGATAAAGTCTGACCGTGCAAAGGCAAAAATCGGATGACTGATGCCATGGCCAGACTGTCGAATTCGATTTTTCAGGAATTGGATGTGTTCTATCCATTCCTTTCGCTATATCGAACGGAAAATGAATGAAATTTTTCCTCACCCATGCTGAAGGTCATGGTTCCGCACTGCAATGCTTTGGAGATCACGTAATTCTTTGCGATTCTTTGTGATTTCGTCAAAATCTTCACCAGTCATCCTCAAGTAATTATTATGGTGCTTTTCCTCCGTGAAACGCAAGACTTTTAACGGAGCATCGTAAGTCAAAATCGGTCCACACACGGCATGGACTGCTCGTTGTAACTGCCATGCCTTTGTCCATTTTTCTCGATTTTTCTTCTATTTTTGAGTTTTTTAGGCACCAAACCGATTATTATTGCTGCTGAAGCAACTTCTTCGTCCATTTCTTGCTAAATTTACAAGGAATCCATTTCGATTAAATCTGACCATGTAAAAGCTCACATTTGAGTTGACAAATCTGAAGGAAAAACTGATTCGACAAGTCAAATTCGACAAAATCTGACCGTGAGCGGCTTTAAATGGTTTTTGGCCACAGAACTACCATTATTTTGCAGAATAACGCAAACTAGATATCATTTGAAATAGTTTAGTGAGCGGAACTTGATTCTTGCTAGAGTTGCTACATTTTGTCTACTTAAGGGGGCTTTTGGAAATTTTTTGTTTCATCTCTCGACTAGCCATTATGCAGAAGCAAAGGTTCGATATGGTGATAACTAATAAATAGCCACGTTCTATTCTATACGTTTGTAAGGGCATCTTTTTGGGGGCTGCTCAAATTTCTAATTACAGCACTCTGGAGAAAATTGAATTTACTGTGTTTCAGTCTTTAGGGAAATTTGTTCTCTTGCTCGCCCGTTCCATGTCAATAGTTTAGTTGGTTTCTTTAACTGCTACTCCTTATCACTGTCTCCGCCCCTTCTCGATTTTCAGTTTATCATAGCTAACTGAGAAATTCTTGGTGCTTAATTTTTGATCACGGACTGTGGTATAGAGACCCCTCAGTCATATTCTGAAAAATGCTATGGTCTTAGAGGAAGACTTTGGCAAGTCTAGGGCCCCTATGGCTATGAGCTACAGTTTTTGAACTCTCTCATCCCCTCTCTCGGCCCTGCAAGCGTGCACCGGCCAGTCATTCAACTCCTTCCTTCCAAAGAAGCAGAACTACTGGACATCACCACTGTACGTTAACGCAGCCGCATTGACTGGGACCGACTCCCGGACATTGTTCGTTAATTGGTCCTGCTAAAGAAACAAGATCACTATGGCTCACTTCGAAACAGCATGGAATTAAGAGCAGAATCGGGACCGAATTCTGCTGTAACACAGCTTTGTGGTACAACTCTGTTAGGAACCATTGACAAACATTAAGCGGTTCAAGTTCAGAGCCGGATCGGGACCGACTTTTAAACCACAGAATAGCGACTGGGACCGGATGATGAAATTATTAGGGGGGTGTCACACCCCCTCCCCACACCCCCTCATTTGCACCCCTGCTTGAATTGTGCAAGTCAGGGGGTTGCTGCTGTTCAGTTATCCATGTAAAGTGTATTTATATTGTTTTTTTGCACAATGCCACTACAGTAAAAACCTGCATAAGAGTAATTCCATGTCAACGAGGGACAGCTTGTTAACCATGTACTCTTAGATTTTGCTGATTTTTTGTTTGTCATTTAAGCATGATGATAGTAGCAACGTATCCAAATTTCAGCTTTCTACCATTTCTAGTTCTGGAAATATTGTAATTCAAAGTTTTGACATTTTTGGGCCAAAATCTTAATTGGCAGCCATTTTGAATTTACTCTTTTCATAAAATTAGCTATCTTTTGATCAACTCCTCAGAATTGTGTCATCCAAATGTGGTTTCCATACAAATGTGAGGTGGCAGGCACAAAATAGCCTGAAAATGATGTTAAAACAACTAGATGGTCATAAATGCACAAATAAATTTAGATTGCACAATTTGCCTTTGTTCATATTTCACTATTTTTTTCATGTTGCTTGACTTTGACCAAATTGTTCCTTTGCAAGCTCAAAATAGACACATACACCTATTTTCGTGGAAAAAGTCTTCTGGGAAAAACCTGTCATTAAGGATTTATCCTTGTTTAAGCATTTTGGCATAAATTTGTACTGCGCACAACAAAATGCTACAATACAAACATAGTTGCTGTTGTTGTGTGCAGTACAAATATATGCCAAAATGTTTCAAATATATGCCAAAATGTGCCAAAATGTTTCAACATAGATAAATCTTTAATGACAGGTTTGTCCAAGAAGATTTTTTCCACGAAAGTAGGTGTATATGTCTACTTTGAGCTTGCAAAAGATCAATTTGGTCAAAGTCAAGCAACATGAAAAAAATTAGTGAAATATGAAAAAGCAAATTGTGCAATCAACATTTATTTGTGCATTTGTAGCCATGTCTTTTTGTTTTAACACCATTTTCAGGCTATTTTTGTGCTTGCCACCTCACATATGTATGGAAACCACATTTGGATGACATAGTGCTGTGGAGTTGATCAAAAGATAGCTAATTTCATGAGAAGTGTAAATTCAAAATGGCTGCCAATAAAGATTTAGACCCAAAAATGTCAAAACTTTGAGTTACAATATTTCCAGAACGACAAATGATAGAAAGCTGAAATTTGGATATCTTGCTACTATCAAGATGCTTTGGTCACTAACTAAAAATCAGCAAAATCTGAGAGTACATGGTTAAAACTTTTTCATTTTTGTCCCTGTTTGAAGTGGAATTACCCATAAAAGAACCAGGTGGATTAAGATCATCCAGGTGAAGACTGTTAAGTTTTCAATTGTTTTACAAGACCCTGTCGATTGTATTAATTGTTTAAGAACCCAGGCTGACTTGCAAAATTGTAGGTTCTTATATACAGGTTGTACTGTATTCTGCAGTTTCCTGTATAGAGAGATGACTTCATTTTTCAATATCTGTGTTATTTTTGTTGATTACTACTTACAAGGAAATTGTTGCTTTATATATATATATATAATTGTTTATTGCAAAGAAGATTATCTCTTGCAGCCTTTATTAGCCACCTCATACCTCAGCCAGATTGCAAGTATTTTGATTTTGCAAATGGAAAGCTAAATTAAGAGTTGTTATTGAGGAAACGTTTTGTGGTAGAGTCTCCTGTAAGTTGACCATTGATTGTTTTGTTCACTAGTTTCTAAGTGAATTTTTTTGTCTTATTTCCTTATAGGCACACTCATGGAGCTTGGCATTTCTCCAATTGTAACTTCCGGACTCATCATGCAGGTAGCTTTTTCATTTGACTCATAAGGGCACAGTAAGAACCCACATATCAGAAACTAAATTTCTTGGATCAGGCTGTACATATTCCTATAATAAAAGGAATAAATGTCGAAACATTGGCTGATGGGCTTGTTGTTTTGATGAAAATAGCAGGAATACCCCTGAAAGGCAAGAACTCCTTGACTGATGATAAATGTTGTTGTATATATTTTACATTTTTACTGTATAGGCTCTGTGTCATACATTTCATTCACAAAAGACTCCAAACTATGAAGAAGGGCAGATATACTGTTTTTATTTCATAAGTTTGTTGCCTCAAAGTATGACCTTATGAGACACAGGAAAACTTCAGGCTGATCAGTTTTTTCTTATTTTGGTGCATAGATTTTGAAAGTCAGCCTACAGTTTCTTATAACCGAGTTTCTTGTATGAGGGTTCTTACTGTAAATATGTGTACACTGTCCAGACCTGATACTGAGAGTTTATATACCAGGTGATTCAGAAAAAACATGGAGTGTTTGGCAGACTGTCACATCACATTTAACCACCTGATTGCCTTGAACTAAATCTTTGCATGCACCCAAAAGTTCAACTGGGATCATAGATCTTTCTCCCTGGAAATTAGTCATTTGGTGCATTTTTAAAAAGAGATTTTCTTCGTAAGACCTTGTATGGAAGTCATGCAAAGTGGTGAAATCTTTTGCCAAGCCCCTTCCACATTTTATGTTGGCAAAAGTTTCAGGTACACGTGGTATTATCAGGGGAGAATGAAATAGTTGGAAGGTAGTATTTTCTCCCTTGGGATGTCTTATCATAACTCGCCCTGCTTTGGGAATATGTTTGAAAGACATTAATAATGTGGTAGGTAAAATATGCCATCAAAGTAATAAAAAGGTCATAGAAAATTAAAGGAAAAAAAGCATCTACTTACAAATGTATACTATAATAAGTATTTAAAAGGCAAAAAATAGATTAAAAACACCCCCAGTTTAATGGCAGGGATGGGATTAAAAGGTCAAGACAACCTTTTTCCATAATGGTCCCCCAGAGGTGTTGATGAAAGAAAAGTTTTCACAAAAGAACAGAAAACAATGTTTATTGCTGAAAAGTTGACAGTAAAGTTGCATGTTTGATATTGTTGATGGATAATTTCTGTTAAAGCTTTTAGAAGTTTAAAGATTCATTGTCAACCGGCATGCTTTGGGTAACAACTCTTTAAAACTAGCGACTGAAAAGCCCCCGTGCAAAACAAATACAAAGCCTTCGCTATAATAAACCCAACACAAACACAAGCCCCCATTATGCTATATATCTGATCTTTATCGTGCTTCTCTTTATCTTTCTGTTGAGTTTTAAGGAAGCTCTATTTTCGAAGCTATACAATTTTTGTGCAACATTTGAAAGCAATTCGTCGCCGCAACCAGTGGTTTTAGATCATATTAAGGAAAGGCTTCTATGGGGGCTTTTGTTTGCGTTTGCTTCTTCTTGGCAACTGATCCCAAAGGCTTTGTGATACTTGCATGCATGGGGCTTCATCAGTCAAAAGTTTGAAAGAGTTTGTTTTCAGTTGACAGTCAAGATAATTGCATTGTGGTATTGTTTGTCCACCCAAAGCATGCCGGTTGACAATGGGTCTTTGATAACATGTGTATATATATATATGGGCTATTTTCTCGATTCTGTGTACTTCTTTATCTTGCCAAGAGGTTTCTTTCAAGTAGATCAACACTCTGTAAATCACAGTGGGACTTCTTGCAGACCACACTTTTCCTTAAGCCTGATGCACGCCTGATCTTTGAGTCATTAGAGTCATGCTAAAAAACCCAAAAGACAAAGGATTCAAACTCTAGTCTTTGCCTTTTGGTTCTTTCTGCGTGATATTAACGACCTGAACAACCAAGTGTGAACCAGGCTTTATGTGTACCTGCAACTCTAGCAAGGCTAAGATGCTGAAGAGGCTTGGTTAAAGATTTGATTGGGTTGCAAGAATCCCATACAAGGTCTTACAAATAAAATATTATTTAACAAATGCATTAAGAGGCTGATTTAAATGGAGGAAGTCTTATGATCTAAGACAGACTGTTGGCTGGTTGGAAAAAGTTGGTTTACGATGATCACGTTACTCAATGTGACCCCACAGTCCAACAAAATCCCCACATTTTGTCTAACTTACCCGGTATGTAACATAGGGCAGCTTCATTTTTTACAAAATGGCAGCAATTGTACGTTTCACTTCATCTTCAAGCCATGATTTAATAGTGGTGAACCTTTATTGCCTTGTTACTCACAGCAGACATGATTCATTGCCAGTGAAGATCATAAAAATCAAATACACTTTGAGTATTTTCCCATAGCTTTACTTCAATATCAGCCCCAAAAATTTTCAAGATCAAAATTTTGTGATACATACAGTATCAAATTAAAGCTAAGATGGCAGAGCTAGTCAGCCATCACTGTCATTGTGATCTGATCAGAATGTTTGCTCAATAGTGACCATAGGCGCTGATGATTTCTGGGCACCAGTATCATTTAACCATGCCATCTTCTGTCATTGAAAAGACTTGACAGCATATATTATATGTTTTATGAAAATTCTCACTTGACAGCTTCTTGCTGGTGCCAAAATCATTGAAGTTGGTGATACTCCAAGAGACAGAGCCCTTTTCAATGGAGCGCAAAAATGTGAGTACTGATTTTGAGCTGGTTCATAATCCTTGACTGTTCTTGGAAAATGTAAAATCAGTTACGGTATTTATAAGGTAAAAAGCTTCATGAATGAAAAGTGTGAAGAAGTTAACACATCCTTCCATAGTCCTTTATGAAATTTAGTGGCGTGCTGCCTTTCAAATGCCTTGAAAATATTGGGCATGCAATGGAGAGTGATCTAGAAAAGTGCTCTCTATCAATGTTAAGACACTTAAGGGATTGTCTCCAAATGTTCATGTCAAATTGGTATAGGGAATTTGTAGCATTATATGATATTGATATGATATTCTATAAGCCGCATTGAATTCATTCGTATCGTCACCTTTAGAATCTGTATAAATTCGTATACAATTTGGATGCAATTCGTATCAAATTCATGTAAGCAATTCGTAAACACAGTTCGTATCAAAATCGTATAAGCAATTCGTATACACAATTGGTATCAAAATGATATCACATTCGTATCAAATTCGTATCATAATTGGTATAGAAATTAAACGATTTGTATACAATTCTGATATCTTGTGCGGCTATACGGATTAAATCGTATAACACCAGGGCTTTTAGTGGGGGGGGGGCGCGCGAGCGCGCAGGCACGCGCCCATGCGTTCCTTGGGAGCGAAGGATGGCGCGCCCGGTAATAGAATATTTCCCTTGAAGAGAGCAATGTCCCATTTGGGAGCTTACGCCGGAAAACTTTGTAAACAAATGATTTTTGTTTTAAAACATACCTTGTAACTCCCTGATGCTGATTTTATTCATTGGATGCAGCTCAGCTACCTTGTTTGTTCATTCAACCCAAGTTTAACCAGGCTCATTTTTAGGCCATCTTCTTCCAAGATTCATGCTATCTTAAATGTCAGACTTCTCAAGCAGCTTGCATTCATTGACTTGTGTCTGTCCCTGTCTCACTCACTTGTTCTTGGGAAGTATGACACATACCTTTAGTATCGTTTGGTATTTCTTTCACGCGCTCCACACAGTTCACGCGAGTTTTTGGTCGCGTGCCTTAATTTCTGAACATGAAAGCCCTGTAACACCTTTCACGCATACGATTGAATTCATATCAATTCGTATAAAAGCTATGTGATAATTTGGAGGTAATCCCTTCTAAATGTCACACAATGCTGCTGGAACAACTCATTCATGTCAAGGTAACAAGGTAGAGCAATTGAAAAAAAGGCAGACATTATCAAATTCAACAAAAACGATGACATTATTCTTTCAATCAAATCAGAAACGACATTGTGAATACCAATACCTACAATCTTTGCCAAAACTCTTGAAAAAAATCGCATATTTTTCCACTGCTCTTCCCCTTCCCCCTTACAATGTTAGTTTCTTGTGCGATTACGCAGTGGGTTAGGGCACAACCAAGCCGCCGAATCGCTTTCCTTCAATTCTGGTGATCATATTCTTGGACCAACATTGTTCAGGGGGGCAGGGGGCGTGGAAAAAGCAAGAGGTGAAGTTTCCAGCAATATATTTTGTATCGTCAAGCAGACGAAAAAGCAGCAAAATGAAGTCTTTTTTCAAGTTGTTTTGGCAAGGATTGTCTGAAGAGGTAAATTTCAAAATTGAGTTTTTCAGGTTGAATTTCGAACCACAAGGTAATTCGATGGTGTAGATCACAAATCTGAAGAGAAAAATCACTTTTTAATGATCGTTCGTGGTTTGTGACGTCATATCATATGCGTTTGCGCCACAAGTTTATAGCTGGCTGTAATCTATGGCATTATGCTATATAGAGAGCATATAAGCTCCCCATGTAGTTACCAACAGTGAAGGTCAGAATCCTGATAAGTCATGAAGAAGAGTATAGGGAGTAGTACTGTTGCGTAGTCCTAATTTCTAATTAAAAGCACACACGAGCATCAGCACACTCCATACACTTGAGTCATCCATTGACACAACGATTGACACAACGATTGACAGTCGAGGTACACTCCTTTTAATTCGACTGCAAATTGTGCAAGTTTGTTCTTTTTTAGCTCATCGACTGTTCAAACTTATAAACAATGTATTAACAACCTCACTTAGTTCAAAATTGGACGTGCGGCAGAGTGATAGGGCTCATAGCAAGTGTCAACCTATCTCCTTAAAAGAACTCCACCATGTAATACCTTTTTACCAATGTAGTGTCAATCGTTACAGACCGCTTTTCTGCTGCAATTGTCATTAATAGGAGGTTGTCAATAAGCCATGTACATAGGTTTCAATGATTAACACCCTTGCATGAAAGAATTTGTTGGAAAAAGAAGTCTCCTAGGGAGGAAGGGCTGAAAAGCGCGACTGTTAATCGTGTGTCAACCGTGATACGAAACACATGAAGGCGTGTGACGCAATACAGTGAGGAGCTACTGACATGAAACGCATCATTTACCATTCACGATTGTTCATAGAACAAAAGCTATTAGACATATCAATGATATTTAAATATCTTGCCTTCCAAAATTTTCATTGAGGAATCAATTCTTTGCGGAATAGCCTTTGTTTCAAACTATGGCTTTTAATTGCGTGAACTGGCAATGGCATGGGAGCTGCCACTTTATGGCGGTGTTATGGCAGCTGTGAAGCCATACAAGCTATTTTCTAACTCTCCTTTGCAAAATTCCCTCAAACTACGCGAAAAAATCTTTTGTTGCGTGCTTTGTAAGCGATACTGGTCAAGTGACAGGGCTTTATAAGTAAAAATCCCGCCATTTTTGCAAGGGCCAAACATTCCTTCGCTTTACACATTCATGACGTCATAATTCTATTATCTTAGCATGGAGCAATTTTTTGACACCGGAATCTTGATAAGTGTACAAAACTGTATGTCTGTGCCAATTTTGGCTTCAATGGATGAACTTTTTCAAAAACAGTCCCCTCAGACAATCTTTGCCAAAACTCTTGAAAAAAATCGCATATTTTCCCACTGCTCTTCCCCTTCCCCCTTGCAATGTTAGTTTCTTGTGCGATTACGCAGTGGGTTAGGGCACAACCAAGCCGCCGAATCGCTTTCCTTCAATTCTGGTGATCATATTCTTGGACCGACATTGTTCAGGGGGGCAGGGGGCGCGGAAAAAGCAAGAGGTGAAGTTTTCAGCGATATATTTTGTATCGTCAAGCAGACGAAAAAGCAGCAAAGTGAAGTTTTTTTCAAGTTGTTTTGGCAAGGATTGTAGCGTAATTTTTTTCCATGTAAAACACCCTTTTGCCTGGAGCTGAATATAGTTGATTCTTGGCACACTGAACTCAACAAGGAACACAATATAAAGTATTTTTGGGGGCTTTTATTTCGTTATTGAATTGTATACAGAAGTATAGCTTCCTCTGTGCCTTTCAGTGCCATTTTATTGTGAGCAGGAGATTTCATCTTTGAAAAAGTCATTGGAGAACTGTTTCTGTGTTGTTGATCAACCCAAAGAAAAGTAGATTGCCCCAGCCTCCTAGATAAAGTTGCTGTTATAGTGGGTCACAATGGCAACGGTACCCAGATGCCAGAACTGTTGATCAAAAAGGCATCCAATGCACAAGAAATGTATAAGAAACCTACTAACTTCATCGTAGCATACTGACATAATGATCCAAGCAAGAAATCGTGTGACAAGAACTGCAACAAGCAAGGGGGCACAATCATTTTGTCAGCATGAATAATTGTGTTCCTGCACCCATCTTTATGATTCATGATCTAGTGTTTCCATTTTATACAAGTGAACAAAACTCCCAATACCCAAATAAGCTATGATACTTAGTAGGCTTCCCTAATCTGCAAAATACTGAAAAGTACTTGGAGTTCTTTGCTCTAATCCTGTTCTTAGATCTGCTAATGACTTTTATTGAATCACTCTTCATCAATGGGGCAACAGGAGAAATGAATTGCCCAACTCCTCTTGACCTCTCCAGTTTGCCCTTCTTTAAGTTTGATGGTTCTATGGACCAACCAGGATGAGGATTAAAGATACTAAAACTTCAAAAAACTTTCTGAAAATACTGCCGGCGGAAGGCCCATGAAGGAAAGCAAACCAAAGGGAAAAAATTCCTTTCTGTCATTAAGAATGGTGCAGAAATCTATGAAAAGCCATAGAAAAAGCATTATTGCAAGTGCAATAAAAGGCACACCTTGGACATTTCAGGCATGTGTTGAGGCATGCATGTGTAATTGCCACCAAACATTACCAGGACTGCTTCCACAACAGAATGGGATGATTGCATGAAATTGCTCATACAATTTTGTGCAAGAGCATCCTTGTGTGCTAGTATGTAGCAGTGGGAGAGGGAGATTCATAGAAAAATGAAATTTTTATGTATATACATACTAATTTTGTTATTATATTTTATACAGTGTTTGGAATGATCATCACAATTGGACAGTCAATTGTTTATGTCATGACTGGAATGTATGGAGACCCATCTGACTTAGGTGCTGGTATCTGCCTCTTGATTATCATTCAGGTAATGACATTTATGCAGAGATAATATTTACAGCAAAATGCATAGGCTTAAAACGATCTATGTCTACTATCAATGCAAGTGACTGGCTATAGTAGCTGTCAAGCTAGTTTTCTGATGTTAGTGATTTTCAGGAAAGGTCCACTTTTGATATCAAGGAAAGTTTGAAAAGAAATTTGCAAAGCCAGTGCAAATAGAAATGTTACTAAGAATCTGTTTTGTTGGTCAGTTATTTAACCCTTTGCATGCAGAATTGTTTCCAGGTGATTGTATTTTGATGCTGGACATCTCCTGCAAGATTTCCAATGTCCTGATCAAAAACCTCAAACTCCTTTTTTATCAGGAAGAAGTTCTTCAGTTTGAAATTGCAGTGCATGAAAATTGTTCAGAGATAACTAAAGTTTTCTTTTCTTGCCTCTATTTCACTACAAAACATTTCAATTTACCTTATTTAGTGGCAGAATGAGGTCTTAGTTGTTTGCATTTTGTTTATGTTGGGGCTTTGGGTGGTTGCCAAAATATGCCATATTTTTATCTCGCTGCATGATATAGAGGCTGCCCACATCATCAGACAGAGGCTGAGTCAAAAGGGCACCTTTCACAGTCACGAAACATGCCTTGTGCAGTCACATTGGATGAGAGGAAAATATTTTATCGCAAGAAGGAAAAAGTGAAACTCTTTCAACAATTATCAACAAAAAGCTTCCGATTTAGTTCAGAAGCTTCCATTGCTAATAGCTCAGTAAACATTATCGTAAACCATACTCATTTTTCACTGAAAACAACTTCTCATTGCTTGAGAAACCACTTAGGCCAACTTTTTCCCAGACTTTGCAAAAGGAAGGGATCAAAACACAAGAAAGAGAAATTCTTATCTTTATGTCACAATTCTGCAACTGCAGCATGTGACAGAGAATTAATCTTGTTGCAAATTTACAACTGGAGCATGCAGAGGGTAAACAGTCCCAACAGCATTTGAGATGGTTAATGGGCAAGGGGATGTATAAAATAGCAATTCAGTCTCCTTACTATCTTGACAAGCAGAGCTTCCTCTTATGAGTCAGTGCCTCCTCCCCCATGTTAATGGTGTCAACTCAGTCAAACAACATTACCAATGAATGTTTGCAGCATGATTTATTTCTTTTATTACTGGAGCTCTCTGATTCATTGATGTTAGTGGTTAAATTTAGCTTGATTTCTGTCCTAACAGCTGTTCTGTGCTGGTCTTATTGTCTTGTTGCTTGATGAACTTCTGCAGAAAGGATATGGTCTTGGCTCTGGGTAAGACACTTTGTACATCTTTTGTAAACATTTCTGCCAACTCCCATAATGGCAAATGGGTTGATATTCCTAAATCAGGTGACCTTACACCACAGCTCTTGCCACAATATATGATTAGCAATTGTTCAATAGTTCCAGTGAACAGCATCTCTGTCACTTAGTAATCAAGAATGTAAAGAGAAACTGCTAGTTGGATATTTTCTGTCACTATTTCCTTTTAGTAACAATATTTTCTTGGAAATAGTTTGACAGAAAAGCAAAAACATGAGTGCCCAAAATATTGATGAAATTTAGCATGAAATTTGGGATAAGATTCATTTTCAAAGCAATGACAGGGCATGACCAATATCAAAGGAAGAGAAAGTATATACTGAAAAATCTATAGTGCTATTTGTCAAGCGATTTGTTGTTGTTAATGAACATTGATATGAGTAAACATTGACATCATTTGAGATCATCAGGAAAGATTCCTGCTCAAGGTAGTTTTTAGAAAAAATTTGACCTCCTTTGTTGAAAACTTTGATAAATTTCTGTTCCTGTGTATTGTGTGTCTAGAAAAAGGCTCTTCTAGCCTTCTCACAAACCCAGACAGCTCACATTTCTTATCATAGAGTAATTTTCGTGCCTTGCTTTGCAGAATCTCCCTTTTCATTGCAACAAACATTTGTGAAACAATTGTCTGGAAAGCATTCAGTCCTGCTACAGTCAACACTGGAAGAGGTCTGTTTTTATAGCATTTAAATCCTGAAGATAAAAACAGTCTACCGCAAACATTTGCACAACAGCTGAGGTCAAGGTTTGATTGTTTGTACACAGGAATAACATCAGCAGAATGATTGATGTAGAAGGTGACCCAAACAGTTGGTAAACTGCTAAGAGATCTCTTTTTTCCACGAGATTTCCTTGGTGCTAGTTATGTGTGACAATTCCTGGAAGCAGTTGTCATCTTATTGCTGACTGTAGATTAACTTTAAAGCCTCATATTGCACCTGAAGTTGTCGTTTTGTCTTACTGATTGCATCTTTTCTTCTTAGGTACTGAATTTGAAGGTGCTGTAATTGCTTTGTTCCATCTTCTTGCAACCAGGACGGATAAAGTTAGAGGTCTGAGAGAGGCATTTTACAGACAAAACCTACCAAACTTGATGAACCTTTTAGCGACGATCTTTATCTTTGCTGTTGTCATATACTTCCAGGTAAGAATACTTTTAATGCTATTTTTATAACTTAAAAGAGAATCGAAATTCCACAGCTCGCTACTGGCAGAAACAGGAATCATTTGGTATGTACTGAATCTTGTTTAAAAGATATCTTTGTTCATTTCTTATGTAATAATGCAAGCTCAACACATGTTTATGCATATGAAAAGGTATAGTCTGTTGTGATTTGATGTCATTATCGATTTTCTGGATGCTATTTTAATTCAAAGGTGTTATCTTTTAGGGATTCAGAGTTGATCTTCCAATAAAGTCAGCCCGTTATCGTGGACAGTACAGCTCATACCCAATCAAGCTCTTTTACACCTCTAATATCCCAATTATTCTTCAGGTAAGTGAGAAAAAAGAGAGACTCCTTTTGTTCTACTGTGTTGTGCAAGTAGATAGTTCGAAAAAATTGAAACATGACTAAAGCCTTAGGCTTTCCAATTTTGACCAAAATAGGCATTATTTTTGTGTTCTTTGGGGCATCTAAAATGTTGAAACCAGTTGAAATATGCTGGCTTAAAGACAAGTATCCTGGAACAGCAGATACCTTACATACCACAGACAACTTGTTGTTAAAATTGTGTAAGACAGCACATATATTTTGAAAAAAGAATCCTTCTGTATGTGGTATGTCCAGTCTAAATTTACATACCAGGAGTGAAGTTTATTTTACTTGCCACTTTTCTGTTTTCAGAGTGCTTTGGTATCAAACATATATATCATTTCACAAATGATGTCTGCTAAATTTGCTGGAAACTTCTTTGTAAATCTCCTTGGAACATGGGAGGTAAGTTGTACTGTAACTCTTTTTACCTAATTAACTTGTTTATCACAGAGTCTCCATTTCTGTGTCATGTAACATTGGAGAAAAACTGCTGAGCTGTTAAAACTGCGATTTATTTGAAGAAATTCTGGCAAATGAAACCCTCCATGAAAACATTTTGTACTCATCTGCGGAACTGTCAAAATTTTCTGTTGCAGGATTTGGCACCTGATGTTTTTATGAGATGTTGTTATATATGAATTTAAGGGCCAACCTTGGTGTATATATTATGAGAAACTACTTTTGAAAAGTATTTTTCTCTTGATCAATAGAATATATTTGGCTGGCAAAATTATTTTGATATAAAATAGCATCTTGTTTTAAATATTCAATGGTATAGAAATAAAGGATTGTGCCTGAAAATGTCCTGATTGTAATGTATTCAAGGCTATGTAATTTATCTTCTATCAGCATCTTTGTATACCCAGTCAGTGAAACTTCATGAAAAATTACCAAATTTTTTATTTTTCTAATATCTGTAAATTGCCGTTTTATGCATTTGTTGCAAGGGCCAGATAAGTTGAGTAGCCGATTGGTATTTTATTCTTTTGGGAGAGAGACTACAAAATCACAGAATTAAAGATAATGTTGTGGGCAATACTTTTTTGCGCAATTGCATCTTTAGTTAAACAGCTATTTCTTGCGATTTCATATGAAGCTTTGAATGTGACATATATGAAAAATTTGTCAAGGACCTTAGATTAATATATACATATATATCTATACTTGTTGTGATAAATGTTTAATAGAGCACCCCTTGAAAATCTAGGCAACCATTTTAAATGATGTTACTAGTACAAAAGTCAATTTGATGAGTGTTCTTGGTTACTTTAGAGTATGCTTCACTTTAAACCCAGGTAGGTTATAAAGTCACCATTTCCCACAGATTCATAGTGATGTAGCGATATTTTTAGAATCAATTTGGTATTTGATAAAATGCAAACAAAAAATTTTTATTGTCAATAATAAAGCCCTACCTTTTATTAGGGTGCATGGTACATGTGAAAATCTTAGCAAGCAATGCATTTTAAAATGGTACCTTCCCGTTTGCAGGATGCTGGTGGTCCTTCAAGATCATATCCTACTGGTGGCATCTGTTATTATCTGTCTCCACCTGAGACGCTGAGCCAGATTGGTACTGACCCAGTTCATGCAATGGTCTACATCATATTCATGTTGGGATCGTGTGCCTTCTTCTCCAAGACATGGATCGATGTCTCGGGATCATCTGCTAAAGATGTGAGTTTAGCATGATTGTTTTTCCTTACAACATGATTCAAAAGAAATTTCTACCAAAAAATGTTTGGTTTAAACAAGTACACTTGCTGGTAGCGTATGAGTTGTCCCAATAAGGTGTTACAGGATTGGAAAATCACATCGTTCAGCTATCCCCAACATATGTCAGGTAAACTTTTTATGTTTTATTTTAGGTAGCAAAACAGCTTAAAGAGCAGCAAATGGTAATGCGTGGACACAGAGAGAAGTCAATGATTCACGAATTGAACAGGTAGGTTGCAGAAGACACTTTGATTAGGTATTTTTGCCATGTTTCATTAATGCCAGCCATTTATGCCAACCGTCCAGACCCATTTGTATCGTGAAAAGTGAAGTTTGGATAATAAACTTCTCTGTCTAAATTTGTTGCCAAGGAAATACTAATGCAGAAACAATATGTGGAAAATTTGTACCAACCGATTTTTAGTTATAAATCAAGCAAACTATTTTGTAAAAGTTGGATTGAGATATCTCCTAGTGCTGAGCAGTGGCAGGTGGCCTGCAAAATGGGTAATATTTGGGACAGAGAGTGAATTGTACAACGGGAAGCTTGGGGGCAGATTTCAGTTAGGAAATGATGGAAATCAAACTCTGTGTTGGTTGTTGCACCGCGATCCAGATCCGAGAAATCATGGAATAGATAAGGAAAACAACATTTTGATAACTTGCAACACTTAATATTTTCCATGAAAAGGGGACGTGAGGGGTCAACACAGAGTAAACTTTTATGAAATCAGACCACTGGTTCAGTCACAATGATTTTTTAAGTTTGGTGTAATGACATGTTGTTCACTGTAGCACTTCTGGAAAATATGCTGTTTTAGCTTAACTTTAAGCCGCCATAGCTCCACTCAGGATTGCCCGATTTTTACAAACTTAGTTTCAATTGAAAGGTAACCATCTGCTTGTAATGTGCTTTCAAGCAAATACACTAAAGCATTGGTAGCTGGACGCATACTGTATTTAGTAGTTCTTGATTATAGCCGTTCAGTAGTAACAATAAACACTTAAAGTGATTCTAAGTGTTGGCCGTAAATAGTAAAACATTTTGTGTGGTAAAATCGTTCAGCTGGTAACTTCTTTTGTGCAATGATGAGAGTCTGTCTTATGGGGTAAACAGATCAATTCTAGCTTTAGCTATTACGTATATCCTCAAGACAGAACGTCTTGATTAAAGATTTTTTTATTATCCCAAGATATTGTCCCATTTCCTTCCATCCCTTCCATTCCATTCTTGCATAGTAACAGTTGTCCTTGTTATAGTAGTTACGTTTACTGAAAAATAATATTCTGTTGTATTTACATGAACGTTTGTGATAAAGATAATGGTATAACAATTCAAGGAAATCGCTTACATTTTTTTTGTTTGATGTAATGCATAAGTGCGATATTTAGAATCTCCTCTCTGCAATCTTTGCCACAAACGTCCTTCGTATGCTCCTTATACCAAATTAGCGTATGGTGTTTAATTTACAAGTAATCATCTTTTCGTTTTCTGTTATGCGTTGTCCTGGTTGCGTCTTGCCTTTTATTGCTAAATGTTGATGGCCATGGGGTAGTCATTTTATTTTGCTCTTCGTGGTCTTTGTCCAGGTTGTATAATACTGATTTGTAGGGTAGATGGTAACTTGTATATATATATATTGTTAAATTTTATCTGGATATGAAAAAGATAAAATCACTCATCATTTAGACCCAGAAATTATGAAAACGCTGGTAAGGGGCATGTTTTGGAACAAGGCTAAACATTCCATTCTGTTCCATGATTTACTTGCTTTTGAAATTAGAATTCTATTTCTGACATTGATTACGTAAACTTCAGTATCACATAAATCATGTACCACAATAGAATATGGAATTTTCAATTCCAATAGAATACAAACTCATTTCTTGAATATTGGCCTCATACTTTGATCTTACAGACCGCTAAACGTGTAAACTCTGAGACTCATCCGGTAGCGTGTGTCGAGTTACCTATGCTTTAGTGTGTTTCTTGAAGGCAAGTTACAAGCGGATGATTACCTTTCAGATGAAACAAAGTTTGTCAAAATCGGACAATCTTGAGCGAAGCTATGGAGGCTTAAGCTAAAACAACATTTTTTCCGGAAGTGCTGAGATAAACAACAACATGTCACCAAACTTAAAACATCAGTGTGACTTGACCAGTGGTTAGATTTCAAAAAAGGCTTACTTTGTCTTGACCCCTGACATCCCTTTTCATGGAAAGTATTAAATGTTGCAAGTTGCCGAAATTTTGTTTTTTCCTATTTATTCCATCCACTGGGTCATTGTGTGTTGGTTGTTTTCGATTTAAAGTAAAAGAACCAAGATATAACGACATAATCTAAACATAGTACGAAGAAACAGCAAGCGCCACTTATCGCCTTATTGTTTTCATCGATCAAGAACGTCAAATACAATAGTTTATATTTAGATGGACCCAGTCCCCCTAGCTAAGGTGCTTTTTTGACTCCGTTGATTTGCTTCAAGTATATACCAGAGAAGGCCATCGAAAATGTAGCATGTTCCAATTTTTGCTGTTGTAAATAGGGAGGTGAGATGTGATTTATAGAGTAGTGAATTGTCAGTGAATATTCAAGTGATATGTGGGTAAATTCCAATGTGTGTGATGCATCAGACTTGTACATATTTTACACTGAGAAAGAACCTGCCCATTATTGCGCATCTTTGGCTTGTTTGCTTACGTAAAAGCCACGACTTCGTAAGATCATTTTGTATGAATGTTTTGGATTTTGAACCTGCCTACCAAGAACTACGCTACTTCAGTATTTAGTTGGAACTGAAGCTTTCTTAATTTCCCATTCAAAGTGTTGAGCATGGCGCAATGTTTAGTCTGAAATTGTCTGCGGAAGTGTAGATTTCGAATAAAGGATACAATACCAAGGTAATTCAGCTTGCCAATTTCTAGTCAGATCGCTTGGAAATGAAAAAAGATTGCATGTCTGCCAATTTGATTGCTAGCGGAGTTGTTTGCTCCCAAACAGTAGAATCTCATTGCTTAAAATAATTCTGCTGAAACCTTTTTCCAGTTTGCTTGGCGGAGAAATTACCTTGGCATGTTCGTCTGGATGTTGTCATATGAAATTCAGTCATCATGTTAAATGTTTTTTGCCTATCAGATCTTAAAAACTACAGCTACTATAGTTCAATTCAACTATGCCATTCATAACAGAAAAAAACTTGAGGTCGTCGAGTTTCCACTATGAGTGGCATTGAAGGTCGTATTTAAAACGAAATGACGCAAGTACATTTAAATGTTGCCATAGAAAATTTAGAAGTCCAGTAGAAAGGTGTCTAGAGACGACCTAATAGGTGTTGTGTAAAGTAAAACTTTAAACTTGCGAATTGTTTGATCAACTGTATAAATAGTGAAGCGTGTGTTGATCCTTTACATATTATAATGATATAAGTTTTGGGAAAACGGCATAAAGTTGCCAAATATTATGAAATGTGTAGGAGGTTCTTTGCATGATTTTAAAGACGTTTTCAAGACAGATGTTTGTGCATTGGCGGTTTTATTGTAACTGTTTTAATATCCCTTGCAGGCGAATACTAGCGTCGTCTCTAGTGATAGTCTCGCGGGAGGGAAATGTTAAAGGATTGAAGCTAAAAACTATCGTACAACCACTGGCTTATTAATCACTCAATGTTTCTTTATACCAGGTTCTCCATGAAAGAGTATTCACTTTAGAAAGGCCATGTTAAATCGTACATAATTAGTTTGGTTAAGAAAGATTGATTATTTGATCCTTGATCAAAATCACAAATGGTGCTCAGCGATTGTTTTTCTTTTTTCGGCCGCCTCTTTCCCACTTTAACAGCAATTTCGACAAGAATGGGATTCGGACCGTTATCATCTTCATGAATTTCGATGCACGGGGAAATTACAGTGCACGCAAATTGACTCTTTTTAGCTATTTTCGTTTACCCAGTCAGCCACATGACAGTGTGCGGGTTTTTCCCCAATTGTGTGCTTTGTAATTAAGAACCTGTTTCACTTTGTGAAACATTGGTTTTTATCGCAGGGGTGATAGTTAAAGTACGGTTCCCCCTAATTTGTTATTAGGTCCATAAAAACCCTTCTAAAAACAAATAATGGGGCTGAACACCTTTTGTAAGACTCTGAAAAGGCCTTCACAGGGCATCTTTCAAAGATGAACCTCCATTCCTTGCAATTGGTGTTGATGCCTTTGAAAGCAGAACCTATTTCAGCTTCTGTCTCAAACAAGTAGTTTCTTATGTGTAAGGATTTGCTGTAATGTGTCCAACATCAATCAGTTTGATGCTGCTTGAATAGATGTTTTGTGGGAAAGCAACGTGGTTTAGAACTTCCGATGGGTGAAGAGGTATGCTGTATTGAAAGAATACGCTTGTATTTCTTTCCAATTGGCCTTAATGCCGTTCATTTGTCATTTCGTCGCCAGTGTTTATTTTTCAGTGACGAATCAGCGTTATTGGGATTAGAAATATGATCGAAGCGGAGTTCATCATTGAGTTACTTACACCGATATGCACTTAAAACTTTAGGACTTGACTCTGTCGGCTCCGTTGTGAATTTCTAAATCCAATTTACATTATATTTTCAAGGTACATTCCAACTGCAGCTGCATTTGGTGGTCTTTGCATAGGTGCACTTTCGGTCATTGCCGACTTCATGGGTAAGTCATTATTTATGAAATTTGTTCATCGTTACTTCAGTCTCTTCTGTCACTGTATGTGGATATCGAAAACCAGTGATGACAGTCTGGCAGATGAGTGCTGTTTAGGCCTCGTCCTCATCAAACAGTTGCTTGTTCGTAAAATATTCCAGTCAGTGTTATGTGCTAGAACATACTCATCGCATCATTTTCTTCAAAATCCTGATATTTCAGGCTAAAAAGTCCCCGACAGAAGACTTGGAACAGAAAGTTTCAAAACCATTTTGAAAATCGTAAAAATTCTGTTTTGCGGTCATCGGAAAATCATTGTAGATACGGCTGGTTTTAGCCTGCTTTAAGACGAGTCTTGCTAACCGTTAGATCCATACAAGTTTGCGATATTATTAGAAGTACTGAGAGTGTAGAAAAATATGAAATTATTCAGAAAAACTAACGATTGGTTATACAACCGAATAGTTGGTGTATTCTATTCCTAAATAGCAGGCATCCAAAAAACTGAGGATGTTTTATCGTGGTCAATAACACACGGGAAGAAATCTTGTTTAAGAAAGTTCCATTTATAAGACTTCTTTCTTCCAATGTCCAACAATGTCGGTATTAGAATGGCTTATTCTTCGTGCAGTGCTTATTATCAGTCTATAGTGCTGTTTCCTAGCTGAACAATGTTTTTAATTTGCATATTTAGTTGTTATATTCAGTTTAAATCCTACTTCTTTAAAATGATATGCACTGTCTGTAGAGAATATGTAAAAAATTGGTGGCCGAAAAGTGAAGGTGATGCTACATCTAATCTATTCCTGTATGTAAAAGCGAGTTCCAGCTGTACTTGATTCGTTTCAGAAAGCCAGAAGTTGACACTACATTAGATATTTCAATGTCTAAGATCTAACCATCGGTTGATTAGATTTGATTTTTGAGGTAATGAAATACCGTTTTAACTTCTTTTAGGCGCAATTGGGTCTGGAACTGGTATTCTGCTGGCTGTCACAATCATTTATCAATACTTCGAAATATTTGTCAAAGAGCAAAGCGAAATGGGAGGCATGAGCACACTGCTTTTCTAAATGGGACGAGAACTTAATATGAACCTAGATAAAACCCAAGTCAAGGTGAAAGTGAAACGTTTTAAATGTTGGTAGTATGGCCAATTTGTTTGTCTTTGTCAATAAACGAAAGGCTCCAGATTTTGACGGATTGTGAATATGGCGAATTGTGAAAAAAGATATTGGTGATTGCAGTAGCAAAGCGGTCAAACAGGAACCAATAATTAAGACTGCCCCTTTCTTGCGGGTTCATTGTCATCTAGTTTTGAAAAAGGAAAAACTTAGCTATCGTCGTCAACCAATTTTAAACCGCCTTTATGCTTTTAAATTTTCCTCTTACCAAGAGCAATCATTGACAGATTCATTTTACACTCTTTCTCTTCGTATTTCCTTCGATCTTTTTCAATTCATGGCGCCTTGTTAACTGACTTGAAAGAAGGATTTTCATGAATTGTGTATTATTAAGAGAAATGATTGGTTAAATAATTTGTATCGTAAGATGAGATCTAAAAATTGCAGAGGCGTGTAAGTTTATTCTCTGTTGACTTCCTCTCACTATAGGGTGTTTACTCCCCGTTGTTACCACTACGGTGGCCCACAACTGCCACGGCAAAATCAATTGTTAACGGCAAATTTCAATCTCCAAAGCTACTACCAAATCAATTTTAACGGCATAAACACAACACTTTTTCACGAAACAAACACTTTTTCACGAAACGATCACTTTTTCACGAAACAAACACTTTTTCACGAAACAAACACTTTTTCACGAAACAAACACTTTTTCACGAAACAAACACTTTCTCACGACACAAACACTTTTTCACGGCACAAACACTTTTTCACGGCACAAACACTTTTTCACGGCACAAACACTTTCTCACGACACAAACACTTTTTCACGGCACAAACACTTTTTCACGGCACAAACAATTCTTTCACGGCAAAATCATAAGCCAAGCTCCTAACGGGCTGGGAACTGCATCGGGAATGGGCCAACGAGGATGAATGCTCAAGATCAACGTGAGAGTAAATTAACAAGATATTATTTCACCAGAGGATTTGAGTACGAGGAGATAGCTATGCTAATGTTCAGAGAGCATGGTGTGAGGATGTCATTGCGAACCCTCATTAGACGTTTGAGCATTCTTGGTCTCAGGAGAAGACATCGTCAGTATGATGTAGATTTAGTTTGCGCAGAGATAAGGGCATTAATGGATGGTCCTAACTCGTCCAGGGGTTATCGTGCAATATGGCACCAACTCCAAATGCAAGGTATTTCAGTCCAAGGAATTTAGTGGAAAATCTAATGAGAGAAATAGACCCAAATGGTGTACAGCAAAGACGGTCTCATCGTTTACAGAGAAGAGTATATCGCAACGAAGGACCGTTCATCCTCGTAGGCCCATTCCCGATGCAGTTCCCAGCCCGTTAGGAGCTTGGCTTATGATTTTGCCGTGAAAAAATTGTTTGTGCCGTGAAAAAAATTGTTTGTGCCGTGAAAGAGTGTTTGTTTCGTGAAAAAGTGTTTGTGACGTGAAAAAGTGTTTGTGCCGTGAAAAAGTGTTTGTGCCGTGAAAAAGTGTTGTGTTTATGCCGTTGAAATTGATTTGGTAGTAGTTTTGGAGATTGAAATTTTGCCGTGAACAAATGATGTTGCCGTGGCAGTTGTGGGCCACCGTACTCCCCGTTGTTACCACAGATGGAAAACCTTGATTATTGAGAAATTGCGGAAGCAGATGGCTATGGCGGAGTTACGTAAAACGTCTGCCATCAATTTCCTCGACTAAAGAAAAATGGGAAGCTCTTTCCAAGAACCACAGTGCAGAGAGATCAGGTTTTCATATTTCTTCATATTACTCGGTAATTGAGAAATGTATAACCAATGACATACGGTTTCATAAAATATGGTTTCGAAATGTTCACGAGGGCGCAGGAAGCAGCCATCGAGAATCTGATAAACTCATGAGACACTACTTCAAAACTTAGAAGGAGGGCATGGGAGGGTGGGCAAGTTATCACAGGAGTACATTGTTACAAAAGTACGTGCAATGTGTATCGATTACCGCAAAAATATTGGATTCGCTGCCATTCTGTTGTTTAAAAAAAAGTGAACAATTTTAATCTCTGAATGAGGTTACGTCAAAACGCGAAAACATGTTTTTGTGGGCCTACCATTGAAAGGAAACTTGCCCCAAGATGCTTCCTTGCACAGCGATGAATCAAGCATAATACACAATAAACGTGTTTATTCAACAGCCCACTTTCATTCAAATGCGTAAATAACACCATTGTATTTCGTGCAAATTGATTGGAATTTTATCTTGGGTTTGTTGGAGTTCTTTCGTTAGCTTGCTATATACCAGGTGATACAACTAAGAGCGCAACCTTTTCTTAAAAAATTACAATATTTGATTAAAGGAAATCTGAGGACATATAAGCCGCCGATAAAATCGTGCGAAGACAATGGCGGTGACACGTGCTGAGCTATATATGTCGATAGCTGATCTGCAGGGTGCCCCAACATATTTGTACTCCACTTGTGTGGCTGCTGTGGAGGAGCCGTAGATTCAGTTATCTCGATTTTGACACAGTTGCATAGGTCAGTCTTCAACTTGAAGTTCGAGACCTTTTTTGAGTCGATCTTTCAAGTGGTTGCTGAGGAAAGCCATTCCATATCTATGGAAACCGTAGCAAGATTGTACGAACTACTAGCAAAGCGCATGAGCCTGAGTTGCCGGCTGGTACCTTCCATGCTAAGGCACCTCAAATTCAAGTATTATCTGGTCGTGAAATTTAGCGGGTAAAGTTCGTCTCAAAGTTCAGTGTGAAAGTCCATGAGTCGTAGTCTGAGCGCTCATCAGTCCATCAATAGTGATAACTAATTATGCAATCAGCGTAGTTTGGTACCGCCAACAAGGGTAAATTTGATAAAACAAAGTATTCAAGTCTGACCAAGACAGAACAACCATGCAGTCCCAAGGATTGATTTCACACCTGCACAGCCAACCAGAACGTTTTGCATTCTGCTTATTTTGATTTTGATAGAAGTAGACACACTTTGCAATGATCTGCGAGTACCTAAGTAACAAGACATTTCTGAGTAGATGAGACAAAACAAGGTTAGTCTTCATTCTAACAAATCTGAATCTTGATCATTGGTCATAAAAAACAACTTCATAGTATCCATGAACCCGTGCAGCTACGGGTTGATAAGGAACCAATAAGACGACTTCAGAAAGTAAAACATCTTGGAATAACGGTCGATGAAACTTGAGCTGGAACAAACAATATAAAAGCCTTTATGAAAAGTAAGATGTGAACTGTCCTCGATTTGCAAAACTTAAAATTTTTTATCCCAAACTGATTTAGAGCAAGTCTACAGAGCCCTGGTTGAAAGTCACCTGCGATACGGTAATGAACAATGGAGCAGGTTCATGTCTGATATCAAACCACATCACTTGCAACGTCTCGAAGACACCTCGCACATTGATTGAAAGTTCCAATGTAACTGACATGACGGATGGACGTGTAAGTGTTTCTCTGTCTCTAACCTTATCAAACGTGACAAGGCTAGAGTCAGGGAAAATTCGCCACGAGATCTCAAACTATCTGTATACGGCACGAGAAATTGCGAAGATGTTGGTATCCCAAAACTAAACCAATAATTTTCAAAAAAGAGTTTTCTTTACTCTGGTGCTAACCAATGGAATGATGTAACTCTCAATTTAAGGAATAGCCCCACAGTTCTCGCCCTTAAAAAGAAGCTGAAGGTCTGCTTGCTGCAAAAGCATTTAACCCTAAGCACGATCCCTAGGAAGAGCAGCACTTTCCTAATGATTGCATTTCACATAATTCTTTATAGCTGTAATACAACACGTTGTTTTTTCCTTTTAATATCATTAGTTTTTCAAACTATTATCTTAATTTATTAGCTGATAGAAATGTGTGGATAAACTTGATTACATGAAAATAAAATGAATTTGAATGAGACCCCGTTTACGATATACTGATACAACACTGGAACAGTAATATCGGTGTGACGTACCACCCTCCCGTTTACATTTTAACCTGCAATACTTGTTCCTTTAGGGACCAGTCATTGATAATGCCGGGTAGTGCGCTGGAAGATATTTAGAGGGGTCGCCAAACATTTTGGGCTGTGAAAGGGGGGTCACTAGAAATCTTAAGTCTCAAAAAAGGGACCACGAAATCTTCAAAGCTAATCCGAGTTATTTGAAATGAAAATTTCTTCCTTCTTTTTGCGTCACTTGCTGTCAGCGAATATGATATGTTGTTTAGAAATTTTTCATCACAATACTGAGGGGCCACGAAAAGTTACAGCTCCAGGGGTCCTGGAAAACTTAAGTGAAGAAATGGAGGGGTTTCGAAAAATTTTCACTATCAATGAAGATATCTTCTGGCCCCCTACCCGGAATTGATAACGACTAATCCCTTAGTCTTTCGGAAGTCTTGTTTTAGAGCAATGTGAATGTTGTTGAATCGTTATTGTTGTGGGGAGAAGTATCAGAGGAAGCGTATGTGTCCCTCCGTGCAGTAGGTTGCAGCTTACGCGCAATAGTGTTTTGGAATTGAAGCTCTGCCCAATCCAAGAAGAAAAATGCTTCTTCGCATGAGCTTTAACCAACTGCACGGGGGCACATAAGTTTTCTCGGACTCGTCTCCCCAACAAGTAACACCTTTAAAGCGGATCAAGACTAGCAGGATAGTGTAAACGTGGTCTGAGTGCACCCAGAGCTTTGAAATCTATTCAGAAAAGCAAATTGCATTTGTCATTGGGGCACCTGTAGCTTTGTTTCAAACTCCATCCGCGCTGTGCCAAAAAGCTTGCAGTGTAAACGGGACTTCAAAGAGGGGGGAAGGGTTTCTTCGTTTTAGACAATCTATTTATAATTTTTTCTGATAAGGCTTAAAAGAAATAAGATCTAATAGGTGTATAAATAGCTGCACATTGAAAGAACGGAGCCAAAAGAACAATTATGGCATGCCCTAGCGGACAAATGTCAAATTCGCAAATTTACTATCAAGGTTTTTCGAGCTGTTTGCACTTTCAAATTGCATACCAAATTGCATTACAAACTGAAAGGTTTTTTTCCACTGTAACTCCAAGGTAATTAACTTTTGGACGCGTTTGATTGGCCTCCATTTGTGTTTACCTCTAATGAACCATGAATACGGTTTGCTTATGTTTTATGACCAACGACCATGTATTCTGTTTTATCAGTGTTCAGACTAAGCTTGTTCATCCGTAACTATCCAGCAATATTGTCAACCTCAGCTCCTAGATCATTGCAGAGTTCGTCCAGCAGAGCAAGTTACGCTAGTGTCATCCGCAGACAAGTTTGATGTGCAAAGTCATCGACATACAGGATGAAGAGGAGAGGCCCCAAGCACAACCCCTGAGGAATACCGCAGTGAACAGTTTTTAGGCTAGATTTGTGGCCATTCACTTGACAGTATTCTTTTCTATTCATCAAGTACGACGTGTTAAACCGAAGAGGTGCCCCCACTACGCCGTATTTGAGAGGAGAATTCCATGGTCCACCGTATTGAAAGCCTTCGGCTCGGCTTGACCTTGGATATAACTTGATCTGTCTATGCCACTGAATTTTCCTTCTCTGCCATATATTACTGCCTTCGTCGTATTTCTTGTCTGGTACAAGGGCTCTGAATGTGTCCGAGACAGCAATCTTTTGGCCTTGGGTTTCAGTGACGAAGGGTCCACATAGTAGTTGTAAATGACGGCTTCCTTGTTCAGATTTTCCAGTTCAACTTTCATTTTGAACAAATTGTAAGAGGGATAACATGAACTAACTTCAAAATACAGTGTTTATAATCCCCAATGTCGGTAATGTTTTTAGTGCACTTATGAAGTGTCTTCAGCCGTTCCACTTGGATTTGTAGCTAGCAGCAGTCCAGGAAGTCAGTAACGACAAACAAAATTATCAAATTTCAAAGGCTCTTGTATGACTCACACAGTACTTCAGATTCCAATCTTTAGGCCAGAAACAGTTGCAGTACAGTGATAAATTTTCTTCCTGGTGACTGATCGTGTTGCAGGTGATGATCCAGGAACATGCAACTGTTAACCCGCGATGACTCACAACTTGCGAATGACCTTCGAGATAAAAGAGGATATGTTTATATCCACATGTACGTTTTTTGTTTCACATTTAGGTTAACAACTGCGTTAAACAGCTCTTCTCTGTGTCGAGCAAATGAGCGAATGACTTTAAAACATTGAAATTCCTCATTTAAGAGCTGATTCAACGGGCATTATCAACGAACACCTTTGAAACATCCACCTGCAAGGCCACAACACTCCCACACAAATTAGAATGTTTGCAAATACTCCTTATCAAGCAAACGGGCCTTGAATATCATCACACGCTTCTGAAATAGGACAATTCGAATCAACATACGGGAGGGTACCTTAGTCAAAATGCAGCCCACAATCTTAGCTGGGATCGTCTAGACTGACTTAGCGATTTTTCAACGTTTCAGAAACGCACTAATGAGCTAATATTGTATGTGCTGTGGCGACCATGCTTCTACACTCATCTTTAAATGAAACTTGGCTTTCAACTGTTCGGTACGGTTGCCCACCTTTGCACCCAATTCTCACAGAAAGAGTTTCTGGTACAATAGAGTTTCTTAGTTGTTCACAAAACGGAATTTCAGATTTTCAAAAAATCATCGAGGACCGCTTTCTTTGCCAGGATTTACAAAAAAGAACCAAATTATCAATAAAAGTCCTACTTTTTAGTAATAAATTGACTAAGATTGAAAACGTTTCTAAACTTGCTGAATGTAAATCGTAGCAGCGAGAAAATATGACAAGGAAAAAAATACAAATTGAACTGAACATAATGACTGTTCGCTCTATTTTTGCCAATTTCAACCCATTACTTACCCAGGGTACCAGAGCCTAATAAGAATCTAAAAAGAATAAAAAGCCTAATAAATTTTTTTAAGGCTCTGGTACCCAGGGTACCCTTTACTTCACTGCTGATTGTAGTAAAGTAACTTTTTCAAGCAAATGTTTCAGCGAAAAAGGATGTTTTATCAAACTTTTCTTTTATACATCAATCTAAAATTTCACAGCAACAGAAACAATACCACAAGGAGAATGAGCATGAATGGCAACTCAGTGGCTTTAACAATTAACATGACACATTGACACGAAAATAATGAACGAACCAGTACAATACAGGATAAACTACAAGCTAAAAAAGAAATAAACTGATACAAAGGTGGGAGGAGGAGAGGAAATTTCACTTAAATTATTAAAGGAAATCTTTTTGATGATTCGATGAACTCAAGTGTTGCCTATGATCGCTTTATTTGATCCAAAGGGCAACCTTGCATCAACTAGATTATCAAACTTTGATGCAACACAAACCTATGGCCGTACAGTACTCATTATTTTTGGTCATGAAAAGTTTCCAAGCCCCTCGATAATTACACCGTAAAGGGTCCAGACATGGCAATTCACACAGATCTATTTGAAAATATCAGCGAGCCTTTTTCGAAACAAGAGGACTATGGGTCAATTACAGCGAAGGACCAAAACAATCCAACTTTCTCACGGAAAGATTGGGAACATAACTCAACCCTGTTACCATTTAAACGATGCTCTAAAATTTTTTAAAACCACGTGAATATGCGCTCAAAGTTTTACATGTATCCCTACCAAAATGCTTGCCTTTCAAATGGTTGTGAAGCAGTCCATGCAATTTTACATTTCACATTTATAAAAAAGACGAAAAGAGCACCTTCCTATGGCAGTCAAAGGTTTCGTAAATCACATATAGGGCACATAAGTCAGTCGAACGCTGATGTTTCAAACGCAGAAAAACTGTTACTCAGCTATCAGTTGCATTATTCAAACTTCAGTTTTGATCAACATCCTTTCTAAAACTGGAGAGCCGTAGAATCTGAAACATACAGACCATTATCATGCACACTGAAAAGCCTGTTGGCGCATCACAGAGACCCGTCAACCAGCCAGGGCCGATACCAGCCATGACTGCCTAGGGGGAATTAAAACCAAAATTTTCCGACAATAAAACCATCAACAATAACAGCAACAACAACAGTTGTAGGAACATACGTTAAATTGATGCATTATATGACCGATCTAACTCCTCAGTGACTAAAATTTGGCAACATTTCGCAGTCCAACCCTGAAATCAACGCAATTGATAAATATCAATCAAGAAGATGCCATAAATTCAATAATTTCTGTTGGAATTTATGTTTTAACGCTAATAAATTCATGTTTTTATGCATTATTTCTCCTCAAAATCCTCCAAAACTAGTCATTTAAATCACAAAAATTCCGACAAGAGGGCACCATTTTCCGACAAATGGTCTCCTGAGGGGGCGCTCCGCCCCCGGCCCCCCATTAGCTTCGGCCCTGCAACCAGCAGCCGGATGACACCGCTTCTGGGTGACTGATCGAAGTGTTAGCGTTACATCTCGCGCAGGGATGTCAAGGACTCCACATCTCTTGCTGAGCTTGAAAATAAAATCAAGTCTTGGTCTGGAGGAAGCTACCACTGCCGATGCTGTCAAACTTTCATCCCAAACTTAGGCTTCGTTTGATTTTAACTTAGTATGGTTTTTTAAGCTGAAATATTTCATTGTTTATTTACTGTATCTACTGTTTTAACTACCATTCGAACTATGTTTATAAGTATATTGTAATTTTTTAGTTGGCTTAAATTAGCGTTTTATTACAGATATTGTGTTTATTACAGATGTGCAGTTTCCCGTCAAAAATCATTACATGGGAGAACTCTTCGATATTGCTTAGCCGTGGTCCGTAAGCCCTTCAGCATTTCTTCGTCGAAATATTAAACTGATGTTGTTGTTGTCGCATCAGTGAAGATCGGACACAAATTTCAGAATACGAGATAGAAACCTGCTGTGTCGTAATCTGTGATAATTAATAAGACACAAAAATAGTTTCCTAAACATCTAAACTTTCATGAAAGTCACCTTGACAAAAAGCGAACCGCACGGTCACTGCAGAGACAAGTAACAGACCACGGCATACTGAGCAAACTAAAAGCGATAATGAACTAATCAACTTCATTATATAACTATGAATTCACGTGTTTGGAAATTTTGGTATTATTGTCACATTTAGTGTTAGGGACGCTCTTGCATCAATGAAAACAGCAATGGGCACATTTTGTTGCAAATAAACGCTTGTTTACGACACAGGCGATGAGGTCCTTGCAAGACTTCTAAATGAACTGAAAGGTCTGAGAGGAGCATGCCATGAATCCTTCAGTCGATAATTATGACTTCAAGGGAAGAAACTAAGCGTTTTCGTGTTTTGGCCAAAATTGGCCAAAGTCCTTTCTGCGAAACTTCATAAAATGTGAAATTCGCGGATGCTTTTCGCCGCAAATTTCCTAAAATGTAGGATCAAATATCTATGTAATCATATATTGATATTCCTTTTCTTTCATTAATTGTTACTTCGTCCAACAAAAACCTTTTCCCCCAAACCAACAGTAAGGAAGAGTCGTTGCAGAGTCGAGGAATATTTGATCCATCGCAAATTTAACAAGAAACCTAATTCGTGAAAATACCTTCCCGCAAAACTTCCCACTCTGGCCCATTCGCGAAAGTCAGTTCCAAACATTTCGCACTTCTTTCCAATTCGCAAAGTTTCTTCTCGCCGTAAGTTTCTTCGCTTAACTTAGAATTTCAGCGGCCAAGTACCAGTGAAGAATCTATAAAATTAGGAAGTAATCATGGAAAGATAATTCCACCATGCTTCCACAAGACCTTCAACGCTCGTTCATTGAATTGAATTGATGTTGTTATTGTCGCATCAGTGAACATACTGACTTAAACCTGAACTGAAGCATGGGAGTGCTGAGGGAATCTATCTTTATGCACTATGTAGGAAATTTGAAATCATGTGTAATTCAAAACGAAATTGAAAGTCATCAATGAAAAGGAAACAGATTGAGGAGCAAAAATCTGGGTCTCCTATGGTATTCCTCCTGTCACACCTGTGTTGTTGGCAAGGGAAACACTTGTGAGTAAATCTTCAGTTGTTGCAACTAAGTCAAACGCTCCCAGCAATACCAAAAAATCTGAAAATTCTTCAATCAATTAGAAAGGGGCTCGATGAAAACATGTGGCGTTCCTTTGCTAGGAAAATTTCTTAGAAAAATCTGAGGGAAAACACCAAAAAAGCAAGAGATCGCAAATAGAATACGCGATTCTCTTTTGACTGCATGGTGCTATTTTCGTTAGGTAATATGGACCTAAATAGCTGTTTATACTTATGAGATTTTCTTCCTGTCGCCTGAATGCAAGTAATGCCCATATTGATCTACAGGACTATCATCTTTTTAAACTCCTACATCCCTACGATACAGCAGGCTACTATAAATGTCTTGATAGATTATTCAACAACGTGGGCCAACTTTTAAAGAAAACATTTTATTGTGAGTATAGCAAATCATCAACGAAGATCTGCATGAATAAGCTTTCTACGGCAGATGAATTTGATGATTTTGATCAACACAGTTTACAGGTTTTAGATCCATCGTGGTTCGAATAGACAATATCCTTTTTGACTCACCCGGTGGTTTGATACTCTTTGAGTCAGTGGCGGCACCTGGGGGGGGGGCTGGCGAGGATTTGTCTCCCCCCCAAAATATCAAAAGTCGACAAAAATTGTCAAAGAAAAATGCATAAAATTTTGTTGGGTATACCTTTATATTGAAAAATTACGTCAAAATCCCCCCTCCCATTTCTTACGGCTTTTTCAGAGCAGGCGCCGCCACTGCTTCGAGTCTCCGCTAGTTACCTCCAAAGTCCGCTATTCAACCACTATTATCATCTCTTTAAAGTAGATGAACGGAGAGATAGCGACATAATCTAGATATAGCACAAAAGAACCACAGGCGCCACTTATCTTCCTTTTGTTTCATAGGTCGGAAACATCAAATACAATAGGTTATATTTAGATTGCCCAGTCCCCCTAGCTAAGTTTGCTTTTAACCCCGTTGATTGCCTTTAAGCTAAAATTTCTAGAATTCTCTGTACGCATACTTAGAATATTCAACATTTCGGGCTAAATCCTTTCAGTTTCGTGGGAGTACTTTGCAGAGGAAATTTCCTATGATGGAAGTATTTTGCATTCTGACTGAGCGCGGTTGAGATTAAAACTCCGTAAAACGTTAAAGGGAAGATAAATCACCGTGGGAAGCTCTCTTGTAGAGACGTCTCGTAAGGAAGTTTCTGGCAAAGAGACTTCGTCACGCCACATGAAGAGAATAGAAAGATATGGATATACCGTTGCGAAAGGGCTTTATAGCTTAAAATTATAACAGTCAATATCGTCTGAGACATTATCGGACAAGTTCTTGTCAAAATTCAAGCTGATATACAGGGTGCTCCGAAAAATTGCACTGCGTTTGTGTGACTGCTGTGAAGGAGCTGTGCCTTCAAATGCTATTTGCTAACATCATGTAGGATATCAAGCACCATAATGCGCTAATCGCAACTATTTCATTTACGGACAATGATCGTAAAACAGTCAAAGCAGCCAATGGATGCAACTAGTGAGCCAAAGCAAAGTATTTCAGCCACTAAAGCCCATCCTTTAGCCTGTGTTCCAACATGGGCTCCCTATCTTTCTTGAATTTTCACAAATTCAAACACAGTTTCAGAGATACTTTTAATCCAATGTGCCCCACCAACGTTGGCATCGAGGATACGGAACACTTCTTGTTGCGCTGCCCTTTTTTTTGCAGCACCACATAGAGATCTTCTCGCGAGATTTTCTGCCTTGGTACGACCACTTGGACACACCAATCCTTCAAAACGAGTTTCTAATGCAGATTTTATTGTATGATGATACAGATTTTACTTATGGCCTCTACAGAGATATACTTTTGCTAACTCTCTGCTTTATCCATAAAACTGGTCGGTTTAATTAGGAATTAAAAACTATGTCATTCAACCACCAAAGTTCCTTTTAAGTAAATGGTTCATTTTTCATTTTTGTTAGCAGTCACGAGTAGTTTATGTGCTATCCTTGCCTTTCACGTCGCTACGTGTAGTGCTATGGTCGTGTTGCCTGTTTTATGTTGCCATTTGTAGTCGTAGTTTTTCGCTCCAAATGGTATTGTGATAGTATTAGGGTATAGTATTTTGTAAGTAGTGTAATTGAGTAATAGGTATTGTAACTTTTTAGATTGAATATAAATAAAAAGAACTCATCTTTTTCACTGGAACAAACTGCAAAGAAGCGTGTTCAAATAACAGCACGACAAAGCAAGTTTTCTCACCATTTGAAACAAGTTTCCTTCTCCGCCTGTAATATTTTGGTTCTTTTCTGCTCTGAAGAATTGCGTTTCACGCTTCTGATATCTCCCATGAGCTCAAAACATGCAATCCTTCTAATCCATGGCAATGCAATTTTCAGATGCTTCATTGGTTTATCTGACACCAGTTTGGCCTTGTCTTTTGAAACAGTGCAACAACTTGTACATCAAGAGGCTACATCAAAATATTTCTGGGTGATACAAATCACTATGGCAAAAAACACGTTGACATGGCGTGCAGCAACTGAAAAGCTCTCACTTAATCAAAGAGGACAGCAATACCAGTGAGTAGAAAATGGTTAAGTTGGATCAGCACATACGGTGGCTTGCTTCTCATTTATAAATCTAAACACATAAACGCATAATACACACTGCTGCTAAGACGTAACACTGATGGAAATTTGAGCAAAGTGGTGTTTGCATTTCACTGGGGGGGGGCACAATTTCACATTTTCAACACAGTACCATTGGTGACACCAATTTTTGTGAAGACTATACCCTTGGCTAGACTAATTTCTAGATTAAAAGTGCGAAGGCTTTACCCCAACATCACCAAAATTTTGCCTTTAGAGTGAAATTGCTAAAAGTTACCCTCCGGCCTTGGCCAAAATAGCAATTTAAGGTACACCTCCGAGGGGACACTTGAGCAGATTTTGGACGGGGAAGTGCCATCGAAGCATCAAAAACATACCCGTTCCATATACCAACTTTTCCAAACTGTATGCCCGACTTTATAACTAATTTTCCGAAAATACATATCCGACCTTATACCAATTCTTCAAAAATATATACCTGACCTTATACCAATTTTCCGAAAATGCATTGATACCGTTCCTTATACCAAAATCATAAAAAGTCAGTACCGTTCCTTATACAAAAATTGCGAAAATTGATACCGTTCCTTTTACCAAATCATAAAACTCAATACTTCTCTTTATACCAAAATCGTGACAATCGATGCCCTTCCCGATGGCACATCCCCGTACCCAAAATAGGTATATTACCCCCCTCCCCCCGGTAGTATACCCTTGGCTAGATCTGTAGTCCGAAAAAGTGAGGCGCAAATTGTAGGGAAAGACCAGAGAGCGCCTTCGGCGCTCCCTGGGAAAGACCCCCCCGCCCGCCCGCATGAATGAATTACACAACCATGAGGGAGATTGATGGATCTCTCTAAGGCATTTGATTTTATCAGTCAGGTATGATCTATTGATTGCAAAATTGCACGCCTATGGCTTCTCTCGTGAAGCATTAACACTTATTAAAGACCCTGTGCTCCCCATGATCCTTTGTATGCGCACAAACCAGCAAAACATCACAGTTACTGTAAACAACGCACTTTGCCCGCAGAATATGGCGAAATAAATAGCTCTAAGGAGAAAAGCTTCCCTGATCCTTCAATTACTTTTGGGAAGGTCTTTTGTTTGAGTTCAAAGCGATGACTTCAGAACTTTCATTTGAAGATTGAAACGACCATAAAGCCTTGCGATTGCTAGGCCATAATCTTTTTCATACAGCATGAAATTCATTGTCAGACCAGAAAGGATCACAGGGAGCACAGGGTCTTTAACAATTACCTCACAAATAGACAACAAAGAGTTAAAGTAAATGGCTCATTCAGTTCTTGCAAAAGCGTAACACGCGGTGTTCCACAGGGGTCAGTCTTAGGGCCTCTCCCATTCAACATCTACGTTAATGATCTTTTACTCTTTATTCAAAACTCGGATGTATGTAATTATACAGATGATACTACAATCTATACCTGCAATAAGAACCTTGACAACATAGTTCATAAGCTTGAAAATGATTGTACTATGGCTTTAAAATGGTTTGCTGATAACTTTATGAAATCAAATGCAGATGAATGCCATTTGTTGTTTCTTGGGCAGAGATGTGACGATCCTGTTACTGTTAGGATTGGAAGTGCTAACGTTGTAAATAGCAATGAAGATAAACTACAGGGAGTTCAAATTGACAGTAAACTTTCCTTCAATAACCATGTTTCCAAACTGTGCCAAAAGGCTAGCAATAAACTTTATGCACTTGCTTGCATATCACCACATATCGATCAGAGAAAATTGAGCACTCTCATGAGGGCATTTATTACCAGTCTATTTCAATACCCTTTAATCTGGATGTTTCACAGCAGGCAGCTCAATAAAAAAATTAACAAAATACAGGAAAGGGATTTGAGAATAATTTATAAGGATGCCGAATCTACTTAAAGTGAACTATTAAATAAGGACTATTCCGTTACTATTCATAAAAAGAACCTTCAGTTACTCATGACTGAGATGTGCAAAACCAGAAATGACCTGAATCCTTCTTTCATGCAGGAAATTTTCTGTGAAAATGAAAGTCATTACAATTTGCGAAACAATGTCGAATTTGTTCAACCTGGGGTGAGATCGGTGGGTAATGGCACAGAACGAGTCAAATTTGAAGGTCCACAACTATGGCAAATGTTACCGCAAACAATATGACACTTGGGATCCCTTGCTCAGTTTAAAGCAAACATAAAAAATTAGAAGAGAAAACTGTCCATGTAAGCTATACCGCACTTTCATTCCGAACTTGGGCTTTTTATGATGTTTTTAGAAATTGTTTTAATGTGTACTTTGATGAATTGTAAAAAGTTTCAATAATTTTGTATCTTTTATCCACACTTTATAATATATATTTTTAGCGTTGGAATTAATTAGCTAAATATTTTAGCTATCAGTTATTTTGTTGCCAACGAAAAAGAAGTTGATGATAATAACAATTGCTGTCTCATCAAAAACAGTTTCTGCCAGGATTTTGAAGTGTCTTTCCACCCATTGTATTTCCATGAAAACTTCCAAGGTGCTTCCTTGTGCGTTATTGGCCTCATACGGTCACGTCAATCCCCCGTCAATCAGGTAAATGTGACAAGGCAACTTCGAAGGAAAGGAAGTCAGCGAGGGGTCACCGAAAGAAGGGCAGCGGAACAAGCAAACAGCGCATGTAGAATACACTGAAATGGGTGTCCTATTGCTCGTGTCCGAAAGTGTTTCAAATCTGCTATTTTTCCACCATTACCACTTCCAATTGCGATATAATTCTTGGAGTAATTTGGATTTCACACAAGCAGAAAGACCACTATCAAAACTGACAAATGCAGCACCTGTCTAGCATGAGTTTTTACAATTTAACACTAGATGGCATCTCGCCTGATAACCAGCCCATTATTCTACAGACATAAGAGTTCTTACTTCTTGAGAATAATGTGTATACTAGCAATAACGTTAGTTAGTGAGTGCAGCGTTTTAGGCGAACAATAATCTGGGGTTAGCAAGAGTGGTAATGTGAAGAAAGCACGGTTTGTTTGGGGCGAATATGGGCCTAAGTTGCAAACAGAGGAGCTTTCTCATCGCAGCTTCCAACATGAAATGGCTCGTTATTCTTCGAATGTCGGAAATAAGTTGCAAATGATGATCAAAATAGGTAAATTATGTGGTTTTACATCGAATTTTGACATCCCGCAGCCATTTACTACGCGCAAAACCGTGCGGAGTTGACTTCGCGCGGAATTTCCGCGCACATCCCAGAGTAGAGGCAGAGCAACGAACTCACTCTGGAGACGAGACTGGCACTGAATTAATCTGACCACAAATCGACAGAAAGAGACAGAGATATCGCACCTTGCTAATTGTTTTGATATATAATGCAGCTAACGCTGCAATAACCTTTGCATTTAGGTGATTGATACGAATTTGTCATGTGATCCTGACAAGTACCTCAGAATGAATGTACGGGTGACTTGGTGATGGGAAAAGTTGATTACCAAAGATATTTGATGAGCCGTTAACTCAAATTACTTGATAGTCAGCTATTGCAATAGATATTAACCCTTTTGTCGTATGATTGTTTATTAACCTTATTAGTCAATCTAGAGTCCAAGCAACCTTCATAAATATTGGAAAGCATGTGTTTCCTTTGTTTTTCTATTGCCTATTGCGGCAATTGACGTAATTATTCCAAGGAAAGCAAGGAGCACCGAACGAAGGAGAGAGGTAGGTATCTTTGAACAAAAGATAGGCATATAACATTCATGGACCAACACTAGCGAAGTTGTTTGTGGGTCAATCGATAGCTTACAGTGGCCCACAACTGCCATGGAAAAATCAGTTGTTCAAGGCAAAATTTGAATTTCCACTGTTGCCAGCAAATCAATTTTCACCACAGAAAATGCAATTTTCATGAAACAAAATAACTCACTCTTCCATGACACAAACACTTTTACATGGCGCAAACACTTTCTTACGGCAGGAAAACCTTTGACGGCACAAACACTTTCTCACGGCACAAACACTTTTTCATGGCGCATACACTTTCTCAAGGCAAAATCTAAAGCCAAGCTCAAATGCACTAATCTTGAGACATGCCTCTTGCACCAGGAATGGGCCTACGAGAATAAATGTTGAAGGTCAGCACGAGATTGAATTTATAAGATATTATTTCACCAAGTGATCTGAGTTCCAGAGATAGCAATGCTTTATGCTGATGTTTGAGAACATGTGAGGATGTTAGTGGGGGCCCTCATGAGAGCAACAAATCCAAGAGCCAGAGCCACGAGAGGATCAGCAAGGCACGAATGTGATTTTGCCGTGAAAAAGTTTTTGTGCCGTGAAAGGTTTTTGTGCCGTGAAAAAGTGTCTGTGCCGTGAAAAAGTGTTTCTGCAATGAAAAAGTGTTTGTGCCATGGAAGAGTGAGTGAATTTGTTTCGTGAAAATTGTATTTCATGCCGTGAAAATTGATTTGCTGGCCGCTGTGGAAATTGAAATTTTACCGTGAACAATTGATTAAGCCGTGACAGTTGTGGGCCACCCTTAATTACGATAGCTGGACAAAATTTATTAAAAATCATTTCAAGAAATACCTGCAAGGTGAACCTGCTCTCTTTAAACGTCTCTGCGCACCGGAATCTCTTCAGCTACAAATCCTGTAGCCAGATGCGCGAACTGATCTCCAGTGGAAAATTTCATCCTCTTATATTATCTTGTGACGAAAAATCAGTGGCATTTCCATGGAAACGCGGGAAAACTTTCACCTGCTTTGACAGTAGGAAGCTGGTTTTAAAGATGAACGGGCAAGAGGAAAATAAAAAATCGAGCCATTTTTACGTAGAGTTTTACGCTTCTGCAAGAAGCATATGCCCGATACGTTTGAGTACTTCATCCTAGCAATAATTGTTTATTGATAAACAAAGTTTAAATTCATTAAGAGATAAGGTGTATTTATTCATTTAGCTATCTGCCGAAACATTTCATTTCATTTCATTTTCATTTATTTTCACAGGGTAAATACATTCAGTAACTATGGATATATACTGTTTTACAATGTGCCCTGCTTTAAAATCCTAACTTACTTAATTACATGAATAATTATCGGCATTAAAATCCAATATATAAGAAAAAGAAAAGTATAAAAAGAAAGGTGACTCTGGAGTCAAAATATGTGGCAGATGTTGATTTCGATCATCAACTTCTTTGATCTTTCAAAAAAGATTTTAATTTCGTCTTAAAAGCAGCTAGCGAAGGAGCAGTTTTTATTTCAAGGCTTAATTGATTCCAAACAGTAACCCCTCGATACGAAAGCTTCGCTGCCCATTTGAGATTTTACGCAAAGGAATCCTGAGGTCAGTGCTGGTATTACGTAAAGTCCGATTGCAAGACTCGGACAATTTTTGAAACATCGACTTCATATAGGGAGGTGCAAGCCCATGCAAGGCTTTATATACCATGCAGGCTGTCTCGACGTCAATCATCTCTTTAACTGTTGGGATATTCTTTTAACCGGACCCTACGACCCTACGACCCCGGACCCTACGACCCCGGACCATACGACCATACGACCCTGGACCCAAGTTTATATCTTTAGCTGATAAGTCTGAATCAGCACTTATGGCTGATTGGTGAACGTGCATGTCAAAGTTACCTGGCCAGGCACAATTCGCAGTAGTCGTACTGAGCAAAGAACCGCACTATACATAAGACACCCAGTCTTGTAAACAATACTGTCCCCTCGATGGATGAAAATGAAATCGAGAAAAATCTATGTCAAACATCCGTAAATATATTCTTCTTTTCTTGATTCAAATCATAAAACCAAATTCATTTGGATTTGTATTTGAATTCGCGGTTCTCTTCAACTTTCAGTTTCTTGTGGGCTATTTCTGCAGCGTCAGTTGAGAGCTCTCTTTTCAGTGACAAAAATTTTTTGTCGAAATAGTTGCACATAAGAGTCATCGACTCTGCATTTGAAAGATTTGCACTGTCTGTAGCGTGACTCTCTCCATCGCGGGAAGTCCTCGAGGCAAAAATAATAAAGGTTGGAAGCCCTGTCGCTGATTTGCATGAAATCTCACTAGATATATTCGATTTATGTTTTCAAAACCAGAGAACATTAAAACCAGTTTGGGTACCCAGGATTCAAAACAAAGAAGCGGACCGAGTCTCTAGAATAATTGATATTGATGATTGGGAAATAACCTCCACATTCTTTAATTATTTGGATTCACTTTGGGGGCCTTTTACAATAGACAGATTCGCCAACTCTCAAAACAAGAAACTTCAGAGATTTAATTCAAAATATTCCTGCCCAGGCACTGAAGCAGTTGACGCACTTTCCCAGAAATGGGAAGGTGAAAATAATCTATTGATACCACCGATCAATTTAATTCCAGCAGTGATTCAATACATAGGGTAGGGGTAATAAGATTACAGGTGTTTTAGTTGTGCCCCTTTGGGAGTCTGCGACATTTTGGCCTTTGCTATGCAAAACGAAAGGTCGGTTTTATTATTTTGTTAAGGATTTCTTGATTTTTGACGATTTAGACTCCCTCATCGTGCCTGGCCATTGCCCATTAAATTTGGTAGGTTCAGAGAATTTTCGTGGAGCTCTGATAGCTATGCAGATTTTGTCATGACAAAAAGAAAAGAGAGGGAAAGAGAGAAAGAAAGCTTCAGAAGCTAGGTACGCCGCAAGGCTGCAAAGGTAGGCGCTTGGGGTGCCATATGATTCACAAAATTACAAGCCGGCCAAGTGATACTAACAGAATATTGAAATAACATGCAACTGAACTGTATAGTGACCCGATAGTCATGTAATTGCAAAGGCATGCGCCTGAGGTACAGTTAGAACATGTGTTAAGGACGGTTTATTTTTCAATACTTTAACCCTTGTTTTTCCTTTCCCTCCTTACGACTAGCATTAATTGAAGAAAAGATGCAAAAACAAGTAACAAATGACACACTGAAAGAGTTATGCACTAAACTCCCAGCCATTATTGGCCACTCTAGATCAGATAACACTAAAAAGAGATACGAAGTTGGATTTAATAATTGGTTTAAATGGACCACGAAGTTTCCTGAAGTGTCTGCCTTTCCCGCAATTTCTTCACACTTTGCGTTATATATGGTGAATTTGATTCAAGAAAATAGTTCGCTGTCTGTCATTGAAAGCTCTTTTTATGCAATAAAATGGTATCATAAGAGCGCTGGTCTTGAAGACCCAACAGAATCATTTTTATGTGTTAACATTCTAGAAGCTGCAAAACGCTTGTGCAAGGAGCCTGCACAGAGGAAAGAACCAATTACCACTGAATCTATCCAAAAAGTTTATACGTTGATCGGTAGAGATACAGCAAATCTGTTGGATTTACGAAACTATGTCATTATTGTGCTTGGTTTTGCTGGATTTTTACGTTTTAACGAAATTGCAAATATTAGAAGAAGCAATGTAGAATTCTTCACAACATTTATGAAAATTTTCATAACCGAAAGTAAGACTGATGTCTACAGGGATGGTAAATGGTCCTATATTGCAAAATCAAATTCAAGCTTATGTCCAGTATCTACCCTTCAATCTTATTTGCAGAGAACGAACATACCAGGTGATTCTGACGAATTTCTATTCCGTTCAATGACATACTTCAAGAAATCGGACGAATACAAACTACGAAACACGGATAAGCCAGCATCCTACTCAACGATTAGACAGAGTGTGCTTAAGCTGTTGGAAAGAATTGGACTGAATAGAAAGGAATTTGGTTTGCACAGTCTAAGATCAGGTGGGGCATCAGCAGCAGCGAACAATGGAGTCCAAGATAGACTATTCAAAAGGCATGGGCGATGGAAAACCGAAAACATCAAAGACACTTATGTGAAAGATGATATTGATCACCTCCTTTCTGTATCGTTAAACCTTGGACTTTAGATTTAAAGTCGATTGTGTTGATTATTGTGTTTCTTGAGTTTCCACAACATGATCCTGAATGATATTGCCCTCTCTTTACGAACACAAAAACTTGCTAGACTGACGCATACTACAACAGGGAACAAGGGGCTTATACAGTTCCTTGTTTCCTTCCTTTGTATAAGTATCTTTATATCTTTGTATCAGTAATAGATAAAGTTATTTTCGATTGAATTATATGAATTAGAAAATAACTGAATTTATTAAGGGAACAAAGGACTAAAAGTCTCGGCTTTCAATCCGCAAGTACTGCACGCTTTGAAAAAGCGTGCCACGAATCAAAAAGTTCTCTAACGTGATACCCCACCCCCCTCCACCTCTCAGGGTCATGCAATATTATTCAGACTACTTCAATTTTTTATTTAAAGAGCACATGACGAATCCAGTCCCCCTTTGCTGACACAGACATAACGAATATCTTCAAATTAACTTCCCTGAGGAGTGCATCCTCAACAGCTACAATCTTGTACTTCATTTACAGGGGGTCGAACAACTTTAACTGCGTATTTCGTACGAGAAACATCATTAAAAACAAAAATTGTACGTGAATTTTCAGGAACTTATTTTTACTTACTTCTCCCAAGAAAGAAGCAGGAATTGCCTTGTACGGCACCCATATAGTACTGCTCTTGTTTTGTCAAAGTGTCGCCACAAAAACTTGCTAGACTGACGCATACTACAACAGGGAACAAGGGGCTTATACAGTTCCTTGTTTCCTTCCTTTGTATAAGTATCTTTAGATCTTTGTATCAGTAATGAATAAATTTATTTTCGATTGAATTATATGAATTAGAAAATAAAGGCTCTTATTCCACAAGCATACTGAAATAGCATGTTAAAGTCAACTCGCCTCCTTGCCTCGTGGCCTAACCGTTCCTTGCTCGGCCACCATTAACATAAAGCAACAACAACCACAACAATAATCACTACATCATTCCCCTCTTTCTTTTGAAAGGAAACGTAAAGTTACCAGAGTTTCTAAATGTCAAAACTAACAAAATATTATCAACCAAACAAACGATTAATGGGTTTCCCGATTACCTAAACAAATTCAGTAGGAAATAAATCTCCATACCTGTCTACTTGCTTACGTGTGCGTCCTGATCTCCTTGGTCCCTGCTCCGCATGTACTTCTTCCCTCGCCTCTTCTTCTCTAACAAATTCTTCATCATCACTGCTCTCTACTTCATCTTCACTCTCCTCCTCAGCTTCTGTCTCGAATTCTGCAACCTTCTTGAAGTGTGAAATGTTCCTTGTTATCACATATCGTCCATTCCTAGCTGTGATTCTGCTTCCCTTCCTCTCTGTTACTCTCAATTTGTCAGGACTAAACTTTGATGACAGTTTGTTTCGAGCTGGTTATAAGCATATGACAATATCTCCAATTTCGATATCTGCCTCTTTCGCTCTCTTTCTTTTGTCATAATACGCTTTATTCGTTTCTTTCTGCATTTCAATGTTTGCTTTCGCCATCTTGTGTTTGTTAACTACTTTATTTGAAGTTAATTCGGGAAGTTTTCCCCGAATTGTTCTGTTAAATAGGAGCTCACATGGTGCCACTTTTGTCGTGCGGTGGGGCGTTACTCGAAAGGACAATAAAAATTTCTGAAGTTCCTGTCTCCAGTTCTTGTTTTCAATCTTTGCTGACTGAAGTAATTTGCCAAGGGGTTTCATGACACTTTCAGCATGTGCATTACCCTGTGGCCATAGTGGCGTACTTGGCTTCCAGTTAACTCCCAACAGTGCCATATATCTTTCAAATTCTTTGCCATTGAATGGTGGTCCGTTATCAGTTGTGATCTTTGCTGGGATTCCATGGCGGGCAAATATTTTATCTAATTGTGGAATGACTGTCTTCGCTTCTGTGGAACGAACTACTTCAACTTCTGGATACTTGGAGTAAACATCTGTTACAACCAGTAGATATTCTGACGTGTTTGGGACAGGCCCTTTGAAATCGATGGCAACCGTGTGCCATGGTGTATCTGGCGTTGGTGTGATACGCATTGGTTCTGGTGGGTTTTGCTGTCCTGTAGCTTGACAAGCATTACATCTATCAATAATTTCTCTGACTTTCTTGTCCAGGTTTGGGAACCACACTTTTTCTCTCATGAGACTTTTTGTTTTTTCTACTCCCTGGTGCCCTAAGTGTGCAATCTGTGTGGCTCTCTCTTGCAAACTTGCTGGTATTATGATACGATTTCCCTTTAACAAAATGTTCTCTGCCTTATTAAACGAGATTTCCTCTGAACATCTGTGATATATTGTGATCTCTGGATCATTTTCATCCCATTTTCCAGACTTTAAACATTCCTTAACTTTCATTAGAACTGAATCATTCTCTGTTTCTGCACTTATTTCAGTCAAACTCATAGCCTTTGGTACTGCATGACTGATTACAAAATTTACATGATGCTCAGCCATCTTCTCAGCAGTTGTTTCTTGCATTCTTGGCATTACTGGGTGTCGACTTAAAAAGTCTGCTTCATTCAGAGATCCCTTTTTGTAAATAACGTTGAAGTTATAGGGCTGTAGTCTGAGCATCCATCGCTCAACCCTTGCTGGAGGTTTAGATCTTGGGTTGTTGAATATCGACTCTAAAGCTTTGTGATCAGTAATGACATCAAATTCTGATCCTATCAAAAACAAACGAAAATGCTCTATGCTCCATACCAAACTTAAACCTTCTATGTCTGTCTGTGAGTACCTTGATTCTACTGGAGTTAAGCCTCTGCTGGCGTAAGACACGATTTTGTAGGGCGCTTGATTGCTTTCTCTTTGACACAAGATTCCACTTATGCCATGTGGTGATCCATCCATAATGAGAAGGCTACGTTTCTCAACATCAAAATATGACATCACAGGTGCCTGCGTGAGGGCTTTCTTGAGTTGATTAAAGGCTTTTTGATGGCTGGGTGTCCACTGGAAGATTGCATTCTTTCTAGTCAACTCTCTCAGAGGACCTGTAATTTGGGCATAATCTTTGATATATTCATGACATGTGTTGGCCATGCCCAAAAAACTTCTTACTTCTGCTGTGCTTCTGGGTGCTGGGGCATTTGTAAGGCTGCTGATTCGTTCTGGGTCTGGCTTAGTTCCCTTTTCAGTAAAAATGAGGCCATAAAACTTGATTTCCTCCTCCAAAAATTTGCATTTTTCTCCTTTAGCTTTCAAATTCAGTTCCTTTAGGCGCTTCAAACAATTTTCTAAGGCTCTGTCATGATCTTTTCTGGTCTTCCCATATATGATGATGTCATCAGCTATGTTTTTACCTCCTGGTATGTCAGCTAAGTTTTGTTGCAATACGTTTTGAAAACATTCAGCAGCACTGGAAGTACCATAATTCAAGCGCTTAAATTGAAACAAACCTTCATGTGTTGTGAATGTTGTGATAAACCTGCTTTCTGGTGCAAGTTCTAGCTGATGATAGGCCTGACGCAAGTCAATTTTTGAGAAGAATCTTGATCCGTTAACATCTGCTTTAAAATCTGATAGTGTTGGCATGACATGTCTCTCTCGCTCTATTGCCTGGTTTGCTTCTCTCATGTCTACACATAGTCTAATGCTACCATCCTTTTCAGGGGCACAAACTATAGGTGAGATCCATGGAGTGGGCTGATCTTTCACGCGCTCAATTATGTCTTCATCTTGTAATTTCTCCAGTTCCTTGGAAACAGCTTTACGAAGGTGATATGGTATCCTCCTTTGTGGCTGCATAACTGGTTGAACATTGTCCTTAATGTGTAACTTGACTTGTGTGTTTTTCAATTTCCCTTCCCCCTGAAAGACACTTTGGTATTCTTGTATGATTTCCTGTATTCTTTTGTCCTTTGTTTGTGGAACATGTCCTACCTCCTGTGACTTTGGAGGGGCAACAATTTCTGAATCTTTGCTTTCAGCTTGTGTGGATACCCTGTTGACCATTTGAATAAGATTGAGATCTTGAGCTATCTTAGCACTCAATAAATTCCCCCCTGCTCCTTCAACTACATAAATCTGTGTTACAGCATATCTCTTTTTTGATTCCATTAAAGCTTGGAATTGTCCTTTCAATGATAATGGTGTTTCTGACCCATATGGATATATCTTGGTATTTGTATTAACAAGTTTCACAGTACCTTGCAATTTCTCAAATGTGGGAGAGTCAATGATATCTACTGATGCACCTGTATCCACTAAAACCACAGCTTCAACTGAATTTATTGTAACTTTAATTCTTGTACTAGGTTGTTTTCCTCTGACTGCATAAGCATATTCTGAATCTGAGCTGTCATCTGTGTTGTCCTGTAACGCTATAGCATGGGCATGTTTTCTTCCTTTAGTACTTTTAGGCCTTGGTTTTGTGTCAGCATTTGTCCTCCTTTCAGATCTTTTGTAACTGACATCTTCCTTTTGCTTGCAAACACGAGCAAAATGCCCTTTTACTCCACATTTATTGCAGGTTTGATCTTTGGCGGGGCATGGGCGGTTCTCATAATGAGGATATCGAAACCCACAGTTGTAACATGTTCTGCTGCCTTTCTGTACCACATTTACTTGGGATTCCTCAGTTGATTTGGTTTCCATGCCACTTGCCTGGGCTGAACTGGTTTCAGATTTTCTTCCCTCAATTATCATGTCTTGCAATTTTAGCTCTGGTTCTCGTAACGCTTTCTTTCTTAGTCTGGAAGATTTCCCATTACATACGATCTGGAGCTTTATTTCAAAATCTTCATCATGAAAATCACAGTGTTTTGCTAATTGTCTCAATCGTGTATGAAATTCATCAATGGTTTCGTCCTCCCGCTGTGCGGCTTGTCGAAATGAGTAGGTTTGATACAACGGATTCTTCGCAGGCTCAAAATATTTTGTAAGTGCATCCACAGCAGCGGCATAATCATTATCTTCCCCTGCGTCTGAGAGGGTTTTGAATATTTTGTAGACGTCATCTCCCACTTGATAAAGAAGTAAAGCACGTTTCCTACCCTCATTTGTGATATTGAGGGCCCTGAGATAATTGTCAAATCGCTCCATCCATAACGACCATCGTGCACTCGTATTCGTGGGGTCACTTTGTGGCAAAAATGGACTCATCGGTTGTAAATGATTTGCCATCGTATTCCTCGTATGATATCCTGTACAATTCGTCCGATCTTTATCGTCGTCGCCAATGAAATAGCATGTTAAAGTCAACTCGCCTCCTTGCCTCGTGGCCTAACCGTTCCTTGCTCGGCCACCATTAACATAAAGCAACAACAACCACAACAATAATCACTACACATACCTTGCACGTGTCGCATCTTGAGTGGCCTTTGTTTTCGCCATTTTCATGGACCATGAAAATGGCGACAACAAAGGCCAACCAAGAGATGGCGCCAACAAAGCATGGTCAAAGGACTGTTAGTCACGACACGAGCTGCCCGATTTTGTAGCTTTTGCAATTTTCTTAAAGCGGTATCACCAGCACAACCCCAGACAGAGCAGCAGTATCTAAAGTGCGACTCTACTATGCTGAAGTACATCCTTTGTATGGTTTGCAGTGAAAGATATCTCTTAGCATACTTGAGCATTCCAATGCCTCTTGAAATCTTACCGATAGCAACGTTGATTTGCTCTTTCCAGTTTAATGACGGATCGATTTGAACCCCAAGATATTTTATATTTCCAGTGGATTCGATCTCATCGCCATTTATTTGAAAGAGGGGAAAACTGTTTGAATCATTGCTATCTAGTCTTCTGAGGTTTGGTACAGTACCAAGGATCATGCTCTGAGTTTTATCCACATTAAGAGACAATTTATTCCCCTGAAGCCACGAACTAAGATTCTGAAGATCTGAGTTGATGGCATTGCACAGGTCAGAGACAGATTTCGAGGAATAGGAAATGCTTGTATCATCTGCATACATTGTGACCTTAGTTCTTTGTAAGGCAAACGGCAAGTCATTGATATAGATCAAAAATAAGAGTGGACCAAGGCAAGAGCCCTGAGGAACTCCACTTTGGATGTCTTGTATCTAACTATTGCCGCACGACTGTGTCAAGACAATACTGAACATTTCTACGTAGTAGCTAGTCTTTTTCATATCTCCTTCGGCAATATTCCTTCGTTAAATGCAAATCTATTTCACTAACTTACTTTTAAAATTCAGCTTTCCTGCTTTAGTTGCAATGTATTATTTGGAAATTTTCTGAGGACATCCATTGAATACTCGAATACTAGAATGCTTTCATGACGAAAAGAACTGGGAGCGCATGTCCGGCAATGGTGCGACTGTAAACTCCTGTAGATGACTGCAACATTTCATGAAGAAGAAAATTTTGGTACCAGTTTTCCTGAGCAACAACAACTGACTTTTTGAGCTCTACGTACTTAATCATTACTACGTACTCATTTTGAATAAAGTCTGCTATGCGCTCTTTCAGCTCTTCTACAACGGCTTTTATACGCGCTTGGATCGGGTGGGCTCTAACCACGAAAAACACACTAACAAATCATCGAATATTGTTGCTGCAACACTTTACGAACAGGAGCCTCTCACAGGCGTGAGTTTTTTCTGAAACAACATTTCCCAACATAAGGTTGGCCGTTAAGATCATTCCCTCAAAAATCCTTCAAAAAACGGCCAAAATTCATGGTCAAAATTCCCAGATATCTCTGGCTCAACTAGGTGACTTGAGGATGCTTTAGCACGTTATCCCTTTTCATATCATCATTTGATATTAAATCATACAAGGGAACAACAATGACTAAACTAAAAATGTAAATACAACTCATGGATCCTTCGTAGCGACAGAAGACACACAGTCATTGAGTTCCAACAACCAGCGGCGCTTGTAAAATATCACTATTTTATAAAAGGGCATCTTGTTTAAACAAAAAAGGTCGACACAACAACGAGCGACACTTACAAATATTTGTATTTAATAAAAGGACATCTTGTTTACAAAAAAGGGCGGTACAAAAATGAATGCATATGGGGAGGGGGGTTGTCAATGGCTATAACGGGTAAGAAGGTATACCCACAGCTTGGCAAGACCACAAATCCAATTCATTGATAGTCATACCTGGGCCTGTGAGCTGTCAAAAGAGATCTCTGTGCATAAAGTCAAACTGGATTTTTTTCTATCAAATCAAAACAATTAAGACCCAAAAAATTCGTTATTTTGTACTGTGCCATCAAAAGCAGGAAAAGACACAAGGTCATCTGGTCTCAACTTTGGATGACACTCACAATTCTAATACTTTAAGGGAAAAGATAGGTGGCATCAAAGGTAGCTTTGCACCAAATAATACGAAAACCCTAGGATTTTTGATGTGGAGTCCGATCAGGTTTATGCATCTCAAGATTTAATTGATTATTTGGCACCAAGCTACCCTGATAAAACTAATAACGATAGGGGGAGGGATCGCTGCTGTTTCATTTCTAATTATTCATTTCAATCAAAAAGCTTTCTTGCACAGTCAAACTGGTGGCATTGCAGGAGAATTCGTTGGACATGCTTAATGCCTCTCTAACACATAAAAGCAGGGCTACTACAATCAGAGTTGTAACATTATGAGAAGAAACAGATGAATTGCAATTAAGCATCTTCGAGGCTTGTTTTCTCATGATCCAATGTTCTGTACTCGTAGCTGAAATTTTAACTACAATTTTGATTCCTTCAAACACCTTTGAAACATTTTTGAAGGACGGACGTGGCCATTCTGACCTCAGCACCGAAGTTTATTTTCTTACAAAAGCTTAAGATTATGTAAAAGAACAGCTGATGTGCAATTAAACGACTTAAATAAGCAATTTTGTGCAAAGAGAAGTTGAAACTAAAAGAGCTGTTTCCTTATAACTTACGGTAAAGTTGCCATCAGGTCCAGGCTAAAATTTCAACTCTTACAGTCGCTTTTGGCGGGATCAGCCACCTTAATGCTAATATAGCAACATTTTTAATCTTACCTACAAGTTTTGCTTTCAGTTTCAATTATTCATCAATCAACCCTAAATACAGATCTCCATAATTGCTATACAACCACTGACTCACAAGATTTTATACGATCCTCAAGAGAACGCACTACTACGAAAGCAGAATAAGCTTCACATAATTCCAATACCACTGCTACTTTACAAAATATTACAATACTGAAGAGAAAAAACTATCACGACGAAGAAAAAATGATATCTCTAAATAGGTTGACTGACCGAGAAAGCCCTCTTTAAAGATAACAAAACCAACATTTTGTATAAGCACAATAACCAGAGCCAGATACGCGTTTCGTCGCAAGCTCATCAGTTTGGTTCATACGAAGAACAGACAAATGACACGACCGGGCTGTATTTATGCGGTACAGAACAAAAGACATTTGACGTTCACGTGATTCTCAAATGTCTTTTGTTCTGTTCGGTATAAATACAGCCCGGTCATGTCATTTGTCTGTTCTTCGCATGAACCAAACTGATGAACTTGCGACGAAATGCGTATTTGTTGTAATTACGTTTTTGGTAACTGATTACTTATTTTCTCGCAGGTTTAACAGCTTTCTCTACAATTACAGGTTTATCTTATATTAGCTCAAATTTCAAATTTCTTTGACCAGTAATCTGCCTTGGCTCAGTTGTTTTGTTGTTGTTTGCGCGTATTGTGTCTTGGTTTTTGCGGTTTTGTTCTTTGTTTTTTGTATAGAAAATTAATTTGATTTGTAAGTGCCGTCCATAGTGAAGACCCGGTGACTTTATGCCTTTCTTTACTATGGATGGCACACTTTAATACAACATACATTGTAGTTTTTAATCTTGATAGAAAAAACGTCTTATATTATTGCTGTTCTTTTACAGGATTTGATATTGTTTTCTTACGAGATACAAATTTTTTGTGCGTCCATGGTTTATTCAGATAAGTCCGCTCCTTAAGGCCATCTTAAAGAATCTTTCCGTGATCTAATGGTGAGCTTGTCAAATTGAAATTACTTTGAAAAATTTGCTCACCAGCTTCCCGATCAAGAGCAGATTTGGTAGCAACAGCACCCGTAGATTCTGAAAAGCACGACCAAAGAGGGGCACAACAGTACGAGAAATCAGTAGACTACGTAATAAATATGACCTATCGTATCAGTCAAGCTTCGAATCTGGATGGGTGATTCATGTGAATTGTATGCGAAAAGGAACTAATACAATAAATCAAAATACTTGTTAGCTACCACAAATACCAGTGAGTCAAGAAAAGGTAAAACCTTTGGCAGAATGTGAAATAAAAAGACTATGGCCGATATTCACACTAAGATGTCGATCCGTCGGTCAAAGGCTAGCTTAGATGCCAGAATTTTGCTTGGTAAAGTCCCTCTCCTTTTAAACCTTGAAATAAGTAAAATGTTGACAAGGGGTTGCATGGGAACGAGAATTCAAAAGTTCGCTTCTGGTCCATGATTTACTTGTCACTGAAATTCAAAATCAATGCAATTGTTACTTTCACAAACAGAATTCAAATTTTAATGGTAAGTAAATCATAGACCAAGAATTGAAAATAAATTGCCATTCCCATGCAAACACTTTGCAAGCATTTTACTGATTTCTGGATCCAAAAGATAATTGATTTTCCGAAACAACACTTTCGTCTCGAAAAAACTTTCGACAAATTTTCCCTTTCGACTGATAGATTGACATTTTGTAGGCACTCCATATATCACAGCCCGCCAAATGTGTTAACTTTTTCCTTGACGCACCCGGTACATCTAATTAGCCGACCTTAAAGTGTCCGAGTTACACAATTACACAATATACATCTATTTTGGAATGTAACAAATAACAAAACTGCAGTGCCCCCTTGTTTCAGACACAGAAATCATATTTTTGCCCCTGTAACTTCCCCTCCCCCTCAATCAATGTTGTGATTCTAAGCAATGTTTTTCATGCAAATTTACATGCAGTCACATCAAGATAACACCAATCAGCATAGACTGAGGGGGGAAGGGATTGAGTCTCACAATCTGTGTGAAGGATTGTAGGTATGTACAGATAAGTCCAATTCCCTTAGGCTGCATTCAAATTGCAAAATCTTCTGAAAGCGCGTACATGCTCGTGCAGAAATCCTCCATACTAATCCCTTGCAGTGTTCAGATTGCAAAAATATTTCGCAATCTAAACACTGTAAGGGAGTGGTATGGAGGATTTCTGCACGAGCGTTTACGCGCTTACAAAAGATTGTGCAATGTGAATGCAGCCTTAGGAGCAACTGAAGGCCCGGCCAGCAGAAAATACAAGCAAATTATTAAGATATACCGCTGCTCGTATCAAGTCAAGTCAAGGAAATTATGACATTTTATATCAATACCTGATTTGATATCACCACATCCTTATGTGTCATCTATGCCAACGATGTGTAGATTCCCTCTGTTCATAACAGCCTTTAACGATACTTGCTTTCCACTTTTGATTAGTTTCTGCTCCTTGAATATTGCACATGACTGATGCCAATGCGTCTTTAAAAAGTTTAAGAATAATACCATTAACAAATTAATATCGATATGCATTTGTAAGGAAGTAAGAAGGGCAGATTTTGTAACACAATAGCAGTTGCTTTTGTTGACATCCAAAGTCAAAATGATGTATGATTGCAGACGAAGGAAATTCTCTCAACAAGCAACTCAAAACAAACTAAACCGCAAAAGTTTCTCTGAAACCAGCAGGGCAAACTCTCGCTTTGTGCAAGCGAAAGGTGGTTTTGAAAGAGAAGTAATGTCCTTATAACGAAAGAAGGAGTGTAAATCTAAAGTTCTGTCTAGCGGATTTTGTTGATTTGATTCAGAAGACGAGCAGAAGGCATTATACCTAGCTCGCTTGTCGTGCATCTCAGAAATGATTTTTAAGTGCAATTGTGGGCTTATAACGAAAGGAAAAGAATGTATAGAAAAATGTCTTCATTTGTATTTTATTTGTATGGGCATTTTATTTGTATGGTTTAGAAGCTGAAAAGTAAGTGTTTGAATCATACACAGAAAATACGAGAATTCAGTCCCCCCCCCAATCGGCTTCTGTAGCATATAGATAAAATGCCCGAGGCAGGTGTTTAGAAATGTCCCTCTTCTTTCCTTGTACGCCTATAAATTCTCTTAAAAACCGCCCTTCGCGTGCACAAGGTGAGACTTTGCCCTACTGGTTTCGCACAACTTTTGCGGCTTGGTTTGCTTTTAATTACTGGTTAAAAAATTTCTTTTGTCTGCAATCGTTAATCGTTTTGAATTGAGGTGTCGATCAAAGCAGCTCATGCTATTGTTTTACAACATCTGTCCTTGTTTAAGGAAGTGAAACCTTTAAGAAATGAATATCTGCTCCATGTGAATAGAAAACTAAATTTTACCGGGCAATACACATTCTGGAGAGGGCAGGAGAGGGGATGTCATCGGCAACAGTAAAACATAACCTTTGGTCAAGGAAAAATTGTCATCTTGATAAGATCAGTACAACAGTTTCAACAATGAAATGTCATTACGGTTTTACGACAAGTATTATATTTATCAGTAACAGAGCGCTCTCATCTTAGAGCCCAGAGCCCATCAGTTGAAACCATTGGTCTCTCACTTCATCACGGCAGATTGTCTCAAAGGCGTTGCAATCAACTAGCATTGGACTGCTGGACGTTGTAAATTCTTGTCTACAACAGCTTTACATCAGCTGGTACTAAGGGCGTATTCTTTTGGGCATCTGAAGTCTGCGAAGTCTTCTGAAAACGGTAGGCTTTGCAGAGAAAAATGTCAGTTACCAAAAGAATGGGAATTCTGAAAACGGTAGAGTTGGCAGACTTCGCAGAGAAAAATGCCAAAAGAATACGCATTCTGAAAACGGTAGGGTTGACAGACTTTGCAGAGAAAAATACCAAAAGAATGGGAATGGAATGCTGAAAAAATGAGAATTCGAATTTTGCTGTTTGACCGAGTGAAATGAAACCATTGCAATGCAATGTACTTTTGTTATGCCAATCGCAAGAGAAAAGAATCTGCGAAGTGCCATCGTTTTTCGAATGTTTTCGAAAACTTTCATGCACGAAACAATGCTCTCTGCGATCTTTCAAAAGTCTGCCAGCTCAGGAGCAGAAGGTTTCCGAAGCCTCGGATCTCTACCGTTCTCAGAAGAGCCCAACAGAATACGTCAAAAATCTCTCGGAAGTCTACCGAAAACAGAATGATCAAAAGAATGGGCTTTTGTATAAAGCGATCTGAAGTCTGCGAAGCCTACTGTTTTCGGTAGAAGGGCACCAAAAGAATGGGATTTTATCTTCTACCAACTCTACCGTTTTCAGAAGATGCTCAAAAGAATACGCCCTAAGGAGAGGCAAGTCGGTTCTATGCAACTTTGCAGAATTACTGAAAAATGCCAGCAGATGTAAAGGTTATTAGAGACAAGTTGAAACGGTCTCTAGCAACCCAACTCTCTGTGATTGCGACACCTTCATCACAAATGAAGATTCTAACGGCGTAAGTCACAAGTAGCATGGTTTCACAGCATGAAGAAATTACTTGCTCAAAAAATCTCATAGTCGAAGAATTGAAACAAATCTTGATCGAGCAATAGTCTTACACATTTCTATACGAAATCTTGGATCAAGTGGCTCTTTTCCTATCACTGTCTCAAGCATTCGAAAATTCCTCAGACTTCTGCAAAGTATTAAAGAATTTCGATCGATTGAGACTCCTATGTAGAGTGTCTATGAGGTCTATTCAAGAGCCGAAATCAGCTCAAAAACAAGCATCAGGTTCTACGCAAATCTTTTACAGCATACCTCTAAGACAGCATGAACTACTAACAGAACCTGAAGTCTGCTCATCGACAAGCAGCAGGTTCTACGCAAATAGTTCACAGCATTCTTCCAGCTTCCTTTGCTCTAATGCTAAATTCCTGGTTTATAACTCAAACTTGATTAATGACTCACATTTATAGAGCACACTTAAAACATCTGTTGTACATAGAGACGGGGTGGATAAATTAGTAAAGAAATAAGTGACTTTAAAGAGTTTTATACGGTAGGGTGGAAAATTGCTCCCTATACAACCAACAAATTCCGCAGTCCTTGTAAATGACCAGCAAGCTTGTTTCGATTATTGCGCAATTAATGATTTAGGCCTTTTATTTCACGGAAATGGCAACTAGTGAATGAATATCGTAAAGATTCTATCAAGCACCTAGAGGCTAATTCAATTCAGCGACTATGAGATGGAGCTCGAAAAAGAGGGGAGCTTATTCACAAAGGCAAAAGGCAAGGATATAAATGGCAGCCCTCTTATCCCATATTTTGTGGAAGCGACACACAATTTTACGTGTTAAGTACAAAAATTCGACAAAGTTTACCCCAAACCACAGGGGCATCAGTTTAAATATTCTTAGTTATTATTTAGTATTTCTCTATATTGTTATTTTGAATATTTTCACTATTTCTCGATACGGTTGTCTTTCTTGTTTCTGAAGAGCCGCGAATACTTTGACCAATCATTTTCTGCTCTCCTTCGCATTGGTCAAAGTATTCGCGGCTCTTCAGAAGCAAGAAAGACAACAGTATCTAGAAATAGTGAAAATATTCAAAATAACAATATCGAGAAATACTAAATAATAACAAAGAATATTTAAACTGATGCCCCTGTGCCCAAACCATATCAAAATCAACAGACTTGTTTAGTTTAGCTAAGTAACCGGAAAACTTTGGGAACCTATGGCATATGATGTCAATTGAGGGACTTCACAGAGAGATTCAAAATTTGGTTTAGAAGGGAGGCGGTTATTAGAGAGGGGGGCTTTCATGGTGCTTGGGGATAATGGGTATATGGATAAACATTACCAGGCTCGTAGCAGCTATTGGGGCCAGTCGGGCCTGGGCCTCCTAATAATTTCACAAAGTTGCATTTTTTTCATTCATCACGTTTAACGCAGAAAGCTGACTTAATCAACTATGAAATTACTCTCCAAAAATGTGCTTCTAGTGTCCTCCCTCTATCAGTTCTTTCAACGTACCCTAAGTAAGATTACCGTGGGCACTAGAGCCTAATATGCATATATGAAATAAACAGAAAAAAAGAAAAAGGGAGATTCCATTTTCTTTTTCCTCTTTATTTTTTAAATATTTTAATTAGGCTCTGGTACCCAGGGTATAGGTGAGATAAGATGTAACCACTCTCATTGAGAATTTAGAATTAGGAGCTTCTTTGTACTTTTCTTTCCTGATCAAACGGTTCAAGAAATCACCATTCCTTTGAACGAGCCTCTGAATGAAGTGTGTATTTCAGGTCAAAACCATATTTCTATGGTCAAGACCTATCTCAGGCTGGCAGCAACAAACAGCTGCCTCAACAACCAAAGGGTGCTACATGTGCACAAAGAGATAACATTGACAGGGCCGTCGAGAGACGGCACGGGCCCCAGGGTGGGTGTGGATTGAGCCCCCGGCGCCAAAGGCTCCGGAAAATTTTGTGAACCACGCCTTTTTTCTTTCGGATTATGCCATCCTATGCACTGGTAAAAGGGCCCAAAAGGATGCTTTTAGATGAAAACGCCCTCCTATGAATTATTAAAAAGATTTTTAGATGGAAAAGTTGTTTATCTCGTGTGTAAAGACGAAGCCGAGACTGCCCTGCGAGCCAAGAAACGTTCCTGAGGAAAAGTGAAGACAAGGAAAAAATATATAATATATATTTACCGGGCCCCTAATGGCCTCGGGCCCTGGTAACTACCCTGGCTACCCCCCCCATTCTCGACGATCCTGAGCATTGATAAACTCATATAAACTCAACCCTCAGTATCTCTAGAATCCGATGCACGAAAACTTAATTTTGGGTCGCTCAGCCCTTTTGGCATAAGAAGCGCTTTATCAAGTGAGATGAAAGTACTCAGACTTCAACAATCTAAATCACGCACATCTGAACCACGAGAACTCGCGATGCTTTCGGCCGGTCGTAGTTTAGTTTCAGGTAGCTTGCTTGCAATATATTTGGATTCATGAATTTCCTATTTTGCCTTTAGGACCTCCGAACATAAAATGACCTTTTGGCATTCACAGAAGGGTGTTTCCAAGAAAACAGAAGCTACCGATCAAAAATTTTTCCGGTGGCTCCGCCCGCGGACCCCCAATTTCTTTACAATTTCAGCTTCGGCACGAATTAGTGCCCCTCCAATCTGAAAAACGCTCCTATTATGGACCTGCATTACAGGGCACCCCCGATGGGGTACATGAATTGCGGAAGGATGGGGGTCTGCCGCCCAGTTTCCAGAAAGCTACCCTCTTCTAACTACCGACAGTTGCGGTCATACCCACTTTTATGATAAATTTTTGCGGAAAACTACCCATTTTTTGACAATATTTTGCGAATTTCTGGGAAACCCACCCTTGCTTAAGGAAAATCTGCCGAAAAAGGGACCCTTGTTTAGAGAATTTTGGACCAAAAACCCACCCATATGGGCTGCACATACCCGTACCCTCAACATGTTATGTTACCCCCCCCCCCGGGACTGAGCCCCAACTGAGAAGACGAGGGCAGTCTGTACGTCTTCTCGTTGTGAAATGAAATCATTACAGCTTTCAAGTAACATTGCCGGGCCCTATATGCTACCATTACACTGTATACCCCCCACAAGAGTTCTACGAAACTAAATAGGAGCTAAGTTCTACGAGACAACCGTTCCTGCACTGAAAGGTAATTGTGACCGTTGCCACCATGAAATATTTATTCATATAAAAATGTAGAAGATGGACAAAACCATGAGCACCTAACTGGATATCTCAGTTACTTGTAACTGTCATTCAAAAACATAAATGACAAAAACACAGTCTTATGTAAAAGCAAAGAGCAATATTTTACAATCAAGAATATGACAACTGTCAAGTTTATTCATACGATCGTCAAAAATCCTAAAAAAGCTTCGAAGCAGCTATGAAAAGTATCTCATATTAAATCATAAGACCCAAAAGAGGGTTAGCATACGCAGAAGCTAAGAAATTTTCAGCTACAGCAATTTTAAGCCTCAAGCAGAAAAAAGTTGGAGCTTGGAAGCTCACAGAACGCTACAAATGTTAACTTAGTCTCGCATCCCCTTCGTATCGTCAGTTGTGCAAAACGATTAGGACCTCGCTCTAAGATGTCAATGCAAACTATAGGTCCACCCACGTGCAGATGTAAAATAGACAATGCAGAAGGGATGTTCACTGTGGTTTAAGTTAGTCAAGTAGCAATGTGCATTGTTTAAGAAGTTCTTGCGCCAGCAATGATTCTGGTTTACCAGCGAATATTTCGGTGTCCTTAAACGTCCTTCATTATCAAAAATACACGATGAAGTATAACTGAATAGAAAAATATGAGGCTATCACCCAAGGATTAGCATTTGTTGGCTGTAGAAACGTCGAATGGTGCATGCGCTTGTAAACTGCACTGTTCCCAAGGTGTCAGTGATACGGAAGTCCAGTTCATCCCTATGGCCACCAAACGGAAATACAAGTAAAAGTAAGCCATGTGTCAAAATGGAGGTGACGATGCATGCAATCGTGCAGCTATGGAGCTTTTAAAAGCGTCCTGTGGTGTGAATGAATTTGAGGGTTGCCTCGAGTAGCTTCTTATTGACGTCAATGGTGAAGGTTATGCTTTCGTCGCCACATTAATTTGGTGTAAAACCCAAAACCCAACTTGAAAGAGTGAAGAAACCACAAGGTAACATTGCTGCATTACATTCATGATCATTCTTAGTAACAAAGTCGGCGATTTGAAGGAGATTTTGCCTGTCAAGAGCTGCTTTTGCAATCATATGATCCCTTGATCCAACATTTTCATCATCAATATGAAGGGAAAAAAAGTTGAATGAGTTTATATTATTGCGTGGAAACATGATCAAAGAATATGCGAAAAATTCTGGATAAAGGTAATCCCTCCTGGATGCAAGTTTTATTAAATCAACCATCCTCTTGTTATCAAGTAATAATAATAATAATAATAATAATAATAATAATAATAATAATAATAATAATAATAATAATAATAATAATAATAATAATAATAATAATAATAATAATAATAATAATAATAATAATAATAATAATAATAATAATAATAATAATAATAATAATAATAACAATAATTATAATAATAATAATAATAATAATAATAATAATAATAATAATAATTACAAAAGCAAATTAATAATTCCAACATTACAAAAGCAAAAAGAACTTCAAGTCAACTTTTGTCGAAGCAACAAGGTACGCAAAAGAACATTTTAAAGCTGACTTGAGCTTTTTAGAGGAAAAGTCTGTATTTAAGTACGAACAGGAAAGAGTGGAGATAAAAGATGACAACTATAAACAAATCCAACGAAGACTAGGAAGTATCCTCCAACGACTATATGAAGAAAGAGTTAGAAACCAACCTTGGTTAGGATTCTACACGGTATCAATACTAGATAGTGATGAAATATCAAAGAACAGTAGAAACATATTTCAAAGCTGGAAAAACATCCCAGATATAGTTTTATCGACAAATGAATCAATAAGGCAACAGTTACTACCTACCAAAGCATATTCAAAGTATAAGTTAAAGATGGAAACTGCAAATACAACATGCAGTCTATGTAAGCAAGCAGAAGAAACAGTCGTTCATTTGCTGTGCTCCTGTGCAGCACTAGCACAAACACTCTACAAAGCACGACACGATAGAATGTTACGACCTATTTATCACCTAATGCGAGCAAAGTTTGAATTTGATGGAATTAATCGTGGAGTTCCATGGTACAAGCAAGCATTACCTCTTGCAAGCATCGAAAATAATCATGCTAAGATTATGTGGGACATACCGATACATTTAGACAAAAGACCAAGCAACAATGCCATTAAGCCCGATATGCTGATAATTGACAAAGAAGGAAAAAAGATCAGTTTGATAGAGGGGGCAATATGTGCACCCGGATGTATTGCCAAGAGAGAGAAAGAAAAACAGGACAAGTATTCTGAAATGAGAAAATCAATGGAACGGTTAAATCGTGGATACGAAATAGATCAAATCAATGTTGTATTCGACTTTCTAGGCTGTTACAGCAAGCAATTGGAGTGTCAAATCAAGAGACTATGTGAAGGAGAGGAGGCAAAATTAGTAATCGAAAAATGTCAAAAATGGGTACTCAGCCAAAACTGCGAGATTGTTAAAACTTTTTACGAAAGAAAATAGAACTATGAAAAAAATTGAAATGGCATCTTAGAAAAGAAAAAAAATTAGTAAAAGACACATTAACAACAAAAATAGTCTGCCTAGGCATTAGCCAGCAGTATAGAGGACTCAAGAAAAAGCAACAGAAACAATTTTGACAATAATAATAATAATAATAATAATAATAATAATAATAATAATAATAATAATAATAATAATAATAATAATAATAATAATAATAATAATAATAATAATAATAATAATAATAATAATAATAATAATAATAGTAATGATAATAATAATAATAATAGTACGAAAGAACTATTATTAATGTCCTGGGTATGACGTTAAACTGCATCTGGTTGTGGAGTTTCGACGTGGGCGAATGAGGTTACCCTTAGCCACAACTACCTCCAGGTCACTGGGTAGGTGGAGCTCATAAGCCTTGGTTGGCAGTCCACCTAGGAGAAGGAAAACTCTGATTTCAAACCAGGGTAGACGGAGCTCTTCAACCTTGGTCGGTAATTCATCTAGTGATGGTGTCATGAAAGTAATACTGGTAGTTGCGCAACCTTACAAACGCAAAATCTCATTTATACAATGATGGACGCAAATAATGACATTAATAATTGCGTTAACGGGGCTGGAACTGTTAATTATGAAGGCTCCGCGCACGGCAGGTGTGGAGTGAGGGATCAGGCTCGCACAGGTCGTCATCAAGCTACTGATCAGACGAGAAAGAGACTGAAATGGGAAAAAGAGGTGAATCGGATAGTGATTGAATGCTGGGTTAGGAGTGTACCAACAAAGCGGGGATATAGATAAAGTATGAAACGATTATGGGATGAAAAGGGAGTATTTGAAGTGAGCGAGCAGAGATTGGCTGACCAGGCTAGAGCAATACGAACTAATGATTGGTTGACAACAGTGGAGATAGAAGAAATAAAACGAAATGTGGAAGAGGAGAAGGTAGATAGTGATAACAGAGAGAGACTAGAAGGGGACATTGAGAATAATGAGAATGAGGGTGAAGACAGACCGAGTCAAGAAAACGACGCAAATGTGGAAGAAGAGATGATTGATGATATAAATATCAGGGATGAATCAGTGAGTAATAACACTGATATAGAATGGTTCAGTGATGAAGATCGCGACATTTTGGAAATGATACTGACAAGAATGAGAAAAGAACAAGATGACATCCCTCCAAACCTTCGTTATGTAGATAGATCCAAAGTAAAAGCAACGACTCAGAAAGTAAATCAGATAATACAAGTGATTGAAACTAGCAACATAACTGAAACGAATCGATTGATTATAGCAGCAGCCAATGTTGTGGCAGACCTCTTGAAATGTAAACGAACTGAGCTTGGAGATAAGAAAGAGAGTAAAGAACCAAAGTGGCGAAGGAGAATACGGGGCAAGCTGGAGAAAACAAGGGCAGACCTTGGACGAGTGGATAGACTAAGGAAAGGCGAACTCAGAAATAAAAGGGTTGCAATAATACTTGAGAGAGAATATCAAGTGACACGAAAAGGCATAGAAACGGTGCACGAGGAACTAAGACAGCGCGTGATAGCTATAGCAGCCAAACTGCAGAGGTACGATTCTCGAGATCTGCAGTTTAGACAAAATAGATCATTCCAGTCAAACCAGAAGCGACTTTTTGAAGAAATCGAGGGAAATGCACGGCAAGAAGCGGTGGTTCCAGATGCAAAGGAGAGTAAGGAGTTTTGGAGTGGCATATGGGATGTACCAGTTGAGCACAACAAGAATGCTGAGTGGCTCAAGAAACTTGAAAATCATACACGTGATGTTCCTAAACAATTAAATGTGAAGTTTGAGATCAATTCGTTGAAGCAGAAGCTCAAAAAAATGCCAAACTGGAAAGGCCCTGGCCCAGATGGGGTGCAAGGATATTGGCTCAAAAACTTTACATACTTGCATGAGCGAATAACATTTCAACTGGATGAATGTTTGCAACAAGGAAATGTTCCAGACTGGATGACCACAGGTAGGACATTACTTTGCTTGAAGGACCCAAAGCAGGGCTCTCTAGTCTCCAATTTCCGCCCAATAACATGCTTACCGCTAATGTGGAAGTTATTAACAGGAGTGCTGGCAGAGGAGCTATATCGCCATTTGGATGAAAACCAACTACTGCCTGTGGAACAAAAAGGTGGCAGGAAGGGAAGCAGAGGCACCAAAGATCAATTGCTCATCGACAAGATGGTGATTAAGAACTGTAAAAGGAGACTCACAGGATTAGGAGTGGCCTGGGTGGACTATAAGAAAGCTTATGATATGATACCACATAGCTGGATCGGGAAAACTTTAGAAATGTTTGGTATAGCAGACAATGTGAGAAACCTGGTGAAAGAAAGTACGCAAAAGTGGAACACAGAGTTAACAGCTGGAGATAGGATATTAGGGAATGTCAAAATTAGACGTGGGATCTTCCAAGGAGATAGCTTGTCTCCTCTTCTATTTGTGATTGCAATGATACCACTAAGTCTGATACTGCGGGATGTAAAAATAGCCTACGATCTTGGAAAAGGAAATGGAGAATTAAATCACCTATTGTTTATGGATGACTTAAAACTGTTTGCCAAGAATGAAAAGCAATTAGAAAGTCTTATTCATACTGTAAGAATATTTTCAGATGATATTAGAATGGAGTTTGGATTGACAAAGTGTGCATTGCTAGTTATGAAAAGAGGGAGATTTGAAAGAAGTGAAGGAATAGATATGCCAAATGGAGAAACAATGAAATCAATTGAAGAGGGAGGAGGGTATGAATACCTTGGTATTTTGGAAGCAGATGGAATCAAACATGGAGAGATGAAGGAAACTGTGAGTAAGGAATATATAAGGAGAAAAAGGAAGATTTTAGGATCAAAGTTAAACGGAGGAAATATCACCACAGCAATCAACTCCTGGGCTGTTTCAGTCATAAGGTATGGGGCTGGGATAATTGACTGGACAAAGGCAGAACTGCAGCAAATGGACCGAAAAACGAAAAAGTTGTTAACCATGTATGGAGCCCACCATCCCCAAGCTGATATTGATCGATTGTACCTGAGAAGAGCAGATGGAGGCAGAGGGTTAATTGGTATCGAAGACTGCGTACGGATGGAAAAAGAAAGTTTACTAAGATACGTCGAACAAAGTAAGGAGAAGCTGATACTTGCTGTTGGAAAGGAGGAAGTGTTGAAAGCTGGCAAGGGGGAGAAAGACAAGGAAGGAATACAGAAGGAACATGCCGAATTGAGAAGAAGTAAGCCATTGCACGGACAGTTTGAGAAGGCAACTAAGGAAGTCTGCGGAAGAAGATCATGGGATTGGTTGAAAAAGGGCCATCTGAAAAAGGAAACTGAAAGTACAATTGTAGCTGCACAGGATCAAGCCATACGAACCAACAACATCCGCAAACACATCCATAAAGAGGATATATCATCAATGTGTCGAATGTGTGGAAAATTTGATGAAACAATAGCACACATAGTAGCATAGTGCCCAAGTTTAGCACAGAACGAATATAAGAAATGGAGACATGACCAAGTAGCCAGGATGATCCACTGGAAGTTATGTGAAAAATGGGGCTTTGAGAGGGGTGAGATGTGGTACACCCACAATGCAGAGAAGGTGTTAGAGTCGGATGTTTGTAAGATTCTGTGGGACTTCTCCATTCAAACGGATAAGAAACTGAATCACAACAAACCAGATATAACTGTGATAGATAAAGTAAATAAAACATGTCTCATCATTGATCCATCATGCCCCTTTGACTCTCGTATAGTAGTGAAAGAAGAAGAGAACTTATCGAACTATGACGAACTCAAATACGAACTTGCAAGAATTTGGAGCATGAAGAAGGTAACCATCGTACCCATAGTAATTGGAGCTTTAGGAACAGTGACAGAAAGGATCGATTCCTGGATAGAACAGATTGGCATAGACTGTCCAGTTGCACTGCTGCAGAAAGGATGCCTCCTTGGATCAGCTAGGATCATAAGAAAAGTAATGAATAGCTAAGGATAAGAAGAAGAAGACTATATATGATAGCCATGGCTGCAGGCAGTAGCCCGCTATGCATATAACATCCACCAGGAACATGAACATACCTGAGAACAAACACAATAATAATAATAATAATGAGCATACAGAAGCTACGTGATAATGCAGCAAGGTTCCGAAAAGAACAAACCATTACAAATCTTATACTAGTGAGACAAAGAAATGAAGTGGAGAATGAGAACCCGGGAAACCAAAGAGATGACCAACAGGAGATAATTTCGAATGAAGTAAATCAGGATGAATCAAAGATAGACGGTGAGACAGCAGTGGAGGGTCCTGAGCTAATCGATGAAGAGTTAGAGGCTATATTTAATGACCAACTTATTAGCCTGAAACATGTCACAATGACAGACGTGGAACCAAGAGAGACGTTAAGGAAACTCAAAATGCCGGCTGAGTTGCAAGAAAGAGCAGACAGTACCTTGGGGAAGTATTTGAGAGGAGTAGATACCATACCAGAAATCATTGACAAGGTGTATGCGATGGGAAGGGCTGTGGAAATTAAAATGGGTTTACCGCTAAAATTAAGTTGAGGAAATAGAAGACAAAAGCCATCTAACGGAAACAGGAGAGTGAGGAAAATGAAAAGAGAAATGAAAATCCTAAGACAAAGTATAGCTAGGGCTGGAAATGAACTGCATAGGCGAAAACAAAAGAGAAAAGCAACAGACAAAGAGAACAAGATCTTGAAGGACTTAAAACATCAAATGGAGGAGTCCGAAACAACATCAAAGAACATCAGAAGATACAAAGAGAAATGGGTGGATCAATTACGATATAAAAAGGTGAAACTGGAAAAGATGATCGAAAGAGGAAACAGAATTAAGGACAATGCCAATTTTGAAAAAGACCAAAAAGCCTTTTTTAAGACTTTGGAGGAAAAGACTGTATACGAAGGAGAACCGCCACCGATGGAAAAGTTTGTTGAGTTCTGGGCTGGGATATGGGAAAAAGATGAAAAAACACCAGAAATGCCATGGATGCAGAAAGTGAAAATGGCGCTGCGGGAGAAGGTGAAAAATGTAAAGGAGTTTACCCTCACGGAAAAAAGAGTAGTTGGAGAGATCAGAAAGAGGAAGAACTGGACAGCTCCAGGCATAGATGGGATTCAAAATTACTGGTGGAAAACATTCAAAACAGCACAAAAAGCGTTGACGAGAGCATTTGAAAGGATGAAGAATGATAACAACCTGATACCAGTATGGTGGCCAACAGGAAGAACAGTCCAAATACCTAAGACAAAGGACCTTAGCAATGAGCAGAAATATCGCCCAATCACGTGTTTGAATACTTCGTACAAGATTATGACAGGTTTGATTGGTAAATACATGAGGGAACATGCACTAGAGAATGAGGTCTGGGATGCAGGACAGCTTGGAGCAGTAGAGGGTGTTTTGGGCACAGTTGACCAGTTAATCATTGACAGCCGTATTATGGAGGAAGTAAAGACCTACCACAGGAATTTAGCTGTAGCCTTCTATGACTATCAGAAGGCATATGACAAAGTGCATCACGACTGGATGATACGAGTGTATGAGTGGATTGGCATACCAATAGTAGTCATTTCATTGTTGAGAGAGCTGATGAATGAATGGAAAACGAGACTGGAACTCTGGAAAGATGGGGAAAAGTGTGTAAGCAGATGGATACATATAAAGTGCGGATTCTTGCAAGGAGATAGTTACTCACCAGTTGGATTTTGTATCACAGAAATACCTGTTGCTAAGCTTCTTGAACAGAGTAAAGGATATCGAATGGGAGAGCCAGGAAAGAGAGATGTAAGCCGGACACACAGTTTGTTTGTTGATGACCTTAAGGTATATCAGGAATCACACAGTGTATTAAAGGAAATAAATGAAGTTATTGTACAAGCGAGTTTAGACACAGGAGCTTGTTATGGTGTTTCAAAATGTGCAGAAATTGTGTTCGAACGTGGAAAAATGGTGAAAGGTGAAGGATTGCAAGTGTTACAAGAACGGATGAAGACTTTAGAGCCAGATCAGGAGGAGATGTATAAGTTTCTTGGAGTTGAGCAGGCAGATGGTATCAAGACAAAGAAGGTATATGAAAAGGGTTAAAGTAGAAATGACAAGGAGGCTGAAACTACTAATGAAATTCGAACTAAATGATGAAAACTTGATACAAGCAATTAATTCTAAGATTGTTCCAGTGGCAGCTTATCCAATGAATGTATGCAAAATGACAAAAGGTGAACTGAATGAGCTGGATCAAATTGTTAAAAGGGAATTGAGGAAGAACGACATGTTAGGGAGGCAAGCAAGTGATGAACGATTATATCTAAAGAGAGACCAAGGCGGAAGGGGACTGAAGTCTATGAGAGATGTGTATGCAGAAACAAGAACAAGAGTCCCTTGTTATATGTGCAAGTCAAATAATAAATGGATTCAGGCAGCATGGCATAGAGAAACAATAAAAGAAACTAACACAATCATTGACAAAGCAGTAAAAGCAATGATGGAAATTGATAAGACATTAGAATTCGTAGAGAATAGTGTAAGGCTAGAGGGAGAAATATTGGAATTAGAATGGAAGCCAACATGGAAGAAAGTGAAGGCAGAATTGAAGAAGGGTGTGGAAAAGAAAAGACAGGATTCTTACGAACAGAAAGAATTACAAAGTTGTATGTATAGACGACAAGAACAGGAATGCCATCTTTGGCTAAAACAAAGATTGACACCAAGGAAGACAGCATCAATAATGACACTGATTGAGCAAATGGTGGAGACAAAAGGATGGAAGGTGGCAAGGGGGCTAATGGAAAATGGAAGATGTCGATTATGTGGTGAATTCAATGAAACTGTTGAGCACCTTGTTGCTGGATGTAAGACGATAGCCAACAGTGAGTACTTGGCACGGCACAATAGAGCGTTAATGGTAATGGCTATTGCATGGGCAAAGGAATACGGGTTGGTAGGAAAAGAAACAAAGTGGTATATGGAAAATTGGCTGAGAGGACAAGTCTTGGAAAACAGTCGTGCCAAGTTAGTCTGGGATTTTGAGTTCAACTTACGTAAAACAACAACATCCAGGAGACCAGATCTGGTATTGGAGGACAAGGAAAGAAATAAGATTTGGATATGCGATATGGCATGTCCGCAGCAGAAAAATATAGCAGCTAAAAGAAATGAGAAAGTGACAAAATATCGACAACTTGCATTTGAATTAAGAGAGAGAAGACCAGGATATGATATAGCTATAATTCCTGTTGTCATTGGTGCTCTTGGTGGCGGTATGAAAGAAGTATTGCGTGATGTGGAAAGAGTATTTAGCGAACGCTTAGAACGAAAGAAATTAGCTGAGAAAGCAGCAGCAGAGATGCAGAAAACCGTATTAATGGACAGTGAAAGCATGGTTCGAAAAGTACTTTCAGGACTCGTCCAACACGAAGATTAGATATTGACTGTTTTTTTTTGTATGGAAGGTGTTGCTCATTTTTAGGACCAACAATATTTGATGGTCCTTATTGTTGGCTATTTAACTGTAGCTATTTTGCTTCAATAATAATAATAATAATAATTGTGCGGCAAGAAGAAATATTGGGAGAAGGTAAAGAATTGTAAGAGACGACAAGCAGATTTGGCAATGGGGTGGATTGTTTACACCAAAGCATACGATATGGTTCCCCACTCTTGGATTCTAAATTGTTTGGAGGTTACAAAGGTTGCTGATAATGTCGTCATGTTGATAAAGTGGAGTATGTCAAAATGGGAAACTGAATTGCTATCAGGGAAGCAGAAATTAGGAAAAGTAAGAATTCAGCGGGGCATTTTCCAAGGTGACAGTTTGTCCCCACTGCTTTTTGTAATTGCATTAATCCCGTTATCGATTATCTTGAAAAAAGTGAATGTTGGATATGAACTTGGAAAAGGCAAAGGATGCATCAACCATTTGCTGTTTATGGATGACTTAAAGTTATATGGAAAGAACATGAAACAACTTGATACTCTTATTAACACTGTAAGAATATTTAGCAGTGACATAGGAATGAAGTTTGGCTTACAGAAATGTGGGGTACTAATAATGAAGAAAGGAAAATATGTATCGAGAAATGGAGTTAAGATGCCTGATAATGAAGAGATCAAGGAGATTGACAAAGACCAAGGATATAAGTATCTTGGTGTATTAGAAGCCGACGAGATCAAAGACAGAGAAATGAAAGAGAAGATCCGAAAAGAGTATTTTAGAAGGGTGAGAAGAATATCAAAATCAAAGCTGAACAGCGGTAACACCATATTAGCAATCAATTCACGAGCTGTCTCCCTTATCAGGTATGGTGCAGGAATAATAGCATGGACTAAAAGTGAACTCCAGAAGATTGACCGAAAAACAAGGAAACTCATGACAGTATACAGATGCTTTCACAAGCAAGGAGACATAGACAGATTGTATTTCAAGAGAAGTCAGGGGGTAGAGGAATGATCAGTGTTGAGGACTGTGTCAGCATCGAAGTTTCAAATTTGAGAAATTATGTTGAGAAAAGCCAGGAGAGGCTGTTGATTATTGTGCGGCAAGAAGAAATATTGGGAGAAGGTAAAGAAAAGAAGGCGATCCAAAATATTCATAAAGAGAGTTACAAACAGAAAGTCCTGCATGGACAGTTCTACAAGAACACAGAGAAAGTGCGAGATCCATTGACCTGGGATTGGTTAAAGAAAGGCTATTTAAAGAAAGAAACCGAGGGAATGATAATGGCTGCACAAGACCAAGCATTGAGGACCAGATATATCAGGAAGGAGATTGATAAAGAAGACATTTCCGCTGAATGTCGGTTATGCAACGAGCGCAACGAAACGGTATCTCACATTGTTTCTGAGTGTAAGATGCTTGCTCAAAACCACTACAAGAACTGGAGACATGACAAAATTGCTCAAATACTCCACTGGAAATTGTGTCAGTTATATTGCTTTATTACTCGGAGAAATGGTACGATCATAAGATAGAGAAAGTGTTAGAGAACGATGATGTCAAGATATTATGGGATTTCAAAATACAAACGGATAAAGTACTTGAACGTTCACGACCTGACATAACAATTCACAAGAAAGCCAAAAAAGAATGCATTCTCGTTGACGTTGTACCAGGGTGAAGGAAAAAGAAGAAGAAAAAATAGCCAAATACCAAGATCTGAAATATGAGATAAAACGAATCTGGCAATGCTGCAGAGTAGAAGTTGTTCCAGTAATCATTGGAGCGCTTGGAACTGTAACAAAGAGCTTATCAAGTTGGTTGGAAGTTATTGGAACGATTGACATTTTTAACATCATACGAAAGGCCTGTTTGTTGGGAACTGCAAGAATCCTTCGATATGCACTAGATACCTGAGGTTACGGGAAGTGACTTGATATCTAGAAGTACTACCAGCAATACAAACATTCTCAACTTGCTGTGCAAAAACAATATGATAATAATAATAATAATAATAATGATAATAATAATAATAAAAATAATAATGATAATAATAATAATAACAATAACATCAAAGATACCATCAAAGATGTTCTCAAAAGAGGTGAAGTTCTTGATTCTTGGACAGAATGTGTGGACAATCGACATGAATGGCGCAAGTTGACCCATGAAGTGTGTAATGGAATATATGAGAAGCGGAGAGTTAATACGAACGGATGAGGGAGAATAGACATTAAGGAAGATAGGCAAGAACCATGGTAGTCTTATCGAACTTTTTAGTTGTCTATTTTGGACTTAATTGCTCTTCGTTGTTTTTGCGTTATACTCGTATCAGGTCGTAGGCGTATATAATAATAATAATAATAATAATAATAATAATAATAATAATAATAATAATAATAATAATAATAATAATAATAATAATAATAATAATAATAATAATAATAATAATAATAATAATAATAATAATATCGGATATGATTTGACAAATTACGAACAAACTGTAATAAACGTCTTATAGCCAAATATGTTCCTTGCACATCACCAGAAATCAGCAGTCCTACTGTCCATGCACTTTTTTGCACCTATTTCGCCATATGATGCTACCACAAATCATGTTTGATACACTGCACCACTTCATTGTCTCTTTTGCCTCTTCCCCTGACAGTCCTAGCCTTTTCAAGTTTCCTCTTACATTCTTATGTACGGTCCCAAGTGATCCAAAGCACATAACACTGATACTTGTCGCAATTCCATGTCGATTCAGTAAATTTATCACTGGTTGATACTTATTTCTTTTCTCTTGATAAGATGTATCCATATACAAATCAAAACAGACAGTGACTTCAACAATTTCACATTCTCTCCCGTTCACTTTTATCTCTAATATATCAGGCTTCCTTTGGTTTAGCTGTTGCAATGCGTGTTTGATATGTGGGAAAGCTGTTTCTACCATTTTGTTGACAAATAACGTTGATGTTGAATTCTTTTTTCGGATTTTTTGCTCTAGGAATTCTACGACCCGATCGTGCCTACGCGAATATAAATCTTTGTAGTTTCTGCAGGAATTCATTAAGTGTGCCATTGATTCAGTCCTTTCATTGCACATTGAGCATCTTTTATCGTGATCCTTATTCCACATATGAATTAGCTGGTTACAAGGGATTTGATTCATACGTGCACGTAGAATAAACTTGACTAAGCTGTCAGACAGCTTCCATCCGTAATAAACTTGATGCGAAATCTTTTTGTCTATATTCTCCATTCCTATAAAGTTTCCCTGCATTTGGAGCTCACAGCTCTTAATGATATCCTGTTGCTCTAATTCTCCCTCGATTTCTCTTTTTAAATCTTTCCTATTCAGCTCCTTGCCATTAACGACAACCACAGCAAAGCCATCCTTGTATATAATTGATCCATTAAACTTATTAGCATGAAAAAGTAGATCCGGCCAATCAGAGTTGCCTCCATATGTTTTTGTCTTGGCTAGTCTCCGGTTAGCATCTAATGCATAACCTAGAAAATTGATTTCGCTATCTGTCTGTCTAACCCCTCGCGATTTCATGTCTAATTCCAAAGATTCTCTTGCCAGATACCGTATGCTCTCCTCATCGTGATTCAGCATTTTTATCAAATTAGATAAACGTGTTGCCCTATATACATTTGATGGTCTTTTTATCCCAAGCCCCCCCAAGTAGTCTGTTGACGAAAAATATCTTGTCACTGCTCTTGGGATATAAATCAAACATTTCTTTAACAGTTTTCGTAATCTTTGTATCCAGTTCCTCAAGCTGTTTTTCTTCTATCTTTGTGTTTTCAAAGTGGTGTGAAATCTTTGCTAAAGCCATGTTATTGAAAGCACTGAGTTTTAAAGGAATAGGGAGCGTACATTCCTTGATTTTATCAATTATACCTTTAAATTCTTTAATAAAGTCCTTGACTTGTTTTTCGTCTTCCCCTGCTATGGTAAACGACTTGCCTAGATATTTATACGATTTGGATCTCTTGTACGTTTCTTTTGATTCTCCTTGAACTTTAATGGCTGGCTTTTTGTCACCTTTTCCCTTATACCAATTGTTACCAGAACTTCGTTCATAAAATAACGCACACTTAGATGCCTTTACTTTCAAACCAGCTTGATCAAAGAGTGGCTCACATTTCATTATCATCTCTTTAAGCAGTTTTAAGTCATATGTTACCATTGCAATGTCGTCTGCATATGCTTGAATTGGAATTGGCCTAATTTTCCCTTCATTTTCTATATTCATACTAACCAGGGCATGACAGTACGCTGGTTTTAGTACTTTATCCACTATAACTAGAAAAATCATAACGCTTAAAGGGTCACCTGTTTTTGTGCCCCTTGTGATGTAAATTTTCTGAGTCAAATTGTTTCCACAAATAACTTGAAAGCTGGAGCGATCATATATGTGCTCAATAATCTTACAGTACACAGTCGGAATGTTGTATTCAGACAATGTGGTTGTGATCTCTTTATGCTTGATACTGCCAAACGCATCTGCAAAGTCGATGAATAGAATGTGGAGCTTCGTGCTTATGTGTCTAAAGTCATCCAACACTGTTTTCAGGCTAAAAATTAAATCTTGCCTATTTCTTCCTTTAAGAAAAGCCCTTTGCCAAAATTCGATTTGCGGCTCGATGAAGGGCAAAATTCTGTTTATGATGCAACGCGAAAATAATTTGTAAATGACAGACGATAAAGATATATCACGAAGTGTCGTTAGGTCTTCGGGGTTATAATTCTTTTTCGGAATTCTTTGCACAATATCATGCTTCCATTCGGAGGGTACTTTCCTATTCTTTAAACTTGTATTAAATATGCCCACAATATCAGTTTTAATTGAACTAAACTCTCTCTTTATGTCTTCATACTCAACTCCATCCAGCCCCGCTGATTTTCCATTGGGCAATAATTTTAATAATACTAATGAAGTTGTTCCAGTAATCATTGGAGCGCTTGGAACTGTAACAAAGAGCTTATCAAGTTGGTTGGAAGTTATTGGAACGATTGACATTTTTAATAATAATAATAATAATAATAATAATAATAAATAATAATAATAATAATAATAATGATAATGAAGAGGGGGAAAACAGTCGAGGCAGAAGGAGTAAAATTACCTGATGAGAGAAAGATTAGAAGCCTAAAGGAAGATGAAAGCTACAAATATCTCGGAGTGCTTGAGGCAGATGACTTGAAAAGATCAGAAATGAAAGAAAATATAAAGAAAGAATACAAAAGAAGAGTAAGGAAGGTCTTAGAGACGAAGCTGAATGGCCATAACTTAATCAAAGCTATCAATACTTGGGCAGTAGCTGTCATCCGATATTCAGCTCCCTTCCTAGACTGGAACAAAGATGAGCTTTCAGCTTTGGATAGAAGAACAAGAAAGTTGATGACGATGCACAAAGCGTTGCACCCAAAGAGCAATGTAGATAGACTATACCTATCAAGGAAAGAAGGTGGAAGAGGTCTTATCAGTATCGAAGACACTGTGAGAACTGCGATACTTGGACTACAGAAATACATCCAGGAGAGTGAAGAAAAGCTAATCACTGCCGCAAGGAAACCAGAAGATATAGTAGAAACAGCAAAGGGATTCAAAAGTAGAAGAGCAAAGGAACGTAAGCAAGACTGGACCGACAAAGCGTTACATGGACAGTTTTTAAGACAAACAGAAGCAGTTGCTAGCAAGGATAGGTGGGAATGGCTTAGTAAGGGAGGAATTAAAAGAGAAACGGAAACGCTCATCCTAGCTGCGCAGGAACAAGCAATTAGAACAAATCAGATAAAAGCAAAGATCGATAAAACGCAGGAGGATAGTTTATGCCGAATGTGTAAGCAAGCTGATGAAACAGTAAATCATCTCTTAAGTGAATGCAGCAAGATGGCGCAAAAAGAGTTTAAACGACGTCATGATTGGGTCGGAAAAAAGATCCACTGGGAAGCTTGCCTGAAATATGGATTTGATGTAAAAAGCAAATGGTATGAACACGAACCAGAAACAACAATGGACAACGATGTCAGTACAATTCTCTGGGACTTCAACATACAAACAGATCATGTCATACAAGCAAGGCGTCCAGACTTAATCATCAAGGATAAAGTGAAGAATGAATGCCTGATAGTGGACTTCGCTATTCCATACGACAGTCGAGTTGAAACAAAAGAATTCGAAAAGTTAGAGAAATACCAAGATCTGGCCAGGGAACTTAAAAAATTGTGGAACATGAGTGTGCGGATCATACCTATAGTTATTGGTGCCCTTGGAACAACCCCTAAAGACCTCCGAAAAAGACTCAAAGAAATCGGAATCGACACCAAGATCGTTGAACTGCAGAAAACAGTCATCCTGAATTCTGCCAGAATCCTCAGGAAAGTCCTCGAGTTTTGAGGAGACTTGCTGTCACCAAGCCTCAAGGACAAATCATGAACCATTTAAAGAAAATGTGCGACAAATAGATAATAATAATAATAATAATAATAATAATAATAATAATAATAATAATAATAATAATAATAATAATAATAATAATAATAATAATAATAATAATGAAGTTGTTCCAGTAATCATTGGAGCGCTTGGAACTGTAACAAAGAGCTTATCAAGTTGGTTGGAAGTTATTGGAACGATTGACATTTTTAACATCATACGAAAGGCCTGTTTGTTGGGAACTGCAAGAATCCTTCGATATGCACTAGATACCTGAGGTTACGGGAAGTGACTTGATATCTAGAAGTACTACCAGCAATACAAACATTCTCAACTTGCTGTGCAAAAACAATATAATAATAATTTTTTTCAAACGTTAATCTTTTCATTCAAAAATCTAAAGGAAGTTAAAGTACAAGGTAAAATTTTAATAATACTGTTATACTACAAGCAAGTTTAAAAGTAATAGTTAAAATTTTCTACAGCAACATATTAGGTAGATCCCAAAACATTGTTCACTTACAGTGCAAGGTCAATGTGGGAAAGGTCCTAGACCAAAGCTTAGCGAGAACACCAGGTACTTAGTAAAAATACAAAAGTTCTGGGGTCACCCAGTCCTTATTCCTCATGTAGAAGATGTAGTAGGATGCAAGTATTATAATAATAATGGAAACTTTTTATTCCCTACAAATACTACTCTACATGATGACACCCATCACTCTCAGTTAGGCATGATGGGGAAATTTACAAGTTCTAATTAAAAAGTTCCTTAAAATAAGTTGAAAAGTATAAAGCTAATACGTCCGAAATATAATATTTGTCCACATCTTGATAGAAAAGAATTTAAAATGCTAACAGTTCTGGACTTGACCACTCACTGTCTCTTTTACAAAATATGTAGTATGTACAACGTATGCAGATTGTTATTATTTTCTTTTCCAGATAAAGTTGCTCTTGCTTACTTATTGATAAATTATTCAACATATTCATAAACGCTTTGTGTCCGTTAATGCCGATTGTTCCTATTGCTCCCATTGATAGATTGATGTATTCCACACGCAAGTATGAGGATGAAAGGTCTTTCAGGAGATTTTCGTAGCGCTGCTTTTTATGAGCCTCGTTATTTCCAATGTTTGTTTCGAAACCAACAGACAGTTCGAGAACATATAATACACCGTCATTGATCACAAGGAGATCTGGGCGCTTTCTGTTTCCAGTGATAACAGCTGATGATCTGAAGCCTGGAATGTCATCAGCATAGACTTTAATATTCCTTATTCCTGTTAAGAAGTTGCCAATCGTCAAGAGGACAGAGTTGTGACGCCAAGTATATCTTTTCCCCTCAAGCATGGATTTGCAACCAGAGACGACGTGAAGAAGGGATTGTGGAAGTTGGCAGAAGTAACACAACTCGTTTTCGACTCTGCCCCAAAATTTCATATTTTTCTTTGTAGGCAAGCTATTATTCAGGTAACGTACAGAGAAGTTGAAGATGTTCTTCGGTAGAAGTTTCTGTGCATCACTCCAAATGCTTGTTATTTTATTTGTAGTGTGCTCAAGAATAGCCTTCAGTATAAGGCCTTGTGATGACAATTCGTGTGTGATCCTGTGGACTTTCTTCATTCTATTTTCTTTGATTACCTCTTTCCCATTAGCGTATCTGTCATATTGCACATTTTTATCACGGCTAGTTACTTTATGTAGTGATTGTATGTCTCCATTCGGGGACTTCTTTAAACAGTTCCTAAGCGAAACTTGGCACTGGGAAAATTTCGTTGACGGGTCAATAATTCCTAGCCCGCATTTTTCTTTCGTAAGACTAATTATGTCCAATGTTCCGCTGATCGGTATCTCAAGCCATAATCTAATGTACCTATGTGCTAGCGAGTCCAGATTTTGTTTGACCCAAGTGATGTCTAAATCGGCAATTGTTAGGTCCCGAGACACTTTAGACATGAAATACGTCGAATAGAGAAGAATCTTGTTCTTCGGATGAAGTGGTAGCCTACTTATTGCTTCCAGCAGCTGATTGGCTGTCTCCAATAACTTTTTCTTATGCTCTTCATTGTCCATTTTAAAGTTAAAACTTCTACCAAGGTAAGTGAATGAGTCAGTAGATAAAACAGGAGGGATTCGCTGGCTTGAGACAAACACCTTTGGGCTAACTTGACTGCAATTTGTATTGACTTTCATCATACCGAATGCTTTACATTTGTCTGGCCTCGCTTCCATATTTGCCCAAGAGCAGAAAGCTGTGAAACAGTTTAGAAGGATCTGATTTTCATATTCTTGGCCGGTTACTACGCATGCGTCGTCCGCAAATTGGAGCCAATTTCTGGGCCTTAAGAATGCATCGTGTTTATATCCTAATTGCGAGTAATCTTCTTTTCGTATAAGTTGAATGAAAATGTTAAATATCATGTTGAACGTAAGAGGGCTTAAACAATCACCCTGAAGGACACCTTTAGTCACTGGGATAAATGGTGTTGCATACCATGTGGTAATGACTGACGTTTTGAAATCTGTGTACAGATCCTTTATTAGGTTTTGGATCTCAGCTGGAACATGATGGAATCTGAGTGTTTCTTGGATGAGATTGTGATGGACCTCTCCGAAGGCATTTCGAAGATCGAGTAGTGTAATAAACAGAGATCGTTGCTTTAATCTAGCTTGGTTGATAAGAAAAGCCATTTGCGCTGTATGTTCATACGTTCCCGAAATTTTTGGTATGAATCCTTTTTGAATGTTATGTTCAAGATATCTGTTTTTGAGAAGGAAGTCAAACATCCTGTTACGAATTAGGGATGTAAACACTTTCAGGGGCACAGACTCGAGTGTTATAGGTCTGAAGTTTGCAGGAACATTGGGATCACCCTTTTTGTGAATTAGCACCGTTACCGCCCTTTTCCATGTTGAGGGTACTGAGCCAGCCTTCCATGCTTCTACCAAAATACGGTGGATGTACGTTCTGAGATAGGGCATCCTCTGCAAACAGATAATGGATATTTGGTCCAAGGGGCAGGGGGAACCCGAGGTTTTCATTCGTCGAATAATTCTAGTTACTTCTTGGTAAGTTGGTTCCTTTAGGTCAAATTCGATAGACGGCTGATCGAATTTTGGTATGTGATCAGGTACCCTGAAGAGTTTTCTGGGATTAATGACATTGAAGGTCTTTTTGAAGTATTCGATGCAATCATTTTTTGAAAATTTCGGTAAGATCTCTGATGGTTTTTTGATAAATTTCTTCGCGTAGCTCCAAATGTTTTTCTGTACAAGGATATTATGATCTTCTGTAGTCGAGAAAGGAACTTGATTTTCCGCATTATCCTTAATTTTCTTTCGAAGTAGTTTCGCAACGTATTTAATCTCATTAGAATCAATATTTTCTGGAGGGGAATTTTTCAAAGTTTTCAGAATCCTTTTCAGATCATTTTTGCTTTTGTCTTTGTATCTTTCTGCAAGTTCAGAGGGGCATCGGTCATTTTCCTTCCCGAATTTTCCCACAAAGTAATCATAAAGGGATCGATTCATTTGTTCTATATGTTCATTCAAGCAATTCGGCGATATCTCCCTTGATGGAAGTGTTTCTCTAAAATGGTCTTCTGCAGCTTTCCATTGTTCTGCAGATTTTGGTAACTTTATCCCCACCTTCAAGATGGGCTCGTTATTTTCATCGTATATTTGCCCCTCCGTGTCCAACACAGCGACAGGGTCTGCTTCGTTCTCTGCTTCGATAATTGCATCAGTTATTTCCTGACCAAGTCCCAAGATCACCCGACAGCTTCGTTGGTGAATTTTCAAGCCTCGTAGGCCCTTGCAGGGTTTCCCGCAACAACACTTTGTTACTGTTTGTTGGTTTTGTGATAGAATAGAGTTATTGTCTGAGATTGAATAGCTAGCTTCACGTATGACTGATTCATAACCGTTGCCATGGTTATCGCCTTGCCTGCTATTGTTTAGCTTTCCACTGCATCTCCATCGATGTCGTCCTAAAACTTGGAAATCTTTCCCGCAATAATCGCAAATAGTGAGCACCAGGACGAGTCCAAGAACTGTCAGCGATTTCATAATGTCTTTTCCAGTAACGTGTGAGTCGGCAGTAAAAATTTAATTGAATAATTTAGGTAAATAGCCTTGATTTATAAAAGTTTAAACAGAGCTTAGTAGAAGCACGTCAGTCCTTCCTCATAAGCAATAATAATAATAATAATAATAATAATAATAATAATAATAATAATAATAATAATAATAATAATAATAATAATAATAATAAGGAGCTAAAACAAAAATGGACCGAGAAAAGGATGTATGGATAGTTTATAAAGGAAATGCCGGAGAAAGTTGACAAGGACAAAACCTGGAATTGGTTAGTCAGAAGTGATTTAAAGGTTGAGACAGAGGCGTTGTTATGTGCTGCACAGGAACAGGCGATCAGAACAAGTTATGTGAAACACCATATTGATAAGAGTACTGATGATCCCCTTTGTAGAATGTGTGGAAAGAGGGGAGAAAGTGTGCAACACATAATAAGTGAATGTGAGAAATTAGCTCAGAAAGAATATAAGAGGCGCCATGATAATGTTGCAAAGAAAATTCATTGGGAACTGTGTAAGAAAAATGGATTAGAACATAAGGAAAAATGGTATGAACATAACCCAGAAGGAGTGGCAGAGAATGAAGGCGTAAAAGTGTTATGGGACATGAATATACAATGCGACAATGTGATAGAAGCAAGAAGGCCAGACATTGTTATAATTGATAAGAAGGAAAAAGCTGTATAATCGTTGACGTTGCAGTGCCCGCTGATGTAAGAGTACATGAAAAGGAGAGGGAAAAGGTGGAGAAATACCAAGACTTGCGGAGGGAAATTGGAAGGCTGTGGCAACTGAGGAAGGTGCATGTTGTTCCTGTAGTTGTTGGTGCCCTTGGAAGTGTGGCAAAAGAATTCAATAGGTGGATGGAAAAATTGGGAGTGCCAGTTGATGTTGGAGCTGTTCAAAAGACTGCCTTGTTAGGAACTGCAAGGATCCTGAGGATGGTGTTAGAGATGTACGAGAGAGACTTTCTGTTAGCCCTTGGTCATTTGTTATGACTCGCCTAACAGGAGAAATGACGGCAATTACAACAGCCAGAGCATAAGCTGAAACAATGATAATAATAATAATAATAATAATAATAATAATAATAATAATAATAATAATAATAATAATAATAATAATAATAATAATAATAATAATAATAATAATAATAATAAAGGCCTTGAGTTTATAATAAAGGCCTTGAGCGAATAATAAAGACTCGTCAAGAAAGGCCTTGAGAAGTACGCAAGTCAAATCCCTGGCCACATACGGATTGAAGAATTGCAGAAGATTGCTCTCCTCGGAAGCGCCCACATCCTGAGAAGAACGTTGTCCATCAAGTGAACACTGCTGTTTCCTTAGGGTCATGGACTGACCTTGGCACAGTGGTGAAAACTGTACAGCATTATATGCAAAGAACAAATAATAATAATAATAATAATAATAATAATAATAATAATAATAATAATAATAATAATAATAATAATAATAATAATAATAATAATAATAATAATAATAATAATAATAATAATAATAATAATAATAATAATAATAATAATAATAATAATGATAATGGAGTTGTGGAGTTGCATCCGGTTGTGGAGTTTCAACATGGGTTAATGAGGTTACCCTTTGCCACAACTACCTCCAGGTCACCCTAGAGCAAGGTGTAGCACCTGTAAGCTCCCCCCGAGGCCACGAACTACCGGGTTGGCGTCCGGTGGGGGCTAGTCTGTCTCATGGGTAGGGGGGAACTCTTTAGTCTTGGTTGACAGCCCCCCTAGAGATAGTGTCTCGAAAAAAACACTGGTGGTTATGCAACCTTAAATTCACTACACTTATACTTATGTATAATGCTTTCAAATCAAATAACAAACAACTGCGTTAATGAGGCTGGAACCAACAATGGTGAAGGTCTCTCGCACGGCAGGTGCCCTGTGGAAGAGCAGCGCATGCCCGGTCGACATCAAGCTACTGCCAGAACAGGAATAAGGAAGAAGTGGTCGAGAGAGGAAAATATGTTCGTGATGGAGTGTTATTACAGAAGTGTACCAAGCCGCCGAGGGTACAGGAAACGAATGTTAGATCTTTGGAGGGAAAAGGGGATGTTTATTGTAACTGAACAGCGTCTGGTTGACCAAAGTAATCAAATAAGGAAAAGGGGTTGGCTAACAGATCTGGAACTGGAAGAGATTATCAGAAGAATAGAATATGGGAACGTCCAACATGAAGGAGCAGAAAACAAAGAGCAGTCAAGGAGCAATGATAATGGCACTGATATTGAAATTGACATCGTTCACAGCCAGGACCAGGAATTTTCATTCAGTGACGCCTGGAGGGCCAGCGACAGTGACAATAACATCAGACAGACACTATGCATTATCAGTGGAGCAAATTTAACTGACGAGGAAAAAGCACAAATAAACAGATTAGATGAGATACTGAATGAAGAAAGGAAAAGTTTACCATCAATGCGAGCGGTTGATAAAAACAAACTGAATATAGAAGTGCAAAAAGTCAACAAGCTTTTACAAAACATACAAATAGATGATATTACGAAAATGAATGATTTGATCTATGCTAGTGCTGTGTTAGTTGCAGAAAAGTTCAATATGTTTAGGGAAAAAGCCAAGAAATCAAAACCCGCCTGGGAGCTCCGATTAGAGCAGCAAATCAAAAAGCTGAATCAGGATTATAGCAGGATGAAAGCATTGAATGAAAATAAAACTGTAAAACAAAAGCACGTCGATATATTGGAAAGAAAATATCGATTTAATCAAAAGGGGAAGAGCACTGTCTTGGAGACAATACGACAAAGAATGATAGCAAAAGAGGGCAAATTGAAAAGATACCGAAACAGGATCAATCAATACAACCAAAACCGCACCTTTCAAAGCAATGAAGGACGATTTTACCAACAATTAAATGGGCAAATGGGTGGCAGGGAGCCAGAGAAACCGAATGCAGAAGAGGCAAAACAATTTTGGAGTGATATCTGGGACAACCCGAAAGAACATCAAAGCGATGCGAAATGGTTAAAGGATTTAAGAGAAGAGCTATACACTATAGAACAGCAGGAAGACGTAACAATTGATAGTGAAGGTTTGAAAGTCGTCCTCAGAAAATTGGCAAACTGGAAAGCACCTGGGCCAGATGGCGTTCATGGGTTCTGGTACAAGAGATTTTCTTCACTTCATGCTCAAATGGCTACACAGCTGAATGAATGCCTTGCAGCAAGTGAGGTACCAGAATGGATGACCAGGGGAAGGACAGTTCTCATACCGAAAGACGTCACCAAAGGAAATATTGCCAGCAATTACCGGACGATAACTTGTCTCCCTTTAATGTGGAAAATATTGACGGGTATCATCGCAGAAAAGGTATATAAATCACTGGAAGAAAGAGAACTGCTACCGGAAGAACAAAAAGGATGTCGAAGAGGATCTAGGGGCACAAATGATCTATTGTTTATAGATAAAAAGATCTTGAGGGAAGTAAAGGCAAGGAAGAAGAATATTGCTATGGTTTGGATTGACTACCGCAAGGCATTTGACATGGTGCCTCACTCTTGGATCTTGGAATGCCTACAAATGTTTAAAGTTGTTGGTAATGTGTCATGTCTAGTAAGAAATTCGATGAATTCATGGAAGGTAGAATTGTCTTCTGGAAAAGAAACTCTTGCACAAGTTAATATCCGACGTGGAATTTTTCAAGGAGATTCATTCTCTCCCCTGCTGTTTGTCATAGCGTTAATTCCACTTACACTTATCCTTAGAAAATGCAAGAACGGTTATAACTTTTCTAGGACGAAGGATAAAATCAACCATTTACTCTACATGGATGATTTGAAACTTTTTGCAAAAGAAGAAACAGGCCTTGATGCATTGATTCAAACAGTCAGGGTATTCAGCTCAGATATCGGCATGGAATTTGGGATTGAGAAATGCGCAGTAGTGATAATGAAAAGAGGGAAAATGTCAAATTCACATGGAATAAAGCTGCCGGATGATGATTTCATTAAGGCATTAAATGCTGAGGATGGATACAAATATCTGGGAGTCTTAGAGAGCGATGCAATAATGAAAAATAAGATGAAGGAAAAACTCAGTAAAGAATATTTTCGCCGAGTAAGGAAAGTATTGGAAACCAAATTGAACAGCAGGAACCTGGTAAAAGGGATTAACACCTGGGCAGCATCTCTAATGAGATATTCTGCGCCCTTCCTGGATTGGACAGTAGATGAGCTAAAAGCAATAGACAGGAGAACCAGAAAACTTCTCACAATGCACAAAGCTTTCCATCCAAAGGATGACGTTGACAGGTTATATGTGGGAAGAAAGGACGGCGGGAGGGGGCTTATTTCTATCGAAGAGTGTGTTGAGAATTCTATGCTCGGTTTGAGAGAGTATGTCGAGAACAGTAACGAAAGGCTAATAAGAGCAGCAAAAGATTGGTATGAAGTATCTGAGGAATCTGTTGATGACCTCAAAAGGCGCAGGGCAGCGGAAAGAAAGGAGAGGTGGAAAGAAAAGCCAATGCATGGACAGTTCATAAGGCAAACAACGGATATAGCAGATGATATGTCATGGGCATGGCTCAGAAATGGAACATTAAAACGAGAAACTGAGTCACTGATTACCGCTGCACAAGATCAATGTATCCGAACAAATTACATCAAGGCAAGAATAGATAAAACCCAGGAAAATAGCCTCTTTCGTATGTGTGGACAAAAAGAAGAAACTGTAATACACATCATTTGTGAATGCACAAAACTTGCACAAAAAGAGTACAAGAAGAGACACGACCTTGTAGGAACAGCAATCCATTGGGAATTATGCAAGCAGCTAGAATTCAATCATGCTTATAAATGGTATGAACACAAACCAGAATCTGTCCTTGAAAATGAAAAAAGCCAATTGCTGTGGGACTTTGAAGTGCAGACAGATCATCATATAGAAGCTAGAAGGCCTGATCTCATAATTGTTGACAAAGAAAAGAAGACATGTCAGACTGTGGATTTTGCAATACCTGGAGATCATAGAGTTGAAATGAAAGAAAGGGAAAAAAGGGAGAAATATCAAGATTTGGCAAGAGAATTACAAGTACTATGGAATAAGAAAGTTACTGTAATCCCAATAGTGATTGGGGCTTTGGGGACAGTCCCAAAGTCATTGAAAGATAGATTAGACCAAATCGGAATCCGAACAAAAATTGACACGATGCAAACCACAGCGTTGCTGAACACAGCCAGGATCGTAAGGAAAGTCTTGGAACTCTAAGGAGGCTTGTTGCTACTGGACCTTCAGGAAAAATCCACCAACAACGGTGTGAAATGAACTCACAATAATAATAATAATAATAATAATAATGATAATAATAATAATAATAATAATAATAATAATAATAATAATAATAATAATAATAATAATAATAATAATAATAATAATAATAATAATAATAATAATAATATTGTGAAGGCTGATCTGATATAATTAATTGATTGTAGAATCTTTATATGTAAAATTATTGAAAAATTGAATAACAGCTTTGAGATATCCTTTTATTGAATTACTACAAGCACGTAATTTTAATCTATGCCCAGAAATAATCCAAGGTTATTGGATAAAGCATCTGAAATCTTTGCATGACCGCATTGGAAATCATCTAAATGAATGTAAGATACAAGCAAGTGTACCGGAATGGATGACTGAAGGGCGAACAACTCTGATTATGAAAGATTCAACCAAAGGAATTGCAGTACAGAACTATCGACCGATCACTTGCCTCAACCTACTTTGGAAGTTGTTAACAAGCATATTTGCTGAGAAAACATACAAGCATTTGCTACAAAACGAATTGCTACCTGTTGAGCAGAAGGGATGCAGGAAAGACTCAAAAGGCACGAAGGACCAGCTGATCATTGATAAAATGGTAATGAAGAACTGCAAGCGACGAAAGACCAGTCTGTGCATGGCATGGATCGACTTTAAAAAGGCCTATGACATGGTACCTCATTCGTGGATTGTGGAGTCACTTAGAATGTTTGGGATTGCTGAAAATCTTATCCACTTGCTCAGCATTAATATGGCAAAATGGAAAACAAACTTAATGGCTAACAAGAAGTCACTGGGAAGTGTAGCTGTAAAAAGAGGTATCTTCAAGGGTGACTCTTTCTCCCCCTTGCTATTTGTGATCGCACTGATACCGATCTCAACGGCACTAAGAAAGATCAATATGGGATACAAACTAGCAAACAAACAAACTGTAGAATGGCGTAGTCATATTGCGGACGGGAGCAACTCCATCATGACCGAAATCTGTTCAGTGTTCGACCAACTTTTGTGCTTGGGCGCTTGTCGGCAATCTTCGGTAATTGCTAAAACTGACATTTTTTTATAATTTGATAATTTAATCAACTATTACTAATGCAGTAGCTCTGGTTTTGACCTAGAGGCAATTTTGAACTTTGCTGATTTTCAACTTTACAACCAAGTCACCAAAACTACTGAAAAATATATCAAGATTTAATCTAATAATGGCAGATTTCAATAAAAATAAATATTTGCTAACAAGTATGAAACAGCTTCCATTAGAATTATTCAAATCTGTTGCATTTTTTCTGGGACACCCGGTACTTGATCGAAGCTCTCTGGTAGTTTTTTTTTCTTCAAGTGTCGAGTATGTTGGCCAGGACTCATAGTTCATCGCCTTGAATGTTGTTTTCAAAAGGTTGAGTTCCCTTCTTTCCTTTATGGGTAGCCATCCCAATTTCAGAATTGTTTTGAATCCCTTACATAATTACCAGTTACGAAAGATGCTGCAGCGAAATGGAATTTCTGCACGCGTTTATGCTGTGCAACAGTAAGAGGAGTCTAGACTTGATCTCCGATGTCAATCTTTGAGAGAATGAGTGACTCTGCAAGCTGCTTTTGTGGATTGAAGGGTGCCAGTTTTTCAATTTCTTGAGAATAGCTAGCGTACCGTAGCAAGAGCCAGTAATGATCTTTATATGATTATCCAAAGTAAGATGATTATTCAAATGTGCGCCCAAAAGCTTGCATGTATCAGTTCTATCTAATTTCTTTCCTTTGACGTAGATTTCAGGTTTGAAATCTTCTATTCTGTGTGTGTTTGGAAGGCATTTCTCTTATAGAAATGATCATAAGCTTCGCCTTTGTGCTATTCAATGCAAGGCTGTTTCTATCAGACCATTCACTCAGTTGTGATAGCGTATCACCTGTTATCTTTCGTAAAAACTCAAGGTTCTTAGGCTTGGCATGAATGTACAACGTTGTGTCATCTGCATACTGATATCCTTTTGTTGACAATTCGGATTGGAGGTCTGCTACGTAGATATTGAACAGTACCGGACAGAGGATTGACTCTTGGGGAACGCCAAACGTCACTGCAGTCATATTGGATAATTTGTCATCGATTAGGACAAATTGCCGCCTGTCCGTGCCATAGCTTAAAGTCCACTTTAGGAATTGTTTTGAGAATCTTAATTTGCTCATCTTCATAATCAAATTTGAAAATTGGATGGTGTCGAAGGCCTTTGAGAAGTCCGCTATGACCATCATTGTGACCTCTCCGCGCCTCATGGCTTTGATTACATCATCTCGAATGGCTTGTAGCACAGTAATGGTTGACTGACCCTTTTTATAAGCTGAAATGCTGCTCTTTATTATCAGATATTCCTCTATGAAAGCGTTCATTTGCCGAAAAATCAACCTTTCGTACACTTTCGACATAACCGGTAGAATAGATATTGGTCTCAAGTCTTGCTCTGAACAAACTTCATTTCCTTTTCGAATTGCACAAATGATCACCAGAAGTCAAGACAAGTCAAGATAACCAGAATTCTGAAACTCATTGCATGCTTACAACCACAGAATTTACGTGTTTACAACTACAGAATTTCAATAACCAATTGTTGTTGCCAACATCGTTGAAAATTTCTCAAAAAGGTTCTAACAAATCAATAAATCTTCCCCAAATATTACACTGACATGTCCAACAGTCCTCCGTATCACAGGCGTGGAGCATGAACTTCTTCTAGAGGCTGGAACAATTGTAGTTCACAAACACTCACATTGGCGGTCTCAGAGAAGTCTATCAGATAGAATATCAAACGTGTTTCAGGCGCGCAACAAGGATATTTCAAAGGCAGGGGATGTCTAGTATAGAAATGACGCATAAAGATATTGGTCTGCCAAATGAGACATCGACGGCCGTCGAGAGCCAGGTCGGGCCCTGGAGTCATACACAGGTTTGGGCCCTAAGGGTGGTTTTGGCGCCGAAGCCTCCAAGAAAATATTCAGTGACTGCAGCCTTCAGACGCTTGGAGAATGAAAGGAATATCTTTTTACGAAAACTAGTTTAACAATTTAATTGACTGGCGTCATGAAAATATGCCAAAAATAGCTTCCCTGCCTAAAAGGGGAGGGGTTGCAGCCTCCACATGTCCCTTAGATACATCTCTGCTGTTTGGTCTCAAGAGAATTTTCAGTGATATCTATAATCAATTGAAGTGACTTACCTCTAAACCAGCAGCAGTAGACAAAACTATGTTCCGATGAAGACTTACATCAAACCAATAACCAACAGCAGATGTTTTTCCATTCTCAGCTACCAAGATATCATGACAGACAGTCCTTGGTCTCTTCATCAGTAGTATATCCTGTTGAAAAAGCGAGAGCCTCGTAAATACAACACATGTGCAAAATTGGGTATTTGACTAAGTACTAAGAAATTCATAAATCTGAGGATAATGTTTTCTGGAAAGCATCTCGGGGGAACATGAATATCGGACTTGGTGCTATCATGAGGCTTAGCTCTCAAAGAGATGGCCCAAATGGTGTTCACAAATCTGGGGATCACCTTTCCTTTCTAAAGCCTGGTTCTTATTAGGTTGTTCAAGTCGTTTGAGCAAACGGCCAAAACAACCATAACTACCTAAAAACCCAAAAGACTCAAACTGGATAGCAAATATGAATTCATGTCTTTAGATCTATCATACTAATTTTGATAAAATCATTTTTTCTCAGAAAAAAGGTATGTTTTGCTTGCAAAAAAGTTTGCAACCTATCTTTATATCAGGCTAGCATTTGCAGTTTACCTTGTTTACGTTTGCGACTGTTTAGCCATGAAGCAGTTGAATGCCCTTTTTCTGCTATCGCTGATCTCTTTAAAATGGAGTGCAAATCAAGAACAACATATGCAGGATACTGGTTCAATTCAGTAGAATGGTTGGTGCAAAATTCTATTTCTATATACCTCTTGAAACTGAATGGTTTCAAAGAAAAATCAGTCATTTTGCTGTATTCCTACATTTCGACTTTTCTGAAACCTTCAATATTCTCAGAATTAGACCGTTTTTTCTTCTTTAAACTTTCTTGCTAAACGTTTTTTCTTGCTAAACCTTTTGAGGAATCAACGAATAACTTGATAACGTCACATCCTCAAGTGAGTTGAAATAAGGAATTTTCTAAGGAATTTTCGAAAGTGTACAGCATTGATAAACACTGCAGCCGCTATTTAAAGGAACCTTTCGTACGCAATTATGAAATATCACTCGATTGACACTTTGTTGCAGATTCGATTGAATAATATCTAAATCCTAAACAATCGAATTTAAAATTTGACACTATTCTCTACACACACTAAGAATTACCTCATCAGTTTTTCCCTCGGTTAATTCAACTTGAATTATCTCAAAATCTGAAGTTAGCCGTGTGCATGGTAAATTCAACATGTCCACATCCGGATGCGTGAACACCTGCAAAATATTACATTAGTTCAGTTTAGTTTTCTCTAAAGATAGAAAATTCACTAAATAGCAACAACTTTTCTTTGCATGCTGCAGTAATGCCATCTTCTGCAAAACTATGCGAAAGCATACTGCAATCTTTGCCAAAACCTCTTGTCACAAACCAAGATTTTCGGCATTTTTCGACAAGAATCACAGTGCCTACTAATTCAAGTGAAATGTTATGTAAACCCCCTTCCCCCAAGTCAATATTAAGTGGCACATTGTCTTGAATTAATCACAATGGTCTCTTCTAACAATACAAACCTTAAAAACTGAGATTAGGCACTTGGTTAGATGGTCAGCCTATTTACCCCGTCTATGTTTAGGCATGTAAAACCGGACCAAAACAATTAAGCGCAAGGAAATCATTGAAAACTCGATGGGGGTATATCTGTATCCAAGACATGGTTATTCGAAAAATCTGATCCCCCGTGCTAAGGTTCCTTTGATTGTGGTTTGTTATGCATTGCATGGAAGAGTAGTGACGCTATGATGATTGTATGTGGCTGTGAAAGTTTTTATTATCATTTTGTGGAAGTGTCGAATGTTTCCATCAACTGAAGGTGGTTGGTTTGGTGTTCAACTTCGGACTGTTGGATAGTAGAGTGTTGTCCCATCACGAGTTATACCACGGGTCACCACGGATCACACCCTTCCTAGATGCTGCAGTGCACATTTTGCTAAAGAAAATCATGGGTCGCACGGGTCACCCGTGAGCTCTATTTCATGCAATTGATGCTATTTGGTTGCCACTAAACTTTTCAGTTTGATTGACGGTGGAAATTCTGTGACTTCGGAGCCAAAGGCCATCTCCATTCATTTCGTGACATCAAATTGAACGATCAGCACCATTAATCACAAAACAAATCACATATTTGGAACCAGCGCCATCGAATTAGTACCATACTGCTGAAAAGAATTAAATTCAAGCTCTTCCAAAAACTTTTGCCCTCAGAAAATCTTAGCAAAAACTTCTCGTCACAAACTAAGATTTTCAGCATTTGGAATTGGAAATACCTGCATTTGACAAAGTGATCACCACATGCGGCAGCGAAAAATTTCACTCAAATCGAAACAAGGATTGGGCCATCACAAAAAAGCTTATGTCTGGCCGATCATGAGGTAAGCATATGAAAACAGAGAAGATATAGGAAAATAAGAAGAAATGAACACTGATAGTTCTGAGCTTTTCTACTACAGGAGAATGCAAATAAATTGGACTGATAGGAAAAGTAACGACGAAATGTTGAGCCGGGTATTGAGGTAAAAGAATAAAGGGAAAGAGCTACTACATGGACTCAAAGAGCAACAAATGACGTTTTCTGAAGGAAGCTTGAAAGACTCAATTACGAAAGAAAGAGTTGAAGGCGCTAGGGATATATGGAGGCCAAGAAGAATACAGCATCGCAACATCAGTGATTAGTTACAACGGGGCCGGAGCTGCAAATTGATTTACGGTTGCCAAGGGGGGGGGGTGAGCTTTGGAAGGTCATAATCGCCTAAGCTATACAGCATGACACCTGAAGAATAAGAAGAATTGTCAAGTGATTATCGATTGCGAAGAAAGGGGTTTCTACGACTGCTTAGGCCAACAAAACTAAGTCGCAAAGGAAGCCTTAAAACGACACTTATTAACGTTGTAAGAACAAATAGAAACTCTTTGTTGCATTTGGATTGCAAGATTTGTTGGCGGAGCTCGCTCGGTAGAGGAGTAAATTATGGAGTGAGCGCACAGTTTGTTTGAATCGTATTTGCAACTTAAAAACTTGGCGGCACGACGACACTAGAGGTGACTCTTTCATCATACTATAAGAAATAAGAAATAAGAAATAAGAAAGAAGAAATAAGAAAGACACTTTTTCCTTCATTGCAAATCATGTGGGCAAGTGCCCCTAGTGCAGCCTAGCAGTTCCTGCAAGTGTATTGTAAATTTGGCACATCACCACTTGTATTTATGCCGCGTCACGAATGGACGCTTCGTTGCTTTTTGGAAACAGTGATATCCAGTCAGGACATTTTTCCAAACTGGTAGAAGCTTGAATAGTCATAATTGCAAATTTTAATTCAACAATACATCATTATAATCCTCACGCTCATAAAAATGCAACATAGACAAATTACGAAAAGATACCATAGGGAAAATTAAAGTAGTTTGCAACCTTGTAGCTGCTAAATAGGAGCAAAACAGTGAGATACAAGCACATTGAGGGAGCGGTCATTTTTTAATCCTGGGTACAAGGCCGTAGAATTCTTTGCAGCGGCACGAAACTTTTTTTCTCTATTTTGTGGGGGTACGAAAATATTAAGAACAATTTTTATGGGGTACGAAACTATTTAGCTTGAAATATTTTGGATGAAGTCATTGATAAAAGGTTGAAAGAAAAATTAACAGACGCCTGGAAATGATGAATCACTTGTGTGGTATGAAAATCGCCTGGGCTACCTTGGTATCTTTCTATGGATCTATTATTTGCACAGAGACTTCTGCATGGGATACTAAAACATTTTGCTGAAATATGGTGGGGGCAGGTACCCAGGATTAAAAGTGACAGCTCCCTAAGCTAAACGAAGTACCATGAATAAAAGAAATTATAGGTGACATACTACAAGAAAATAGAATGCTGATAGAGAGAAAGTTGCAGGAAAAGATCACATCACCTCGAGGTTCTTTTTCAAATCAACTTATAACCTTCCACACAGAATGAATTTGAAAAAAATATTCAAAGAATGGGAAAAAAGACGAGGTATCAGAATTCGATCCCATATAGAAAATTCCCCTGACCGAGCCGAAAACAATCCCGGAAACTTAAGAAATCACCTAGAGGCCAAAGGAATTCTACCTACAATATACCATTGGGTTAAATGCTGCGCTGCGCTGCGCTGCGGGCGGATGGATCTGTTGTACTTTGTTTATCAAAACTTTGTCTCTTGTAACAAAATATTTCAGCACTATCCAATATCTTGCGCAACAATTCAAAGACTGATAAAGAAATCAAACTATCAAATCCTTAAAGCTGATTGTTCTAAAATGGGAACTTCAACTGTGATAAACGTACAGAGGATGAATTTAGCAGAAAAAGCATATTGGCGTCAGTATTTGGGAGTTAACTATGCGTATCCAAATTTAAAAGTAGTAAGGACAAAGGTCTATTTTCAGCCATGACGGAATTTCTTTCATTTAAATCATAATGCAAAACGCAGGTTTTGGGTCATCCCAAAAACACGTGTCAATTAATAAACATAGTTGGTGTACTGGAGGTTTGACGCAACACTTTAAGTGATCAAAACAAGTTACAAATTCACTTTGAGAAGAGGTCCGACTACCAGCATTAATACGAATCACAGCGGATGCAAACAAGGATAGCGATCGACTATCTTCGGGCAGCAGCATAAGCCAAAAAACAAAATCTTCTTTGCTCACAGTAAATAGGCAGTTGCTACTGGTGATAAGTAACTTAAAATAAGATTTTGGACCTTCGTTAATTCACTTTGAGGGCTGGTCCATCTATCAAAATTGATAGGAATCACACTGGATAAAAAACGCTGTGTGCTACGTCAAGCGACTGGAATCGTGGATATCTGATTGGATGAAATAATGGCAGATGGAATGTATGTTATGTATTTATGTTAAATTTTGCCATTTAAAATGATAATCTTAGCTAAAGAAAGAAAAGGTCTAATTACAATATTCACAAGCATACAGAAATTAATAGTCAAAAAGCTAAAAATCTTTTCCAAAACACCCCCAGATTAACATAGCAGGGATAGCATTAAAAGGTCAGTGCGACTTTGTTTCCATAATGGTCCCTCCAGAGATGTCTTTGAAAGAAAACTGTTTGAGGAGAACAAAAAATAATTTATCTCAAAAGTTAAGAGAAATGCCGCATTTTCAGGATTATTGATCGACCGTTCTGTTGCATCTTTTAGGACTTTGATAAAATATATAGGGATTAATTTCCTGAGTATGGAGGTCTTTAAAGAATATGTCCTCCTAAGCAAGAACTTATGCTTGAAGCTGTCGAAATTTTTGGCAGATTTTAGGTTTGAGTTTAGAGCCTTCCAGATTTTAGGTTCTAGGTAGGAAAGACCATTTTGTCCTATGCTACTTTTTCGAAGAGGTTTATCACGTTTGTTTTTAGATCTACTAGTAACCCGGATCTGGCCAGCCGGTGAGGACATCTCCGACATATAGGATGGGGCTGAATTATCAAAAAAATTGAAAACGTTTGCAGCAGTGCATTGTTCAAATCTCTTTTTGTGGAGAGCCAATTCATATCCTTAAATTCTTTGATTCCTATATGTGCTCTATTATTCAGATTCAAAAAGAACCTGATGCATCTATTTTGAGTTGCTTTGAATCTTTATGCTTAATCTTTTATCAAGCAATGGAAACCAAGCGCTGCATGCATAGTCAAAGTGGGGGCAGGATCAGTGCATTTGCTAGTAACCTACGAAGAGGAAAATCAAGCAAATCTTGCTTCCTATAGAGGAATCTTAGCCTGCCATTGATTGTACCCAGGGTCCTGGTGGCCACTGATTCACCAGACAGGTTTTCATCAAGAATGCAGCCTAGATACGTCACGGATGTGTATTGTTTAAGCTTGATGTCAGCTCATCTGATGTCCAGTTTCTTACTGCAGGTTCTTTTATCTTTTTTGCCAAAAAAGTATAGATTTTGTTTTGTCCTCTCTAAAGTGAATGCATAGTTTGTTATCAACAAGCCAATCACAAAAGGAGTTCAAATTTTAATTCAGTTGCTTTTCTATTTCTTTGAGACATTATTGTCTATCAATACAAGACAGGAGTCGTCTGCATATATGAAGTAGGTCACAATGATCTACCTAAGGCAAATCGTTGACATACAAGAGGAAAATCAGTGGGCCAAGAATGGAGCCTTGCAGAACTCCACATGATAATTCCCCAGGTGATGAGGTCTCTTTCCCTATGTTTATGAAGAGAGTTCGGTTTGTTAGATAAGATCCAAACCAAAATATGACTGAATCAGCAAAGCCAAAATGTTTCATTTTCCTTAAGAAAATTTTATGGTCGACTGCATCAAACGCTTTCTGTAGATCAATAAATATCATCATCATCATGGAGATCACCTGACATTGAGGATTGCAATGAACGAGCGCCAGAGATGAATCTGTATTATGTGGCATTTATGTGACAAGTTTTTGTCATACCAAAATGAGAATTGTACCCTTTTCGGCAGCCTTTTAACATTCCCCTTTTTGCAGAGCCTAAAGTTTGCACGTTTTTATATGCTTCAGAACCTGGAAACAATTTTCTATAAATAACCTGTGGGCTAAAAAAGGAACGTCCGTCGAAAAATATCTTGTAAAATTTCTGAATTGAAGGTAATGATGACATTTACATGGCAGGTACTGCGTAGCAGCAACATAAAATGCAAGGCAAAGCTCAGTTGATCATCGGCTGCAATTACAGGGAAATGCGGTTCTAAAAAACGTATCAACAAACTGTGATCAATCTACATTCCTTCTATTTCACTCCAAACTTTCCTACCCATGACTTAGGAACTCGTCAGGCCACCAGAAGTAATCGATTCATTTCTTTAAAAAGAACCATCCTATATGGAGTCAAAAAGGTTCAGTATTTTGGCTCTAAGTTATGGAATACTCTTTCACTTTCATACGTTTTACTGGTTCTTTCTCAATTTTTCGCTCTAAATTGAAATCCCATTTCATTGACACATATGTCTAATTTGAACATTTCTTGAGATTTATCTTTAAAGTTCTTAGTTTCTTTGATTTTATTGGGGGGGGGGGAGCCTCTCTCTTTCGATCACTTTAGTTACTTAGGAGCCCCTCCTGAATCAGTCTATCCGATGTACAATCATGCAATGTCATTTCTTTTGTTTTGGTTTGCAGTCATGTAACCCTTTGACGCAGTTAATTTTGGTACTGTGGTATTTGACTGTATTGTAAATTTTAGGTAGGATAGATTGATAATCAAATGAAATGAAACTGAAAACAGATGGCCGTAAAATCCATTGTAACGAAATCATTTATCATCAAAAGCAGAAATTGACACAAGTAAGGCTTTGAAACGAGAAATGTTCTCTCTCCACCAATCCACTGCATTATTCCCACGTCTAAATGTCTTTTCCATGTAAGAAGCTTAGATTAGTCCAGAGTCTTGTGATGTGAAACTTTTCGTTCTTTAGTTTTAAATGCTTCTTGTCCTGTTTCTTATTTTTTGGCTGCATGAATTATGAAGGCCTTTCTAACACTACCAGGCGTTTGTTTCTTGACATAGCGCAATGTTTAGGAAGAAAGGCAGTTGAATTTGGCTCAAAACTCTCTCTCTCTCTCACTGCGCATTCGGCTCACAACTGTATCATTGTTCACCTTGCGCGACACTACAAATTAAATTAGTCAAGTTTTTCCATCCATTACGATCGTCCGCGAGATGTCTCAAGATGTCAAGGTCTTTTCTGGTCTTAAACTGTCTTATTTGCAACCGTTGATGGTATTTTGCTGCTTCTACGATGTCGTTGTCAAGCAATACAGGCAGGGTGATTCTTTTCCTTCCACGGAATTTCTTTGCTTTAGGTGGACATTCAAAGTAGTAATTCATCGACTGTTGACATGGTTTGCTTGTTGGTAATCGCAATATATGACCAAATGTTCTCCATCTTGCTTCCTTCATTTCAGCGCTCAGTGGTTTTTCTCTGCTCTTCTCGTATAGTTGCTTGTTGTGTATTCTCTTATCATTCCATACTTGACGAAGTTGTTTTCGATGGATGCAGTCTAGTTCTTTACTTTCATTTTTTGTGAGTGCTAGTGTTGCAAAATTGTAAGTTAGTACTGGCTTTACGATTGATTTGTAGATCTTTAGTTTCGTTTGAATATTGACTTTCTTGTTCATCCATAATTTCTTTGCCGATGCTTGGGCTATAATTGAGAGTTGCTCCCGCCTTTTCATATCTTGGTAATCACCAAGTAAACTTCCTAGTTTTTTTGTCCATCTCCACTTTTCTGCTTTACCTTGTTCTCGTTTGATAGCAGTTTCTTCTGTTTTTTCTTCATTTACTTTCAAGTTAAATCTTCCAAAGCAGTCTTTTACAATTTCTTTCAATACTTCAGAGCGGGAGTTGTCTTCACTTAAGAAATCACTATCATCAGCGTAAATTATTTCTGTTGGTAAGCTTGATCTTTCTACTTGGTTTTTTTCATTCAAATCTACTCGTAATGTTCGCAAAGCATTCTCTAGAGCTATGTTGAAAAATATTCCCGAAATTCCATCGCCTTGTGGGGATCCTATATTTGTCTTCACATTTTCTCTCCTATGTTTTCCAAACTTTATCGAGATTGATGTGTTACTCAATAATATTCGACTCATCCTTTGTTCGTCTTCGTTTAGAATTGTTTCAAGAATGTTCATCAAAGGCTTTCGTTGTATGGTATCAAAGGCACTGCTCATATCGATTCCAATGATATTAACCTGTAGATCTTTATATAATTGCGCTTTGGCAGCTATAAATCTATGCGTCCAAACAGCATCAGATGTAGATCGACCTCTCCTGCAGGCTGATTGACTGGGAGATATATAAGTGTCAACCTTTTCCTGTATCCTGCCAAGTGTTATATTCGATAGTAGTTTCCTTATTGTATTTAGCAAATTAATTGGTCGTAAGTTCTTCAAAGGACCCTTCTGTTTGTTTGGCTTTGGTATTGGTAGAAGGACTGATTCACCTGTGTTAAGTTCATTTTTATGGGTTTCGAATATTTCATTCAGTATATTTGCTATCTCTTGGTGTAGTTCTTCGGGGCCATATTTTATCATCTCGTTCGCTATGCCATCTTCTCCAGCTGCTTTATTGTTACTCATTTTCATTGCGGCTCTACTGACTTCATCTTTTGTTATTTTCTGATTTAATGGTCTTGCTTCGCCTTGGAATGGCTCGACCTCGATTTCATTTTCATTATAGAATTGCTTCCTAAAATGCTCCTTCACAGCGCTATATTTTTCATTTTCATTCACTATGTTCTTACCATTCTCATCATGGATCGTTACGTTGCTGCTACTGGTTTTCTGCGGTTGTCTGAGTTTCTTAACTGCTTTAAAGAATTTTACAGCACTGCCTGCTTCGTTTATTTCATTAATGATGTTGTCAATATTCTTTTCTCTTATTGCTTTCAGTTTATTTTTGATGCTTCGCATTATTTTGTTTCTCGTGTTTTTTAGTTCTTTTATTTCCTCGGCGTTGACAGCATTGTTGTTGATTTGCAATTTTATTAATTTTTGTTGACAAGATAGTCTTTCTATTTGTTCATCATATTCACTTGGTTTGATGTTTTTGTCCCTCTTTTGTATGCCTACTACTTTTTCCGCTGACTCTCTCATTTTACTTTTCAAAAAAGCCCATGTTTTCTGTCCCTTGGGTGCCTGTTGAATGAGTTCTTTTATTCTGTTCGCGTATTCTTGTCTTTTTTTGATGCTATTGACAAGTAAATGTGTATTGTATTTCTCATTGTTGTTTTGTTTGTTGTTTCTTTTCTTATAGACAATATACCATTGTATTTTCATTCTTGTTACTAGCATTCGATGATCGCTTTCAACTAGTGTTCCCTGGTATGACCTGGAATTTCGAAGTATGTGTTTATATTTATCATCAATTAGGATATAGTCTAAGGTTTTTCTGATTTTATTGACTTGGTTTTTGCCTTTGCTTACTCTAATTTGTTCCCATGTAGTTTTGTGTCTTTGGCTGTGTTGGAAGCAGGTGTTTGTAACGAGTAGGCTGTTAAATTCGCAAAAATTTATCATATTCTGGCCATTTCTATTTCTTACCCCAGATGAATGTTTACAAAACTCAAAACATTAAAAATTATCTCAAGCGCTCCTCTCGTTTAAGCCGTCTTCTATTCTAAGCTCTCTGGCGTATCCGACACTAAATAAGCACCCCCCCCCCGGCACTTTATGGAGCTTTAAAGGTACACGTATTTTTCTAAGAAACCAAGAGTTTTGGCCTGTCCTTAAGGTTTCTTAAATCATCAGATTTGAGTGCTCAGAGTTTCTTACGAGTTTCTTAAAGGCTATGAACAAGGTATTCATGCTTTTATTTAACCATTGAGAAAAAGTTTCAAGATGTTCTCAGGTTTAATGAACATACATTCTTATCGCTAAGCCTCACCATTTTATGGCCTCAAAAAATTTGTTATACATCCTTTTGAGACCCCCGAAGGTGTTTTTTAGTATTGCTACAATAACGACTTCAGTCCGTGAGTTTATCCGGCCTACGAATGAATGGTCGCAAAAATTATGGTTACAATAACGACTTCTGTCGGTGTGTTTATCCGGCCAACGAATGAATGGTCGAAAAAATTAAAGCTTTAAGGTTGTAGGTCAACAAAATTCAATTAAAATAAGGAAAGAACGCTCTTCAGCACAACACGAACGAGACTTTTTAAAACCAACACGCAATCATTGACGTCAAAAAGAGCAAAGTTTGTTCCATCTGGAATATTTTATAACACAGTGAAATAAACATGCAGCAAATTTTTCTTGAATGAATGACTTTATGATGTCATGTGGGCATATTTTGTACCTATGCAGCTGATACATTGGTAGACTGATTGCATATTCATAGACTTCTGGACTAATAGACGCTTAAACTAGGACTCTTGTCCTTAGGCTTCCCTAAACAGATATGGCCTGAATCACCTGCAGTTTTTTCTCAAACCCATCCAGCCTAAAACACCGAAGAAAGCGGTCTTCCTGGAGTGCTACATTGTAAAACATGCTATCAGTACTTAAAAGTTGTGTGTTCGAGCTATTCAAGCAAAACTAATACCTACAAGTAATATTTTACTTGTTTGGGGACGCAAAAGAACTCCTAAATTCGATCAGTACTTCGAGATTTTGATTGTTGCGACTGTTCAATCGAACGCACTTTTGCCTCCCTTTGGCGAGAGAAATCAGGCAATCCGACCACGTTATTCGAAATGTTCCCTTCTGACTGGTCGGGGAACACATCTGTGCCCCACAGGAAATTTTCATCCGGTTTGAGAACAGTTTGGAAAAATCCCCTCAATGAAGCAACAACGACAACACAAATTAAATTCAATAAGATCAGCGTGAGTCGATGGCCCTCATGGAGTGAGACTAATATATTGGTTAACACTGCACTATTTTCCTCATCGTTCCAGAGCCGATTCGAATGAGCATTATGCATAATGTAGACTATAGTTAGAATTTCAGTCGAGCCTGAGGCAAATATCCTCATTTTGCCCCGAAAAGATGCTAAAAGAGATATCGTCATATGTCATATCGTCTTTTCCTATCTTTCAAAATCTTTAAAAAACACATTAACAGGGTCACCTTTTTCATAACAGTCGTAGCACCAAGTGCTTAAGGTGCAGTTTTTGAATCTTGTGGGGGAAGACCCGCATGAGTTCGAATCCTGTCGCTGGTACCTCAAACTACAAGCCAACAGCCAACTAAGTTATCCATGCTTCTGAGGTCGGTAAATGAATACTCAGAGGCAATACTGCCTCACAAACCATAGTACCGCAAGCCCAGATAAGCTGTATAGCGGCCAGAAACACAACTTGCGTTAACGAACAAATGTTGCTTGCTTGCTAGCTTGACCACTTTCAAGCATTTTAAAGGGATGATCAAAGTAGTCCTGCATGGAGCCCCGGTGCTCAGTTCTCACCTGCTTAAATTACATTTCGACCTTCCAAAAAGAAAAGGACTCTGGCGAAACAACTGGGTTTACAGATGTATCCTTCCTATATCAAATTTGATGTTTCATAGAGAGTTTCTACGACAATGCTGTACGCTAAGGCGAAAGGCAATACTCACACGATATTGATTGATGAATTCTCCAATTTCATATCCAAGTGTTGTTTCATTTCCATTCACAAAGTTATCTTTTTCAATCATTGGTGAGTCGAGGATGCAGCCATGAACTGAGAACTTTTCTGGTATCAAAATACCATCCTTTTTTTAGCAAGAAGGTGCTACAATGACAACAAATCACGAATAAAAAGTTATTTGAAAGAGACCCCATGAAAGAGACCCCATCCAGCTATTACTTGTTGGCATTCACCTAATATAAGTACCGGTTGAGTCAGAAAACTCTTTCAATTTACATACAACACCTATAAAACCGATTCAGAAAATTACAACTTGGTTGCCTTTCTAAGGGTCTAATTCTTCATTCTGAGAATTTATGCATAATCTAAAATGTATTATTTTAATCTCAATGACAAAATCTTGAAAACTACCGGGTGAGTCAATAAAAACGCCCGGCGTTTGAAAAAATCCTGCTACCTGAATATCACATCAATGATATTAAAAAATGTCTTATCTTATCACAGGAAGCCCATATTACAGATTATTAGAAAAATATTTTGTTCAAGAAATTATTTTCCTTTCTTTCACGTATCATTTTGTGTTGTTCTCTTTTCGTCCTTTCGTTTACATTGACGGCCAATCCGTGTTATTATTCATGAAATAAACAAATCTCATAGAGCACAAGGAAACAAGGGAGCGAAAAGTAAATCGAAAAGCGAGAGGACGAAAGGAGAACAACACACAATGATATGTGAAAGAAAGGGAAACAATTTCTTGAACAAAATATTTTTCTAATAATCTGTAATATGGACTTCCTGTGGTAGAATTAGGTTTAGTAATTTACCCGGCTTTAATCGGTCATTTCTTTCCGTCGAAATAGGAGATTTTCTGCAGAAAGCCTCAGATTTTCTGTTTTCTTGTGTGGCGTGTGGCCGAGTGGTTAAGGCGTCTGACTCGTAAGCCAAAGGTCAGAACGGCCGTAGGTTCAAATCCCACGCTGGACAGTTTGGTCGCTGTCCGTAACACTAGCCCGGGTCGACCAGAGCCATGTGAGGGAAATCTGGTAGCTGTGGCGGGTAGCTGCGGCGGACTGATGGTAAAACATCCGTGGCCCCTGCTGGAAATAAGTCTCTCAGACTTTCGCGGGCTAGCCACGTTAAATATAAATACCTACCTACCTACCTAGCCCTTTTCGAAAATCTGCAAAAACGAATGAAATCACCCAGCAAAATTTCCCTTTGTTCTCATTCCTTGCAATAATGACTCTTGGATGTGTTCATGTATTTTCTTCATGGGAGAATGGAATCCCCCCTGAATAAGTTATTCACACTAGGGGGAAGACTTTTCAACCCGTCAAAAGGAAAGCACGCGCTAAAGCGTGCTGAAAGTCATCGCTGTGATGTTAACGCATTAGGGATTTTTGCTTGCAATGTTTGCATGTCTTTTAAGGTTTCTCAAAGGGATTCACTTTAGAACATCGCTTACAGAATCTGAACGAAATGACCGATTTTAGCCAGGAAAATTTCTGAAAATAATTGAACATGTTAGCGATTAAATCAGATGTTACAAAATATCATTGCCTATATACTCAGGCAGCAGTAGCCTTTCAAACGCCGGGCGTTTTTTTTGACTCGCCCAATATCTTTCATTGGCTGTTCCTGAAAAAACAAGTGATTGGCTCTATTAAATCAGTGTAGGTAAACAAATACTTTTTTTAGTTTGAAGGCATTACTTTCTCACAACAAACGAACTGTTGAAATGTTATGATTCTCTAGAAATTCTGGGCATCAAAGCGTCCAAATCAACTGCGGTGTGAACAAGCAATTTTAGTTGCTTTTGTGCATATCAAGAATTAGGACTTCCAGCTAATTCCCAATCTCAGAAGGAAATAATGTACCTGAAATTAAGAGCAAAATCTTCAAAATAAGTCAAGTTGAAGCATCAGTAAGACTAGGTAAATTTAACTTTAAAAACATTTCATCGTTGCAAAAAGACCGAAAAATGGCCTAAGACAAAGACTAATTTGTAAGGACTCTACTTACACAGAACAATGCGCAACGGGCGGGCATTTCACCTCTCTCAAGAGTTATACAACAACAACAACAATAATAATAATAATAATAATAATAATAATAATAATAATAATAATAATAATAATAATAATAATACTAATACGAATTTTTAGTCAGGATTAACACTTCAACGTTTCTGCTGTTATCAATGTGTGTCCTGATTAACGTAAAAGAAAGTAAAATGACTAACCTTATAAAAGAATAGATAAAAATATACATAGATCATAAAAAATTTACAGCAATTGTATTAACATCATATATTACATTTTAAAATAAGGACGATTAGGTAAAATGTTGCTTAAGATACTGTTCATAGGTCTTGAATGATTCAGTTTTTCGTATGTTAACAGGCAATTCATTATAGATTTTTGCTCCCATGAAACGAAATGATTTTCGTGCATATTCCGTTCTAATTTTTGGAAGCTTTACCAGACATCAATTTTCAGACAAATACTAAAAATTTTCAGTTAATATCTCTCACCGAGGAACAATTGCATTTTCTTTATTGATATCGTGACTCGTAGCTTTGTTTCCTGTTCCACCTTTGTTGGGACTTCTCGCTTGTTTTGTTGACGGACACTTTTGAATCTTTAATCGACGTTGACGGGGTAGTTATTAGGCGTAGTTTTACTTGTTGATATCTCGAGCCTTCAGGACGAGGTGGGTCAACAGAATTTAGAAACGGTTAATTTTAGGCCAGTTTGGTTATGATGAGCCGCCACGATAATTGATCTGTGCGAGGAGTCCTTTATGATTTGATCAATTTTTTAGGCTATTTGTCAGTTATTTTACAGCCATGACATTTTTGTAAAGTTAAACTTGCCGATACTTCTATTGCAGGCAAGTGAGGGAGAAAAATCACAAAGATAAGTTGATCATTCATCTTTCAACTAGAATTTGAATCATTCAAATCTGTGAAGTACTCTTGGTGCCATGAATTGTCAAAAGGGGAACTTTGTTCTGGTTAACCTGGTATATGATTCTTGACCAATGGATACATTTTTCTGACTCATCCGGTAGTAAGCGTATGTTGCTGTCTATTCAAATCGGTAGCAGGTCCATGAAAAAACATCCTTTAATGGAATTAATGAAGCTATCGAATAATATCTAAAATATCACATAAAACGCAAGTTGTTCAAAATTGCAGCGAAGTGGCCAGTCTGGTTCTACTGCGAAGGAAGTGAGCAAGCAAACAAGAGGAAGTCAGCGATGCACCCACTGGGTCGAGAGAGAATCGTGCTTGAGGAAAATCTGTATAGTTCTACGGATGAGTTAGCGAAAGAGAAGCGTGGAAACTTTCGCTCTTTTTCTTCTTTTTAATAATTAAAAGCCTCCTCCACAGATCGATAAAGATTTTCTTCCACTAGAGCAAAAAAGCTTAAGCATAGCTGCGGAGTTTAACCCAGCTCTCTCTCCTCTATTTATCTTTAGGCATTACTTTATTTCTATTATTTTATATCATGAAATTTCGAAATAATTAAACTAAGCTATTAACGCTATCTCACTGCTATTGGCCTGTCAATTGCCACATGATTGCAAACCTAAAAATCAACATCATCTTCATAATTGGAACCCTTCGTTTCTATTCAGAATTTGCGCTTTTTGTGATAAACATTTTTAGATATCTGCTTTTATGCTATTACTTTTGATGACTTGAAAATATTTTGTCCACAGGTTTTCTTACGATATATCTATATCTCAAAGTTTTAACGCTGGAATCTCTTAGCTATCTATCAATCTTAATCAAACAATAAGGAAGCTGGTAAAAATGATGATAGAGCTAGCTTGAAATCAGCCTCATTTCGATCACAGGCAAGGGTAGAGTGACAAGATTCAACGCGTAAGATAACAGGACCTAGAGAATGAATGGCTTACCGTATTAATACAATGTCATCGAAGAGACGTTGGCTGAGGAGTCCATTCTCTTCCACTATTTCCAAAATGATTAAGTCGTATTCTTTTCCGAATGCAGCGACTACAAAAGCAGTGCAAGTTGTTACTTTGACTATGAAGACAATTAAAGTTTTTGCAATAATTTCTGGTTATAAAAAGTATGGATAAACGCAATGTCAACTTGTCAATATATGATTATAGACAGAAATATAATTAGAAGTCGCACATTTTTGAATTCCAATTATTACTTAAGCTCACAAAGAAATGCTTCAATGGACATAGAAGATCACACATTTCAACTCAGTTAAATTAAATGGATCATCTGCACCCTGGTACTACTACTAGCCAATTACTAAACAAAATAATGCCTTAACGTACTTTCAGGCAAGGAATGTTCAAGAAAGTTGTGTCTGTGAAGCTCAATTCCATTTTCCTCAGCGGCATTCTCGAGTAGAACCATTGATTCCAAACTTCGTATTGGCACATCTATCGATGCATTTCCTAAAATGAAAGTTAGATATCTACGTAGTAATTTTTGCGTCAAAGCTACCATAAGTCTGGTTCAAAAATTTCAAGCTGAAGAATACTGGGTTGCTAAAAAAATCCCCCTGTTCGGAAAATTATTGCAGCAAACGTAGTTATTCTTTAATCTTCCCAAAACTCATTTTCCTGACAACCAAAATATAGAAGTAATGTCAGTATTCTTTGATAATTTTCAAAAAAAGTTCAGCAGAACATCGAGAAAATGGACAAAGATGCTCGATAAAAGGCATTTCGAAATAAGAGAAATGCAGTTTATCAGTTTTACCTTTTAAAAATACTCTTTTTATCAGAGCAATAAATAGGACATTGATTTCAGCATCCGTCTCAGTTTTAGCTAATCATCATATCAGTTATGCTAATTCTCAGAAAGATTTCAAATGGATTGAAAAGATCTGGATGATTTGGTAGCTAATGCATTTATGCCATTTTGCAGCCTTCCATGTTTTCCAAGGAACTGTTATTTTGAAGCTGCCATAAAAAATACAAACTTCAATCTCTTAGTATTAGCAAAATGAATTCCATTACATAGCAAAATTACTTTTGCTGCAGTGATTTTTCAACAAGGGGGGGGGGGAATTCGTTTAAGTGACACGGTACTTTTCTATTTCAAAGACGGATAATGATTACAAGTCTTATCAAGTCTTATAAAGTCGGTCTGTCTCTCAGTGAATTTCTAATCCATGAGTTACGAGTTACATACAAGCAGCTACCGGGTGTCCCAGACAAAACGCGACAGATTTAAAAAATTCTAATGGCAATTGTTTCATACTCATTATCAAATGATTATCCTTAATGAAATCTGCAATATTTAATTCAATATACATTTCCAGTATTTTTGGGGACCTGGTTGTAAAGTTAACAATCAGCAACCTTCAAAATTGCCCCCTGCGTCAAAACCAAAGCTGCTGTATTAGCAATAGTAAATCATAATGTCCAATGATATGACAATACCAAATTACCGAAGACTACTGATATGCACACAACATACAAATTAATTGACACTTTTTATAAGGTTTCGGCCAAGACGCACTTTCTCTAAAATGGCTAGGCCATCATTAGAGCTATACTTTTAATTGGAAATGAGCACTAATAGCTCCCTCAAAACGAGATAACTCATGAATCAGCGAGGGATCCCTTTTGTCACAGTTTCTTGATCAAATTGCGTGCGTGTCTGTAATCCTGTGAAGATACATGTATGCCATGCTTGTAATTTTGCATTATACTTTGCAATGATACTTGCAGCTCTGGTTTTGCCCTGACATTAAATTCATAGTTTGTTGATTTTTAGCTTTGCATCCAAGCCACCGAAAATCCTGAAAAATGTATCAAAAGTTATACTAATTATTGCAGATTTAGAGAAAAATAATCATTTAATAATTAACTTGAAACAGCTTGTGTCAGAATTTGCTGAATCCGTTGCGTTTCGAGTAACTTCATTAATCGTACAAATTACCTTAAATCTCACCAGTTACAATGCAAGTTTTTTTACGAGTTAGTCCTATTAAAAAATGATTGAATATTGTTGCAATTAATTCGTTCATTTAAAGTTGGCTAAAGACTATAGCTACAATTGCTAATTAAAGCCAACTAGTTGAAAAACATACGATGTTACAAATGAAGATATAATTTACAATAAAAAACCTAAATTAGAATATAAGATCTATTTAATCTGCAGTTGCAGGCTTGGCATTTATGGGGTTTGATAAGCCTTTTGACAACCTGAAAGCTGAAAGGAATCCGAGTTTTTCAGTTCTGGTGGTAGTGTCTCCCATAGCTTTTCCCCCATAAATCTGACTGTGTGAATCTGATTCCAAGACAGGTTTTTCGCCTTTGGTAGTTGTAGTTTACTACTAGTGATTACTGCAGGTTCCTCTGATGAATGGCTACGGAATTATCCATTTCTAACAATTTTTCAAAAGCAGAAACATTGTCCTTTTATGCAAAGCAGGATGATGAAAAATGTGCATACCCAATAAACAAAGGAAGACTGGATAAAGGGAATATATTTAACGAAAGCAGTTCAGTGCAGCAGATTTCTTTAGAACGCGTTTGCGTATTGTAATGTAAAATTTGTAATTACGTCAACGATTCCTCCGCAAAACAGCACGACGCACGACATGAAAGGAAGCCGGTGTACTATGCGTTAAGGCTGATTTCCAGTCAGTGGAATTTTCCGAGCGGGCGGAAATTCTATTGTTCGCGGGAGAAAATGTCGCTCTGAAATTGAATCGATAGTTACAGCTGAGCAACTTTTTATTGTCTAAAATTCTGCCCGCTCGGAAAATCCCGCTGACTGGAAATTGGGCTTTACGGTCCACTATGCAAAAGTGTCCTGTCTGAAACGGTTCATAGTTACTTCCTTGGAAAGTTTGCTCAAGTAAAACAGTCAGAAATAATAAAAACCTGATACAAACCTGTTCTTGGAATCAAAAGAGGAATCAGTGACAACTCCCCGGATAGGCATAGAATCTTTATTTCCACATTTTTGTTAGCTTTCATCTTGTCCTTCATTGCAACAGATATAGAATTTCTGTAATGATGCCAGTAAATTTCATCGTTCAGCCTAGCAACTTTCCTCCTATCTACGGAGATACATTTCACATCAGAAGAATGATTACTAGCTTCATCTCTGCCTCTATTATCTGTACAAGCTTTGCCTCCAACAAGGATCTCACAAGCATCTATTCTTGTTCTACTGCTATTGGAAAGCTCAGGCCCCAAAGAGCAATAGCAATCAACATGATCTTTGTTTCTATCAAATTGCAGTTCCTCCATTGACTTCACTTGGGCAGCTTCATTTGTAGGATCTGTCAAATGTTCAGTAGAAACATCTCCCAATTTTTCATTAAGATATCTGTCAGTCTTATCAATATCTTTGCTAAACTTGGTACATCTGCCGCAGACAAAATCTGATTCGTTGCAGGCCTCTTCGCACATAAAGCGTTCAGTAGATTTTCTGTTATCGGGTTCTTGAAGTTCAGCCGAGTTTAGCTTGAAATCATGCAATGTTTTTGATACTGTAGTTTCAGTTGCTGAAGAAACTATACCCTTTGATACCAGGCAGCCACTTGCATGCACATTCGTTGTGAATATTTCAAGATATTTCTGATTGCAGAAGGCATTCAGTTCTAATACTGAACCTATGGGCAAATAAAGAAATAAGAAAAGAAAAGTAAGTGGTTAGCAAAGATTTTGCTTCTTTGTGAAAGCGTTAACAATTCTAAATCATGATGCGTCGTGAGAAGTTACAGTGAAAGCCAAACAAGCGTCCGCTTTTTAAGAATCATAGCATAACATAGCGTGCTCGATTTAACAAATCAAAGTGGATCTTCTAGAAGGTCCGCTCTTGATTTTGGGCATTTAGCATTCTTCCCAATGGTTTTGCGCAGGTTCTGGCCTACAAAGATATACAAGTGTGCCTCAATAATTTCCCTGCTCATTCCTGATTGGATAGAAGCTTTTCCTGATAAATACCGGGGTGAGTCATAAAAATGTGAGGCGTTTGCCAATTTTTATCGATTCCAACGTAGCTCAAGCATGATTTTTGCTTCTTTAAAAAATCGTTGCATGGGGAAAATGCAAATATTGATAGAAAAATTAAGCTAGCTGAAACCAGACTTTTCATTCAATAGTTACAAGTGGCTTTAATAAAATCATGTTTCCCAATTCGGTGTATATTCGTGCAAGCATGCACTTCTAAGCAAAACCGCGCATACAGTTTCTCTGGCAAAAACTAGTAGCAAGACATAAATGGGGCTACAGCATTAAAGCAAAACCATTGGTGTTTATTTTTTAGCCCAAGGAATTATTCATTTAAATGGCATTGATGGAAGCAGAAAATTCCTTTAGAAGAAATTCTTTGTCACCAAAATAAAGTTACCACAAAATTGCAGATAAATGTCGAAAACATGATCGATTTCGACACACTAAATTTTACAAATAAATTAATTTCCAAAATTTTTGGATGTTTTATTTTCGGACATTTAATTTTGTGACAAATTTTCGGACCAAATTATCATTATAAATTTCGGACAATTTCGGGCAAGAGCTCGGACATTTTCATGCGGGTGAATAAAATTTCGGACAACTACCATTTCATAATCTGTAGGCAAATCACAGAAGAGATGTAATAAGAATAGAAGAATAGATGAATAGAACTCCAACAATAACATCAACAATGATGAGGATAATAAAGCAACGATAATGACAGTCGAATACATGTCTTTTCATTAGGAACTTAGAATTTGGGCCAGTACTGAAAGTTTCTTAAAATGATCAGAATTTCAGCACTCAAGAGTTTCAAATGAGTTTCATAGGATCCGTTACAATCTTCAAGTTCTCTACCTGTACTGTTCTGAACATTTCTAAACAATTTTTGTCAAGCCTTCTTTCCAATGTTTTAACATCACTCATGTACCTTCCGGGTCATATGATACAGGGAATAAGTGAAAAACGTTAAATGTGTCAATGATTTCCTCTTAACATTTTGGTGATCTGAGAGCTGAGTTTAATATTTTTCTTTTTGATGACCGGGAATGGGGCAATGATTCTGACACCAGGGTGCCAGATCTGAATTCTGAATATTGCCAAAGTGCCAAAACAAGTGAGATGCCTGGAAAATAAGCCAATATCGAAATATCTGTATATGACGCAAATGTTCCTATACTTCGCATGCCCAATACATTCTACTGCGCATGACATCATTGTCTCTCTTCACAACGCGTGTCCAAACAAGCCAATTTTTATGTTTATCAGTCACCAGTGTCGTTCAACTGCATATGGCATCTAGGGATGGCTTAATTGCTAAAATGGTGCATTATCATACAACCAAACAGACTTGGAAAAAGACACTTTTGAAAGGAAAACAGAAATTTGAAAAGAAGCCAACATCTTAAAATTTGGTTGAAAAAGCCAAAATGGCAACCTTGTCTGAGACAAATGAAATTGATGAAAATGGAGCCGAACACAACAACATTATTATTTTAGATTAGTAGTGTATTTTTTCAAGTCTTTACTGCTGCAAATTGGACTCTTTTTGTATTTACTCTATCAAGTTTCAGAAATACAATATTGCTCGCTATGGATTATCTATCGGCAAAGTTTCTGTTAAAATTTTTGAAAATTGTTACGCTTTTCTTTCACTTGAGACATTGCCTGTCGTTCACTGAGATTTCCTAGGCTCCTCTAATAGAACAATAGTAATCTTATAGAAGAATTTCATGTCTTATCCAATGAAGTTTTTGACATTGCGATTTGCCAGACAATTAAATTTTCGGACCACTAAAAACTTCGGACACATAAATTTTCAGACAATTATATTTTCGGACTACTCTTGTCCGGAAATTAAAAAGTCCGAAAATTTTGGAAATTAATGTAAATTAATTTCCTTCTGCAATATGAAACTTCAGCAAACCCGATCTATCTTGTTGTTCACCAAAATCTGGCTTGTTAAACATCCCATCCTTTTCTTACTCATCAAGTAGAAAATTTATATGTCCTTCTATACACAAGGGAATTACCTACGTCAAGCTAGCCTCTCTGGTCAATGATGTGCGAGAAAAAATCCTTTCAACTGAAGTGTGGAGTTTCAAAAATAAATGAAAAGTTAACAACATTAAGTATAACCAACATTTACCTTCAATGGCCATGACACCACTGAAATCTTCATGCCGCCTATTTTCTATAGGGTAAATCGCTTGTTCCCAGCATGATCCGGCATCAGGTGATGTACTTAAAATAAGGTCTTCATCCAATTGTAACTCAAACCACACAACAATGCCATCAAGTCTTCCTGTTTCATTCAGTGATATGCTTGTAGAAAAACTTTTAGCAGAAAGACGTGACAATTCCTATGTGAAATGAGGTAAAGTTAATGCGTTCTGAAAAATCTTTTAGCGTAAAATTGCTCGATATATACCGGGATGTCCCAAAAAAGGTAACTGATTTGATCAAGGCTAGCGTAAAGAATTGAGCTCGAATCATTCGGAAATCATCTTAAAACTATTCCTTGATAGTTAACTTGAAGATAGATACTTTTTTTGCTGATATTAGAACATTGAGGGCAGACATTTTTATCTTGAAAGTCCAGATTTGCCTCCATCTCGAAACAAGAGCTTTTAAGTTTTGACCTAAACTACAAACACGCTGTTTTGGGGAATCTCCGCAAGGAAAGACATCCTGAACGAGGACCAGTGTGGTTAGGTACATATTTAAATGGAAATGTAAAAACTAAAAACTGACAGACTTATCAATGAATATAATCACCAAGGAATATCTTTCTTCGGTCAAGATGAATTTACAGAATAGAAACAATTTTGCGCAAGAAAGCACTTTCAAGGATCTTATCCTTGTGAATTCTTATCCTTTGGGTATACGCAATTGTCTTTTTCGGAATAATTCTCATGACAACAAATGCATTTTATTCAAACAAGGAAGATTTTTTCACACCCAAGGGAATTATTTCGCAGATGAATAACCTTTATTCGGCAGATGTAAGTCAAAGGTTTTGATGAATGAAATAAGATGTCTCTTAGGGAAAACATTCGTGAATTTGATTTCAAGTTTGATTTGGATTTCCATCAAAAACTTTTCCGAAGCACGAGGTTTCTTCCTTGTACTTGTACTTCGCTATGATTCAGGAGATTCCACAACAAGCGCGTCAACAAGTTAGGCCAAAAACCAAAAGCTCTGGTTTAGAGGTGGAGGCAAATCTAGACTTTCATGATAGAAATTTCTTCTCTCAATGCTCCAATATCAGCAATCAAGGTATCTATCTTCAAGTTAACTATCAAGGAATAGTTTAAAGATTATTTCCGATTGATTCAAGCTAAATCCTTAGCGCTAGCCACCCTCAAATCCGTTACCTTTTTTCTGGGACACCCGGTAGTATGTTCGTCAAGATTGGTAATGATGAATAACAGGACAAGGATCTTGCAATATCTGGGGTATTAAGTGTAAGAAAATCTAAGGGTAGATAAGAAACTTGAATTGCATTGAATCAAGAATGTATCATTCATGCCCATGCCAAATGCGGAGTCTTTTTGAATCACTTCATGTGTATACACAGATACCTGGCATACTACATTAATAGAAGTGTTTCTATGGAGCTGCTGTTACCCTCTTGTTACATCCTCATGTAACTTCAACGACGATGAAATCAGTTGACAAATAAAACGATCCACAATGCGCAGAATTTTACGTGCGTATGATTAATTCTGGGCTTGATTGTAATGCCACGGTCCGTTGCATTTAAACGTAAGCCCCAAAGTGATCCAGAGCATGGAAAAAAGTCGAAATTACAAAGCCTTACAAATGCAAAAAAAATTAATGCAGTCATGAAAAGGATACGTCAAGCCATTTAGAACAAAATCCGTGTGGAAATCGGACTAACGAGTGCGGAGAAATTGCAGTTTGAAGTTGATTAAAACTGTAAGCCATTGTTTTTGTTTCCATTTCCGGTATATCACATTTCACATGGCCCTAAACCAAATATTTCAATTCCTCATTTCTCCATAAGTATTCGTCCAATTTCAATGAACTTTTTTTTATTTAAACCTCATTGTCTTAGCAATTAAACAACATAACAATTCAGTGTAATTATATCAATTTATATGTTCATTTCACACATATTTACCATGGTGTATTTTTAGCAATAAAGCAGCACAACACGCCTCAATTTTGTCCTTTCTAGTGCAAACAAAAAAAGTGAGAAAAAAAGGGTCTTAAAAACTCATTTCCCACTAAACTTTAGGTATTGCTGAAGATTTCTGCTAAGCGATTTGTGCAGGTTCGTACAGGCAATAATTTTACAGCTCATTTAAAACGACATGTTATTTAGGCCCAAAGGTCCTTTTTCAATGGTTTCCGCTGCTAACATATATATTACGTTTCTAGGTGGCTCTAGCCGCGTGATTTTCGTTTATAATTGCACGATTGTAGCTGAGTGTGGCCGCATAGTTTTAAATCCAAATCAAATAAGGAATTTTACCTATATTTGAAGCGAATTAAGAATGAAATTACTTGCACCAGACATGGGTCTAGCGTAGTTTCGGACTAGGTATTTCATATCAACGACTTTGACGATTCAAAGCTCAAACTTAAGTCAATATTTGGATCTATCAACTACAATTCAGTTGTAAATGTCTCGAATAATAGCTTCTTCTTGGTTTGGAACATGAACGATCTCACAGGCCTGGACTCGTCGTTTCAATACATTTCGTCTGGCATGGGCAATGGCTGGCGCAGATGTGATGAGCATCCGGACAAAGATGTCGTGAATATTTGCTGAAACCGATGTTTGACGCGATCTGCAACCAGCATCACTTCTAAAATTTTATATGTCCCTGTCCGAAAACTCTAATGGGATTGTTATCATCTAGAGTTTGTTTTCAAATATCAATGTAGCTTTTGAAGTTTGTTTCTTGAGCCTGTGCGATCTCTGGCTACCTTCGGCGCTCCCTGGCTACAATCGTGCAATTAGAAACGAAAATCACGCGGCTAGAGCCACCTAGAAACTTAATATATATTTCAGCAGCGGAAACCATTGAAAAAAGGACCTTTGGGCCTAAATGACATGTCGTTTTAAATGAGCTGTAAAATTATTGCCTGTACGAACCTGCACAAATCGCTTAGCAGAAATCTTCAGCAATACCTAAAGTTTAGTGGGAAATGAGTTTTTAAGACCCTTTTTTCCTCACTTTTTTGTTTTTTTTTTTTTTTTATTCACAAACAAACCATACTGAGCTAAAACAACAATATATTTACATTCAATATGCCATTCACAGCGGGAAAGGACACAGGGTCATCTAGTTCCCACTGTCAATGGCATTTACATTTCTTTAATAATTTACAAATTCAAAGAAGATAAAAAAAAAAAAAAAAATTGGGAAAGGGGGTGTCGCTGCGTCGGTGTTATCATGCCCATGGAGAAACGTACAATCCACCCACCAGAGGCACCAGGCCCAGCCCATGCGCGGCACCGACCACGCCCGCCCACGCCGAATCCCCCGAGCACACCCCAAGCCGAGCCGCCATGCAACCCCGAATGCCCACCCCCAAACCGCCCGAGCACAGCACCCCGCAGCACACCGCGCCACCACAGGAAAGTCCTATGGTGACCCACTGCCCCGCGAAGCACCATGCACAAGCAGCCAAAGGGGCAGCCACCCAAAGCAACACCACGACCAGGCCCCGGAGGAGCACGGAAGACCCGACACAAACAAGCGAGAACAGCACCGCACACAAACCACACAAACCGCACACAAGACAATGACGTTTAAATAAAAAAAAGTTTATTGAAATTGGACGAATACTTATGGAGAAATGAGGAATTGAAATATTTGGTTTAGGCCCATGTGAAATGTGATATACCGGAAATGGAAACAAAAACAATGGCTTACAGTTTTAATCAACTTCAAACTGCAATTTCTCCGCACTCGTTAGTCCGATTTCCACACGGATTTTGTTCTAAATGGCTTGACGTATCCTTTTTATGACTGCATTAATTTTTTTTGCATTTGTAAGGCTTTGTAATTTCGACTTTTTTCCATGTTTTTGACATTCTGGATCACAGTGGCCCAGGGGTAGCAGTTCCAACCAAGATCGGTCTAACCGAGGATTGACAAAGTTTGGCATTTGCCCGGGTGTAAAATTGTGAATCTTTCACTTGTTCAAAGGTTTGACAGTTACAGTTTATGAAAGGTAGTGTTGTTCTGGAATTAAAGGATGCAACGTACTGTTTTGGCGACCGGACTTATATGCAAAAGTAGGAACGAAATTGGCTCTATCTGATGCAATTCCCATTGTATTAATCAATACATATAATATATTAATTGTCCCTTGTTTCCATATTCGCTGATCTTCTCGTTGGTCTTGAAGTAAAATGCAAGACTTGGAAAAATCCAAAGTCACAATAACCGTCGATCTTTGCAAAAATCAATGATCGTAATTAATCTATAAATTTTCATTTGTCTAGTTATCTACTGCCCCATTCACACTGCCAGTTAAACCAGCTTAAATAAAACAAGGTTTTTGAATAGGGCCTTCTTATTGGTCAATCAAACAAATCCAGTCACTTGATTGGTTGAAATTCAAACTGTTTAGATAAAGCTGGTTTTATAGTGTCAGTGTGAATGCAGTATACGATATGCTGGAGCCAGGTATGAAACAACCTCCATAGGGTGTAAGGGCTGTATGAAGGATGTGTGTTCGACGGATGTATGAGAATTATCAAATAAACTTAAACTGAGACCTCATTCGGGAAAAGCAGGTTGAGGATAAACTGAAGAAGTAAGAATGGACGAAACTCATATGTATGTAATTGTGGCATAACTGAAATAGGATCATCGTTCGTGTAAATCGATATATTGTTTGGTGTTTAGTTATCGTATGGTTGCAACATCACTTACGCCTATGTTTGCATAAATTCTGTGATTAATTGCTTTAGTTACTTTGTTAATGACGAGAAGAGCTGATCTGAAAATATCATTTAATTACGATATGACCCTGTAAACTGAGTTTGTCGATTTGTACTGGCTTCTAAAGTACTGGATGACCCTAGACTGATGACGATGAGTCTCTTGTTGCCCTGTGCTCTTTGACTTGATGATGGCGCTTCAGGCAATAGAGACTCATAGTATTACTGTGAAAAACTTGGCCCTATTTAGGCCCAAATTTCGCAATTCCTCCAGTTTTTTTTATACTCAATGTAAGAGTTACAATAACAAAATTACCTACTACACTACCTACGAACTACTATACAATACTACAAAAACGATGCCAGGGGGAGCAATAGATCCTGACTACCCCCTGACATTTAACATAGACCTAAAAATTACAACTAAGTATTAAATACAAAGTGCTAAATATAAAGAAAAACGAAAGACTTTTTTAAGAATAAATACTTGAGCTAGTTTCACACTGGATGTCAGGCCAACATGGGTGATGATAGTACAACTTTTCAAAATTATTTGTAATCAGAATGGATAATCGTTTACACTCCGTAAGCCTTACATCAAATGTGAAACTGGCGCACAAAAGAAAAGAGGGGACGAGACTCTGCAACAAGAGACTTTACGAAAAAGGACTTGGTGGTTGAGTGACGGTTTACTGGCTCTATGGTGATATTAATCGAATCGACCAGTTGCATGGATGTATTTCAAAGTAAGCTCAAGTAAATTTCTGTTGAGGTCATGTGGGAGATGTTTGTCACCAGATAACAAAAGTTGCATCGAAACCTCATTTGAAAGATCGATATATCCATATGGTCGTAGCAATTCGAATACTCTACCGAGAAGATTTCGACGTTCAGCCTCACAGGAAGGGCAGAGCAACAGAAAGTGCTCCGTGGTCTCAATACCATCATTTGAAGGGCACATTGGGTTTATGGAATCTCTAAAATTGTGCTTGAATTTATGAAAGCATAGTTTGCTAAGTCCCACTCTTAGTTGAGTCAGATAAGATAATCCTATTGGGTCGTGAATCCCAAAGACAGATTTAGCAGGGGGACGGATTATGGAAATCAGCTTTTTCTTAAAGATACCAACCGACGGTGCAAGTCTAATCTCTGGATCTAGCTCATTCCATTCAGCCAGGCAATTAGGATAAAAACTAGATTTAAATTTTCCTGTTCTTGCCCTTATTCGCCCAACGACATCAGGATTGCGAAGATAGTAATGCGGCTGCTGAAGTTGTGGCACTGGATCCATAGTATATTCAGGCAACAGATAATTCATCATTTTATAAAACAATATAAGGCGTCTACTCCACCTTCGGGAACTCAGTGACTCCCAACCTAGCTCTGCGTACAGCTTCTCTCACGATATTCCCCTGCATGTTCCCGTAACGGCTAGAGCAGCAGAATATTGAACAGACTCCAATTTTTCCATCAAACTTGGCAAAATAGTGTTTCCACTAAATTCACATACTTTGGCCGGAATATGGAAAATAACATCTCCGTATTCCAGGTGGGGTCGCACATAGAGTTTGAATAGTTCGTTTAAGGAATTTCTGGGAAGGTAATTGGAGAGATATCTCAGCAAGCCGATACCTTTTCTTGCTTCAGAGACAACTGCTTTGATATGAGCCGAAAAAGAAAGCTTAGAGTCCAGAATGATTCCTAAGTGTTTATGTTCATCTACTTTCATCACTGGTATGTTATCAAAACGAATTTCTGGATGATTTACTTCATTTCTTTTCGTAGAGAATATCAATTCAACTGCTTGTTTTTGCGGATCAGGATTAAAGGACATTCTCCATTCATAAGCCCACTGTTCTATTAATTCAAGGTCATGGTTCATGTCACTGGCTGCAGTGTTCGAGTCTTCTACTACGGTGAATAACGGTGGGTGCAATAACGATGTGTCATCAGCAAAGAGCTTAACATTACACCTTACATCAGCAGCTAGATCATTAATATATACGAGGAAGAACAAGGGTCCTAGAATAGAGCCATGGGGTACTCCTGCTGAAATATCTCCCCAATGAGAATTCTGTCCATTTAGAACTGTTCGCTGTTTTCTATCCTTGAGGAAAACTTTGAATAAGCGAAAGAAACTCCCCAGACACGCCACAGCGTTTCAGTTTGTAAATCAGACCATCGTGCCATACTCTGTCGAACGCTTTAGAAATGTCAAGATACACAGAACGAACATCAAGCGGTGGATTACAATCGAAGGCTTTAAAGATCGTCGGGACGAAAACCTGATTGATTTGGATTGAGTAATTTGCATGAAACGAGATGTGAGTATAGAGAACCATACCTTAATTTTTCAAGTATTTTCCCAAAAATTGGTAGAAGAGAAATCCTCCAGTACCAATCAGATTGCGAGATTTGTGAATTATTATTGTTAAGGTGTAAATGTGATAGAATTTTCGATTCGATTGAAGCATTGAAAACGCTCCCACGGGATGGAGATTCAAGGGCGTGATACTTCATAATTCCGTTGATGATTGAAGAAAATAGGGCCAAGTTTTTCATTGTTTCATTATGAGTCCCTCTTGAGCAAGGTTTACCACAGGAATACAAGGGACTCATCGTCATAAGTCTAGAATGACCCAGACAGAGCAGAAACTGCATACGCTTACGCAAAGACTCGTAACTTTGAGCCCCGATCTAATCTATAGCTCCCTGCAACAGATCCCACAATTCGGCAACACTTGATAATTTGCACCTTGGGCCTTACACCCTTGATTTATCGTTCAAAAAAGCTTATCAACCCAAACACTGCCTTATCTCATATTGCTTGATGATGTCATTTCAAGCAGCTTTCTGCTCTGTCAGTGACATATAGAAATCCAGACTAAGGATATCTGTCATAGAAAATACTGCAACCAACCGAAGTAAGGAACTTAAAAGTTGCTACATAACTAAACGGATCGGCCTGCATTGCCACTGCTTTGCTGTTTTCATCGATATCATAAGCCATTGAAGTGAAGGGTTTAGTGAAAACAGACAGTTGTAAAACCGGTCGAAAGTCATCACAAGCATGAGATCAATCTCGCTAAACTTGAGAGCAATCGCACAATGACCATATCAAGTTGCTGTATGCCGCTCCTATTTGATACATCCAAATAACTGCCTTGAGGTATTGTAATTTCTGTATTTCCTTAATTTATTTTCGACATCGAAAATTGTTCAGATGCTCTCCGAATTTTGGTCTGACATCCTTATTCCCAAGCCAACGCAAGACATTTTCCTTTCGACCGGTTGTAAATATGCTTGGCTTCACTAAGTACAGTAAAACCCCGCCAACAAGAACATATTTTTCTAAAAACAGACTGACTAGGTTCTTGTAAATGAGGTACTGATAACATTTTCAAGGTGTGGTTCTTATCGCAAGGACTCTTATGACTATGATGAATACGTAGCTATACAGTATGTGTTAAATAAACTTGCGGATAGAATGACTGCATTTAAATATTTGAGGGTACGGTATTTTGTTATTAACAAATCAATTCACATAATAAAGCTTGATAAAACAATTTGCATATCACTGAAAACTTTTAGAAGTGTTCAGTTATCAATAGTTGGGAGTTACTTACACTGATATGATTAAATCTCTTAATCAAGTGTACTATCTCATGAAAACATTGGAGTAAATCAGTCTGTTTTTGGTTCTTACTTTTGGGTGTCTTTGTTTACAAAATCAGTCTGCAGGTTCTTATTTTGCTATGTTCTTGTTTGCAGGGTTTTACTGTATTTATCTTTGACATTTTGCAATGTCCTTGAAGGTAGCAAAAGATGGAGGGGATGCAGCTCAGGCATTCTGTTACCAGACAGCATTCAAATCATTTTGTTTGACTGATTACTCTGTTGTGTGATGTGACAGATTTTCTCGGTCCAATTTATTGGTCATCCGGTATTCACAATATGTCATCGCCTATTCAAATATTAACTGTTTGAAATATTTTGAAATAAATTGGAATCATCAAATCTGTGTCTCATGATTCAACTTGAATGTGTCTCGCCTAATTTGGAACAGAAACTGAACTGTCATCTTTTGTCAACCGCCAATGGTGTGGTCCACAAAAATGAATTTTATGCTTATCAAATTTATCAAATGTACATTCCTTTCCACAACTTCCCGTTGCTAAAAAATGGCAAAAACTAGTTACCTGAGGATTGTTGAAATCAACTTCGAGAAGTTTAACTGGATTACTCAAAGGTTTGTAACCATCTTTAATGTACTTGAGGTTCTCTGTAGTGTATGGTTGCTCTGACGTGTCCTCAGGGTCTCGTCTACCTAGTACCAATACGCCGTTAAAATTAATGTCCAATACCCTCGATTTTGACCTGTAAGAGATTGAACAACAATGAGGTTTCATATTACTTAGAGATCATTCGTCGGAATGAGGACGCAACTACCTATTGATTACAGGGCACTAATCAAACAGAAACTACTACACATCGGAAAAGCTGAATGATTGGACGTTAACTGGAACAACTGTTTATTTGCTCATAGCAGTCATCAATATCCATAACGGCAACAGATCAAAATTCTTTTCAGCCATTTTTCATATCAAGATATAATTTTCAACAACAGTTGATATTCAGTTTTCATTCTGAATTCGTCATGCACGGTTGCCCACCAGCCAAGATTGGATTTTAAGGTGGCCGTGGCGAAACATAATTAGAGTGTTACAGATCAAATGCAAAAGGAATATTTACAATGCTAAGTAGAATAAAATGACAAATTAAAGCAATTTGATGCGTATTTGCCGCTAAATCTAAAGTAGACAGAGAGGGGGGGGGAGGGCTAGCTTGACTTTATCCTCTAATCTATTTCAAACCGTTGATCCACGGAACAAAACTGCTTTAGGCCATTACTCATTGTCCAAAAATTTGAGTAACTATGGTTGTTACTCATCCGTGGAGCAAGTAAGTCATTCAGAATTCTCAAATCTAGCATCTCCAAGACGATTTGCTCGTGAATTGAGTTGACAGGTAAGTGGGTGCGAGACTACTTATTGATTTGCAAACAATGGTAGCCGGCTCTTGCTTGGACAGTCAGTTATTTGAGATCTTGCATCAAGTTTGCTACTGGTGATGTTAACGATAACACCATTGGTGCTAGTTATACGGGGTGACTCAAGGAATAACTTTGGCGCCTGGAAGGTCCTCGAAATTCAAAATTCGATCAACATTGAAGTCTACATCTTTACGTGACGTAAAGATGCCAATGAAAAATTATAATTGAACTGTTTATTGCATTTATGTTATCCCAGATTTCATGTGGTATGTAATTTGGGACAAATGTTAAATCATTTTGCAGAGTCATACTTAAAAATTGCACGGAGATTATAAATTTAAAATGGTTTGCTCAAAGGAAGCATAAATACGACTATCAAAAACTCGGTCTTTGACAATGCTGAACAAAAAAGAAATTCCAAAGGATATAGTGGTCTAGAGGAAAGGGTACGAAGCAAGATTCTGCTGATCTATCTGTACCTAGAAACATATTTTTGTCATCTGGCACAGCTGCTCACACCAAATTGTGCATCAATGATTGAATAAAGACAATGGTGTCATATGTATAAAATGATATACCATGTGAGCCACAAAAAAGCTCCAAGGTTCAAAAACTAATTGCATCAAGAATACTTGGAGGATTTTCATGACTTAAATTCTGGTTGAAAGCCAGAGGACCTAATAATTTTCGTGATTTTTTCGCGTTATCAGGATTGCTATACCCATAGGTAAATTGACTTTACGAAAATTCTTGGCTGCAAAATGCCTAAAAGTGGACCTAAAACATTTGCTTAAATCGCAAGAAATTCCCATATACAGAGCCATACGCAAGGACATTGCACCTAGACTTATGACGATGAGTCCCTTGTATCCCTGCCTGCGGTAAACCTTGCTCAAGAGGGACTCATTATGAAGCAGTGAAAAACCCGGCCCTATCTCCTGCATTCGGTTATGATTCGATCTATCGTACAACTGCCGTAGCTCTGTTGAACGGTCACTCCTCGGAACGAAAATGCAATAAAAACCACGTTAAGCAGGCGTTTAATCAAAGAAACTTGGTATAAATCTGAAGAAGGATGTTTACTTACCTAGTAAGTCCAAAATGAGTCTTTCAACGCTACATTTTCCATGTTTTTAAGAACAAAACAAACCAGAGAAAACTTCAGCCACCTGCCGTAGCAACTTTGTTCAAATCTAGTCAACTGCATCATTCGAATCGAGAATTCGACATCATTGTTCGCTGCAGAATCTCGCAATCTGATTGGTACGTTAGGAATTGCGAAGTTTGGGCCTAAATAGGGCCAAGCTTTTCAGAGTAATACTATGAGTCTCTATTGCCTTGAAGTGCCATCATCAAGTCAAAGAGCACAGGGCAACAAGAGACTCAGCGTCATCAGTCTACATTGCACCTTTCTTAGGCGTTCTAAGGGATAGATTTAAACAAATATTGAAGATATTCAATCTCATGGCAATAAAAATGCAAACGGTATCTCTCACACGTGAAAAATATTACTCCTTTTGAAGCATCTTTTAAAGGATAAGTCCGGGGTTGGTATGATTGTTGATTATTCAAGAGACTACACTGTGGTGAATGGCGTGTAGTACTTTCTTTCAAGTTTTTTCTCTTTTAATCTGCGAAACTATTGATGTGCGAAATGACGTCATTTTTTATGACGTAACTTAACGTTGATCTGAATAAGGCTGCCAAATGTGTTGATATCATACCACCAACATTGCTAGCCTCCTTATCGCGCCGTCGCACACTTGTACAAAATACACAATGGCGACGATATTTGGTCTAATTTACGGATATCAATCTTCCAATTTATGAAAGTTTGAGGTATGAAAATTTGGAAATAAACTCACGACTGGTGTTCAGCAGTTGGTAAGGTTACTTTCTAACAATAATTTTTATTTGACAAATAATCATTTTTAACAATAATTTGTATAAAGAAATTAACTTGTCCTTTAAGGTGTTTCTTCATGATTTGATCAAGTTTCTCAGCCTTATCTATGTCTCTGGTGCTCGTGGAAAAACCAGAAAATTACGAAATGTCTATCTCTCGGCTATCAGTCAGAATTCGATTTATTCCAATCCATATATATCTCTTGGTGCTTTAAATTTCCAAAGTAGACATATTTTCTGGTTCATCCAGTATGGGGTACAAAAATGAGTCAAAACGTATTCATCCATGCTCGACATGTCATGCAAATTTGCGCATTTTAGTCTGGCATTTTAAAAATGCACAGGGTGTCTCAAAAAATTGTCCGACGTTTGATAAAATATTGAAAAATAAGGACAACGTGAACAAGATCATGGAAAGATAACCCTGTTCCTAAGATTATGAAATAATTTTAGAGACTAAAATCGTGCAAATGTTGAAAATTCACTGAGTTACGAGCTCTCGAAGATCAAAATGAGGATAGCTGAAACCAGAGACCCCCCAGATTACTGGTATTGCAAAAAGTTCGAAGAGGGAGGTAAGAGAAAATTATCCAATGTCATACCTCCCTTTGATATCAGAGCAAACCAAATAGGACTTCTAAAGTAAATTATTTCTTGCGATCATTCTCTAAATTTCCTTACATTGCATAAGTCCAAAAACAGTGGTTCAGAACATAATGGGCGAGAGACTGAATCTGTTTCCTCAAAGCATCTATATGCTTGACAGCTAGGTTATCGAAAACCTGTTTGAATCCAACTTGGTTCGCCCTGAAACAATTGAGAAATAACAGAAACAACGGCCTATGGAGCTTTTACCAAAAATGCCATTTCGAGGCCTCTGGTTTCAGCATTCGCACAAATTTGAACTTCAAATGCTTGTAACTCCATGAATTTTTAGCGGATTTGCAAGATTCTTGTGTCAAACATTAATCTAAAATCTCAGGAAAAGGGTGACTTAACCAAGGGTGCATTCAGCGTATCGTTATTTTTTAGTATTTTATCAAACGTCGAACAATTTTTTGAGACACCCTGTACTTATTAATTTTGCTCTTACAAAATTGGATCTGAACAGTTACTGATGGCAAAATTATAAACAAACTCCTACCTTGCATGCTTCCTAATTTCTTTACTTTCAATGAGCAACACATAGATCCTTGCACTACTTGGTATCACTCTTGACTTGACAATTCCAGGCGAATGGTTCTAAAGAAATCAAGCCTAGGTTTCAAATCTTTAAAATGGTTGGTGTAAAATTCTATGACCCTATTTGTCTGCACCGAACAGCCTCAAAGTAGCTATTTCACTATAAATCTGCCGACGGACTTTCCTGAAATCTTCAATATCTTTAGAATTACGATATCTTTCTTCTTCTTTAAGAATTTAAGAACATGTTCGAATAAACTTAGAACTATCGTAATTTCTAAAACTGTTGACGAAAGATCAAATAATTTCAAGAAAATCATAGTTTATGGATGCCTACTATATGGTATCAAGCAAAACTCTTTCACTCTTCTGGCGAGTGATTTAGAAATTTGATGCTTTCACATCATAAAATGAGCTGAGATCCAAAAGTGGCTGTGATTTCGACAAAATTCAAGATTTCTGAAAAGTGCAACGGTAGAATCTTAGAGTCGTGGCTAAAATTCTTTTAAAATCATTCAGTTTAAAGAAATAGGTCATTGAATTTACACCCGCCTTTTTACGCCGATTAATAATAGCAATCACGATAATCTCCTTAGTTCCAGTTGTTAACAGGATAGTTGATATGCATAAATTATGTATAAACTAATCAACAGCAACTATTTTCTTACAGGAAAACGAAAAGTACAACATACTTCTTTTGCAACATCCACACAATTGGGGCACAATTTTTAAGAACGCCTTGAAATGTACTTTAATTTCTATGTTCGCAAATGTTGCAGTCACACTAATCAAAAATATAACTGTCCAGCAATGTCAAATATAAAAGATCTCGCTGCAGTTTTCAAGCTTATCTCTCAAAAATGCATTAACAAACATCGGACTTATTTTCTCTTTATAGATCTGAAATACCATCTTCTCCTTTAATGCATTGAAACAGTATGCAACAAGGTGTTCTAAATAAGGTGTGCTGAACAAGGTACCCCACAATATTTCCTGGTTTCAGTTCAAAATATCTGTTGAACTTTCCAGACGTTACTGTATAGTGTATATCATTGAAAAGTGAATAAACACATCTTTAGGGAAAACAAGTTGTAGTGCAAACGAAAGCCAGGAAAATATGTTTCATTTTCAAACAAACACTTTCCCAATAAATTTATGTCTAATCTATAAAATTGGTTCAGTTTGCTAATTTGCTCCCTAAAATTTCAGAATAATGCAATAGAAAAGAAAAAGAAAATAAAAACGGCAACTCAACTTGATTTTCTAAAGTGGCTTCAATCCTACATTGGTTTCAAAGAGAGAAAGTCCTTGTTAAGAGCTGTGCTTATTCAAGTCCTTTAGTGTGGCATCTCTGTTCAGCAAAATCCATGCATAATGCAGCTATCATTTTATTGCCCCAACCCCCCACACTGGGATAGGCGGAGCTGATGTGGGGTAATTTGCGTTATTCCCTCGTGAAAGCAAACGATGCCCCTGCCCATCGGGGCAATATTCTTTCGCAAACGGGAGACGACAGCTCACATTTGTCCCCACTCAAAGCCCCAGCATCTTGTGCAAGGGACAAATCAAATTCACAGCATTTGCTGTGTAGAATAATGTGAAAGGTACACAAGGAGGCCATTTTGCATAGAGAAATAATGCTACTGTGCAAGTGCACAGGGCAAAATTTCTAGTGAACAAAGGTGAATAGGCCCACATCGGTCCTGACTATCCTGGGGTGGGGGGGGGGTTGGGGAAATAAATGATAGCTGCATAAGATTGGGCAGATACAAGAACGTGCACGCACTTAGATTTCTCAATAATGATCATGTCAGCTAGTACAATGATCTTCTACTGAAGTCGCAGCAATGTACAATGCATGTTTCCCAACTTAGATCCTTTTTGCTGGAAATTTCTAAAACTTTGAATGACCTGAATCCATCCTTCATGAAAGACATTTTTCAAATTAGAACCTCTAACTATCCCAGGGGGGTACTTGACCTAAGTTCATATGGGGATGTGCCTACCAAAAGCTTTTCCTTTACCTGGGATAGTTAGAATGTAGATTTTTTGCTTTCAAATGATACCTGATTCTAGAAAAAATTGGTGAAAAGTATACTCCAAAACACAAAAATTGGACTGAATGATAATCCAATTGAACAAAATTTCCCTTTTTGACATGTTTTCACGACCAGCTCCAGAAAGATTGCCTGCCTTTGATACCCCCTGTTGGAAACAATAGGCAAAAACGATACCCTGAAAAAGGCACATCCCAATCAAACAAATGTACAAAGTACCCCCCCCCCTCACCCCTGGGCTAACTATTAATTGCAAAATCTTAATAATTTTACTCATCATAAGCTAAATCAAATTACTTTCAGCATGAATAGCATTAGGTCCTTAGGACATGTAAGATTTGGAACTGCTTACCAGAGGAGCTAACATCGGTGAACAGCCTCAAGATATTCAAAAGTTATGTAACTCAATGGGATGGTCCCCCATGCAAATGCAATGCCTGCCATTTTATTGTACATGTTGTATAAGCAGCATTGAAAATAATCATTGGCTTTGTTTTTTTAACAATCATATCAATCAATTTTGATTAGTTTGCCTGTAGCATATAGCTGGCTAGAGTAATCAATCAATGTAAAATAAAGTTACAACAACAATTGCAGAAATGAAAGACCTTTAACTGGACATCCAGTGATTCATTGCTTAGGATTTCGAGCAATCATCTTCTCACTGATTAAAATCACTGATCAATCTTTTAAATAGGAAAACCAAGTCTAACACCTACATCAGGCAGTTTAGAATGGACCAGTAGCTCTTTCCAAGCATGTTGCAAAGTTGTAAGTACCCCTTCTCCAAGTAGGCCACTGTCAAATATCTCCATTACAGCTAACTCAGATCTGCAATCAAAATGTTCTTTAGAATATAACTGTAGCATAGCAACTATGTTTTGCCATGGCCACCTAAAAAGCTTGGCTGCAGCCGGCTGGTGGGTAACTTTGCATGAAGAATTTTGAATGAAAATGAATATCGATCGTAGTAGGAAATCATATCTTGATATGAAATGTGGCTAAGTAGAATTTTGGTCTGTTGCCGTTAAAGATATCATAAGTCTGTGCTCAAAAAGTTTGGTTTATTCTTCTGCACAGATATACCAAATTCTGGTTTATTCTCTGTACAGGTGAATCCACACCAAGCCATTATTTCTAACTGTAAGTAAAATGTATTCTCAGCCACCAGTAATAGTTGGTAATTTCCACAATCATCAAATCTGTTGGCGTTATCAATAGAAGAATGAAGGTTTAAAATTTGAAAATATTAACCTTCTCCTTTCATCCTTTCTCATAATGTTGGTAGACATTTCATTGAATAATGAGATTTTTCTTTGGAATCCATTTGCACAAATCACCCTGTTACCAATTTCACACATTGTTTGAGAAACTTCAAATCCAAGGACATTGTCTGCACCAGATCCAGCTGCAAAGAGGCTATGATAATGTGAAGAAACAAACACATGAAGAATCTGAAGTAATCATTACATGCTTTACTTTGACTGGTCTGCCAGTTCATGAATTTACTGTATATTGTGTCAGAAACTTGTTTGGTTAAAACTTGGAACAGGAGCCACCCAGGGATGCTGGAGAAATGGCAGAGCAAGGGGGTAAATGAGTATGCAAATGCAATTGATACCGAATGGGCCCAAAGGAAGCTGCAAATATGAGGCCCAAGTGTTACTACCCCTGAGAAAATGTTTCTGGTCACACCCTTTAGGTTGGCTAAGATGCAGTTAAGGATATTAAATTTTTTATCTAAATAAATGATGCTCATTTACAAGATGAGTATGACTAGTGTAATTTGCAAGGGTAGTTTGGCTTCAAAGTTAACTTCAGGGTCGAACAATGGCAGCGCCATGGGGACAATGTGCCCCCAGGTCTCAAAAGTTGGCAAAAAATGTCTAAAGAACAATGACATAACATTAGTTAGGAATATTTTTATGCCATTCATTATAGCTGGCACCACCACTGGTATAGAAGGTGTTGTGGTGCAGAGTTGTAATCCTCTGACTGCAGCTAGAACAGTCAGGTACACAAGGTTTGATACGTGGTAGATCACCACCATTTGAGCATCATAACAAAGGGTCATGGATTTGATTAATGCTTGGTTACTTCCATGATACCAGTGCTTGGCGTTAAAACCATAACTTCACCTTCACTTCTTTTTTTTGTAAACTGTAATCAACATTGTACAAACACCGTTTTTGATACAAGGACATTGTTGCATTCTTTCTATCCTATTTTTTTCTATTCTCGAACAGGAAAACTGCATATATCACCGTAGCGCGAGCCTGTAAATCTGAGGGGCCGGTATATTTGAGGTCTGCCTGTAAATATGAGGTGTCGTGGGAGTACTCAAACACTTTTGGTTATTGTTTGAATGGCCTTTCAAATTACACAATGCTGTAAAGAGACCGCCCAACGTACCAGACACATTACGCTCTCGTGATCAAAGACGCTGCTGCTATTTGTAGGGGGGTAAGGAAGGGTCATTTGCGATGACATACAGACGTCGCATAATTTTGAAAGTTTAAAGAAGAGAAATAATGTGCGACAAAAACGAGAAAGATACCAAACCCATAAAAAGAAAAGTTGATAAGAAACCGAGAAATAATATGCGACAAAAGTGAAGAAGAAATTAAACCGATACTAAAGAAGGGTTATTATTAGGTTAGATATTTCTTGATTTTGGAGGGCCGTCGCATAAATTTGAAAAAGGCTAAGAAACAGAGAAATAATAAGGGACTAGAACTTTTTCCCACTTTTATGAGTCATCTTTCCCAAATTTCAAAATATCTAACCTAACAACATGTCCTTAGTATGATTTTAGTTTAGTTTTCATTTTGGTTGCATATTATTTCTTTGTTTCTTAATTTTTTTCAAATTTTTGCGACATCCTTGCCGTATCTAGAAATGTCTAACCAATGGATTTAGTTTGCTTTTCATTTTGGTCGCACATTAATTCTCTGTTTCTTAATTTTTATCAAACTTATGCGACATCCTTGTAAATCTCGAAATATTCAACCTAATAGCCCTTTCTTAGTATGGGTTTAGTGTCTTTTTCATTTTTGCCGCGCACTATTTCTCAGTTCCTTTACTTTTTTACAACCATGTGACATATTTCCCACATTTCGTAGGAGTGAAATGCCTGCCCCTCAGGTTCAACAGCGATTCAATTTCTTGCAATGGGGTTTTTCATATTTCTAACTTTGGACCATGAGGTTCAAGCAGGATATGTTTGCAGCTATTTCTTTCTTCACAAAGAACGAGGACCGAGTATTGTTTGTCTGATGATATGCATATCAGAATATCGGAAAGTCAGAAAGTCAGAATCAACGGTGTCGTTTCAGTACAAATTTGTCCTCAGCAAACCAAAGACATTCTAGAGAAAAACCCCCCAAACCATACCTGCGACGAACTTTCCATTCCGGTTGAGTCTCTCAGGAAAGCAAAGCTTGCTACAAATTTATGGCTTCTGGATGTTAGCTTTCCATTCTTCGTAAGATATTAAGCAAAGATACATATTCGTGCGAGTGTCTGTATCTGTCTGTGTCTGTATGGTTTCAGTTTTGGTAGCTGCATTTCATTTTTCATCTAATTTCCATTTCCAATTTTGCAGATGCAGTTTGTCCGATTGAAAGATCTAATAAACTGTAGCAGAGAAGCTCCTCAAAAATGAAAATTTGGAAAGGGTGAAAACTTCCATCTTTGTGACAGCTCATTGAAGTCCCTTGAAGTATGCTCATAACGTTAAAGTATCTTAGAACGACGTAAATATCCTGTTCAAAGTTGTGTCCTAGAAATCGTGTTTCTGGATAAAAGATTGAAAATTAGCTTTCAGAGTGGCACGATAGTTTTAAGGCGCATCCTATCACATCGAATAAGACGAGGGGCATTTCACTCGCAAAAAATCTTGTACACCTTTGACCAAAATCTTTTTTTCAAGAAAAGCCCATCAAAATCCATATAAATTCTTTTCTTCTACAAAATCTTGTACGCCTTTCCCAATGAATGAAGTGCCCCTCAGAATAAGAAACTATGGTTTATACGAAACTGGTACTAAGTTAGCCAAAGTTTTAAGAAACTCTGATTCTATGTCTGAAAAGTATTAAGTAAATCTTAAATGCTAACTGTAAGACTATATCATATCATGGGAAATATATCGTTGAACCTTTAGTCTCGAGTAATTAACAAACCATTTATATTATGCAAATAACATAGCACAGTTTATTCCGATATATGTGTCATGAAACCTAGCTATATATCTGCAACAGGTCAGTGTTAGCGACCATACGTTGATAATTTGTGCGCTTAGAATAAGACACAACAAAATTAGAAAATTTTAGTCCTAAAAATGCGAAAATTTTATTTTGAATTATGAAGCGACTTTAACGTTTCTCGTTAGAAACATTTATCGCAATAGAGTAACATGAGTAATTTCTTACGACTGATGCCATTCAAATCTAGCACATAAAAACAAAAAGAAACGAAAGTAAATTGGATACTTGTTCTTATGGATTCCCATGCGAAGTTAATTTCTAACTTCTGCTACGGATTTCCTCACGGAGTTCCTCACGATTTCCCCTCAGAAAGATGTTCATTCGTCAGAGATTTTGACCCCCGGACAGGCCTATTGTTTCCTTCGAAGCCAGACCTTGTTTTTCACCTTTGTCTTTCTCACAATAGGTTATGACTGCTTATGTCACCAACGAATAATAGGTTTGATCTTGCCGACCTCATATTTACAGGCAGACCTCAAATATACCGGCGCCTTAGATTTACAGGCTCGCGCTACGGTGATCTCTCGAAAACTGAGATAGATACCTTAAAATCCCAGTACCACATCCAATGTCAATGATGTCTTTGTAACCATTTATTATAGCTTTCTCAATTGCAGTAAAAAAGAATTGATTTCGTTTTGCATCATTCAGCATTCTAAAATGCCACCTTGGAATGCATTTATTGCAGATCTGCTCTATATCTTCCACAAGATCAAGATCATCAATCAAACATTCTGAAGCAATCCTTTTTTTCAATATTAGGGCAATGTCAAAATTTTCATTTCTTAAAAACAAGTCGGCAGTGCACTTCAGAATATCTTCTTTCCATTCATAAAAAACTTCGATGGCAGTCTCCATACAATTCATCACATCTGCTGCATGTCCAATTTGAATCAGCTTACAAAACCAATCGCTCATCACCCTTAGAAAGTCTTCTACGCTTGGTGTCTTTGTGCTTTCTGATGGCCTAAGCACAATACTACTGCCTGAAGTTGGCGTGACATCAGCTCTTCTTCTGTCATTCGAAACCTTCCCAAGGAATAAATAATGAGCAAAGACTTCTCCTGAAGACATTTTATCTTTGATTGCTCCAGAAATGTGCCGAAATGATTTCAAACAACTCAGATGGTTCGCTGAAGCACATACAAATGTGAAGGCAGGTCCCGAGCGAGCGGTCAACACAACAACCAACAACCAGCCTCGGGATCATTTCCCGCGCTTCAACGTGAACCGAAAAACGAAACGAAACCACGAAACAGAACGGCGAAATAGAACAGCGGTTTACTAGGATACGAAGCACAATTACTAAAATACGTAAAAGAGTTACTAAAATGCTTAAAGGTGATCTGAAGCGAAAATTTTTATTGACGCAAATGGATAGCACTTTTGAATGATTAGGAATGTCGTTTACCATTTTGTGATACATTGTTTCATTTTCGAATTATACACTATTTTGTATGATTGGCTGATGACGTCATTTTGTTTGCAAAAAGTAATGAAAAGGTACGAGGCTAGCTATGTTTCCTAAAGGAAATTGACTCCAAGAACATTTCTTGAATTGGCATGCCTTTCTAAACATTGTATCAGTCCATGAAACAAACTCTATTACATTTATTCAGCTCAACTTAAATGTCTCCGACAACTGTAACCTTTCAAAGCTTAGATACAGCTATATTCCAGTACATCATCCTAATCATCCTTGCAATTTGCAAACAAAATAACGTCATCAACTGAAACTTGATATCAGTGGATAACTTGAAAACGAAAAGAGATATCAAAGAAATTTAAACAGGAGTCCATATCATTCGACAGTGCCATTAATTTGAAGCAATAAAAATTTTCGCTTCAGATCACCTTTAAAGGAATTCCTGAAATGCACATCGGACTTCTAAACGAAGGAGCGAGCAATCAGTAAATATCTTGAACTATTAATAATGAGCAGCGGGAATTAGGTAATAACATAACTGTGAGTCAAGGTAAAAACTGTGCAGTATCAAGACATGTTCGAGACAATCGAAAGAGCATGTTAAAAACTTTTTTAGCTTGTTTAATCCAGGATGCTCGGTTTTAATTTCGGGGAAACTGAACCTGAAGTTTCTTGCAAGTGGCTTCTTCTTATAAAGCATGAATGTTCTGGATGAACATACCAAATTGTGATATCATTGTTGAGATCGCGCAAAACTATTATTATTTTTTACACACGATACCCCTTCAATTAAAAACCTAATACAATTCTAGTAATATCTATGATAGAATTAAAAAATAAATTAAATGGACTGTTCTTCCAGAGGTTCGTGTTTCAGTGTTTTGTTCTTAGCATTCTCAGCTCGTCAGGTGCACTTTTAGTTCTTTCTTGAAGCGCCCTAGTGTTTGGATTTCTCTAATATTAGCTGGAATATCGTTCCAAGCTTTTAAGGCAGAGAAGTAAAATCCTTTTTTGGCACGTTCAGTTTTAAGCCCTGGGATCTGGAGATCCTTACAACTCCTTGTTTCATAATTTGAATACGTGGATCTATATTGGTACTTGTCCCAAAGGCTTTCTGGGCTTGGGTTGTTCAGAATCTTATATCCCATCACAGAACGATCAAATCGAATAAGATTTTCAACACTTAACCAATTAGATGACCATTCGTCCTTTATGCGTGCATTTTCTATTATTGCATGAGCCCTGTTATGCAGACGTTGGAGAGTATCTAATTTTGTTTTTGAGAGACTCCCCAAAATAACATCTGCACAGCGAAGATGACTTTCCACGATTGCGTGGAACACACTACACAGTTGCGATTGCTGTATGATATTTTTTAACTTTTTTAAGGCCGACAAACCACCGCAAACTTTCGACTTAACAGCTTTAAATTGTTCGTCCCATGTGAGACTTTCATCTATGATAAACTACAATTACCAGGGGCGGATTCTGCAGTGAAGGGGCCCGAGGCTACTCGAGCAAAAGTTTCACAGGGTACTCCTTTGGAAGAATTTTTGCCGATCACTGCCTAGATTGGCTTCAAATGATATTGAACTCACTTTTCACAATTTGAATGGTTTTCTGTACTAGCTGAATTACATTATCTACCTTCTCAAGTGATGTTTGACAGTATTTCGAGAACGAAATGCATTGAGGGAGCTAGCACTAAGTGCGAGCCTAGTGAGGGAATATGGGGATCCGGGGGCTTGCCCCCAAGAAAAATTCCCATGGCAACGCCCTTTACATTGTTGGAAAGCGTCCCATTTTGGAGAATTTGTCATTAAAGAAGTCACACATCTTTCAGAAACACACCTTTCCAGGGTTTGATTTGGAGTTCGGTGAGGGCACTACGAAAGAAACATGGGGGTCTGAGGGTGTAGTCCCAGTTAATTTTTTGCGGCCACACCCTTTAGACTCCCAGAAAATGTGGGAAACGCCCCTTTTGCTTCATCTTGGATCATTTAGCTCATCACTTAATCTTCATTCCTCATGAAATAGAAACTGATGTTTTAGAGCAAAACCTAACGGACCATCAGTTGAGAAAGTAAAAGGGACCATTTAATGCGTACTTCTATTTTGGAAATAAGCTCCACCGCCATGGAACTGAAAATTTGTCATAAAAACTGAAGTGTATCTCAAATACACAATTCAAAGGCATTTCAAAGTTACGTGCAAATTCTGTGAAACTTCGATGGCGAGTTCCCACTGGAGTCACCAGTAAGTTATCAAAATTCCCTTCGCTTAATTAAGTCTAGAAGCTTCACTTGCATTCACAAGTGTGTTCTCCCTGCAGTGATATCAAAGTGATTTGATCAACATTTTATAACTATCACAACAGAAGACATGAGTCTTTACCATCATTAACAGAACTAAATTTTTGATGAAATAAACTTGGACAACAAAGTTCACTGGAAGATCCTGAATTACTCCTGTCGTCTAAGTGAATGAAATAAATAATTTTCAATCTCGACCCCACACAATCAAATTTTAATCAGATTTCGTATTTGTTTATTCTTCAAATCTTTTGATCATTAGTAAGTTACTTCGTGAGTTGGACGGGCTTGTCATTTACCAAGTTATCGTACTGCTGTGCTATGGCTGTGTTGGGGTTATTTTAGAAAGTAAAGGTTTGAAACTTATTCGTTTATCTGCAAAATACAACGGTTTTTATCAGACTTCTTACACGGTAACGTGCCTACTTAAAAAGGTAACAGTAACGGTAACGTGTTCAATAGTAACGTGCTTACTTAAAAATACTGATGATTTGTACCATGGAATGGATCTTGGTAGGCTTGAGCGTTCATTGATCTCAAAATGGCATTTGACACTGTTGTAGATCATAACATTCTCTGTAAAATGCTGAAACACGACGGTGTACAGCAACGTGAACTCTTTTGGTTTGAATCCTACCTTTCCAACCGGAAACAGTTTTGTAGGATCAATGGCGTTCATTCAAAAGTTGGAGACATAGACGTTGGTGTACCACAATGTCTTGACCCTCTTCTCTTTCTCATCTACATCAACAATCTCTCGCAGTCTGTCCAAAATTCTACCGTGTCCATGTATGCTGACGACACCAGTTTGTGCTAAAGTCTCATGACTTGACTTGACTCGGCTGAATGAGGCTATTAATAGTGACCTCAAAAAGCTAGACACTTGGCTACAAGGCAACAAGCTTTCCTTGAATGTTGCGAAAACACACTCTATGCTTATTTGTACCAAGCAAAAACAGAACATCCTCAAAAGTCAAATGAAGACCTGGATCTGAAAATTCGCGAGAATGAGCTTGAATAAGTAGACAAAAGACAAAATACTTTGGTGTGCAAATCGACAGCTCCTTGGACTGGAAAGAACAAATCAAAGCAGCTTCTAGCAAGGTCTCAAGGGCAGTTGGCTTTTTAAGACATGCCAAGTCTTTTCTGCTGAAAGAAACTTTGCAAACTCTCTACACAGGTATTGTGGAGCCCCACTTGCGATACTGCTGTTCTGTCTGTTAAAGAAGTAATTTAAAAACACCTCCAGTTTGAAATGGCGGGATGGCATTGAAAGCTCAGTGTACCCTTGTTTCCATAATGGTCCCCTCACAGAGTGGACTTGCAACAAGTCTCTCCCACTGCAAAAACGGGAAAAGGAAACATTAATATTCATGAGCTATTGAGCCTTGCTTCCTTTTTAAAAATGACGAGGTTGTTGTCAACTGTGTCATCGAAGCTTGAGTGGGCCATTTATTATTATTATCATTATCAATTTCTTTATAGTAGGCGCTTAAATGAATAGCAAAATTACAGCTAATTGAAGCCTACTAACACAAAAGCAAAAGTAAAATAAAAATAAGCCTACAAATCTATCATAAAAACGATCTTCCTAAATATATAGATGTACGTATGTTACATATTCACAGGCGAGTTTCAGCTTGAGATAAGAACAAGGTTAATTCAAGAACCCAACCTGTGCTATGAAAGTCTTGCATAATCGGCAGTTGCAGTCATCACCCTTCCATTTCTTTATACGTTTTTTAAAGGTGGAAATATTAAGTGACTGTTTAATATCAGTGGAGATTCCATGCCACAGTTTACATCCAAGGAAAGAAATACTCGCTAACCCATACCGAACTGTCCGGGCCTTGGGCATATGTAGAATATTGCTGCTCCTTAGATGATAAGGGGGATTCTTCTCAATGAAAATTTCAGTTAAAGCTTGGGGTAATATGTGATTTAGTTTTGTAAATCTCTGTTATTAGCAACTGCAGATTCCGTTTATGTACAGATACAGAATTATCTATCGTCAAAAGTGTATCAAAGTCAGAAACATTATCTTTGTATGCGATTCTCAGTGCCTTTTTGTGAATGTGATTGATCTTGTTATTAAGATATCTGTCACAGAACATCCAAACCAGGGAGCAGTAGCTAAATTGGGATAGGATAAAAGCCCGCATGATATGCTTGAGTTTTTCAGTGTCAAGTAAGTAGGAAATACGCGAAAGAGCGTGAAGCTTTTGGCTTGCTTTCTTGCATAACGATTGAACGTGTGTCTTGAAAGAAAGTTGTTTGTCCAAAGTCACGCCCAGAAATTTTTCCTCTTTGCTTTCTGTGATAGTTGTACTTCCGATTTTTATTGACAAATCATTGCTCTTTTCGCCGAATATCATCAAGTGCCACTTATCGTCATTTAGCTCCGTGTAGTTATTCCGAAACCATTCAGAAATAAGTAGGGTTTCGGTTTCTAACTTATTGATTACATTTTCATGATTGCCATCGCAGACATAGATCGTTGTATCATCAGCATAGTTGCATATTTTACAGTCTGTCACAAACATAAACAGGTCATTCAGGTAGATGTTAAACAAGAGAGGCCCCAGCACAGATCCCTGCGGTACGCCTACACTAGTCTCTATCCATGTGCTGAAAGACCCATTTACTTTTACTCTTTGCTTTCGCCTATTCAAGTAGCTGTGGATAAGTTGCACTGTTCCTCTGCTAAAGCCATATGCTTTTAATTTTGCTATTAGCAGATCATGATTCAAGCAGTCAAAGGCCTTGGAAAGGTCCATTAACACGGCCCCAGCAATGTTACCACTGTCCAATGCCGTCCTGCAGTCTTCTATGAAACGAAGAAGAGCATGCTGTGTGCTATAATTCTCACGAAAACTGCACAGCAATGAATTGAGAAAGCAGCGAGCAAAAGCTTTCATTTGAGACTCCATTAATCTCTCATAGATTTTGGATGCAGATGGCAAAACTGTTATTGGTCTATAATGTTTCTTGATGAAATTATCATCCTTTTTGTAAAGTGATGAGATATCTCCTGCTTTCAGAGTTTCTGGAAAGTCATTTTGTTAGATAGTTGCATTGAAATGTCCTTGAAGGATTGGTGCAAAAATATCAGAGTTTTCTTTCATGACCTTCGCAGGTATACTTCCTACTGGAGACGATGGAGACGACGACTGTTGACTGTAAATCATTGCTAATGTTTTATCGTTGTCTGTGCAACTCATTTACCTCAACTTAAAGCATGAAATAGCTTTTTATGTTGTCTGTCATATCAATTTCATATGTCCTTGCTGGTGACCCCGAGCTGCAAATCCCTAAGGGCACCCAGCTGTCTTCGTTACGCCACTGAATACAGCAGTTTGAATACTTATTGATGGATGGATACGTCTGTAGCTTTTAGAAATTTAATGATATATGCAGCCCTTAAAAAGAATGACGTTAATCCTTACATTTTTGTAATAACCAAGATAATAGCGGTGTTATTAAATGACATGACCCCGTCAAGACAGGATAAGTGATAAGCGGAAGTATCGAATGATCTACTATTGTTATGAGACTCGCGTTGTAGAGGAAAGGGGAAGAAATATTCTCTTGTGTTTACGAAGCCACACCGTGTCTTTTATTATCTTAAAAACCTAAGATGTAGGCCACGTTAAATCTGGCACCCCAGATGGGAGAAGAAATTTATTTATTCGAGAATTCAATGGATTTTGTGCTGAGAGAAGAAAACGGCTTGATTGCTCGCTTGTTTACATACAGAAATCAAGATGTCTAGGCCTAGTAGTCCTAATTTGGAGGAGTTGGAATTAGAAGCAGACGAATTGGTTTTACTCTCGACAGTAGAAGACCTTCAGAAGCTTGCTCTAAAGTTAGGAATGGCAAAAGAATCGTATGATGGGCAAACAAGAGCAAGATTAGTCAAAGCTATTAGAAATTTCTTGGCACAAAAAATGGATATAAATGTGTTTGGAATAGTGAAAGCCGAGTTGAAAAGGCCACCGCCGTTGGAAGGGGAGGAGGAAGAAGAAGAAAATTTCGATACAGAAGAAGAAAATTTCGATGAAGCTGTGGATTATGAAAGCCGCGAGTTAATACGTGCACGTAAGGAATTTGAAGATATGCAGAAAAATTTTGAGCTGATGATGCAGAAACAAAAAGAGCTGTGTAAGCGTGTGCAGGAAAGTCAAGGTATGAGAGATACTGCTTCTCCTGTAACGAAAACAAATTTGGATCTTTCCAATGCACTCCGAAGAGATTTCAAAATTTCAGGCCAAATTGGTATGCCAGGTCAAAAAGAAAAATTGTCTTTTGTAAGCCTTATTAGACAAATTGAAAATGGGCTTGCTAAAGGTTATAAAGAGCCTGAAATTGTGGAAGCAATTGTAAGAGCGATTTCCCCAGGTGTCCAATTAAGAAATTATTTGGAGACCATCCCAAATTTATCCCTGCCAAAAATTCGCAAAATTATTCGTTCTCATTTTATGGAGAAAACCTCCACAGAGCTATACCAAGAATTAGCCACAATTTCTCAAGGCCCAAAGGAAGATCCCCAAACATTCTTGATTCGCTGTTTGGAAATTCGCCAAAAGATTCTGTTCAGTAGCAAAGAATCAGGTGCCACAATTGAGTATACCCCTGATATGGCCCAAGGTTTATTTCTTCATGCTTTGGAAACAGGCCTAAAGAATGAGTCAATCAGAACCAAAATTCGCCCGTTACTAAAACAAAAAACTGTTTCTGATGAAGTTTTGATTGAAGAAATGTCAAAAGCTGTTGCCATAGAAACAGAGCATCACAAAAAGGTGGGTTTAGCCAAAAACACAGCCCGAATCAGTATGGTAGCAGAAACCCCAAAAAGTCATGTTTCTGAGGCCTCTAAGATTGAAAAGGCGGAGCCACAGAAAGGTAAAATGTGGGCAGCACTTGAAGCGGTTCAAGCGGATTTAGCTACAATTAGAGAAGCATTGGCACAAAAAAATGTTCCAACCCCCAGTGGTCCAAAGAATAGAGTAAATCAGGGCCGTGGTTGTGCTTCATGCCAAGAAAGTGGTTTAGGAGACCAGTGTGATCACTGTTTTATTTGTGGAGACCCAAATCATTTTGCTCGCGGTTGTCGCAAACAAAATCGAGCCAAGCAGGGAAACGGGAGACGGCTGCCCCCAAGGAGGGACAGGGAGTAGCCGACATAAAGCAAGTGTCCCATTGTGCTTATTATGGTGAGATGCCTTATGAGAAAGAAACTTTCTAGATGTGTAGCAGTTGTTTTTCGGTGAAATATTGTTCAAAACGGTGCCAAAAGTTGCATTGGAACAATCATAAGACTCTTTGTTTGTCAATCAAGGAGCTTTTACGCCAAAACTCTGTTTCAGAAGCGCAGACCATAGATGAGAGTAGTTTTGTAAGCCATCTCACTCCAAAGCAGACGTCCAAGATTGCAAAATTAGTAGGGAAGCGCTGTTTGATATCTTGCAAAATGAATGGAAAGGAGACTGATGCTTTGTTTGATACTGGTGCACAAGTCTCAATTGTCTCACAGTTTTGGTTGGAAAGTAACCTTCCTAAGACAAAACTACAAAACATTTCTGAAATTTTGGACACAGATTTGGATCTCAAAGCAGCTAATGCGACTAAGATTCAGTACACAGGATGGGTAGAGATTGACTTTGCCATGGCACCTGATGATACGCATGATAACATCATTTTTCCACTTCTCGTTACCTCTGTTAAGCTTGATAACCCCATTATCGGTTATGATGTGATTGAAGAAGCAATAAAAGGTAATGTTTCGGATGGCTTGAATACTGACATAAGCCTTGTGAACAGTCTTTCAGCAACTTTTCGTGAATCTAATAGAGAAAACATTCCAGCTTTCATTGATTTCGTCTATGAAAATGCCATCAACGATGATGACTTGTGTGTTTTAAAAACAAGCAAGAAAGCTCAGATTATCCCAAAAGGAGAAACAGTTACTGTTCGCTGCCGAGCAAATGTTGGAATTATAAAGAGCAAAACTCCTGTATTGTTTGAACAGGATCTATCAACCACAATTTCCAGTGGTCTTGAGCTTACTCAAACACTGCTTGTTTTATCCAAAGGAAAATCACCACGTGTGTCGATCCAAATTGCTAATCCATCGAGTCATGACATTCTTTTGAAAGGTAGAACAATGTTAGGAACCTTACAGCTTGTCAAGTCAGTCACCCCACTTGAAGTTAAACATTGTGAAGTTGAAGAAAACCCTAAAACAGTTCAAAGCGTTTCTGTAAATTTAGAGGATAAAACAATAAAAACAAGTCCTTCAAGTTGCAATTTAGATCTAAGCAAATTTGATCTAAGTGGTCTAACACCTGAACAACGTAGCAGTGCAACTCAAATGTTAATTGAAGAAGCCGAAACTTTTGGAACCAGTGATAGTGATATTGGCAGTATTGATGATTTGAAATTAAAACTTTCATTAGATGATCCAAAACCGGTACAGAAGTCCTATAATTCCATTCCGTGACCATTATTTCCAGAGGTTAAACAACATATTGAAGATTTGCTAAATAAAGGTTGGATTAAGGAGTCTCGTTCAGCATACTCAAGTCCAGTTGTTTGCGTTCGTAAAAAGGACGGAGATTTGCGACTGTGTGTTGATTTTCGTGAGCTGAACAAAAGAACAGTCACTGATCGCCACCCTTTACCGCATGTGCAGACAACACTTGAAAGTCTAGGTGGTAACTCTTGGTTTAGCATGCTTGATCAAGGGAAGGCCTACCACCAGGGGTACATGGATCCATTGTCACAACACCTAACGTCTTTTATAACGCCTTGGGGATTGTACGAGTGGGTACGCATACTGTTTGGATTAAAGAATGCACCAGGTGAATATCAGCGATTCATGGAGCGATGTCTAGGCGAATTAAGGGACACCGTTTGCATGCCGTACCATGATGACGTAATTTGCTTTTCAAAGACTTTCGAAGATCATCTTGATCATTTATGCAAAGTATTCCGGGAACTTCGAGAGCATGGTGTCAAACTTAAGCCAAAGAAGTGTAAATTGTTTAAACATGAAGTTAGCTGTCTTGGAAGAATTGTCTCTGCAGATGGACATCGTTTAGATCCAGCAGGAATTGAATCGGTAAAGTCCTTAGCAAGAACTATGCCTAAAACAGTTGGTGATGTACGCAAGTTACTAGGATTGTTAGGTTATTCAAAGACTTTGCACGTATAGCAAGACCATTGTTTCAGTTGCTGAATGTACCAAATACACCAGACACAAAGATAACAAACAACAGAGGACAACTTTCATCAAAGACACCAATCTCTTGGGATTCATCACATCAATCAGCCCTCGAATGCCTAATCATGTATCTCACTACACCACCCATTCTTGCATATCCAGACTACACAAAGCCTTTTGTATTGCATACTGATGCATCAGAGCAAGGCCTTGGTGCTGTTCTGTATCAGAAACAAGATGGAATAATGAGAGTCATTGGTTATGGTTCCAGAACATTGAACAAGGCAGAGTGCAATTACCATCTACATTCTGGAAAGCTTGAGTTCCTCGCGCTGAAGTGGGCAATCTGCGAACACTTCAGGGACTATCTTTATTATGAACTCATTTACAGTATACACAGATAACAACCCGCTGATGTATGTACTCACCACTGCTAAGCTTAAATGCGACAACACATCGTTGGGTTGCAGAACTTGCTGACTTCAAGTTTGTGATCAAATACAGACCAGGAAAGGCTAACATAGATGCCTTATCCTGCATCCTGATTGAAAGAGTTATGGAAGAGTGTTCGGGGACAACAACGCAAGACATCATTAAATGTGCTACAAATGCATCAATAACGACACCAGAGCCCGAGTACACGTGGATTACAGCATTAACAACAGATGAAAGTGTATTAAATCATGATTCAGATCAGATCAAGCAACTGAATTTCAGTCAAATCAGTACAAGTGATTTCAAGGAAGCACAAAAGAATGATACCGTCATCAACAGAGTGATAGAATACAAAAACCGTGGAAGATTTCCTTCAAAAGAGGAGAGAGGCGATGAGCCACACAAAGTAAAGCTATTGATGCGCGAGTGGAACAATTGTCGTCTAGAAAACGGTATCTTGAAACGTAGAAAGGGAAGATACAATCAGTTAGTTGTACCAAGGAAATTTCATCAAATCGTATTTCGTGAACTTCACGAAGAGATGGGTCATCTCGGAAGTGAGAGAGTAATTCAACTAGCTAGAGAGCGTTTTTATTGGCCAAGAATGGTAGAAGATATCACACACTACGTGACAAATGTATGCAACTGTTTAAAACAAAGAAAACCGCAAAGACCACAAAGAGCATTACTGAAGAGCATAGTTACAACAATGCCATTTGAGCTGATCTCGATCGATTATATGCACCTTGAAAAATCGTCAGGAGGATGTGAATATATTTTAGTGGTAATGGACCATTTCGCCAGGTTCGCCCATGCATATCTAACTACCAACAAGTCAGGAACCACTGCAGCCAAGAAGATCTACAATGATTTTATTTTACGCTATGGATTTCCAGCTCGAATTCATCATGATCAGGGTGCTGAATTTGAAAACAATTTGTTCAAACAACTAGAGAAATTGTGCGGCATTGCACATTCCCGAACGACGCCGTATCACCCTGAACGGAATAGTCAAGTTGAGCGTTTTAAAAGGACATTGTTGAGCATGTTACGTACGTTACCAGAAGAAAAGAAAAGTCAATGGAGCAACCATGTAAACAAGGTAGTTCACGCATATAATTGCACAAGGAACGAAGCGACTGGATACTCGCCATTTTACCTACTGTTTGGCAGATCGCCACGCCTTCCAATCGACTTGATTTTCAACATCGAAAGAACAAAAGAAACAGCAAATCATCTCGAGTTTGTTAACAAATGGAAAAGTGCTATGCAAGAGCCCTATTCGTTAGCTGCCAAGAACGCAAACGAGTCTACAGCTCGCGGACGCACTCATCATGACAAGAAAGCAACTTTCACAAAGCTATTACCAGGTGATCGGATACTAGTACGTAATGTTACTGAACGCGGAGGACCAGGAAAACTTCATTCATTCTGGGAGAAAACTGTTTCTCGCGTGACGAAACAGCACGGAGACAGTCCTGTATATGGAGTAACACCAGAAAGCGGAAACGGGAGAACAAGAGTGTTACATCGCAATATGCTATTACCCTGTGATTTCCTTCCAGCTACAGAAACAACAACCGTCGTCAACCCAAGGAAGCCAGACACAACTACGAAGAGAATACCAGGAAAGAGATACCCGAGAAAGACAGAAGATACATCTTCAAACGAGAATCTTGATAATTCTGATAGTGAAGATGATGACTTTCCATGGTATTTGCCACCTCGTGTCACGAATAGGAACTAGAGTAGCGAAACAGTTGTACAATAACAACTTCCGCAGCCGAATACACCTACTGCGGTCAACAACAACATTCCACCCAGGGATACAACACCCGCAGTTCAAGTTGAGGATACACCGAGTCCAACATTGGAACAGGAAGCTGAACCTTGTCAACCCGAACATGTTGATGAATCGTTTACAGTCGTCAGTCCAGAGCCGGAAATCGAAGTGAGACCCAGACCACGTCGACAGCGACTACCTCCGGAAATGTTGACATATGATTACCTCGGAAATCCAACAACTCGTCCACCTATAATTTCATCTTGTTATGCTAGACCAGTAAGATTTAACAACTTTGTTCAACCAGTACAACCGAACATGTCGTTTACGCCACCGTTTATTTTACCAGGATCGTTTGCACCTGTTTATATATATATGTATATGTGTATATATACATATATACACGCATATACACGTATATATACATATACACATATACACATATACACGTATATACATATATATATATATATATATATATATATATATATATATATATATATATATATATATATATATATATATATATATATATATATATATATATATATATATATATATATATATATATATATATATATATATATATATATATATATATATATATATATATATATATATATATATATATATATATATACATATATACAAAGTGAACAATCATAAAGACGAAGAGGGGCAACATCTTCAGAAAGCAGGCATCGAGTTGATCTTTTGCGCTATTATTTTCTTTTCAGTCATCTGCTAACTAGTTTCGGCCACAAGGCCATCATCAGAGCAACCTTATTTGGACATTAATCTTTTTGATTGAATTCTTTGACTATAAATATAGGTTGACTTGTCAAATTTATTCAGTTGCTCTGAAGATGCCCTAGTGGGCGAAACTAGTCAGCACTGGTAAAGAAAAAGCGCAAAAGACCACACAGATGCCTGTTTCTTTGAGTAGTTAGGCCCTCTTCAAATCGTACACTGTATATATATATATATAATATATATATATATATATATATATATATATATATATATATATATATATATATATATATATATATATATATATATATATGTATATGTATATATATATATATTTTTCATGAGTGGGCTACCACAATTGGAGAATTAAAAATATTTTCCTGCCCGGAATCGAACCCGCGACCTTCATATCAACAGACTCTCTGATAATTCCACAGAGCCATTCAAGCTCAATGAAATTACGGAGAAATCCGAAGTCATTCAGATCTAAGGTCCTACACCGTCGACAGGAGAAATACTTTGTTTTTTCGTGTTTCGGCTTAAAGCCTTCGTCAGAGCCATGCATACGTATATTTTTTCATTGGGCATTGGCTAATGCCGAATGAAAATATATATATAAATATATATAAATATAAATATATATATACATATATAAATATATATATATATATATATAGATATATATATATATATATATATATATATATATATATATATATATATATATATATATATATATATATATATATATATATATATACACATAAATAAAATGTTTATAAATGTTTGCGCCTGTGAGAACATATTATCGACCTATCGTGCAAGCACCGTTATATTCGTACTGAAATCGTTAACACTGGGAAAAAGACCCTTTAACTCGAAATTACTCGCGGAAATATTGTTCGTATTAGGAAAGAGACCTTACTCAATGTTTATCGTTCCCGTTAGGACAGAGACCTCAAAAGAACTTACGACTCGTTATATTATCCAGCAATTATTTAACGTTTTTGGGAATCAGTGCGATAATTCACTGTAGACTGCGATTGATTACAGTCATAACTTCGATCTAAGAGAAACAATGCGTTAACGAAAGAGAACGACAAAGAAGATGAACTAAGCTTTAACAAGACAATCGATTTATGGGAACATATAGTACAGTGATCGGATCAAAAGAACTGTTCCGTGAAACATTTTTCGTGGCCACCGTGAAATGGATGTTACTATAGATGAAGAAATCGAACGGACTCTAAAAAATTTATATATCGAATAGCTAAGCAAATGTCGCGGAGGACATTTCTTTAGGGGGAAGCATGTAGCCCTTAAAAAAGAATGACGTTAATCCTTACATTTTTGTAATAACCAAGATAATAGCGGTGTTATTAAATGACATGACCCCCGTCAAGACAGGCTAAGCGATAAGCGGAAGTATCGAATGATCTATTGTTATGAGACTCGCGTTGTAGAAGAAAGGGGAAGAAATATTCTCTTGTGTTTACGAACCACACCGTGTCTTTTATTATCTTAAAAACCAAAGATGTAGGCCCCGTTAAATATACATAGAGGCTGTTTTCTCGGTTTTAAAGATTATTAAAGATTTTTTCCATGATGTTATGGTGTTTGAAATTGTTGACATTCTTACAAGATTTTAGGTGAGATTGTTGACTGTTCCAAATTTTGGGTCCTAGGTAGGAGAGACCATTTTGTCCCGTCTTACACTTTCGAACGAGGGGCAAATCACTTCTCAAAAAAGCGTACGTGAGTTTTGTGATTTTGAAATCACATGATTTTTTCTATGATTTTTTTTGCGATTTTAGTGCTTATAAGTAATTTTTTCAGTAAGTTTTCAGTGATTTGTGATTTTTGGTGCTTTCTGTATGTGATTTTTTTGTGACTTTGTGATTTTTGTATGTGATTTTTTTGTGATTTCAAGGGAGGTGTGCGAAAAAAAATCAGCGATTTGCCCCTCGCTTTCGAAATGGCTGATTTAGTTTATTTTCAGATCTTCCAGAGATCTGGCCCTGGACAGCTGGTGAGAACATCGCAGGAAGGGGCAGAATTATAAGAAAATAGCATAAAAGTGGACATTGGACGATGGGCACCATGTCGAATGACATTTTGTTGACGGACTTTAGTCTAGATCACTACATCAAATGATATGTTTACCCTTAGACAGTAGGATTCACCAGTCAATGTCTGGACAAGAATCACACTTTGCACTTTGCATATGTCTGTTTTTGGTAACGCGATAGAGAGCAAATGTGTGAAACAGACTTTGCACTGTTGGCAGTTCTGACCTTCGATCAGTTGAATTGAATTGCTGACGTCAGCATGTCGTCTGCAAAATGCGTTCTTTGATCGTGGTTAGGTTATCACGTGTTGCCCTTTGAAGCTGTCACGTTGTGGAAGGCACAATGAGTTGAAAGTTATCTTTCATCGCTGAAGAGATCAAAACACGATCAGGTTGATGGTCGAAATGAATTATTGAAAGCGTGAACATCTGGTGAATTAGCAAAGAAGTTAATCATTCGGTATTGGTACACAAGAAAGAGAACTTTTCAGAAGGTTATAAAAGGCCCACCACCCACAACAACGAATTTTCACAACGAACAGAAGGAAGAAAATCGAACGAGAATTCATTATCATCGAATCACTTCTGCCTTGCCTTTCCTGCCCGAAACAACGTGGACCTTTGTAAAATAGAACAACAGGTAATTATCTGTAGTTCTTCAGAGAAGGTCTTTAGTCATTGATGGCACAGCATTCCTTGAATATGAGTGAGTTGAAGGGGCCTAATTTGCCTCCGGAGCACTGCGCCCTGAATGGGTCTAAATCACAAATAAAATTAATATTCGTATCAAAGTGCATGGCGCTCAAAAAATGCTTTCTTCGTGGCTGTAGACTTCATTTTCTTGCCAACCGTTATTTCTAATCGAAGCCTAAAATATTTTACTAACATTCCCTCTCAAAACTGTGCTCTCAAAATTGTCACAATGAGGTGTTGTTTTGCAGTCCGGCAGTTTTTCATGTTACACCCAACTTAAGGGCAAGGGCATGACTGATAAAGACTGGAAGACTGGATTTTACAAATGGCATCAATTGTTTTAAGCTATGGCCAGACTGTAAAATTTTTTCAATTTGCAGAGAACATTGGTTTTAACTTTGAAAAACTGCGGGTTGGGCAAAGCTTTCAAAGTTATCTGCATTTTGTTCTGACAGCGGCAAAACCAGCTCTGTGTCTTTATTACCCAAATAACCCAAATGTCCATTTTGATTTTAGTGAGGGTAATGGAATATTCATCTCAAAGAGTTTATTTCGTTCAGGTAATGGAAATACAACAACGCCATTGGCTGGGCTGATAAGCAAGAAATTGGAAGATTTATGGGTTTTCCTGTGATCTATTGAAAGATTTGACTTGCTTGCTGATGGACACATTACCTTTAATTAAATGAGATAAAATTGAATTCATTCATTGATGATTTTGACACAAAAGATCATGTATGAAGGTGGGATTCAAATTCTGCATGGTTTTGTATTTTTCTTGATGCAGAGGGATCTTAGCTGAGAAATGTGCATGTAACATCTGCCCCACTACACTAGCAGAGCATCATACAAGCTATTGCGATCATTGTGTAGAAATATTTATCCAATTTCCTGTATCTTTTCAACTTTCTGTAAGGACTTTGCTAATGAAAACCCCAATCCTACGGCAGCTCTTATAATTTTGCTAAACTTATATTAGCAAGGAGGTAGCGCTTAGGCTATGCTATGCAAATATCTTTCATATAGATAAGTGCCATACATACAGTACAACCATATCCTCATCTTTCATCATTGTAGCAAAATGGAAAGTGAATCAAGATGTCTGAATGTGCAGTTTGTTGACCAGGCCAAGAAGACACCAGAAAAGATCGCCATTGTGTCTCATGATGGAAGGAGAATATCTTATGCTGAACTTGAAAGAGCCACAAGCACTCTTGCTGAAACCCTTAGACATAGAGGATGCAGAAGAGATTCAGTTGTTGGCATATACACACAAAGGTCTTTGGAATATGCCATAGCCTATGTCTCTATACTTAAAGCTGGTGGTGCCTATTTGCCAATGGAGCTGTCGTATCCTGAGCCATTGCTTCAGTCTGTTCTAGAAGATGCAAAACCTGTTGCAATTGTTACAACTAAAGAAAACAAGGAAAACCTTCCACCTGGCTTTGAAATAATTTCTCTTGAAGGAGAATGGGAAGAGAAATTGAATGAAGAAAATGCTTTGTACAAAAAAGAGTTGCCACCTGTCAATACTCAACTTGATGACTTGGCCTATGTTGTATACTCTTCAGGAACTACTGGCAAGCCAAAAGGTGTGCATTTATTTCTTTTCATTAAAAATGAGGCCATTTTAAAGTATCAAGCTTCCAGTGGTTCTCCATGTTAAATCACAAGAATTCTTATCACTTGTAAATTTCTTCAAGAATTCTTCATTCTTATCAGAATTCTTCATTCTTATAAGAATTTTTGAGAGGTGTGAAAGAAGCTTTAACTTCCGATGAGAGTTTCTGACACCAGAAAAATTTTACTGACAAACCTACTGTACCCTCTAAATTACATGTAAGTGAAAGTCACTTAATTCTGTGCTGGAAAACCTAAGGGGAAATTGTAATTCCGTATTGCCAGGAAATGAGAAAAAGAGGGAGAAAGGAGAAAGGATTTTGTGACGAAAAAGGTGGCAAGGAACCTCATGGAAAGAGATTTAAAGTCATGTGAGAGGAGAAGAGACAATGATTACTTCCGTATCCAAACCTGCTGCACAGCCAGAAAATTTTGAAATATTGACATGCTTGGTTTGAAGCCAGAGTTGTGTTCAGCATTACACTTTTTTGCCCTCCTTTTTTCAAAGGACAAGTGCAAGGCTGGTATGATTGACGTGAAATACAAGATAATGCTGCTGTTAATGGTGGATCATACTTTTTTCCACTATTTTTGGCCTTCTCTTTGTGAAATTACGGATTCAAATAAGCAATGATTTGAGCGAAGTATTGTCAAATCGTTCAAACGAAAATGAGCATGTCGTATTGTTTTCTTGCATCTTAATCATAGCTAGCATCTTTATTGCGTTCTCATTCAAGAAAATGGCAACACAGTGACCATATTTGGCCTAAATTTCAAAGCGTTTAAGAAACTTCTATAGCCCAAGTTGGAAAGAAGTGATGTGGTAATAATGAAAAAAAACGATTTATTTTATCAACTGGAGTAAGTACGTACAGGAGCAGGGTTGGCCTAAATAATACCGATCGTCTCTCACAGATCAAAACAAGATTGAATACAGAAAAATTGCGACAAACGAAGTTATGTTGGATAAAGTAATGACTTGCCTGGACAACTAAACCTTATTGAACCAACTTATCGATAACTTTGGATAAATCCAACGTATTTTGTTTAAAACAAAGCTAAATTTTTGTGAAATCTTTGCGCCCCTTGATTGTTTACGTTACATCAAGATTCTTTATGAACGCCAGATTGCAACGTCAATGCAAATAGTTCTTCAAATGATGGCTATGATAACTCCATAAGAAGATCCTTAAAAGTCATCCCGCAGAAGTACTACCAGAACTGGCTGGTCTCCCCAATCATATGGTCTCGAAAAGGTCTATTGATGGCTGCTTGGAAGCTCAAAATGTGAAATAAAGGTCGTAGCGTCAGTAGCTAGAGAGTTTGTTTTGTAGCGGATTTGACTTTCAAATCATATTCTAATCATATGATTTGGTCACATGATCAAAGTCAGAAAGGTGAAATGTTAGAAATTTCAATTGCATGATAAATTTGACTAAAGTTACAGAGACTGGTGGTTATATCTTTTATCGTTTTAGCCCAGTGTAGCAAAGTTTGGTAGTGTCACACAGTATTAGTGTCCATTCCTAATAAATGTCACATTGAAACTCCTCTACTCTTTAGTACAGCACTTCTTCTATATGGCTCAAAGTTCAAGGGTGCATGCGAATTTCAAAATGTTGACTCTTGAGATAAATGCAAAAGAAATCCTCATGCCATTCTTGAAGTTCATACTCTGTGTATGTAGAAATGTCAACAACTAACATCATTGCTCGAGCCGAATTCAGCTAATGTTTGCTGGGAACTGAAATCAATGCTGGAATCTTTAGTTTTCCAAAGCAGCAACTCAATGGAGACTCACTTGTAGCTCTGGTTTTGTATATTTAGATATTACTCTTTAGACCTTTAGATGATACTGGCAATATAATGACTGATCACATTTCCCAACTGGATGGCACGTTACTTCAAGACGAATATATGAAAGAACTTTCAAAAAGTAAATGGGCAGAAAATGTTGTTTGTAGCTTTGAAAGTTTGCAGTTCTCGTCGAAGCAGTTTTGAGCAAGCATTAAAGACCGACCATTGACCAGCATGCTTTGTGATCGTTTGTTTTTGTTTTCCCATACATTGTGACCCTGTGTTTTTGATATCAAGATTTTGCGAACATGTCGGTCAGGAAGCGCACAAACGTTTACGGATCTACGATCGAAGAAGACAGTGACAGTTTGGGAAGTTCAGATGCAAGTGCAATAGGCCCCACTTCTGATCGAACGGTATGGAATCAAATTTTAAGCTTATTTGATAACATTAGATTGGCATTGCCTGGATTTTGCTGTCCGGAGCATAGTAGGCCTACACATGGCATGGCTCATAAAAGCCCATTTGTATCGCAGAATTCTTGACGATATGTCAGGGCGAACGACTCACTGGTCGATTTGCTGATAAGAAAATAGCATCTGGAAGTATTATGACGTTCTTACGTTTTTATCCTGACTTTTAAGAAGAAGAAAGTGGTTTAAACCTCAGAATATCACGAGACCCTGTCCAATGCCTGTTATCTTGCTGAAACTTCAGCGACATAATGTGGCATGTTATGTATGGCTTTATATAGCCATCGCAATCTGTTCTCTCTATTTTAGGCTGTGTATTTGTCATGTTGGGAAATCACCTTCATTCCTGTTCAAATAAACAAAATAAGAATGCAAATTACTTCCCTTCAAACACATAGACAAGCCCAAGTCAAGAAGGGTGTTCTTTTATGAAAATTTTTGATGTTGTCTTGCATTTCTCCTTAATTACTCTCTGATACTCTCTTGTCCTTCCAGACATGCACCTGTAATACAATTTGCAGTCGCAAAAGTGGTAAGAAGGCTGGTTGTCCCTGCCGGGATGCTAAGCTGACTTGCTGTAAAGAGTGCCTATGTGGGAAAAAGGCTCATGGATCAGTCATTAGACCCTGTGAAAATAGAAAAGTATGTGGAATCAATTCTTGCTGTCATCTCATCCACTTCTACTCATTGATTGTAGGCATATATTTTCTGCCCGTTTTATTTAAAGGAATGGATATCGATACCAATAGATCATAATGGTGTATCTGTTACAAAAAGTTTCTGTTTACAAAGCCCAAACTGTTACTTCTGCAGGACAGTCAGCAGAAATCTGTAGTGTCATAAACATTCCTGATATTGTTATAAAAGGTAATCTTTGATACTTTTATTGCACCCTACAGGTACTCCAAAAGGGATGTTCCATGGGGCCTGTGCAAAGAAAGCCAGATAATGATGGTTTTGACCAATTGCGCAGAGAACAAGAAAAGGCAAAGGAGGAAGTCAAGGTAAATCTTTTTTATTATACACATATTCTACAACATCCTGCAATAAACAATACAGCTACGGTTGACATCCACTCTTGCCATTGCCTCCATCTAAGGCCTGGTAGTTTGAGGAGAGCTGTACTAGAACCTCTCTCCACTCTTGGGTCCCTTCAAATTCTGGAAGGGAGCTGTAGACTGCTTGTCTAAAATGGTTCAAAAATTTAAATCACCTCCCTCAAAATGTCAGTTATTCCCCTTATCATGCAGTGAAGGAGGTGTGAACTGTATTTATGTGCTGTAATTGAAAAAAATTCATAAAACTCAATATCTGCTCTTTGCAACATGCTGTGATTTATGGCTCTTAAGAATGAATTCACAGATTAAAGTAGGATCAGTTTGTTACACCATAAGAGACACAAACATAATTTGACAAAACATTAGGATAAATTCATTGCGCCAGTAGTATGTCCAAAGTAGAATCGATAAACACTAAGCTACATCAATGATATGAACTTCTATTTAGCTGACTTCCCTCATAAACCCATGCTTGCATCCTAACTTTGACATATCCTTTGGTACCTTAAACACTTCATGTCTGACTAAAGCATTGTTAGCAATAAACGTTGATTGATTACATGCTTGCAAAGACTCTGAAAATATATTTTTTTCACAAGAAATACCTAGAGACACAAGAAAAAGAGGTGATTGAGAAACTTGTGCTAGAGATTGCATGTACTGGAAAGGGAAGCCTCAATTTTATAAAGAATTTGGTGGATTCCATTAAAAATGAAGATCAGCAGCCTGACGATGATGGTGATGCTCCTGACTGGTGTTCCTGCAAGGTGTGCAGGCCATTGCCCAAAGAAGAAGAAAATCACTGTTGTGGAAAACGCACATGTGTTACCTCCTACCAGATGTTTGCACAGTGCATCATAAATCGTGATGTGTTGGAACTGGCAATTAAGTACCACTGTGACACAAGGGCAGAGGACTTTGATTTTTCCACCAATACAATGAGGAAGGCTGCCTACCGTCAGTTCACCATGTGGAAGTATGGAAGGTTGGGGAGGGGTAACAGGAAACCAAATCCAGCATGCGTTGTGAGAATGATCCGGGAAGCCTATCCTTCCCCAACTAATGAATATATGGGCTACAAAGAGTCCTAAAGACTTATTAAGTGATAGAGCAAACCATAAAGATCTTGACATTAAGTGCTGTGTACTTTCGGGGCAAAAACTTTTGAGGGGCAAAAAGTTTCGCGATTTTCACGTTTTTTGGCATTTTTTGCAAAATTTTCTGCCAAGGCATAATCTAAATTCAAAACTTGTGAAAGTTCTGCTTGCAAAATTACAGAAAATTCTCAGCACGCAAACGTTTTTTCTTTTACAATACGCCTGTGATATGAAATCATGGCTAGGCCCTTTTACAGAACCTCTGGTTTCAAAGGCACTCCAAAATTAGACTTTGTGAGCCCACATAAGTTTATGCCCTCCATTTTGCCATTCTTTCACTTATCGAAACTTTCTGGCTGTGAAAGTCTCTGCCCCTAAAGTATGAAAGGGAAACACAATAGGGTTTTTTTTTTGCCAACTTTGCTCATGATTCATGGCCAACAACATATGATTCCTATCTTACAAGAAAAATTTTCTCATAAAAGTTAGGGCATCGTTTGATGATAATTTGCTTTGTTTGTTTGTTGAAAAACCTCTTGAATTTCTGCCATTCAAATTTTAATGAAAACAAATATTCATTGGCAATTTTTTGTACATCCCCAGGGGGGGGGGTAAATTGGGAAGGCTGGGGTAAAATGGGTAGTGTTGATTGCAAAGAAATAATAGGCCCTGAACTGGTGAGTAAGCATATGTTAAGTCAGGATATTTTTAGCAGTTGTAGCTACACAAAGATTTCAGCAAAATGTAGATTGATTTTTTCCCTAATACTGTACATCTAGCTTTTTACCCCAAACTTACCCATTTCACCCCAGTAGACCCTATGAATTAGGAATAATTACCAGACCCTGAATCTAAATAAGCAGATGCATCATGCAATGAAACAACAGTATATATCATATAGCTCGCACCTAAAACGTTTATTCAAACTTTTTCTTTGAAAATCTACTTTTTCTGCTCTCAACAAGATCAGCTGTTGATGGTGGATGCCTGGGACCTCCAATTGTAGGAGCTATTCTTTTTGGATCACTTGGAAGCCTTTCTGTGCTTCTTGATGATGACTCCTCATCAGCATATCGTTGATGCAAAACCTTAGCCATTAGGTGAGATAAATATCTATAATCTTTTTCCTCTTTCACAGGCTGTGCATGCCAGTGCTTTGTTCGCTTGCAATATTTCCTCATGTAAATTGGCTTCCCACTTTTAGTTTTGGCTTGCTGTCTGTTCATGTGAAAATTGTGATCAATTCCAGCTACATAGCAACGGGTGATGTAATATGGGTACCTGAAATTTAAATGAAAATGTTTTTGATTTTTACCCTATATCAATGTCAATTCATAACCCAAGAAATACAGAATACAATATTCTGTGCCATCAGTAGCAGATAATAGACATGATCTCATCTGGTTCTGGCAATGAGCGGCACTTCACAATTCATTTAACAACTGTTTTTGATTCATATGCAGTAAAGGCCTATTCCACATTTCAGTCCGTTTCCTTGAATAAAAATGTTCTATATGCTTCTTAAGAATTCATCACAACCTTCAACAACGTTATTTTGCAAAAGTGATGGGTGATTTGCAAGAAACTTTCCAAACTGTTTAATCCTTGATATTGTAACAAATTTGCTGCTACTATATGTTAAGACTCTTATCATGCATGTTAAGAATTTGCAAAGAATCTCCTATCAATTAGTTTTCAGGCCTACTCATTTGGTAGCATCATTTGACAACATAATGTCCTGGCTAGCTTCTAAGATAACCTCCCTAAACAGCATCATTTTGCATACAGGCAATAATTGAAACTCATAGCTTTCCAATAGAGAAGAGATAAATTCCATAAAACTTCTGCTTACTCAAATGCATTCCTCTTTGGTACATACTTCAGCAATAAACTATTAAAGTTTTCCACTTGACTTGTGTGCCTAAAAACAGAAGGTGATATGGGAATTAATTACTTGAATATTTCACAATCATTCATGATGTATCTGACAATGTTGTTGTGCATGAATGGTATGAGAGGATAGCTGATAACTAACAAGTGTCCCAACTTCAAAACATTGGCATGATAAAGTTCAAACTTGTTGGGATCACTAATGGGCTAAGTTGTAAGCCTGAATGAATTCCAATAAAGTTCCAGATTGTATCCGCAATAACAATTCACTTCAATGATGTAACAGGCAATTTAGCTTGAAAATTTAAAAACAAGCATGAGCTCCAATTTTGATTGACCCACAACAAAGATGAAAGAAATTAAAGATGCTATGCAGGAATGTTACCTGTATGAAGAAAGTGGGGGTATTCCCAGGAAATTCCCATTTAATGTTCAGCAGCAACAAGTTCAGCATCATATTCATTGCCTGGAAGTTCTTTGGAAACACTGCACTTGCATATGGCTTAACTGTTGTCAGTTATCCTTTACCACTGTCATACAGAATTGCAAAGGTACAAGGAACTTTGTAGCTTACCGGAAGTGAGTATAATATTGGAGTGACTTCAAGAGCTTCTTATCCAAAACAATGTCACGCAATGCTGTCATTTCCTTTGAAGTTTTCCTCAGAGTTTCTTTTCCATCATCATGTAATTCTTCATGCTTGCAGCTTCCATTTGCCCATTTGTGCTCACCACAGACATGATGCAGCACACTTAACCACATTTCCTTGAATTAAATTTTCAGAAAGACAGGCATTGGTACTGTGCTGTATATATATACATTACCTGCTAGAATTTGTCCATTTACCCAACTAACCCCACTTACAGTATGTAAGGTATATACTGTCAGGCACAATGAAAAAGATGAAATGACATGGAAACATAAGCAGGCTTTGAGACATACTCAATACTACTTGGGCAAATGAGCAACAATGCCCATCTTAAATATAGGGAACAACTTATTCTACTACTCATCAAAACTGAATCTGGAAAACCAGAATTCAAAATCAAAGTCACAGTAAATGGGGTACCTACCCCTTGTTACCCTTGTTTCACTCTTACTTTCTACCTAAACATGGGGATGCAATGGAAGAAAGATGAAAACAGAGAACAATAGGCACAGGCATGGGCACAGTGAAACGCACTAGCCTAAAACAAATGGCATACCTTAAACTCTTTTAGATTTCCATTACAGTGTTCTGATGAATACCAAAAGTGGTTGATGATATCTTCAATCCATTGGCTGAGTTTCTCATTTCCTTTTATTTTCGCTATTTTGTGTAGCTTTTTTGAGATGCTCTTACTCTTATGCCATGTGTCAAAGGAATGAAATAGATGTTCAATTTCTGGGTAACGCCCTAAATGAGAAAGATAGATTAGCCTTTGATTAGCCTTAAACTTCTACAGTAGTCAATTCACCCAACTGTAAAACCTGTGCAATATCTTACGGTTTTCTTCCCAGCCAGGGATCATGTAAAATGAATCCATCCTGAGCAAGTTGTAAAGAAAAGAAATAAATATATAACTTAATGAAGATATTCTGCCAAAAAAGACAAAACAGACTAAAGCCAAACTGATACTAAACCAAAGGTTGACAGAATAGAGGCTTTGAACAACTTCCATTTCCAAGGACATGGTTGAAGCTCATGACAGGAAATCCAAGAGTGTGTACAAACAATATGATTTGGTGAATGAACAAGAGAACAAATTAAGTTTCATCACCTGCATGGAAAAGTGGCTTCAACCCTATTTTCAATTCTTTGTATTTTCCCCTTGCTAAAGGCAGCCTGCCAGGCACCTGATTGGATGATAATGGAAACTCATTTAGAGCGTCAAGTGGCTGATGTTTCTATGGCCATAGAAATTGATAGGGGTCAGCATTTTTTTGTTCTAAAAACATATTCACAAAGTTCTAGCATTATTGCAGCAAACCAGAAGTGTGAAAGATAAATCTACTGTGAAGTTTCTCACCTTTAAGATCTGTAATCCTCTTTGCAACTGAAGTGGAGGCGTCTGTTACAATTTCGTTCATTTTGTATCTATCCTTCAGCTTTATAATAATCTTTTCTGCTGCATACACCTCCATATTAGTTGATATTCCCTTTGTCTCCCGTTTATCAACAATTTGCATGTCTAGCACTGCTCCTGTTTCACTTTCCATCACTACATAGCTGCAATACCGTGCACAATGCCCAGGTGAGTCACTGCAACCATCTCCCAAAATACACAATTCTTTATCTCCAAGTACATTTGAACATGCGACATTCATTTGTTTCCAAAAATCAAACACCGTTGGTGCAATATAGTGTTTCTGGGAATTCAAAAACGATTGTTCCCCTGGGATCTTAACGTTTAATGCTTGACATAAGAGGGAAAACTTTGAGTAATTGTTGCCTGTCAAAACCAAAGCTGCAGGAATCATCATATCATTGACATAAATGTTGTTGTTGTTGATAACTTTAAGTATTTCTGAAGATCTCCAGATGCCCCTGTGATTGTTCTTGCATGACCATGATAGCACAAGGACAGATGCTTTTCCAAACTTTGCATCATATTTCACATCACTTCCACACAACACTCCTTCATTCAGTTCCTTACATTTCCTACCATGCAGTTCCTCTAGTTTTGCTACCGTGACAATGACTCGTGGCATACTCACAGCTGTCAACATATCTTTCTCTGCATCTTGGTGGAGCAGTCCTTGAAATTCTTTAGCCAAACATGACTTGATGTCCTTGATATCAGTTTCTTCATTTTTTTCCAATTGTGGCTCCAGTTCTGCTCCAACAATTCCTGCTTCCTCTTGAGAAACCATTTCAAATGCAAGTTCTCCTGGTGCATCTTCCTTTTCGTGAACGACAGTAATTGTCCTTTCAGGATCAGAGCAAGTATCATCATCCAGACTGTTCAATACTTCAAATGGAATTCCATCATCACTAAAAATAGAAGTTTATAGACCAATTAGGATGTAGTGCATGGATGTTTAGGAACTAGCAATGAAAAAAGTTACTGCTTACGAGCAGCTATTTCAGCAAGTACTGTTGACAAGAAATAAGGCAACAACCAAACTATAGTATCTGTGAGTTTCCCAAGGCTTTCAACCATTCTTTGTGAAACGTCAATATTATACACCACAAAGATTTCTATCAATCTTGGGGTGTCCCACACCACCAATTTCTTGGCAATCCTCTGTAAGGTCTGTTGACAATTGGCTCACAAACTGCATATTTCTTCTGACTGGGCATCAGGTGTATCCTTATTTGTATGTATTTATGAATGTATGTATTGCAGGTATAACTTAATCTATTGGCAAAATGCTAAAGATCCATTTAAAAACATCCCTGTTTAAAACAGCAGGGACAGCATTAAAAGGTCAGTGTGATTTTGTTTACATAATGGATCCATATGAAATTTAAATTCCATCATATATATATAATGTAACAGAATCATTCTATATAATTTTTTCAATCACTATGACATATATAGTAGGAGTTATTTGTTGAATAGATCTACAGGTTGTTGGAAAAACTTCATGCTGAGTTACTAATAAAAGACAATGCATAAGTCCAATTCATACTGTATATACATGATCCCTATTGGATCAGATGTCCAAAATCAATATATATATATACTGTAGCGTAGTTGTTTCCTTGTGGTTAGTTAGCCAATGCTTCTTACAAAACAGGCTTGGTACACATTAACATGGTTTCCCTGTCTACGCATCATCAAGAATCCATAAAATCTTTTAAGAATTTTTTTACCTAAAATAACTCATTCATGAGTATTCTACGTATATATATATATATTTATGTCTATATATAAATATATATATAGTCTTTCAGATCACTCATGAATTCTTATCATGTACAAGGAAGGGAATTCATCAAAATCCCTAAGAACCACAGTGTTAATGTATAGACCAGTACTATATGAGGTATGAATTTTGAGTTACTTACAGAACTGAACCATCCAGCAATCTGCTCTCTTCATCACTGTCATCTCTATCAAATTCAGAGTCCAACGTTGTGTTTGATGATAAACTTGAGATTTCAGAGCTGCTGTCAGTGTCATCGAGGGAATTCTCTCTTTCCTTACAAACAAGGCTCTTATGAGAAAATGGATTTCCAATTGACAAACCAAATATTGCATTCCAACGGAAGAATCGAGATGATGTATCTGCTTTAGTTTGGTCAGGTATTTCAACATCTTGTTGGTCCTCAAAATTTGTCTCGAATGTGACACTTTTTGGGTTTTGTTCACTGCTGCCAGTCACATCAACAATGCTATGGACAAAAGATCTTTGAAACTTTGTGTACAACAATGTGAGAAGCAATTTTCATCTAACAAAGGACATATGCATTATTTTCAAACTCAGCCTGTAAACAGTAAACATTTTCAGCAGCAAAATCCAACAAAGCCCACATCTCAATTCACATTTGAACCTGTATTCACTTTGCAAAAATTCATTAGGACTACAGGAATAGCAATGGGGGATACATAAACTATGTTCTGGGTAGAAACAAATCTGCTTTACCTGTCCTCTATAGCACTAACATCCCCAACAAGGGCATCAAATGCAATTTTTTTCTTTGTGTGCATTGGTGTTGAAAATGCCATGTCTTTCTCTGGCCTGATCCCTTTATTCCATCCAGCCCTTGGAGTTACTCCTGTATTCTGTCCAATCTCATTCACTTCTGAGCTGCAAAAATCATGAAATAAGTAATAAGTATTGGCAAGAATCACGATACAGACTTATGAGTAGAGATAGAAATTCAATCCAGATCAATTCACAGCGAATTATAATCCATCTCTGTACTTTGGTATTCTACTCTTCCTCTATAAAATTTTACACATTTTATTTTACAATTTATATATACTATGTATACAGTGAATTGGGTATCATTGACACTATAAAGTAAGTTGCAGGTGCCCCATCTTCATGCGTGTACCTGTGAGGTATAAAAGATAGGATAGGGCGCTTCTATGTAACTCCACCTAAAGGGTGCACTACACAACAATAACAAAATCATTGATGCCAGGATAACGATAAATACAATCTTTGCTATCATGCAGTAATATGCTAGGAAAAACTCTTTTCCACACAAAAGACCTTTTGGGCCTAAATGCATGGAATGTACCCTCTGGTACTAGAACATTTTGGAGCTGCAAGGTGTGGGCCACAGCCATCCAAATCAGGCAAAATCTACGCTTCTTTTTAGCAGTTTGTGCCGATGAAGCTTTTATATCCGGGTAAAGTACACAATAAGTGCAAATTACAACGGTTTTTCATCCCCAACGCCAATACAGTATAGTCTTGCTCTTGTACTCCATTGGCATTGGCTAGCTGGGGGCTAGGCCAGTAATAATAGACCAAGTAAAAAACTTACCTAACAGCACAGGATTGCTCCATCCTATCTAACAGTATCGATGCAAAGTCTGAGTTTGTCTTGTTTTCCATCCCAAACTGACATTTTATCACTTTCCATCGGTTAAATACGCTTGTGGTCAAGTATACGATTTTCCTATCTTCGCCTCTCGGAGGCCGTCCCATACGCTTCGATAACATGATCCACGCAAAATATTTGCTCGAAATATCCAGCCACGAGGCGAAATCGGTACCGTGTCTTGCCGTTGGAAGAATAATGATTACCTTGGCTGCACGGAATAGCTCCGATTGAGTGGATTCAAACGTCAGTGACTTTCTGACAGTCGAAAAGTCGAGAGCCGTGAAGAGCAAAATCACCGACTTCGCGCAAAGCATGCTGGTCAATAGTCGGTCTTTAATTGAAAAGCTCTTATAGGTTTGGGTTTCAAAGTTGAGGAGAATTTTATTCTTCTCGAAAGGAGAGTCTCTCATTTCTAAATCCTGGCAATTTTTCTGTTTCAAGTTTTACATGCATCATTTGAACGCCTTCTGAAATTTTGTTTGATGTTGTTTGGTGAAATTAAAAGATTTGAAATGAAATGTGAATTAAGTTTAAGGTGAAATGTCAATTGATTACCGGTTTACCCCAGGCTTTTCTCTCTCATTGATTCCGTTGAAGGTATGAGCAAACCTTTCCTAATTTTAGGTACGATCGATTAAAGGGTGCCAAAAATGATGATTTAAAATACTCCTCTAATCTGGCCCCTATCTGTCATTAACTTTTGGAAATTTCAATGAATTATCAATAACATCCCTTCCATTTACCGAAATCTGTCTAAATCACTGATGGTTGCTAGATAGTATGAAATTTTTATATTGAAAATGTCTTTTTCTTGTAGGTATCATGTGTCCACATAGAGGGGCTGTGTTTTCATATCGCTGGAGGCATGTGAATTATCCGTTTGGAGAAGATGAGAGAGTAGCATGTAACGTATTCTTCACATGGGAAATGATGCGACCACTTTTGAAAGGAGCATCATTGTATGTCATACCCGATTCCGTCATCTACGACCCTCCATTGCTTCTCAAATTCTTGAAGGATAACCAGATTACAAGAGTTCTTTTAACACCATCGTTATTAGGTGAGGTCGTGTGTTTTAAACTTTGATTTGCGTGCTGCATGCCATGGGTGGCCCTTCTTGGGCGAGCCCTATCCCGCAGAATAGTAAAAGCGTGCATTCATTGTACCTCATGACTCTGATATCAATGTTTATGCACCTGCTCTTGAATTCTCCACAGGTACAACTTTAATTAATTCAAGTCACAATCAGCTCTTTTCAGGGCTGGTGAATGGGGGCAAGGTGTCTCTTCCTTGATTAAAGGGACATAAGGTATATTGTTTGTCATAATGATGCAATAGGTTAAACAAGGGGCTTGCCCCCCCCCATTTATATTTTGAAAAGGCCATACCTTCAACACCGTACATTTGTGAAAAATTTTGTAACAGCATAACATTTTGAATTAGTACCACTTTTTCAAACGTGGTCGATTTATCCAGCTATTCATTAGAGGCCGTGCAGTGTCATACATGTATGGTACGTCGCTTTTATATGAAAGCTTTGAATGCCATGTCCTTCAGTCCTTCCTTCCAGAAGATTTGTATGATCAGCAGAAAAGCGTTTTCAAAAGGATTATGGCAAACGTGCACAAGATTCCCCGGGAGAAGATAGGAATCAAATGTTTTAACCGATTTTTGCTCGTGGCCCATGGCCGGAAACCTTCAAAGCCTCATTTGCATGGACCAATCAGACGGCGAATAAGCGAGGAAGACAGAAATGTGTGAAAATTTTTCTCAATTTTACCTACCTTCATAAAACGCAACCAGGACAAAAAAATTGCTGGAAATTTCCCGAATTTTTTTGAGGGAATCTACTTGTCAGATGTCTGGGTATCCAGATTTGGATGCCGGTTTGAATATCTCATGGTTTCTCGGATTTATGGCCTTGCAAAAACCGATGAGGCACTTAACCTTAAACAATAGAAATTCTGGGTGAGAAACAATGGCAATAACAATAGTGATTGTTTTAAGAACGATCCCAGAACGGTAAATATTTACGTTTCCAATTGTTCTTGCTATTGTCCTTCCACCGCAGTTTCTTTGGTTCAAGATTCAATGCCCCTTCAATTTCTTTGTGAACTGAAAAGATTTCCTTCGGTTTGTTCACACATTTCAAGTCATATGGCAATACTCTTGAGAAATTTCTGTATTATGCCACTCTTTGCATTCATGGCATAAGCTTTCATGGTTCGAAATTAGTAATGAAATTGAAAGGAGGTTTTATCAAGAGGTTTTATCACCTGACTTGAAGTGGCTTAAACAAGGCTTTGCAAGTCTCGGCCGATTTTGCCTCTCGGAAAACGCTATATCTCCACCAAGCCGTGAGGTATTTAAAACCGGCATCCAAACCTGGATACCCAAACATCTGGTGAGTAGACATCTTCAAAAAAATTCGGGATATTTCCTGCAGTTTTTTGTCATTGTTGCGTTTATGAAGGTAGGTAAAGTTAAGAAAAATTTTCACACATTTCTTCTGTCTTCCTCGCTCATTCGCCATCTGAATGGTCCGTGAAAATGAGACTTTGAAGGTTTCCAGCCATGGGCTATTAGCAAAAGTCAGCTAAAACATTTTATTCCTATCTTTCCTTAGCACAGAGAAGGCGAGTGGAGTGAAGGCGTTCTTATAGATTTTTCTTTGAAACCAAGTTGACCAGCGACAACGACAACAACATCATGGCCCTCTATGTACTGGGTGCTCCAGTATAAACTATGCATTTTTCACAGGTCACGATAAGTCGTATTCTGGGACGATTACGAAGATTTATGAGTTAACCTTAAGCTAAGGCCCTCAATCAGATGCTTGCATTTTTTTGTATATTTTGCAGTCTCTTACTTCTGGAGCTATAAGCGAGTTTCTTAAAGGTTCATCTTCGAAAACACTAAATATGACCCAAAAAGCGCTGATCAAATTTTCTAAAAACTCAACGTGGATGGAAATAGAGGGGACGCTTTCTTAGTGATTTTGGTATTTAGAAGTTGATCAGTTATAATCAAATGAACATGTACTCAATAGTTCTGTGTTGCAAGGATTGTAGTGGTACAAAAAATGTATTTCCTTTTCGCATTTCATTGAATTTATGTTTTCATGCAAGTACCGTGTTCCTGTCTCAAGGGGGTTAAGAGGCAAACAGTAGTGAAGCCGCGGGAGTGAAGCAACATTATGAAATCAAACAAGCATGGAGTTCTGATCAATTTCTAAAATCCCGAAATCAACACTAAAATGTTTCTCTTTGCCTATTCATGTTGAGTCTTTAGAAAATCTGATCAACCTTTTATTGGTTCGTTTTCAGTGTTTCGAAATTTAAAATTTTAAGAAACTCTCTTATAGCCCCGTAAGTAGTAGACTAAGTAAGAGGTATACAAAAAATACTAGCATTTAATTGAGGATCTTAGTTAAAGATTGACTCATAAATTTTCAAAATCGGTCCATTATACGATTTATTGTGGCCTGTCAGAAAAATTCATAGTTTATTTTAGTGCCTCCGGTGCTATACAATGAGTTACAGTTTTCCCACCCAAAAACGTTAAAAAAACCAGCAAAACCTACGTAGACAATAATACAAAGTCCTGAATTTGCTTTGAATTTGTTTCGAATATTAGCTGAATTTGCTTTTGGAAGCTACCTGCTTTCGAAGCTTACTTTGAAGTTTCAAGGAAAGATGAGCAAATTGAAAGTTAAAGCCGCTGTACCGCTTAAATTTTTTTCTTCTTCTGTCCTTTCTGGAGCTCTTTTGTTCATATGAATTGGCAGATTATAGATTGCAAGGTAGAATGCTGTGATTTGTTGGACGCTATGGCGCAAAATGCGCTTTTCATGCTGTCAGTTCTTTTTCTGTCGCCGGGAAACTCTAACTAACGTTGATGCTCGACATAAATTCAGGAAAAGAGAAGTAGAAGATCAATACAGTGGTCAAGCTTTGGGGATTTTTAAGATTCAAGTACTTTTACACATCTGGTAGCCTCCCTTTGCATCCAGTCGCTAATGGTTTTGTATCGGGGTGTCAACTAAAAGCAACTGACAGTGTTGTTTGAATCTAATGTTAATCTCTCAATAAACATCTCAACTTTTTCCATTCTTTGCAGAGGCATTGCTGGACACTTCAGATATTGATATTCCATCCCATCTATCAGCAATGCGACTAGTGATTCTATGTGGGGAGGTTGTAACGATGGCTTTAAGAGATCGATTTGTCATCTTGCTGCCAAACATTAAACTGATCAATTTATACAGTATTTCTGAATGTCATGATGTTGCTGTTCATGATTTATCTAAAGGCGAACTTGAAAAGGTATGATTTTACTGATGTTTATTATGACTGCCAATTATTTACGAGGTTTTTCTTGTCACCAGAATCCGATTCACAGCCAATCAGATAATGGCATACTGCATTCACATTGGCACAGTTAAACCAGCTTTCATTTGTTAGGTGGACCAATCAGGAGACCCCATTCTACAACTTGGTTTATTTTAAGCTAGTTTAACTTTTAAGTTTCAATTGGGTACCAGTTGTTTGATTCCACTTCATTTTTATAATTGAGTCCCTACCTCTTTGTAGCAACAAAGATTTGCGACATTGCAGTTAAAAAACAAGCCTTTCACTTGTTTTACAGCTTTAGGGTTATCTTTGTAAATGATTTTCATCGTGTTTTGTTCTTAACTGAAGATGGTATCGAAACACATCCTTACAAAATGGAAGCAGTGGTTTTCTTTCTTAGATGAAAAATCTAACAGAAATCCACTTCATTAAAAGGGTTCTATGAAATTGAAGTTTTATAGAGCATTAGGCTTCACGCTAACGTATCAAATGTAACACCTGCTTGTAGTCTTTAAGTGAGTACGTTTTGTATCAGCAGAAATTACCGTCCAGTAGTTTCTTGGAATTTATACGCTAAAAATCCTATCCCGATGTCATCTGATTTGGATTTCGGAAGTGAAATATCAAAGTTTTTCTTGGTGCCTCCGTCGTTGATCAAATTCTAACTTATTTCTGTAAAAGAGACCCCATTTGAATGCTGTAGAGGTCATTTGATGAAATAATACATTCATTGTTTATTCAAAATTGAGTCAGTTATCTGAAAGTCGGGTAGAATTATCTAATTTCTGCTAATTAATTCATTTCTTTTACGAAGGAATATTTATTGGCCCTAAGATACTCTTTGCTTGTAAGTTCCGAAAATACAATAAAGTTTGCCTTAGATATTGACTTGGCATCCAAAAGTTGTCTATATCGTCGCTCCAGTGGATGATTTCTCTTGGTCTTAAATTCTCTTAGAGTATTATGCAATTAAGTGAAATAAATATCATGTAATTATTATGAAGTGTAGTATGGTATAGTAGTGGTATCGATCTAGTATTATGTAAGATAAATTCATCATCAATCAAAGTCATATCAACTTTGATTCATTCAAGAGGGCTCTTCATTATTTTCTCGAATTTTTCTCTTCGCTCACAGCACCCCTCATTCAAGGATGGAATGAAAAGGAAGTTTTGCCCCGTTGGCAAAATATTTGATGGAGTCAAAGTCGTTATCTTTGATGATAATATGAAGCAAATGCCGATTGGTATGCCTGGAGAGGTAACCCAGTTTTCTCATTGCATTTACTGCGTATGTAAAGGTTTGTTTGCCAACTTCTTGTTTCTGTAGATTTATCTTGTTGCCAGTATCCGTGTGATTTGATAGCGAAAATATCTTGAACATAGTTTCTTTTCGAGAAGCGGTATCTTTTGGCACATTGCCTTCTTAATTTGGAATAACGTCGGAAATTAAGATGCTACATCAATAAGAAGATAGCGGAATGTTTTCCTTCATTTATCAAATGAGCAAAGATTTGTTTGCATATCTGATATTTATTTCTAAGCAAAGTTTAAATAGCTTTCCTAATTCATTGCGGAAGCTCCATACTGTCCACCACTTCTGCTATGCATAATTGTAATTAGAAACTTGCTATTAAGATTGCAAAATGTTATCCGGAATACTGCAATAAGGAAGCAGAATTCTTGAAAGTATGTAGAACATTGCAGAAATTTGAAACATTGGGCAAGAAACATTTCAGTCCCACAGTGATTGAAGAAACTGAAGAGAAAATGATTTTTGCTATTAAATATTGTACACCAAAGAAATGAATAAATCGTGAAAAGGATTATCGGTTAGTAAAGACATCCCTTTCTTCCAAGTATATAATACCTACCGATTTCCTTACGGTATTCTATAAAAGTTAACGTTCAGTAGTTATTGTCTGCATTGCTCTTTCATTTTATTATCATTATCTACAGCCTTCTATTTGTATCGGGTGTCCCAAGAAATTGTGTTAATTTGATTGTCTTCAGCGATGTGAATCCAACTTTAATCAATAATTAGTCACTCTCAAAACCTTCCTCAATGGTCAACTTAAGCAGAGATACCTCGTTTGTTGTTATTGGTGCTTTGATTGCGAACATTCATTCATTGATTGCAACGGAAGCTGCAGCTTTCATCCAACTGTAAGCTTTGGCTTAAACAAATTCTTGACACATAGCGAAGAAACCAACGATAGCATTGATGAAATTTGAGCAGTATTAGATCTTATTATTTTTTACATCCAGATGAAACTTTACAATACAAGTCACTCTCTAATCTACAAATTAGTACAATACAACTGCACAACACTACAGGGAAACGAGACCACGGGAAGCAAAATAGAATGACTACTCCATGCCCATCAACATTTAACAATTAAAGAAAAGACGCTACCAGGACAACACACAAAAGAGAATGAAAAGATAATCACCTTTAAATTAAAACCGTACGCTAATTTGATATAAAGTGCATGCGAAGGACGTTTGTGGTAAGGACTGCCGAGAGGAAATTCTAAATATCAAACTTATGCATCACATCAAACTTTGTGTGAGCGATTTCCTTTATAGGTTAGATCTTATTATATTCTGCTTGCCAGGAGTCATCCCGTCATCCCACTCATCCACTCAGCAGTTTCTTAATCTTTCTATAGTTTCAGTTTTAAATTTGATGTGCTTCACGAATTTGCTTAAGCTGTAATTTGGAGTTTTGAGTTGTGTTTCAAATGGAGGTCTCAAAATTGATATATACCGGGTGTCCCAAAAAAATTTTTCAGACTTATCAGTCTGAAGTAAGTTTTCGACATACCTTGATAGCTAACTTGAACATGGATACCTCGTTTGTTGATATTGGTGCGTTGAAAAGTGAAGATTTTAATCTTCAAATGATAAATTTGCCTTGACGTTTCCAAAACCAAAGCCTTGAGGTTTTGGCCTAAGCAAATTCTTGAAGCTCAGCGAATAAAATCAACAAAACTTGAGACGCTAGGAGAAAACTATAGATGGCACAACAGATGTATTGTACACTACATAATCTATGTGACTCTTATCGTCAAGTTAGCTCCGAAGTCAGCTTCATTTATGTCAGTATCAACAGTTTACCGGGTGTCCCAAAAAATTGTCCCGATCTGAGCTGTTACTTTTGCAAAAGTGCGTGTTATCTGATTAAAATGATAAAGAAAATTTATTATGAAAAGCCAAACTTAGATCCGAGTATTTGTTTCATTTCTGTATGCGCGAATTGACTTTCTATGATCATTTTCCTGCAAAATGGAATACCTGAAATGCTCAAGTAAAAGCTAAAAACGGTTTATCAATAAAATCGTTAAACTTGCACCTCAAAATTCCCGGAAATCCTACGTTCTAACTGAATAAGAGCAGGGCGGAGCTTAGACTCCATTAGAGGACTCAACATAAGTCATATTCGTCTGTTTGGTCTCTAAAAGCACGGTTTGCTTAATGTTTGAAGAAAGGTATGCTACACAAGACAAAATGTCCTGTGGTCTGCACTTTAGCGTATTGCCGAGTTTAAGTACCAATATGTGAAATTGACAAGCGGGTGTATGCCTTCACTATTTTGATGTAAAACATGAAAGTGAAGGAACACATCGCTATACTTTTCATCTTTTCAAGGGCTTCTCCGGCATAAGAGTTTTGAAAAATTCTTATTTTAGAGGTCTTTTGATCAGCAAGGACTCAGTAAAACTTATTTGGATCCAAGATGGCCTTTAATCAAATGATTTCTGTTTACATCGTTTTAAATGAGACAGTGGTTGTTGTTCTGGAATTATTCAAAAGGGAAACTTTTTTGGGACACCTGGTATCGTACACATACGCAAACTATTCATCTGTGAAAGTACAAACTCCCTTGAGCTGCAATGCGCTTTTGGCATCGTCGAATCATTCCTTGAAAGAATTGTCAAGTGATCCTTAAAAGTGAGATCCTTGAAAGATCTTCCAGGATGAGGTTGAGTGTGACGGTTCTTCGAGGCCACTTTCACGGGCGGGTCATTAACAACAGAGGAGACATCTTTTGGGCTCCAAGATCTCCTGACCTTCTTGTTTTAGATTAACATCTTAACTTTTTTTTATATTCATAATAAATTAACATTAAAAGAAACTGAAATACATTAATACTGTACCGCTCTTGGTGTAAGAAGACACAAGGTCATCTGGCCTACACCAAGAACGGCACTTACAATTTTCAAATACAACTTCAAAACTAAAGAAAACTACTGGGAACAGGAAAAGAAAACAGGAATACGAAGCAAAAATTAAAGGAGATAAAGGGACTGGCAGTTCCACACCAAACTCAAACCATGCTATGTGTCTAACCCCTGTGTCGTAGGTCTAACATCAGTTTTGTACCATCACATCGAAACTGATGGTACAATGAAGATGGCAGTAAAGCACTATGGGAGCATTTGGATTGTTTGGTGTGGAACTGTATAGAAGATAGAAAGAAGAGCTGCTAGACGATTGTGTTATGCCAAATTTATTTCGTGCTGACCCACAGATACTAACATGCCACCCAAGCAACAGGACAAAGAAACCCCATCCTTCACCTGGGCAACACGCCAGCACCCACAATCAATTTAACCTGTTTGTTTTTTCGATGTACTCAGTCGTTGCTTCAATTATTATCCTGTTGTCAATCATATTCATATTAGAACTGCCATAAAGAAGCAAGTTGCACAATGTTTCTGAATCCAGGTTTGCGATATCAATACCCGACACTTCAGTGACAGTGCCAAGGAGATCCTCTCGCAATTGATTAAAACGGGGGCAATGCAGGAGATAATGCTCGTTGTCCTCGTTAGCCGTACCACAATTACATATAGGCCTAAGGCACTCAAAATTGTGATGAAATTTGTGCGCATTTAGATCACTGAATTGTACGCGAAGCTTGGTTATATTTCTAATACCCTTTAAGTCAGATACTCCATAAATAGTATTTTTGACCGGTCTTATTAACGCAATCAGTTTCCGTTTAAACTCAGCAATGGATTTAGAAGCGCGTATTTCAATTGGTAGTTTATTCCATTATGTAACGTGTTATGAAAATAGGAATTGGAAAAGCGATCAGTTCTGGCTCTATTTTGGGCATAGTCTTGAGGATTACGCAGATCATATGATATCTGCCGTTCAGGAGGAATTAGAGAAAAAAGATATGCTGGGTACTGTGTCAAGTGTAGCTTGAAGAAATGGCATAGCCTTCTATACCATCGTCTCTGGTACAAAGATTCCCAACCAAGTTCATCGTAAAGCTTTTGCTTACTTGTACCTCTCCATGCCCCGGTCACAGCCAAAGATGCTGCATACTGCGTTTGTTCAAGATGCTTTGTGATAACTGATGACAAGTCAGGGTCATATTTGTGGTAAACTATATCACCGTAATCTAGGTGGGGACGCACATACAGCTTGTACATTTGATCAAGTACATCCCTTGATACGTATTGTGACAGGTGTCTTATCAACCCTATCCCCCGCCCGGCTTTCAAAATAGCTTCACTCACATGACTTTTAAAGCTCAATTTGGAGTCAAGAATCATTCCAAGATGTTTATGCTCTGTTTTATTTGTAATTTCTTCATTTCCAAGTCTCAAAGGAGGGTGCACTGGGCGCAGCTTTTTAACGGACAAAAGTAACTCTTCAGTCTTGTCAGCATTGAAGTGCATTTTCCATTGCCACGCCCGCAGGGAAATTTTTTCTAGATCTCTATTCATATTTTGGGCAGAGACGGTTTCATTTTCAACCACTGTGGACAGAGAAGTATCATCAGCAAATAATTTGACGTCGCTCTGTAAGTTATTTGTTAAATCGTTAATATAAATAAGAAAAAATAGTGGACCTAATGCCGAGCCCTTGGGTACACCAGCAGAAACCTCCCGCCACTCAGAGGATTGCCCATTTAAAATCACGCGCTGCTGTCGATGTGAGAGAAAGTTTCTGATTAGTTTCAGAAGATTTCCCGAGATACCATTACTTTGAAGTTTATAGAGTAGACCTGCGTGCCACACTCTGTCAAAAGCCTTGGATAAATCCAGAAATACAGTTCTCGTTTCCCTGCTTGGAATTTGATCAAAACCACTGTAGATTTTGTGGGTGATGGCCAACAATTGATTTACAATTGAATCACCAGGACGAAACCCAGACTGATTCTCACTAAGAAGACGATTGGCATTAAGGTGTTCATATATATCATCAAACAGGAGCTTCTCAAATATTTTCCCAAATATTGGTAACAGCGAGATTGGCCTATAGTTTTTCTTGCTTTGTCTGCTCTCCTTTTTGTGTATAGGAATGATGTTGGCTTTTTTCCATGAGGATGGGTACAGCCCTGTGCGGAGACACTTTTCCAAAGATCATACAAAGTGGATCAACAATAGAACTGTCACAGATCTTAATCATAGAAGCTGATATTTCGTCACAACCATGGGCTTTTTTAGTATGAAGCGTTCTGATCAATTTTAAAACTTTGTCTTTGTTTACAGCGATATCCTTTAGTTGACTGTTGATTCTGGGTAGAAAGGTTGGTAAAGAGCTCGTATTTTGTATAGTGGAATATTGCTGAACAAAGTATTCATTAAAAATACTAGCTTTATTCGCAGGATTAGTGATAAACAGACCATTTTCAAGGAGTGGAGGAATAGTACACGTCTTCTTACTGTTAATCAGCCTTGTAAGCGTTGACCAGTATTTTTTGGGTCCCATGTTTGGATCAGAAAGCTTGCGACCGAAATTTTGGTAGTATTTGTTTTTTGCATTCACAATCATCCTAGAGGTCTCATTACGAATAGTCTTAACTTGACACCAGTCATCATGATTTTTGCCTCGCTCAGTATATCTCATGTAGACTCTATGTTTACGTTTGATGGCTGCTTTAAGCTGGCTAGTTATCCAATGCGGATCCCTATCATCACATTTGATAGTTCTATGTGGAATATACGAAGAGAGAGTCTTAAAAATTGTGTCTCTAAAAACCTCGACCATCTCATCTGCCTGCAGACCCTGGAATATTGACTCCCAGTTTAATGCTGATATGGCTGCCCTGATTGGAGGAATGTTCGCCTTTTCATATTCCCAAACAGAGCGCTTAACTCTCAAAAGAGGTATCTATGTTCTAGTTAGCGATCGAAGTATCTTTTAAGAAGCATTTTGAATTGATTCACACTATATTCATATCGCTATTGTCGACCAAATCTGTGTACTTTCTTTTGGGACATCCTATGTACTTTGAAAACATCAGTACCAACAAACGAGGTAACTATCGAGGAAGATTTGGAGAGTGAACAGCCATAGTTTAAAGCTGAATTAACATCGGTAGATCCAGCCTAATCTGCATATTTTTCTTGGGACATCTGGTATTTTTCTTTTTTTTCCGTATGACAGATATACGTAGGGGGCCCTACTCTCGCACGTGGCTATCTAAAGCGACCAGAGTTAACAGCAAGCCGTTTTATCAAGAGACCAGAGGGTGTTTCCCAGGATGTTGGAGATGTGCTGTATCGAACAGGTGATTGGGGATACATGCTTTCTTCTGGGGAACTTGAAATTTGTGGTCGATGTGATACTATGGTGAAAATTCGTGGCTACAGCATAGAATTACAGGTAAGGAGAGGCAGTGATATGTCACAAAATTGAGTGACTTTAGATTCACTCAAGATTTAGATGATATATTGTGGATAGTGGAGAAATTTTCAAAATTAAGTGAAACCCTCAGTAAGAAAACAGAGTTGTAATTTTTTCAAATCGGTGTTATTGTTTCGTTACTACGATTTTTGAAAGAGCATGTACATTTTTTAATTACTCCACAGTATACCTAATTGGTGAAGACAACATCGCTTATGAAACCTTATTCGCAACAGTCCACATCACTGGCAGCACTGGCCGATCAGAGGCTGAACTTCTTACGTTGAATATCTACGATATAGCTGAGATGTTGGTTAAATGAGATACATTTGTCTGTTTTCATTTGAATCTCACGTTATGTCACTGTAGTATTCATGAAACTTGTCTTGCAACTACAGTAATAGTAAATTGGGAATCCACTATGCCACGTAGCAATGCCTATGAATAATTCATGCTATTAATCTTTTTTGCTACAGGCAGTGGAGGCAGCATTAATGGACTTGCCAATGGTAAATGCATGCACAGTGCTTGCACACGGCGAGGAAGGAACTGATAAATATCTTGTTGCATACGTTGTTCCTGATGGAAAGGTGAGCATTCAAGGTCCAGCTTATATATTGATATCATCAGGACTATACTGGCTGTCTCAGAAACTTTAAACTGGTAACCTTCTTTTCAGGGGTGGAAAAAATAGCAGATCATGGCACCAATGGTCCCAGAAATTTTCTCAGGTCTCCAGAAAGAATGAAAAGGAGAAAGGAAAAGGGATAAATTTAGAGAAGCAAAAAAATGGAAAGTCAATTTTTTGTCAAGATCGTAAAGGCTGTCTTAATTTATGACCGTTATTAAAAAGATTTAGATCGTTACCAGAGCTAGAAATTTCGTAAAAAAGATGTTGCTCACAAGTCTCAATGTGGTCAGCTGAAAAATCAACAAAATTTGCTCAACAGGTATCATTTACCATTGTAATAAGACTGCTAATCAGTCCTCAGTTCTGTCATATTTCTTACGCATCGTTAGCTGTCAAGAGTGGGCACTTTTTGAAGCGATTCTCGCAGAAACTTTTCATCGAGACTTTTGTCCCATAGAGTTTGGTCCCATAGAAATTAAAATATTTTGTCCATCCCTGCTTCTTTTGACTAGAGAAAGGAACGAAACCGTAAGGTATTGGGACTTCCCGAGTCCACAGCTAAAATTTGTTAATCTTCAACTTAAATGCACTCATCTTAGTTTAAAAGATCTTCCATAGCACAGATCTTCCATAGCAAAAGATCTTCCGGCTGTGCGACTTCGTAAAATAAAGTTTAGAGCTCACCAGAGTGAGAAGATTGGAAAGGGACTAGTCATGGGTTGACGTCATGGACATTTTCTAGAGCTCATATAAGCTTTAGTTTTCAGTTTTTGGCTTTGAAAAGAACTATAGACGCATGGATATAACCCAAATTAAGCGAATACAATAAAATTGTGGTAAGAAAGATAAGCTCTTGCCACATTTCCAAGATAGGCGTCCATGTCCTTTTCCTCTTTCTCTTTACAGGCAACTTTTGCAATGGAATTAAAAAATAATTCTTTTCAAAAGTAAAAACTGAAAGTCAACGTGGAGAATTGCTTTCCGTGATGCTTGAGATATCAAATCATTTGTAGGACCTTTCTTTAATCCTCTAATTTCAGATGCACTCTAAATTTTGACTTTTTTTGTGAAAAAGTATCTCTGACCTTTGCTGGACGATTTCAAAATGCAAGGTATTTGCATTCAAGTTTAAGATTAAAAGTGTAGCTTGGTACTCGGAGGGTCCCGATGTCTTATCGTTTGGTTCTTTTAGCCAATCAAAACGGCACAAAGGCATCTTTTGAGACACTCGGTAGATAAAAAGGGCTGCTTATAGCGACAAAAATTGTCATTTTATCTTTAATCTAAGTTGCAACAATTTCGTTTTTGTCATCAGATTTAGTGTAGGGACCTCATTGGTGTTATCAAAAAATTCCAGCCTGTGCTGTGAAGAGAAATGGGCAATATTGTTGTTAGGAAGGTGATAATAGAGGAAGAAAATGCAGAAGATTCGTATAACGCAGAATATTGCAAAGCAAAATCATATCAAGCAGGAAGTTGCAAAAAAGGAATTTGATTTTTTACTCTTTGCAATATGGTGCTGTTTTGGCCATACGATAGACCTTGTCTGTTGTTTTGAATTTTGCTGGATATCTGTTCCCGCTTTAAAGGACAAGTCCGGGGTTGTTATGATTGTTGATTACTCAAGTGATTATACTTTTGTAAATGGTGTGTAGTACTTTCTTTCAATTTTTTTCTCTTTTAATTTGCGAAATTACATATTTCATTGTGCTAAGAAGTGCGAAATGACATCATTTTCTATGACCTCACTTCACGTTTACCTGAGCGAGGCTGCCAAATGTGTTGATATTGTACCACCCACATTGCTAGCCTCCTCATCGGCTCTTCGTACACTCGTACAAAATACGACAAAATGGCGACGATATTTGGCCAAACTTACGAAGATTAATCGTCGAATTTATGAACGTTCGAGCCACGAAAACTTGGAAAGAACTCACGACTGGTGTTCAGCAGTTTGTAAGGTTGCTTTTTAACAATAATTCTATCAACCCGGGACTTGTCCTTTAATCTGAAGAAAGCTGTACTAAAATTAATGGCCTCCAGCTGCTTGCACGCAGCCTCGACATTTCTTTCGCAGTTGTTCCCTGAGGAGCTTCAAGGTTGGATTCAGGCTAGATCTACTTGTTGCTCCTTACTTTTTTGGTATATTTTAGCATCAGTAAAGTTGCATAACTTGTTAACAGTGATCAATGGTCACTTTTTAGATGCTGATTGTCTTTAGAAGGTTTGCTAAAACTGCAATGGAATCAATCTATTATCGGTTTTTTTGCTGTAATCTTTTGACCGACTTGTTTCTTTCTCAAGGCAACAAAGAAGGACATCAGAGCGGCTTTGAAAGCAAGGCTACCATTTCACATGATACCATCATATTTCGTATTGCTTACAAGGTATGGTTATTGAATATTTTATGTATCCTCATAAAAGTCTTAAAGGTAAAACTGCAATCATGGTAGTGTTGGAGGTAAAATAGCAAACACCCTCGTTGTGTTTGTTACAATAAACAAATAAAGTCCAGAAAGGGCTCAAAACGTTTTCTCCCAGGTAACAAGCTAATCACTTTTGTATCTTCTTGCAAACTTTCTTCTTCTTTCCCTATACACCATCCCATTGTATCCCTTTCATTTGTCTCCTTCTTTCTTTCCCTTCCTCTCCTTCCCTTCACCCCTTCCTTGCCCTTTTTTGCCTTCCATTTCCTTCTCCTTTTTTACCTTCTTCCTTGTTGGGAACTTTGAGCATGTCAGCTATTTTCCTGGTAGCGTCGTTTCCATGCTACTTCTTTTTTAGCCCTGAGACCAGGATACACGGGGTACATCAGATCTGGTGCAAATTAGAGGAACCGCACCCTAAGTGGTCACATAACGTTTTTCATCACATCTTACTATGCTGCAAGAGCTTCGTTGTAAAAGGAGTTTAGATACTTCTTTCGTATGAAAAATCACGAAAACTATTTGCTGATTTCAAGTACATTTGGATTTGACATTTTTTACAAGCAAATGTGTCATGGGTTCTAATTGTCTTTTGCTCCCTAGGGGATCGTGCTTTTAGAGCTGTAAAGTGCTTCATACGAAAACTCTTTAGTAGTTTATTTTTGTGAAAATTCTAATTGAATGCAAAAACATGAATTTTGGGTATCGTATAAAATAAGGCCCCGTATTTAAAGTAAATGAACGGAGATTTAGCGACATAATCTAAACATAGTACAAAAGAACCGCAAGCGCCACGTACCTTCCTTTTGTTTCGTAGATCGAAAACATCAAATACGATAGGTTATATTTAGACAGTCCCCCTAGCTAAGTTTGCTTTTAACCCCGTTGATTTACTTCAAGAAGCCAATTTTCACCTCGTAGGCTCAAATATTCCTTGTATCTATCGTACTTTTCATTTTTAGGTTGAAGTTTCATAAGTTTCCAATGTCTTTCCTGAAAAGTCTTGGAAAATTCTTTAAGGCAGAATTTTTGATCGTTTTTAGATTAACTAGCCATATGTGTATGCCACCACTGATGGTCAAGAAACTCAATTAAAATTTAGGTAAAAATTCTTTCAAATCCAAGATATCATTGAAGCAATTTCCAATGAACTCTTCATGAACTTGAATGGCTCAGACCATTAGACCAATACCTAGCATCGATCAAAATGCAAGAAACTTTACTTTGGATGTGAGCCTCAAGCTATTATTAGTCCTAATTATTTGTCCGTTGCTTAAAAGTTTCGTTTAGGTACGCTTTTAAATGTGGGGCATTAGTGTATGTTTGATTGAAAAGATAAATTCTAGGGCTTGTTTTCAAATTGCAGATAGCATTTCCGGCCCTGTTTTCCTCTGAGGATGCCTTCCTGAACTTTGCATTAACATATCAGCTGATTCTGATTGTATTTAGCTAGACCTTTGTCTTACCTAACCAATTCAGTATCACCTTTACAATGATAAACAGTACATCATATCACGTAGCAGTGACATAAACCCGATTTGAGCTTGTCTTGCAGTAAGAGTGCATGTTATTTGATAGAAGATTCAGCAGGAGTCAATCAAACAATGACCTCTTTAGATCTGACTATTCGTTTCATTTTCGGCGCTTATTGATTTTCTACCAAAAATTTCCTGAAAAAGAATACCTGCAAAAGGTTACAAAAGAGCCAAAAAACTTTTATCAATAAGATCCTCATACCTGCAGCTAAAATGAACAGAAATCAGGCTTTTCAACAAATTCCAACTGTGTCGAGATTGAGAACTTCATAAAACGTTCAAAGAAAGTTAATATTTGCCTGCTTTGTCGGCATAAAGCTCGCCTTTTCTCGTTGTTTTAAGAAATAGTACGCATCCTAAGGCAACTTCCTGTGGTCCGCGCTTTGCATATTGGTAATTTTTTTTGTCAGTCTATGATATTGCCAGCGTCGTTTGCTCTTCACACCTACAATGTAAAACGTGGAAGGAATAGAAAATATCGTTGTTGCTAGATTCTTCTTCTTTTTACGTGTTTCTCGAGGTCAAAGTATTTTGAAAATCCGTATATGGAGGTCATTTACGCGTTATTTGATAGAAATTCAGGCAGGAATCAATCAAACAATGACCACCTTAGATCTGACTATGCGTTTCATTTGTGCTTATTGATCAGCTAATAGATTAGCAAAAATGATGTGGATCCAAGTTGACCCTTAAGCAAGAGATTACCGCTAAAAGCGCCTAAAACCAGAAAATAGTTGTTTTTCTGGAACTGTTTGAGCATGGAACCTTTTTTGCACGTCCGGTATAGATAAGTGTTCTAGTCTGATAACATTTGTCGAATGGTAACTACTGGTCACAACTGGTTGTTGTGTATTGTAAATAGTTGGTTTAAATTAGTTTTTAGTAACTATGTAAATAGGAACTGTAAATGATGTTATGAAATGAAATAGCAGATAAAAGTTTTGTGGAGTTTTGCCCCGACATGGATCATTTGGAAAATGTCAAATCGGAAAGTTTTGAGTCAAAATAGTTTTGGAATTAATCTGTTTCAAGGAAATGTGAGCACTGCGTTTTTTTTATGAGTGATTGCATTTTTTATCAACTGACTCAAGTAGATTGAAGGCAGTCTGTTCTGTCACGCATCTGATCAGGCGATAAGGACAATACAAACAATAACAGAACTGAATGGTTGCTGATTCTATTGACTTTCTACAGCCATATTAAGTGATAGCATGCACCCCTCCTTTACTCTAGATCCATAGTTTCACGAAGGTATCCGTTTAGCTGAGCTCTGACTTTATTGCAGCCAATAAGAGGAGTATTATACTGCCTTTAAGTTCGCTGCTGCTACTTCTTGCAAGGTTTTCATTAGTATAATTACTATATTCTTTTGATAGCGTCCCTCTGTCTGCTATGGGCAAACTAGACAAGAAAGTTCTTCCAGTATTTGATCGTGAAAGAGAGCAAGAGGATGTCGAAGAAGGTGCACCAACGACTCCAACTGAGAAAAAAATAAGTGATATTTGGAAGAGAATTCTACAGCTGAAATCACTTGATATTCAAGAGAATTTTTTCGATTTGGGAGGGTGAGTTGTTGTTTGGATAATCTGCTATGTCCACCAACTTCCAAACGGTTGAATTGAAAATCCAATTATATTGGCACTGAAAGCAATTTTGAGCAACATTCCCCTCGTCTACTGCAAATTCTTCGTGAAATCTTTCAAAACAGGTTGCTGGCAAGGTAGAATATGCATTGAATTGAAATAAACTAATCAAAAGCAATGTTCTCTTGACAGCTACTTTGTGATTTAAAGGATGACCTGTGAAACAGATGAGGTCATTGAAGGAAGAAGAACTTCTTCCTCAAACACCTCGATTATTGATCAAATTTTCAACGACATAGCCTTCAAATCTGTAAAAGGTCTACTGGGTGTGCCAGAAAAGGTGCTTAGAGTTGGTTGGATCCAGTGATTTTGATTTAGCTTTAAGGCTGATCTCCACATCCAACGTTTTGAGCGCGCGGGCGCTGCGACCAAATAGGAGCATGCGCAGTTGATAGAACTTTAGCAATCAATCTGATGGCAAGCGATCGATTTTTGGGCGCTTTGGGAGTAGGGACAAGTTCAACTCCCATCGCGGGCGCTTGCGATCGCTTCCGAAGGGATCAGTCTTGGTCGCAGCGCCCGCGCACTCAAAACGCTGGATATGCAGAGCAGCCTTTACTCTCAAAGTGTTCTTCAATAGTTCACTTGAATACAAATACCTGGTTTGTTGATATGCTTTGAAAGCAGAAAACTTAAGCTTGAAAACTCAAATTCGCTTTCACCTCCGAACCAGAGCTTTGGCTATTTGGCATAAGCAAATTCTTCACTCACATTGAAAATCTAAACCAGACTTTAAGAAAATTTGAGAAGCTGCATAACGGGTGACTTCAAACAAGCAGAATAAAGATACAATTGATTTTGTTCAAATATTATCTATCATTGACTATCATCTGATATGCTTCAACAATTTGTCTAGGGCAAAAACCAAACGTCTGGTTTGGAGCGGTTTGATGGCGGATGCAAGTACGAGTTTCTAAGATTAATTTATCTGCTCTCAAACCACCGATACCAACACAAGAAGTGACTATGTTCGAGTTAGATACCGAGGAGCATTTTGAAATAGATTAGACATTGATTAGCGCTAAAGTTAAATTGCTGGATCAAGCCAAATCTGTATCATTTTTTGGTGAAAAATTCGCCTCACCCAGGCGAGATCCCACCTTTAGTGAGGTAGGATTTCACCATACCTGCGGTGTTGCATTCGTCATGTAGACCCGAAATGAAAGTACAAAGGATTCTATGGGAAGGTGGAATCTCACCTCTCAGCCCCTTGGTCTGGCAGGTGAGGCGTTTTTCCTCATAGAAACAGACCCTGAAAAGATTTGATAGTCGTGCAAACTACTGGGAATGCCACAAAATGATACAGATTTGGCTTGATCTAGCAATTTAAACTTGGCACTAATCAATGGCCGATTTTCAAAATTTCCTCGGTATCTAACTTGTTCCAAATAAATGCAAAACCACCGGTATGGTGAGGTGAATTGAAATCATTCGTTGGTTCTTAATTGTCAGTTCGCCCTTATTTCATGGGAGAGAGACTTTTCTCCACCACGCCTCTCAAAACCGGGGCTGACAGGTGAGGTAAAAAATCTCATCTAAACAGTGGTGGGAATTTATCTCGCCTGTCAGCCCCAGTTCTGGCAGGTGAGGTGTTTTTCCTCGTATGAAAAGGGCCTCAGACTGAAGATTGTTAAGTGCTTTAGGTTCTTTTGCGAACCATAGGTGCTTTAGTGTGATTCTGTCGTTTCATTATGTGATATCTTGACTATTTTCAAAGTTACTGGCGTTTTCCTATTTTGAATTATCTCGTGCAAGATTTCGAAAGTAAACTTATTTGTATCACTCTCTTTTTCGTCATGAAGAGTGATGATTATGATTGGGAAGAGGGGACCCTCTTGGCAAACTGTAAATAATCTAGAAACTTCACTACGGGCTAAGGAATATTTAGACATTTTCCAAGAAGGTGTCCATTTTTCAAAGCACTAGTTTCTTAGCTAGCTTTGACTGATTTGTTTGTCTCGTAATTCATTTATCTCGTAATTTATTTATCTCTATCGCATTCTGTCTCTTAAAGTCGTATTTTATCTTTTCAGGCATTCCCTCCTTGCTGCTCGTATGTTGTCTCAAGTTAGAGATGAGATGTTAGTGGACATAAGCATGACACAGCTATTCAAATACAATACAGTGGCAGATTTTAGCAGCCTCATTGATCAGGAAACAGGAAGAGAGCAGAGCAACAGGTGAGCTGATCATTTGGTCTTCTCGGAATTAAGAGGCCCCTTCTCCGAATTTGCACCAAATTTTTGCTTTAAAGTTTTCTGAAAGCTATGTCACATAGATTTTTCATCCTTTAACAAAATGAGTGTGCTATTTTGGAGATATATCTCTGTACTTTAACACAGGAACAAGCCAAACATTCATACCTCTTATTATAGCTCAGATGTAAAGTAGATTTTGACAGTTCATCATTGGTAGCTTGGATGAGGCCACCAAAAATCTGCAAAAATAATGGACACGTCCTTAAAACAATGGCCTTTACGGGTTTTTACAGTGTGACGAAGGGGCCCCTCCCCATTTAAGCCCATAACAACTTATTCCTATGGCAATGGCATTTTAAGCAAGAATGATGGATCATTTAAAACTACTTTGGCAAGGAGACCATAATTTGCACTGAGGCTTGTTTGTACTGTAGAGGTGACCTAAGTAATGTTAGGGCAGCTGCGTAAAAATTTCAGACGATAATATTACTTGCATATAGATTTAAAAATAATCCTATGCAAAGTGGTGTCCCAAAACCTATGCACACTGTACAGGGTGTCCCGAAACAGCATAAGCGTTTGAACAGTTCGATCAAAACAGCTTTGATTTGAAATTTTCAGCTCCTGGTGTGGATGAGATGTGAACTTAGTTTTTATGAACTCACATTTTCAGATCCGATTTGTATTCGCGGAGCAGCCCATCTAAACAGGCAAGGTGTCTGTGGCAGCCTGAGACAGATGGTCATTGAATTATGTTGCTATAATCTATACGGAATTTGAATAGATTTTTTTGGTCAGTTCCGCTAATAAGATTGTTTTTCTTAAAAATTTCCTGATCAATTGATATTGTTACATCGAGTAGGGAAATTGTTAAGAACAGATGTATTTGTACTTTAAGTGTTCACATCCATTTTTCTAGGACTTAAGGAAAGGGGACGATTTCAGGAAGTGTCTTTCTAAATGATCTTTCCACGCCCCTAAGTTTCTTTACTAGTGTGATTGTTCGGTCATTCTGGGCTTTTGAATTAGTGAAGAGTAAATTTGACTTTCATATCTCAACAAAATTTTGAAAGTAGTGTATAGCTGAGCTGCCCAAAAAGTTTTTTCAGGTTACACTCAGACAGTAACTGCATAAATAACCATCTATCTTAGGCTTCTTTGTAAATTTTGCCTGTTTAAGTGAATTACTCTGCGAATACAAACCCGATCTGAGCATACAAGGCCACAAACTCTAAGGTTAGATCTCACCTATACCGTAAATTGAAAATGAAATTTTGTATACAAGGCTCCTTCGCAGCAACAGCTCAAACGCTTGTACGTTTTGGGACGCCCAGTAGTGTGTGGGTCGTTCTCAGTCCTTTGAGCAATATTTAAGGTGCCAAGGATGAGGACATTCACTCTACATGGAAAGTCTTCAGCTACAATACAAGCCATACATGCATTAGAACTGCTTTCTCTCATTAGTATTCTTAGGGTTTCATGAGAAATGTATACCTTGTGAAGAATTCTTGTTTGAAGATTTGCAGTCTGTCATGTGCCTCTAAAGGATATTTTACATTTATGTGAAGGACTCTGCCATATTGATGTGCGCAAGGCCTGTAACCTTGCATTTTACGAAGGATTATGATCAATAGTATAGGAAAGACAAATAAGTTTTTATTTGTCAAAGAAATTGATTGATTGTAACTCCGTTTTGCGCGGTAACTCAGTTTTGCACGGGGCAAACGGCCGCGGCATGTCAAAATTCTATGGAAAACCATATTCCTTGCCCATTCCAGCCATAATTTGCGACTTATCGCTGAAAGTCGATGAATAAAAGGTCCTTTCATTTTCGAAGCTGCGATGAAAGTTTCTCTGATTTTCAACTTAGGCCCATTTTTGTTCCAAGCAAACCGAGCTTATTTTCACATTAAACACACTTGCCAACCCCAGATTATTGTTCAGATACCTTCAAAAACGTTGAAATAAGGTCCAAAAAATGTTTGTTCTTAGTTTCTCAATTTATCCTCTGCAAAAATAAGTGCTAGAGCAACGGCAATTTTCTGTCGACTCGCGTTGCCTAGCCGACGTCTGTGAATTCTATAATGGCTGCTAATGCACCCAGGTTCTGGGCGCATTTGATTTAACTGTACCAGGGTGTTCATTCGGCTTTGTGATCAGCGTATGGCGTAAGAATAGCCTGGGAACGAGGTGGAAATCTAAGTGGATTCCTATTCGAAGCGGCAAACGTTTGGAAAAATGAGTTATATGGTTGCAGCTACAAGAACCTGCAAAAATTTGTAACCTGTGTCGTTGCTAAGGAGTGTGAGGGGCAAATACCCCTACTTTCAAACATTTGGCAAGAATTGTAATTGAAAGTGTAGTAAAGATGTGTGGGTATACCTCTATCCCCCTGTCTAAGAATTTTTGACTTTTACCTCCTCACTATTTTTTTGTGGCCCCGCCACTGTTTGTAGCTGTTTTCTCATTTGGTATGTGTCTCACTCATTTCGTTGCTTTGTTGGGAGTTTGAAAATATTTGCGCTTCATTCTTAGCCAGTATGAATTCAACATGCTATAATGATTATTTTTCTTACAGAAGTGTAATCGAAGAAAAACTGAATCTTTTGCATGAAGTGGACAATCATGATCAGAGCTTTGTCAAGTGAGTTGATATATCTTTGTCTGGCGTCTTTTAGAGATTATTCTCATACTGGGGATGGCAGAAGTTGTAAAGACCATGCAAAGCCATACCGAAAATTCTTATAGTAACTATGGTTTGGCTAAAAGTGAGAGTTCTTTGGTAAAGCACTCCCTTTGCTTCTATCGATTGAAATATACTAAATGCCTGTAGCCAACTACTTTGGCAGAAGATTTAAATGATATGAACGCTTCTTAAGACTTCCATACAAAATACGTCTGCAAAAATTGCATTTAAGAGAATTTCGGAGACATTTCAAGAGACCAAGGGGTAGACAAAGTTAGTCTGAATAAGAATGATTGTTATGGAGTTTGACGCAGCCAAGGGTGATGGTTGCAAAAGAATTGGAACAATCTTTTTTGTTACCGATGAATGCCTAGCAAATAAGAGGCTATTATGGCGGTCGGTAGTTAGCCGTGCTATGTTATAGAGATGGAGATAGTCAACAAATTACTAGAGGCTGGAAGGAAAGGTTTCTCTGAATATTGCGTTGAAGACCAGTTTCATTGCTGTATACGTTAGGTTTGCCCTTCGTAATCCTGAATCAAATCAACCAACAAATAAAGTGCTGATTGCTGAGCAAAGTAAGGAGTTATTAAATTTAAAAGAAGCACGTATCAAAAGTCAAAACTTTGTGAAGTCGGACTATTGAAAATTTATTGCAGAATATGACTTTAAGCAGAGTTGCATTTCTTTATGCAGAGAAGACGTACGATATCTGATCCATGTTTTATGATAACGACTGTGAAAACATGCGAAAAATTCTCTGAAATGATAGCATGAAGCTACATATTTTGTGTCAACAGCTTGTAAAGACATTGTAAATCTTCTCCAAAATTTCTACCTGTGCACTTTCACAATTACTCTCGATTCTTAATTGATCACAAGTTTATTTTCTAGCACAGTCAACCATGTTGAAGGATTTGAAAGGATGAAACGATAAATTTGCTTAAAGTTGTTTGTAATCTATAGAATGCTTCGAAACCTGGTAGCTAACGAAACCTCAATTTTTGCTAACTGGAAATGGCTGACAAGATAATCTATTTCCTTGAACTTAATTTAATCTTTCGTGTAACACCTCAGAATATGAATTTCAACGTAAATTTAATCTTTGGATTTTGGCAATATTTCAAACTATTTTGCATCATTTTAGAAGCAATTTTCTCACTTCACTTTAGCATTGATATGATGTTGAGGGCGTTCTGGCGTTCTTGTCAGTATGAGCACAGATGGGAAAATGGCAGAGTACTTTTGACTGGTGCAACAGGCTATCTGGGTGCTTTTATTCTTAGAGATTTGCTTGAAAATACCAAGGTATGTGTCAATTTTGCAGATGGCAATCACTGCAGTCGTTTACAGCACACTGTAGCAGTTTCTATATTACAGAATGTTTCCAGTTACTTTAGACGTTAGACCTTTAGACTTTCAAACTTAATGACTAATGCAGGCGTCGGAAAAAAGCTTCATGATTAAAGGTCTATGTGGTACAGCCTCGTATGCATGGACGATACAATCAATGGCTTAACTGGCGCTTGCAATTAAATCGTTTAATATGAAAGGATAAGGTAGGCAGAAAACGTCAGACTGGGGCCAACAACACGGGTCATTGACTGATCGAGGGATTTCATTTTTACTGTGGTTCAGTTGAAAATATGATTTTCTACAATAAATAAATAGAATTTGTTTCTTCCAAGGGGCTAAGAGGTTTTCAATGAAAGAGACTTATCTTCAGTTTTAAAGACAAGGAACGAGTGACCCATTTTCTCTTAGTCTTTTTGCTCTTTTTCACAAGTGACGTCTGCTTAAGATGTCTTTTGGACATATTTGTAACAGATATTGAAAGTTTGTTGGTGGTCATTAAATGAAATGTATCACTGGGCTTTATGAATTTTGATACGATTTAAGTATTTTACTGATCCCTATAGTGTATACATCAAGATTCTTTTGACCATCAGTTTCTATATTAGCATATGCTTTTGTCGTAGGTTCATATTTACTGTTTAGTGCGTGAATTGCCAGAATCTCAATCAGAAGAAAGATTGATTGAGAATTTGCAGCAATATGGAATCATAAGCAATGGTAGTGCAGAGTTAAATGAAGAGCAACGAAACCTTAAAAAGATGTTTCAGAGAAGAGTCACTGCCGTCAAAGGTATAGGATATCCCACGAATTTTTTAACCGATGATTGGTTCGATTGACAAATTGAAAAGACACATGAATCTAAAGCAGTTATTTTCACATGTACGGTATATTTTATTAGATGGTGACACATCGATATCTACTGTGACTAATATGAACTTCCTGCTGCCAAGTTTTACAATGCGATAGCCTACTAGAAAATTCAGCAAAGAGTCTTCGATGACGGCTGCAATTTGAAATCTATTTGTATTGCTGTTCAAGATTTGCTCAGACGCGCAGACGTGCAGACCTTATCTTGGGACACTCAATATTCGTTTTTATAATTCTTTCAGTTAAAATAAAGTCAGTCATGTTGCGCAGAAGAGGGACTGTTTTTCGTTATATTCTGATGTCTTATTTAGTATTTATGTTCAAGGAGTTCGGTCGAGACATTTTTAACATGCAATATGGTTTGAATCATTTTTTGAAAGATGTGGTAAGGGCTTGTGTCTCTCAGGCCAATCAAAATGAAGGAATACGGGTAATGTATAATCTGCACCTGTTGTAACTTCACGTAGTAGCCTAGTGACTTGCCTGAAAAAGGAATCAGTTTCAGAGCCAGATCGCTAGCTATGTGTACGTGTCCCAAGAACTGAAGAAATATGAATTTTTTACAAATTTGAATCATTTATGATGCACTCTTGTTTTCAGGTGATGTCAGCTTAATAAATCTTGGCTTGACAGAAGAAGACTACGCTCACTTTTCAGTAGAAGTAAGATGTTACAATGTTAGCATGATTTACAGATGATCACGATATTTGCCCGTGACTAAACGTAATGACACGAAGCTTTGCAGTTATATAGTCATATGAGATAATATGCTAATGTTCATAAACAGATCTTCGGGCTGCAATGAAGCAAACTAAAGCGCTTGGTATAAGAGATTACAAGCATTCCTACGCCGTAAAGCATTTGTTAGAGTACCATTCAAGATGATAGGATAATAAATGGAAATACCTTGTCGTTAAAACGGTCCTCTGAACATTCCTAGACAGCAGTCTGTATATTACAATATCAAAAGGAAATTGCAATTTAATTAGATGCAAGCAGAGCGATTCCACGCATACATTCTGATTCGACAGAAATTCTTAAACAAATGTGCAGCAAGCTTATAATGTAGCTCTTAAGGTAGGAATTCTCCCTTACTTAAAGCCGTTTGAAGAGAATAGATGTCGCAAAAATCATTTTGGTTCATAATGCCACTGCTCTAAAAAGTTTCAAAGTCAGAAAAATAATGGAATTTGAAGATTTTTACAGAATTTGATAAATTATTCGGAGAGGTTCATCCAGTGATTAGGAACATCCAGCAACATGTATATAACTTCTCGCATTGTGCAGTAGGAATGTCAAACGAATCTCAAGCTAAGAAGATTGACATGTTTGCCATTCATTCCTAGATCGACTTCGTTATTCATGCTGCTGCAGCTGTGAATCTTATCTATCCTTACAAGGTATGACATGTAGCCAATTTTTTTTCATCAGCTTGCGATGTTTTATGGAATGCACAATTCCATCACGTGAAACAAACATGAAAGTTTTATATAAGCCTTTAAGGCCAAGATGAATTTTAAATCAGCTAGAAACCAAATACCAATTAGGCAAGCTATCCCAACAACATTAACATCATTTGTGATCGAGGCATTGATAATCCTTAGCGAAGATTTTTATATTCATTCGCTTACGATTACCACTCGTTATGTTCTTTTTCTCATTATCGCACTGGTCTATCAAATTTAATGTGATTATTCTGACTATGCTTTATTTTGGTTGTCTTTGCAGTTCTTGGAGATGCACTAACACTTCATGAACTGTAAATCACAAGATTTTCATCGAACTCATATGTAAACTGATATTTTTTCCTTTATGGTGTGCATACTTGGAAGCAAGTGTGTGCAATGCAACTTTTATGGTAGATGATGGTCAAAGTGTATTTGCATGTTTATCTGCAGGCACTTCACGGACCAAATGTTCTGGGCACTCAAAATATATTGATGTTTGCGTGCACAAGTAAAATAAAGCCAGTTCATTACATCAGGTGAGATGAAAACTACTTTTCGATACATCTTCATACCGTGTGAATATTGTAGAAATTTGCAATCATGAGGATTATAACTTCTGTTACCTGTTACAGCAATTAGTTTGAAACCACCGTCACATCAAAGAGCGATGCATTTTCTTGCTAAGCAATGAAAATGTATTGCATGATGTTTTGCAGCTTGTAGAAATTTAGCTTTGCCTGTCCAAACAATCAATATGTTCTTTTCTTTTGGTTTTCTGATTAAAGGCTTGAAAGGCATAGCTCATCACACTGTGGGGCACAGCTTTGGAATGGCCTAAATAAAAAAGCTATATCACATACTTCTCTAAAAACTTTCACTGCTGAGCTAAAGACACTTTCATAGATCACAGCCGGAGAACGTAACCTTTTCTTTCATCTTACTTAGCCTTTTCGTTTGTAGTTACTATACATATTTCTGTAGTATTTTAATGAGGTTTTTTCTCATACTTTTATATCCAATTGTATGTATGTTTGCATGGCCCCTTTTAGAGCAATTATCTAAAGTGAGGGGCTACTATTCCTAAATATTTTAAATGAAAAGGAAAGAAAAACTCTTGAAGTCTTTTTATTGACATCCGTTGCTCTAAGATATTTAAACAAGGCTATGACAGATGTAGCCTCACGACATAGTCCCAGATATCGCAAAAGCAACAACAATAATAACAACAACAACAAAATTTTTTATTTTTTCCCAATCTGGGCCTTATGGACTTTGATATAAAATTTTGGGACGGAGATGAACACGTTTACGTGTGCCCTCTGGAACGAGGCTGCAGTATAGTCTCAGAAGCGAGGCATGCGAACCTCGACAGTTAGAAATGCTCAGTGCTGCGGTGAAGTTCATGGAAGCTAATTGGCCTTAAAAATGAGGAGCCCCTGATTCACAGTGAAAGGTTTGTTGATTCTTGGATTTAGGAAATATTGGTATGGATACTTGTGGCATTTGTTCATGGCTAATATCACTGAAAAGTTGAACTCTGAGCTGTTTTAACATTGGAGGCTCGAGCCGGCCACTTAGGCCCATCCACCATTGCCTGGAGTTCGTACAGTGTTGCTATGGTTTCCATATCAAGGTATAAAATCGATGGGGGAAAACTTCATCCCAAATTTCAGTGTCAAAGTCCATGAGGCGTAGTTGGAGCATCCATCAGTCTATCAATAGCGATCACTACGAACATGTCATCATCTATGACAGCTGTATATGTGATCATAAGTTATACAAGAAGTCATTCAGATACTTTATTACCAATTTCTGTTTCACAGCACAAATGCAGTTTTTCCTGAGGGATTGAATGACTGTTCAGAAGATGCCGACATGACGAAATTTCACCAGGATCTTCATGATGGGTATTAACTTCACTTTATTGGTATTCGAGAAATTGAGCGTTATAGTTTCACAAGGCTTTGTCTGGCGTTATGAATATGGTACTAAGCCAGCTTAGCATGGCCTTGATTTGCTTTTTCAAGGTGCTGCCAGGTACAAAATCAAATCTCATCTCTCAGTTAACATCAGATGCTTAATGAGTGCCAGATAACAATTTTGTGTGTCAAATCATCTTTCCGATGTTCGAGGCCATCTTTGAAAGGTCAGGTCCCATATTTGCAGAAAAGTCAATGATACAGTAAAGTCCCGCCTTTAAGAAACTGCATTATAAGAAACTCAGGCCTGATTTCACTGAATAAAACATCTCTGTACAAAAAACTATCCAGGCTTATTCATGTTCAGTTTCTTATACAATGGTACATTGCCATATTATAAGGCGTATATTTGAATATGTCTCCAATAGGTCTCAACTCTCTAGAAACAAGAAAGAAAGTTTCAAGCCGAAAATTATTATAATTTCAAGAAACCTTCAGTACTGGCTCAAACCATTAGATCATCGCACAACAGTGCACATTTCGAAAACGTTTTCGCACCAATGTTGACAGCTGTATGGAGTATAAAAGCGTTTCTTATACCATGGTATAGATACCTTGTTTTGAAGAAGTATACCTTGGCATAAGAAACTAATCAGGCTGCCTTGGTGTAATGTGTTTCTTAAAGGCGGGACTTTACTGTATCAAACGCCGAAAATACGCGCTAATCATCTTAGTTTGCAAATTTTGTGTCCAATTGTCAATTTTTTTGAGAGAGTTCCTTTATTTTGTAGCAAAGCAAGAAATATCGAAAATGTCCTTCAAGCTATTGACGAATCTCAATGATTGCAGAAAAATATGTAGCTCCTTTTTTGAATAGCCAGAACATTTGGAAGCCAAAGACAGTGGTGTCTTATCTTGAACTCTTTTAAGTTTGATTTTTGAAACAGTTTATTTTAATACTTATCGGAAATATTTCTAAAACAGGTATTCGCAAACAAAATGGGTTGCTGAGCAGCTCGTTGCAAAAGCAGGAAAGAGAGGGTTACCAGTTGCTATTTATAGGCTCGGTAAGTAAGGATTATTCTTTTAATCACATACCTTAGGCCTTACCTTTCTTGAGCCTTAGTTTGCATCTCGATTCGCCCTTGCTCTAACTCGTGCCGCTGAATTGCATGCATTTGATTGAATTGTCAATGGTATGATTGTTGTTAAGTTGATGACGTTGTCTGATTATCGAGTTGTATTTTGAAACAAGTACCTTCTGTTTGTCTCTTGCTGGTTCTATTTATAAGTGACTTAACGGTTGTCGTATTACCGCTAGCCACTTTCTTTAACAGCCTCCTCATCTTGTGTGAGCCAAAAATGGATACGATTTTTATATTTGGTTATGGAGATTTCTTTTATGGATTAGAATGACTTGACCTTGGTAAATCGTAGATTAGTTTTGTACCATTTTTCGTATGTATTCCACGCACTTGATTTTTGCGACAGAAACACGTCTTTGATGTAAAAACGACGATATTTGATATTTGATATTTGATATTTGATATTTGATATTTGATATTTGATATTTGATATTTGATATTTGATATTTGATATTTGATATTTGATATTTGATATTTTTTGATATTTAATTTTATTAAGGAAGGTTGCCCTTCAACAGAGTTGATTTACAAGGGGCCCTCCGCTTAAAAAACTACTTATAATATACAATGTACAATTACCGAATAAAAAGCAAAATTACAATATATAAACCGTAATATAAAAACCTAATACAAAATTTACAAAATCTAGTATAAAAGAGAAAGGAAAAATCCTAAATAGATTTTTTAAAACTATTCAGGGAAGATGCCTGTTTGGCATCGGCAGGCAGGTTATTCCAAGCTTTTGCTCCTCGATAGGAAAACGTTTTTGCCCATTACTTGATTTTTTCACTGGTAGTCTTAAATCTGTCTCTGAATTGCGCAAGACACAGGAAGAGCACTGTGAGTTTCGGGTGAAAAGGTCACACAAGTATTGGGGAGCCAGTTCATGCAGGGACTTGAGGACTATTGTTTTAGATTCACTAGCTACGAGTTCTTCAATGGTCTTCCAGCCCAGCTTGTCGATGAGTGGTCTGCTTGGGGTGTCAAAGCTGCTGTTGATTATAATTCTTGCAGCTCGGTTTTGAAGTTTTTGCAACTGAGCAAGCTCAGTCGAACCGGCGCAACCCCAAACAGAGCAACAATATCGAAAGTGTGGCTCTACAATACCTGTGTAAAGAGTCTTCAATGTCTCCTGTCTTAGGAACGTCTTGGCATGTTTTAAAAAGCCAATAGCTCTTGAAACTTTGGTAGAGACAGTCTTGATGTGTTGCTTCCAATTTAGAGAGTTGTCGATCTGCATTGCTATAAAATCAAATTGCTATAAAATCGCTGCACGAAAAATATTAAAAATTATCTTTTATTCTTAACAGTTGGATTTCTCTCTATGTGAGTCTCGACTACCAAATGCCATTTTCTATGATATTTATATTTGTGTCATAATCTGTCAAATTTTAGGAAATCTTTCTGGGGAATCGAAGAATGCATTCTGGAATCCAGCCGACTTCAATTTGTTGATGCTTTTGGGTTGCTTGAGAACTGGAACTGCTCCAAACGTAGATTGGTTGATTGAGATGACACCTGTGGATTTTGTCAGCAAAGCTATTGTTAATCTGACTCAGGTACGGACTTATTTACTTCGTTTGCGTGTCAGTCTGCCTAGTTAATTGTTGTTTCCTCAAAGCATAGTTAGAACTTCTGAGCACAACAACACACTAAAGAAGGAGAAATACAGTGCAGGGTAGACATCATTGGATGAAGGATACGGAGGTCTTTTCCGACTCATTGCTACGAGGCGAGAATTTCCTTTACCAGGGAAGTGAGGGGGATGCACAGATAGGTTCCTTTATCCATGCTATTTTCATGTGAAAATTTCCCCAAAGGTATGGTCTAATGGTCTATCTAATAATTACCTTTGCCACAAGAACTCAAGAACTAGGAAGTGGAAAGTTGTTGTGCTTATATCTAGTGTATGATTCCAGGTACAGTCATTTCCCGATCATCTTCATGATACTGCCTATCGTTAACAAAGGTGACACCCTATTGGAGGTCAAATCCTGTCATTTCAAGCACAGAAACACCCATTCGGACTTTCCAATGATTTGCATATTAAAAATTTTTAACGCGTGAACTCTACGATGGTTTAGTGGTTGCATGTAGACCGAAGTATCTTTAACACGTAGCATGTGACATATGGATTGGCTCTTATCTAAAAGAACCATAGGTGCCACATAATTTGACATAGATTCAAATAGCGACAAAGCATATCCTTCAATTTTTCAGGCGATATCATGGTCGTTGGGGAAAGTATTTCATATTATGAATTCTAAGCCTGTTGACTCAAAGTAAGTGACTTATTCTACTTTTATTTTATGAAAGATTTGTTTCAAACATTATGACGTCACTTTATTCAGGCCTTGTCACTCTCTGCTAAGCAAGTCATTGTTTGCAATGTTGGGTTATCAGATTGCCTTATCACAATCCCGATAATGAATCTTTAGTCATAAAGATATTACTCCATCTCAAAGTTGGTCAAATGCAAAATAATCGTGATAGTCCTTTCAGCTATTTTATACAAGAATCTGAATTAAGCGATATTTGTTACAGTTTGCACAAGTCTGGAATGTGAACAACATTGGTAGAGGCGGCAACGCCACTCAGGTGAACCTTCTGCATAAGAATGCATCAATATATCGCTCAATCCAGACTATTTTCCAGAATAGCTTAATTTATGTTGACGATCAGTTTGGCAGGAATCTACTGATATAGGCAAAGCACCTAACAATTTTAAATCCCATTTTGATGTTTGCATGCATTACTAAGAAAGCAAGGTCTCCCTATTACTTGTTGGCCCTATCTTTGAAGCTAGAACCTTGCATTTAAGAGCTTTCAGAAGTTTGGTGTGCTGTGGAAAGTCACAGTTTCTTCTAGCATATACTGGACTGAAAAAGTAAAAAGTTTTACTTCTTTTATGATTTATTATAACTGCTTTAAGCTCATTAAGGCTTTCTAGAACAAGTATGTTTGCTCCTATCTCACTTGTGAAGCTCTCTTAAAAGAATTCTTAATCATGTTTTGTGTAAGGGAGAAAAGCTGCACTCATCAACATGTTTAACTGGCATGTCTCTAACCACACCGTTGATGTCTTTGGTTGTTGTTTGTAGACTCATTTTAGAATGGATATCAACGCATGGCTACCCACTGAAAATACTACCTTATGAAGACTGGAAGAAAAGGTATGGCTTTAGTTGAAAGCAGAACTCTTTATTTTATTTCTAGGCGCTCAGATGACTTTGATCCAAGATACAGATAGAATAAGTTGTCATGGCCATTTCCTGTTTCGTCAAGGGATTGCTTCCCCTCTCATTATTCCATATTCGTATATCATCATTTCATAATATCACTCTGAGCTCGCCAACCCTGTTCTCCTCTACAAAGTTCGTTGTGCAGTGACTCTACAGAGACTAGCACCAGCAAGTAGCTGATGCTCTTTTCGCATAAGCTTTGAGCAGTTGTGCCAATCAAATGCGTTCAGTGTGATAGGTTGGGAAGAGAATATGACCATGTGCAAGAACAGAAAGCCAAATAAACTAACTTTGACTGGAATTTTGGCTCATAATTGAGCGTATATCAAACGTTTTGTATGTCAAGGACAATCGTTTGTGAAGCCGCAAATGGCTCAATCCTCAATGTGAATGGAAACATCTAAGCGGAGGTAGTGTATAGATAGCACAAAGAAGACGTCTGCCAACGCTATCGTTCCTCTAGCTAAACAACATCCATGCATACATGGGATTGTTAAAACAAATAGGCCAATCTCAAGCATGTATTTACAACTCTTAGGTTAGCTATCAATCTCCGTAAACTAACTTTAAGCGTCTTTGAATGGAATTATTATTATTGTTATCATTATTATTATTATCATTATTATTATTATTATTATTATTATTATCAAATTATTTACAGTTGGTATAATACATAGTTGCAAACTAATTCAAACCAACTATTTACAATAAATGCTGCAAAAATTAAAAAATTAAATCAGGGATCCTCATTATCACCTTCTTTTTTTCTAACTGCAGGTCTTGCATGTGCAATTTTGCCCACTCCATTCTTTGATCATTCTTTCAAATATCGCTGTTGAGTTTGCATTTTTTATGTTATCTGGTAGAGTGTTCCAGAGTAGAGCGCCTTTGAATACCAGCAAATTAACTCCAAATGCGTTTACACTTCTTTTTGGTAATTGCAACAGGTTCTTAGATCTTAGTTCATATTTTATATGTTTCCTTTCAAAGAATGTCCACATAAATGATGGATTTTCTTCTGAAAGACACTTAAAGATTTGACGCATCAATTTTTGCAAATTCTTTGTGTGCACTTTTCGTTCATCTGTTATTTCAAGAAGTACTTCAAATTGCGTATTGAAGTCATTGTGCAAAATTCTTAGTGCTCTCTTTTGGACACGGTCTACCTGATTTTTTGATGTCTTCCCGTGATACATCCAGATCAACGGGCAATAATTGAATTTGGACATAACAAATGTATTATAGAGGATCTTACCCTTTTCGTGGTTCAAATATGGAGCCACGCGTGAAAAAGCACTCACTTTCCTATTCGCTTTCTGGCAGAGGGCTTTTACATGATCATCAAATTTTAGCTGAGAGTCAATAGTTTCTCCTAGCAATTTAACTTTATCTGTAAGGGGGATGATTTGGTCATTAATTTCGAGGATGAACTTTGGTTTCTCTCTCAGCCCTAAAAACATAACCTGAAATTTTCCAGGGTTGGCTGCCATATTATTATCTCTGAACCAGTCAAGGGTGTTAGATAGGTCTTCCTCAAGATTCAATACCACATCTTCAATGTCTTTTCCAAACGTGTATATCGTAGTGTCATCTGCAAAGTTACAAACTTCAGAATCTTTAACTGCCAGAAGCAGATCATTAATAAAGATATTGAAAAAAGTGGTCCAAGTACTGACCCCTGTGGAACACCTGATTTGATCCCTAGCCATTCACTAAACTGGGATCCGACTTTCACGCGCTGTTTTCTATTCGAAAGGTAGCTGTGTATTAATAATAAGCTATGATGGCCGAATCCATAAGCTGCAAGTTTAGCTATTAGAAGGTCGTGAGGTAGGCAGTCATAGGCCTTGGAAAGGTCCATCAATACCATCCCCACAACCCTCTTATCAGCTAGGGCCTTGCGACATATTTCTGTGAGCCTGAAAAGGGCGTGCTCTGCACTGTGTCCGTTTCAGGCCGCACAGCAAATTTGAAAGACGTCTGTACGCAAATGGGCAGGCAGGAATCATGAAGGATGACAGAAATAGTCGTTAAAGGTCAGAAAAGGCAAATGCAAATCAAACAGTTAACTATTCTGTTATTTGTAAAGACTGCAGAAAAACACGCTTTGATCTCCCCAGGGCTTGATTGTTACTATTAGGATTCATTCCCCTCATTAGGCCGACAAGCGCTTGTCGAAGGTACATTTGCATGGCTTCGCAAATGACCTGTAAATACAAATTATATTATGCGAGGCAATACACGGGTCAACTAAAATGTTCGCAAAGAACCAGAGCGTTATCGAAGAAGAGGAAACATAAATGCGGAGAAAGAACTTGCCCTTGCCTGTCCATGAATGTGATCGCTTGGCGTAGTCCTGACATGGCAATAGACCTTTTAGCTATTCAGCAAAAGAGCCTGGATCGAGCGTTATTTTTATACATTTTTATACACGAGATTCGATTGAGTGGCGTTAGAGCTTCTATCACAATTGTGCACATTCGAAAATTCTACAAAATGTAGCAAAGTATCGTTCGATTGAGATTCTTTTCAGAATAGCTAAAAGGTCTATTTCCAAGATCATCATGATCATCTTCGACGACTGTGTGAGTGTATCATTCGATTTCAACTACCATTTCATGTTCAGCATGTCGAAGAGTTATCAGAAAGGTGCTCTGGAAGCTAGATAATGCACTTACAGCAGCCAATGAATATTCAAAGTCGTTAGGATTGAAATATTTTGTGCAGACCCCCAATGCTTTCATTGCTGCAAGTCTTGCGGCTTCCCTCTCCAAGTCAGTCTACAGCTCACTGTTGCGACAAGTCTATCCGCGCCAAAGTTAGGAATAATGTGCACACACATTCTTCTCTGCACAAGTTGACTAGCCACTACCAAAAACTACCCATTTTTTTGGCGTTTTCGTTTGAGATAGTTAAAACAAGTAGTCGTTTCTAACTGTCGTGACATGACTGTCAGTGAGTGCAAACAGACTCCTCTATTCCCTCGTAGCTTTGCAGTGACTCATTCCACGTCACGCCTCTGCTAGTTCCAGGCTCTTTTGCTTGCGCGTTTTTTTTGAAAATTTGACTGAAAAACGGAATTCGACCGGCGATTTCGATAAGCTCCAGAACTCATATGGAAATTTCGTTTCAAATTTGAAGTCTCCAGGCCATAATTGGCAGAAATCAATAAAAATGTCTTTTGTCTTTATCCGACCTTTAACAGATCGCTATATTATGCAGATTGTCACTCATTTTCCTTATTTTCGCTATTTCTTAATAGTGATCGGTATCCTTTCATTTATTTTGTTTCAGTGTTAAAGAATACAACGCGAAGAAGAAAGACAGCTCTTTAAAGCTGTTAGTACAGCTTCTCGATTCCCTGGCAAAGTAAGTTCACATGATGTCACTGAAACTTTAGCATGCTTGACTTCCTTAGCACATGAACATCTGATCGATATCATAGAGGAAGCTTTCATTTTGGACTTAAGAAGACGAACTCAAAACCGATTTAAGTTTGACGAACAAAGTTTGTAGCAATTTGCATCCGATGCAACTTAAAGGTGTTGTGTCACAGTGATGGAATCCTCTGACTTTGCAGCCATAGACGTCAAGCGGACAGGTCTCGTCTCAATACGCCAAAGGACACCACCACTTCAGCGTCAGTACACGGGATCGTGGACTCGATTAAAGCCTGGGTTGTTATTAAATCGTAATTCATCGCCTACCATTGTCTTAGAGTATCGACGATCATCGGCCATGCTGTACGACAATGATCTGCGATGAATCACCATTAATTGAAAACCAGAATTAAGTCTTCTCTATTTCTGCGATTCCAGTGCTTGGCGCTAAGAACGTTGTTGTACCTTTTCTTATCAATGACAATTTAAAACTAAACAAATACAATGCAATATTCTGTGCCATCCATAGCAGAAATAGACATGACGTCATCTGGTTCTGGCTATGAATGGCACTTAACAAATACTTTAACAACAATCGGGAAAAGGAAACAAAATATATATGAAAGAAAAAAAGACAAAAAAAGTAATGCAAGACAAAAAAATTTAAACACTTTGTGCACCATGACATCATCCCGCCTCCTATTTTGACAGGCGGCAGCATGCGCTATTCCTGGTGGTTGAATTGAAATGACAGAAAATCTGCACCAGCAAGGCTTGTTCTAAGATCGTTAAGATCTAGGTTGTTGACGAGTTATGCCATGGGTCACAAAGAGCTCAAACCTACTCCAAACACAAGAGAGCAATAGGTCGCTGATTTTTCGTTCTCCAAAGAACTCTCTGAGGGAAAAACCCTGCAAACAGAATCCCCGGGAGATCTTTAGTTAAGCCTGCCTGTTGCTTTAATATATGCTATCGTTGCTCTAAAACCATTTGATTATCAATTTCGTTGAATTTTGGGCTACCGTAAAGGAGCAAATTTAGCAAGGCTTGTGAATCTATGTTACTTAAATCCAGTCCTGGAAGGTGTGAAAGTTGGCCAAGAAGATCATTGCACATAGGAATAAACAAAGGGCAGTGCAGGAAGAAGTGCGCATTATCTTCGACTCCAGTATAGCAAGCACACATCGGACTTGCACACTGAAAATTATGTCGGAATTTATGCTCGTTTAACGTGCTAAATTCAAGTCTAAGCATTGTCAGTTGTTTTATCGATATCGAATACTCCAAACAAAGACTTTATTTTACCTTCACCTACTCTATAACAGAGCAAAGAAAACATTTCGACAAAGCATTTCTTTGTTGTCGATCTATTGTTTACGCAACATCAATTTGAATGGGACATGTTTCATTGTTTGGTTCATTGCAAATTTTTGTTTTAACCTTTCTTAAACCCTTTAGTAGCAATATCAAACATTCATTGGAATTGATTCATTTTCCCTTGCTTTTTCCTCACCTAATGAGAAAGAAGAAAACACGTTAGCTCCACATCGTTCATATGTGCTTATGCAACAAAAATATTTTATACCTTTTCTATCAAATTAGGGATGAAGGATTTTTCTCAAAGATGAGCACGTATTCCAATGAAAAGTTCAAGAAAGTTCTCGAAGCGCTGGAGATGACATATCCAGTCACTGAATTCTCAGCATTTCAGCATTACATGAATTGCATGGCAGCAAGAGGTGTCATTGAAAGGCCAAAGCCTCCGAAAACTGGTAATTATGACCTAAGACCTTTGAGTAAATTAATCAGTTTTTATATTACGCGACGGATTTCTATATGTTGCAGAGAGCAAAGATGTTTACGTTGGACCTTAAAAATGGCCATAGACGGTCAGCTTCTATGCCATCATTGAAGCAAATCCTTAGCAAGCAGCTAAGCTGACGTGTCTCTTTTTCGAAACCCAGGCTGATATGTTTCACATGTCTCTTTTTCAGGACAAACTGGCAAAGCGACTTGACTTTTCCAAATTTTGTTTATGCTTTCAGAAGAATTTACTGAAATTGGAAGATAGGCAATTGGCCCAAAAGTTGATTTCAATATTAAACTACTCGCATAATTATTTTGTTTTCCTTAACCAGTAGAATAAGACTAGGAATGTTCAAAGCTTTTTCCAAGTTCAATGCATGCTCCTTATTCTGCTACCACTTATCAGAACGAATCTCCAACAGCCAAAAATATTTGATTTATCTCTGGTGTTTCCTGAAATGACTAGAGGAGAGCCATTTGAGCTTTCTCGATGAAATAGCTACCGCGCTTGTTTTAATACTCTCTGCTGTGAGGTTCATTACCAGAGTTTCTTAGATTAATACTTTCTGCTTCTAGAAAATAAACAGTTGACTGGCAGAGTTGCAATTGTAACTGGTGCATCAAGTGGAATTGGAGCTGCCGTTGCTAAGAAACTAGCGGAGTCTGGAGCTGCTGTCGCTCTAGCAGCTAGAAGACTTGATCGGTACGTATCGAGTTATCAATTAAATATCTTGAAAAATTCATAGGCCTTATTGCTTAAAATTTCTTTCTTTTTTATTCACGTTTTTGTTCATATCGACAAAATGAACCGTGGTACACCAATTTAAGTGTTTGAAAAATATGATGTGCTGCAAGGAGTAAGCAAGTTGATATTGAGTCTATGCTAGTCTCAAACTTCAGAGATCTGACAGAGATGTTACTCTGGCTGCTTTAAGATTGAATAAAGTTGAAGATTAGATTGTGTTCTGCCACCGATGTATCTTTAATATGTACATTGAGGAAGTGATTAATGAAGCGCTGAAAGATGAAATTGGTTTATTGAATGGAATGATTATCAATAACGTAAGATTTTCTGCTGATATCGCATTGCTAGCTAGCAAAAATGAAGATTTGCAAGATGAATAAAAATTGTACAGATTTTGGTACGAGTTGAATGTGAAGAGGACTAACTTTCTTTTTGATCAGCTGAGACATCCGGGGACAAATTCAATATAGATAAGATCAAAAGGGATAGCATTAGAGCCAATAGATCAAACTGAATATCTTGGCATGCCAATGGGGAAAGATGATAAATGCTTGGAGGAAATCAAAGGAAGAACAGGAATGGTGACGAAAACGGATTTATTAACAGCAATAATGCTAGTATGAAAGCCGAAAAAAGTGACTGAAGACATACGTTATTTCATGGTGGCGTGCCCTTGCATTCGAGTGTGATAAATGCATTCGAGCACGATGTTAATCATCACAGAGTTTAAGGGAGACACTGGATTTAGAAAAAGAGTAAAAGCTAAGTGGCCATATGACAAGAGGCTCCAACCAAAATTCGCGCATCAACGTCATCGAAGAATTCATTGAAGGGAAAGATTGTCTCTTGATTGAAACTTATTTGTGCTGGTTTCGATGGTTCATCATGATCTGTCCTCTAAAAAAATTGAGTCAAATCTACATTAGTAGAAATAGGACTGATGAACGGTTATGTCTGATACGTTTAGTGTATTCAGTTTGGGTTTCATAGCTTGATTTCAACGTATGGTAGTGAACTAAGAGATATCGTATCGAATTTTCATGAAAAAGTTCTTAATATCTAATTGATAGATTGGAAGATGTTCGAAACAGTATTGTCCAAGAAGGTCATGTGGGTATTGCAGTGAGAACTGATGTAGTCAATAGGCAACAAGTAAGTCTTTAGCTGTTATCGAAGATGTATATACTGTGGAGTTATTGTTACATATCTTGCGCCTGGTTATTAGTAAATCTCACAACAACTTTTCAACCATCTCATAAATAGATGCATTCACTTCAGTTGCTACCGGAGGGAAAGACATTCGATGGATGTGTAGGAATGAACTGGATGAGATTCACCTTGCAACTTTGTTGGCTACACTTTTCCGACATAAGAAAGGCCCACGTTGATAGCAAAATTTGTTTGGTTGAAATCAGTTGCACTTTTCATTTGCTAGCAGTTTTGAAACTAAGGATGCATTTCTTTTCATAAACCAGGTATTTGAGTCATTCAGTGTAAATGTTGATTTCTGCACATCAAGCAAATCAAGGAATTGAAAGGAGATTTGCATTTTAAACAACGACATTCTTTTATTTCTTATTCCTAATATGCTGCTCGGTTACTTTTCCTTAACTAGCGGACAGAGTCCACCCAATATGCAAAAAAGTTTGTCAATACTGCTTTATGAGGCAAGCATCAGTAGGTTTGGAAAAGAATATTTGCCTCAACAAATCAGGGTTTTTGCACTAGTTTGTGCTTTCTTCAACTTGATGCCGCAGAAATGTGAAAATTTGTCAAAATGATCACAATTTTATCATCTACCAATCATGGAAATTTCGATGTGCGTTTACGTAGAAGACAAAGTTTATCTTAGGCATGTTTCAAGGTTGTGTGAAGACTCGTCCTTTTTCAGTTTAACGCACGCTCGGAAATCACAATACTCTCATTGTCAAAATGAAGGTCATCCTATGCCCCAACTTGTAGTGGCTTTCTTTAGTTCTTGATGAGGCTCTTACATCGTGTAGAAGTCAGACGTTGATTTTAGTCGCACGTCTTAGTGAGGAATACAATATTCTATCAACACTGTCTTAAAATGGGGTTTTTTGCTGTTTTTTCTTATTTCTCCCCAAAACATTACACAACGATCAACCAGGCAATTGATCTGATCCGTGAAATAAATGCACAAAATGAAACTTTAAAGATCAGTAACATAATGGAATTTATATGTCGTTACAGATGGTTGCACTTGTTATAGCGGCACTCGGTGCATGATAAAGTTTGAAAGAAAACTGTGCATTTTCGTTTTTAGAATTGCCTGATAATAGCCTCATTCTTTCATACGGATAGCCTACGTGGAGACCCGTTATTCAAAAGAAGAAAGGGTTTGCGATACAGTGAGCAAAAGCTCGCTTCAGTGAGTTCCAGATTTCTAGAACTTAATTTATGCAGCCTTTGTTGAGACCGGTTTCAAACATCATTTGAATTGCGCATTAGGATAATGAAACAGAATTAGTTGGGTGGCCGCAGCAAGCTTTCACTCGTTGTTTTGTAGCCCCTTTCTTCTTTTTAATCACGGGTCTTCTCGTAGGCTTAAGACCATTTCAACAAATATATTCTATACTGGAGTAATGGAAATTTCTGCGTGCATTATTACAAAGTTCTTTGTATGCAATAGATGCTGGATCTTGTAGCACAAACAGAAGAGACACTAGGACCTGTAGATATCATAGTGTGTTGTGCTGGAGTCATGTATTACACAATGATGAAGAATCTTCATGCAGATGAGTGGGAACGAACTGTCGATGTTAACTGCAAGGTAAATTTTCAGTGTCTTTGCTCGCATCTTCCTTGTGTAGATATTTGACCTTTTAAACATTTTTGACCTTTAGTTTCTTTTATGCAGAAGACTTGAATGACGAATGCATCATTAGGAATACAGCATTGTGAGCCACATGGATCTAAAAATTATTGATGTGCTGGCTTTGAGAACCAAAAATTGAAATCAAGTGTACTTCAAAGCAGAATTACTATACCATCTTGGTTTGCTACATCCAAGATACATTTCGTATCGTAACTTGAATTTGTTTTCTCTGCTGTTTATAAGGAAGGTAATCTTTATTGCTAGTCATGTATGTTTGTTCCAGTGGACGGAAGTAATGTTGGAATACTACGGAAAAACTAGTTCGAATAAACACCCAGTCATAAAATTCTGTTTCAAATAGTTTCAAAGTTGTATGGCAGGCTATTTCTCTTTTACTGTAAATAGGACAAGATTCTCTTTTTCAACTGAATATTCTGACTACAAAGGAGACCTTTGCCTATGTTGCGGAATGTCTTTTACGTTCTCCGTTGCAAAAGTAAAGCGATGTATCATTTCAAGATCATCTGCTTATGTTTGCCTCCTGACTAATAGAAAACTCTAATACTCGTCTCTAATACAAGTTGCAAACTTGTTCGTTATAACGTGACATACAACCCTTTTTCTTTCACTGTCTTCATTTTTCTAGGGTGTGCTCAACAGCATTAATTCAGTTCTACCTGGAATGTTGCAACGAAAAACAGGACACATCATTGTTATGTCATCTGATGCTGGCAGAAAGGTATATTATCTTTGTCAGTCATGTAAAGTAGTGCAACGCAGAAACCTCTGACCTGTTTGTTGATAAGGCTTTCACCTTTATCGACGATGGAGGAAGTTAAGCCTATTAGCCAATTCCGAAGATATTTGCTTTGTCTACCAATGTATGTCCAACTTAGGAAAGGACTTAGAAGGCCAAATTTAGGTTTCTTAACAGCAAATTTTATCATAAAGTCTTAAGACCTCCGATAGATACTGGTCATGTTTTATCACAGGAGATACCGAATACATACCGGGTAAGTCTAGACAGTTAATACGTTTCGCTAGCTGTAGTAAAATGTTTTTGCATGGCCTATATTCAAAATTGAAATGTCATTTTATCATTCAAAGGATACCTCAGATGTGATAATTTTGTCAGGTAAAAATTACTCTTCATCTAGACCCATAACTTAAGCAAATGCTAGCAGGACGTTTGTATGGAAACGAAAATTCAACGCTCGATTGTGGTCCAATTTACTGGCGATTGAAATCTAGATTCAATACAAATTTCAGTTTCAGAAATAGAATTAGGATTTCATTGGATCTTAAATCATGGACCAGGATCGAATGTGGAATTCCCGTTTCCAAAAAATCCTTGTGCCAAATTTTTTCTAATTTCTGGCTCTAATTGATGAATAATTTTATTAAGCAAAAATTTTTTATCTAAGTTACCTTATGACTTTGACTGATAATTTAACATCTCAGTTTTGAATATTAGCCACATACTCTTTATTCTACAGTCCCGCCAAACGAATTGACATCTTTTGACTCATCTCGTAGATAGCTGTGCGTTCGAGGCTTTATTGCTCAAGGTCCTTCCTTTAATCGTAGTCTTCAAACCGTCGCTTGTCTTTCTTTATTCAACAAAAAGGTATCTTTGAGCACTTTCCAGTGGTTAATGCACACAATAGCCTCGTCTAAAGTGTAACTAAAGTTTTGGCATTGCATTGCATTATGTAAAGATTTATGATTTCTGAAAATATGATTAGATTCCGATTCACATAATATCTTGATCGTAAAGTGGCTTAAAAGGGACTAAAAATTTTCTCGAACTGGACTTGCTACAAGTCTCTCTCGCGGAAAAGACAAGAGAAGGAAAAAAAGCGAGAGGGACTTGTAATATTTGGCATGCTCATTAATATTCATGAGCTATCGAGCCTTGCTTCCATTTTCAAAATGACGGCGTTGTTGTCAACTGTTTCATCCAAGCTTGAGTCGGCCGTTGTCAAAGAACATCGCAGAGCCTCGCTCTGTTGTATCATTGTCCTTTCTAAGCATATGATTGGATATTGGTTTTTTGTAAAAGGGTGCCGACTGGACAGAATCCTGTCCAGCCAAAGACCCAAGCTACCAAGTATTACAAGTCTCTCTCGCTTCTATTCCGTCTCCCGTTTTTGTCGCGAGAGAGACTTGTAGCAAGTCCAGATCTAATCGTAAGGGATCTGCTCATCCAGAATGATATAAAAGAGCATATCATCTCCCTCGAGAGTTACAAAGACTTTATTTTCAAAACAAATAGGAAAGTTTCCGACCACATTTCAATAGATGTGCGGACGAAATCTTGTGAAAAATGATATGATTGTATGTATGTATTTAAAATTTCGCCATACAACAGAAAAAAGGATTAAAAGAGCAAAAAAATTATGGAGAAAAAGAATCTAATTACAAATGTACGTCATCAGAAAAATCAAAAAGTTGAAATTTGGTTTAAGAATACCCCCAGTTTAAGACGGCAGGGATGGCATTAAAAGGTCAGTGCAACCTTGTTTCCATAATGGTCCTGCCAGAGGTGTCCATGAAAGAAAAGTTTTCACGAAAGAACAGATGAACAATGTTTATTACTCAAAAGCTGACAGTAGTGCTTCTATTTTTTAAATTGTTGATGGATAGTTCTGTCACAGCTTTTAGCAATTTAATAATATAGATATAAGAGATTTCTCGATTTTGAAGATGAGCAAAAAAAACTGTTTCCTTGATCTTACGCAGGAAGCTGTTGACACTCTGAGAAGATTTTAGGCCAGACGGTAAACCGTTCCAAATTTAGGGTCCTAGATAGGAGAGAGGTACTTTCTGTACTGTTCTTTGGAGGAACTTTGTTCACGATGTGATCACATATAATGGCTGTTTTCCTGGTATTTTGAAACAAAGAGACTTTCTTAGGCCAAGTACGACAACAAAAACTTGTTGGTTAGCTCATATTTCAATCATAGATTAAGCTGGCAAATCCATGTAATGATCAGTTAGAAAGTTGACAAGTCCATGTTACGATTAATAGTAAAAAAGTGACGAAGATATTTTCATGAAACAAATCTACCGATTTTTTCAATGTTGACCCGGTGGCTCAAAAAATGTCCCCCCATTTGAAAAGTAATTGCAGCAAAAGTAGTTGCACGATAACTTTAGGAATAGCTCTTTCTGATAGCTAAAGATTGAAGTATGTTTGATATTTGTGATAATTTTCAGCGCAGTGGTCTCTTTTGACATCCAAAAGATTTAAGAATTCAGTCTTAAAGAAATGCCGGAACATAGTCGCGTGATCAAATCGCGTGATCAAATCTTCCCAGTCGTCTGAAATCTATTCTAAATCTTTTTGAGAAATGGAATGACTACTAAACTGATGAACTGAAACTGAAACGGAAACTGACATTGGTATCTTATTTATTGCTTTGAACAAGGGTTGTTGACAGTGATGAAACTTACAGGCATACATTTCCTTTCTGTCAAGATGCCTTTGATGATTCGTTTTAGGCCATTTTCGAGATGTCGTGCAACACTAAGTTCTTGAATCTTTCTGACTTACCACGGGAATACTATCTTGAACATTACGAAAGAATACGAAGAATACCTCGATCTTTCATCCATTAAAAAAAGTAGATTTGATGATTAAGGTGCAAGTACATTTGCTGCAACGACTTTTTGAACACGGTGACATTTTTTAGTCTGCCAGTATAGAAACAGGAAGAAGTTTAACACTGCTTGAATGTCTCGGCTATTATGCAGAAATCAGTCCAGTCCAATTTATCCTTGAGTACATGAATTTTCAAATGGCTCACCTGGAATGGTTACTAAAAGTACGCAAGCCCTCTTCGTTACATGCCCCCTTCTCCTATTTACAAAGTACCTCAGTTGGTACGTTACAAAATGTTTCTTGAAGATAACAGCGATAGTTTCGTATGACAATGATATAGCACCTGATTTCTTATGTTAACAGGTATTTCCAGGACTCTCCGTCTACTCTGGATCGAAATTTTTTGTTGAGGCTGTTTCACAAGGACTTCGACTAGAAACTGCTGACTCAGGAATTAAAGTAACAACGATCCAACCAGGTATTGCCGTTTAGTCCGACTTTATATCAATTTAGTCAGCATTTCTTCCTGATACGTTTTGATTCAGTTGAATTTACGAAGTTACCAGGAGACCCAACAAGACTGTAACTATTTGAGAACTCTTTAAAATTTGAATAAGTTCTGTTATTTTGTTTCAAAGATCAAAGAATTTAATTAGATATCCGTTAATTCATGTTTGGAAAGAGAAGACAATGTTATGCACGGAATCATACCTAAGATTGAATTGGTCTCGATACAAATGTACGTAAAAGAAATTATTCTTGTCGGTCATAAAATCAAATTTTGATGCTTTTGAAAAATTGCATGTTTTCGAGAATTACGTTAAGACAACATCTATTCAGGGATCCAGTTACTGAATATGAGAAGAATGCACTTGTTACGCCATAGTCACATCAAGTTTGTACATTGTGCAAACAGGTGAATCGTAGTTTTCTATAGTTGAAATGGATAGTCACGAAGCCAAGTATTGTATGCATGACTTTAAGGGGGTCGACACGGTTAAGTTGTAGTATTTGGTGATTTTGGCATGTGCTCTATTACTTCGTAGCTAGTGAAACATGGGAATGTGGGTGTTTTCTTTAGCCCATTTTCAGCGGTCACTCAACATGCCTACGCCAATTCCCTTTAAAGGAGCCTTTGCAACAGTCATATTTTGTGAGTAAATCTTTAAAGTGGTCTCTCTGTTGTCGTCATTTCATGGTCAACGAAAGTGGCTTCCAAAACAGATTTGATCCATGCTAGATATGGTAGTTGCAAAGACCCCTTTAAGTGTTTTGGATAGTTTTGTTCTGTGTAGCATGTTTGCCATAATCATTCTGTATTTTGATGAAAAGGGTACTGCAGCTTTTCAGGAGAAATTAAGGCATTGCAAAGGATACTGTGTAGCGGAAAAAGGAGATGCTGATACCTTGTTTCAACTTCTTTGGTTTGTTCTAGGTGATGTGCGGACAGAACTTGTACAGCACACTACAGATCAGGAGGTAGGTGCACCTTCTATGTTTCTGTGGTAGTCTAGTCTTGATTATCTTGACTTTTGGTAGTCTAGCCTTCAATTATCCGGACATTTGTCTTTGCTCTCAAATTTTTAAAATAGTCTCCTTTGGAGTACTGCTTCTGTGACATGCAGAAATACCATTTTTGAGCGCTGCACATTTTGGGCCTTTTTTACAGAGTCTCTTTACTCGTATTTACCTATAAATAAGAACGCATTGCATCTTTTTGGTCGATTGTTGAAGCTTTTCGAGTGAAATGATTTCAATTATTGTTGATATAACTTTTTGATGAAAGCCGAATGTATACCACGAAGCTCATTTCCTATTTTCATGTGAGCATTTGGATGTAGTAGAATTGGTCAGAATATCTGATCAGTTTTCAGGCTTTCATTATGCCCAAGGAAGAGCATGCCAGTTTCACGTGCTTTTTAAATTTTTTTGTGCTGTAAGCGTGGAGAAATGGATTCCGTAGGTCTTCGAATGAACGCCCACCTTCGAATAAGTTCCAATCCATCAACTGTTTTAAGCATACTGACCAGCCTCAAGTAAAAGAAGAAAATTATTCTTGATGATATTTTTGATTGCTTTTAAATCAGCCCCCACCCTCGAATGGGCCCCCACCCCAAAACAATTTTTGCAAGATAAGCCCCGGGGACTTTATCTAGCCTCACTACGTAAGGACCCTCAAGTTACGCTCATCTCATTGAGTTGAATTGTTTTTGTTTTTATCTCTTCACTGAGTCCTAACCAACAGTGTAGCGTTATCAGTTCAGGCAAAGAGCGAAATTACGACATGTCTAGACTTTATTGAGGACTTACGGCAGCTATCTATGACTTGAAGTCTCCATTACCCAAGTTCCTGCGTACTCTTTTTATCCTCCCATGACACTTGTTGGGGAGATGAACCTCAGTAAGTCCGGCGAATTTGGAGTGACGTCGTTTTTGACTCTTTGGCACATGCGTAGTAGGGTTTTATGAACCGCGGGAATTTCAAAATCAAAAGTTCAGTAATGACCGTTGGGAGTAGTGGCGGCAAGATATCAGAGAGCTGCTGCCTTGGTGCAGCACACAAATGGATAAGGGGATGGTATAAAGGCTGCCTATGTATTGCTTTAGTCATCACGATCCATCAGCAGGCTTTGTTTTCATACGAACACAACGAAAATATACAGAAGTGTAAAAGCGACAAAAATGAATCAGGCCATCAGCTAATCAACCGTGATAACCTTGGCTGATAGGCATTCTGTGGGTGAGTTTACAGCAAGCATTTTGCAGCTAATTTCTCTAACATAAATTCTAGACTATGTGAAACAAGATATTTATCAATAATTTCCTAGTTTTATGAAATTCGACACCATGCGAATGTTGCTTTTGTTATTTGTTCTTTTCGAACAGTGCTTCCGCTTGGTTGGGCGGACCCTAGTAAATTACAATAGAAGTTCTTTCCTCTTGGAAACCCCATTGAATAAATCTATTCAAGGATTTAATTTAGCCTTGCCAATTGAACTGCGAAACGGAATTGTTTACAAGAACACTATCCTTCCTGTGATTTAACTGGATTGGACTGATTACAGTGAGTCAAGGCTGTCGCTGCTTCAAACAAACAATCCCAAATCTGTCACTTACTGCGCATGGACAAAACTTAAAATCAGGTTATCAGTCTGTACAATCCTACGTTCTGCGCATGCTTTCATTTAATTTTCATTTCATTTTAAAATATTTATACAGGTATAAGTTTCATATATTTATACATGTTTTTCAAACTGACCTGTTAAAAAATAACATAAAATAGAGGAAAATAGGCTAAACTAAGAACAAAAGAAATTTATATGCCTAATTTACAATATACAATGCTATAATACCTAATTTACAATAAAACATAATAAAAATGAAATAGAAAATAAAGTTACACCGCCCTCATAGTCGTTCCTTGAAAGTTTTCAGGGAGGGTGCCAATTTTGCTTCTTTTTCCAAACTTTTCCAAAGTTTTGCACCGCGATATGAAAAAGCCTTTTGGCCATTGACAGTCTTTAGTAACGGTAACCTTAGATCAGTTTCTGTTGAGCGCAAAGACCGTTCTCTATCATCTGAATATTTTGTAAATAGTTTTCTCATGTAGACTGGGGCAAGTGAATTCAAAGATTTATATGTTAGCGTGGCGGTCTCTTTTCTTATAAGATTGTTGATAGTCGGCCAGCCAAGGTTCTGAATTAGTGGAGCAGCAGAGGCATCGTATGGGCTATTTGTTACAATTCTTGCAGCCCTGTTTTGAATTTTCTGCAGGACGTTAATTTTTGAATTACTACAGCAGCCCCAAACAGAGCTACAGTAACTCAAATGGGGCTCGACAATCCCTCTGTACATTTTGTTGAGCACATCAGATGGAAGATATTTCTTAGAATACTTAATAAGTCCAAGGGCTCGATTAGCCTTGGTCTTGATAGTATCGACATGTTTGTCCCAGTTTAGTTGACTATCTACTTGAACACCTAAGTATTTTGCATTGGCAATCATTTCAATTTCCTGATCACCTATTGAAAAAGATGGTTGAGCATCAGGCTGGCTTTCTATCTTACGGATGTTTGGTCCAGAACCTATGATAAGCGACTGCGTTTTCACAACGTTCAAAGAAAGTTTGTTTGCATGCAGCCAATCTTGTAGCTTCAGAAGATCTAAATTTAAGTCATTTTGCAGGTCACCAATGCTTTTTGAAGAGAGCGAAATGGTCGTATCGTCAGCATACATGCTGACATGAGACTTTTGCAGGGAAAAGGGCAGGTCATTGATGTAGATCAGGAACAACAGTGGACCAAGACAAGAGCCTTGAGGAACTCCACAATTTATTCCCTTCACATCAGAAGAAGAGCCATTTATCCTGCAAAATTGTTTACGATTATCCAAGTACGATGTAAACCAGTCATGTTCCAGGCCAGTCACTCCATACATTTTAAGTTTTTCTAACAGGATTTCATGATCGACCGTGTCGAAGGCCTTCTTCAAGTCAATAAAAATTAGGCCAGTGTATTTTCCGTTATCTATATTCAGGTACCAATCATTGGTGCTAGCCATTAGGGCAGTAGCGACCGAGTGTAAGAGTCTAAAACCAGACTGATGCTCGTATAGTGATTTATTTGCGTCCAGGTATTCATAAAACTGATTAAAAATCAATTTTTCGAATAGTCTAGATATGAATGGAAGAATGAATGGAAGTCTAGATATGAAGAATATGAATGCTTCAAAGACTCAAGTTTTCATTGGCCAGGACTTACACGATTTTTGATTGTTTTGAACAATGCAGGCTGAGGCTCATCTCCCCAACAAACACAGGCATTTTTAGGAACTGTCTAGCCAGCAAATTACTTACCAGCCTCCCGATCACGCCTTACAAACGCTGCCCAACTTTCCAGCCGATTTTGAATTCTCCTTGCTATAAAAACACTTGTAGATGTTGACATAGGCGCCGAAACTTTTGCTTCTGTTTGCAAGCTGTGTTGTGCAGTAGCACAGCAGTGCTTTCAAATCTGGCACAAATGTTGACGAAACAATAGCGGAGAGAATTTCAGGCTAAGATCGCTTCGCAGGATGCAAATATTTTTCCACCATTACAGATCAGATTTGAATTGAAGGTGCTACTCTCTTACTTACTCAATATTTTTGTGTGGGAGAATTTGTATTCGTCGACTTAAAAAAATGGTAAAATGCAATGCGTTTCAAAAGCGATATGAGCAGTTCCGTTTCCTCTTTCAGATATTTTGTTAAATGGCCTCACCTTCAACTTTTCCTTCAATATTTATATGCTCTGTCCTGTAGGCGAAAGATCTGTATGATTTCAGTGAAAAGACACCGAAGATTTTAGAGCCAGAAGACATTGCGAATGCTGTCTTGTTTGCTGCTACGCAACCTGAGTATTGCTCTGTTAATGAAATCCTTGTTGAGCCACGTCAGGCCCCAACATAAACAAAACACATCACTTTTAAGCTCTCATAGAAATAGATATTTCATAATTATTGATTTCTGAACTTAGGTAGTGTTACAAATCGGCAGGTTTCAATTTGCATCTCACAATGTATCAATCTGCCGCCCATTTGAAATGGAAGGCATATTATGCAAACAGTTAAATAAAATGAAACCCCAATACTTATTTGTGCTTGTGTATTTATCCGGCATGAATTACAACTTGATTGAACCCTTTTGAATAGAATCCGTAAGTTATCGCCTGTATTCAAAGTGATTCAAGATTTTCAAAATGTTCCGTCTCCAAATTCATCCAACATTTGCCATGCAGAGACATCGAAACGATACGGACAGCCGAGGGGAGACTCTCTATTAGTAAGTGACCGGGGGGGGGGGGAGGAGTCAGACATTTTTTAGGTTTGTAAAACGTAGGCCATCTTACCTTTGGGTATGCTATTTGGTGCATAATCGGTATATTTGTGGGGTCACTGATGAGAAAATTTGACTAGGTGAGTCCTAAGTAGAGTTTTTCACCAAAATATTGTAGGGCAGTTACCGAAAACGCTATAAAACCTTTAGAGTTCATGTACCATAAAACTATAGGTATATTTGTGGGGTCACTGATGAGAAAATTTGACTAGATGAGTCCTAAGTAGAGTTTTTCACCAAAATATTGTAGGGCAGTTTCCGAAAACGCTATAAAACCTTTAGAGTTCATGTACCATAAAACTATAGGTATATTTGTGGGGTCACTGATGAGAAAATTTGACTAGGTGAGTCCTAAGTAGAGTTTTTCACCAAAATATTGTAGGGCAGTTACCGAAAACGCTATAAAACCTTTAGATTTCATGTACCATAAAACTATAGGTATATTTTTGGGGTTGCTGGTGAGAAAATTTGACTAGGTGAGTCCTAAGTAGAGTTTTTCACCAAAATATTGTAGGGCAGTTTCCGAAAACGCTATAAAACCTTTAGATTTCATGTACCATAAAACTATAGGTATATTTGTGGGGTTGCTGGTGAGAAAATTTGACTAGGTGAGTCCTAAGTAGAGTTTTTCACCAAAATATTGTAGGGCAGTTTCCGAAAACGCTATAAAACCTTTAGAGTTCATGTACCATAAAACTATAGGTATATTTTTAGGTCTAAAATTTCCTACATTTAGTACATCTGTTGGTTTTTCAAAAAATGTACTGTGTCTGGCCCCCAGTGACGTACCAATAGGAGTTCCCCGTGGGACAGACAGTCCTCGGTGAAATAGCCAATGCCTGATACAGAACTTGCCTAGGGATATTTACACGACGGTAGAACAATCATTTCCCATTTTCAAATCTATTTGCCATAGTCTGTTTTACGGGGCTTCATTCAGAAAGATTGTCATAGTTCTTCTGAAGTTTGATTTCCGTAAACGCAAAACTCGCGCATAAAAGCTGTGTCATTATGTTTATTTGTGGCCTTTTTTCGTCTGACGCCTATCGTGAGACAAGCTACAGTCCAGCATCCGAAAATTGAAATCTGCTTCTATGAGAAATGTTAAGAGCAATGGGAAATTTTATTCAATAAATATATCTAGAAATGCAGTAGATTCCATATAATTAATGAAATTTAAATAATTTAACTCAATGTATGAGAATTTTGTAGGTTTTAATTTTATTTGTGTCAAATTTTTTATAATCGCATTAGTTGAAATATAAAGTTGAAAAACTATAATCTTGAAGTTATGATCAAATGGTAGCAGTGCAATAACAGAATTTTTATTGAATTTCGAATAAGCACTGAAGAAGTTAGCCATCATGTCCTCAAGGCCATGCTGTTTTGGTGTGTTCTTTCTAAACTTGTTGATTGCGCATTATTCTTTGCGATATATTTATTCATTTGAAACTAACAGTTCATTTTTAGTTTGCTGTGCCCTCAAAGCAAGATTAAAATTTGTTTTTAAAAAATCAGGCTGGATTGTCTGAATGTGTAAACAGACAGGGAAGGAATAAAGTTCATCATCTTTACGTGGAACTAAGCTTTGGAATAGCCTTCCAACTGAGTCAAAGAAGGCATCCTCCTTTAATAGTTTTAAAAATTCTATTAATGGTTAACTTTTCTTTTATTGTAGATATTGTATCATTAAATTCTAAATAGGTTTTAGCGTTATGGTTTTTATTATGTAGGTTTAATTTTTCTGTATATTGTAATTAGAAATTTTTATTGAAAGGTCCCTTGAAAATCAATTGTCATTGAAGGGCAACCCTCCCTAAATGAACAAAAAAAGCACTAGCCCATCTTTGAAAAAATGTGGCCCAAAAAAAGGAGAAAACACAAGAACAGAATACTACAATGAAATAAATATGGTCTCCATCTCCAAAAATAAAGCGTTTATCTACGGATGTACTGAAAAGGTATATAATTCATATGCTTTAAATGGTTCAGTAAAGCAATTTTAAGATTTTGCATGAACTAATATTCCAAAATTGTGCTTGAGTTAATCTAATATTCCAATCAGTTTTTCTAATAAATTTTGTTGTTCGTAGTGTTTAACCTATAACCCCTGAATTATACTTTAGGTAGTTCATTCTTTACAGTCCTCGTCCGGAACTTCACAAATGTCCTCATTGTTGAATCTTGCGTATGTGATCTCTGGTTTTGGATTCATGTTCCTTGGATAGTGAATTGTTATGCCAAAGTCGAATTCTGTCCCCTCTTTTAGCTGTGCGTTATACTGATGGTTTCTCAGCACAAAATACCTGCCGTCACTTGCAACGATTTTATCAGCTTGGAAAACGTCGAACGTGGTTATTTTCTGGTCGTAGTATACTGTGACATTCCACCCATTCACACTGCGCTTGATAGGTATCTTCAAATAGCCGCGTACACCGTCAGGCCATGTGTCGACTGGGCGAAATAAAACCTTGCAATCTGGCAATGGAGCTGGTGTAGGTGGTACTTTGCTGCACCCACTTAACCATTCTGCACCAAGCGGAAGCGATGTTCTCCCCTGAGCAGCGGCACTGGACTCACACTCGAATCCTTCAAATTTGATTTCGGTGATTTGCGGTTTCGGGTCAAGTGTTCTGTGATAATGGACCGTGAATGTTAGCTTCAGCTTAGCCCCTTTGGCTAGCCTAGAATTATGTTGCTTGTTGACCAAGGAGAAACTGTTTCCTGACTTCTTTGCTCCCAAGATATCTGCATCAGCTATATCGAGTGTTGTAACATTCTGATCAAATTTAACCAACACTTTCCAGCCGGACATGTCTTTAGCCACGGGAAGGGTCATCTCTGCAGTAAATCCATCAGGAAAGCGGACCGCGTATTTCAGGTTGTCCTCGCATGACTTCTTGCTGCTTGGAGCGATTGCTTCTGGAAGTCTAACTCCCTTATATCGGTTGTAAAGGATCTCTCTATACTTCTCGTTTGCACAAATATACCCTGCAGGGTCGAATATGATAGCAACAAGATTTGTCCAAGTTTGTCCCCGCTTGTAATGAATGGTCATATCAAATGTGAATGTTGTGCCTGCTTTTAGTTTCCCATTGTAATCTTTACTCTTTACTGTGAATTCAGTGTTGTTTACTTTCGACTGAAGGTCGCCTTGAGGGAAATCAAGAACTTGGATATTTTTGTTAAATATCAATAACATTTTCCAAGAGTTCGTAGCATTATTCACTGGGACAGTCACCTTTGCTCGATATCCATCAGGCCAGATTGAAATCTTTTGAATCAGCGAATTGCAGTTTGGTAGCTGTCTTGCTAATAGACAATCGACCGGTTCGCCACCTCCTGGTGTCGTAGTTTCCTTCGGTTCACAAACGAACTCTCCAAATCGCATTCGTTGTATCTTAGGTCGTGGTATCATGCTCCTTGGATGATGCATTGTGCATTCAAGCGTAAAAGTGGTCGAAGCCTGAAGTCTTCCGTTGTGTCTGAGGCTCGTAATGTTGATTTGCGACCCTGACTTTTTATTTCCTTCAATGTCACCGTGTGGGGTATCAAACACAGTAAGTGGCTTGTCAAGTTCTATTTCAAGCTTCCAGCTATTTGAATTCTTGAGAACCGGCAACGACAACCGTGCTCTGTACCCATCTGGAAACGAGTCAATCACCTTGATGTACCCATCGCATTCAACAGCATGAGAAACTTGGGCCAACGCTGCAAGGCAGAAAAGAAGGCAAACAACCAGGAATTTCATGCCGATTTTAGAGGCTCGCAAGGTCGTTGCAATTGCTGGTCGACGATATTGTCTGATTCTAAACTTCGTCTGGTGAGCATATTTATCACTTAGCCCAAACAGTGTTTTTTCTCACTTGTGTTTACGTATGCCATCATTATTAGCATTCAGTCTACAAACAATTTCTTATCTCATTGCGTTGTTCCATTATGTAGGATGACCAGCTAAATAAGCACTGACATTATTTAGATAGGAAATTCGGTCTCTGGGGTAACACAGCTACTTAAATTTGTATTGCAGTACGACCTAGTTTGTTCTTAAGACATTATAGCTGGCCACATAAAACTATAGTTACATCTTTCCTTTTTTATCAGAAGCATACAAAGTGAGCGACATTTACATGAAGCTGATAAATTTCCCTTTGACTTAATCTTCGTGCCGTTTGGATGAATGAGCTCCCGTTTTCATGACTCCGGCACAACTTTTAGTAAATACCTTAGACATTAAGCAGTAATGTGGAAATCAGCCAAAGTAAATGATCACATTTTTCATACTTTGAGGGTAAGAAAAGCGATATTATCTTGAGACGAAGGCAACGCGAAATTTTGCCAGAAGAATACTTTAAACATGAGAAAATTTTACATGCAGAATTTCAGATGCCGGTAAGTTTCAAAGCTGAGGGCCTAGAGTGAAATTTTGTACCTTTCTTCGAATTTTACTTGTATCATATGAAAGGGGTCGTATTGAGACACCATCGCACTAACTCCTAGAAAAATCAAAGATTTGAGTTCAGTTTGAGAGCTGACGGCAGACTATAAAAGGCGTAAAGGGAATCGTTGCGCCGGGAATCACTTCGCATTTTGGCGTAAATTCGAACCAAACGAAAACTTTTTCAAATGCAATTTCCTTATCAAGGGAATCTACCCTCTTGAAGAAATGAACATGGAAATATTCGAATAATATTTCATGCAATCAGCAATTCCTCGGTGAATAGAACACTGAACAAAAATGGTGTCTGCACATTTTAATGAAATCCGGACGGACCTATCTGATGGAATTGTCTGTAAAGTTGGTCAAACAAATTTTCGCACAAACGAGAGTTTAAAGCTTTACATATTGTAGGCCAGTCACATGAAAGTATTAAGACATTGTGAAATTCATTTTGTGAAAATCTGTAAAAGTAGTATCATCATCATCGGCAAAATTACACTTTTATCGAAACAGCAATAGACTTTTAGCTACTCTACGAAAGAGCCTGGATCGAGCGATATTTTTATACAATTTTATGCGCGAAGTTCGATAGAGTGGGGTTAGAGCTTCGATCTCAATTGTAAACATTCGAAAATTCTACGAAATTTGATAAAATATCGTTCGATCCACATTCGTTCTCAGAATAGCTAAAAGGTCTATTACATACTGTTCGAAAATGCTTATCACCACAGGAAAACGTGTCAGCGTTATCGACAGAACACAATACAGATGGTTGTGATAGGGAAAGTGGAATGATTAATCATTTGAAAGTTTGTTTTGCCTAAAGTCCTTCCAAGAAGGTTGTGCCTACAGAACTCTCGAAGGTAAGTGGGGAAAAGATCCCATTTTTGAGTTCATTGATTCTGAACCTTTTTCCGACTCCGCTTTTTTCATACTAATCTTTTATCTTATAAGCAACATGTGCCATAGTTTCAATTTTGAATCAATATTCCTAAGTGTACTTGGAGAGTAGTGATGTCGTATCGTTTTCCCTAGGGGGGGGGATACTTGGCCTACATACGGGGACCTGCCGCTGGAAAATCTAAAATGCTACCCTGTCCCGGAGTCAAATTCCCGAAAATGATACCTGTCCCGGAGTAAAATTTTCTTAAACAATACCTTGTCCTTTAGTTTCCTTGGACAAAGTTGTGCTCTGCAAGGAAATTTGTACGAAATCTATCGAAAATTGTGGAAATATTGCCATTAAAGCGACTTGAATCACATTCGCAGAGTGCAAATGGCCTAAAACGACCTTTCTGAGTCAAAAATGAAAAGTATGGACCCATTCATGGAGCCGATTTGTACAAAAATGATACCCTGTCCCGGAGTCTGAATCCTGAAAATGATACCCTGTTCAGCGGCACGTCCCCGTACGGAAAAATATATGAGTACCTCCCCCGGGATCGTTTTGTTTCCATTTTTAGTTGAAAGGGGCTACTTTTTTTGAGACACCCGGTGTGCTCAGCGACTTCGTAGTGGTTTGCCAGTCACTCTCATCGCGATGTGCTCATCTGGTTCTTTGAGAGTACTAAATTTTTACACACGTATGAGCAACGAAAAATCTGACCCAATACTTGAAGGTGCTCATAAATTTGAACGTTTAAACTTTGTCAGTGGTTTCTTAGAGACTTAATAGATTTCTTGATGTTTGCATCTTGTGACCTAGTGAACATTTCGCAACTATATTTTTAAAGCCTTTCTGAAAAGTATCCAAGTGCTTCCGGAATAATAAATACAGAAAAAGGCGCAAATATAATGAATCTATGCTGCGGATATATCTAATCAATGAACAAAGTTTCTCAAAGTTGTTTTATTCTAGTCTGATTGGCCTATTGCCTACTGAGTGTTTCTAACACATTTTCGCTTGAACTTCATTTCAACAAAATTCATCATGAAACCAGGCTTACAAGTTAATCGGTGAAGATCTTTTTGAAATGATGGTTCAAATCATTCATGCACATATCTACAATAAAGATTGTGCCATCGCGAAAGAGAACAATGATTGTGCTATTGCTGGTAACTTGTAAAAGATTTCTGGTGGTTAAATTCAAAATGTTATCTGGAGATCTGTGCTTTTCCTTGCCGAGATTCGTGAAATTGATTTTTTTATGGTAAAGTTTCTAAGACAACGATAAGGGATACATAGAAATTGTATTCAATAGTAAAACTGTTTTTCGTTGTTCGAAGTTGAGCTAGTTGTGGATTTACTGGAATTTGTTTTAAAAACAAGAACAGTGGTTGCCAAGTATACTTTAGGGTGTTGGTTGAGTTGCTTTTCTGCTTTTCAATTTGCTGCTAAATAAAAAGTGTTTTGAATACGGAGAGGTTCTTATCATTCCTCAAAAAGAGTTTAAAATTTGAGGGGCATATTGTTATAACATGTCTAACAATTGCATAGGCAAGCTGTAGAAACTGAGGAACTTATTTTGAAATTAATAACTGTTGAATGGACTCATTTTTGCATTTCATTGTTCTCTTGTCAATGTTTTTGACAAGGGTGCCAGAGGCACTGAAGCAGTATGGGCAGCTGCCCCCGTAGCCCTGGTGGTACGGGGGGCAGCTATTGCCCTTTAAAAAAAAACTGGACTGTAAAAAGCAGTCCAAAAGACGGTGTAAAAGGTCCAAAAGACGGTGTGCAAATGCTAGGTGAGTAAAAAAAAACGTGTGGCGTTTGAAAGGCCGCTATTTCCTGAGTATATAAGCAATGATATTTTGAAATAACTGATTGAATAGCTAACATATGCAATTATTTAAGAAATTTTCATGGCTACAATCGGCCACTCCGTTCAGATTCTGTAAGCGATTTCTAAAATGAATCCATGTGAGAACCATACCGTGCTAAAATTACAAGCAAGGATTCCTGATGTGTTTACCTCATAGGGATGACTTTCAGCACGCTTTAGCACGTACTTTTAGACTGATTACGATGGGTCCCAAGAATCGCTATCCAAAACGAGACTAGTACACCAAACCGAGACCGCTCATCTTGGGACTCATAGACACATAATATTGCGCTAGCGTCCAGCAGTCTTTCAATGGCGATAACTACGGCTATATAGTCATAACGTACTTTCCCCTTGGCGAGTTGAAAAGTCTTCCCCTAGTGTGAATAACTTATTCAGGGGGATTCTATTCTCCCATGGAGACAGAATACATGAACACATCCAAGAGTCATTATTGCTAGGAAGGAGAACAAAAGGAAATCTTGCTTGGCGTTTTCAATCGTTTTTGCAGTTTTCAAAAGGGGCTTTCTGCAGCAAATCTCCTATTTTGACGGGAAGGAATGACCGATTGAAGCCGGGTAAATTACTGAACCTAATTTGAATTCATTGCTTTTATATTCAAGGAGGAGGATTCTTTCAAACGCCGGGCGTTTTTATTGATTCGCCCGGTTGAAAACTGCGATTGATAGATAACTATTACAGAAGTATCGAAGCATCCAATTTTGGTTTCGGTGAAAGTAGAATTGAGGTAGACGAAGTTGATGCACTTATCCATGGTGAAAAATCTATTTTAGCCTAAGGGCAAATATATGATTGGGTGGAGTATTCTCAGATAATCAAGAGGGCGTGTCCTCAAAAATTGTCCTCAGGGTTTGCCCTGCGACCCCTCCTTTTAAGACTCCACCAGTCTATTGCCATGGCCACGTCACTGCCTTCCTTGTCATTTAATTTTCTTGCACACCAAAATCCTAACTTCACAAAGGTACTCTTCTCCATCCTTTCATTGCTACTTGTAGCCTGTGACAAGTAACATTTCTAAGAAGATTGTGTCGTTTGTCAGCTCCTGTTTTGCAGTGCCCTTTTTGGACGGGCTGCCCCCTCCATCCAGCGCCTCTGGTTCTTGATAACTTTAGCCATAATTCGGGCACGCTGCAACTTCTAGCTTTGAGAAAATCACATTTGGCCTAAACGGCGGTAACCATAAATCATCAGAGCAGTTGCTAGGATAGTCCCAAGTAAAGTCAACTCATAGAGAACAGTTCCAGTAAAGTAGAACTTCTCTATCAGTTCAGGTACTGCTGTGTCTTTGCAGTATGATTCAGAACTAAGCAATCACAAAAGAACAGAATGTTTGGCATCTTTGTGCAATGATGAGCATAAATACAAGCAATACCCAATAAGCTTTTTCTAGACTTTTTGCTCCTTGCAAGTGCAAACTTTCAAAGGGAGTACAAAGACCATAAGCCTTTGCCATCGTTTGTTTTTTGTTTTTGTGAATTTCGTACAGTCAGTTATTCTGAAAGCTGTGCAGAGCCGGTCATTGACTTTACACTAACTTTATGCAAACCCTGAAATTTGGGAAATTTTAGAGTTTGGTTTTGCTGAAATCGCAAAGCAATTGTCTGCCGAAAAAAACTCTTCTTTACCTTCGCGAAATCCCATCATTTTGAGAAAGCAATCAAATGTTTTGGCAAAAGTCTGCTTTCAGAATTCAAAGGAGAACACCAGCAGATGCTGCGATATCAACATTGGAATTTTTCAAAATCCATAAGGTTTGTAGACTTAATACCGTTGACAACCAACGGATAAATACGCCGTAGCAGTTGCTGCTAACCAATACGCTGTGGCTGTGATTAATCAGCAAACTGCGTAGGAATAAGAAACGGATTGCGAAGGATAACAAAAGCCTCTGCGTTGTCCAGGTCCTCCATCCAAACAAAATAAATATTGTTTAATGTGCTTTCTTTCTATCAGCAGCAATGCTTATATCTTGGAATTCCACGCTAAGTGAATGTAAAGAAAGCACGAGGAGTGGAAAAATCAAAACAGTGAACGGTGGTTCATTCTTTATGTTGCAAGCGGCTTTCTATGGTGTGCACAAGAATAAGGAAGTCAATAATCGTTTTAAAGAAACACTGTTACGTTTTGGTCTCGCAAATTTGTATAAATCAGTATGAAGATAGAACAAAGGGTGGAAAAATCAAAACAGTAAAAGGTCAATACTTCTTTATATTGGAGAACCCCTTCCATGGTGTGCACGAAAATATGGAATTCAATATTCATTTCAAAGAAACACTGTTCCCTTTGGTCTCGCAACTTTATATAAACCAGCATTTAGTAGTGTCTATTTCAGTTGCATTTCGAGATTTTTCAATCAGCTCTCATTAGCAAGATGAAGTCGATGATTGCTGTACTACTACTTGCAGTTCTTCAATGCTCCAACGCAGCATGCCCTGATAAATGTGCAGTGACACTTTTGAGCAGATTTCCAGAAGTTGGTTATCGTGCAAGTATTAATTTGAAGGCACCGGCTTGGTACAAGCCAAAGAGGCCATTTTTGATTACCCTCGTATTCGATGGTGACTTGAAAATGATTGAGAACTTGCATATTCCTGGTGGCAGTTTGAGACCAAAACTGTCTAATATAACGAAGAATCAAGTGAAACTTCGATTCCGCCCTGATCAAGCTATTCGAAAAGGATCGCAGGTAAATTAAGACAATTCTGAAATAGACTTTAACACAAAGTAGTATTCAATTCGAGGTAAAGCCTGCATTCCCAAAAGGAAGTGAATTTCATTGCTGCAAGCAAGGCCGCTACTCTGTCTCCAAAAATAGACATGGCTAATTTCGTGGGTTGCCGTTAGAGATGCACGCCGTTGGATCACTCCAAAGTGAGGCGAGACCGGCAACTCACTATTTCAATAGATTGCGGCGATTTTGTGTATAGGTCTCTTAATTGATTTGAAAAAAAGAACTCAATCAAATGATAGCACTTTTTTCTGAATTCGAATGACTTCTGTTTTGCTGATCATAGACTAAAATCTTTCAAATCTTTAGCAGGGTAGATCTAAAATTGTATCACATTTTTATATAAATTGTATGACTCAAAAGTAACGCTGTGTAATTTGCTGTAAATCTGCCAAAGCAATTTTTTGATATCTTGATTAGCTTCATAATGGTAGCGTGCTGATTATTATTGCAAAAAAAATTATCGACAATTTTGAAAAAATTAAAATCACAGTAATCCTTAAGTTACTTGGAGAAATTGATACAATCTTCAAGAATACCTTAGTTTTTGAAGTCTACCTTATGCTGGCTAGCAGAAATCTTTATCTCCCCTAGTTCAGGATTTAGAAATTTGATAACGTCACGGCCTCCAATCGATCAAAGGCAGTCTGTCACGTCTCTGATTGGCCACGACGAAGTCAGAGCTCAACACAGCGGATTTCTTTGTCAGTCTGTGTATTTGAAACAAAGGAGGGCTAATCTTCTTGAATTTCTACGGCCATAGAAAGTTAGAGGATTAGCAGCCATTCAAATTTCCGATTCTTTGTATTGTCCAAATCACCCAATCAAATGCGTGACAGACTGCCTTTAATGTCTCCATTTTAGAACCAACCAAGACGTCAAAAAATTGCAACTGGAGAATTACAGCAAATTAACCAGCGTTTCTTTGAAACACTTTAGTTTATTGAAAAACGTAACAGGATTTACACCCACCATGTTAAAGATTTTGAGCTCTATGCTACTTTATTGAGCCATTGCTCTACACCTAAAATGCCATCGATGTTTATCATCAGTTGAAAGTGAAACTCGGTTTCCTATCAATGCTTTCCCATCCTCCATAACGTCGTGAGAACATCGAGTCCCTTATCGTTGTGAAACATAAGATTTCTCCACAAGCTTCCAAGGATCTACTTCACTACATCTATACATTGTGATTAGGATTTTAGTTTTGATTTTAGTTTACTGTATTTTACTTTGTGAACCAGGCTGTAAACAAGCTTTTAAACTTAGCCCTGTCATTCACGTTAAAGAATTTTATACATACATACATACGTACATACATACATACATACATACATACATACATACATACATACATACATACATACATACATACATACATACATACATACATACATACGTACATACATACATACATACATACATACATACATACATTCATACATACATACATACATACATACATACATACATACACTATGTCAGTTTTTCAAACACTAGACGAAAGTATCTACATGGTGTCTCAAAAAATTGTTCGACGCTTGATTAAATACTAAAAAATGACGATACGCTGAATGGACTTTTGGTCATATGAAGTTTTTTCTAAGATTTTAAATCAATTTTTGACAAAAGAATCTTACAAAGCTGCTAAAAATTCATGGAATTATAACCCTTTGAATTTCAAGTTTGTACGAGAACTTAAACCAGAGGCCTCGAAATGGCGTTTTTGAAAAAAATCTCATAGACCATCGTTTCTGCTATTTCTTAATTACTTCAGGGTGAACCAAATAGGATTTGAACAGGTTTTTGATTAGCTAACTTTCAAGCATATGGATGCTTTGAGGAAACAGATTCAATCTCTCGTTGATTGTGTTTTGAACCACTTTTTTTGGACATATGCAATGTTAAGCAAATTTTGACAATGATCGCCAGGACTAAATGAAGTCCTATATGGTTTGCTCTGATATCAAGGAAACGCATGACATTAGACAAGCTCCTTCTACCTCAGTCTTCGAGATATTTTGCATTACAGGTAATCTGGGGCTCTCTGGTTTCAACTAACACATATTTTTTGATCTTTGAAAGCTTAAAACTCAGTGAATTTTCAACCGATTTGAAAGATCCTGGTCTCTAGAATTATCTCATAATCTTAGAGTTATAATCTTAGAGTCATAATCTAGAATTATCTCATAATCTCATAATCTTCCCATGAGTCTGTTCATTTATCGTTATTTTTCAATATTTAAGCAAACGTCGAACAACTTTTTGAGACACCCTGTATTATGTAGTTTGGAGAAGATAAAGTGCAAGAAGGAAAAGCGACGATGCTTCAGCTGCAAATGACATAAAAGGAAATGCAATGTAACAACAAACTTAAGCTCTTCTCATTGCGTGTAGTGCAGTTGTACAAATATATGCAAAGATACGTTAGGCATAGTAGAATGTAATCACTTTCATACAAATTGAATGGAGCATAAATAAAGCCCTGTTTCATTCTTCATGAACGTAAATCACGCTTCTTATAATGTGACAAGAACTTTTCTCTCATTGGTTGATGTTATTTGACGATTCTTAATTTTGCTCATTTTCTGTATTAACTAGAAAGCTTGTGAATTTCTTCTCGTTAATGGTAATTGTCCACCAAACAATGATGCAAAACAATGTTCGATATAAATGTTCATTAGGAATTTGAAAATTCCCATTAGCCCTTACCCCCTGTTCTAGGCAACCATCTATTCTAGACCCAAAATAATTGCTAAGTTTCAAAAAAGAGCATTTAAAAACACATACGAAATAAGACAAGGGATGTAGTATACATAGCTTGCTTTGTAATGTTTGAGAGCAGAAGTAAGATGCTTGCTGGAGCAAATGAATTCTTTCACATTCCCAAGATCGAAAAATGACTAAAAACATCCTTTTATTTCTCAGGTTAAGATCGAATATCTCATTCGAGACAAAGCAATGCCTGCAAATCTTGTTGAAGTCAAATTTTGGAAGAGAGTTGCCTGTTCAAGCAAACCATGTGATCCAAATGCAACAACGCCCGTTCCCCCATCTACTGCCGCACCCAAACCTACAATGTTCCCTACATGCAGAGGCACTCTCAAGGTTACCCAAACTGGCCCATCTTTCTTCAAAGGGGTCTTGTCCGTGCCAGTGCTGAAAGCAATGAGTGGATGGAAACTCGAGCTACTGTTCGACAAGATGGTCAGAATCAGCAATTTCCCAGCCAAACTTGTTGAAAAAAGACAAAGGAGGTACTTTGTACTTGAAAACCTGCCTGCCGACAAAGACATCGACGCTGGCACCTTCAAGTTCTTGATTTTGGTGCATTTCAATCCTAACTTATTCAAAAGACCACAGCTGGCTATGATTAAATTGGGCTCTTATGAATGTAGGATGAAAGATAATGTTAAGATCCCTCCAACAAGACCACCTGGAACAAAGCCATCAAAAAAGCCACCGACGAAGGGACCCGGTCCTAAGAGTACTAAGAAGCCAGCACCAAAGCCTGAAACTGAAGAACCAGCGACTGTGGGACCGGTGACCGAGAAACCAGTAACTGAAGGGCCAGGAAGCAAGGAACCAACCGGAGGACCAACCACTAGTGCTTGATATGAAGCTATTGGAAGGATTATCAATCTCCTGAAAATTTTTTCATATGACTTTATAGTTATTCTTTGAAATCTTAGATGTTCTTAATTGCATTTTATTTCATGGAGAAGTGACTTATTTCAACCCTTCAACATAGTCAAAGATCAAAATTCATCCTTACAATGATTTTGCTGTCTCCTGATGAAAAATGGTTGGACTTTTAAGACTTAAAAGTTGCACAAATAGTACCTGGTTGCTGCTGTGCCCCACGTTGATAGTAATCTCTGAGTTCAAATGATGAGTATTAAAGTTTTCGTAAACGTTTGGTCCTCTCGATATTCATAAGGCTCTTCAATAAGATAATCGTTTTGTGTCTACCTACTGAACTTTAGCATCTTTCTACAGAGTGTCCTAAATTTGCTTGATGTTTGTTTGATAAGATATTACAAAATGACAATGAAATCGACAGGCCCATTGGAAGATAAACCGAACCCTAAGATTTTGAAGTAATTCTAGGCACCGCATTTTTTCAAATCGGTAGAAAATTCAGTAAGTTACGATCTTCAAAGATTAAATTCATGCGACAGCTAAAACAAGGGACCTCAAGATGCTTTGTAAAGCAAAGAAGCTCCAAAATCGAAGTAAAAGAGGCTATCCAATTTCATATCCCTCACATCAGAGTGAAGCAAAAAGGACTTCCAATGAACTTTAACTTATAGTTAAAACTTGTTCAAGGCTGCGTGTATCCAAGAAACAGTAATTGAAAGCATCATCGACGAAAGACTGGATCTTTTTCAAACTTTGCTCAACAGATTTTCTTAAAGCATACACGATTGAGAGTTACGTTTTCAAATCTTTTCAAATCCCACTTTGCTTGCTCTAATACGATCAAGAAACGATTGCCTAGGCTATTTTTACAACAAACACTATTTTTAGGGTTCTGGTTGCACAAAAACTGAACTTCCGAAAAGCTTGTAACTGCGTGAATATTCTACGGATTCTGGTGTCTAAAGTCAATTAATGATTCAAGGAATCGGTTATTTTTCATCATGGAGCCCCTTCAGTACATTGTTTTCTAAAATATTTAGTCGACGTTAAACAATCTATTTGGGACACCCTGTACAGCACGTGCAGAAAAATCACAAGATTTTATGATAAATGCTACAGTTAAAGTTGAATCATGTGTGTGAAATGAAATACGATAAAGTATGCATTGTTGATATACAGTATTACATTGGCTCTACGTCGGCTTAGAACTAAATTTCATGTCATCAGTACATTTTGCAATATTATTTGAGTCTAAATCGATGAGTTGAATAAAACATTCACCAAGTTTGGTAAGACTGAGGTGAAATTGATCAACAACTTCCTTCATTTTGGAGGTATCTCAGAGCAGCAACAGCTGATTGGAAACCAGCGTTGTAGTCACAGGCAACCTCGTTCTTGATGTAATCTTTTCTGTCATCAACATAGTTGTCACTGATATCTGGACCACCGACAAGTGCACCATACAACACTTGGGGATTAGCACTGGGACTATTGAAGTTGTTCCAGTCACAAGTTGCAGGGACATCTGGGCATGAGCTTGAACTATGATGGGGCTTTGTAGGTGGATTCTTTCCAAAGCCGACAACATAACTGCGACCAGAGTCACCAAGGATATAATGGATCTGAGAGCGGGCAAAATTCCTGTAGTCATCTATTCTGATGCCAAGATCGGCTGCCATGAGGCAAATGAAAGCAACGTTTGCAGCATGTCTGTTGGAGCCCCATTGGCTGATGAACAAAAGTCCCTTGGGTGTCCTGCGTTTTGCAAGCATTGCGTCGCAAAATGCCCGTGAATGTCTTTTATACTTATCTTCTTTTGTCATTTGTGCCATCAGAACTTGAACACCAGCGTTCTTGTCGTCCCATGAGAATTCTTGAGGTGTTGAGCCCATGCCAAAATCAGAGTAGAATTTCTTCGCAGCATTGAGATAAATGGCATCATTTGTTGCTCGATAGAGCCAAGCAGCAGCCCATGTCAACTCGTCATTGAACCCACTCCAGCTTTTGTAGAACTTGGCAGCATTTGGGATGGAGTTGCTATATACTCCTCTAAATTTGTCTGCAAAACTGTACAGCTCTTTGGCATGCTTTAGCAATTTGGATGCATAGCTTGGATCACTACCTTTGAATACCACATGTGCGGCAGCAAGAGCGGCAGCTGTCTCTCCGGCAAGATCTGATCCTATGGGAAAAAAGATACTCCGAAGATACTGCAGTGAATGCTGCTACAACCATACAGATCATGCTTCCTCTGCACTGAAGCAGTTTTGATTAGGTGCTACGTTGCTCCGGCTCTTCCGGCTCAAGAGAATGAGCTTAACACTCACTAAGAGAACAGCGTTCTATGGATTGAAGACAAAATTGTTACAGATCAGCAAGGACTGGATGTTGATCCTTAACACTATACTTAGGGAACTAAAGCTGAACCAGGACAATGTAAACCACGTCATAGTTTATCAAGCCTTGAAAAGAACCCCGAACCGACTTTAGGCTCATTCCAATTTGAATTCAGACAGGTGTTAGAATGATCATAAAATCTTCTGTACTGATTTAAATACAATTTCCAAAACTGTTTTGCAAGGATGTTCATCAATCATTGAACACAATGTTTCGAATTTCAGAGAGATGATTCTTCCTTAATTTTCCCTTCCCTTCGTCTTTGCTTGGACACTGTTAGGTGAACAAGATAGTTTCAAAATAGCTCGAAAGTGCCTGGACACTAACATCTAGACCACAGACCAGACTGAAACCAGATTATGCTGCAGCAGCCTAAAGGGGCAAGAGGGTCGAAGGGGAAGGCAAAAGGCACTCCAGACAAGGGAGTGCCGCTCCAGGCCGATGACGAGGGAAACGAACCAAAAATTGGATGGATCTGGTGTCTTTCCGCGGATTTATTTTTGCAACATGCCCTCTAGATTCACTTAAGATGCTTTCAACAATATCCTAACTGATGTAAATGATGTCCTCTTTTGCATATCTGGGCATGACCAATGCAAGTTGGGATGATTATTCAACTTATAGGTTAAATTCATGGTTGTCATAATGTCGATGTAAACGTTGTTAAAGAAATGTATTGCGCCATTAAAAGGGCCCTCTTGTCCCCTTGCCCTTCGTAGAATAAGAATGGAGGGGCGCTTGCCCCCCGCCTCCCTCTCCGGCGTTCCTGTAGTCATTGGAAGTAATGTAACTATGATCCTGCAAACATCATTCTGTCTACTTTTTGCATTCATGGCACAAGTTTTCATAGCACATTTTTAGGAGATGGACATCTAGTCTCAGAATGGAAGTGAAAAATAGAATATGTCGATAGAGAGCATCAATTGTGACTGGCAAGGTTTAGATTCCCCAAACCCCATCCATCAGCCATACATGAATGACCTTATAACACTATCCTACGTCTTTAAAACTGTATTAGACAATACTTAATGGCTCGAATGCTTCTTTCCTGCATTCAAATTCTCTATCAACGATTGGAGGGTTCATTTTTGGCCACAATGACTTCTCAAACAAAGAGATCAATATATCTGGATTCAAATAAACCAGGGATTTGCATAGAGCCTTAGAAGACCAAACATCAAATTCGTTATGCATGACGTTCATTACGCCCAGCTCTTGTCATGTCTGGATTCAATGTAATGTACTTTAAAAATGCTTACCAGGTTTGCTGGAATCAAGCTTCATCGATGGACGTGCCATGAACATCTCTTCAGGTCTTCCCCAGTAACGATGATCTATATCTCCATCTCCAACTTGACCATAAAACTCATTTTCTGAAGTATGACATTTGATGAAATAATCAGTGCCCCATTTGATGGCATCCAAAGCAAAGTTGTATTGACCAGCTGATTTGTACGCTTGTTCGTATTGTATCATGCCCCATGCAATCACTGTTATTGTGTAAGCAATTGGGAATCCAAATTTGACGAAATCACCAGCATCGTAGTAGCCTATGATAATAATAATGATGACCAATGTCCGTAGAATTGATTATTACATACAGGGTGATTAAAGCAAGCTTGCACCATGTTGAAAACAACAGGCCTTAGACCTTATTATTGTACTGATCATAAACTTTTCATACCGGATGTCTCAAAATACTCTGGTTTGACATTGCCGGTTTCCACTCCCTACAGACTTGTAACTACTACAGGAGTTGGGAGAAGGATCGGGATACTGTTTATCGAAAAGGCGCTTAGCAAATGGGAGCGATTTGCTCGTGAAACTGGGAGTGAATTGTAGTAGAGAAGTGGATATTTCTCTTCACAACAGCTGAGGTAGGTTTATAGACTTTAAATTAACAGTTTGTGCTAGCTTTTTGCTAAGTTTTGAAGGATTTGTTACGCAAAAATGACTGCAATGAGATTCAAAACCCCACGAATGGGCTAGTTTTAGCGATCGCATTGTGATACCGAAAACACTTATGGTCCAAGGTATGGAGAATCTTCTCCCGTTGAAATTTTGACGAAAATCGACATAGCCGAGTGTGCAATGCTTTTTTGGGGATGGTGGTCAAAACGGTCGAAAATGGCCTAAACTTTGCCGCAAAACGCAGAAGTAAGCAAAACGACGGCACCTGATTGGTCAGTTTTAGGAGAAAATGTGATCTGATCAGAGCAAGGAGAAGGACCCCACGGGAGCTTTGGACAAAAGAAAAGATTTGTCCGCTATGCTTAGGTAACGTAAACATTACTTAGTTGCTACATACAACCAATAATCACAAAATAGATATCCTATACTTATCCCTTTCTCTATTACATATTCGTTTATATCATTACCATTCTATCCGTTAGATAACATGGACATAACCATTATCCTGTTACTGTTTTCCTCCACAACTTTTTTTTCGTGTAGCCACCCACATCCACCCATATTCACCCCTGCAAATTATTGTACATTTGTAATGGCATTAGTTCAGCTTTGAGCAAGCCTTTTATACCGAGGCAAAATATCAACTCTCATATGTATAATCATCATTTAATCTATGAAAGTCGTCTTTTTTTCGCGTCGTTTTGCGGTGTTCCTGCTTTCAGGTTTACAAATCATTGCCGTTACCTCCACTAAGATCTTTCCCTACATCTTGTCCATCTGTGAGAGCTGAATCTTTGCGATATGGAATACGATTTGAAGCTGGAAGTTTACCGGATCTCTGTGCTTCATAAAACATCAATGAAAGCTTCAAGACTTTGCCGTAGTCATATTTTGGCTCGCATCCACCAGGAGTTGGTTTAGCTGTCATAGTTGGGGGCTGAAATGAAATAAAGAAACTTAAAAGGCCGAAATTAAAGAATCTTATGATTCTTAACACCTGCATGGTGAAGTTTTTAAGGTGATCCAATTAAAGTCAAAAGGTGTCGCATTAGATAATGAAGAAATCAATGTCTATATCATACAAATATTAATGTACAAATATGGGGTCGGTTGATGAAAATGAAGTGCAAGCTTGCACTTTTATGCAATATCACTTTTCTTCACAATTTCCTCACAATAAGTGTATATCACCTTTTCCTCACAATTTCAGCGTGTAAGCAACCTAAAGATAGTAACGTCATAAAGCGCAGAATCTCAGAATCTGTCTCACGCTCTACGAAAACGAGGCCCACCCTATTGTTTTTTCGCCCTTGGTCAGTTACTGTGGTTATTAGCGTAAAAATGTGAAAGGGAGTTGACAATTCATTGTAACAGTGGTAAGGGTTATCAAGTTTGTTTTCTAGCTAGCATTAATCATTTCAATCCCGGACTTGTTATTTAAATATTTGACATCTATCTGCGGTATGTATGACATCAAACTACCAATAGACCTTTTAGCTATTCAGCAAAAGAGCCTGGATCGAGCGTTGTTTTTATACATTTTTATGCACGAGATTCGATCGAGTAGCATTAGAGTTTCTATCACAATTGTGCACATTTGAAAATTCTACAAAATGTAGCAAAGTATCGCTCGATTGAGATTCTTTGTCAGAATAACTAAAAGGTCTATTTGATTGATAAATGAAGAATGCAAAAATTTCTCTGAGCAATACCTGAATCACCCTGTATGAAATCAGATGGCGTTAGACTATACCTCTGTTTTTGATGCATCTGTTTTAACTTCAGGCTTCTTTGTTGCGATTGGTTGCTCTGTTGCGGCAGGGTTAGCACATGCAACTTTTTTCCAGAAGCTAACTTCTATGAGAGCTGGTGCATCGCCCGAAGACCTTATCGTGTACTCAATTCTCAACTAAAACATAAAAATAAAGCAAATGAAACTAAGATGTGGAGTGAATTTCAAAGGGAGCTGAGCAAGGGTAGATGTAGTAAGAAAAACTCCAGGTCTCCGAAAAGACAAGGTTATTTGCCTTTCTGAAGGATGGATTTCCCACTTTCGAGTGTAGTCTATCAGATCAAAGCAAAACATTATGGTTAGCTACGTAAGTTCAGATATCAGATTCTTGGGGCTGCCTAAGATCTTTATTTTTAACAGAACTATCATTTGATCTGCAAAATTTGCGCTTGCTAGTGCTTTGTGATGAGAAAGCAGGTACATGCATCGATCAATTGATGAAAGAGCTTTCAATATCTCAAATATGTACATGGTCTTTCAAGCAGAGCATGGAAAAATATTTTCCTTTGTGCAATCGAACTGTATCATGCGTAAATTTTCCGCAAAGAATAGAAGAATGGTAAGGATTGTCAGTAAGGTTAGAGTTGGAAACTGACTACACCAAACATTTAGCACTTTCAAAAATACCACTTTACAAGCAATCAAATTTAGTGCCACTAATTATTTTGGTAAATAATGTAGGTTCAAGCTTTCTCTACGGTATGTTTTGACTGCTGGGCTGATCCATCGCCTGTGGCGCAGCGTTGGCCCACATCGCCGAACTCCTTAGTCGTTTGGAAAGAGAAGCAAAGCCCTAGCCAGCCACCTCGATATCAAGCCCCGTAAATTTGGGTAAGTCACCACTGCATTCAATTTCGGAATTATTCTCCGGGAGAATAATTGCTTATTTCTCAATCTAATTGCTTGTGGGGTCAAAGTTTCTAAGTCATCCTTATGCTGGTTCCCATGCTAAGAAGTTGGAAAAGCTAGTAATCCATTTTGGCTCTAAAACGGAACATTTCTTACAAAGGCTCTTCACTACCCAAGATCACAGCATTTCTCTGATGTTCTCTCGCCTCTTGCTGATTACTAAGCCAATGCCACCGTTCCTTCCTATCTACCGGGCATTCAAGTAAGTTTCCACATTTGACCATGATTTGACTGAGTGTACAATAAAAAGTATGTAGCCGATATTCAAATCTGAAGGGTTGATTCATCAGTCAAAGGCTACAGTAAAATCACCCAAAGAAATTAGAAAAATGCCTACAAGCAGTTTTTATGCGAATTGGAAATTTCCTTGTTCCATCAAGGTCCATGATTTATTTGAAACTAAAATTTGAATTCAATACGATTGTCAATTTTAGAAATTGAATCTCGATTTAAATAGCTAGTAAATCATGGACCAAATGGGACGTGGAGTTCTCTTTCCCATGTCCTACATACCACTGGCAAATATCTTTCCAAGTTTTGAATCTTAAAGGTGTTAAGGAATTTACCAAACAAAATGTTTCATCTGCGCTAATCTTTGACTGATAAGTCAACATTTCAATTTTGAATATCGGTAATATAACTTTTATTCCACAACCTGCCAAACTGGTAAACTTTCTCAAAACTCACCTGGTACTGCTTGAAAATGCTAAGTATCCCTCGCTTCAAAAAGCCCTGAGAGAGATTTACACAAGAAGTGTCAAATGATTGAAGTGTTGCACTGTTCAGTATTCTTATTGATATGAAGTATTAGCACCTGATGTGAATCTGAGTACACCTTTTTACGACATGTTTGTCCTCGGGAGTCATGTGACCGAGTTGTACTGAAGTCTGAGAAGGTTAGCGTCAGTTGGGTTGAGTTATAGTTGAATCATGGTTGAACGTTGTTGAACTATCTCACGAGTCTTTGAATATGAATTTTTGAGCATGTAGCATCGGGACAGATTTGAAAATTTGATTCTCGAATGAAATGTAGTATTAATTTCATGTACGATTTGATTTGTTATGCGTATGGCTGAGACTACACGTTTTTTTATAAGAAACTAGGATCAGGCCATAGTACTAAAAGTTTCTTAATTTCGCATGAAATTTTGTCCATTTTAGCACTAAAAGTTTCTTAATTGGTTTCTTATTTTTTGAATGCAGAATTAGCAATGTGGTTGCTAACACTGCGGCAGATATGTTTCTTGACATGTTATGTCGAAAACACAAATTTTTAGATAATATTGCTCAAGAATAAAGGTTCAACGATCTTTTTGCTATAGTATCCATGCCTTTAACTTTGAAAAGTTTCTTAGTACTTCTCAGACATAGTACTAGAGTTTCTTAAAATTTTGGCCATCTTAGTACTAGTTTCTTATAAACCAGTTTCTTATAAAAAAAAACGCGTATTATTATTTCGAGAATTCTATTCGTCGATGGGAGGCTTTGGATAGAGAATGCTCGCGCTCTTGTGCTGCACCCTTTGGATTTATCCTGGCTAGATTTACTGGCAGCATGGCTTTACCAGAGATATTCCTGAATTTATATCAACATGCATTCAAGTATGGTTACTTGTTGAAGTTTGAAATAGCAATTCAGCTGCCAAAAATGTTTCAATAATAGATCGAAAACATAGTAGGAATCACTGGATTCATTGTACCGTCACCAGCTTACCCTTTGCCTTCTGTAAATAGCTTTTTCAATCCTGAAATGTAATTTCATTTCTTTCTTCATAGTGTTTGACCTCATATAACGAATGCTTCCACCGCGTATATGGACATTCTCGATTCTCTGCACGATCTTATTGAATTTCAACGTGAGAATGACGCGTCCGAATCTTCGAACCGTTACAGGAGACACAACATTGATGCTGGCACGGTATCCACTGCCTGGCCATCTGTGAATATCAATGCTGGTGCATTTTTGTGGTCTTTGCGCGTCTACCCAGCCAAGGGTCACTATACTTATTAGGAGGATTGCAGAAGAGCACATCGTTCCATATATCTAGCAAGTCTATAGAATCTCTGCTATCCGTTATGACTTGGAATCGAGTGTTCTGAACATAAGAGGAGTTACTTACTTTTCATTGGTTCATGCTTTCACGGTCTTTTGGTTGGGCACTCCTTAATCTTTGTTTTTATTGATAAGAGGGATCATGCTAAATCGTTGTTACTAATATTTTCAGCTGTCTGAAACGGGGACTTTTATTTTGAGATAGGCCAGATTTAGGTTGAGATATTTACACATTGCAAGGACTTTTTACCTGAAACTTAATCGTGCTGTTTTGGGGAAAGCATAAAGTACATGTTTTTTTAATGAGAAAGAAAACAAATTCACGATACCAGTAAGAAAATCTATCTTTGGCTAAATGATCCCCCGGGGGTTACTTGAGTTTCCAAGATACGGCGTTGTGCCATTCAAATCGTAAAAGTACGACCCATAAATCTGGAGAAATCTCTTAAAAGTATACCCATAAACCCGAAAAATTTTCTGATAATCATACCCATAAATCTAGAAATGCCGAAGCAGCTCACCAATACATGATTTTTACAAAAAACTATACCCATAAATCCGGACTCTATGATGGAAAAGGTACCCTAAAAATTGGCACAACCCCGTACCATGGACAAGTTAAGTTACCCCCCCCCCCAGGAATGATTCACCAGATGAAGAATATTCAAAGGAAATGCCAAACGCTTTTGCCTATTACTTTCTTACACCAAATTCTACTGCCTAATACCACATTAACACTGGCATAGTTAAACCAGCTTGATCAAGCCAGGTTGAATTTCAAACCAATCAAACATATGTGAATTATGTTATTGACCAATGAGACGACCTTGCCTTGATTAATAAACTTGTCGATAACCTCGTTTAGATTAAATTGGTTTAGCATGCCAGTATGAAAAGGGTATTGAGGTATGACATGAATTTGCCAGTTTGCCTGATTTGCTCTTGATATGTTCCTGATGATCTGATAATAGAATAAACAAAAAGTAACTAAGAAGTGAAAGGAAACGCTTTGTATGAATTGTCAAACATTTGTGTTATAACATCGAAAAATTTGGCAACATTTTGGAACAGGTTTCTGCCAATCGAAATAAGAAAATTTGCATTTCTTAGTTCTTAGTCCTATGGAACTTCTTCCTAATAAGCAAAAATAGTGCTGGGTTGATGGGTTTAGCACGATGAGTCCATTATGAACGGATACTTTCAAATTCTGTACTAGAAATAATTTCTTTAGAACTTAATTTGAAATCCTTTGCTACAATCCACCTTTTCAAGATTAGAGGTGTGAAAGTGGAAGTCTTTTGTTGTTTGAGGTTTCGCATCTTTGAGGATAAAATCTTGTTATGCGTACAAAGTTTAGCGCAAGAACCAATTTTCACATTCATGTCTGTCTTCATTTGGAAATTACGGTGATGTGAAGAATTAAAAATTATAAGAGTTTTGACCGTGAAATCAAAGTTTGGACAAAAATTCGTCCGAACATCTGATTTTAAGGTCAAAGCCCTTATGTTTTTAAATTCTTAGAATCGCTGCAACTTCCAAGCGAAGACAAACCTTCCGGTTTGGCACCTCTTATCTTGAAAAGGTGGATTACCATTGGTGTGGAACTTATAGCCTGGGTGGCTAAAAATCTTGAAATTTCTTTAGTATATAGCCTTGAAGGATGAAGGTAAAGAGGCTCAAATGCCGAGAAAAACATCAGTTTTTATAGGCAAAAACATCAGCTGGCCCATTCGAACTGAATAAGTTCTGGAGTAATTTCTGAAGGTAAATCTTGAAGAAATTAATTGTATCTCAGAGGCATTATTGTACTACCGGCAGGGGCGGACTGGCAGTAGAATTGGGGCCCGGGCGATTTGGCAGTGAAGGGGCCCGAAACTACTCGAGCGAAAGTTTTACAGGGCACTCTTTTGGAAGAATCTTTGCGGACCACTGCCTAGATTGGCTTCAAATGACATTGGACTCACCTTGCACAATTTGAATGGTTTTCTGTACGAGCTGAATTCTGTTGTCTACCTTCTTAAGTGATGTTTGACAGGATCACTAGAACGAAATGCATACTTGAGGGGGCTGACACTAAGTGCGAGCCCAGCGAGAGAAATAGTGGATTCGTGGGCTTGCCCCCGGGAAAAATTTTCATGACCACACCCTTTAAATTGTTGGAAAACGGCTCATTTTTTTGGAGAATTTGCAATTTAAAGAAGAACAGCATCATGAGCGATGGGGGCCCTCCGAAAAAATTTAAGAAGATTGCTTCAATTTCACCAGTAGATACGTAATTTTAGAATTGCACAATATGAAAGGATAGTTTGATAGGTTCTGGCAGCTTCCTAGAATAGAAAACTTTCACTGCTATATTTTGGCTTTCGCAGCCTACCTTTAGTTTGAAACATTACGTCCAAATCTCTTCACATCTTTCCAGAGCTGGATCCAACATGGGGATCTGGGGCCTTGCCCCCAGGAAAATTCACTTGTGGCCACGCTCTTCAGACTCCCGGAAAACGTGGGAAACGCCCTTTTTGCTTCATCTTAAATCATTTAGCTTATCACTTAATTTTCATTCCTTATTATATACAACCTGGCGTTTTAGAGCAAAACCTAACGGACCATCTGTTGGGAAAGTAAAAGGGACCATTTAATGTGTATGTCTATTGTGGAAATAAGCTCCACCATGGAAATGAAAATTTGTCATAAAAAATGGAGTATATCTCAAATACACAATTCAAAGGCATTTCAAAGTTACTTGAAAATTTTGTGAAATTTTCCATGATAAGTTCCCAGATTGGAGTAGCCAGTAAGTTGTCAAAATTCTCTTCGCTTTATTAAGTCTAGAAGCTTCACTTGCATTCAAAAGCGTTTTCTCCCTTCAGTTTCATTTTTCATTTCATTTTATCATTGTTTAAAACACACGAGATCCTTTCAGCAAATTAATATCCTATTAACAATATTTCTATAAAATAATATGAGAAAAGAAAAAAGAAAAAATTGGAATATTGCTGCTCTACCAAGGGGTCGTGTTTGGGTCCTGTGAAAGGTTCAAAAGATAATCTCTAAGACCTGTTCTAAAACGAGCGATTGAGTCTCTTTCTCGAATGTTATCAGGGATATCATTCCAGTTTTTGACACCAGAGAAGTAGAAACTTCGCTTTGCATATTCTAACCTAACTTTAGGAATTTGCAGATCTCCATGGTTTCTGGTTCTATACTCTGAAATCATGGATCTTTCAGTGAACTTATGGCGAAGATTTTCGGGACAGAGGTCATGCAAGATTTTATATGTCATGACTCCTTGGTCAAAGGAGATCAATGACTTTACAGAGAGCCATTTGCAAGTCCATCCGTCCTTATACTTGGCATTCGCTATTAGCTTCTTTGCCCTTGTCTGTAATCGTTGCAATTGGGATAGTTTGGTGTTGGAAAGAGTACTCCAAACAATGTTGCCATAGCGAAGATGGCTTTCAAAGAGAGCTTTGTAAACTTGATCAAGTTTCCTTTGCGGAAGGATGTTTTTCAGCTTTCTTAAGGAGCTCAAGCCCCCTTTCAGCTTGTTTTTGATAGCTTTGTACTGCTCTTTCCAATTAAGGCTTTCGTCGATGTTGATCTCTAGGTATTTTGTCTTGTCAACCCTTTTGATAACTTCATTATTGAGGACAAGATCTGGCAAATCATTACCTATCTTATTTAGTTGTCGCCTGTGGCCTATAACCATATATTCACTTTTACTGGCATTCAAACTAAGTTTATTAATCCTCATCCAATTCGATACATTTTCCAGCTCGTTTTTTAAATCTGTTAGAAGTTCATTCAGGTTTTCTGATGCGATATTCACACATGTATCATCAGCATACATATTTGGGATCGTGCTTTTTAGACAATTCTCAAAATCATTAATGTATAGTATGAAGAGTAAGGGTCCCAAACACGAGCCCTGCGGAATACCACACTCAATGCTGCTTTTGCTGGAAGTGGATCCGTCAAAATAACAGAACTGCTCCCTATTGGTCAGATAAGAAGTGAACCAGCTGTGGGAAGCACCTTCAGCACCATACTCTCGCAATTTCGACAACAGGATTTTATGGTCAACGGTATCGAATGCTTTCTTGAGATCAAGGAATATACTCAAGTTTATTTTCCCCTCATCAGAGTTCTTGAACCACGGGTCTATAACATTCAATAGACATGTCAGTGTACTGTGTAGTTTTTGGAACGCAAACTGGTTTAAACAAAGCCTTTTTTGTTCCTTTAGAAACTCCATTAGTTGGTCGTGTACAATCTTTTCTAAAATTCTTGACACAACTGATAACACTGAAATAGGCCGGTAGTTGTTTACATCTGTTTTCGTGCCCGCCTTATGAATAGGTGTTACTCTGGCTAATTTCCAGATCCGGGGGAAAATACCCCGTTCTAAAGATGCATTGTATATCAGTGTCAGTGGTTTCGAAACTAAGTTTATGGCATCTTTAAGTATTTTGACGGGGATTCTGTCAGCACCTGGAGACTTCGAGTTATCCAGAGCTTTTATAGCACGTTCTACATACCCTACATTTACTGGCTGTAGCTTAAATTTGGTTCCTCCGGTTTTATCTCCAAGGTACTTAAGAGGGTCATCGGAAGGCTGAGTTTCTATTTTCTCCGCTAACTTAGGTCCAACCGTCGTAAAATGTTTGTTGAAAGCTTCTGAAATTTGTGAAGCTGATTTTAGTTCCGTACCTTCAAAAATGATGTTTTGAGTTACAGTTTGATTTGAGTTCTTATGTAAAACCTTATTTATTGTTTTCCACATAGCTTTCGGATTGTTTTGGGTTTCATCAATAAGGTTGTAGTAGTATTCCTGTACCCTGGCACGTAGTTCAGAAGTGACTTTATTCCGTAACTTCTTATAGTCTGACCAATAGGAAGCATCTTTCTCGGACCTCTTTTTTGCTAGATCAAGTTCCTTCATCAGGTCTTTTATTTCTACAGTAATCCAAGGAGCGTGATGGCTTGTTATTTTTCTGCGCTTTAATGGTGCATGCACCTCCAGAAGAGATGAGATAACACTATTAAAGACCGAAGCCATGAGATCAGGGTCGCCATTAGTTGGGGAAAGCATCTCGTTCCAGTCAATGGCTGACAACTCGTCGAGGAATAGCTGCTTATCATAGTTTCTAAGGCTACGTGTTTCGACTATTTTCACTTGCTTATCTAAAAGTCGCTTTGCATTTAGTTTTCTAACTGCAAAGATAAGGTAATGATCGACCATTACTAATTTTAGCACGCTCGCTCTCAAAATGTAATTTGGGCGATTGGTGGCAAAGTGATCAATAAGAGTCTTAGAAGTGCGTGAAGCACCATCTTCTCTAGCGCAGCTACCCTAGTATATTCATTTATTTGCTGCTCAAATTGGAACTCAGAATAAATTGATTTTATGCTTTTGGTGCACCCATCCTTGTGATTTTTTAGATCACAGTTAGTGTCACCAATTAAGATAATCTCTTTACCTTCTGCATCTACAGCAGAGAGTAAGTTCCTTAATGCCTCAAAACTCTCCTTGTCATTGCCGGGGGTTGGGGGTCTGTACCAACAAATAACTATAAAATTTCTGGCATGCAAGGGAGTGATCTCTACGGCTACGATTTCTAATAGTGGATCATCAATATCATATCTACGATTATGGCTAATGCTCGAGTTTACATAGATAGCTACACCACCGCCGTTGACATCTCTGTCTTTACGGTGGATTTCAAAGCCTTCCAGCTCTACCTCTGGGTCTGTAATATCTTTACTTAACCTCGTTTCATTCAAACCCAGAATGTGAAATTTGTGCTCGTTTATCACATGCTCAATTTCACAATGGTGCTTACGTAATGATACAACATTAAGTGATGCAATTCGTAAACCTCTGTTCGACTGCATTCTTAAATTACGTTGCGATTCGCTTAGATTTTTCATTGAACCCGTGTACCCCTACCAATACTCTACATATTTCTTGACATTCCGTGCAAATCTTTTTGCTCCTCCTTGGTTAATATGTAAACCATCATCACAGATATTACCATATAAAATGTTATCATTATCAATAAAGTCTATACCCTGCAGCATGAGTTCTTCTTTTAAAATCTTATTTGTTTGAAAAACTTTAACGTTCATACCGTTTGCAGCAGCATTGCCCTTCCTTCTGAAAATAGAGGAGTATGCGAGTTGGGCTTTGGAATTCTTTTGTTTAATTTTCTTGAAGGTTTTGACGACCTTTTCAGCAACTTCTTCTGGGGTCGAATCACGCAGATTATTGGTGCCCGCATGCATAATTATTACATCTGCATCACAATCTACATGATTAGCTGCCTCTTCGACTTTCATTCCTGATTTAGTGATACTAAAGTGATTTGATGAACATTTTATAACAATCACAAGAAAAGACATGAGTCTTTATCATCATTAAAGGAACAAAATTTTTGATGAAATAAACTTCAACAACAAAGTTCACTGGAAGATCCTGAATTACTCCTGTCGCCTAAGTGAATGAAATAAATAATTTTCTATCTCGACCTCAAGCAATGAAATTTTGCTCAGATTTCAGATTCGTGTATTTTTCAAATCTTTTGATCAATAGTAAGCTACTTTGTGAGTTGGACGGGCTTGTCGTGAACCGAGTTATCGCGCTGCTGTGCTATGGCTACTTTGGGTTATTTTAGAACGTAAAGGTTTGAAACTTATTCATTCATTTACAAAGAAAGACAACGGTTTTTACCAGAACTCTTACACTTTTTTTTTTTGGGGGGGGGAGGGGGCATTGGATCCGCGCCTGCATTTTTCGAATTTGTCTGAGCTGGCACCACCGATTCAGTGGCAGTGCCTGTCATGAAGAGCTCTGGAGGACTCGTCCAAATAGTGGTCCAGGGGCGAAGCCTTTCGCGAAATTTTCAGAAATGCTTTTCTTGTCCTCAAACTTCAAATCCGACTACCTACAAAAGAGAATGCTTTTGACGAAAGAACTCCCCTGGGAAAATTCTTGAAAAGTAGAGCATTGAAATCGTCCACAAATGGTCTTTTTGTCAAGTCAGTTACTGTCCATGCTTTTGTATTATCGTTCTTTTGAAGTTTTCAGTTCATATCTCAAAATTTTCATTATTTTACATTTCAGAATCCTAAAATGTTAAATACCTCTATCTTTTCTCTAAAACCTTATTCGTATTCCAAACACCCCTAAGAGGGTCTCCTAGATCGCTGTAAATCGGATGTAGATAAAGGCAAAAGTGCTGTTTGAAATTAAGGGACTGGCAAGAGCAAGAAGTAAGGTAAGAAGGGGCCCCTGCTCATAAGACATCTTCCTCGACCAGGTCTCTATTGGGCCCCTGGGCCATACCTACTTCAGTTTCGTCAAGTTCTACATTTGCAGATTCCGCAATTTACCTACCAGTTGAAAACGAGACAACGTCAATTGGAATTTTGCAGTACCCTTATCTTACGAAATGGGGCCCACGTGCACCTTTTTGAAATCCTCAATTGTTTGACAAACAAAAATTACTATTGAAAGAAGTATTACAGGGCCCTTTAACCGATTTTTCGTTGATTTCAACTAGTTATTTTGCCACTGTCACAACGTTTGTCCAAAATTAAACGTTCTATCCGATTAATTCGATCGTTTGTCCGATCTCCGGTCATAGGCCACGAGCAAAATTCGGCTAAAACATTTGATTCCTATCTTGTGACCGATTAAAGCCGAGTAAGTTACTGAACCTAATTTGACACATCGGGGATAAAACAAGACAGTTTTCAACATCATTGCTTTGATATTCAGGTATCAGGATTTTTTCAAACGGCAGGCGTTTTCATTGACACACCCGGAATACTTGGTGGTCAGAATATGAAATGCAAATTAATGGTGCTTTTCAGACATTTTATTGCCAGGATACAGAATTGCGTGCAACAATGCATAGGCATGTCCTGTCTGGATATAGCAGTGTCCAATTTTTGACATCCCTTGCGCCTTCAGATGTATTTGCATTGTAAGAGCTTCAAGCAACTTTGTTACTCCCGGTAACGATTCAAAAAAATTAAGAAACGAAAGAAAGTCTCACTGTTCAACTCTAAACCCCTTACCTCATACTTTTATTCCAATTCCTGCTGTCTGCTTCTCCTTAATTCTTTGGCTGTAAAAAACCATGATCTTGTGATAGCACTTAGCAGAGTCAACGACTTAACAATTAAACAAAGGGTTATGCTCGAGATAATGAATGAAAAACACCACTGCTACTGATAGTGAAATGTAAGGCTTCCACTTTCTCTAGAATACCTATTCCAAATCCAAAAAATACCATACTTGAAAAGTGCTTCACTACAATTTTCTGTAATTTAGTCAAGTTATAGTATGAATAGATTTGCTACATCAAATTTTTAACATGAAGAGAAGTAAGATGAAACGAGCACTGTTACATTCAAGAACTACATTGAGACTACTGTTTGGAACTACACTTCATGTTACCTATGTCTATAATTTCATCTGAGCCAAAATGTAAGAGTTCACTAAAACAATCACCAAAGTTTGCGAAAGATTGAAGTGATATTGATCAGCAACTTCCTTCACTTTGAAGATTTCTCAAGGCAGCGACTGCTGATTGGAAACCAGCATTGTAATCGAGAGCAACTTCATTTTTGATGTAATCCTTTCTATCATCAACATAGTTGTCATTGTTATCTGGGCCACCCACAAGTGCACCATACAACACTTGGGGATTAGGATTGAGACTATTGAAGTTGTTCCAGTCACATGTTGCGGGAGCATTTGGACAGGAGCTTGATCTGTGATGTGGTTTTGTAGGTGGATTTTTTCCAAAGCCAACAACGTAACTGCGACCAGCGTCACCCAGCATATAATGGATCTGAGAGCGGGCAAAATTCCTGTAGTCAACTGTTTTAATGCCAAGATCAGCTGCCATGAGGCAAATGAAGGCCACGTTTGCAGCATGTCTGTTGGCACCCCATTGGCTGATAAAAACAAGGCCTTTAGGGGTTCTGCCTTTTGCAAGAATAGCATCACAAAACATTCGTGAATGCATTTTATACATATCGTCCTGTGTCACTTGTGCCATTAGAACTTGAACACCAGCCTTCTTGTCATCCCATGAGAATTCTTGAGGTGTTGAGCCCATGCCAAAATCAGAATAGAATTTCTTGGCAGCATTGAGGTAAATGGCATCATTTGTTGCTCGATAGAGCCAAGCAGCAGCCCATGTCAACTCGTCATTGAACCCACTCCAGCTTTTGTAGAACTTGGCAGCATTTGGGATGGAGTTGCTATATACTCCTCTAAATTTGTCTGCAAAACTGTACAGCTCTTTGGCATGCTTGAGCAATGAGGATGCATAGCTTGGATCACTACCTTTGAATACCATATGTGCAGCAGCAAGAGCGGCAGCTGTCTCTCCGGCAAGATCGGATCCTTTGAGAAAAATATGATAGAATTTAATACTGTTACAGCCACATAGTTTATATCAGAGTCATGCAGATAAAGAGAAAAAAGAAGTCCTGCATGGGTGAATAAAATAGTGACAAAATGTATTCTTTAAGGTTAATTCACACTTGCTGTTGTTTCTTCGAAGTTTGCAGTGTTTCTATCGACAAACCTTTTTATCAGAGCACATTTAAAAGAATGCTGACTTGAATCTTATTCAGTTTTGAACTCAGACGGGTCGAAGAATATTCAAGTTTTCTTTGGGTCAGATGCCAATTCAAATCGGTTTGAGCAGTGACTTGTACCTCACATATAGGGCCTTGCATTGCTTCGAAGAAATATGACCTACAGGCTATCTTTCATTGTGCACCATCCTGCACAAATTTTATGAAATGTAACGTTGGCACCTAGGAGCCAAACTTAAATTTGGCACCTATCTCCGTAGAGCTCAATGAGTTATGCTAACGAGCTCATACGAAGCTTCGGCATTCAAGCTCATTTCGGATTGATTACAACCCTTAAACCTTTCTAGCTTCTTTTATATGAAGGGTTCGTAGCATTCCAGTCCCTTGTCAATCCGACACGATACTTGGCTGACATTAAGCTGGTCTTAGAGCATTTTTTATTTCGAATGAGGTTGTGCAGCCTTGTCTGGATGATACAAAACACAGCTAGAATTAAGCTACTTTTAGAGTATACCCAATTTCGAATGAGGCTGTGGAACTCTGCTTCGGTGATACAGAAGTTTCAAAGTGCTGTGAGGCAACGAAAGTAGCTTTCGTGAACATATTCTGAAATTGATATTCTAGAGCCCTGCCTCTTTGTGGGAGTTTTTCAAGTAATATCAAGAAAAAACAATGCAATGAACAAGTGAAACTATGCCATGCTGTGCACTTCATTGGCTACTATCAAACATCTTGAATTTGTTTCCCATGCTCAAGTTTCTTGGTGATATGAGATATGAGATTGGTGATGCAAGAGTTAAAAAAAATTTGACAAACTCTGCTTCAAGTTGTTTCAAATTGTGATTCTGGGATTGTTCAAATTGCGCTGCAGTTGTGCTCAAATGCCGTAGCTTTACGCTTGTGGGTAGGAAAAATTTACATGCTGCTACGAAAAGCTCCTCCATAGAGCGATAAGAATTTTCCTCCGCAGAAGCATATTCGCTGGAACACAACTGGGGTGTTTTACTACCAATGGCTAAACATTCAATAAAGATTGAATTGATCAGATGCGATGGCAACTTGTTTCTAATTATCGGTACTTCTAATTGCTCCTGCAAGCAAACAAAATAGCAGCGAATTTTAGAATTTCTTACCAGGTTTGCTTGAATCGACTTTCATTGAAGGTCGTGCCATGAACATATCTTCAGCTCGTCCCCAATAAGCATGGTCCTTATCTCCATCTCCAACTTGACCATAAAACTCATTTTCTGAAGTATGACATTTGATGAAATAATCAGTGCCCCATTTGATGGCATCCAAAGCAAAGTTGTATTGACCAGCTGATTTGTACGCTTGTTCGTATTGTATCACACCCCATGCAATTACTGTCATTGTGTAAGCCATTGGGAATCCAAATTTGACGAAATCGCCAGCATCGTAATATCCTATGAAGATGGAAAAGACGATAGTCAACACACTGTGCGAGTTAAAGAATATATCATCGTTTGAAAAATCATAGCAGAAAAACAACAGCGTCAAGTAACAATATCTAAACTCTATAGCCTGAATGACACTTTAATTTAATGTTGAGAATTCTTTGTAATTTACTATTTGCGATGTATCACTCCGATGGCTTCACTTGGTCTTCTCCAATTAATAGACTTGGATGTGATTAGTCCATTCTACCTGCAACTATCAGAATACCAAAGAACGCTTTATAGATTGGTGATTGGGATCTATCATTGATGAGATGTCAACATTGCTCACAATTAGGACAATGGACGAAAGCAGATGCCTTGTTTCAAATTCTGCATCTAATACTGCATTCACAATGACACAATTATACCAGCTTTGTCTAAACCAGTTTAAATTTCAACTAATGAAATGACTTTATTTGTTGAATTGACCAATCAGAATGCCATATTCGAAAACCTGGTTTAGCTTAAGCTGGTTTAACTAGCAGTGTGAATGGGACATAATTGAAAAGAGGTCTTTTGTATTTAAGCAACTGAATAAAGATTGTTTCTAGCAAATAACATCTTTTGGGAATGTAAAGTATCCATAATCATTATCATTATTATTTATGAGTAGGCATCTAGGCCCAGACGACCTCTAACCAAGGTAGACAGTGCCTTTCCTAAGGTTCAGCTTAAAAATACTAGATAGTATAACGTCATTCCCCATTGAGCAGAGCCCATCATACCACGTAAATGTACATGAGGTTGTTTATTTAAGTTCATTAACCAAGGTAGACAGTGCCTTTCCTAAGGTTCAGCTTAAAAATACTAGAGAGTATAGAGTCATTCCCCATTGAGCAGAGCCCATCATACCACGTAAATGTACATGAGGTTGTTTATTTAAGTTCATTAACCAAGGTAGATAGTGCCTTTCCTAAGGTTCAGCTTAAAAATACTAGATAGTATAGAGTCATTCCCCATTGAGCAGAGCCCATCATACCACGTAAATGTACATGAGGTTGTTTATTTAAGTTCATTAACCAAGGTAGACAGTGCCTTTCCTAAGGTTCAGCTTAAAAATACTAGATAGTATAGCGTCATTCCCCACTGAGCAGAGCCCATCATACCACGTAAATGTACATGAGGTTGTTTATTTAAGTTCATTAACCAAGGTAGACAGTGCCTTTCCTAAGGTTCAGCTTAAAAATACTAGATAGTATAGGGTCATTCTCCATTGAGCAGAGCCCATCATACCACGTAAATGTACATGAGGTTGTTTATTTAAGTTCATTAACCAAGTTAGACAGTGCATTTCCTAAGGTTCAGCTTAAAAATACTAGATAGTATAGAGCCATTCCCCCATTGAGCAGAGCCCATCATACCACGTAAATGTACATGAGGTTGTTTATTTAAGTTCATTAACCAAGGTAGACAGTGCCTTTCCTAAGGTTCAGCTTAAAAATACTAGATAGTATAGGGTCATTCCCCATTGAGCAGAGCCCATCATACCACGTAAATGTACATGAGGTTGTTTATTTAAGTTCATTAACCAAGGTAGACAGTGCCTTTCCTAAGGTTCAGCTTAAAAATACTAGATAGTATAGGGTCATTCCCCATTGAGCAGAGCCCATCATACCACGTAAATGTACATGAGGTTGTTTATTTAAGTTCATTCAGTTAAAAACACTGATAAAGAAAAGTTACTAGGAGTAGCACTGGACAATCATCTAAAATTTGACCATCACATAAAAAAGATATGTAATGAAGCTGGGAAGAAGATAAGCGCTCTGGCCAGAATAGCACCTTACTTAGATATAGACAAAAGAAAATTGTTGATGAAAACATTTATCACTACCTATTTTAACTACTGCCCCATTGTCTGGATGTTTTGTAGCCGGAAAATGAATAATTTAATCAATAATGTCCACAAAAGAGCACTAAGGGTGGCGTATAATGACTATGATTCCACCTTTGAAGTTCTGCTCTCAAAGGATCATGCTACAACAATACATCAACAAAATTTGCAAAGACTAGCCATTGAAATGTATAAAACAAAAATTAACCAAAATCCAGATTTTTTGAATGACATTTTCAAATTTCACCAATCTTCATATGACCTCAGAAATGAAGCATATTCTTCTAAAAAGCCAAACACTGTCATTTATGGAACTGAAACAGTTTCTTACAGATGTAGTCAGATCTGGAATAACATACCCACCGAAGTAAGAAACGCAAACAATCTACAAATCTTCAAAAGACAAATAAAACAAATAACGATTCCATGTTCCTGCAAATTATGCACCCAGTATATACCAAACTTGGGATACATCACTTAAATTAATATGTACTTATCATCTTAGTCTATGAACATGTTTTAGTTTATGTATATTCTTAGCTGTTGTTGTTCTGTTAGTTGGTATCAATTAGCTGATTGTATCTATTTATGATTAAGCTAGATTATGTATCCAACGATAAATAAAGTATCAAAAAAAAAAAAAAAAAAAAAAAAGGTAGACAGTGCCTTTCCTAAGGTTCAGCTTAAAAATACTAGATAGTATAGAGCCATTCCCCCATTGAGCAGAGCCCATCATACCACGTAAATGTACATGAGGTTGTTTATTTAAGTTCATTAACTGTAACTGATGCAGTTGTTGTCTTACGACTGCTCTCTTCGAAGGTTCTCAAAATACAAATTGTCACAAAAATGTACTCCCGTTTATGAATCATCAAAGCGCGGTTATCAAGCCTTTCATACTTGTTTCCTTGTTCATCTCCTCCTTGTTCAGGTACGTTTACAGGCTGCAGAACCTTATCCTGACTTGTGCTCTCCAAGTATTGCAAACCCTAAACAAGTATTGCAAACCCAAGTATTGCATTGATTTTCGAGTCAACAATGATATTTTGCTTTAAGTTTTTATCATTCATGATAAAACTGGAAGTGCGAAAAGGAAATGTATCTGGTAGTCATCGGTGCATTTTGCAGAATACTTCAAAGCTATGTGGCCCTAATAAGAGCTACATTTGATGCTAAAAAGAATCAGTTGAAGATTGGCCATTGACACAAGAATAATATTTTTAGGACAAATTTTGCTTCGAGATCAAGTTTCAAAGCTTAGGGGGATCAGACCAATTCTAATGAAAGATGGTTCTTCATCTGCTTTAAGGTATGATTTTGCTTCAATATTTTGGTAGTTTTTTCAAGTCGGTGGATTATTCAATGGGTTCATTCGATTAATGACAGTACGGCTCAGCAAACGATGGTCCATCATTTTGGGACATCCCTCCTAAAACATATAAATTGATATGCGGGTTTACTGAGACCAGATGTGTGGAATCATGCGTTAACTGCGATTTGAACTGCAAATATGTCACCTACATGGGCTGATTTTATAAATAATGTTGAAATCAGGTCTCAAAAACGTTTTTCCTTCCTGGTAGCAAGATAATCACTTTGGTTTTTTCATACACTTTTGGTTTCTTTCTTCTTTCCCTATATACCACCCCATTCTATCCCTTTTCCATTCTCTCCTTCTTTCTTTCCCTTCTTTCCCTTCCCTCATTTCCTTCTTCTTTCTTTCCCTTCTTTCCCTTCCCTCATTTCCTTCCATTCTTTTCCCTTTCCTTCCTTTCCTTCAGTTTCTATCTCTTTGTTCATCTTCTTTCTTCCTGGGAAATTTGAGCATTTCACTTACCTTCCTGGTAGCGCCGCTACCACGCTACTTCGCTTTTTTGAGCCCTGCTTGACATTTTTGGAGCAATTGATCGATGATAAAAGAATGTCACGGGCAGTTCACATTTATTTACTTTGTAACTCAGATCAATAAAGTTTGGGTATATTTTGTAATCGACTATTGCACTTACCTCCAGTAAGATCTTTTCCGACATCTTGTCCATCCGCAAGAGCTGAATCTTTCCGATATGGAATACGATTTGAAGCTGGTAGTTTACCAGATCTCTGTGCTTCGTAAAACATCAATGAAAACTTCAAGACTTGGTTGTAGTCATACTTTGGCTCGCATCCAGCTGGAGTTGGCTTAGCTGTCGTGGTTGGGGACTGAAAATAGATCAGACATTGATTGAATTTGTAAGCACTTACATGGTAAGATGTCTTTACTTGTCAAGATCAAAAGCAGAGGCAGACAAATGCCGAAAGAGAGGAAAATATATTTATGAAATATCTTCTCTGCACCACTTACCCATAGATTACAATTTGTGAAGCAAAGCCCTTGAGTCAATGTCAGAGAAATCACTTCAAGCGAATGTGTTTTATGTGAAGATAGCCAAAACTGTGATGTCACGAACACTTGCGTTAACACGCATTTTGAATCACACGCTCTCGTTGCTTACTACTTAACAACTTGAGACTCTGTATTTGCTTCAACTATGAGTAATATATTATTTGAATGGTAAATGCAAAATTGCTCAGCGTCATATTTGAATTATAAAATGCTAAATTACACGGCAACATACTTCTGTTTTTGGTGCTTTTGTTGTTACTTCAGGCTTTTTGGTTGTAACTGGGGGCTTTGTTGTGGCTGGCTTTTCCGTCTCAGGCTTCTTTGTCGGCGGTTCGGTAGTTGGTGAGCTCGTTGTTTTCTCTCCAGGTTTCTCAGTGACCTCAGGCTCTTGAGTTGTAACAGGTGGCTCTGTAGATGGTGCAAGGGTTGTTTCTTCCTCTGGTTTCTCAGTGGTTGGTTTCTCAGTGACCTCAGGGACTTGAGTTGTAACAGGTGGCTCTGTAGATGGTGCAAGGGTTGTTTCTTCCTCTGGTTTCTCAGTGGTTGGTTTCTCAGTGACCTCAGGCTCTTTAGTTGTAGCGGGAGGCTCCGTGGATAGTGCCGGGGTGGTTTTCTCTTCTGGCTGCTCAGTAGTCGGTTTCACAGTAACTTCAGGCTCCTTAGTTGTCGTCTCTGGTTTCTTTGTCGCAGCTGGAGTTGGTGGCTTAGTCGTCATTGGTTGAGTTGTCGGTGGGTTTGTTGGAGGGATTGTCAAAGCATCATTCACTTTGCATTCGAAGGAACCAAACTTGATCATGGCTATCTTTGGTATGCTCAACTTGCTTTGGTCAAAGTGAACCATGATTTGGAACTTAAATGCCCCCGGACTTTGGTTAGCATTCCATACAAAATTCTTTATCAAGAAATAGGTCATGGCTCTCTCTTCAACTAGTTCTCCCAAGAAATTGCTGAGTTTGACAATTGGTTTCGTAAACTGAATAGCCAATGTCCAACCGTTCATTTCCTCCAAGACTGGTAGCGTGAGAACTCCTTTGAAAAAGTCTGGCCCGGTTTGTTGCTCAATAAATAGGTTTGAGCAGCTAGGATTCATTGTCGGTTTTGGAGAACCAGTGGTCATTGGTTTTGCAGTGGTCTTTGATGGACACTCGGAGTTGGAGCATGCTATCTTTCTCCAGAATTTAACTTCTATGAGAGCTGGTGGTGGGTTGGTAGGAGATCTTACGATGTACTCAATTTTCAACTGAAATAGTGCAGAAATAAAGCCAATTAGCTTTTAAGTTTAAATTCTTATGATAGACAGTTCCGAAACCTAGAATAGTGATTTAAACGTACAGAAATAGTATCATATCTGAGACTTGTCAATACAAAGGATAAAAGAAATTGCTCATTTCGAAAAACCACTAAGTTTTTGTTATGTTAGCTATTTGTTTGATTTTCTTTGTGTATATTAGCATAAATGACAGAATGCATTGCTTATAAATTACTTACAAAATTTAGGTCATCTGAAACTCATGTTGATTATGTAAATTTCAAGAAAGCGCGCAATCATGTCCAAAATTTAATCAAAAAGAAGAAGAAATCCTTTATTGTTGGAAAACTAAATGAGAACATAGGAAAACCTAAAGAGTTATGGAAGTGTCTAAAATCTCTTGGATTGTCATCAGGAAACAACTCGCCCTCTAAAATTTGCTTAAATAATAAAGGCAAACCATCTTTCGATGATAAAAGCAATGCCGAAATTTTCAAGGGATTTTTTTCAAATCTGGCGTCAGACTTAGTAAAAAAACTTAAGCCATCCTCTCATAGACTAGACGAGGTGCGAAAGTACTACCAACACATGAATCTTTCTGACTCTTTTTCATTGCTTCCCACATCTTCTGAAAACGTTCTCAAGCTCTTAGAAGAAATAAACCCGTCAAAAGCAACAGGTTTGGATAATATTCCAGGGAGATTCCTCAAAGACGGTGCAACTACTTTAGCTGAGCCATTAACCGAATTATGTAATCTCTCAATTCTACAGTCCAAGTTTCCTGATGGTTGCAAACAAGCAAAACTAAGCCACTCTTTAAAAAAGGATCGAAAGATGATCCCAAAAACTACCGACCAATTTCTTTGCTTCCGCAGCTCTCAAAAATTATTGAAAAAATCATTCATGGGCAAGTACAAAAGTTTCTTGATGAAAATAAAATATTGTATAGATACCAATCTGGTTTCCGAGCTCATCACTCAACAGATACCTGCTTATCTTACTTGAGTGATAAGATCCTTCAAGGATTTGAAAATGGAAAGTTCACAGGCATGATAATGATTGACCTTCAAAAAGCTTTTGATACAATTGACCATAACATTTTCTTGGATAAATTGGCATACCTTGGCTTTAATAAATCTGCCATTCTGTGGTTTAAATCTTACCTTCAGGATCGATCATTTACTGTGAACATAGGAAAGGAACACTCAAATCATGGTAATCTGTCATGTGGGGTCCCTCAGGGGTCAATTCTTGGTCCACTCATATTCCTTCTTTACGTGAATGACATGGCGCGAGCAGTTGACTGTGACCTACTTCTATATGCAGATGATTCTTGCTTGATTGTAAGAGACAGCAGCATTGAGCAAATTGAGAGCAGCTTGAACAAAAATTTCAATGCCCTCTGTGACTGGTCTTTAGAAAACAAATTAAGCATTCATTTTGGAGAAGACAAAACTAAATCCATTCTCTTTAGTAACAAAAAATGCAAGAACCTAAAAAAGCTGGACATTAGGAGGGGTGATATAAAGATTAAGCAACATTCAAATGCCAATTATCTGGGATGTCCTCAGGATGAAAATCTCTCTGGGGAATCAATGGCAACAAAGATGCTTGGAAAAATAAATGGCAAGCTCAAATTTCTACACAGGAAGCAAAACTACCTCAATAAATCCCTTCGCAGGTTGCTTCTAAATGCTCTTATTCAACCACATTTTGATTATGCATGCACTTCATGGTATCCAGGGTTGAATAAGAGGCTGTCCAAAAAAATCCAGACTGCCCAAAACAAATGCGTACGTTTTTCCTAGATTTAAAAAACACAGCACATATTGGGGTCACAGAATTCAAAGCGATAAATTGGCTCCCCATAAAGAACAGGATTGATCAATGTGTCTGTGTCAACATAATGAAATTCTTCAAAGAAACTGCTCCGGCGTTTAGTGGTGAGATATTCCATCCAGTCAACCAGGGCCGAGCAAAGCGAAGGTCCAAGTTCAAATTAGAATTTCCTTTCAGGAAAAGTAATGCTGGACAAAAATGCCTATCCTATCTAGGACCCAAAATATGGAATAGCCTTCCATCAGAGTTGAAGTTATCTAACAACATTAATACATTCAAACATAAGATCAAAGAAAATTTTTTCCGAAATATACAAAAAGAGGAAGATGACATATATGTCTTTACTAAGGACCGTTTTTTTTTGGAATTCCTCCTTCTTTACAGACAATGACCGTTTTTCAGATCACATTTCTTTAGTTATACCTCAGGAGGGACCATTATGGAAACAAGGTCGCATTGACATTTTTAATGCTATCCCTGCCATTTTTAGCCTGGGGTATTTTTTAAATTGATCATTTAGTTGTTTTTGCCTGTAAAATCTAATATTCCTGTAAATTGATTCGCTTTTGTTTTGTTTTTATCATTAATGTAATTTACTTTTATGGCAAAAATATACATACATACATACATACATACATACATACATACATACATACATACATACATACATACATACATACATACATACATACATACATACATACATACATACATACATACATACATACATACATACATACATACATACATACATACATACATACATACATACATACATACATTGAGTGATCCCCCCCCATAGCTTTTTTGGTTCAAGTCAAAGGATCAAAGTATATCTGTGATTTTTCTCGCATTCTTGCGAGCACTGAAAGAATAAATGCCGTAAAAACTCTATCGAGCCTCCGGGGGGGGGGGGGGCTTATCTAATTTTGGACCTGGACCTTTTGGACCTAATAGAGAGGGGGCTTATTAGAAAGGAGGGCTTATTCATAAAATCAAGTGACAAGGATATATTTGGCTACTTTCCAGTTCTTTCATGCCATACTTTGCAGAATCGACATACAATTTACCGGGGGGGGGGAGTACTTGACCTAAATTTGTACGGGGACGTGCCCACGAAAAAAAAATTTCACCCTGCTCCAGAATTTTTGCCTTCAAATGATACCCTGTTCTAGAAAAATCTGTGAAAAGTATACTCAAAAACATAGATATAAGTAGAAAAGTATACACTAAATAATAACCCGTTGTAACACAATTCCCTCTTTTGACTTGTTTTGACAACCTGCTCCAGAAAATTTGCCTTCTTTTGATACCCTGTTCTAGACAAAATGGGCGGAAACGATACCCTGAAAAACGGCACATCCCCGTCGGACAAATATACTAAGTACCTCCCCCCCCCGGGACAATTTTATACTTATACATAAATTCGAGACAGGTTTTATCCAAAGCCATACTAAAATCAACATGCAATGTTATGTAGCTAAATAGATGTAAAATAGTTGGTAAATTCTAGAATTTTCTATAAGTGGGGGGGCTTAATAGAGAGGGGAATTATTTCAAATTTTGACTCAAAGGAGAGGGGCTTATAAGAGAGGGAGCTTAATCGAGAGGGGGGAGGGCTTGATAGAGCTTTTACGATAACTTCAACTTTAGAAATATCTCATGGCTGCTAAAATTGCTGAAAAAGGGCCTAAAGCACTTGATCAAATCGTAATGACAACGAGTCCTTTATGATTTGATCAAGCCTTCTATACCTCTTTAGTCATTTTGCGACCATGAAGTTTTCGTAAAGTTGAATTTACCTTTATTTCCGGTTCATCCGATGTGCTTCGAAGTTCTGAATCAAACCATACTATGATCAGACAGAACCTGACCTCTCCTCGACCATTAATGTATCTATGAGTGACGTCTTACAGTAGATTGGTCGCGGCGCGGAACTTTTTGGGGATCCGAGGATTGGCTCATTCTTCACTGACAGGACGTCATCTAATTATCCCTGCCTAAATTTCCTGCGTCAACTCGACAGCATTCGTTTGAGGGTACTGGGCGCCAGGGAAGCGATTCGTTGACGCCTGGACAAAAACCAGCGAAACTTCTCAAACTTCTCAATCCCTATATGGAAAACCGGTTAAGCGTAGCCTGGGTGCAGTCTTTCTTTCGTGTAAATTGAATTGTTTTGCATAAATTGAAAGAACTTTACCTTCTTTCAATTTTACAAAAGAAAGACTGCACGCAGGCTAGTTAAGCGTCGTTCTGTTGGCTGGCAAGATTTAAGCATGCTTGATTTAAAGCATGCCACGATGACAACAGAAGCCTGGGCCATAGTTACGGTGCGTGGTTACAGTTTTTGTCCGACGCTAGTTTGTACCGCTTCCGAGGAGCCCAGTTCTCCAGTCGAAAATGACGTCAGGGAACCAGACTGCTAATGATTCTAAGATATGGCTCAAATCCCTACTGGTTCTCAGAACACGCGGAAATCATCCAACCTCACGAAAATCAGCCAATGGCATCCCCGCTTCAAACCCCCTGAGACAAAATCAGTCGTTTGTGATGAAATTTCTGGGACGAGTGCATTTTAGCGGCCGGCGCCAGGTTTCATATTCCTCTGAAAAATATTGAACTGAACAAAACCTAACCATAACTCGCGCTTACTTAGCCTAACTAACCCTACCTTCCCCTAACTAACCCTAACTTACCCTAAATATCCCCATAAATCCATCTTGAAACAAACCCTAACCCTTACTGCATGACATACAATGACAAGACATTCGATTGCCGCCCGCTAAACTGCACTCTAGCCAAATTTCTAGTACCCTCACAAAAACTGAAATGGATGCTCAAATATTGCAGTTATTTAAGATATTTTTTTGATAAATCGGTTGCAGAGATATCCGTCCAGAGTTACCAGAGTTACATGTTTAGGCAAATATCTTATTTGGAGCCGGAGCTGCGAGCGTTTACCGGCCAAGAAAAAGTGACCTTTCTTCGAAAATTCAAATAAATTGCTAGAAAGAAGATATATCGACGAAAATTTCACAGATTATGTATATTAGCCTGGGCAATAACCAAGATGTATTTGTTTTCCTAGTATTTCCATATATTTGACAAATTTCAGCGATTTCCAACAAGCAATGCAAATGGGCCTACGCTCATCGTGGGTAGAAACCCATTCTTGGGCCTGGAATCGACCAAATATATAAGCCTGAGCAAGATAATTCACTCACCGTTAACTCCAGCACCCATTTGAGCTCATTTATCCATTGAATTTGGGCTAACTTCGACAAAAAGCGAACAGATTTGTGCAAATTTGAAGAAGCTTCCACGTTCCATGTTATGTCGACAAATGCAACAACTCTCCACTGTTGACGAACACATGAGGCAGTCTGGTATTGCGACTCAAGCGTGGTATTATGTCATTGCCCTCCTGAATATTCAAAATGTATTTGTACCTTGTTTGAAGCATGAAATACCATTGTTTTTGAAAAATTGCTTTGTACTGTAAAAAGATCTTTGACATTTTAAAGCATTCCCAGGGGAGTCATGACAAAATACTACTTTTCAACCATGACACAAGACTGTCTCGTATGTTTGTCAACAGTGGAGAGTTGTTGCATTTGTCGACATAACATGGAACGTGGAAGCTTCTTCAAATTTGCACAAATCTGTTCGCTTTTTGTCGAAGCTAACCCAAATTTAATGGATAAATGAGCTCAAATGGGTGCTAGAGTTAATGATGAGTGAATTATCTTGCTTAGGCTTATATATTTGGTCGATTCCAGGCCCAAGAATGGGTTTCTACCCACGATGAGCGTAGGCCCATTTGCACTGCTTGTTGGAAATCGCTGAAATTTGTCAAATATCTGGAAATCTTATGAAAACAAATACATCTGGGTTATTATATACAGGCTAATATACATAATCTGTGAAATTTTCGTCGATATATCTTCTTTCTAGCAATTTATTGCTTCACATGCATTTACCCACAAGTCTGCAATTTGGATGAAAAGATTCAATGTTCTACACGACATAAAAGCCCCTACAAGAAAACACGAATGTAATTTACGTGATATTCCGATATATTGAAAGAAATTACCAGGCTTAGAAATATATCTACAATCATTTTGTCTCTCCATACAGTAATACATTCAATTGTTTTTTATGATATTTCAACGGCGCGAGTTTTGAACGATACAAAGCAACGGATGACAGGAGAAAAATGTGCAGCGAACTCATATCAATCTTCGTTTTGCAAGAAAAATCCAGAACCAGGATTCAGTCAATTTTTGGGAGACATTTAAGTTCCGGATGTCCAGGAAAACGTTCTCAGTTTGAACGATTCCAGAAAACAACCATAGTGTCGTTTTGAACGATGGCAGTCTCTTGCTTAATGGCTAAACTTAGATCCATATGATGTTTTCTGAATCTTTTGCTTCATGAAAAGACCTCAAAATGTGATATTTTCCTTTACCAAAGGACTCTTTCTTATTTATCAGGCATCCCAAATAAGTACAGCTCTTGAAAATCTCCTGTGAATGAGCACTCGCTTCAATAATGATAAGTTTTATTTTAAGGACATGTTTTTTTTGACTGGCAGAAGGTCCGCCATTTTGAAAGTTGAAAAATAAAAAAAATGAGCACTAGAGGAGCAAACCGTAATAGAATTACATAAAAATTTGGTCAAGTATGTATTTTCACAGACCTAACCAGATAAAAGTAGACGAAAATGTGATTTTAGAGTACTTTGTGAGATATGAGTCATTTTAGGATTTTGCTCACAAGGTACTCCTTCTCGAACAAGGATAAGTAAAACCTAAATCAATACTTAACATGGTACCTTCGTTAACTCTGAAGACCCCTAAGAGCAGTTTTTAGTTAAAAATGAGCAATCTATGAGCATCTTAGTTGCAAAGAAGGCTCTAGGACACTGTTTGAAAGTAATGCAGCGTTCCTGCTCGCGTTTGCAGCATTCCTTTGCCCGCAACAATTTGTCAATTCTTTCTCATTTGTCCAAGTGACGAAAGGGCAAGCTCGAGAGCAAATAGCCCCTAAAACACAAGGACCTACCAATATCTCCAAAACTCTTAGACTTGCTAGATTTGTCGCAAAAAATCTTTGTGCTCCTTTCAGAAATTATGAAACCCACTAAGATACCAAATTAAGAGCAGCTAAAAAGCTAAAAGTCTTCGAGAACGCTAAAGTAACTCGTAGCTCAAAATTGGTAGAGAGCTCAAAAGTGGCCTAGCAAGCTGTCCTTCAAAGGTTTCTAGCAGATTAAAGTAGGTATGAAACTGTCAGGTAACAATGAAACTTTAAAATCAATTAGGTTGGAAAATGAGCGAACAGTTGTCACGCACTCCCGGTGCTTTGAGCAAAATTGGAAGATCTTTGCGGTCATAAGGATCCTTTGCTCTAGAGCTGCTCATTGTTTAAATGTACTCTCAAAATCCATTCTTTAGATCCATCTCTACCGTAAATAGCTTGGTAAAAGCTCCTTTCATGGAAATTTTGATTAATTCTGTTACTTAAGTTCTAAGCTTTATGGATTCATATAAATGAAAAATCCTTGTTTTGATGGAAGGACTCTTTGCTCCTGCAGTACTCTTGCGCTCATAAAATGAGCTCTTAAGATTCTATGAAGTCCGAAAATAGTCCTAACACTGATTTGCTGTTGATAAAATCAAAGAGTAGGTTAAGATCGAGCCAGCAAGATGTTTGATAAATACAATAGCATCAACAATACAGTCTTCAATCAACCTGCATTGTCTCGCAGACAACATACCAAGTTGAGATCCATTTATTGCTTGAATACTATTTAGCTCATTCGATTCAAGGATTCAGTGGCTCACCAACTACTGCTAATATTGACCGTTTATGGCTCGAGAACATAGCGTCACAGAATCAAGGGGAAAACGGACCTAGAAATTCAATGTTTACTCCTTTGAACGGCAATCCTGCTGACACTTGAAAAGGAACGACGATTTCTCATATCAAATTTAGTTTAGATAGTCAAAAATGGCAGTTTCGTGCCACTCAAAAAAACATGTCCTTAAAGTATAGATGAGGTACAATTTGCGACCTCGCATGTCCAATTAGGTCTGTTTTAGCAGAGTAACTTACTTAAATAGGCAACATTCCTATGGCAGTAGCAGGGGTAAATTTTGTAACAACAGAAATCTCAGTTTGTTTACATTTTGCACCATAGCCAATCAACGAGTTCCATTTTAATCACATGATCAACAACTTCGTGCGTCGAGAGTGGTAGCTGTGGAGAAAACCATAAGACAACTACCCTCTCAAATTTTGGTCGCCGCGAAAATATACTCAGCCCCCGAGGTTGAAGGGGGCAATTTGGAGAGGGGGTGCCAAAAAGAAAATAAAAGTGAGCGCACCGAAGGTGCGCGAAAATTCCTTGGGCTTCGTTCAAATAAAGTTCTCTGGTTTTTCTTCTGAATAGCGCCTTATTTACCTGTTTCTCCGCATTCAAAACGAAACACTGAAAAAGAGTGCATTTGGGTCAGGATAAGGGGCGCTTTTCTTGCCAAAAAGGGGGCGCCAAAGCTTAGTTTTCATCGTGAAGGGGGGGCAGTTGCCCCCATTTTCCCCCCTAAATCCACCACTCCGCCACTGGTAGCATCTTAGAAACTTACAGGACTATTTTCACTCAGACTATTTTCGTACCCCTTCTCCAAGATGTGCATTATTTTTATCTCCCCGCTTCAAGTAGGTAATACATTGGTAGCCCCACCCCCAGCCACAAGAAATAATAAAAGGTCCCTAAATTTTCTCTAATTTGGGATTGCTTGTCAACTTGTCAATCCAAAATTTTTGAAAGTCTTCTAACATTGCGTTTATTAAGGATTCAACAACCATTTCGGATTTAAAAGGCTATTAATGTAGAATTGTGCGTCTCAACATCTCTAGCTCAAACTGCCTCAGAGAGAAATTGATTTATAGCAAACCGGTTGCAGACTTAAAACATGCTCATGTAATGTATCATTTGATAGTATGAGAAGGTATTCATGATGATAATGATAACCAGTTACAATGTAAATGTACAGGCGATAACAAATCGAACTGAGACTTTGGAAAGTTGATAAAAGAGTCGTTTGGTTTATTCTGATTACCATTTCTCCCTAGAAAAGACAGTCCTATCAATCGCTACGGATACTGTCTGATAGCTTATAGCAGCTTCATTTTGTTCCCTCTTGTATGCTTCTAATAAGAGAACCATGTAAAAAATCGTCCCAGTTGGACGCTAAGCAATTCCAGACTTGCAGTTATGCAAATCAGGGGAGGCTTCCATCTTGAAAAAGTGGCCTGGACAAAAGATGGAATTGATTGCCAGAAGGTATACCTGATGTTTTTTACACTGATTTTCTTCAGAAATGTAGAGTGGGCACGTCCACCCGATTCAACTCCCTGGCGCCACCCTCACAAATCAGTTTCCACCCTGATAGAAATGGCTCAAAAAATTGCTCGAATTTCAGTGAGTGACCGTTGGTCAACAGTATGCACTTATCCTAGCAGCCTGTATTTTGAAGCACTTGCATATATGTGTAGGCAGTTTGCTAACTGTTTCCATCAAGCAAAATTAAGTGCATACGTGTAACACAGCATTTAACAAAGAATCTATAACAAGCGGGAGATTGGTACAGCCACAAAGACGAAAGGGGAATCTTAACTCCCACTCTACTCTACACTTGTGCATGTATTGTGGTTGCGGATATCTGAAAAAAAATTTTACCCTAGCATTGGATTTAGACCCAGCCTCCCACAGCCCCACGAACATAAACCACATCTATGCTTAGCTCTTTTAACTGTTAAAAGTAGTTCTCTGTCTAATTCAAAACACTACCTCACATTCAAAAGATGCGTTTGAAATTCAATGTTGTGGTGAGAGATCGAGATTCTTATCCCACCTAAAACAAAATAAACAGAATGTTTTTGCGTCAAAAGTTACTCCTTCAGAAAAATTGTTCATTTCTATGGAGTATTTCTGCATCCTTGATTTTGGTTTAATTCATTAGAATTTAGAAACTTGTAGTACCAAATTCTTGCGGGATATGCAAGAGCTTATTTCAAAACAATCTGTACAATCACATTTAAACAACCAACTGAAGTATCAATTCACAGGTCAACTCGGGGGGTTTGAATAGTTTCTTTTAAACCTTAACTCCCCAATATGATGTAGAACTCACTGAAAAGTTATGCAAGATCGAGAAGATGCATTTCAATTACATGTATTTTTCTCAGCCAATCTTTGTCAAAGGATTCTAAGGGCAAATTTAGCTGTTTGTATGTGATCACAGCAAACAACACCAGAACTGCCTAATGACTCCTAAGTGGAAATTGATCGGGACCGGTGTATTTCTCTGGAAGATTGAAAGCGGACATACTTATTTTCTACCTAGGAAATTATGACGAACAGTCAGTGTTTGCTCAAAATTTCCCTCTCATCGAAATTTCGCAATATTTTGCTGGGCTGAGACGCCAACAAGCCAGCCAAGATTTTTATGGGAGTTTCGATAGTGAGCAAGCCCTGAGCCAGAACGGCTGTTAGGAGCAAAGTGCCGTCATTCCTTTGAGTACAATGAAAGAACGAGAAAAATTCTATGATTCTTTCAATTTCACAAAGAAAACCTTTGTGCAGGCCAGACCCTTGGCGCTGGACTTGCCCAAGTCTCTCCCTTTTTTATTACTACTTGAGACTGAAAAATATGGAATAGTCTTCCATCTGACTTAAAATCAGCTAACAATCCAAATACATTCAAACATAAGATCAAATATAATCCTTTCCAAAATATGCGAGAAGAGGGAGATGACATATACTTCTTTTACGAAAACCCTTTCTCGTCTCTCCCAACCATGTTTTTGTCGTATTAGCCGTGTTATGTACTGATAATATCTACAGTACCTTCCAATTTTCTTTTTTACATCTATTCTGTTATACCATCACCTCTAAGGAACAATTATGGAAATAAGGTCAGCTTGGCCCTTTAATGCTATCCTTGCCACTGTTATTAGGTGTGTTTCCTTTTACGTTTTTAACCTTAAAAGACAAGTCCGGGGTTGGTATAATTGTTGATTATTCAAGACATTACACTGTTGTGAATGGTGTGTAGTTTCTTCAACTTTTTTTCACTCTAAATCTGCGAAGCTACATATTTCAATCTGGTAAGAAGTGCGAAATCATATCAGTTTCCATAACGTCAATTCACGTTGACCTGGACGAGGCTGCCAGATTTGTTGATATGCCATTCACATTGCTAGCCTCCCTATCGCGCCTTTGCACACTGGTACAAAATATAAAATGGCGAAGATATTTGGCCTAACTTACGAAGATTCATCAACCAATTCATGGAAGTTGGATGCATCAAAACTTGGAAAGAATTCACGACTGGTGCTCAGCAGTTGGTAAGATTGCTTTTTAACAATTATTTTATCAACCCCGGACTTGTCCTTTAAGGTTGTATTGTATCTTATTACCTGGCTGGAGTTTCAAAAACGAGGCAATACAGAATCCCGCCATTCCTATTGGCTAATCACACATTTCCCGCGGGTTTCCCGTAGCTTTGCATGATACGATACAAGGACGCGTTTTTGTCACCACAGCAACTGCTTTAGGCCTAGGCCTGAGAGATTTGCAGTGAACTCAAACGACATGATTGTAACAAAATGTGTTACATGAAATGCGAGTCAAGATTTGAAGATGTCAGGTAATAAAACTCATACTAACCAGTTTTGTTATTGTACAGGAAAGTATAAAGCCCTCGGTCTTAATGCACAGACCTCGCAAGCTCGGTCTGTACTTCTAAGATCTCGGGCTTTATATTTTCCTGTACAACACAAAACCGGTTAGTATGTGCATAGTATTGTATTGTATTGTATTGTATTGTATTGTATTGTATTGTATTGTATTGTATTGTATTGTATTGTATTGTATTGTGTTCTATCGTAGATATTTTGTATATTCATCATAATAACTTGCAAATATTTTCTAGTGGGAAATTGATACATGCATGCATGCATGCATACCGACGAAAACTTAGGAAGGAATTGTTATTGATGCGGAAGAGACTTAGGCAAATCCACCTTGACGCCAAATGTGATACTGCAAGTGCGTCACTGGTGGGCTGGCCCGTTTCTTATATTTATATGAGAAAAGTCAGCCCGTTTGAGGAGGGATCCCGGCATTCGATAACCGGCATCTCGGCAAGGTGGGCTAGCCTGGAATGGATATACGCGCAAACTGATGCTTAGAAAGCTGTGCCTAGGTAAGCAGGATTTCACTTAAAGACCCATGACAGACCAGCAGCCTTTGCACGCCTTTGTTTTTGTTTACAAAAATTATTAGACTGATAAAATTTAGTCTAATCTATCATTCATCAAGCGAGACCCACACAGAATTATGAATATTGATAACTACGACGATGTAGTAAGTCTACTGTTCTACGAACCGCCAAACAGTTATTTGTCATGCAAGCCAGAAAACATCAAGTATTACCTCTTAGATCTCGCTCCAGGATCGGTACAGCTCTGAGTGGACATCGAAGGAAGAACTATTGGGCTTTGTTTCATGGATTTTTCGACGAAGAAGACCAACGGACAAGCTTAGATCCGTAAATTTTGGCCTACAGAGCCTCCTTCCTCTACCGGCTTGTGCTTGTCCAGAACATGAGGTACAGTTCCTGCAAATTATCTCGCAATTTCATTTTGGGGATTTTAGATGCTATTCCTTGTTGAGATTAATGTTTGATCGTTAAGGTAATTCAATCTCCAATGTCTGTTTGTCTGCAGATAAGCAAAATTTCCTCTCCTTTTCTGGGGTTTCTTCCTGTCTACTGTGGCCTATAATTATTTCCTCCAATTTGCATAGCCCTGACTATCCAGAGCACAAATACATGCCTAAATGCATTGTTTATGGACTAAAGAAGCAATTGATATAATTTGTTGTCCATGTAAGTTATTTTAATCAAAGATTGAAACAGATTACAAACACAGCTATTTTCTGTATACAGAAATTAATGTAAGCTGTGGGGAAGAACATGCGAGGCCCGCAAAGGCTGCTGGTCAGTCATGGGTCTTTAAAGGTGAGCCAGCTCGCTAACGGACCAGCCCGCCTCTATAGCGATCCATCTAACACTTACGTTCTCATTGTTTTCACCTATCGAGAAAATCAAATATCACTTAGCCGTATTCAGATTGCTTGCCCCAGTCCTCCAGTTAAGCTGCTCTTATCTTCTTTGACTTAGATTAAAGAACAAAAATATGCAGACTGGTAAATTAATCCCTTACAACAGGATTCGGATTGGCTAAGAGCATAAAATCTCCCTTGTTTGCACTTCGTCTGGAATGCTAGCGAAGGCTGGTGTAGTTAAATATTGATTATCTCAGTGCTGAATTCTTCTGAAAATTTTCTCTATGCTACGTTTTTACGTTTGAGAACAAAACGCAAGATGAAAATTGGACCAACAGCCCTGCAGCCAGTAAATACTCTAACCCAAGTTTGGTTTAAGTTGAACATGAAAATAACAGCTAAAGCAGCTGATGATACAAATAACAACGATTCATCAAATCCCCTCTTACGAATAAAAACATAGATTGATGAGTGCTTAGCAAATAACGGTGTATTAAATTGATAAATTTTGCATATATTTGGGACTTACTTGTCATCACTCTGCGTTTTCAGAAGGAATAAGGCAAAAGAAGATCCATTGAAAAGCAACATCTCACCAGCTATGTATTCCCTTGCATTTCTGCTACTAAGCGTAACTGCACTTGATGGTGTAGAACCTGAATGTCCACAAAAATGCACCAGCATTGATCTTCACAGATGGCCGGGCAGTGGATATCGTGCAGGCATTACGGTTGTGTCTCCTGTAATGGTTAAAAGATTCAGACATGTAATTCTCATGTTGAAATTCAATAAGGTAGTGCAAAGAATCGAGAATGTCCATATACGTGGTGGAAGTATCCGCTATATGGGATCAAATGCGATGAAAAAAGAAATGAAGTTACAATTCAGGACTGATAATACTATTCGTAAACGGCAGAGGGTAAGTTCGAATCCTTAATTTATGTAATCCCTTTCACTTCTTCTCTTAAAACAAGCTCTCAAGGGACTAAGTAAGGCTGGCTTCCACAGTGCGATGAAATTTCATCATTGTCCAGTTTTTCAAATGCAATAAAGTTTAACTTTTCCGAAGGAATGACATTTGACTGAAAAGTTTTGGATTCACAGTCTTCACAGTCAAAGGTATATCGCCTTTCATTCTTATATCAATTTTTATACGATATGCCATCTGTCCAAACTTGAAGGACAAAACTCACAAAAATATCATAAATTGATAATGAAGAACAAAGCTCAAAGATCTGGTATCAGATTGGATAAGCTATCTTTACTTTTAGTACATTTTGTTGTAGAAAAAGGTGAACATGCTAAGCATTTCCATCCAACGGTTTCGTCTCTGTTGAACCACAAAAAGAATAACCATAATTATTCTCTGGATAAGATCTGGAAAAAAACGCTTCTGATAGAGCCCTGCAGAAACATTGGATTTAATGTTGTTATTTTCCTACTGACACATTCACCCAAATTTTCGCATTTTTCATTGTTAAATTTATGGATTGCATTTTTAGAATATGAAAATCTAAACTTTTTTGCCGTTATATAATCGCTCTTTCCCTCTCCTTCGCTTTTCCCTCGCAGCGTCCTTTTCGTGGTTTACGCCCCCGCAGAGGTAATTATTTTCCCAAGTGCTGATAAACCACGGAATAGACTTATTGACTTGGAGCAAGTCTATGGTCAGTGCTTTCCTGTGTGCAAACTCTACTTTCCATTGGCTCTCCTTCGCACTGGAAAGTGAAATCTGTACGCAGGCTGGTTCAGTGTTCTGATAGCAAAGGTGTTATTCTTGAGTAGATTACTTCTGCAAAAAATAATAAAAATTCCCCCCGTGCTTCCCCTACTTGTACTGCTTCTATTTTAGTCTGGAAGTATCATCAGTGACAAAGCAGCAAAAACAACATCATCATGCACTCAGAATGACAAGAAATAAATTAAGAATTCTTAGTGTTTTCTATGTTAACCCTATTAATACCGGGCTTTTTGGACCCTTGTAGTGCCGGGGGCCCCCCTCCATTAATTTGCTAACATTGTAGATATGAGAACGAAACTTGGTACAATAGTGTACAGTAACAAAATCTACACAATAGGCTACTTTTTTATTTTTCATTACATCCATGACGTCACAATGATGTCATAATTGAGGAAAATTCCAGTATTTGCTGGCTGTTGTCAAAAATTGACAATATTTTAAGTTTTCATTTGACTATTCCTTTTTCAGATGGACTAAAATGTATCACAAAGCATTGATAAGTAAAAATGCATAGTAAAATATGTATTTAAGTTCATTATATATATTATATATTCATTATCTATATACACCAGCTTTCATTGTTTAATTCAAACCCCTAATTGTCAATGTAAATAGTTTGAAATACCTCAAGATGATGTACAATAATTAAGAGAATCCTTTTAGGTCATAAAAATCTTTCTAATACATTTTATATCATTTATATGACGTCATAAACATTTATGACGTCATTAAGTTTAAAATTGCTGACATCATCCAAAATGAATAAAACTATATCTCATCTAAAAGCTCTCATCAAGATCTATTGAATGGTAGTGTTGTCAGTGATCTGTGCTCATTCCGTAAAAAATAAGAGTCCCTTCTTTTCTATTACTGTTGACCACGTGTTGAAAAGATGTTGATCACGTGATCAGTGTCTACCATTTTGAAAAAATTTTTAGATTTTTAATTAGTATATTAAATTTGAGGAAAATTCGCCAAGTTTCAGCTCTGTATCATTCGAACTGACAGCACTGCATCAAATAATCCGCGCCGCGGGCACTTTGTGCCTCCCCCCCCCCCCGGTAGTAAAACCACGTACCGTGCAGTGTCTAGGTACTTTGTTGCTGTTTCGTTGTGACTAAATGTTGGCTTTAAACGTTAATCCACGTAACTTCTGACAAATGTCTCTGCTCTTCCGGGTGTGCCATGATAAACTATGTACTTTCGACAGGCCACGATAACTAGTATCCTAGACTTGCTCCAAGTCTATTCCGTGGAATATCAGCACAAAGGAGCAAAGTTACTTCTGCAGGGGCGTAAACCACTAAAAGGACGCTGCGGAGGAAAACGGAAGTAAACGGAATATTCCGTTTCCTTCTCCTTCGCTTTTCCTTCGGAATATTCCGTTTCCTTCTCCTTCTCTTTTCCTTCGCAGCGTCCTCTTCGTGGTTTACGCCCCCGCAGAAGTAACTATGTCCCTTAGTGCTGATATATTTCGGAATATACCTGGAGCAAGTCTACTAGTATCCTGGACCGATTTCGAAGATTTATTAGTAACATCTAGTCAATATCCTCAATTAGATATAAGTATTTTTGTATTTTCTTTAGTCTTCTTTTCATAGAGCTATGAGTGATTTTCTTAACTAAGATTTTAGATCTTGAAAACAAATGAAAATGACCCAAAAAACGTTGATGGAATTTTCTAAGGAACCAACATGAAGAACAAAGAATGAATGGCCATCTGTCTGAAATGAATTACCATCTGTCTTCTACTACATGGACATCCTTCGTAATACAATAGCAGCAGTTGTTTTAATTGACACCTCATTTCAAAGCAATTGGTGACTGCAGACAAAGGAAATTCTCTCAACCAGTTAATCAAAGCAAACACGACAGCAAAAGTTGTCCCAGACCCAGTAGGGCGAACTCTCGCCTTGTGTAAGCGAAAGGTGGTTTTTAAAGGAATTGATATGCTTAGAACGAAAGAAAATGGGTAAATCTCAATTTCTGCCTCGTGAATTTTGTTTATTAGATTCAGAAGCCGAGCAGAAGGAATTATCATCCTTGGCATCATCATTTTGTACTTAAATGAAATAATTAGCACACAGCTCCTGAATCAAATGAACAAAAGACAGAAATTTAGATCTACCATTCTTCTTTCGGTATGAGCACATAACTTCCCTTACCAACGACCTTTCGCTTGTAACAGGCGAGAGTTTGCCCCATTGGCTTCGGTGTAACTGTTGCGGCTGTGTTTGTTTTTATTTGCTAGTTGAGAGAATTTCCTTTGTCTGCATTTGCTAATCGCTTCCAATTGAGGTGTCAATTAAGCCAACTGCTACTATTGAATTACAAAATTTGTCCTTGTTGTTTTCCACTGCCATAAGCAGGGGTAAATTTTGTAATAATAGAAATTTCAGTTTGTTTACATTTTGCACCATAGCCAATCAACGAGCTCCAATTCGATCACGTGATAAACTACTTCGCGCGTCGAGAGTCGTAGCTGTGGAGAAAACCATAGGAAAACTACCCTCTCGACATTTGGTCGCGGCGAAAATATACTTTCGAAGAAGCTTTAGAAATTTTAAATCTGTGTTGTCAGATAAATTTCCTAACCAGGGTTGCTTGCCCACTTGTCTGCTATACCTGGTTTTTGCGAAATAATTCCTTGAAACTCCGTCATTTCACGGAACCTCTCACTTCCTTTGAAGTAGCCGAGGTTCAGCGCGAAAAGGAGCGATAATATGGCACTCTTAACATCTAAAATCAGTTCCAGATTGGAGTTTGGAGATTAAGGTTACAAAACATTTTATTTTGATTTACCGGAAAGAAATATTTCAGCAACCATCCTAAGTGGCCGTCAGTTGGCCCTGTGGCCCTGTCAACAAAATTTGCATAACAAGGAAAATTAGCATGTAAGGGTTTCTCTTGTAAGTGTTTTGGCGGGAGTTTTGTCAATTCATCCTCTTATTATTCAAAACTGGACTGAAACATTATTTGGTTGCTTCGATAAATGATGAAAACCTTAGGACAAAATTGAATAAGATTGGATACGATTTGTGACGGTCACCGGTAGCCATTTTCACAATAAATTGGCCTCATGTACTCAGCAACAACGACTTTCCGATTGATCAAGCGATGTTCCTCGTGATTGCCCTCCGAAAATTTCTTTTGTAATGTGTCCTAGGTCGATGCGGAATACCTCACGGGTTCAGAAAAAGTGATGTTTTCCACCGGATTTGGAGCAAAAGTCGATGAATGAGTGTCTACCAACCGAAAACGATATGTAACCGACCTTTTGAAATCCCTCTTTAGGTTTAACAGCGAAAAACGAGACGCTGATGAGGAGAAGATGAGGCGGTGGTCGGCTGTGATTCGTCCCTTGTCTTTTTTCTTCTCTCCTTCTCGCTTTTCTCTCCTTCGCAGTTCCGTTTTTCACAGTTCCTTCGCAGCTCAACGTGCTACGAGTCCTTCGCAGCATTCATTTCAAGGCTTCGCAAATCCTTCGCAGTTTCCTACGGAGCTCCTATTCTCGACAATTTATGTTTTGAGTTTGCCAATTATTCCTGGGCTCCCTGTGGCAGAACTGGTAAAATAAGAGATAAGATCATGAAGAGTTTGTATTCTGTACTAATCAGTCGATGAGAAATAGAATGTTGTTTCTGACATCTTGATTTTGCAAACTCTACGGCCACGAAGGTTTCCCCAACGAGTGACATAAAAGAAGGGAGCAGAAAAGTTAAAAGAAGTCAGTCTTGAAAGGTAAGTGGATTAATTTGTGAAAGGATGAATCACATAACTCATGTCTTCTTAAACGTTGGATTTAACTTCGCCTTCAAATAAAATTGGAGAATGACGAACTTTTATAAATACTTCCGAATTTATGAATTTGAATTTGCACACCTGGGTCGGAAGCATTCCAGCTACAAAGATTTATGTGACATAGAATTGAAATTCAAGATGTTCTTACCTTGGAACAGGGTCCTTATCAAATTTCCTTGTACGTTTTACACTCAAGTTTTATATGGAGAAACTCAATAGAAGACCACTAAAAGGCTAAGAAACTCGAGAACTGGCAGAAAGCATTTGGAAAGTTCCAGTTTAGTCAAGGAAAGCCTCGGCATAGTTTACTTTATATATTTTACCTGTTTCCTGTCTTATATTACTCGGAGGGTATCTACTTGAGTTAATGTCTAAACATGCGAGTACTGTTTTGAAATTTTCACGAGGGTACAAGTGATTTTTATGGAACGCGTAAGAAACTCGATTCTTGACCGAAAATCTGATAATTTTGGGAAAGAGTCAATAAAAATGCCCGGCGTTTGAAAAAATCCTGACCCTCAATGTCAATGATGTTGAAAACTGTCTTGTTTTATCCCCGACCCGCGACATGTGAAATTAGGTTCAGTGATTTACCCGCCTTTAATTGGTCAAACCTTCCGTCGATATAGGAGATTTTGCAACCCTAGCTGACCTTGGTGGGCGGATTCCGCCCCCTTGTACGTTTTCATTTATACATTTTCTCTGTTTGCTGGATGTCCCTGAGATTTAGCAACTTTAAATCTCTATCATACGGAAATGAAACTGTAACAATTTTGGTGCTCTAGTTTTAGCCGTGTCTCCATGGTAACCAAGTTTTCTTGCACCACTCTGTGAAAAGTATACATTGTATCTCTCTTAACCCTTTTTAATTGGTCCAATTAAGTCTAAACTATGAGTTTACATCTATTTTGATCTATATATTTGATTTCTACACAAAAATTAAAGTTTTACGACCTTTAAAACACTTTCACTTTTATGACGTCATGTGACATCATAATATTAATTATGCTCTAGCAGCAACAACAACAATGCTAATCAAACCGTTGTTTCAAAAATTCACTTTTTATATGATGAGCGACCTTCTTGTCAATTTTGGTTGCCATATCTCAAGCAACAACAGAGATAAACAGGGAGGGGTGGAATCTGCCCCCCCCAGGCACTGAGTGTTTCAAATCACTTAGGTCAGATAGGGTTAAAGAAAGTCCCTTTCCAAAAACCTGCAAAAACGAGCGAAAACAGTAAGTAAAATTTCCCTTTGTTCTCCTTCCTAGCAATAATGACTCTTGGGTTTCCTCATGTATTTTGCCCTCTCATGGGAGAATGGAGTCCTCCTGAATAAGTTATTCACACTAGGGGGAAGACTTTTCAACCCGCGAAAACGAAAGCACGTGCTAAAGCGTGCTGAAAGTCATCGCTGTGTGGTAAACACATTAGGGACTTTTGCTTGTAATCCTAGCACGTTTTTAAAGGTTTCTCAAAGGGACTTATTTTGGAAAATTGCCTACAGAATCTAAAAGGAGTGACCGATATTAGCGAGAAAAATTTCTAAAAATAATTGAACATGTTAGCTATTCAATCAGATGTTGCAAAATATAATTGCATATATATATTCAAGGAGCAGTAGCCTTTCAAACGCCTGGCGTTTTTTTGTCTCACCCGGTACTTCTCATGGAACTAAATTCACTGCCAAAGCTTGATAATTCATCTTACAGTAATTCTTAATGCTAACTACTAGCTACCAATTTCTTTTTTCGTCAAATCTTGGTACCCTGTCAGTCTCATGTGCTAATGTGACGATGTAAACCTTCATGCACTCAAAGTCCTGACAGTGTGATGACACAGTTACCATATACAGATGTAATGGGAGGGAGGGGATGAAAATATTTTCTGCTATGTTAGAGAAGGCATCAAATTGCTCAGGAACATCAGAGATGGGCTATGAAAATTTCATGAAATATTTAGAAATAATGACCAGTCCAGAGAGAAATTTCTCGAAATTAAAAACTTCATTCTATGGATACTTGTTTTAGTAATGTTTGCAGAGTCAAGTTATACCAAAACTGTCGATAAAGAGTTGTATAGCAGAATCCTGTTCAGCGCAGAGAAGCTCCCGAGAACAAGGTTCTGCATGCGCTCACAAAACACTAATGTTGCTGAGGAGTTCGCACCCATCGCCAGCTTCCAACTACTTGAGCAGGTTGCGTTACCAGTGTTCCTAATTTAATGGTTCACAATATTGCACATGAGAAAAGACGTCACAAGAGTGGGGTTAGGAATTTTTCGGGGACAGTTTGATTGCTCTCACATTGCATGTTATGAATAAAGCGCTGACCATCTTTTGATAAAGAAATTTGTGGCAGATTTTTTGTCCACAATATTGTCAGCGAGAAAAGACGTCACAAGAGTGGGAAATTTTGGGGAAAATTTGATTGCCTCCACACTGAATATTCTGAATACAATGTTGGTTATCCTTTGATCATATATTTGAAACTGATATCATCTTAATGCTTTGTATCCATGGTCTATGAATATCTTTGAAGCAATCTTTTGTTTTTGATATTACGTATTGCATAACGGTGGTAACTGTTTCTATTCGCAGTGAACCTTTGCAAAGTCAGTGGCAACAATGAGGATAGATAGCACATTCAAATGATGATAACTCAAGCAAGACACAGTGCATCAAAGTTTTTAACGGTTGAGAGCAAGGCTTCAGAAATAGCGCTATTCATGGCCACCCTTAGATTTAAATTCCATTGATCTTAGAGCTCAGTGCGATATTCCTAAGGTTGTTCAAACCATTTCTCTCGACCTCATTTGTTCAGTTATTGCCTGAGGGCGCAGAGTATTTTTAAAATCTCTTCAATTTTGATAAAATCGGTTCTAAGACACTCTAATCTTGACTTACTAATTAAGGTTTCTCATTTATGGGCCAAAATTTTTTGCAAAGTTTGTGTGGAGGCTAGGCCTAAATCTTATGAAATTAAATATTGCAATTTTTGAAAATTCTTTTTACTACCGCTTTATGAACCAAAATTACTAAGAAGAACATACACCGCTAGAGTATACTTGCGTTGGAAATTACTCTCATTTGCCACTCTAGCTATTATAGATGTTTGCAAGGCAGACATCACATGTCGAAACAACCTTATTTCCCTAAAGATTTCCTTAAATGATTGGAATATCTAGCAGTCGAATCTAAAATGCCTTCAAACCATAACGGCACAATTTGCTAACGGTTCCACGAAAGCAACACATTTATTTCACAGGAGGTTGAGAACAAATTTAAGATCCGGAACGGCCTCATTTCCCATTAAATACCCAACGTATAAGAACCTAGCCAGGCTGACTTGCAAAATTGCCGGTTCTTATACGCAGAGTTTTACTGTATATTTAATTTTTAGATTGCTGCTAAATCGACATTGACTATCGTCTGTTTTTATGCCGTTACTTTTATAAAATACATTAGAAATTAGCACAGAAATACTTCAAAGTTAGCCAGTGGTACTAAGTTTCGCATTAGAAAGTATTGAATCGAAGAAGCTAAGTTTGGTAGACGATCATGCCTGCCAACTTTGCAGGGATCTTATGTTTTATCTTATATTTTTATCGTATGACTGAGGCAACGGTTGCTTTTCTTTGTAGGTAAGTGACCATTGATCCATTGATCCAGAAAAGCTATAAGAAAAACAGATGAACAAATGCGTTTGGAAAACATTAATGTTCTTATTGCATCGAAATGAAGTATTTTATATACTTGGATTAAGTAGAATTTAGATGTGCTCAATGGATGGGCCTAAGTGGTTTAAGGTGTACAAACAGAATGAAAAACGCTTCAGCCAGCTGAACAAAAAGTCACTCAAATATAATAATTCCATATCTCAGCTGTTATTCTTTAGCTTCCAGACACATTGTTAACGAAAATATGAGTATGTCAAGTAATATGAAATTATGATAAAAGCAAAATAAGATAGTTTGCTATTCTTGAAGATACGCGAGGTAGCCTTTTATCATCAAAATCACTGTAATTTCATGTGAAAAGCGTTTAAGAACAATGCAAAATATAGGCACATGTGATACAACAAGCCACACCTGCGACACTGGAGAACAGGCCTCTTTTTCTTTCAGATCTAAATAAAGGGGCTGAAGCTAGCTTTTTTATGCCTTTGACTTTTTGTGGCCGACAAGACTTCTTGCCATGATTTGGAAAGATTTTTGAGCATCCATCAATAGAACATAAATCAACTTTATCTAAGAATCTAGTGCTGAGAGGAGGGTAGAAGGTCAAGTCCTAGGTTCCGAATCGGCCCTTAGGAACTATCTTCCTACGTTGATTACTGCGAGAAAAATTTTCTTTATATAGTCCATCAAACAATTTGGAATACATGAATGAATACATAACTATGCCTACATCTAAAGCTACCCCACTACGGAGGCGATGACCCGAGGAGCAAAACAGTTTTGTCTACCAGAAGTCACAACATAAAAAGAATGAGTAAAATGACAGACAGAGTACCAGTTGAGGCACCTTGCAACCAAATTGTTGAGAGTGAAGATGTGAGAAGTTTAGAACCAAGAAAGGCAAGGAAATAAGAGAGCAACGTGTCTTTACGACAATTTATCCGCCAAAATGTTTAAAAACAGTGTCATCTCTCGACGACCATCTTTGAAGCACTTAATGATATTCCATAGTTTACTTGTAACAGTTAACGCATTGTGTTAGTCTATGAAAACGCTCTGTGGACTCTTTATTAAGGTGCACGTGACTCAGTAATAGGCTTGGTAAGCGGATTTGTATCGTTGAAGATAGGACATGACGACGGAATTTACATTGACCATAAAGTATTGTTGTTAGTGCAAAAGCTCTGTTTGATATCTTCATTTAACTAACGAAAAATGCTCTGATATATGTAAATTTGTTCTTTGGTGGGCCTTTACACGAGGGTTCTATACATTTTTCAAAATATTCCTAGTTTTGAATGAGTATGAATATGGTGCGAAAGCGAAAAATTTCCTTGCGGCTCCGTCGCGAGATCTTTCCGGATCCGATCTGGTCTGGCTCTCGATCGCCCAGATCTAAGTTTAAGGGTTACCCACATATTGGTAGCCTTCTTCAAGTCATCCGACGAACAGATAGAAAGCTAAAGGTTGTGAAGCGTGTTAGCATTTTAACATACACCCACTAGACTATTGATAATGGCAGAGTGCTTTGAACTTTTCATTGAAACCTGCCTATTAAACCTTCCAAACCTTTTGGCAATTTTTGCAAATTGTTTGAAGGAAAAACGCTGAAAACTTCTGTCAGTGCTCGCTCTTGCTATTCCTGTTGCCTTCAAGAGAAAATGTTTTCGATGAAGCAGCAATCAGTTCCAAAAATAACTGATATCATGTTTGGAGACGAATATTTGTTTGCAGTCGAGAGGTGGAGCAAATCAGAGAAACTGACATGTGAACGTAAAATTCTGGTTAAAATAGGAGTGAAAATGAATTATGACATTCGTGAAACGAAATTTTAGCCCCCCTTCATTTCACATATGTTACTTATAAATCTCGAAGTGAAATAATCTATGAGAATGTTTACTGCGTTTGCGTGCGACATTTAGAATAAAGACTGGTGCTCGTTTACTTACATTGAATTACACAGTACGACCTGTAGCCAGTTCAATGGAAACAGATCATCAACGTAGCATATCAATATTGAATTGATATCAAACAATATTCTATTGATATCAAGTAATTCATTAATTAGATATGGTTTCAGCAGAATTCAAAGTACGAATGAATAAAACGAAGAACAGTTTAGATCGTCAGCTTCAGACTACTTGGTCTTGCAGTCACCTAAACGGAAACAGATCATTTACTTAAAATATCAAAATTGTATTTCCTATGAGAAACTATTCATTGGTTAGGTATGGCTTCTGTTGATTTCAAGGTACAACGCATATGCTGCAAGATTTTCCTTCTGTCTGTGGTTTTTCGCTATAGACTGCTAAATGCGTACCCAATAGGGCCTCTTTTTGTCTTCTTTAACTTTTCCCAAAGAAGTCAATAATTTCATCCAGTATGCAAAGTGCTACCAAATTAATTTCCAAGAGCTTGTAGCATACCATTCTAAGAACTTCAGTAGGAACAGCAAATTCAATGATTAAACATGAACAGAGCCGATTCTACCAAGCTCTCATTCTGTTGACAGACAGCTGAAAAAATTTTGGCAAATGCAGCACGAAAAGGAAGTATAAATGTGATTTGCAGCCTTAAAGTGCTCGTCTGAACCCTGATACTTCTGAGTTGCTAGAGGATTCCTCACCCAGTGGGAGAAATAAGTGTTTGAACTTTCATACGCTGATTTGGACAGTTGTTTAACTTTTCTCTCAAAATAATTTTCAAACTAATGAAAAAGAATTGATATTCCATCAATGCATGCTGCATCTTATCGTAGTGCAAAGTAACAAATCTAGTTGTCAAAGTCAATATGAAAAATTAATTGCTTCGTCATTGCAAACGAAAGATCACCCCCGTGATATTTTACCTGTAAGGAAGCAACTAACAAGCTTTGAAACTTGGTGTGTTTGCCTAGGCTGTATGATCTTGTACATCTAAGTGAAAAAGAGTAGAAATGCCGGAACCTTAGTCTTGTAAAAGTATGAACAGACACAAGGGAATCGATCCTGCATTCAAAAGTGCTGGCACAAAACCTGGCATTGAAGTATGGAGAGTAGAGGTATTCATGTCTTTATGTATAGATATTCCAGTCCAATGTTATTTGTTTACATCTAGGCCTTTGTAAAAGGTGGAAAGGTTTCTTCCATCAGATAATTTAGATTTTGCTCACTACTCCATTTCATTGTTGATTTTGTGCTCTTGTCAAAGACTTTCATGGAAGAGTGAACGTCCAAGTTGAATTCTAAATGATGGCAGCAACAACAACCTAAGATCAATCGTGCGTTTCTTATTACAGAAGGGTATGACAGCGCTTCTCAAATGTTCTTTCGGTAGCAACTATCATTGTATCGATTCAAAACTTTGGAGCTAAGTGCTCAGTGTAGCAATGAAAACTGATTCATTCCTTTAACATAGTCCTTCATAATCGTTACATTTCCTTCACAATCAAGGATGCACGAAGGACTGAGCTGAAAGAAATCTGATAAGGCTTTGGGAAGAAGCTCTTCATTTCCTTGGCCTATGAGTTCATTAAAGAGCTTCACGTTGAATATAACTGCATAAAGTGACTAGGTAGAGAACCCTTAGCATTTTTCCAATGATCGATTTCTCAATTAGGAATAATGTGTTGGAAGGCGTGAAACACATCCCCAAATTAAATGAAAAATACTTCATTGCATATATTTAGGGAAGAATTTACGATCTGCGAGTTGCTAAATGAAGTTATTATCATTGACAAATACTAAGTTTTTATGCATATCAAGACAAAGGAACGGAATGTTCTGTCATCTGATTTTTGAATCAATCCTTATTAAAAAGTACAACTCACTAATAAGAATTTTATCTTGGTTTGCAGAAACTTAACATCGTTGCTCAACCAAAATCAACACATGGTATCTTTTACAGCGGTGACTCTTACATCGTTCTTCTGGTAAGTGCTATATATTTCTACGTTGGCTCCAGTTCTTCAAATTAACAGCATTTTCAGGTCCTAAGATCTTCAAGGATTAGCAAATGACTTAATCATCATTTTCGTGCTCTACTTCACAACATAAAACAACGTAAGGATTTGGGAAGAAGCTCTTCATTTTCTTCGCCTATGATTTCATTAAAGAGCTTCACGTTGAATATGAAGCTCTTATGCAAACTTAAGCAACCTTACAAAAACAAAATAAAAAATAAAGCAGCAATATTGAAACAATAACGGGCCATGAGCAACAAAAAAGATAACAATAAAATAACTGAAAATGATAACAGAAGGTAAAGATGACAACAGCCCATGCATGAATAAGAGCAATATTCAAGTTGTGAGTTAGCTACATGAGCTCTTTCCATCGGTTGCCTCCAACAGGAATTTTGCGCTAATTTCTTGATAAGCCTTCATCATTGTCTAATGTTAGTATGATGTCTCTGCAATTGTGATTTCCATAATCGATAATGTAGACAGATAAAAGCCAAGTTTCTTATCATTAGCACTTCATGTGCACTTTTATTGTATCTAAGATATTGGGCACTCCTTCCTACCTTAATTATGAACGTAAAGTCTTTCACATAAACTTGATCGTGGTCATCTTGCATTCTGTCAGAACGTTTGTAAGTGTCAATACGCTGAAACAAAGGAAACTATCTTCTTTTTTAGTCATACGTGGCACCTTGGTAAGCTAACTTATCACTAATACAAAATTTGTCTTAACAATTCACCAGAATTTAAGAAACTCCCTGCAAAAATAAAATCAAAGACATTATAAGTATACCAAGATATCTCCGTAGAATCTTTTCGTTTTTGTTTTTCAGACAAAGAGGGGAGACCATACTCTTGAATGGGACATCCACTTCTGGCTTGGGAAAGAGACGTCACAGGTATAAAAATATATGAAAGCTCTTTATCAAGTGCATTTTCATCCTAGCGACTGCCCAGGAAGTAAATTCCGAGTACATGTATTGATACAGTCTCGTGATAGGTGAAGCAAACAGAAGCCTTGCTTGATGGTTCATTTTAGTAAGCTTTTTCCTGCAGAAAACTTTACTTTTAAGGAGTATGCTTGATTGGTTCTAATGCCAAAAATGGTGGATGAAGTTGAGGTAGAAAGGAAAACGTATTCGATTGAAACCGAATTTCTGAAATTGTTGGCTTTGTATATTTAGAAATAAAAGCCCTCCTGAACATTTGCTCAAAGGAAGCTTTGCCATCGCCCTAATGAGCACAGAAAGCAGGTTTTCAGAAATTCGATAAATTTATTGGCCCCAAGATAAGTAAAAACTTTTTGGAGCAAAGGCTTTAGAGCTCCTAGGGTAGATAGCAGTGCGTCGTAATACGAAAGATTTGGCAGGTTTAAGGGAGATTGATGAATTCACGAAGATAATTCCTGAACCTACCTTTTTGAAGATTTTTTTGCTTTTGCAAACCCTGAAATGTTCAGAATTTGAAATGCTTAGCATCGCCAATCAAGGACCCCTTAAAAGCGGTCAGACAGACTATATCATACCAAACCTCTATGAAGAGAAACTTACCATGTTCCTTTATCTTTAGGATGAGGCTGGAGTGGCTGCCTATAAGACAGTTGAGCTTGACGATATGCTTGGTGGGTCTCCTGTGCAGTATCGTGAGGTGATTGGCACTAGATATATACTACTTTTACAACGATGCTACTGGAACTTATGAGCAGGGCCCAAAAAATATTTTCTTCCTGGAGCAGACCATATAACTTCATTTCCTTTTACACACTTTCTTCTTCTTTCCCAATATACCTCCCCATTCTGTCTTTACCTTTCTCTCCTTCTTTCTTTCCCCATCCGCCCTTCCTTTCTTTCCATTCTTTTCCCATTCCTTCTGATTCTTCCCTTTAGCCTTCCGGGCAAATTTGAGCATTTCAGCTACATTCCTGGTAGCGCCTTCTACTACGCTTCTTCGTTTTTTGAGCCCTGCTCATGAAGAACACTTTTTACCATTATTCCACTATTTTGTTCCAAAATATTGCGAAATAGCTGTCACTGAGGCTCAAAAAAGTGGCAAATCAAAGATGTACCAAGAATTTGCTGCTTTTCAGACACTCCCTAGAAAGCTTTGCTCAGTAGAGAAAATGGACAACTCTATACAGAATTTGTGCATTTAGCAGGACCGCCCCCTTTGCCCATGATTGATTATGTACTTAAATAGGCCCGGTGGGAGGTTATTCCCCTAAATCATTCTCTCAAATGCTGCATAAGTCCTAAAAGCAAAAGACCCCGACGAAGGGCTCTATATTGAATCCATCTTGGGGACTTGTGCAATATTTGTCCCTCTAATAAGTTAAATCTATTTCAGCAATATTGAGTCTATTTCAGCAACATTCAGTTGTCCTTAATCACTCAAAAATACGACAACGATAAAGATGGTGGCACAAACTCTTTTTGAAGATGCTGCACTCTTTGATTTATTTTTCACAGAGCCGTTGAGCGTTCTTGACTTTTCTTGACTCTCTCAGTTAGGTAAATGTTCCTCTCTGCCATTTTCAGCATTATCGTCTGCTCTGTCAAATGGATTGCACTCGAGCATATAAGTGATGTGAGAACTCGGTCCACTGCATTTCTAAATGATCCACGTTTATACTTACCAACTTTAAAGGGGCAGGGAAACGTTATCGTAAACAAACCTTTTATCTATAGAATCTACATTGTTGATCACACGTGGCCATTGTGTTCTGCACAGATTTTGGTGGATGGGGTGAATCCACACTAAAGTTGCTTGTAAAAATCCATCAATATCTCTGCAATCGTACCACATGTTTCGTTTGTTTTCCTACTTAGCACAAGAGTCAACATTTGAATAACACTTTAATTTTGAGAAAAGTAGTGGAAAATCAACGTGATATGGCCTATCAAAAATACTGCGAAATCGTCATTTCGAAAGATGTTTGTTTACATTACGTGACCCTGTCCTTTCAAGCCTAATAATGGCACATTCAACATATAGCATCTCACGATAGGTCGGTTACACATCATCCTATGTCTGTGCCAGTTTTCTTGTCTTTTTAACATACAGAGTTTGCGATTTTTTGGTAGCCTACTTACAGTTTTTGGTCATGATAAGAGATGCGCAACCAGAGTTTGAGCTGTGGTTTTTTCGAAACAGAGCTCAAAGTAAATCTTAAGATCAATCATCAATTAGAAATTGATGCATAAATTCCTCCTCCAACAAAAAAATAATAAATCGGCAAATTTCGGATCAAAAGCAACTAAGCATAGCCTTCCTGTCAAAGTTCTTTGAGTACACCCCCTGGGAGTTCAGCGAAATATCACTTAGACTCACCGGGTAGAATTCTGGTCTTAAAGAAATGATTGATTGTCTTTATGTTATGTCTGATGCTTATCTCACGTTGCAGGTACAGCATCATGAATCAAGAGAATTCTTGCGTCTTTTCCGAAATGGAATCAAGTATGAATACCAATACCTGTTTCACATTCGGATTCTTCGAACTACTTACTTGTTTTCTATCGCAATTTCATGATTTTCACGATTATAGCTATGCTGTCGGTGAATGTAGCAGAAGATAGGGCCTTTTGGTAGCAGTTGTTCGAATCAAATTCAAATTTTGAAAGATGGATGATGACTGTAAGCTTAGTTGCCTAAATTCAGTAATGCAGCATCTATTGACTGATTATTCTGCTGGGTGTGTCAGAAAGAGTCGGTATCCTTGAAAACAGAGCCTGGAAATAGAAAATGAAGTAAAATAAAAGGAAAAAAGTGTATCCGACTGCAAGCAAATTTTTCTTCTCTCGGCCTTCCCTCTTTCGCTAAGTTATGCAATTTCTAGACTCTTATACCCAAGGTAGTAAGTTGGCCACTATCGAAATTTTCTGAGAAAATGACTGAGAACGGAGAATTCAATAATTGACTATTTGGTAGTGTATTAGCACAAACATACCAGATTTCAATACTCCTTTCATGGAGCTTTCTATCCAGAAAAAGAATTGAATATAGCAAAGCATAAGTATCCATTTGAACAGGGCTCTTATTGATAACATCAACTTTGTTGCTGAAAAAGCAACCCTGTATAAATAATTATATTGTCATCATCATTCTGTTGACAATACCACTTTTTGGATTTATCCCATTCTGAGACATTTCGTATAAAGCACTTATTATGATTTTACGGTCAATTTTTCCATTCATTGAGATTTTGCGCGGACGAGGATACTTCTTTCAATACTGAATCTTACCGGGTGAGTCAGAAAAGACCGCATTGCATTTAAATGACCACTATCCTCTGAACATCAAAGCGATGATATTCCTCACTCTCCAAGTGAATAGCCAATATGTTACGTTGATTTATATGGACATTTTTTGCTGGAAATCGGCCACTCTCTTTTTAATGATAAGAGCGACTTTTGGAGAAGATCCTCTCGAAAATCCTTCAAAAATGGCCTAAAATCGCGATCTGGTTTCCCACTTTTTCTGCTTTAAAGCAATGAGCTGCATGTGCCATCACATGTGCTTAATTCTTGGAAGAATAAAGAGCCTTTCCATTAGTTACGAGAAACTTATGGAAAAGAATTCAGTACTTCCATGAAATGAAATGAATCTAATTCTTCCAGGTGGATAACATGCACAGTGGGCCAGGGGGTGGACAAAAATAAAAAAATGAACAGATTTGAATAAAAGTTTTATCAGTGGAAATTGATATCATATGCCTCATAGAATAAGGAAATCACATTCAACGTTATCCCAAAAATTGCTTTTTATCAATTAATCAATTTCAAATCACAGGACGTTAACTGTTATTGAATGCTGCAAGCAGCTTACAGTTTTCAACTTCAATTTTAACAACTGCATTTTCAGGCACTGATTTATCAGCAAGGGATATTTCGATAGCCTCTTCATGACGTTCACAGGCAGTGATTTAATCAACTGCACAGACTCCTGTTCCATAATCATGAATTTGTTCGAAGTACTTTCTATTCATGTTGTTACAATTTGTACGCTGTGCGTTAAAGCTAAGTTCAAAATTTCGCTTGCAAACGCCAAACATCTTCTTTGCATATTTACAAAAACAAATGCATCCTTAAACCATTTGATTTACATTTGGCTGCCGAGAGGTGCCGTAGGATATTCAAGGCTGGTTATTGCCACGACAAAAAACTGAGGTGCATGGGGAACAGTGCGCCGCTGAATAAGTTTCAGATAGATGTCAACTTCTATCAATTTCATCTGACCAGTCTATTTCAAAGCCTGTCCTTTTTAAGAATTATTTCAGATTATGGATCTATAGTCATTAATTCTGCTTTCCTTATTTATGCGTTCTAATCACATTTTATTTAATGCATTGACTTTGCCTGTTTCAAATAAGGACTTAGCCAGGAAAATTTCACGACACCTATGCAAACAACTAGGGAGAGAAATTTTGTCTTAAGGACGTTTTTCTTTGTCAGTTTCCAGCTTTTACAGCATTCTGTACCATTTTATGCCTTGATCGATTTTTGTCCAAGAAAATCATAATCTGGCCCACTGTGACCATGCGTGTAACTTTCAATTTTGCTAGGAAGGAGATCCAGCCAAATTCTGGTAGTCATGTTGAAGGATTTTCCACGGCAAATGTTCCACAGTTACAAGCAGGAGGGAGGGACAAACGATTACAAACAAGTGAATCTATGGACCTCGATGATTTTTTTGGCAATGAAGCAAGAAATTTTGCTAAATATGTATGTATTATGTATATCCAAGGAGCGGTATTTTAAGGCCGTGTGTTCTTCTTGACTCTCCCGTCATACGAAAGCATCAAACTGCACAAAAAGGTTTGATAATAACTAATAAAATACGAAACTTTAGTTTTCAAGAATCCGAATCTTGACTCAGTGATCCTTACATATTCGGTATCACTATAGGTTCATGAAGATAATGCATTTTTATCTCATTCCACTGGTGGTAAATAAAAAGTGATTTTTTTGTTTTCAAAGGTATCTAGAAGGTGGTATAGCAACTGGATTTCATCATGTTGAAAAAGATAAATATGCAAAATACTTGTATCAAGTTAAGGGCAAAAGAAATGTCAGAGTATCACAGGTTATCTTTTCGTTTTTTAAAAGTGTCAACGAGCTGCTGCTTTTGCTATCGTCACTTTATCAAATTGTCTCTCATTCCTTTTGTCACTGAAGTGGGGTGAGTGGCAGAGCTGCTTATGCAGTTTCCGTCATGCAACTGAAATCAAGCAAGGATTTGTAAGGTCAAACAAATTTCATACAAATTTCCTTGCAGAGCACAATTTTGTCTGAAGAAACTAAAGGACAGGGTATTGTTTAAGAAAATTTTACTCCTATACGGGGTATCATTTTCAGGAATTTCACTCCGTTACAGGGTAGCTTTTTTAGATTTTCCAGCGGCACCTCCCCGTATGTTCGAGGCCAAGTACCCTCGCCCTGGGAGCAGACGCAATTATTCTTAGGAATCAAAACAAACTAACAAAAGACATTTGATAATTTCCGTTGTTGAAGCTATCCTGCCCACGTGGCAAATATTATCTTCATTTTGTTTTGCATAACGGCCAGTAGACGGTCATTTCTCAAGTCAGCTCAAGTCACTTCTTAAATCTATCAGTTGTTAATATTTGCTATTCATTTAATCGATAGGCTGTTTTATTTTGAGCAATGAGTCATTCATTCATTCATTCATTCATTCATTCATTCATTCATTCATTCATTCATTCATTCATTCATTCATTCATTCATTCATTCATTTTTTCATTCATTTTAAATTCTTTACCCACGGTTATATTTATATACATATATAGTCAATGTTTATATTTCAGGTTGAGCTTACAAGCGATTCACTCAATAAAGGAGATGTGTTCATATTGGACGACGGGCTCAAGATTTATTGCTGGAATGGCTCAGAAAGCAGCAAAAGAGAAAGAATCAAAGTAAAGAAAACAATGTTGATTTCTTCAATGATTTGACTTCCCTATTAATCCTTGTCCAATAAGATCATTTCATTGTGAACTACCATTACAGAGTTTGTAATGAGCCATCAACGTTTAACAGTTTCACTGAGGCATTGTCAAGAGATTGTGGAGAGGGGGCACTTGACTTCATTAGTACGAGGTTATGCACTCCAAGATCTGATCTTTTGCCCAGCTTGAGAGAATCTCCCTGCAAACGGTAGCCGGTAAAGAACAGCGAAACGGCGTAAAGCATACTCCAAGGCGTAAGACATACACGGGAAATGCAAAAAAAACTACTCATTGAATCAAAAGACCCTATCTGACAACCGGCTGTAGAAAGATTGTCTTCTTTTTGGTGCCTGGTGCAAGAAAACAGAGACGAACATGATACTCGGCAAGGAGTGCACATCTCGTCAATAAGATATGCTAAGTGCCAACCCAGGGTCGAGAGACGAAGTATATAGTATTCATAAATGTAAAAGGTACATTGCAAATTGAAATTTCCTTTTCCCATCATTACTTAACTAAGAGGAGGTGTGATTTACTAAAACGTTCTCCTGGAATTAGCAACCACGTTTGATAGCTGCTGGCTTATAGGCCTATTCATGCCAAACAAACTCCACTTCTTTTAAATTACTTGGTGAATATGACTTTTATCTGAATTAAATCCTATCAAGGCTATAGATAAATGTGCTGCATGTTTGTTCATAGGCGTGCAGTTCTGTAATTCTTACAAGTTGAGCTCATTATCTTTCAATGTTTAGTTATTCAACTTCATCTTCTTCCCTGATATTTCAGGCAGCTGAGATTGCTAGAAAAATACGAGATGAGGAACGAGGAGGGAAGGCAGAAATCATTCTCATTGGTTAGTTATTTGGGATGAGATCATCTTTATAACAAGAGGAAGAAATTATCTTAGTTAAGAAGTTATCTTAGTTAGTTACGAAGAACCTAATTAAGTTACTAAATTAGTTATTGATACTAGATGGAGACTTTTTTATTTCCCAAGAGGATAGCACGTGCTGAAGCTTGCTCAAGTCACCGCTTGGCGGGGTGAGTGGCCGAGTGGCTTAAGCAGTCTTCGTCATTTGACCGGAGTTAAGCTTGGTCGGATGAGATCAAACTATAGACGGGTGACCTCGAAGACCTGACCTCACCACGATGTCCTAAGCAAGGGACGTTAAACTAGGGATCCCAGGCCTGGATGCGGCATGCACAGTGATCCTAAATTAGCTTTCAGTAGCTAGAAATCCTGACAAGCCCATTCAAACAAATTGAAAAAAAAGCAAAACAAAAAACAAAAAATACTGTGAAGTTAACACACAAGAGAAAGTTGTTGGTAATTTTGGTACATTTTACAACGTTTTTGAAGGACATCAGAAAATCTCCTGCGAAGCCTGAACGAAGTGACTGATTTCAGCCAGGAAGAAATCTAAAAATTGTTAAATCAACCTGATATTGCAAAATATCATTGCTGATACACTCCGGGAGCAGCAGCATTTTAAATACATGGCCCTGTTTACTCACCCGGTACCATATGCAAAACAATGTGATTTATCTTTCCATTTGCACGACTATGCAAAACGACATGCCTTGTGAGGATTTTTGATACCCTAAAATTTTTGAGAAAACAACTTATTTCAGTAAAGCAGTAACTTGCTTCCTCGTTACGAAAAGCAGTTTTGATATCCCTTCTACAGGTTTGATACAAAGTTTAAATTGGCCTACTGTAAGCGACATCATTAGAGGTAAAACCGCAACTACAGTGTACAAATCGCTAAACGGTCTCGTCCCGGAGTACCTTTCCAGCTTGTTTGAAAAAAGTCAACTCGAAATGTCAGGGAACTCAGAAACACCGAAACTGATCTTTCGATACCTTTACGAAAAACTAACAATGGGCAGAGGGCTATATCTTTTCTTGGAACTAAGCCTTGGAATAGTCTTGAACTTGATGTTAAACGTGCACCATCTCTTGCCACCTTTAAGAGAAGAATCAAATCGTAAACCAACATTTCGGGGCAGCTAAGCAAAAGGGCATCATTCAAGATGGCCAAAATACTTATGCAAGACAACTAAAATCAGAGGAGGGTAATGGAAACTGAAAGAAGAACGAAAGCTGTGAAGTGCTTGAAGTAAAAAAGAATAAAAAAAAATTTTCCCATCTTAAAGGCCTCTTGATCTTAAGTGTCCTTCTGATGTCAAGAAACTTTTGTTACATATCAATTTATACGGATATCGTTCTCTTTATAACTGAAAAAGATTTCCCCTATCAACGAATTTCTGTAAACCACCTCTTTAATGATGAAAGTGAAATCTGATTTTCATGTCATTAAGCTTTTAAAGAATTGAATACACTTTGAATGGCTTGGATTTGTTGCTTTGCAGATGATGGAATTGACAGGCGAGCAGAAGCAGAATTTTTCAAGAGTTTGGGTTCAGGAGGACCAATAAAAAGTGCATTGGAAGGAGGAGATGATGAAAAGTTTGACAAGGCCAATAAGATATTATTGTACAGGTATCTTAGAATCTTATTCCCTACAGCAGAGACAAAATTCAGCTTCCCAGCAGAAATGCACTTTTCCCCGGAAGCATTCAATTTTTTTTTAAAGTTGATCTGGAGTAAAATTATTCATTTGCTCAAGAGAGTAAAACTGTTGAATAACATTAAACTACGTAACTTTCTCAGTTTTGAATTATCCACTGGCTTTAAGCATCAAGTGATGAAATGACAATGCTTTGAGAAATCAAATCAAACAATTGAAACAAAGAGTTATTCCATCGTGGAGAGAATAGAGTTTCGAGAAACTGTGCAGTTTAGCTATCTAAGTGCCATGTAGACTTTTTAGAAGAACAACGTAATGTCTAGAAAGGTACGATAGCAATAATTGCTAAGACTGATTTCTCTATGGATCATATGTTATCAACCGATGCCATAAATGGTGGATAACTCGGAAATTAAAGCTATATCTCATAACATTTTAAACGATAATCTTATTACTCAAATAGCGATATACAGGCCTTGAATACAAAATTTTCCAGGTGCACCTTTTTTGTGCTGTATTTGATTTGAGCAAATTTTTTCTTTCATTCACTGGTAGAGGTATGACTCATAAAATAGCAGTATGAAGCATTATAGAAATTTTTGAAGATGATAGCTTTGCAGTTAACAGTGGTGCGTCCATCTCAAGGGGGCGGGGGGGGCACACGGCACATGCACATAAGGGGATGTAGGTCCGATATTTTTGGGTCAGACCATTGACAAAAAAATATTTTTGGGTGCAAACAAAACTGAAACAATTTTCATGATAGCTTGAAACCAAAAATTCTTTAATTGATATTTCTGGATTCGCTAGAGGCAATCCTGACTTTTAGTTGCATTGTATCGGAAAATTTTATGTTTATGTACAGGTTTCTAAGTACAAAATGAGCTGATATTTTGGGTTACAATGAAGCTGAAGTGATATTTTTGGGGTGCCTAAAAATGTCTTAGACTAAACCCTCGTTTGCGTCTGTGCTGAGTGTCCCCCTTAGGGCGTCAATCAAGGACAATAGATGATGCTATTATATATCTGCTCTTAATGTCAGTACAGAAAAACGGCGATAATGTGCCAAATAAAGTAGAACACTTCCTCAATAAGGAGGTTGTAAAGACTTTCTCTCGATAACATTCAAAGCAGCATCATTTTCTTGGCTGTAATGTTGCAGTGTGGTCGATTTTGATGGAGGTTGGCTGCATTGCTGCTCTGTTCACTGTTTTTGGTGCAACGCAAATCGTTTGATTGCGATCATAATCATTAACTTCTGTTCAAAAAGCAGAAGTAAACAGCAACTTATTTTACTGCTGGGCTCACTGTTACATTGGTGGATATCTCTCTGTCTTTCAAACGGTGAAATCAAGCTTCTTTTGTGGTAAGCTAGCATCGCATTTTATTCATAGGGTTTCAGATGAAGATGGGGATTTGTACGTTGATGAAGTGCAATTCAAAACTCTGACTCGAGATCTGCTGAAATCAAAGGTATAGCGCAGAGCAGAATCTGGATGATGCAAGAAATTTTGTTAGTTTAGAATTTTTTTGTCATTGTACAACAAATCATTTGGAATCAATCTTGCGAACTTCAAAGATGTATCAGAACGTTGAAGAAGTATCGATACTTGTCCTCATCAGTAAATACTTTGGAGCTTCAGGGTGTGCTTAATCGGTAATTAAAGTTCTTCTAAATTCAGAAAGCAATAGAATTCACAGAGGCAAAGGAAACCTTTCCCAGTTAAACGCAAATTTCCTTAAAAAAGCAGGCTGCAGATTTAACATGTTGAAGTGAAGTTTTGCAAATGAAAATAAGACTCGCCTTTTAGAGCAGAAGGTTCAGAGAGCCTTTCAAACTAGTCTTGCCCACAGTTTTTTAGAATTCAGATTCAATCTAAAACAATTCTGAGTTTACCGTTACAAAACCTGGCACCAATCAAACACTTCTTTAATGTAGGCTTATTAGCAAGAGAGCTATTGATCAAATGAGAATCTAAGCCTCTGGAAAACTTCAATGAATCTTTCAAAATACATGTGATTGCTTTTATGTTAGAAAAATTTGCCCGTCATTTAGTGCAATCAATTTGTGATTACTCCATCAGACATATGTCATAGAGGTTTTGGAAGACAACTGAAATACGAAAATGAAATGCATTAGAATCATCACATATTTACTTGGCAAAGGATACTGTCATACGATATTTGAATTCACTTTTCCTAGTCAACTTTTTAGCAGACTAGGAGTTTGTTCAAGATTTTTGAACAACAAACATAGCCATTTACAAAGCTCATATAAAGTTTCCCAAAACTGATCTTCTCCATGCATTTGATTTATGGTGATTGTAATACTCTTTTTCTTCAACATGAAATGTAAAGCTTCTATTTCTTATTCTTTTCAGGATTGCTTTATTTTGGATACTGGCCCAACTGGTGTTTATGCATGGGTTGGAAAAAAATGCACGAAAAATGAGAAAAAAGCTGCCATGTCAACTGCAATGGTAAATACAACATGATAACGTCTGCTGACAGATGTTACCACAAACAGTTGCTTCTGATCACCAAGGGCGTAACTATCTCTGTAAAATTTTTTATTGGAAATATTTTGCTTTAAGGGCCTGTTTATATGAGGAAAAACACCTCACTTGCCAGACCCGGGGCTAAGAGGTGAGATTCCACCTTCCAATATACTCCTTTGTATTTTCATTTCGCGTTTACATGACGAACGCAGCACCACCGGTAAAGTGAAATCCCACCTCACAAGAGGTGAAATCTCACCTGGGTAAGGTGAAATTTTTCCATATAAACGACCTATCACCGCTATGGTGAGGTGAAATGAAGTCATTCGTTGATTCCCATTGGTCAGTTCATTCTGATTTCACGGAAGAGAGATTTTATGTCACCTCGCCTCTTAACCCCGGGGCTGACAGGTGAGGTGAAAAATTTCATATAAACAATGGCTGAAATTTACCTCGCCTGTCAGCCCCGGGTCTGGCAGGCGAGGTGTTTTTCCCCATATAAACAGGGCCTAAGTGAGATACATGACTGCGAAGTAGATTAAGCATCCATACAATTAAAATCCGCATACATTTAATTCAGTCCTATTGTGTTTACTTGTTGCGTTACTTACTTGATATGCTAAATGAATTCTACTGGCTTGAAGAAGTTTAAAGCAGATTACTTCGGGATTTATGCAGCACTCAATCTTCCCCTATTTAACTTTTTATCCACTTTTAGACAGTGGCAATGAAAAATAGATGTAAACAAATGATTAGTGGTACAAGATTTTAAAGTGACCTTAAGTGTACCGGACTCATCTAATAAGCCATGGACGCACAATAAACTTGTATCCTCTGTAAGAAAAACACTATCAACTCCTGTCAAAGAACAGCAATAATATAAGATAAACCTGTAACTGGAGAGAGCTGTTAAGCCTGCAAGAAAACCAAGTAATCAGTTTCAACAACTTTATTACCCTAAATATGTGTTTCGTCGCGAGCTCTTTAGTCTGGTTCATGCGAAGACTAGACAAGTGACAAAACTGGGCTGTTTTTATACTGCATATAACAAAATACATTTGAGAATCACGTGAACGTCAACACCTGAGCCACTGATTGGCTTAAGCTAAAAAAGGCATCCAATCAACAAGCGCCAAAACTTTTGGCTCCGACTTCAGAACAGTTGCAGAGCGAAAGCAAGCTCCTTCTGTAGGCAAAGCGAGGGAAAATGAGGTTCACGTGATTCTTAAACATCTTTTGTTTTGTTCAGTATAAACACAGCACAGTCGTGCAATTGGTCCGTTCTTCGCATGAACCAAACTGAAAAGCTTGTGACAAAACGCGTATTTGATGTAATAACGCTGTGATAACTGATTACTTATGTCCTTGCAGGTTGCTCTCCAGTTACAGGTTTATCTTATATTATTGCTGTTCTTTTGCTGGAGCTGATAGTGTTTTTCTTACTGGATACAAGGTTATTGAGCATCCATGGTTTATTTAAATGAGTCCATCTAAAGACCATTTTAGAAATAAGTGATTATCGCTATTCTGAAAAAATGCAATGTTGAAGATACGCTTGATATCCTCTCAATTCATTTCTTTGAATCAACTCACTCACAATTGCTAGGAATTCGTACAAGCAAAGGAGTACCCAAAGTGGACTCAAGTTACTAGGCTAGTGGAAGATGCAGAGACGCCAATATTCAAACAATTCTTTGCATCGTGGAAAGATGAAGTTGCAGTTGGTCAAATAACTGTAAATAATAAAACAAGTAAGTTGCTATTGGTGTATCGGTTGACCAAAAAAGTTGGCCTAGTGCATCCTGTTATGGAAAAAGGTGGTCAATTGAAATGCAGCTCTGTTGCTAGAACACCAGCCAAGTTGTTTTTTGAGTATTTTTGCAGCTTTTTCTGGCACGGTAAATTCCCCGAACGAGGGATTTTGAGAATAAGGGGATGTCTTAAATCCCCCAGAAGTAGTCAAGAGCATGCACCAAACTTAAAGCCATATCAGATTTTCTAGAAATGAGGAGTGTAGTTTATAATCGGTTTGGGAGAAGACAACTCAGTCGAAAGTCTTCAGAGTAAGTTTATGGTCTCTAGGAATAAAAAGTTATTACCAGACTGAAATGAAGCACAGATCAATTTTTTGGATATCTGAAATGACTGTAAGTCGATATCCTGTTTTTGGTGACTTTTTGAGGATTTACATCTTGGCCTTTCTCTCGAATCCTAAATTCTGGAAATTTTCCGTGCAAAATGTAATTGCAAAAAAATGCTCAAAACTAGGGCCTCCCTTCTAGCCATAGAACAACGTTTAAAGCATTATAATCGGCTACTTAGTTTCTTTCTGTAGAAGCTAATTCCTCCCAGTCAAATTTTCCAAGCATACTAGAAGTCTTAATGGATCGCCTTGGGTCATTTTTTTTATCACTTGGTAGAATGACATTTTGCCGAAGAATAGCACGTATGCATCACGGGTGAGAGTGTAATGGCCAAACATGAAGAGAATGTGATATCTGCTTGTGCTGCGCAGCTTTTGCGGTACTTTTCAATTCTGAAGTTGCTGGTTTCCATGGAAGATCCATGGAAGATCAGTACACGGGGGGAGGGAGCTGGACTTGCTACAAGTCTCCCTCGCGGAAAAAACAGGAGAAGGAAAAAAAGCGAGAGAGACTTGTAATACTTGGCATGCTCATTAATATTCATGAGCAATCGAGCCTTGCTTCCATTTTCAAAAATGACGGGGTGGTTGTCATCTGTTTCATCGAAGCTTGAGTCTGCCATTGTCAAAGAACATCGCAGAACCTCGCTCTGTTGTATCATTGTCCTTTTCTAAGCATTTGATTGGATATCGGTTTTTTGTAAAAGGATGCCGACTGAACAGGATCCTGTCCAGCCAACGACCCAGGCTGCCAAGTATTACAAGTCTCTCTCGCTTTTATTCCTTCTCCCGTTTTTGCCGCGAGAGAGACTTGTAGCAAGTCCAGGAGGGAGCGGGTGAAACATGTTTTGAGCTTATAAAAATATATTGTAAACTTTCAATTGTAATTTATTTTCCTTTGGTATCGTACTTAACTGAATGGATGTCATGCCTAAATAGGATTAAATGAAAATGAAAATGAAATGAAATGAAAGTTTGGGCAACAATTCCCAATGATATCCCGATTATGACGGTGACTCATGAAAATGATTCATCGGTGGCAGCTTGCACCAAATGCAAAAAAGATGCCGATTTACGAAAACAGCTTCAGTAACTAGTTCCAAACAATAAGCATCATGTTACCATTACAAAAAGACAAAACCTTTCAAAAGGCCTCAGAAACTTGTGCCAGATATCAAGAGAAATACCACAGGGGACCTTCAAATTTGCTCTTATTTAAGTAAAAGATTTCATTGCTCAACCTTGTATGATGACTTGTATGTTTTACTGCTTATTATGCAGCTTGCTTTGTTTAAAATTTCTTGTTTCCGATTCTTTTCTTAGAAACATATACCATGAATTATTCTAATGTTTATTTTGTAGCAAAACTGAAGAAAGAGGTGAACATTTCTGCACTGCACAACAGAGCAAAGAAAGCAAAAGAGACATTACCTGATGAAGGTGATGGTACAATCGAGGTATAATACATTAATAATTTACGAATGGGAGACCTTGATGGATATACTTTGTTGCTGAATATTCTGATACATTTGTCTTATTTCTGGGAAAAGAGCTGAATGGATTTTTTTAGATTTGACCTAAAGTTTGGAACCTGGAAAGACACTCTTTTCAATAGGAATTGCAGCACACTTTTTGACAGAAAAGACTTTATCTTCCTGCATCTCCCAGGGTTCGTATCGCGCCAAGGATGCAGCAGTCTAAAAAACTTTCTGCAAAACGTTTCAGCCTCGACCACACTTGGTTGAAAATCAAGTGAGCTCAAAATTTTGCTCTGAGTGTAGCAGAGCAATACATAATTCTTTACATGTACATGCCAAATCTTGCAAATAACTTCTTTAAAGTCACAGAGATGACCTAGTCCCTTTTCGGATCAGCTTGAGGAACTCGTGTTTACTTAAGGTCATTTCTTTATCTTCCTGAATTGTCACATCCAAAATATTAGCGATCTTTAGTCATGAATAATGATACTATTTCTTCGTGTTTATAGCACTTAACAAGTCTATTTTCTGTAGCAGTGTTCTCACTTCTACATACTTTGAGATACATCTTAGGCATCGTGTATGTATCAGATTTTGCAGAGGAACTGTTTTAACAATGTTTTGTATTTGTTGATTAGTGTAATGGACGTTGTATTTGGAAGGTAAACGTGTGCACAATAGGGATTTAGCTACAATTTCAAGCTTGGGAACAATGTTCCTCATCGTTTTTATTGGCCTTGCCAAACGCTCTGGATTCTCACCACTACACCCAGGGAATGGCATTTCCAACGATGTTGCTAAAAAGAAAATAATTGTAAGGCTGTAGCTAAATTACTTTCACGAATTTACATTGGAGTTAGTTCACAATCAATGTATCATATTTTTTTCTTGAAACAGAGAGATTTAATCCAGGAGAATCAATTCAATCTAATGTGATCATCCTCAAATTTGAAAGAAGTGTCTGATATCTTGAGATGTAGATGAATGAGAATAAAACTAGGATATGGGAAGAAACAATTTGAGGTGTAAAGTTTCTCATTGCTTAGCTCGCTTGCTTGCTTTTTGATCACGCACTTTCCGGGCAGAATTCTTCTTATAAACTGCATTCTGTAAGAAGAACAATCGGTTGCCTTTTAGATTTGGAGAGTTGATAAGAAGAGGCCGATAAAATGGGATCCTCAGAAACAAGGAGTCTTTTTTGAAGGAGACTGCTATGTAATGCTGTATACTTATGAAGGAATGAACAATAACACCAAATATATCATTTATTACTGGCAGGTAAGAATTTCATGTTGTAGATAATGAGATGAAGTAAACTTTGAGAGACTCTCAGCATTTCAAGAAACAGTAGTTCGAGCATTGACACAGCAAACATTTTTGCCAATTTTGAAGGATTCGCAGAACATCCTTATAGCACTATCATCAGATTTCTGGAGATGTATAGGATAATTTTTCCCTGTATTTTAAGTATTCTTGTGAAAAAGTTCTTTTCACGTCTCACTAAAGCCATAAAATTTTTAGGAAGTCATGGTTTGTGAGGAAATCTATTCCAATCGAACAAGGCTTTGTTCGATTTCAACAAAAATTCTTAAATTCCACAGATCTCTTTTGGAAAGCTTAGGTATGAATATGGTCTTGATGTAAAAATTGATCGTATTTTCATTGAAAAATGGACTTTCCCTGCTCTTGACTGTTATCGATATCATAAGAAATTGAGAGCTTGCCATTGGTTGTACTATAAAGTTATCAGATCCTCTGCATCTTTCTATGCTGATCAGCAACGCAAATAAGACTAGCACTGTCTTTGCCATTGCTGAATTCAAGAGAGCATAAAGTAACTGGTTTATGATAAATGGACCTCCTCTGATATTGCGAAAAATGTTTGCCGTTGAGTAGCTCTACCCTTTGAGGTGGCCTTGTGATTAAAAAAGTGTAAGTGCTCATATCAGCGATAGGATGGTTTGCTTTCAAGTGAAAATGAGTTCAAAGTATGCAAGGAATGGGTTTGTATTTTCGTACTTCACAGCTCTGAGCTCTACGGTTCAAACGGCTCCAAAACGCACGCCAATGCCAAAACCCAGAAAACACAGCAATGAACACAACTGGTTTCCAGCATAAAGCATGGTTTGCTAAAAGTCAAATTATCACAATTAGCAAAAACAGAAACTCAGTAAATCAAAGACAAAATACGAGAGAATACAAAACTATCGGCCTAATCTACCCGACAAAAGATATTATAAACACAAGAGTTGAAAAAGTCAGTAACGTTCATGAATAACAGCAAATCGATACTATAATGTTCGCATGCAAAATTACAATATTCTGCAATAATAAGTCAATTAATAAAAGTCAATAACTTCACACTCACAGACTGTTTGTTCTTGTCTACGATGGCCTAACCATTCTCTAACACAGCTCGATGAACCACCAAGTTCTTTAACACAGCTTTGCAGTCTTGCAGTTTCTCAATAACCTGCTCTTCGCATTTGCAGTGCTTTTATAAGATGTGATAAACAATAGTCCCAAAGGGGCAAAAAGAGCTTCTAATGATTCCCTTGAGTACAAAAGGCAGGTCAACGTAGGTCAAAAGGTCAAAGTCCACTTTTCAACCATTCAATTCTAAACTTTGCACAATACATCCGGCCCCAAACGTTTTCTTTGCAAGGGAATAGTTTCTTTCATCCTTCTAATCAGTGCAAAGTTCGTTATCATCAATATCGTTTTCACTTGCTTCCAACAAACATAGTTTATCTACTGGACGTACCAATTCCGACTGAGAGGTCTTGACTTTCGCTGATCTCACGAGACCATCTCTTCCTTGATGTACAGCCAATACTCTACCTAAGCGCCAAGCTCCTCTTGGTAGTGGCTTGTCAACAATGAGAACTATGTCATTTTCTTGAATGTTTCTTTTCGGTGTGAACCATTTTTGTCGCTGTTGTAGCGTCGGGAGATATTCCCTAACCCATCTTTTCCAGAAGAGATCCGCCAACCATTGTATCTGCCTCCATCTTCTCTTGCAATAGCTATCTGCTTTGGAGAATATACCTGGTGGGTAAGACTCATTTGATTTCAACATCAACAGGTGATTCGGAGTCAATGCATTTGCATCTCTTGGGTCGTCCGAGACTCTTGTTAAAGGTCTCCCATTTACAATTGACTCGATCTCACACATGAGTGTCTGCAAACCTTCGTCATCCAAAATTTGTTCCCTCAACACCATTGTCATGACACGCCGAATTGTACGGATTAAGCGCTCCCATGCACCTCCCATGTGTGAAGCAGATGGTGGATTAAACTGCCAACTCACTTCGTTTTGAAGAAGAAACTCATGAATTTTCTCTTGATTCCATTGACGAATTAACTGCTTCAGCTCACTTTCAGCGCTTGTAAAATTTGTACCATTGTCTGATCTGATTTCCTTGGGTGTACCACGACGGGCCATGAATCGTCTTAATGCGTTGATAAATGAATCAGTGTCTAAACTATGTGCCACCTCAACATGAACAGCACGAATGATGAGACACGTAAATATAACACCATACCTTTTGACTCTGCTGCGGGCTCTCTTTACGTAAAACGGTCCAAAGTAATCAACACCAACGTACGTGAATGGTGGCTCTCCAGGAGTTATTCTGCTTTGTGGTAGATCTGCCATCTTCTGCTGCATAGGTTGCTGATGATGCCTCCTGCATTTGAAACATTCACTGATGATTCGACGAACTGAGGCACGTGCATTAACCATCCAAAATCGTTCTCTAATCAATGACAATACATACTCCTTTCCAAGATGACCAGATAGATGATGATAGTATCTAATGATCAGGTCGGCCACATGATTTCGCTTTGGAAGAATCACAGGATGTTTCATGTCACTTGTCTCGGTTTGCAAATGCTTCAGTCGTCCACCAACACACAGCAGACCATTCATCACTACAGGGTCTAGATTGAGGAGACTGCTTCGCTTCTTTAACTGCTTCTCTCCAGATTTCAATGTGTCGATTTCGTCTTTGTAGGAATTCATTTGAACGCATGATATGATGGCATGTTCTGCTTTCGTGAGTTCTTCTACGGTCAACTTTCCCGTCGGAACTGAGTTTGATACGGCCACTGGTATCTTCGACTTCAGGATGAGCCAGTGCTTAAATCTCAACATCCATGAAACAGCCTTTTTCAGCATAATCCAAGAAGAAAATTTCGAGAAAATCAATTCATTCATACCCATACCATGTGACTTCTCCACCATAACACTGTGTGACTGTACGCTTTTCTTTAATTCAGCATCGTCATCCTCTACTTTGAAATCTTCTTTGCATTCAACTGGCCATGTTTCATTGCTTTGCCATAAGAAAGATGGTCCATTGATCCACCTTGAATCGCCAGTAAGATCTTTCACAGGAACACCTCTTGATGCGTCATCAGCTGGGTTCATCTTCGTCTGTACATAGTGCCACTGAGAAGGATCTGATCCATCTTTGATCACAGCAATACGGTTGGCAACGAACGTCTGAAAACGCTTGTTCTCATTATTGATGTATTTGATCACAGCTGTGCTATCTGTCCAAAATACAGATCTGTCAACTCGAATTTCCAACTCTCGCTTCAACATCCGGTCCAGTTTGACTGCAACCGTAGCAGCAGACAACTCAAGTCTGGGAATCGTCATGGGCTTTAGTGGTGCTAACCTGGATTTACCTATTGCAAAGGAACAATGTATTTTACCTTCATGATTAACTGTCCTCACATAAGATACAGCTCCAAAGCCATCTTCTGAGGCGTCAGAAAAATGATGCAACTCCACTGTTTTAACTTCACCAAAATTCTCTGGCTTAAAACATCTCTGAACTTTCAGCTCGGCAAGTTGTGGCAGCTCTTTGATCCAGTTGTTCCAGCGGCTAACAGCGGTGCAAGGAATTTCATCGTCCCAACCAATCTTTTCGCGACACAAATTTTGCAAGATGATCTTGGCTGTAAGAATGAATGGTGATACCATACCAAGAGGGTCATATATTGAAGATATGAAGCTGAGAATTCCTCGTTTCGTTGCTTCTCTCGCTGGGATATTCACATTGTACTGAAAGCTATCGTTTGCAACATTCCACTGAACTCCCAATGCTCGTTCCACAGGTAGGATGTCTCTTTCAAAGTCGATCTTCTTCAATTCTTTTGAACGGTCTTCTTCAGGAATTGCGTCTATGACTTCTCGTTTATTACTGATCCATTTCGTCAGATTAAACCCACCAAGTGATAAGAGCTTCTTGAGATCTTTGTAAATACCAACTGCATCGTCGCTGCTCTTTACAGACTTTAAAAGGTCATCAACGTAGAAATTCTTCTTTACTGTACAGACTATGTTACCTTTGAAGTGAGCCTTGTGGTCTTCTGCTGTCTTCTGAAGAGCAAATGTTGCGCAGCTTGGGGACCAAATGCCACCAAAAAGATGAACCATCATTTGTCTCTCTTCTGGTTCCTTTGTAATATCACCATTTGCGAACCATAGAAATCTTAATGCACCAACATCTTTTTCGTCTACCCGCACCTGATGAAACATAGCTTCCACGTCAGCAATCAGGGCAACACATTCTTGCCGGAATCTCAGGAGGACACCAACTAAGGAATTTGTAAGGTCAGGACCTTGCATCACGTGCTCATTCAGTGATTTACCATTGAACTTCGCAGCACAGTCAAACACCACACGAGTTTTTTCTGGCTTCTTTGGATTGATTACATTTTGATGAGGTAAGTACCATACCTTTCCATTGTTTTGGCAAAGCTGCTCCACTGGAACGGTTCTTGCATAGCCCTTCACTTGCAAATCTTCTATGAATTCTGCATACTTGGTGTGAAGGTCACGATTCCTTGAAAGTTTTCTTCTCAGATACGTCAGTCGACTTTCTGCAACACTACGATTGTTGGGGAGGCAAGGCTGGGGATTCTTCCAGGGAATCGCCAACACATAATGTCCATCGTATAGTTTTGCTGACTCTTCAAAAATCTTCAGTGCCTTCTTATCATTTGCAGACATCAATTTCTTGTCATCAGAGATGCAATCGTCAAATTCATGGTTGAAATATTTTCGCAGTTGTTCACTCAGGAGATCACTCGTCTGATTTGTGCTTGCCATATAACATTGTGCAGCTGCTGCTTCAGTCTGTCCCAAAGGTCCATTGAGTGTCCATCCAAATTTTGTTCTTACTGCAAAAGGTCCTCCGTTCTCTCCTCTTCGTATTTCTTCAGGCTGCAAAGCTTCTGGGATGTTAACACCAATCAAGAGATTCACTGTGCAGTCTTCAAGTTTTGTTGGAAGTACCAGGTCATTCAGATAAGGCCATGATTTTACATCTTCTTGAGTTGCTACTGCATCCTTGGAGATGTTCAACTTTCTGACAACAAAAGCTTGTGGTACATCAATTGACACTGTGTTGTCCAAATCCATGATTTCAAGGCTAGCAATTGCACTGTCACAATTCTCCATAACATTGCTGATAGTTGCCAAAGAAATCTGACACTTCCTTGTTCCAACACCAAGCTTCATCAAAAGACCTTCTGAGCAAAATGATGCAGTTGAGCCATTGTCTAAAAGAGCATATGTAATAACTTCATTGGTCTCACCTTTACCTCTGACTTTAACTGGAACAATTGACAAACTCTTGCGGTGACATCCGGCCCCAGTTTCACTCAATGTACCAACAAACGGTCTTTGATTACCAGAGCTGGAAGGCGTCGCTGACTGACTTGTACTTGCTGTTTTTAGTTGTTGATCTTTTCTCATCTCGAAAGCAACAATTGCTTCGTGCAGTGATGACATGTGCTTTCTTCTCATGCTGCATCCTGGAATATTGCATGACTTCTTCTTCTTACATCCAGCAGAGAAATGGGTAGTCGACAAACAGTTATCACACAATTTCTTCTGGCGTATAAAGTTAAGTTGCTCCTCACCTCCTTTCTTTCTGAACATCTCACAAGCCTCGAGTTTGTGATCTCCTTCACAGAAATAGCATTTGAAACGAGTCTCACCATTTGAAACAGCTTTCGCATCACCACCACTTTGTGCTTCTTTCGCATGAATACTGTAGTTCATATTTCGCTGGCTGGAAATTCTGCTCCCTTCTGTGGATGTTGCTGACTTCTTGTCCTTCATTCCACCATCTCTTTTTCCACCATCCATTATTCCACCAAAAACGGGGTCATTCTTCTCTACAGCCACTTTTCTCACCAGCTTGCACACGTCTTCAATGTTTGGTTCCCGGCATTCTTCTCGGATATCTTGCACCTTTGACTGCCATCTGGCTCTGATATATCCTGGACAGCGTTCCAATATTCTCACCAGTTTGTCTTCATTGTTTACTTGATTAAGCCTTCCAGTTGCTCTCAGCGTTATCTCGCAGTTTTGAAGGTCGTCTGCCAAATCCATAAGTGCTTCTCTATCATTGGGTTTGATTGGTGGGCCATTAGATACCTTGTTGATCCAAGAATTAGACACCTTATACTTGCTACCAAATCTCTCCTCTAGCAGTCGCTTAGCTTCTTTGTATCCTTCTTCTTGGTCCAAAAGTACACAGCTCTCAATCACCTTCTTCGCTTTGCCACTGCAATATTGTATAAGTAGCTGCAAGCGTCTGCCATCGTCATCTGTATCCTTCTCAACCTGATTCTCAAAAGTCTTCATGAAAATATAATATCGTAAAGGATTACCATCAAAATGAATGAGCTCAGATTTAGGTAGCATACTTGCATCGGCCAGTTTCTTCATCGTTGCTAAATATTCATTTCCATACACTGATGAAACAGATGGACTGAACTGCTGCCTTTCTGCTGTGTGCGATGACTTTGTTGTGAAATCGTTGATTTGCTTGCCATCCATCAGGGGTTGAGGAACAGCGGGGTCAGGATGGGTAAAAGGGATGGGTCGCTGGAAGGGGGTAGGGTTATAGGGAACTGGGGAGGAGAGTGGGACTTGAAGGGGTTGGGTTCTTCCTCCTTGATTCTGTATCCATGATGAGCCAACTGGTAACTTTGATTGTGCCTGCCACGGAGCAAACTGATGATCTGACAATCCTGATGTGCTAAATCCATTGTGATTTTCTGCTTCAGAATTCTTGTAAATCTGCTCCTGAGGAAATCCATTGTCTTGATAGGAGAGGGGAGGGGTACAAGGTTTCTGGGCAGGGAATGAGGGATGAAAGGTTGGGGCAGTGGGATCAGGGAAGGAAGGGTTTCTTCTTGCGTTGTCACTTCCATGAGAATACACCAATTGTGTACTGGCATGAGATTTCACCATTTTGCTGCTTCTATCTTCCATTCCAACTGTTTGACGGCATTGCTCTTGAAGAGAATCAGCATCATAATCACCATGAAATCTCGCCGACTGGCTTCTCCTCTGCCATTCTTCAGACACTGGATGGTTAAGTAACCTCATTGAATAATCCACTTATTTCGTTGATTGACTGATAACACCACTGACAACTGCGACTCGGGGACTGGATCGAGCAACTGACTTCATTGATTGACTGATAACACCACTGACAACTGACACTGGGCAACTGGATCGAGCAAATGACTTCATTGATTGATTGATAACATCACTGGCAACTGACACTGGGCAACTGGATCGAGCAACTGACTTCATTGATTGACTGATAACACCACTGACAACTGACACTGGGCAACTGGATCGAGCAACTGATTGCATTGATTGATTGATGGCATCACTGACGACAGAATCTGGGGAACTGGATCGAGCACCTGATCTCAAATGGCTTGCAGATTCACCAACAAACTGACATTGTGATCTGTGTTGAAAATTGAAGGAGTAATGTGGCCATCGGCTTTGAATATCTCACCCATCACCTTCTCTTCGGCTTCCAATTTTGTCAATTCCTCGTGCAATTGAATTTCTTCCCTCAACTGATTCAGCTTCATTTCTTGATACGCAAGACTTTGTCTCCTTGCCAACAAACTCTCCTCTGCTATCAAGTTTGCCTTTCTTGTCGCATTCTGCAGCATCTTCTTTCCTAGGGCTGATTTAACACTGGATATACTTGATGATTTTGAATATTTGGAGATACTTGAATGTTTAGAATGAGACGTTTGACTTACCGAGTCATGAGGCTGGATATCCTGCATTTCTGAGTCACCAAAATGACGCAATCGCTGTCTCGTGCTGAGAAAACGTCCTTCTCCTTCACTGAAATATGCACAGCATTCGTCAATGTCATCTTCATCAGTCAGCATTGCTTTGAATGACTCGCAGGCTTTCTGAAAGGCAATGAACACTGCTTCGAGTTTCTCTTCCAAATGGGTCAAAGATTCTCCATCTCCAGAACCATGACACACCAAAGCTGCTGATACCTCCTTCACAGTGTTCGTCAATGCTCGCTTGGCATTTGCTCTTTCTCGCTTCAGTCGAATCATCCGTTCATGGTCAACTGCATCACAATCAATGCTGACATTCGGCTGTCTACTTCTCGTGAGTCTTTCATCACACTTGAATGACATGAATTCATTTGGGGGCTCTTCTGGAGGCTCATACTCATCCATCCTGTAGGCCACACAAGACTTGGATAGTCTCAAACTGATGTATTTTCGTACTTCACAGCTCTGAGCTCTACGGTTCAAACGGCTCCAAAACGCACGCCAATGCCAAAACCCAGAAAACACAGCAATGAACACAACTGGTTTCCAGCATAAAGCATGGTTTGCTAAAAGTCAAATTATCACAATTAGCAAAAACAGAAACTCAGTAAATCAAAGACAAAATACGAGAGAATACAAAACTATCGGCCTAATCTACCCGACAAAAGATATTATAAACACAAGAGTTGAAAAAGTCAGTAACGTTCATGAATAACAGCAAATCGATACTATAATGTTCGCATGCAAAATTACAATATTCTGCAATAATAAGTCAATTAATAAAAGTCAATAACTTCACACTCACAGACTGTTTGTTCTTGTCTACGATGGCCTAACCATTCTCTAACACAGCTCGATGAACCACCAAGTTCTTTAACACAGCTTTGCAGTCTTGCAGTTTCTCAATAACCTGCTCTTCGCATTTGCAGTGCTTTTATAAGATGTGATAAACAATAGTCCCAAAGGGGCAAAAAGAGCTTCTAATGATTACCTTGAGTACAAAAGGCAGGTCAACGTAGGTCAAAAGGTCAAAGTCCACTTTTCAACCATTCAATTCTAAACTTTGCACAATACAGGGTTAATGTGGCTCATCACACATTAAGGTTTTACAGCGAAACACACTTGTTGAACTATCACTCATGAACAAACAAAGCAAGACGTCATCAAACAATATGCTTTATTTGATCAGTTTCATTAGGCTGTAACTTGGTAAATCACAATCCGCCACCAAAGCATATAGATCTAATATGTTTGCTTTCACACGTGCTCTGTTTGAATCGGTTTCATACGCATTTATTTTCCAAAAAAATATCTTCAAATCTCAACTACTTATTTCATGAAAAGTATTTTCAAATTTCAGGGCTTGAACAGCGCAAATGAAGAAAAAGCTGCAGCAGCAATGTTTGCGAGAAAACTGGATGTTGATGTAAATGGAGAGGCTATGCTGGTATGTACACCAAGAATTCAATTTTGTCACAAACTATCTATAATTGATACATATGATATCTTTAACTGATCATACAAGAATTGAAGACCTTCTTCGTACAACAAAGCTCATCCCCATCACATCCACAATTAAATCTAAAGTCTTGAAGCTCTACGGTCACACAAAACGCTGTACGCGAGGCGTAAGCAAAATCTGCCTAGAAGGAATGATAGAAGGAAGAAGAAGTAGCGGAAAGCGACCAAAACGATGGCGTGACAACGTCAGCCATTTGACAGGACGAAACCTGATGTTACTGAATACTGCTGTCAAAGACCGAGACCTCTGGAGACAGTTGTCACATGTTGATGCGCAATCCGTCGAAGGCGGAGAAGGCGAATTACGATGATGATCTATAATTGAATACTTAATAGTCTAAAGTACGTTTCTAATTAGATGTCACATGAGATTTTTGACAACTAGAGGAATTGAGTCCATGTAAATGCTTGGGCGTTAACGCTGTCCTAAAATTTTGCTGACAAAACTCCGACGGCCATTTGTTATAGCACAATAAGGCAAAAGTCATTAGCAGTGGGGACCAAAGACTTCTTAATCCATGCATTATACTCAGGAATATCTTCGGTTTAAATTCTGTGGAGATTAAATGACAAATTTTGTTTTATGATTGAAAAGAAGTTCATATTGGTCTTGAGAACGGTGTTTATACGGACTCAAAGCCTTTAAGGAGCAATTGTCACCCAGGGTCCTTCGCAGGCACGCTCAATTTCAGACAAGCTAAATATCAAATTTAGCCTGTGGAATCTATAGCTCCATAGTGCAGTAGTGGAACTTTTCAACTAAAATAAAACGCTTCAATCAGTTTAACTGCTGCTGAGTGGATCCATAACTTCCGCTTGCGTTAGTTTATTTTCAGGTACTCTGAAATTTCAGCCCGTAAAGAATCCTGCATGCCAATGTCTCTTATCATGCAAAGCACTGCCATTGTTTTAATTCCAGGACATTTTCATCTAATTTGCGACAAATAGAAGTAGTAGTTGATTGTAATGAATTTAGCTCTTGTGAGTAGACATTGATGTGCAATCACATAGCTGCAAGATTAGATCAGTCTTCGGTGTTTTTAAAAAGGTAGGAAAACAGCGGCTGCTCTAACTTTAGACTGCATCTTGTCCACTAGATCATGATTTTGCTAAAATTCAAAACAACGCAACAAATCACCGACCATCGGCTACTGTAACTTTTAAATTTTTTGTACCATATTTGATTATTTTTCTAGTATTTTGCTAAACTTCAAAACAACACCATTGATCACTGACGATTTATCAAAGCTTTCTAAATCTAATTCATAGATCCGTGTTACCCAAGGAAAAGAACCAGAACATTTTTTGCGAATCTTCAAGGGAAAGATGATCATACTTCAGGTAATTTGCTAACAGGCATACCAATGGTAACGCACCGACACTATAAAACAGGCTTTGCTATGCCCAAGATTCCTTTCTCTTTTTCAAATTAACAGGTAAAAATCTTAAAGTTACAGGTAAGTTTACAGGTAAACATCATGTATGGATCTTGATTCAACGCATTTCTTTCCATTTTATACAACTGCTCATAAGAAAGGTTTTCCACAAAAGCATCCTTCTCCTTGACCTCTTTCAATTTTGAAGGTTCAAAGATTATTTCAAACAAGAAAATTACAATTTTGAACTTCGAAAATGCATTCTCGGCTTTCGGACCGAGCAAACCTCCTCTGACCTTGCTCCAGTTTCACCCTCATGTCAATTTTTCTTGCCTCTGCCTCAGCCTCTGCCTCAATATTGCAGAGTGCAATCTGGGAGCCCTGCTGGGGGTAGTTAATTGCTCAAAATGGTAGACATGCTGGCAGATGCTTTTCAGCGTCCCTACCAATGGGTCCGGTTTTCGTACCAACTCCCAAAATATTGTTTGCATCATTTGAAAGTGCTTATAAGGAGCTACTGAATTTGATAGCCAGCTTTTAAAGAAACTGATAATGATGAAATAATGCCAAAAGGATTCAAAACTTCATGATTTTTCTTTACATGTAAGCCTTCAGTCCTAAAGAGGACAGCAAACTTGGGGTTTGTTTTGGTTCTTGGATTGCAATTTAATTTCAATCTTCAATCGAAGTAAGGTGCTAGTACCCTTTTATTTTCAAAACCATCGGGATAGTTAAATACATGCAACAGATAATATTCTCATGTGGAAATGATTTTCATCTCCAGTGACAAGCATTTACTCAACACGTAGGACTACGTTACCTCTAATAGCTGCTTTGCCACATGATGTTTTATGTATCCTCACTATGTGTTTTGGAAGTGCTATCTAATTTTTCACAACATGCCCATGTTTTATTCACACAGGGTCATACTCCACCTGGATTTCAAGGCAAGCTTGTATCTGAAGATCCAACGAACTTTTCTGGTGGAGTACGCATGTTTCAGATAAGAGGAACATCGTTCTACAATACAAGAGCAGTTCAGGTTTGAATTTCCAACGGTTTCTAGTTTCAGACATCAATTGCAAATTTCATCTTTGTTCTTAAGAGAAAGATCTACTTTTGGCTCAAGGGGATATTAGAACTTTCATCTGAGAAAACTAGTTGGAGGGCAATTAATAGTTTGAAGTTAAAGCTTGCTGCACTTGTTCGATAAGTACGTCCTAACGGCTAACGACTTTTTACCCTTTTTCGTCAAAGGGAAAATAGGCTGAAAATGAAGTAGTTTTGGAACAATTTTTATAGGATCTAATTTGCATGCTTAGGTGTATCATATCTTATTATCGAAAGCATTGTACCTCGGTTCTTAAGAAACATAAAATTGTAATTGACTTTGCAATGGTTGCAACATTTTTGCTACGTCATGTCCATCTCTTCATTTTATACTAGATATTGACTGATGTCCAATAAACACTAAGAATGTTGCTATAAATTGGAAAGAGCAATGAAAATCCCCAGGAAAGAATCTTGAATGATAATTAGCCGATTTTCCTACTTTTGAGGATCATAAAGAGACCATATTCTCATGACACGAGGGCAGCTAGGATTTTTGATGATAACTAGAAAGTCGACAAGGACAAAGCCAATCAACAGATAAGTGTAGCAGGAAGTCCTTAGCTCTCGGGGGGGGGGGGGTAACTTAGTACTTTTCATGGTACGGGGACGTGCCATTTTTTAGGGGTACTTTTTTCAAACCGTTACGGAATTATGGGTAGCATTTTCACAATTTTTATACATTAAACGGAATTATGGGTGTCTTTTTCAGGGGATTTTTCATAATTTCCGGAATTATGGCCCAGATTTTCATTCGATTTACGGAATTATGACCCTAAAATCCACCAGAATTTACGGAATTATGGGTACCAATTTTTCGGGCGAAATGGCACGTCCCTGTTAGAAAATAGGTCGAGATACCCCCCGTGCCTTAGCTAAATATCGCAGGACAGCATACATCCTTGCTTCAATGAACCATGGTACCCCCAAGTGTAAAGTTCCATTAGAAATGACCATAGCTCTGATGAGGTAAGAGGGCCAATGTTGAGTATGAAGTTAGCTTCCTCAAATTTTATTTCTGAAGGTTGGAATTTCAGCTTCAAACCTGAACTCAAATGACGTCTTTCTTCTTCAAAAGTACGCTGTCTCATTCGTTTGGGAAGGCCAGGTGAGGAACAACACAGTCACCTTCATCAAACAAAGGAGTTTATTTACTCATGATCGATAGCAAGTCCTTCTTGGATGACGGTTTTGTGGATACTTTGAATCATTTGAATGATAGAAAATAAAGAATCTATGGAAAATCTAAAAAAATTATCAAAAGCCCTCAAATGCCGTCGAGTAAGTTTAAAAAACTTTGTACTGCACACTTGCTGATGAAATGAACTTGTGACAAAAGATAGCTTGCGCAGGGTTGCTTAAAGATATTAATGCTAGAATACAAGCATATCTCGACGAAAAAGTCCTTACAATAATGAAAAATGAATATTTTTGGGAAATTTGTCCACTGAATCTTTATTTAAAACTTTCTTGTACCATTGTGCACCATACTAGAGCTAACTTTTGCAGCGACACATTCACTGCTTCGCACAGTATCTTTAAATTTAGGCTTTCTGTATCTGTATCTGTATAATACTTAGCTGTTAACTCACTTATGAGCATATACGCTAAGGGTATTGTTGTTGATTCCTGATTTCCACTGAACGCCTCTATCCATGCGAAGCTGTCTCAACCTTCAGCATGAACATAAATACAAATTTTGCTGCAAAACGAAGTTCGACCACTTGCAAGAAGTTAGATTTACGAAATTAGATTTACATCTTATGATGAAGCTAGCACATGCCGAAGGAGTTGCAAAAATATTGCTAATATGAAGGCACTTTTATCGTATTTCTAGGGAGCAAGTGACGAAGAAAAAGATTTTGCAGAAGAAGTTGCCGATTGGATTGCTCCAACTGGGTAAGAATGCATCTCAACCTTAAATGAAACATTTTATTTGAATTTATCCTGAGTATATGCTTGAGACGTCATCTTTTGAACATCTACACTGTTTTTGGCACTTACATCATTCCCGCATTTTCATGGAACTAGACTCTACCTAGACATAGAAAAACCGTTAGAATCGTGTAGGCAGCTAGGCAAATGCGACGATAAAAGTTATGAGTGTAATCAATGTTTATCGACCAGTGGCAAATAAGTTTCAAAGACAATTTCGACCAAGAACGATTATCAACAAGACAACAAGTCAATATTTGGCATCTCTGCATCTGAAGAAAGGGAGAATCGTGCAAATTTGGTGCAGTTAAACAATACAAACTACGTAAACAATTATCACATACATAAATACTCACAAGACAGGTCAGCAAAGAGCGAGAGGGCGGGGAGGACTATTAATTTCAAAGTGCTAAATTGCTGCCTATGCTTTCAAGATAGATATTTCACCCACTTCTGAATGAGAAAAAAATACGCAGGCTTGGCAAGCAGTTTTGAACTAAACTTTACTTAAAACTTTCCTTTTAATCATAACGAGATTTTGCACGTTTGTTATCCTTAACTTCTACGCAAAAAGCGCAAAGCAGAAAATACGGAGCACCCTTTGTTGCTCTGCCCTTCCATTGATGCTCATCCACGAAAGTGGTCGGTTTGATTGAGATCCTATGCAACGTCACTTGTCAACAACTACCAAGTCCCTCAACGTAAATGTTCTTTTCCTGGAAATTCTGTTTCACGTTAGACGTCAGTGTCAGACGGCTTATCCATCTACAACTTCACGAACGAATTGTGCTCGTAACAATATCTTATTTCTTTGCAGCCCTGCTCTTTCCATTTCATCACCAGGACCGTCGAGAGTCGGACTGGGCAACAGGGTTGGGAGTAGAAGGGGCCCTTGAGGTGCCGAAGGCGCTGGAAATTTTTCTGGTCCGCGCCCGTTTCCCTTGGACCACGCCCTCCAATTCACTTTTCAACTATGCAAATGCCCTCCTAAGACACGGTAGCACCATCATTCCAAGAGAAATGCTTTCAAGGGGCCGTGGCAAAGACATATACAAAATACAAAACGATTACGATAAATGACACATACCTATAACAGATTTAAATTTCTATCATAGCTTGCTCTTTATTCTTTTCTCCAAGTTGGCTTTTCTCCAAGCTCAAGGTTATTCCGAAGCTTAAGTCTACGACAAGATATAGTCCTTTGCCCATCGCTAGTTTTTCCGTAAAGGCAGCGACATTTTCAGTATTTCCCACTTCTCTCACATTTTTAGTGTAATACTCTTCAGACAAGTCTGAAAAAAGTACTCCAGGGTGAGACGATTTATACGTTGTAATGCGTTCGCTTCTAACGATATCACTTACAGTTGGCTAATTTAAACCTTGTATCAGAGCTTTAGCAGGCGTATCAAATGTAATCTTGTTACAATTACAGCCACTCGATTGAGCAGCTTTCGTAAGGTTTGCACCTTGGTCACCACACAGCACCACCATACCGAACAAAAGAACCGAAAATGGGGTGCGACGATACCTGCCATCTAACGTCAAACAGAATCTATTTTGGTATCCATTGATTTTTAATCGCTAGTAACGTAGTTGTATGTAGTGTAACGTTGCGTACCTTGAATCACTAGCCATGGGGTAGTCCTTGACTTTTGCTTCCCATGTTATCATCATTGTGGTGTAGTATATGGTAATTAGAAAAAGTATAGCATGAACTATCAAAAACAGAACATGAATGCATGATGATGCCATCATGAATGCATGATAAGGCTATCATTTAACTTTCCACATCAGACCAGTACACAGAGTACTGCATTGTCTCCTCGAGGTAAAACGAAACCAATCTTAGGCCAATAGCCCAGTCACAAAATCAAACCACAATAAAAGTCTACCAATATACAATTCAAAACTCAGAGCAGCTTTTTACACTTGCAAAGCCTACAGTTAGATTATTAGTGGGAGCCCACAGCACAACCATTAGTACCTTGTAGCTTTGCATTTGAAGCAGTTTAATTTGCTGTCATGCTAAGGTCTCATACCAAAAATGAATGCCTTGTCTCTTTGAAAATCTGATAAATGGGTAGATGGCTGTTTGTTTATCCAGTGCTTTTAGTCATTGTCGTAGTCGTTTGGAATCACCTCTTCTTCTTTCAAAAATCAAATATGCTTGCTCGCTTAAGACGGTTTGAACTGTTTTTAAAAATGTTTATAATTGGAGTGAAGATATAAAAAGGAAGGTTCAAAAAGATAAATAACGCTATGGAGCTTAGCAAGACAATAATGACAATAATGAACAGCAGTCAGTGTTCCTACGCATCAACTACTCATCAGGATTCCTTGAATTACTATGTTAGCTAGCAACTGTTTCATCCGTTGTTACTAATAATAATAAACAAGAAGAAGGATTATTCTGGTTTACTGACCTGTTAGATAGAACGCTATAACGCCATATAACACAGCATAGACATAAAGACAAAAACAGTTGCAACAACAGAATTATCAGAGCTTCACAAATTGGAGAAGAGTAAAATATCGTCAACAGCGTTCGTGGTTTTGATTTGTAAACGAGGACAGTTGATATTTTCTTACCACGGCCACGAAAGTAGGTGACCGAAAATGTAAGCTGCTTGTAAACGCCCACTGACAGTGCATAGAAGATAAAAGGTAAACTTGTTCAGCACCAAGCACTCGAAATGATATTTTGAAGTTGTATCAAGAATCAGAGTAAACATGCTATCTCTCATAACTTTGCTGTTGGGTACAGCAATCTTGAGCAGTGTAGAATCTCGATGTCCCGGGAAATGCTCGGTCAAAATTGTAGATAGATATCCTGGCAACGGCTACAGGGCTAGAGTGACCGTAGTTTCTCCGGTATGGGTGCGCAAGAGGAGGAGTGTCATCATCAGAATGACGTTTGATAAGCTGGTTGAAAAAGTGGAGCATGTCCATATCTTTGGTGGAAATCTGCGCAGAAAGGGATCAAATATCACTAAGAATGAAGTCAGACTGCTGTTTAGGCCACAAGCTACCATACGCAAAGGGAAAAGCGTAAGTTTCTTATTTTCTAATTCTTTGAACAGTATGCCACAGACAGTTATCGTTTGCAATGTAATCAAAGATCGTACCAAAGATCTTAGATTGAAACCACTTTCGCTTTGCTGCTCCGGAGCAGTCTTGATCCTGTATTTACACTGCTCCAGAAAGAAGATTTTCGGTAGGCAGAAGGAAGGAAAGAGCTTCGGCTTGGAAGGAACAATGTAACCGGGAGACCGATCCTTTGTATTACTGTTAAGGATCCAAAGCCCAGCCAAAGCTGCACCGGTACAGATTAAATGTTATCTAAGACAACATACCGGTACAAATTTGGCTTCGTGACAAAAGTGTTCCAGAAAAGCTTTTAATTTACACTGTCCCTTCTGATCCGGATTATCATTCGTTCCTTCCAACTATTACAAAATGTTGCTCAGGAGCCTTTTATGCGTTCTTGAGCCGCAGCAACTTTGCAACGGATCAATATTGTATCGGTGCGGTGAAATGTGCTGGTATGAATTTCCAATTGAATTCTTATTAAGTTGAAGGAAGGGACCCACATCCGACGTCCAGTGCAACTATATTTTGAGACATGGTTCAATCATGCGCAGCTAGAATTAACAGCATTAAATGGTGTCAAAAAAATACAACCTCGCTCCAAGGATGTTCTTACGTCATACGCTGATCACGAAGCCGAATGAACATCCTGGTACACTTCGATCAAATGCACCCAGGTTTAGGGGCCATTATGGATTTAAAGGTTTGCCAGGCAACGTTTGTCGAAGGACTTGCTCTAGAGCTAATTCAGCAGAAGATAAATTTAGAAACTAAAACAAATACTTTGAGGACCCTATTTCAACCCTTTTTAAGGAATTTGAACAATATCCTGGGGTCTGCAAGTCTGTTTAATAGGAAAAGAAGCTTGGTTAATTTGGAGCAAAAATGAGCCTAAGCTGCAAATTCAAGAAACTTTCACCGCAGCTACGCAAAATGAAATGGCTCGTTATTCTCCGAATTTCGGAGATAAGTGGCAAATCATGGTTGAGATGGGTAAAGAATGTGGTTTTCCGTAAAGTTTGACATGCCACGGCCGTTTACCCCACGCAAGACGGAGTTACCGCGTAAAACGGAGTTACAGCCAATAAAATCGCCGAACAGCCTCTTGTGTCCCAAAGTAGAGGTAGAGCAACGAACGCACTCTGGGGACAAGATTGCGTCAAATAAAGAAAAAGAATAGTCTTAACCTTCTTGTACAGAGCGAATTAAAGTCTTCAGGCAGGCTAAGCAGAATCATCTTAAAAACCATCGTCAGTCTCCGCAGATTTTCTGTGTGTTCTGCTTTGAAACTGACGACCAACTCAAGTATAACAAATTGTGCTTTGCGTAATGTGCACTTGTATGGCATGCGAAAATCACAATTTCCTGATAAACTAGGATTATCACAGATAAACCTGGTTTATCTGCTGATAAACTTCAATGAATTGCAATTATCTTCTGTTCGTCTTGGTTCATCACTTTTCTGGGGTGATTAACTCATATTATGTCGCATAAACTAAGATGATTACACAGATATACCTAGTTTGTCAAACTACAATTCCAATTATCACGTGATGATCAGAGTTACGCTTTCGAATGCTGATAAACTCAGTTTATCGAAATAACTTTCATTATCACAGAAAGAGATGGGTTTTCAAATTAACAGATGCTAACAGAGTTATTTTCATAATCTAAGTTTATCTACAAGATAACCCGAGCATATCAGAAAGGTGGAGCATAATTCTGATTATCACGTGATAATTAGAATTGCAGTTTGATAAACTAGGTTTATCTGTGATCATCTTGGTTTATGTGACATAAACTGAGTTCATCACCACTCAAAAGTGATAAACAAAGATTATCAGATAAGTGCAATTCATTGAGATAAGCTAGTTTATCAGCAGATAAACCAGGTTTATCTGCGACAATCCTAGTTTATCAGAAAATTGTGATTCTCGCGTGCCATACACTTGATAATGGCCAGCTCTGTTCGTAGCACAATTAGTTATGTTATGTTTGTTTACTTTCAATGAAACGTTGGGCAACAGGCCTACAAGAAAGGTTGTTTCTGCTTAATGTTATATCTTTGAAGGCCGAGGTGTAAAAACACAATGTCGAGAAAGGAAGCTAAAGCTTGCGAACTCGCCAATGATAACATGAGAATTGTTTTGAAGGAATGCCTCGGATTTTCTGACAGGAAGGAAGGACTAGAAACTGGAATGCTCTGAAAATCTTTTAAACATCAACATTTTCAAAGGCGCTGCATCTTGTTGGTAAAACAGCATATTACTCCGAGCAAAGGGTGACCTCCAGGGATGACTTCCTTTTGGACTGAACAGTGATAATTGATCCCATGAAGTTATTGATAAAAACCAAGTTTACGTTAGCCAATGGCTAATCGGAGTGACTAATGATGTTTACTAAGTATTTAATTGGAGACTCTCAGCATAGCCGGCTTTGAAATCAAAGCTATTGTTGATTGTTATCGATCTCATTTTTGCCATTCCAGAAGGTGAAGATTGAGTTCATTGTAAGAGCCCCTGCAGACCCACCCGTTCTCATTGAAGTTAGATTTTGGAGGAAGATCGCATGTTCCAGCACTGGATGTCCTTCAAATGTGACAACAACCAAACCTGTGATCACAAAAGTACCAACGACCAAACCGTCACCAACTGAAACTGTAATGACCACAAAGAAGCCAGAGCCAGTAACTGAAGAGCCTGAGGAGAACACGACCCCTGCTCCGATCACAGAGCCTCAGATTACAACGGAAGGGCCAGAAGTCACTGAAGCACCCGAAGAGAAAACTACTCCTTCACCTGCTACACAGCCTCCAATCAAAACAGAAGGGCCAGGAATCACTGAGGCAACCACAGAGAAAACTACCCCTTTGCCCGTTACAGAGCCACCTACAAAGAAACCTGAGACTGCAGAGCCGGAGAAATCTACCCCTGCCACGACGGAACCCTCAGTCATAATTGGGGCTGTTTGAACTGCGAGATAACGAAGAAATGACGGCACAATATTTTGCATAAAAACATTGTTAGTAAATATCACACCATCTAGCATTTTATCGCTTGACTTTTGTTCTAAGTGCTACGTACTGTAACTTGATGAATAAAATAGTGACTTATTGTTTGGTCATTCTCTTTTCTCATTTAAGTACTAGTTGCTATTTTCAGCCTTTAATCTATATAGTCAAATAATGCTTGCTTTTTTCTACGTTAATTTTCTTGCCCTCATAAACAAAGGATGTCTAGAGGAAACACCAGGACATTAGAAGAATATATGTTTGCTGTACGATCTAACCAGGCACAATTTCTGACTGGTGAGGGAAACTATGCATGCAAACCGCTTAAATCCAGAGAAAATTTTGATTTTTTGCCAAAAATTTAGCTTTATCAACAAATTTGACTAAACCCAGCTATGCGAATGTTTTGATTATAGTTGCAGTATGTTATACCCTTGGCAATGCCTGTACCTTACAGATTGAGATATTGATCTTGAACCTTGAGAGTGATCATCATCGATGTACGAGTGTATGGGGCCCACTTCCCATGGAGAAACAGCACAAGCAGATTCGATCTATATGAATCAATTAACCCTATTTCAGATGGGGTACTTTTTGATATTTTGGCATTGCGGCGTTTTTCGCCCTCCTCTTTTCTCTGAAACTACATGAGATATAATGAGGACACTTTCCACTCTCCACTATATTTGTACGATTACCTTTTCAACTATACCAATGGAACATAGGGCTCATATCCTGATTGGACGAGAGTGCGAGGGCTCACGTGACCTTGCAATTGCTTCTCCACCAATCAGATGCCGTGATTTTTGACTGACGGGTCATTTTTGATCAATTTGACCACCCCTCACGAAAAGGTAAACGTGTAAAATTTGTGATCGAATTTTTCAAAAAGTTTTGCAGCTTGCCATTTCTCGATGATAAAGGCACAATTCCAGAAAGAGCAAACTTAATCCTATCTGACCTGGGGGGGGCGGATTCCACCCCCTGGTACATTAACTTTTCATCATACAGCAATGAAACGGTAACAAGTTTGGTTTTCTATTGTTAGCCTTGTCTCCATGGTATCCAAGTTGTCTTGCACTACTCTGTGAGAAATGTACATTGTATCTCTCTTAATCCTTTTTATTTGGTCCAGTTAAGTCTAAACTATGAATTTACATCTATTTTGATCTATATATATTTCATTTCATTACGAAATTAAAGTTTTACGACCTTTTACTTAAACGCACTTTCATTTTAATCATAATAGATTTTATCTAATAATATCAAATTTCATATTATATTCATATCAAATTTTAGTTAGTAATAGTAATCATGCTCTAGAAACAACAACAGCAATGCTAATCAAGCCATTGTTTCAAAAATTCATTGTTTATATAATGGACAATCATTGTGCCAAATTTGGTTGTCATATATCAAGCAACAACAGAGATAAACAGGGGGGCCGAGTCCGCCCTCCCCAGGCATTTAGTGTTTCAAATCACCCTGGTCAGATAGGGTTAAAGTATCTATTGAAGGAGCGAGCAATTAGTGCTCAATTAGCTTTTTGATCGTAGGACGTATTGTCACTGCAGTTTTTTCATAGTTTCCTTTCTATGTCTGAACTAGATCACCTCTAATTGCATGCAACCAACAAGACTAAGCTAAGTTGCAACGAAAATCTAAATCAATACACTAATTCATTCAAAAGATGACGTCATAAGTTTAAAAACCGTTATAAAGTTTAAATTTTGCTAATGTCAGCAAATTAACAAAATCACATATGAATGAAAGCTCGCATTAAGATCGATCGAATGATGCATGTTTCAAGTAATTCGAAGAAGAAGCGAAGAAATTATGGATTCTTAAAGTTTAAAGCCCTAATGTCTCAACCACTCTCCAAATATGGTGCCGTTGCGGTCACGTGATCAAATCTAAAACAATGAGTTATTTAAAAATTTTAATTGGAAATCAAAGCTGAGTAAAAGTAGAAAAGGTTTGTTCTTTATACTTTGTGTCGCTTTGGCGCAAAAATTTCGTAGCGGAGGAGGGGGGGGGGGCAAAATCGTTCCCCAAATGAAATGCACATACACTTGAGTAAGGGTGATTAGGATCCGCAGTTCTGCTTGATTATCACACCAATATACTGCATTGCTGCTTCAGTGGACAAAAAACTTATTCAGTTCTACGGAGGAAGAGATAAAAATTTCCTCCGCAGAAGCATACAAGCTGAAGCAAACTGCGGTGCCTAACTACCTCTGGGCTTAATTGTTTTTGCACATCAAAACCCAAATTTGATATGTTTAAGCTGACAGTAAATAAACTTGCGTGAATTCACACTACTTTGAATCATTTCTTTTGTGAATGAGCAAGAAAGGATTTCGTCACCCAAGTCGCCAAAAAGGTTGCGAAAATTTTTTTCTATATATATATTCTATTAAAAATTTACAATACATGATTACTTACTATACCTACACCTAACGCTACCCTACTACAGAGACGATACCCCAAGGAGCAAAATATTTTGTCTACCCAGGAGTCATAAAATAAAAAAAAGAGATAAAAAGACACACAGAGCCTACAAGTAAAGGACTCTTGCAACCAAATACTTGCGGGTGAAGATTTGTAAAGTTTGGAACCATGAAAGTTAGTGGGAAAAAGCATCTATTATTTGGTTGCAAGCTTCCTTAAGACATTACATAACTACTGAAAACAGACACATACAGAAGGGATTTGGGTGCTCTTTTCAGGGATTCCAGTAATTTTCAACCAAAGCGTTCTGTCTCAGAAATATACTTAATAGTTAAATTCAAGATCAGTTTGTTGCCTTCCAAGGGCAAATAATCGTTCCCATACAGAAGAAGTTGCAGCATATTGACATCTGAAATGACTTTGCGCCTGCGCTGGTGCAGGGTCATGAATGAAATTATTTTATCGACATTTAAAGTGCAAAAGTTCTCTAAGCGTCCTTTCAATTGTCAAATCCCAGGCTGAATTATTGTCATAGAATAAGCACTTATGAAGACCTGATAGGCAGATCTTTGTCACCATGACTTCGGTGATGTTCATATATGAATCGGAAATCTGTCTCAAAGTAGATGTTAGGTGAGATTTGCAATAACGCAGATTTGCTCATTTGAAATTCTTCAATGGATTTTCTTCGATAACATTTTCAAGTATTATCTAATTCAAAACTAAATCAGAGTCTCGAAATTCTGAATCTTATGCATGATTCATACTGGTTTCTAAACTCTGTCCCTCAAAAGATGCTTTACGAACAGCGATGTCTATAACTTTTGCTTGCAGCAGCTTTATTGTTATTATTGCAAATTGACTCTACATTTATTAACCTGTTTCCCAGGGCCTTTTGTCATCGTCTCCGCGCTCCATCTAAGTATGAACAAGCTCTAGGGACAAGGTTGAACATTCATATGGCTGAAAAAGAAGCACATTTTAAAGACTTGTAATAAAATCACGTTTCGGGCCAAGCCGTTTCCTGACTCACCTCATAGACTAAAGACATTCTTCCTCGTTCTTTTAGTGATTTAGTTATAATCCAAGAAGGTTATGAGATGGACGATTTCTGGAATGCTCTTGGTGGCAAAAAGAAATATGCATCGGCTGCAAGGCTGAAGGTAACTTAGGACGGAATTTGAGTTTTACGTGTTATATTTAAACAAATGAACTGCCTCTATCTCATTTGATGTGGTAGAGCTGGTCGAAAAACTTGAGATACCATATATATTTTGTTTATCAAAAGTTATACATACTGGATGTCTGCGTGTCTCAAAAGGAGATACGGTTGCAAACATAAAGACTCTAATTTTGCAACATGCTCATTTTTTGATCAAATTCCATTATCAAAGAAATGAAATATTTGTACTCTGTACTTAAATGTTATTTAACGTCATCTTGAGAACCGTTATCTCCAGCCATGCTCTTCTTTATGAGACTTTGCAGACAAAGTGACAAAGGATCCAGCCTGATTTTCATTCATTCATGAATTTCTTTCCTGTTCATGTGTTCATGTTCTTATATATTTATACGTATATATATATACTCAATGTATATATATACATATATATATATATATATATATATATATATATATATATATATATATATATATATATATATATATATATATATATATATATATATATATATATATATATATATATATATATATATATATATATTTTCTCAAAAGCTCATTCTAAAAGATGCTTTAAAATTAGTATAGATGCTCAAAGAAAAACACTTCTGGTAAACGTTTCGACTTGCGTCTTCATCAGTATTGCTTCTCAAATCCGAAAGAACGTACATACAACCAAAAATACAATAGATGTGTTATTCAATAACTTCAAACGAAACCTACCTAGTACAAGGTGTGAATGAAGCATACAGCTTTTGCGGCAGAGGAAAGATAAAAGAAAGCGCAGAACAAAGAACCGCTGGAGTCGGCGTCTGTGTCTGTCTCGCCGAAGCTGAAAAGATAGCATGTATAACAAAAAAAAACGATAGAAAGATCCGAGAGCGGATTGGCAGAACAGAAAACCCTAAAAAAACAGCGTGTGTATCTAACGAAAAGCTCAGTGCAAAATCAAAACAACATAACAACCAAAATTAAAACAAAAATGAAATCTATGTATCTACCTGCCTAGTGTTTAAACCCTTAGGGGCAAAGCAATCCAGCCGATATTGCCAGAAGCTTTCCCGCATCCTATTTCCCCCCGTTAGCCTATCGATTATCTTAACACTAATCCTTCAGAAACCCGTGGTGGCCTTCTTCAGTAAAATGCCTGAAGAATTCCACCTGGGGTACTGAGGCCCCCGAATTAAACTTACGACTGCACGCCTTGTAATTATTAAACCTAAGCCTAAAAGGCGTGCAGGTGCTACCAACATATTGTACACCACAAACAGTACATTCCAACAAATACACAACATTTGACGAGTCACAATTAAACGAATAATTTATCCTATATTCCCGGCTATCTATGTTCGAATGAAAATGCTCACTATTACTCATGACATTACACACTTGACAACGAGATTTACCACAACGAGAACATCCCTTTTTAACATTCCCCCCATTTCCCTCATTACTCAACCTAGCCCTAACAAGTATATCCTTAAGGTTCTTACATCTCCTAAATGCTATTAAAGGTGGCTCAGGAAACACCTTCCTATGCTCCTCCAAATTCGTGAGCATAGGATGGAGTCTCCTGGCAACCTTCCCCAAACTATTGAGCGCTGGATGATACGTCGCAACAAGTGGAACCCTTTCCCCCCTCCCTTGGTCATTGGTCCTATTTCCCGAATTTGCTAGAAGAGTTGCCCTATCTAACCTACGTACCCTATCTATTTGCTCATTTACTAAAGACTCTTCGTAGCCCCTGTCCTTAAGCCATCCAGCTAACTCACCTACCCTCTCCTCAAATTGGCGATCCTCCGAACATATCCTACGAAACCTAAGTGCCTGACCATAGGGGATCGCCTTCTTAGTATGCCAGGGGTGACAAGACTTCTTGTGCAAGTACTGATGTGTATCAGTTGGCTTGCAGAACAAGTCTGTCGCAAGGACTCCCCCCTCCCCCACGCTAACCTGGACATCTAAGAAACTAATACTATCCCGTGATTGCTCGCTAGTAAACTTAATGGTTTCGTGGCTACTGTTGAGATGATTGATGAAAGACTTCAACTTTTCTTCCCCATGCATCCAGATAAAGAAAACATCATCGATGAATCTCATCCAGATGAGGGGCTTGTCAGGTGAAGCTTGCAACAACCTCTCTTCCAACCGGGTCATAAAGAGATTGGCATAGGCCGGAGCGAACTTCGTGCCTATAGCCGTGCCCAATTTCTGCCTATAAAACCTATCGTTAAATTCAAAATAATTATTCTCCAAGACCAAGGACGCCAGCCCCACTAGGGTATCAGTAGCCACGCCCGGGTTTTCCCTTCTATCCAGCACCTCCCTGATGGCCTCTAAACCCTCCCCGTGTGGAATGCTGGGATAGAGCCCCACAACATCAACAGTGCATAACAAAGCCCCCTCTGGTATCCTACCTAACTTACTTAGCCTAGATAAAAAATGGTTAGTATCCTTAACATATGACCTACTCTGGCTAACCAACGGGTTAAGGTGGTGGTCTAAATACTCTGATATATGTTCTGTTACTGTACCACAATTGGAAATGACCGGTCGCCCCTTAACACTACTAAGACCCTTGTGGATCTTAGGCAACAAATAAAATCTACCTAGCCTAGAATCTTTAACTTGTAAATAATCAGTCACTTCCTCTAATCCCGGGTCCTCCTCCCTCAGCTCGTTCAACCTAGAATTAATGGTCTTACCCAAATCTACCGTGGGGTCCACCTCTACTTCTTCATAAACCTGCCTATCGTCTAATTGTCGGTTAGCCTCACTTATGTAATCCCCCCGATCCCACACTACAACCGCTGATCCCTTGTCCGCTTCCTTGATAACTATGCTCCCATCAGATTTAAGTTGCTTTAAAGAAAGTTGTTCAGAAGAAGAAAGATTACTAAAATTCTTACCCTCCGGCGAGACAGACATTACCTCCTTCTCCAGCAGCGAAAGGTAGTTTTCGAGAACAGGGTCATCCTTAGGGGGCTGCCATGTGGATTTAGGTTTAAAATTAACGTTCTCATCTGGTACATAATCCTCTTCATTGTTTCGAAAGTGCCACCTCAATCGCATTCTTCTCTTGTAGGCCTCCAAATCCTCTTTTAACTTTGCTTTGTCGATGTCAGTGGGAGTGGGTGAAAACTTCAGGCCTTTCGAAAGAAGACTTACGTCTTCCTCCGAAAGCTCCCTCCGTGATAGATTCACCACACTCCCACTGACAAATCGTCCAACCAATCTCCCATTTTCATCTTCTTCTACTCCTTGTACCGTCTCTGGTACTTCCTCTACAACGTTGATGTTTTCCTTCGTCCCTGGTCTCCTTTCCACATCCAAATTGTCCTGGCCTATTGCACGGGTGATGACTCTTTTCGGAAGGTGCGTTCCATCAAACAAACAGTTCTTGTGATGGCTGGTGGTGTTTAGCTGGGCTGCTCTATTTCGTGTCCATTCAAGTCCTGCTCTTCTGCATAAATTAGAGGCCTTGTTCACACGTGTCCTTTTAAGGGTCTCGCTCGTCTCCCGTACCCTGTCCCTGATGTGTTCCAATTCATCCCTTGTAAGATCCGGTCTAAACTGCTTCAAAATGTCATAGGCTGTCTTCTGTGCTCCTGGCAGTCGTTCTCGATACTGGAGTAGTAGCAAGGTCAATAGCTGTGACTGGGCAGTATCTAAGATCTGTCTCCAACATTCACCGAAGTCTTCCGATGCCAATCCAAAAAGTGACGGAGATTTCTTCAGCTGCAACCCAAGTGGGACGATGTTCGTGTTCTTGCAAAATTCCAGAAAATTGTGGTGGTGCTCTAATTTACTTAAATTTATAAATGTATTAATGATTGATATCGTACGCTCCATTGAATTACCTTTCGATTCCTATTCCTAGCAAATATTATTATATTTTCTCAAAAGCTCATTCTAAAAGATGCTTTAAAATTAGTATAGATGCTCAAAGAAAAACACTTCTGGTAAACGTTTCGACTTGCGTCTTCATCAGTATTGCTTCTCAAATCCGAAAGAACGTACATACAACCAAAAATACAATAGATGTGTTATTCAATAACTTCAAACGAAACCTACCTAGTACAAGGTGTGAATGAAGCATACAGCTTTTGCGGCAGAGGAAAGATAAAAGAAAGCGCAGAACAAAGAACCGCTGGAGTCGGCGTCTGTGTCTGTCTCGCCGAAGCTGAAAAGATAGCATGTATAACAAAAAAAAACGATAGAAAGATCCGAGAGCGGATTGGCAGAACAGAAAACCCTAAAAAAACAGCGTGTGTATCTAACGAAAAGCTCAGTGCAAAATCAAAACAACATAACAACCAAAATTAAAACAAAAATGAAATCTATGTATCTACCTGCCTAGTGTTTAAACCCTTAGGGGCAAAGCAATCCAGCCGATATTGCCAGAAGCTTTCCCGCATCCTATTTCCCCCCGTTAGCCTATCGATTATCTTAATACTAATATCCTTCAGAAACCATTAAGTTTACTAGCGAGCAATCACGGGATAGTATTAGTTTCTTAGATGTCCAGGTTAGCGTGGGGGAGGGGGGAGTCCTTGCGACAGACTTGTTCTGCAAGCCAACTGATACACATCAGTACTTGCACAAGAAGTCTTGTCACCCCTGGCATACTAAGAAGGCGATCCCCTATGGTCAGGCACTTAGGTTTCGTAGGATATGTTCGGAGGATCGCCAATTTGAGGAGAGGGTAGGTGAGTTAGCTGGATGGCTTAAGGACAGGGGCTACGAAGAGTCTTTAGTAAATGAGCAAATAGATAGGGTACGTAGGTTAGATAGGGCAACTCTTCTAGCAAATTCGGGAAATAGGACCAATGACCAAGGGAGGGGGGAAAGGGTTCCACTCGTTGCGACGTATCATCCAGCGCTCAATAGTTTGGGGAAGGTTGCCAGGAGACTCCATCCTATGCTCACGAATTCGGAGGAGCATAGGAAGGTGTTTCCTGAGCCACCTTTAATAGCATTTAGGAGATGTAAGAACCTTAAGGATATACTTGTTAGGGCTAGGTTGAGTAATGAGGGAAATGGGGGGAATGTTAAAAAGGGATGTTCTCGTTGTGGTAAATCTCGTTGTCAAGTGTGTAATGTCATGAGTAATAGTGAGCATTTTCATTCGAACATAGATAGCCGGGAATATAGGATAAATTATTCGTTTAATTGTGACTCGTCAAATGTTGTGTATTTGTTGGAATGTACTGTTTGTGGTGTACAATATGTTGGTAGCACCTGCACGCCTTTTAGGCTTAGGTTTAATAATTACAAGGCGTGCAGTCGTAAGTTTAATTCGGGGGCCTCAGTACCCCAGGTGGAATTCTTCAGGCATTTTACTGAAGAAGGCCACCACGGGTTTCTGAAGGATATTAGTGTTAAGATAATCGATAGGCTAACGGGGGGAAATAGGATGCGGGAAAGCTTCTGGCAATATCGGCTGGATTGCTTTGCCCCTAAGGGTTTAAACACTAGGCAGGTAGATACATAGATTTCATTTTTGTTTTAATTTTGGTTGTTATGTTGTTTTGATTTTGCACTGAGCTTTTCGTTAGATACACACGCTGTTTTTTTAGGGTTTTCTGTTCTGCCAATCCGCTCTCGGATCTTTCTATCGTTTTTTTTTTGTTATACATGCTATCTTTTCAGCTTCGGCGAGACAGACACAGACGCCGACTCCAGCGGTTCTTTGTTCTGCGCTTTCTTTTATCTTTCCTCTGCCGCAAAAGCTGTATGCTTCATTCACACCTTGTACTAGGTAGGTTTCGTTTGAAGTTATTGAATAACACATCTATTGTATTTTTGGTTGTATGTACGTTCTTTCGGATTTGAGAAGCAATACTGATGAAGACGCAAGTCGAAACGTTTACCAGAAGTGTTTTTCTTTGAGCATCTATATATATATATATATATATATATATATATATATATATATATATATATATATATATATATATATATATATATATATATATATATATATATATACATATATATATATATATATATATATATTTATATATATATATAAATATACTAGATATAACAGTGCAACACTAACGCAAATCAAAACGAACAGCGTCTTGATTATCATAACGCATTGATAGCTAGCCCTCTTCGAGGCGATATATAGGATTGGTCGACGGCAAGGACGAAAAACAAAAACGAAATGACTGTCATATGAGACACTGACAAGAAAATCTGATTTGCAAGCACTTTCAACGAGATATTCTATCTGAAAAAGAAAAGATCTTGGTAAGCCAACATGTATTAGAATATTTGAGGGCCCCTTCACCACAATACGTTGGGCTTCATGTGGTTGTCCCTTCAGTTTATTTCAAGGCGACTTTAGCCATATCCAGATCACCCAGAATAATGAACTTTCAAGAACGAGGTGTCTTTAATCGCAATCAATTTCTCAAAGACCGATAAGCTTTGATGTACATGAGAAACTTGTCCATATCCAAAGAGATGTCAATTATTTTCATCCTCAGGAAGAAGATCAATCATTTGCTCCAAGACTATTTCAATGTTCAAATGCATCTGGAACATTTCGTGTTGAAGAACTGCAAGATTTTGATCAGGAAGTAAGTACAACACTGCGGCTTTTACGGAACTTTGCTTGGCAAGATTGTCAGATTTCGAAATAACCAGTCATCAAAAGTGTTTCATTTTGAATCACTATGGTTATATTACAAAATAACTCTCTCTGAAAGATTTGTTTGAATTTTTGCTTTACATCTTTCAAATTGTTATGAGACCTATCACAATGTTAGAACAGTGGCTGGTGGAAATTCGTGACATATACGGTTATGATCATTGTGGCAGTTTACTGTAGGGTAGGCTGTTACTAGTTAAAATTCGAAATCTTGACTTCTTTGGTGGGGATTACCCGTAGGTCACCTGAAAATCATCAAACCCTAGTTAATCTGAAAGTTGCTTGGAATGAGGCAGGATATCTAGGATTGATAGAACTGTTTACCATATCGATTTTATTCTAGGTTCGTAAACTTTCCCAGAAACTTGACTGAGCATGCTGTTCCCCCAACGCATCCCATGTTACTGGAGACAAATATGCATGAAAATTAGTTGGGCCAATTTACGAGGTTGATACTGAAATCAGTCGATTGGACTAGGCTTTTATTCGGTATAAACGATACAAATAGATTTTGTTTCACGCTGAAATTAGCTCATAACCCTCCTGCATGAATTTCTAATCGCAGAAAATTTAACTTGACTTGAATTTATTGCAGTGGTAGTAGTTTGGGAAACTTGTAGTTAAAATGCAAATTGAAATGTGTGTTTACTGAGATTTGAAGGAAAAACTGGTTTCTTGCAGGACCTGTGTGAAGATGATGTCATGATTCTGGACACATATGATGAGGTAAAATTCTCAGTATAAATTGCTTGTTTTCAAGGACTTGCACTTAGCAGTTGCAGGAGTACCGATTTAATCATATACCTAGTAAATTCTTCACACTTCGAAGGTAAAAATTTACTACGACCTTGATAGCCATAGAACTTCTTCTGAACCGGTGCTTAATTCATTTTTTGATGGCGCGTTTGCGCAGTGCAGCACAGCACTGACAAATGTTATGATACTCAATGATTATGGAAACTAAGAGGACCCAAAAAGCATTTGAAGATGGCAACAATTCTATTTTCAGTACTAAAAAGTAAACAATTTCACTTTGAAAAGCCTAAGTTTGATTTATGATTTTTTAGAAAAATAGCTGGTCTTGCCTAAGAGTGAGAACTTTCGGATGTACGTTGTCCTTCAAGTCTCTGATAACTTTCAAGAATGAGGTGTCTTTAATCTCAATCAATTTCTCAATGTACTTTATTTTTATTTAAAATAACTTTATTTACTTATCAACACTACTTTATAACTAACGCTAAGATACAGACAACAATAGATATCTTATAGTATAGTATTGTCAGTCTAGTGATTCTCAGCCAAATATCGAGCTTGCAAACAAAGTACTGTCCAAGTATCATCCGATATCACGATTCTGAAGGAAGGGAGGGTGGGGCGGGGTGGGGTTGTATGTCTTGAAACATTAATCATTATCAACGTGTGATAACTTAGACCTCATTCTTTGCTTTTATACCTTATAGTCCCTTGGGCCCTATTCTATGCAGTACTGCGCTTACTTATCTCAGGGGAACCTACCCGCTTGAATATCTCATGGGATAAGTAAATTCATTTACCTTCATCTTCAGGAATTGTTTGCGTTTCTCTGTGAAATTTGTGACCGAAGTAGACAAAGAAATCATTCTGGCAATCATCAGAGATTTTTCCAATGTGCTTCAAAATCAGGCAGCTGTAAAAAGATCAAAATTTGTTAGTTCTAAAAGCAATCAAAAGATTGGCTTACCTGGGAAACAAAGTTCGTCCTTCTTCTACCTATCAACGAAGAAACTTGAATATCGGGCTTGTAATCAAATTTTGGGATTTGTTAAGCAACAGTACTTCTGGGATGTCCCGTATCTTGGGTGACTTCACATCTAAGATTAAGCTACTTCAATTTTTTCGTAGATCTTCGTATGGATTGGTAAAGGAGCAAATGAAGTCGAGAAAACAGAAGCTCTGTTTTCTGCAACAGTAAGTAGCTCCTTCCATGCTCCATGCTCCATGCTTACGTCTTTTGCTGTTTCAGTACACAAGGCCCTAGGTGCCAGAAAACCGGGAAATTCTTGTCATGACACGTCATGAAAAATAAAGAATAGCAAGGCCTACTCCAAGATGCAATTTTTTGCATTCAACTTACAATAGTTTTCATCCCATTCTCATTTTAGGAATACATAAAGTCAGATCCTACAGGACGCACTCTTGAAAACACGCACATTTTGGAAATAAAGCAAGGATTTGAGCCAATCAATTTTACAGGATATTTTTTAGCATGGGATCATTTGATATGGGAGGTAAGTAGCGTTATCGACAATGCCTATGGTCAAACTTGATATTCTTAACTCTATCTTTTCAAAACAAGGAGCTCGTGACGCTATGATACGTGACCCCATCTTGTTTACGCATACAACGTTTGTTACAGGAATGCAATTAACTCGTAAAATGAGGTTTAGAGCTACATTTCGATGCTAGTTCAGAAAATAGATCAATCACAGCTATGCGTACTCAAGTTGTCAAATGACACGTGAACGGGTGTCGTTGTACCGTAATATTTTGGATAGTTCAGAATGGAAGCAAATGTAAATGCAATCTAAGTATTATGAAAAGATAGTGGATAGTAAAGAGAACTGAATAAAAGAGAATAATCGGAAAGGATGTAATGTATAGTGGCAAATTCCACGTAGATCATGCTGGTACTGATGGACAGGCAGGATTATGTTGGCATGGTAGAGGTTTCCGAACGGCACGTTACAATCTGATATCGGGATGCTGCAATTCCATATCCATAAAGTAAATGTGAAAATCGATTACAAGTGTTTACGCAGCTCTTCAGCTAAAAACCCCACAAGGGTATTTCGAGCCCCTCTTGAAGTAAAACAGACGATCTTCATTTTGGAAAAGAAGAATGATATAAAAGGCAAAATAGCAAAATTTTTTGTTGTTGCGTAACTAAACCGATTCTAGAAAGCTACCTTGGCGACCCAAAACGCGAAATTTTCAAAATATCACCAAAATTTGATTCAGTGGCTGATCACCAAGCTTCCTTGAAATGCCTTTGTTTCATTGAGAAAATCATGCTAGATGTACTTGGAATCGCTATGTTCATGGTGAAGAGAAAATGTGCTTTCAAAACTGATGGTTCTTAAGCATAATGTGAAGTCATAAAAGCAAATTATCAAGTCTTATCCCAATTTATCTTCACATAACCACTTGAATTTGTCTCTTGACCATACGAAAGAAACAATTTGCGCTACGTTTCCATTACTCCGTTTTCATATCGCTCCGTTTTCGGATGATCTTGAACCGTTTCCATTACTCTGTTTTCGCCAAGAGCGCAAAAAGAGCGCCTGGTACGAAAACGGGGGTGTTTCCATTACTCCGTTTTCGTTCGTTTTCATTTCCTTTGTTCGCACTCGTTTTGAAACCGAGGATGTTTTATAGATTGTTGTTGTAGCGTTTTCGAATGACTCCGTTTTCGGTGTTTCCATTGAAAACGATGCGTTTTCAGATGTCTCCGTTTTCAAATCACTCCACTTCGAACACTGTTTTCAAATGTCTCCGTTTTCGATCGTTTTCAATGGAAACACCAACCCAAAAACGGAGACATTCCACTCCGTCTTCATACGAAAACGGAGTAATGGAAACGGGGTCCTGGAAAATTGAATGCTCAACTGTTATTGTTCGTCCCAACTAAACAATGCCAATGGCGTCTGCAGTGACCACAGAAATAGCAGTGGCTATATTAAATGCTCTTATTGGCCTTTCAGATATATTCGTAAAACGAATGTGACCACCTGAATAAATAATAGTTGCCTCACTCATAGATTTTTGTCGAATGGACCTTTTGAGATTTAGTTCCACAGATCCACATTATATCGAGGATAATGATGTTTCTAGAATTATTTCAAGATAACTGAAGGGATCATTGTGAAAATTGTCTATCCTAGAAGGTGTAAAAAGTGATTGAAGCTCTAACGTCACTCACTTTAATCTTTCGTATACAAATGTAAAGAAATGCCGCTCGATCAGGATTCTCTTGTCGAACAGCTTATGGGCAATGCAACATTCATTAAATTACGCGGCCAGTGGAGAAAAAAATTGTTGCAAAAAATCTGCTCGCCCCATATGAAATCATTGCAAAAATAAATCTGCCCAGTCACCTTTTCCTTGAAAAATGCATCTGCCCCGTATTCATGAACAACAGGTGTTGTCTAGCACTGTAGTACCACCGGTAAATTAGCCAAGACCATAAGAAAGGCAGTTCATCTCTATAAGAGTCTTTGTCAATGACTGATGAATTCTCCTTGCAAGAAGCTATTAAGGAAATTTGGCGTCAATTGCACACATCTTTGCATGCATTTCTCAACCGGCATGATTCATAATTTTGTCTACAAGGTGAGCCATTTTATATCTAACAGTTCATCCTATCTTGAACTCATAAAAAGTTACTGGCCGTTCAAGCCCGTTCATATTTGCTAAATAAAAATGTTGACCCAATTGTGTGCAAGGTCGAGGGAGCATTTGCCCCATGACGTTTACACCTGCCATGCTATGAAATAAACTTTGCACTGTCCTTTAAAGACTTATTTTGAGAATTTTAGAGAAAGTTGCTACAAGCATACTTTTTTCTTTCAAGAATGCAAAGACATACGAGGATATTAAAAAGGAGATGGACGACGAAAATGTCAAAGCGTCAAAGGCAAAAGAAGTAGGTTATTGCTATTATAAGCCTTGCATTTGTATGTCAATTTTGCATGGAAGTTGATCAAATGTTGGCGAATGATGAAAAAATTACCTGTAACATATATATCTGCTTCTGTGGTACAGATCGCGTTATAAAATAACAGTCAATTAATGCTGATGACGTTATGTAATATCAAATTTTATCCATCCAAGAATTTAGCATTAAATCGCTTGTTCTGCCTTCTGTTAAGATTTTCAGGGACGGGCAAGTACTTTGAAATATTTGACTCCATGTTTTTTCAAAGGAGTTGGTAAAAGTAGCCGATTCTTTTATCACACTGTCTGATTTTTCTTCCACCAGCAACCAGTTTTTGGAACAAGGTTGAAATGCTAAGGCCAGTGTTCCTATTCCATCAATTCAAAATGACATTTTCTGACCTCTGTCAAATCAAAGTCCTGAAGTTTACTTGTAAGCTTGTTCCACATTTGTCCATCATATTTTAACACAAATTTTAGTATCTTAAATTTTCACAAAGTTGTTTTACCTTTATTCGCCATAATTTGCGGGAAAAAGAACAGAAGTTCTAATTTTTCACCAAGGCGGTTCTCCCTTTCTCCAGCATTATTTAAAAAAATACCAAGGTTTCAAAGTTCTCGGCAAAGAGGCTCTACATGTGCCTGGCAACTGGTTTTGGACGCTTGCAATTTCATGGCTACAGTTACCACTTTCTTTACAAAACAGTATTTGATCGAAACTGCTGATTTTTTAAGACAAAAATCCTTGGTGATACATAATGCTATATTTGTTTCGTCACATTGAGGTTAACTAACAGCGGAATTTCATCATGAAAAACGACCATTTTACATCAAAGATGGTGCAAATTTTTTGTGAACTACCGGCTTTCAGACATAAGTAGGGTCATCATTCTCAAAATGACACATCCATGCTTGGATTGTGTCGTGGTGATAGTTTTTATCAAATGAAAACCGTTCGCAAAAATAAAGAATAAGATATATTCTATTAAGGTACCATTTTTCACATTTACTACATAACTGATCGATCTCAGGGAATCCAGACAGAAACTACATCCATCCAATTTCTTCTTACTATCGTTCAGGTGTCATATTTTTGATCCATTTCAGGACAGGCTAAAGTACAGCAAAGTGTATTCCTACAAGGAGCTGACGCGAAGGACAAAGAACCGAGATATAGATATCGCTAACAGAGAGGTAAGATCCACATGATTTCAATAATGTTTTTATTTCTTGTGAGAGTCCTCTGGGTAAAGGTGGTAAACGCACGTGATTTTACAGTATCTAGGTTTATTTGGAAAAATAATCTGTATCTAATGACGGTTTGAAATAAAGATAAATAGTGATTTGCCCCTCGTGCCGTTCTAGAGTTGTCCATGCAAGACTTTGACAGGGTTATTTCATCAGAAGATAAACCACAGCGTGCGTGTGGCACTGTGAAACAACAATGTTCAGCGAGCTATGAAAGAATGTTTTGGTGTTTAGAACCAGTATGCCACGTCAATTTGTGAGGCTGTAGTTATTGCTATTGAAAAGCTGTCGGACGCTCCAAACTCCGACTCATAATCAAACGCCATTATTTGAAATGATTATATCTGCCTTGTTTTGATATGGACCGAGGCAAAAACACAAACACTCGTATTTCTCAAATGAAACACAATCACAATACATTCTTAGCGAAAGCAACAAAATAGTGCCTATGTACAAGGTTTGAAATTGTAGCCAACTGTTTTCATGGTAGGACTTTGCTCTGTCAGACTAAGTTCTTTGAAACTCTGCTTTGAGCTTCGGGATTCCTTTGGCCGGCATGCATCAATCGAATTTGCGTAAAGTCTTATGTTGTCGTATTTTGTTCTTTACTCTGTACATAACTTGAGTATAGTAGCTTCGTTCCAAAGGGCATTCAAAAGTGAAAAAGTCAGTCCAACAAAATTGCCGTAATTAACTTCGTTCCCACGGTGTTCTTACGTCATACGCTGATCACGAAGCTGAATGAACACCCTGGTACACGTCGATCAAATCTGTCCAGAAAATGGGCAGATTGATCTGCAGCATAATAGGCAACGCAAATTATGCAACCTCGATTTCAAACACCAGAGCAACATTGTAAATGTTGTTACTTAATGAAAATATTTTATTGATCCTATTGGAATAATTAGGAGGTTTTCGAGAAATAATGTATGATTCCTTTTTTTGAATAGCCAACCAAATTTCAAAACGGCTTCTGGTATCCCAGAGTAGAGGTAGTGCAACGAATGTATTCTAGGGACAAGATTGTACCGTAATGTTATTAGTCCCAGAAACGAGCGGTCTCAGTTTGGCATAATAGTTTCGTTTTGAATAGCGATTACTAGGACTCACTGTAATCAGTCTATCAATGAGCCAGCAGCAGCAGGATTAAGATAGTTGTTATTCATGATGCTAGGACTGCGAAATAGTTCAAATGGTCCGAAACTGACGAAGTTTGAAATTATCGGAGACAGTCAAGTCCGTATGCACAGTCAACTCCCATTAAAGTGGACACCGGCACCATCCAATCATATTCGAAAGAAATGTCTGCCATGCTGAGAGAAAGTTCATCGAAATCTGTCTGTCGGGACAAAGTGAGCGCCCTAAAACAAACTAGCCTGAAAGCTGAATCGAGTCAGGTTCCATATTTTCTCATTAAAAAAACCATTTTAGTTGTTTTTGATCTTAAAGGGAGTACAAAGACCAGCACGCTTTGCGTGAAGTCAACGACTTGCTCTCCACAGCTTCCTGAATACCTGACTGTACGAAATTCTCGAAAACAAAAACAAACGATTGCAAAGGTTGCCGGTCTTTGTACTCCCTTTAAAGGGAATAGACAGTTTTGTCGAGTGGCCTATTTAAGTAGGACAAAGAAAACCTACTCACCCATTTTTTCTTCAGCTGCAAAATGAAGAGCCACATTTCAAAGTGATCAAATACAACAGGGTATATTTTTAACATGGTTCATGTGATCCGGACCACCTCCTAACCATGTCGATTCCATTTGATCTGAAAAGGAATGCAATTTCGGATTGATCAACAACTTCAAAAACAGCTTTGTTCACCATACAATTGGACCATAATTACGACGAAAATATTGGTTATCTTTTTTCATTATAGAAATACCTATCAGACGAAGATTTCAGGCGTGTATTTGGAATGAACCGTGTGCAGTTCTATGACAAGCCAATATGGAAACAAGTGAGCTTAAAGAAGCAAATGGGTCTATTCTGAAGTAACCAACACAAGAGAAGTGCCTTGAACATTATTTGATTGCACTACGTTGATAGCTGCGCTGAAGTCCAGGATTGCATGGAAATAAGAAGGTTACATCTTTGAAGAGCCATCTACATGATTTTATGCTGCTTGAACCTCCCTTCACGAGAAAATATTTTTACATTTGAAGAGCATTTAGATTTGATTGATACTTAGGCATGTTTAGCAGCTGCCCATATATCGATTTTTTTCCAACATCACCTGGACGCTTTAGTTTTGAGTAACCCCCCCCCCCCACGAACCCGACCCCTACAAAGCGTCCATCACGTAAATTTCGATTTTATTGCATGGTGGGTCCAAAATTTTGTACATGATTTAGATAAAGACGTGCCCAGCATACCAATAATCTTTGCTGCTAAGCACGATTACTTTGATACTGAGACACATCTTCGAAGGAATACGCAGACAAACTATACAAAAAGATATATGACGACGTCTTGCAGAAATTCTTTCTCGCTAATAAAAAGATTTGATTCTGAAAACGTCTTCATCAAACCCCTCCCCATGAAATATCCAATTGATCTAGTTGAGGAAAATCAGTGTGTGGCCTCTTATTTCTTTGCCTGCATTTGTGTTTCAGTGACCAAATAAATTTTGGAAGTATTAAAAGATCTTGGATTCGCAGCAGTCTGCTTTTTGTAAAAGATAGGAATCAAGGCTTTTGGCCGATTTCTGCTCGTGGCCCATGGCCGGAAACCTTCAAAGCCTCATTTTCACGGACCAACCAGACGGCTAATAAGGGAAGAAGACAGAAGAAAGGTATGAAGATATTTAAAATCTTTTCCTCCTTCATAAAGCGCAACCAGGACAAAAAACTGCTGGAAATTTCCCAAAATTTCTTGAAGACATCTACTCACCAGATAACTGGGCTTGGGAACTTTCTGTATCAAACCGCTTTTTTGCCTTCACAGAACAAGTTTTTATGGTGCGCAATAAGTTAAAAAATTGAAAGGAGGTTTTATCAAGAGGCTTTATCACCTGATTTGAAGTGGCGTGAACGAGGCTTGGCAAGCCTTGGCCGATCTTTTCGATGGAAACGCTATATCTCCACCAAACCGTGAGATATTTAAAAAGGCATCCAATTCTGGATAACAAAACTGGTGAGTAGTTGTCTTAAAAAAATTCAGGAAATTTCCGGCAGCTTTTTGTCCTGGTTGCGTTTTATGAAGGTAGGTAAAATTTAGAAAAATCTTCACACCTTTCCTCTGTCTTCTTCCCTTATTCGCCGTCTGATTGGCCCGTGAAATTGATGCTTTGAAGGTTTCAAGCCATTAGCCAGGAGCAGAAATCTGCCAAAACAATTGGTTCCTATATTTGCTTTTGTAAGGTGGCTATCATTGGAGCATACTCCAAAATCTTGGAAATGGAATCTCAAAGATACTTTCGCTCTACATGACCTATAAGAATGATGATGTCTTTGACAACGCACTTATATCATTTAAGAATTGAATGCTCAACAAGAAAATCTAAATAAAACGATTGCGAGTTTTCAAAATGTAGACGTTTCATTGGGCCACCTTGTTGAAACTGTTCTCAGATACTTGAAATGCGTTAACATACTATGAATGTGCTATTGCAGATTTAAATGCTAGAGTATTATCACTTAGCTTCCCTAACAACAAAATCTAAATAAAACGATTGTGAGTTTTCAAAATGTAGACGTTTCATTGGGCCACCTTGTTGAAACTGTTCTCAGATACTTGAAATGCGTTAACACACTATGAATGTGCTATTGCAGATTTAAATGCTAGAGTATTATCACTTAGCTTCCCTAACAAGAAAATCTAAATAAAACGATTGTGAGTTTTCAAAACTTAGACGTTTCATTGGGCCACCTTGTTGAAACTGTTCTCAGATACTTGAAATGCGTTAACACACTATGAATGTGCTATTGCAGATTTAAATGCTAGAGTATTATCACTTAGCTTCCCTAACAAGAAAATCTAAATAAAACGATTGTGAGTTTTCAAAACTTAGACGTTTCATTGGGCCACCTTGTTGAAACTGTTCTCAGATACTTGCAATGCGTTAACACACTATGAATGTGCTATTGCAGATTTAAATGCTAGAGTATTATCACTTAGCTTCTGTAACAAGAAAATCTAAAATAAATCGATTGTGAGTTTTCAAAACTTAGACGTTTCATTGGGCCACCTTGTTGAAACTGTTCTCAGATACTTGAAATGCGTTAACACACTATGAATGTGCTATTGCAGATTTAAATGCTAGAATATTATCACATAGCTTCTCTAACAACAAAATCTAAATAAAACGGTGTGAGTTTTCAAGACTTAGACGCTTCATTGGGCCACCTTGTTGAAACTCTTCTCAGATACTTGAAATGCGTTAACACACTATGAATGTGCCATTGCAGATTTAAATGCAAGAGTATTATCACTTAGCTTCTCTAACAAGAAAATCTAAAATAAATCGATTGTGAGTTTTCAAACCTTAGACGTTTCATTGGGCCACCTTGTTGAAAATGTTCTCAAATACTTGAAATGCGTTAACACACTATGAATGTGCTATTGCAGATTTAAATGCTAGAGTATTATCACTTAGCTTCTGTAACAAGAAAATCTAAAATAAATCGATTGTGAGTTTTCAAAACTTAGACATTTCATTGGGCCACCTTGTTGAAACTGTTCTCAAATACTTGAAATGCGTTAACACACTATGAATGTGCTATTGCAGATTTAAATGCTAGAGTATTATCACTTAGCTTCTGTAACAAGAAAATCTAAAATAAATCGATTGTGAGTTTTCAAACCTTAGACGTTTCATTGGGCCACCTTGTTGAAACTGTTCTCAGATACTTGAAATGCGTTAACACACTATGAATGTGCTATTGCAGATTTAAATGCTAGAGTATTATCACTTAGCTTCTCTAACAAGAAAATCTAAATAAAACGATTGTGAGTTTTCAAAACTTAGACGTTTCATTGGGCCACCTTCTTGAAACTGTTCTCAGATACTTGAAATGCGTTAACACACTATGAATGTGCTATTACGGATTTAAATGCTAGAGTATTATCACTTAGCTTCTCTAACAGGAAAATCTAAATAAAACGATTGTCAGTTTTCAAAACATAGACGTTTCATTGGGCCACCTTGTTGAAACTGTTCTCAGATACTTGAAATGCGTTAACACACTATGAATGTGCTATTGCAGATTTAAATGCTAGAATATTATCACATAGCTTCTCTAACAACAAAATCTAAATAAAACGGTGTGAGTTTTCAAGACTTAGACGCTTCATTGGGCCACCTTGTTGAAACTCTTCTCAGATACTTGAAATGCGTTAACACACTATGAATGTGCCATTGCAGATTTAAATGCAAGAGTATTATCACTTAGCTTCTCTAACAAGAAAATCTAAAATAAATCGATTGTGAGTTTTCAAACCTTAGACGTTTCATTGGGCCACCTTGTTGAAAATGTTCTCAAATACTTGAAATGCGTTAACACACTATGAATGTGCTATTGCAGATTTAAATGCTAGAGTATTATCACTTAGCTTCTGTAACAAGAAAATCTGAAATAAATCGATTGTGAGTTTTCAAACCTTAGACGTTTCATTGGGCCACCTTGTTGAAACTGTTCTCAGATACTTGAAATGCGTTAACACACTATGAATGTGCTATTGCAGATTTAAATGCTAGAGTATTATCACTTAGCTTCTCTAACAAGAAAATCTAAATAAAACGATTGTGAGTTTTCAAAACTTAGACATTTCATTGGGCCACCTTCTTGAAACTGTTCTCAGATACTTGAAATGCGTTAACACACTATGAATGTGCTATTACGGATTTAAATGCTAGAGTATTATCACTTAGCTTCTCTAACAGGGAAATCTAAATAAAACGATTGTCAGTTTTCAAAACTTAGACGTTTCATTGGGCCACCTTGTTGAAACTGTTCTCAGATACTTGAAATGCGTTAACACACTATGAATGTGCTATTGCTGATTTAAATGCTAGAGTATTATCACTAGCTTGTCAAATGCTAGAGTTTTATCACTAGCACATCGATTTAATTTAATTTAATTTTAATTTGATCATAAGAAAATTTTGTAAATAGGGTTTTTTTAGTTATGTATGCTTTTGTTAGCTTTGTATTTATTTGCACGGCCCACTGTAAATCAGTCCTTTGACTGACGTGGCCACCGTGCCTAAACAATTTAAAATCAAATCAAAAAAAAATTTAATTTAAAATCAAGCTTCTCTAATGAAAAGAATGCACTTTCTTGCATGAACGCTAGCATTTACCACAGATTCTTGCAGGTTCAGACCTGTCTCATATCTTTGCTCATATGATCAGGCAGGAGTTCTGATTTCAATTAAACACACAGGATCATTCAGTTAGAAAATCCTTCATCGCAGTAGGCTGTCATTACTTTCTTTAAGTTAAAAATATATCATTCATTCGTTAAATCAATGGATGAATAATACATCAATCTAGCTTACAAAAGACTACTTTCATAGCAAATAAAATTACTATAGTTTACTTCGACAACCTAAAGTGTGGACAGGCATCAATCAAATTTTGTCTTAGCTAGCAATTCCATTTGCTTTTATAATAATTGGAAGGCCCTATGGACGGCCCCTTGAAAACCAGCTACAATGCTGAAAGAATACCCTCTTTGGAGAATTGAATAAAGTGTAAATGAAATGAACTCTCATTAGCATCGATTGTAAGTCCTTATTATCACGAACACATATAATTCCAAACATCTTGTTGCATGTAGTGAAATTTTACAAAGATAAACAAGCAGATAAAGTACAATATGAGAGATATTACTATCTTAAGATTTGCGACTTTGATGTCTGCTTTTATCTGAAGTTTGAACAAAATGCTTTGGACATGGATTCCTTATCCAGGTGTCATATCATCTTTCCCAGTCCGCCTTTTAAGCTGCGTCAGTTGATTTCAAAACCAATTCAACTGACATTGTCGAACAATGGTCCTACGCTTTGACAAATAATCGAAGTGGAATATTGTTTGCAGAGTTCTGCTTTGACTCGCGTAGTTGCACGGCCTAACAGAACGATTCTCCGCAATTTCTGGAGCAGAGCGACCTGGCCATGATCTTGCAGTTGCTTGCGGTAGGAGCGTATGAAGGTGAGTGAGGCCAAAAGAAAATTTTCAACTTTTACACGGTCAGAAGTCAACATTTTTCCTCACCAGTTCCTTGAACGGACACAGCAACTTTGTAGAGATGCTACCGTCCAACCAAAACGCAACAAAAACTGCCCTGCCCTGTAATCCATTGATTCATCAAACTTAACAGTTGAAATTTCAGCATTAACTATCACTGAAATTCGTTCGCTTCTACTTTGCTTGGCTTTCTGCCTTTGTGTGCGCACACAACGATAGCAAGTCCTCCCGAGTTCGATGATTCTGGAAGTTTGCTTCATGAACTGAACTGCAAGCAGACTTGTTACAAAATAAAGAAAATGTTTGTTTTGAACGTTACAAATGTGCGCACGCATATGAGGCCGTGCCATGTGCGTCGTTACTGTTCACTATCTTTATCTCTTGTTTCGTCTTATCAATGTTCAGCCATCCGCGCTATACCCCGAGTTTGCTTTCAGTGCAGTTTAAAAATTTGCATGCTGCTCCGCAGCACAAATCAACAAGCACTTCGATGCGAATTGAAATAAGCAAATATAATCCAACTCTGTCTCAAAATTATGTCACATGAGATTTGCGATCACATAAAATCACTCATGCAAAAAATATCAATTGTTGTTTATTCGACGAAATTTTCACGTGATATCAAATTTGAGGTGGATTTTAGTTTCTGGAGTTGATCAAAACATCTTATAGGCCACAAAACCAAACTATTCAAAAAATTTATAGTTGCCCCATTGTCCACTGTCGCTACCAAGTAATAGCAAAATTGTTCGGCTTTTGGCACACCATACACTTTTTGCTCCAAATTACTTTTGTTGTTGCTTCTTTTTCGGTACCAACCGTTATCACAACAAAGGTGCATGTGCAAGTGATGGTAATCCATTGAATCATTACAACTTGGCATCATTCCAATGAATCTATCAAAGCTTCGATCGCCTTCTCTCTCCCTTGCCCTAGGACTAGCACCTTATACCATTCTTCAATATTTGTGCCAAGATAATTTAATTTGATGACACCGTCATACACACGGGTCTACCAGGAACATGAATTTCAGTCAGCATTTTTGGTTTTTCTTCGAGCTGGAAAATCAAACAAAATCACACTTAAAATGGAATTTGGAAACCAGGAGCTTTCGAAAAGCCTCCCAAAAATATTCACGGCATTCGCAGTAATGCTAGATCTCTAGAGATTACCTTAAAAGATTCTCCTATGGCTCTTCGGTTTGGAACCTTTTTTGTGCATTTAAATTTATAAAGAATCTTAAAGAAAGCCATAGTTTATGTAGGTCTACTAAGTGGTAGTAAGCAGAAGCCTATAGCTGTTCAGGTTTATGACTTAGGAATTTGACGACGTTAACGCCTCAAAATTGATAAATGCCGCGATTTTGAAACTAATCATGATATAAAGAATTGTCGAGGTAGATTTACAGAAAATTGCCCAAAGTTTGGGTGTGGACAATAGTGATCGAAGCTCTAACGCCGTTCATTTGAACCTACCTCTCGTATAAAGCACAAAAAAATATCGCTCGACCCAGACTCCTTCGTAGTAAACATTTGAATCATGAGAAGTTGCAGTTTATGATGAAGATTTGGGCAGATTTGATGCAGATTTGGGCTTGCTCCTTTAAAGCAATAACTATGGATATGTTATCTTGAACTCGAATTCATCTCGTTTTTGGACTTGTTTGGACTTGTTACAAGTCTCATTCTCTGATCTCTCGAGAAACGTGCTTTTCTCGAGAGATCAGAATCTCCCTTTCCTCGGAAAATCAGAGGATGAGACCTGTAGCAAATTCAGGAATTGTCTCGAGCAATTTGAAATGACTGAATGGCGACATACAAAATGATATTTGTCGCAAACCCTGTTCTTCGATTTTGGAGAAATTACGATTCCCTGGAAACACTTTTGTTATGAGTTGTTAAAATTTATCAAAAGGAGAACAGGAGCTCATGCAGCCACAGCCTTGCTCGAGTCTCACCAATAATCATGCCTTGGCATTGTCATAGGAATAAGAGTGCTGTATACTTACATTTTCATTGTCAAAATCCCATACCCTCAATCCACCATCTGATGCCACTGTAAACAAGAGGGTGTGCTTTTCATCAACTGGATTGCTTATTGATTTCAATGATTTCACTCTACGGAAAACAAACTTTCTTCAGTAAATGCATTGAATAAAATGTCTCTCTCCATCGAGTAAAGTTTCGAAAAATGACGACTTAAAAAAATAGTGGCCATGGTGAATATGATGCGCATGTATCCGCAGAGCAGACTGATTACATGATTTTCAGTTTTTCGCATCGAATTGAATGTTAACTTGACTGACTGATCTTTTCGCTATTCTACAAAAGCGCATGGATCAAGCGCAATTTTCATACATTTTTATACGCGAAGTTTGATCAATTGGCATTATAGCTTCTATCATTATTGTGCTCATTCGAAAATTTTAGAAAATGTAGCAAAATATCGTTCGATTCAGATTCTTTTCAAAATAGCGAAAAGGTCTATTCCGAATTCGAATTTTCGAAGCGAAGCAATGTTTGCAGCGACAATTCAAGCAGTGTTCGACTTTTCTTTTGAGGCTCGAAGGAAAGAAGACGTTCTAATTTTTTACAGATTTTAGTCCGCATCTGGTTGTGAGCCCTTATATGAGAGGAATAAAAAGATCAGATTACAAAAATTGAACGAATACGAGTAATTACGTCATCAGTTTATGCATAGAGCATAATTTGCAACGTTCTTAGAAAAACTGTCACCGGCATGAGATGCAGATGAAATTGTAAATAGTGCAACATTGAAAAGAGGAGAAAATTAGAAAAGCTATCGGAAATGAAGTTCTCATCAATAGTGTGAACGGGGTGATTACACAGTGGCAGGACCGTCGAGAAGGGGGGTAGAGGGGGTAAAGGTCCAGGGCCCGGGCCCCAGAGGGGCCAGTAAATATTCTGTGCCATCAAATTTTGTTATTGCTATACATCTCTGCAGTACATTTTTATGGCAGTTCATCTGCTTTTAAAGGGTATTTGCAAGAACCGTCTACTTTGACGACAGTTTTAATGTCAGAAACCAAACCGTCGTATTGATATTTCTAATTTATCGAAACTGGTTCTATCCCAGCGAGTCAGTCGTAGGTGTTGTAGGGTCGTTGTTCCGTTCACATTCAATCTTTTCGGCCTCTGAGTCGCTCGTTCCCTCTGGCACGCACAAGGCATTACTAGCATAAAACGATGTCCTTGATTCATGAATATAATTTTTTGTATCACCTTTACACGGAATGTTTAAGTAAATTTTTAGAATAAATAAAGTCATAAAAGGGGCGTTTCCCTCATTTTTTCCGGGAGACTTAAGGGCGTGGTCACAAAAAATTCTTGGGAGCTACGCCCCCAAATCCCCTAGGGCCCGCACTCATAAATCACTCTAGGGCCCGAGCTGGCTCTCGACGGCCCTGCACAGTGGAATACCTTCCATTCCTTCAGAAGCTGCAAAAAATCCACCTATCACAGTCAGTGAGCACAAAGAGCTTACTGAGACTTATTATCTAAGTTCTTTTTATGCAAGCACATGTAAAACTTCTTAGTAAGTCTGACAATGACGTGAGTGGGATAGCACAGTAAAAAACTGAGGTCCTATCTGGGACAAAACCACATTTATTTAACTAAAAATTCCCATAAATAATATCCAAGAACACCAGGCCGCGACATAATGGCTAAATAAATCTGAGATCTATCAGACTTCAGGCCTGTCACCAACTCTGTATCTATGTGTTTCGGCGATAGGCCTCTTGGGTCAGTGAATATGTGTGCGTACGCCACAAGATATTCAAAGCATCTAGCAAACCTTATATCATGAGCTTTAAATGTCTGTAATTGCTTTTCGTTTTTGATATCATATACAATGACTTCGTCAAGTTCTCCACCAAGTAGCAGAATATTTTCCTGTGTAAAAATCAAACAAAATACTACGATCTACGGAAAAAGAGCCTCCAGACCTACATTTCCGGCACAATAAAGTTTGCTTCAAAGTCAAAGTAGTGGCAATTTCAAAGAAGCATTACACCATATAATTCAAATTTTCAAATATTTTGGTGTCCATTTGAAGATTTTGGCGTACTTTTGAAATAGGGTTTGATCTTACACGAAAATTACCGGCACCACACTTAAAAACCATTAAAAATTGATAATTTTGAATAAAGCAAGGACAAACGGCAGCTAATTCTATGTTTGTTGCTCTTACAGCAAGATTTCGCACATTTGCGAAATCGGGTAGATAATTCATTTTGTAATGAAAATGTAACAAAGGTTTCGACAGCTTTGAATGAAACGACAGAATTCTGAATCATCATCGACCAAAATAACGCTTTCCAAAAATTATTAATTACTCATATTTTTCCAGTGGACCTAAGTTTTAAATGAAGTATCGTCCAAAATATCACTTTGTCTATGAAAGTGAACCACGAGTAACCTGCTTTTAATTAACAACTAAAAGAATAATTACAGTTACATAAACATCTGGTGGTAAAATGTCTTAGTGGGTTCGAGGCAACGAATCAAGTGGTACTAATACTGCGCTGATGGGGAATGGGCTTGCACGTCATATACATAGGATAAAGGATTTTCATTTATACAATTGAAGTTATCAGGCGGTATTATGCTACGGTTGCGATTTGCGATACTAAACTTACCGACAAGAAGTTCATTGCTAGAATAGGCTTTTGACAATCAATCACACAAGTTTCACTTGCATCCTACAAATAACATAGAAGATTGGTAAGACTAATAATCAAGATGTAATTAGCATCTCTTGTTGGGGAGATGAGATTCGCTTTGTCCGATAAAACTAATGTGCCCCCCCCCCGTGCAATGGGATAAAGCCCATGCGCCCTTCAGAGCTTCAACTCAAAAGCTTTAATCCACTGCCCTGGGGGACACATACGTTTCCTCGGACAAAATAAAGCTCGACTCCCCAACAATCTCTCTATTCGTTAGAAAACAACATGTGACATTGAAGCGGGGCATGGGCCATCAACAGCTGACTGAACCTAGGTCATGGGAAAACAGATCTCTACTGATGAGGCACGGCAAATCATAAAAAAACAACACTTTAGCTGCACCAAACGGTACATTATGAAACTTTTCTGTTCTGTAGATTGTACCTATTTTTTCTACCCTTTTTCTATCTGACAAACGACAGGGCTTCTCCTGGGAGTATTCCACCTCTGACATCGGTCTGGTTTCATGGCCTAAATAGAGTCATCAAAATCATTGGAACTTCCCCAGTTCGCATAAGTAAAACATTAATCTACTTTCATAGCATCGGGCAAAAGATCTTTTTGCAACTTGCAGAAAGGGACTGAGGAGAGCGCGCCCAATTCTGACTGCATTGGCAACAGTAGGAAATCTAGAGAATCCTCTCCGCTTTGGTGATAATCGTACGGCTAGTGCCTCGGTTGCATCTCATTGCAAACTAAAACTATTTTCGATTTATTATGCACTTTTCAAATGCAAGTGCAAGTTGCAAGACACTGGTAAGTGTTTTCTCTGAATTATTTAGCTACCTGATCATCTTTTCACCAATCTGTGAGTATATTTGAGCAATTTTATTGCATGTGTTCACTCAACTTTGAACGTAGGCCTGTTGACCGCTTCAACACCGAGGTCAAAAAAAGGTGGTTAAAAATACACTCACTAAAAGGTGAAAGGATGGCACGACGCCTAAATAATCTAGAGAAAACACTTACCATTCTATACAAGTGTCGTGTTACTCTTGGAAGATGCAAATAAATCGAAAATAATTCAACTTTGCAGCGAGATGCAATTGAGCTGCAGGGAGAGGATTTCCGTAATTTCCTACGGTTGCCAAGGCTGTCAGAATCGATCGCGCTCTCCTCGGTCCCTTTCTCCACATTGCGAAAAGGTCTAGGGTCTATCTGACAATGCATTCCAAATACGCCTGCGACGGGCCTTACGATGTGGAAGGTGGTTATTCCTCATAACCATATGAGGCGAATCTTATGACCAATGCTCTTTAAGCTCTTTAGTCTCAAACAGCTTATTGAGGAGCCAACTAGGGTCACACTAACTACATCCTCCATGATAGATCATGTTGCTACAACATCTGCCAGAAATATAATTGAAGCAGGAGTGCATAAGGATTCTATGAGTGATCACTATATGATCTTTTGTGTCCGCAAGTTTCAGGGTGCATTAAAGAAGGACCATAAGGTGATCACAACAAGATCTATGAAAAACTTTGACAAAGATGCATTTTTTTTTTTTTTGAGTGGGCTTGTCAGGATTTCTAGCTACTGAAAGCTAATTTAGGCCCACTGTGCATGCCGCATCCAGGCACGGGACCCCTAGTTTAACGTCCCTTCCGAAGGACGGCGAGGTGAGTTGCGAGGTCAGGCCTCAGTGGTCACCCATCCGAAATCTGACCTCACTCGACCAAGCTTAACTTCAGTCACCTGACGAAGACTGTTTAAGCCACTCGGCCACTCACCCCTTGCATTCCTTGCTGATGTTGCTGACATTTGTTGGGAGCAGGGACTTAACGAAACAGATGATGTCAATGTACTTGTCACCCAGTGGTCAACCCTTTTCTCTTTGATCATTGACAAGCATGCTCCCACCAAGACTTTGCGTGTTTCTGAGAGGTACTGCCCATGGGTGAATGACGACCTAAAGAAGCTAATACGAGGCAGGGATAAACTGAAAAAAGCTGCTCTTAAAAGCAAATCTCATCTTCTTATGAGCTCCTATAGGCACATAAGAAACAAAATTAACAAACAAAATTCTGAGTTGAAGAGGCAGTATTTTTCGGAAAGACTTGTTCAAGCTAAAGGCAACATGAAGGAATCATGGAAAATAATAAAACAGGTAATAAACAAAAGATCTAAGTCAACAAACATAGATCTTTTGAAAGACTCTGGAAGAGAAATTGTAGATATGCAGGAAATTTCCAATACCATGAACTCTTATTTCTGCTCAGTAGGTAAGGATCTAGCAAGCAAGATTGAAGATGCCCCCAACCCCATGCTCACTGGTGAATATAATCTTAACCCTGATAATAGGCGCTTTAATTTCAGGCCAATCGTAGTTCAGGACATTAGAGATGCAATGGGCAAGATAAAAACATCTAAGAGCCTTGGAAGTGACAACATATCTAGTTACTTCTTAAAGTTAGCTACTCCTTACATTGAAAACTCCTTAGTTTTCATGTTTAACACCTCTCTTGAAACTAGTCAGTTTCCTGATTCTTGGAAAAATGCCCGGATTACACCAATTTTCAAGGATGGGGATAGGGCTGAAAAGTCTAATTACCGCCCAATTTCAGTTCTTCCCGTCATTTCAAGGCTCTTTGAAAAACTAGTGTTTAACCAACTTCACCAATATCTGGTTAGGTATAACCTTATTCATCCTGGTCAATCTGGATTCTTAAAACTCCATTCTACACTGACCTGTTTACTGAAAAACACTGACGATTGGTATTGTGGGTTGGACACTGGACAGATGGTGGGTACAGTATTCATTGACCTTAAAAAAGCGTTTGACACTGTAGATCATGACCTTCTCTGCAAAAAGTTAGAGCACTATGGTGTTCGACAAAGGGAGCTTTCTTGGTTTCAATCTTATCTTTCCCACAGAAAACAGTACTGCAGAGTAGGTGGAGTCGATTCTGAAACCGGGGAAGTGGAGGTAGGGGTACCCCAAGGGTCATGTCTTGGACCACTTCTCTTCTTGATCTACATCAATGATCTCCCAAGTGCTGTCCAGAGTTCAACTGTGTCCATGTATGCTGATGACACTAGCCTTTGCTTAAAGTCAAAAGATATTTCTCAGCTGAACGAGGCTATTAATGTCGATCTTGAGCACTTAGACTCATGGTTGAAGGGCAACAAACTTTCGCTAAATGTTGCTAAAACACAATCTATGTTAATCGCGACCAAACCAAAGCACCGAACGCTCAACAATGCAGCAGAAAAACTGAATCTAGAAATTCGTGGCAGAGAACTGGACGTTGTCAAGAAGACCAAATACCTTGGTGTTCAAGTTGACAACAGTCTAGATTGGAAAGAGCATATTAAAGCTGTATCTAGCAAAGTATCCAGAGCCATTGGATTTCTAAAACACGCAAGGAATATTCTCCCAATGGCTTCTTTGAAAACTTTGTACTCAGGTATTGTGGAGCCCCATTTTCGATACTGCTGTTCTGTATGGGGTTGTTGTGGCACCACTGATATCAATCAGCTCCAAAAGCTTCAAAATAGAGCTGCTAGAATTGTAACGAATAGCAGCTTTGATTCCCCGAGTGGACCACTGATTAGGAGCCTTGGTTGGAAGACCATTCGTGAGCTTGTCAATGAAGAGTCCAGATCAGTGGTCTACAAGTCTCTCAATGGGCTTGCTCCACAGTACATGCACAATCTTTTCACTAGAAACTCTACTAGTAACTCTCGTAGCCTTCGAAATACGGCAACGGACTTGAGGCTGCCAAAGAAAACATCTGCAAATGGGCAGAAGTGTTTTTCTTTTCGCGGAGCTAAACTTTGGAATAGCCTCCCAGCTGAGACCAAACAGGCATCCTCTATATATATTTTTAAAGATAGCTTATGATGGACTGGCGGTTTTGTTTTTTAGGTACTTTTCTTTCATTTCTTATAGTATTCATTGTAAGTAGTTTTTAGCGGTTTTTAACTTGTTTAATTTTTGTAGGTTTTTTATATGGAGGGCCCCTTGTAAATCAACCAGTTGGTTGAAGGGTCTCCCTCCCTAATAAAATGAAATATGAAATATGAAATATGAAATATGAAATATGAAATATATACCAGCTTTAACCCTATAGTGGTTGGGCTATTTGATAGTCCTATTTTGGTTGGGGGGGCAAAAAAGCCCCCCCCCCTACCTAACTCTTGACTGGCAATAGGTAGAGTGACCAAATTTTGTGTGCTAATAGCCTCAGGCGTGTACTGTCTGACAATGTAAAAATTAACCTAAGATTGGCCCTCATTTTTGCTCACGTCGGCATTTTCCTTTGTGTGGTCAAGAAAAGCGGCAAAATTGACTAAAATCAGGAAAATCGCAATAAAATTAAATTTGGAGCACATTTTCCACCCAAACATGATAATTGTGATAGAATGAATCAAATAACACTACACTACAAAAGAAATTTGCAAAATATTCAACTTACGTTCCTTTTTTCGCGATAATTGAGATTTGAGAATTTGCGATTTTTCCAGGGTCAGTCCCAGAAAATTGTCTCCCGCCCCCTCATTTTCAAAATATTTTAATGACACTTTTTGAGAAGTTGTAAAATAGCTAGTTGCAAAAAGTCAAGAAGTTTCATGGCTATAAATATCTTCCTAGCAGAGTTATTAAACAAAATCTACTAGGGGGGGGGGCAAATTTGCCCCCCAACCAAAATAGGGTTAAAGTGCGCCCTTTGAAAACAACGATGGGTCCTGCTTCTCCACGAGAACTTTATCCTGTCAACACCGGTTGTTTAAAAGCAAACCACTAAAAATCTCTCCTCAAGATTCCCTTTCTCTTATGCAAGTAACGCTTTCTTACATAATGAACAGCATTTCTGCAAGGCTTTTCGTACATTGACTATCTGCATTGAAAACAATGAGAATGACCTGAAAAAATTGTTAATAATTCAGGAATCTTGCATCCAAGTGATCAAATTCGCAAATCACCATGTTTGATTATAAATTTTGAAACCTACACCAATAATTGTTTGGCTGCAAGCTACCATAACTGGCAGTTTCGTTTTCCACCTCAATATAAAATTTCCCGGTTGTACTAGTATGAATTTTTGCATGTTGTTTTTGTGTTGTTTTCGTTTCCGTTTCATGTAATTTCCATGGCGCAGTAATGCCATTTTGCTCCTTATGGTATCATCGCTGTAGTGTTATACCGGGTGAGTCAATAAAAACGCCCGGCGTTTGAAAAAATCTTGCTCCCTGAATATCAAAGCAATAAAGTTGAGGACTGTCTTATCTTATCCCGATGTGTCAAATTAGACTCGGTCATTTACCCGGCTTTAATCGGCCATTCCTTCCCGTCGAAATCGGAGATTTTCGGCCGAAAGAGCCTTTCGAAAACCTGTAAAAACGAGTGAAAATAGCAAGCATAATTTCCCTTTGTTCTCCTTCCTAGCAATAATGACTCTTGGATGTGTTCGTGTCTTTTGCCCACTTCAGAGAATGGAATCCCCCTTAATAAGTTATTCACACTAGGGCGAAGACTTTCAACCCGTCAAAAGGAAAGCACGTGCTAAAGCGTGCTGAAAGTCATCGCTGTGAGGTTAACATATTAGGGATTTTTGCTTGTAATTTTAGCATATTTTTTAAGGTTTCTCAAAGGGGTTCATTTTAGAGAATCGCTTACAGAATCTGAATAGAACGTCCGACTTTATTTAGGAAAATTTCTAAAAATGATTGAACATGTTGCCTATTCATTGAGATATTGCAAAATATCATTGCTTATATACTCAGGGAACAGTAGCCTTGCAAACGCCGAGCGTTGTTTTTTTGACTCACCCGGTATATGAATTAGAAAGTACAATAGACAATAGGATGTATACTGTACTGCAAACTTAAAATCAATACAAAACAGCAAGTGAATCAATGCTGCTTTCACAAGTCACCTCTCGCTACAACAGAACCAACTATGAACAGCAATTAATGCAAGCGTACCGAAATTTTATATACTGTTGCTTTACAACCAGATGACACAACATAGCTGTCTCCACTTGGTGACCAGATAACCAATTCCCCAACTGCAAAGGAGAATGAAAATTTTGCAAGAATCGTTTGCCGTTATCAAGGAATGCAATAGCAACGTCTTGCTGAAGAAAATTAAGACGAATCTTACTACTAGGAGCTACAAGTAAAAGATTTGAGTGAAAGCCAAGCTGACGTATAAACTGCAACGGAAAATTAATGATTAAAAATTGATTTCTTTAGTTTCAGCTGCGAGGCTTGATAATCATTAGGACTCATGAATGAAATTAGTTATTTGCGAGGGCATAGGGGGTCACCACGGAGCAGAAACCTGTGCCCAAGAAAGTTTCTTCTATAATCTCTACGACAGAGCAGAAACAGCTGACGCATGAACGAAAACTCGCAACTCTGAGCCCCTGCAGCTCCCTGCAACAGATCCCGAAGTTAGGCAACACTTGATATTTTCTTCCTTAGGCCTTAAACTATTGATTATCATTTCAAAAAGCTTTCTATCCATCCTTATCTTAGATTGCTCAATGAAGTCATTTTACGCAGTTACTGCTCTGTCAATCTCTACGTGGATACACAAAGCGAAACATTGTTCACTAATCCTTTTACTCTTGCATCCTAAATATATATATCCGTGTATTGGTATCTAGAACGTTTGACATATCTTAAAAAACCCCTGGCATCAATAAAATTCACGGTATTTGGTTGCTAGGCATTTTAAACACAAATAAGCTACAAGTAACTCAAGCATAGATTCGGTCTTGGAGGCTATGTCCTGTTTATACAACAGAAAATTTGACTTTGGCACACGTATTTAAAGATTTCATTCAATCCATAGCATACCTAATTTAATATTCGTCGTGTAAGCACTTCTCCCAGTGAGAAGATTCCAAGTACTGTAAATAAAATGAAATGTAAATAAAATCAACAGAATCTCTCACTCCATTTAAACCTGACTGCTAAGTAACATATTTCCTGCATTAAACGCTCACTGCATTTAGTAAAAACGATACAGTTTAGAGAGCTTACTACTGTACATTCCACTTCGAAAAATCATGAGCGAAATCACGAAATCTCACCATCCTGATATCTTAACAATCACATCGCCTGGCTGTATGGTTTTCAACCACAGTTAATAGCTGTAAGTGCAAGGCTCTGTGTACAGTGATACGCTTCGCGCCCTTTCCGTTCAAACTAGATCCGTCGCAGGGCCTTTCACAGAAAATTTCGACAGCGATGTTATATTATACGTTACAATCTTGAGAAGAAGTTTTGTTGCGATTTATTGTATGAAGAGTAAGAAATCAGTTCTACTTGTAATGAAACAGACTTATGACATCTTCAAGGGATTTCAAAAATTCACCACCCAGTTTTGGCATACAGCAAGATCGTGAGTTTGCTGAAAGCTGTTACCTGACGTTGCAAGCAAATTTTACGCCAAACGTTCAGGCTGCAATAAGCTTTTAGGGAAATTGGATTTTTCAATATTTTTACCCAAGGACTTCACGTGGTTTGGCTTATTGCAGAACCAAAGCAGGAGACCTTTCATTGGCCCTTATTTCTAGAACGTCTAACTTTCTCTAAAGCTATTCTAAAGCTACCAGAATGAATGATGGCACTTCGAATAAGAACGCCATACGAATCAACATTACGACTTAAAGCTATGTGCAAAGTGGGAGAAAAGCTGTGCAAACAAACTATCTATGATCAATCAACGACGTTACTGCTCTATGGATTTGTTTGGCTAGCTGCAATATATTTAAAGATGGCAGATACGTGCAACATACTCTTTGCAAGTATTTTGAGGCAGGTGTCTCTGAATAACAGCCTCTAGAGAAATTTCCTTAACATAGTACTAGGACCGTTTAAAAATAAATTAAATAATATCTGATTGGGCAGCAAATAAATGCTTTCATTGAAGATTTCAGCACTTATTTCTATGATAAACAACTTGATAAGGAAAAAATTGAAAATGCAAAGAACGTAGCCAATCTCTGGGAAATGGTACAAAGAAAAGAATTTCAGCGATTACATGCTATTAATGGAAATTCAACAAACTGTTTCTATAAAATGCGAGTTTTACTGAAACACCGAAGACAACCTTGAAGTAACCAACAAGTAACTAATGAAAAGAATGGTGATAGCAGAAACCAAAAACATACCATATTCAGATCCAAAGTGTTCAACTTACTCCTGTGACGAGTAAATTTGACACAAACTTCTTTGGAGACAATGTAAGAAAAACTGAGAGTGAAGTCAAAAGAAGATGGAGCTGAAGGAAGAAGCAAAAATTCGTGTGAACAGATTCAGGATTTGCATAGCATGGGTTTACCTTGTGGCAACAATATCTGCAACCAAAGCCTCTACTATACCTCCAAGTGCAAAGAATGACTCAAGCATTCTACATCCGATTCGAAATGAACTTGAGGCGATACTAAACAATGACGTCATGGCAGTTAAACCTCTGCTATTAAAAGCATATCCAGATATCTATAGCATAGCAGCAGTAATATTCAACGAGACATCTACAAATACAAACGTAACTGCAAAGCAATCGATTTGTCGCAGAATCGATAAATATTTCACAAGATTACAATGTCCAAGGCTCGTAGAAATTGGTCAACCAGAATGCCTTTATTACCCAGCCTTACTGCAAGGCAAGAATGAAATTATACGTGGATGGTGCTATGATATTGATACAAGTTTGATACCTAAGCCAGGAGGAAATCAAGAAATGAATGATTTGAGAGATGATTTTGAAAGCAGCCTCAAGGCCTTACCAACATGTCTACAACAAGAAACACAATCAGTTCAGTCATCTATGTCACCACCAGTACCACCGCCAGTACCACCGCCAATCCCATCACCAGATCCATTATCATCATCATCAACACCAACAATAGCAACACAAATAAAGCAATCATCAGAAGCACCATCCACTCTACCGATGGTGTGGTCACCTTTACTACCGCAAGCAACACCGTCAGCACCACGACCAGTGCAAATGACAGTGCCGACATTGAAGTCAATTACAACAATACAGCCAATTGCACCATCTGCATCACCACCTACTCTTTCACCAGTACCACCATCAGAGCCAGCATCATCACAATCAACAACAGCAATACAGCTAATACTGCCATCAGCATCATCATTAACTCCACCATCAGAATTACCCCCAGTTGCATCACCAGTACCAACACCAGTCCCATCACCAGTTCAGCCACCAGTCCCACCATCAGTTCCACCATCTGTGCCTCCGCCTGTAACACCACCAGTCCAACCGTCAGTTTCATCATTAGTTAAGTCAACTGTGCCACTGCAAGTAAAACCTTTAGTCAAACCACCAATTCCTCTATCGGTGCTATCATCAGTTTTACCACCAGTTCCACCACCAGTACAGCCATCTGTATTACCAACAGTACCAGCACCAGTTCCATCATTTGCGCAACAACCTGTTTCATCAACTGTTCCACGATCTTTTCCATCACTTGTGCTATCATCATTCCCACCACCAGGTCCACCCTTTGTGCCATCACCAGTTCAACCCTCTGTGCCACCACCAGTACCGCCACCACTACCACCATCTGTGCAACCGCCAATTCCACCACCAATTTCACATTCTACGCAACCACCAGTACCACCATCAGTACTACCACAACTACCACCACCAGTACCACCACCGATTCCACTTTCTGTGCCACCACCAGTACCACCACCAGTTCCACCATCTGTACCATCTTCAGTTCAACCCTCTGTGCCACTACCAGTACCACCACCAGTTCCAGCCTCTTTGTCATCACCAGTTCCACCACCACTACCACCATCTGTGGAAGCGCCAGCTCCACTACCACAACCACAATCTGTGGAACCACCAGTACCACCACCAGTACCATCACCAGTACCACCATCAGTATCACCACCAATTACACCACCACTACCACCATCTGTGCAACCACCAATTCCTCCATCCATTCCATCTTCTGTGCAACCACCAGTACCACCAACAGCACCACCATCTGTGCAACCACCAATTCCACTACCAGTACCACCACCAGTACCACCACCAGTACCACCACCAGTACCACCACCAGTACCACCACCAGTAGAACCACCTAAACCACCACCAGTAGAACCACCTAAACCACCACCAACTGAGCCTCCTGCTCCTCAACCACCAGTTCTTCCCCCACCTCATCCAACAGTGATACCGCCACAACCAACCAGAATCCCTCCTGGTCCACCACCCTTGGCTAACTTCTTTTTCCTAGCAATAAATGTTATTGCTAAAGCAGTCACCGTATCTCGAGAAAAGGAATGTAGAAAGTACGATGGCGTATTTGACAAAGCAACATATATTTGTAAGCTACCTCGGAGTGGTCAAAAGCAGAGCCAATTCACCACTTCTAGACCAATGACGAAGCAGCCAAGCACAACGGATCGAAGGGTTCAAGAGCCCATTCATTTCGGCATCATTGCAAAGATCAATATTTCTGGGCATTCTTGCAGCATGGTCTTCCTTCTGGTGCTCATCTTCTCCTATTTCAAAATCAAGCCCGATTTTAACATAATGGATAGAAACATCATTTGTCTTTCTGTATTCCTTTCATTATCTCATCTCTTGCAGCTCACTATCGTGTTTCTTAGCAAAGCTCACACTTACTGTAAAATAAGTGCCGTATTTTTACATTGGTTCTTATTGCTAAGTTTTTCTTGGATTGCAACTATGTCATTTGATCTTTACAGAACCTTTAAGGCAATACAGCCAATAACATCCTACACAAAGAAACAGCGCTTTAAGTTTTACTGTATCGTCGCTACCTTGCCTGCTACCATCATTGTCTTGACATGCGTGGTCATAGGGATTCCACACGAAGATTACTCAGGTTACGGGTACCAAGGAAGATGCTTTATCGCGAAATTCTGGGCAAATCTATTCGCGTTTACTCTACCTGTGACACTTATCCTACTTGGTAGTATCGCTCTCACTACCTTGACAATTTTGAAGCTTCGCTTGCAAGAAAAGAAAAGCAAACAAATTTTCTCAAATGGCAATAGTCAAGCACCTGCACGAAAGAAGCTGATCATAACTGTCCTCACACTAAAGCTATCAGTGTTATTCGGATTTGGATGGGTAATTGGGTTCATCAACGGATTTCTGCTAAATGTTTCATTGCAGATTATCTTCAACATCATATTATCCTTCCAAGGAACATTTATATACCTTGCATTTGGATGTCATAAGCCAATTGTCAACTTGTGTATCAAAAAGCTCAGTAAATCCAGATACAAAGTTCGAGGCACCGAAGACATCATGAGCCAAAAGGCGAGGAGCAATACTGCAGAGTCACGTCTTTGAGGAACTATGCTTTTAGTTTAAAAAACTGATTGAAAAGAATCAGATACACTTTGTGCCAGTCAAACGTACCTAATAACTTATTCGTGCTTCTTCCTGTGAGAAAAGCTTGCAGTCCTCAGAATAAGCTACAAGTAGAAGACAATCTGCTCGGCTGCCGGAATAAGCGCAAGAAGGCTCTTCGATGAGTAGACCACTGCGGGTCTCAATGAATAAAAAACTCCACCCACTATGCCGGGACGGACATTTGGCCGAGATCCTACTCTCGTGGTGAAACCCTTATCGAAACAATATTGCTGTTAAACGATATCTTTATCTAACATTTCCAGCTGGACAGGAAAGCTTTGATAGGCGAAATCCCTCCAATGGCCTACTGGATCCCCTTTGCCGAGATGTTTGTGCTCCAATAATTGCACCCATATATCACCTTGGCGATGAGGAACAATTTTCAGTTTACTGTGCACGTGCTATTGAAAGTTACACAGTTTAGGCATGAGTTGCATATTCGCCTCCTCTGGTCGGGGCACTTGCTCTGTATAGTTGCGATGTTGGCATCGGAGCCGGATCTTGTTCATCAAGGCAACACAGGATCTTTCTCGTACATAATCAGGCATTAACATTCTAACTTTTACACATTCGTAAAAATATTGAAGGAAAAAGAAGAACTAATATTACCGGACTGTCTTGTCTTTAGAAACTGACAGCGCCAACCGCCCCGTTGGATGTATTGATATGGCATTTACAGCATCTCTAGAAAATTGGTTTTTATGATAAAGCAAAGAAATTGCTTACATTGACAGATACGCTGACAACAAATTGAGTTGAAAACGAAAATGAGGAGTACTTTGGTTGCTATATAGGGCTACATGTGGATTACAACGTCTAGTGTCTCTTAGTTCGAACAGTCCGATAAATGCGAACGTTCTCCTGACTATTAGACTCTAAAGATTTTTATTCATTTTAAAATTTTTATGCAGGAGAAAGTCTACAATAGCAAAATTGATTACAAACTGCCCTGTTAAAAACCTAATTACAATGATTACTAAATACATAAGTAAATAGATAAACAGACCCTTCAAAATATATTAATGAATAAAAACAATAAAATTTGAATTAAGACTGACACAAGCTGCCATAGTGGCGTCATAGCAAGGATTGATCTTCATCAATTGTCCTTGAAAGCCAAACATGTGCTTGATCATTTTGCCTCATGGCTAAGGTTGTTCCAAATACGCGCCACTCTCAATTCAAAGCTTTTCTGTGCTGAAGGTGTTTTGAACGAAGTAATACGTAGATCAGTATGCAGATGGCGTAGCACCCTATCTTAAACATCAGACAGCCTATGAAATAGCCCTTTTATGTAATCAGGGGCCTTATTGTGGAGAGCCTTGCAAAGAAGCTTCGCAGTTTCTGACTGTTTCAGCTTTAATGGAAAAAATTATGACAGTGATCAGTGATTTATTGGCATGCTTTACAAATTCTTCAGGATTAATAGGTGGTACAATTACGCTCAGAACTGCAGCACCCTGCATCTTGGAAACTTTCGTTAATTTTTGATCTAAGATCTGCCTGATAATATAATTCTAGTGTTTTCCAAACACGAGTAATCTTTGCGACAACTAGTATGTAAGCTTTAAGTAAAATTCCATTCGTCCCTTCAAAGCGTGATTAAATATTGAATTGAGAGAATCTTTGTGGTAAAATTGGTAATTATCGAGCATTCCATTCTTTATTAGTTCTGATCATAAAATGTGATAATTTCTCTCCTTTCCACTCTATTTACGTTTACCAGTAGTGAAGAAAACGATTTCAAGAAGTCTTAAACCACTCTTCATAAGATGACTTAAGATTGCTAGAAAGTTTTCAAAATCCACTTGGGGCCTGTTTGGTCATCGAGTCCCATTCAAGTTTAAAATGTAACTCACGCTTGGTTCGCTGTTGTTAGTTTGTTTTTCGATATGAATTGCCATCAAATGACATTCGAATTCGGATTCGCTGATAATAAAAAACGTTATTTCGAACCGTTCCAATAATGGATGTCTTTTACGCGTAACTAATTGATAATAATTTTTACATTTGGAATGCCTTCGCTTGCTTTACTGTCTACGCCACCTGAACTTGTCAAATATTTCAAACATGAAATGTGAAATAAATTATACTGCAATCACACTGACACAATTAAAACAGCTTTATTTAAGCCAGTTTTAAAAATCAACCAATCAAATGACTGGATTTTTTGGCTTCACCAATCAGAAGGTCCTATTCGAAAACCTGGTTTAATTTAAGCCGGTTTAACTTGCAGCGTGAATGGGGCATTAATATGGAGATTCATACAAAGATTGTTGCCGCTTGCCTCATCTTTCTATTTCACAAAGACGTTCATCAAGGAGATAAAGGATTATTGCAAGATTCAAGACTCCTCCACAAGAGCAAGGCTAAGCTCCAAGCTGTAAGAGAGGGTCAGCCCTCCCCAATCAAATCCCTTCAAGTATTTACACGAACCCAGTTGCCAGCTACTAGCGATAATCCGTAGTTTCATTAATTAAGCATGTACAGTAGCACCAAGAACAAGTATGCGAAAAAGATTTCCAATCCTCAGTTCCCTTCCGTAGCTCGCTACTGGTATTGAAGAATGGGTAAAAAACCAAGGAAAACAGTCAACAGTGAGCTTTCCTATTGCTGGCGTTATTCTTGTTATTTTGCTCTAACCCAAAATTTTCTATTATTCAAGATTTGGTACCAATGCTGAATAAAAGGTGCGTACATATTCAAATTCATGGCAACACCAATAAACCTCTTTCACAAAGACGTCAGTTCTTTTGAAATTCTTCCAGGAACATCACTTGCCTCGATATAATGGAGATCGAAATCTCAAAAGCGTGCATTGCCCTCAGCAACGCATGAAATTGTATTGTACGTGTAGTTGCTGCATAATGATACGATGTAGATTTCTCGCTCACATCTTTTGCCTCGAATTGAATGTTATTGTGAAATGTGTCTATTAAAGATTTCGAATGGTCAATACTTCATCATTATTTTTTAAGCAAAAATGTTAGTTTAGTCTCGACCTGCGTCGACCAAAAAAGGGCTTAATGATGGTCGAATTGGTCCTCGAAAATTAGAACCCATCATTATCAAAAAAGCTCTCATATATCGTTTGGAATCATTCTGTATAAATCAGTTGGAATATATTTCCACCAAAATACAACGCCAAAACTTGCTCGTCCGAAACTATTTGTTCCTTCGTAGCTGATTCACTGTAAAAAGTGAATGCTGTCTTTGGAGTTGAGAGAAACTGACTTACCTGTGTCCTTTCAATGTCTTTACACATTCCCACGATTTGCATTCCCAAATGGCTATAGTGCCATCTTCACTTGCGGACAGCATATGAGTTTTGCCACTAAAAGCAATGTCTGTGATTGAACCTAAAAATGTACAATTAGCTAACGGTATCATCAACATCTTGAATGTTAAATACATTTGGGATTAAAATGTAGCTAGTATTTTTCATGATGACTTCAATTTTCAAAGCAATCTTCAAATTTTTTACTATCAACAGATTTCAAATGTAAAATTCAGACAACAGTAGGCATCTTTAAACCAAAATTACCTGAAACATAGTTCCTTCGTGATATGATCAATAAGTGGGCTTGGGGGTGGGGGATAACGGAACTTGCCAACAGTTATTACAATAGGTAGAAACGCAGAAAACCGAAAGTAAACAAACGAACCCAAAGTTGCACTTCTGGATGAAAAGTCTGATTTTTTGCAGATACCTTTGGCCCTTTGGGTTACTTTCAGTGCTTCTGCTTTCCATGACGTATCTTCGTTGTTTTTTCATCCAAAAAGCCAATTTTTCGATCTCAATCAACTACGTAAATTAAATGACTTGGAACGACAAAAAAGCTACGAATTTAAAGTAGAGATCTCAAAATACAGTGAAAAATGGGCTAAACATGCAACCCGTGAGAAACATCCTCAAAGCCCGTAAACTTGCTCCTTCAAAGCAGAAACCCAACATCCGAAGCCTATAGCAGGCCAAAGCCGCACCCCGTGAGACCGCACAGCTCCCTCCTAAATGTGCAGTAATGCTAAAGAACTGAACAAAATGGTCAAAATATTATTCAGTTGGGATTAAAAGCATCATTTACTTTTAAGTTTTATATTGCGAATTAACTTAAACCATAGTAAAACTCTAAGATCATTGATGGGTTTTTACGTAATAAATGAAAAAATCCGAGCATCCGATTGTCAGGGTTCATCATAAAATAAGTCAATTCATGCAGCAGTATCACACCTACCACTTTGTTGTACCAATGATCCAAGCTCAACATGTTTCTTTAGATCATATAGCCTACAGAATAAGACACGTTGCCACATTAGGTATCCAGTGCATCAAAATATTATGCCTGATTTTATAAGTAACTCGCTGTGTTGATTTGAAAATTACTGAAACTGCAGCCTATAATTGATACTAAGTTACTGTATCGAGTGTCCTAAAAAACGATGTGCACAGCCATAAATGCAATTTTCCCGTTTCTAAATATGTTTAACAGAAAAGAATTCACTAAAAGGTTTACATCAAGTTGAGTGAAGCAGTGCCCCTCAACACAAATGTAAGAAACACAACCCCGAAGTTCAAAAATAATACTCCATCTTATAAGAGCCTGGCTAAGGTTTGAAAAAGGCTTCCTTCTCATTTGAAAACAGCCTATCAAAACCTCTGCATCTTTTAGCTTTCCGATTGAACGATACTGTACTAATTCAAGAGGAAACAAAATATTTCTGTACGCCGACTAAGCAAAATCACCTTCCAGGGAAAAGTAGCATTCATGCTTAACTTTCGTGATCACATGGGAACCAGTGTAACCATGGTGGCAAGTCATAAGAAATGTGACCCTGATTTCTCTTTTTATCTAAAGTTTATCTCATTTTGTCTGATAAGTATTTACCGAGTTATGGAGGAAAAAGGTAAAAATCATTGGCTCCTCACCAGTGGCGTGCTGGGGCTCATTCAGCAAGGGGGGCAAAGTGTGAAAATGGCGCCCCCACATTAGTTATTGCTCAAAACATGCTCAAAATATTCCCACTTTGATGCATACTGCATAGCTCTCCTACCGCATGTTTCCCGTGGATTTAGTAGCCTTCTATGCTCTTTACTGCAGTAGAGATACATCAAGTTAAAAGTCACGTTATAAGATGCTAGTAAATTTGCAGCAAAATAGCAAGGGAAATGTAAAATGGAGGGGTCTGGGGGCGAAGTCCCCAGGAAAATTTTCGAGGACGCACCTTCTAATTTTTCTCAAAACGTCTCCAAACCACCATGTTTTCCAGTGCTAAAATATATTTTGTTACAATTTTATAATATAGTTTAGCATCACCAAGAATTTTTTGAGTTGAATTCTAACACATGGACAGAACTTGTGAGCTTTTTGTCGTGGAAGCTGTTTTTGGCATTGTTTACAAACGATAAGAAAACTTAGCACAATTTACAAAGCTAAAAGAGCTATGATTTTGTTTTCAAGCATGGGGTTGACATTTATCACTTTTCCTCCAATCAATGATATGGTTTCCTTTTCATTTTCCTTTTTCTAAGACTGGAAAAAATTTTATCCCCCGTTTCATTCCCGTTTCGAAGTTTTTGACGGTAGCACAAAATCACTCACAATCTGACAAAAGTCGCCCATCGGCCTCTATTCTTGTTCTGTTCCCCAAGTTTGATACTGCCAGGCATCTCCACGTTTCAGTTTGTGTGTTCCTGAAAAATGTTTCAAGTTTGAAGAAGAACCCTTGGAGAAAACATGGAAACTATTTGACTAGCACCGTAACAAGGGCGCCTTCGGCGCCCATGTGTTTGGGGTTACCGTTTTGGCGCCCCTCATATTTCACTCTCAGGGGGGGCAGTTGCCCCCCCTGCCCCCCCGGCCAGCACGCCACTGCTCCTCACATCGCATGATTCATTATTAGCATGACAGTTTTCGACAAGATCTAACACATGCAGACCTATGAAGCAGTGGTGTACTTGCATGCAAGGTCTTTGATTACTGTTTTTTGAGTTTGGACAATGTGCATTAAAGTAACTGAGTAAAAGATATGTATAGAGACATAGTCTAAACATAGCACAAAAGAAACACAGGTGCCACATATCTTCGTTTTGTTTCATAGATTGAAAACATCAAAGACAATAGGTTATACTTAGATTACCCTGTCCCCCTCGGTAAGTTTGCTTTTAACCCTGTTGATTTACTTTCAAAAAATACAACATCTTTGCCTTATTGTTTCATCAGTGCTCCCAGATGCAAGAAATTTCCCTCCACTTGCAACAGTTTTTATGCAGCCATCATGTCCCTGGTCTGTAAATGTTGGTGCAAATTGCCATTCCTTGAAAAAGAGAAAACTCACATGCAAAGCAAGCAACCAAAAATCTTATTATTGATATATCTCTGCATGCAAAAAGTTCAAATTACCATGAAAGATCTTACTAACTTTTCTAGCTTTTTCAAGCCAGTTTCAAGCATGTTTTTTACATTTGGATTGGAGATCATCATGGATTATGGAAAAGTCAATGAAAACAACAGTACAATTCATTTTAATTTAATTATAACATTTTTGCCAGAACCATGTTCTCTATAAAGGTATGTGTACAACACGGGAAAGGGAAATGGTTACAAGGAACTAGTATATACACTAGCATATACAGTAATGGTATGATATTTTAAGCAGCTATTTCTATTTCATGTGTGATATTGGAAAGTAATTATAAAAATTCTAAAAGTGGATACTACATTACTTTACTTAAAAGTGTATTCAAAGGCCAGGGGATTACTCTTGTATAATTAAGATAGGGGTATGGCTGGGATACAAGACATCAACCCAAAAAACAAGTGTGCATGGCACATGTGCAATGCACAGAGTCCCTGGATTCTATTGCGTTCTATTGTTTCCAATTGTTTCTATGTGCACAAGTGCAGTGCACTGCACAGAAATTTATCTTTCCACAGGTGCATGAAATTCTTTCAAAACGAGGAGGCTCAAAAGGGTGGGAATTTTAATGGGACTCCCTAATTAATCAAAAATCATTCATCTCTCATCTATTCTTCATCACAGTTTCATCACATCTGCCTTAGACCTGTGGCCTAATCACCTAATGGCCTAGAAGACCTTTAGCAGTCCCACACTTTTTGCTGCAGCAAAAGACCCCAGCCTGAAAAGCTTTTATCTTGCACAGGCAAGTTGAGATGGCCTAAGTAGCACTGCACAGAAAATTCATGGTTGAGAACAATAAATTAAAACAATACATCATTTGCATTGCCAATTGCGCAGCTAAGGTTGAAAACTGTGTGCGCACAAGGTATTCAACACGTAGTACAAACTCTCTGGTCTGGCTTACATGTTTTCTTCATAAGAAACTGGTTTATAAGGAACTAGTCTAAGGAACAAGTCAAACAGGGAAAACTGCACATTTTTTGAAAACTTTCCCTCCACCTCCCAAAATTTGGGTTTTCAACAAACTACTAATGCAGTCACTTAGGTCCCCTAAGGGCACATAAAAAAAGCATAAAAGTCAAGACTAATTGCTGTCTCCAAAATTTTATGAGTAAAAAAACCATGCACAGCTTTTCACCTCAAAAAAGGGAAAACTGTGCATTCTGTCAAACACCCACAGGAAGGGGGAATAATTATGTTTTTGTTGTTGTTTCATTTTAAAGAAACAACAAAATTTCCTGCAAATACACTGATCTATTGCCATTTCTTACAAAATTGTACTGCAATGACAGAGATGAAAAATCAATGACATGATAGCGGCCAAAATCAACAATAGTTATCACTTTGCAATTTTTCTCTGTTTGTCTCTTGGGTTCCTACAAATCATCCACCATCGGCAAACTAAGTCTTACATGGAATAAAGTTCGTAATATAAAAGAAATGAGGTAACCTTGTCAAATGATTTGCTGTGACCAGTGACAGATGAAAATAAAAATCCTGATTTTGCAAAATAAACATGCAATTTTATGGTAGAAAGTCACCAAAATTGCTAGGATATACATTGAAAGAAACATTACATATATACTACTGTGGCCATTGTTCATATCGCCGCAATTACAGTAGCCCTTCAAAACATTTCAAAATTTCCTGTACCTTCTCATTTACAGATTGTCGTACCATTTCCACTTTTCCCCTCCCTCAGACCTTTGCCTCTTCAAAAACATCTAAAACTTGTGTCTAACACTATATCTCAACAAAGGGCCAGCTTCTGTGTGTTTTCTTGGTAGTAGGGTGCCAGCGGTGGTAATCGGACACTTAAGGGAACTGAATTTTTAGACAAGAAAAATACATCATAGACAAAAACTAAACTCATAAAGTAAAAGAGCAGCCCTTTAACATATTTACTTAGAGACTTTTGGTTTCGACTTTGCCTGATTCACCTTGGGTCGATGTTTCTCCTGCTGAGCTTGGCGGTGGTTTTCGGACACCGGCGGTGGTTTTTGAACGGTAAGTCAAAATTGCAGAGTATGCCAAGAAATCGCTTCTTTAGATTTATACTATGGAATTATTCATTCTATGGACTTATCTGCTTAACATAATGCACTCTGAAAAACTACAACCTTTTGTCTCTGCTTTCGTTTACACTATGGAATTATTCATTCTATGGACTTATCTGCTTAACATAATGCACTCTGAAAAACTACAACCTTTTGTCTCTGCTTTCGTTTACAACAAAATCTACAGGACACAAGAAACAACACAATTTAACAGAGCATAACTCTTGGATTTTCCAAAATGAGATATTAGTATCACTTGCAAAGCTCTTCACTAATATTATTAAAAGCAAACTGCATTAACAAAAGCAGGTTCATCCTACATGTTTTAAAGCAAAATGCAAACAGTTCTTATAAGTTGAGTGAGTTCACCATTACTTTTCACCGGGGATGCGTTGGTTTTTAAATCAAATTCAGTTATACTCTAATTTGAACATTTCACCAAAGATGTATTATTAGTATGATGAATCATTTTACACCAATTTATAAATTTTGAGAATAATTAGATATCTTTGCAAAATTATATTCTTCTGAATGAAAGAAATGGACAAGTTACCTGAAGAGGTCAATGACCTTGCCCCAGCTAGTGCTAATGTATACTTTATCAAATAGCCAACAAAACTTTGATTTAAAGTAATCAGATGCCCAAGCATAATATGCATGTTAATTTGCTTTTTGGCACAAAAGCCTTCCTTCTTGTTTGCAAAAACAATTGTTGTGGGCAAGGACTCGCAAGGTATCTTCAAGCTCGACTAAACATTCTTTTCCAGGGATAATTTATTGGGTGTCCAAAAACCACCGCCGTAACCTTTTCAGGGAACTTAAAACAAAAACGCTGCCCCCCCTTTAGTGGGAGGTTTTAAGTCTCAGCCACCTTCCTATAATTTGGTCTCATGTTGGACATTTTCTTTAGCTTATTTAGAATTCTTGACTCTTTCTGCCACGAATTCAAAGCTTCTTATGAAGGTGCAACTTTTGGAACGACAATTTCTTGACCGTAATCATGCTGAGAAGGTATAAATAGTTAGTTGTTTGATCACGCTTTGCATTCAAGAGGGCTTTCCCTGGGGATGTTTAGTATATAAATTGGTAGAATATAATGCAAACAACCATCTTCACCTATTAAAAGTTATTGCGAATATAATTTACCCCTCAATTTCTTAGGTTTATTCAAAAGTGGTCGATTACCACCGCCATCCCATTACCGCCGCCGAGACCTGACAGTTTTCCCCAAAAGTCAAAACTTTTGCGTTGAAAAACTTTGCATCAACTTCCTGAAAGAACATTGTGGAGGAGCATCAAAAATAGTCTTTACAAATGATCTCACTCCTGATGCAATACAATATTGTGATAATCTCCTTTGGAATGCAAACAATGCTTGTACTACTATTGAAATTGTCCAAAACTTGAAATTATGATGAAAACTGAGCTTCCTGTTTTGAATTACAATAGAGCAATGCATTACCTTGGGGAAATTTTCTAGGCCAACAACCTTTGATCTTTGGCCTCTAAGATGCATGGGTCAAAGAAAAAACAAAACCTCTTTGCATTTCCTAGAAATTGGGTGCACATTATTTTGACTGAAATTATCTGTGTGCGCAATTTTTCCCCCACTTGACTATGCCATGTGTCTGGGAAATTTTAAGAAACTTTTAAAAGTTGAAACTTTATTCTTTTGCAATAATCAACTAAGGGGCAATTGACTTTCGATTTTCGTATCTTTTAACGGCATTTGGCCGTTAAGATCAGGACCCCCTCCCCCTACCCGTTAACGGCCTTCTATCAAAAGTGCCTCAAATCGGCCTAAATTTTTCTGCCTCGCTAAGACTTGGGGAGCAGCAAATAGATGTCTTGAGGAACATGCCAGACTTCAACCGAAGATACACCATCATGCCGGGAGGCATAGTACAACTGTTTTATTCTGCACTCTATACATTATTTGTAAAGGATTTTATCTACGCTTTTCAAAAAATCCCTTGTGGAGATTTCCGTACGATTTTACATTTTCTTAACGGCCTAGGGTAAGACCCCCTCCCCTCATAAGGGCCAATTGCTGCTAAAAATACGAAAATCGAAAGTCGATGGCCCCTAATAATTTGTGCTTTCATCGTGACAGGACACTGTTTATTCCTACCCAGCCTATATGATGTCTTAAAAGTCAAATATTTCATTTTTATGCAGCAGTGTTATTTTAGCGACAACTGATAACTCATGTCATGGAAACCAAGAAACCAATTAAGAAAATTTTAGTACTAAGAGATGATGGACAAAATTTCATGTTAAATTAAGAAACTTTTAATACTATGGCCTGGATCCAAGTTTCTTACATTTAACTTATATTAAAAACGTGTAGTAGGCCTAGTGTCTAGCTAGCAATGCTAGACTAGCATTAGACTTATCCTGAGTCGTAGTTTCGCTATTTGCCTCTACCTGACCTAGACTGCCATCATCATCTATCTGCTTGCTGCTGAGTAAAGTTACGGATCCTTTAGCGATTTACATATGCAGTACCTTGTCTCCATCCTTCGCTTGTGAAAGTCCAATGCCGATCAGCACGTGGTTGTACGTTCCAACAGCGACTTCGATGCCCATGCTTGAAAATATTCTTGGCTTGTTTGGCCTTAATCCTTAAATTTATAATGGTTGATAATGGTTGCCATGCTGTTTACGCTTGGCCTCTTATTCATAGCGAGGGTAATCCTATTTTAGGGGCATAAAGTTTCGCGATTTTCGCGTTTTTGGGCATTTTTCGCGAAAGTTTCTGCCCAGGCATAAACTAAATTCAAAATTTGCGGAGGTTTTTGTTCGCGAAATTACAGAAAATTCTCGACTCGCGAAAGTTTTTCTGTCCAATTTTTTTCATTTCTTCAAGTTTTTCTTTGCTGTTCCTTTATCACCCCGATCTTTGGTCTCTTGGGCTATAAACCTTATAAAAATTGTCACCCTGACTGTAAGTAGTACTGAAAATGAATAGAAAATTGTGTTTTCCCCTCACGTTTCTTCAGTCGAGTAAGTTTTCCACGCGAAAATGCATCTTTATTCTCGATCCTCGATCGCGAAAGTTTTTGTCACGAAATTTGCGGGAAAAACGTCATTCACGAAAGTTTATGCCCTTAATTTCGCGATTTTTTCTTCGCGAAACTTTCTGCCCCTAAAGTAACTTGCACATCTTGAAACCTTTTCGGGGGCTTTTCTTGCATTAATTTCTTTTGTCTTGTCATTGCTTGTTCGCCTTTTGATTGGTGCGTGAAAGTGAAGCTTTAAAGGCTTCCGGCAAAGAGCCACGAGCAAAGATTGGCTAAAACATTGGATTCCTACTTTGGATGCAACAATTTTTGGGCTATCTTATCCCTCTCGCAGAACGACTCTATGGGGGTATATGTATGACAAAATCCATAACATGCACATTGATTGATCCATCACTCCAAACACCATTCCATCATTTCAATTCACATGGTTGTTGCTTGAAATCTTTGACTCGTCGTCCAGTAATACATCGATTCGTGATTGAATTCATGACACGTCAAGTCATTTCATATCATTCATCAATTCATCATCATCGACTCGTCATCATCTTTCGTGCATGCATCGTGTATGAATCGTGTGTGCATCGTGTATTAATCGTTGACTCATCGTCTAGTAATACATCGATTCGTCACTCTTAAAGTCGTTTCATGTCATCTATCAACGCGTCATTTTACCATCCAAATCAACGAATCAAGTCATCACCATCGACTCGTCATCATCCATCGTGTATGAATCGTCTGTGAATCGTGTATGCATCGTGTATGCATCGTGGATGCATCGTGTATGAATCGTGTAGGCATCGTGTTTGAATCGTGTATGCATCAACTAAGTCATTGCTCTGTTTTGGTGATAGTGCCCTGAGCCGGAATCCCTTCCAAATTTTTTACAGGGGGTGACTTGAAAAATTTTACAAATACAAAGCAAAGATCAAGTGTAGTAGACAGGCACATCCTTTGCACCTAATTGGTTTTTTGATAAGCCTGTTCAGAGATAAAAAATTTCCTCCTTGGCAGTGATTGTGCAACAATGGGGTATTTGTGAATTTCAGCTTGAAATACAATGCGCATTCAAACAGGCTCTCTCTGGTGTAAACAGTTCCCATTACCTTGCGAAAGATTGAACGTTTCTAGACAAAGTCTTTTAGATAGATAGCAAGATAGTGTAGATAGAAACATGATTCTTTTAACTGCAACCAGCTCAGCAGCATGAGCAAAACACAAAGCTAAAGGTTAAACCTTTAAAACAAAAATATATGTTTAAACTAATCCTCAATTTCTTCTTCTTCTTCATCGCCTTCTTCTCTCGGTGCTCCTTCACCTTCATCTTCACCTTCACTAAAACTTCCTGCATCCATTTTGTTCATCAGATTCACAAAGTCTATTTCATCATTCAGATAATGGAATTCGCCATTTATCTTCACACAAAGTCGGCAGTTAATGTCAGCAAACGCAAATGAATCTTGCATGTCCCTGGATTTCAACGTGTCATTCATTTTCCCAATAGCATTTAATCTTTGTTTTGTGAGATCTAGTCGAATTTTTGGACCTTTTGATGCTTTCCTCGCCTTGTACACCATTGTGCGATGTCTCCACGTCGTGAAGCGCACGATGATTTGCCGATAAACTTTTCCCTGTAACTTCTTTTCTCTTCCAATTCTGTGAGTTCTATCAAGTGCTGTTTCAGGGATTCTCACACCAAGATCTTTAAAGATTTTCTTGCATTTATTTAGACAGTCATTGCCAGTTTCTTCTTTCCCAGGCTCAACTTCCACGCCATTAATTCTCAAGCATAATCTCCGCTGGTATTGCTCCTGCTCGTCAGCAGACCTTTTGTGTGTGTGTAACTTTATTTTGATTCGATTATTTACAATAGCTAACAATATATACATTATTTAAACATATACAAGTTAACTAATCCAAATCGAATTTACAAATAAATAACAATAAAGAAACTAAATATTTCCTAAAATACATATCAACTAAGGTGGTAGGGATTTACAGGCACTACATTTGCATATGGGACCATTCCATTGCTTTATCAAAGTCTTGAAACTTTTTAGATTTTCTGCTGACTTTATTTCGTTTGGTAGGCCGTTCCAAATCTGTGGCCCAATACACGACAGACTATTTGACCCAAATGTTGTTTGGTTGGGCCTAACATGGGCTAAGCTATTTGGATTTCTTAATGAATAATGTGAAGACCGCAATCTGAATATGTTCTGCATGAAAGGTGGGTTTAATTGTTTTACTGTTTTGAAAATTTCAATGCAAAGGATTCTCTGGCGAGCAACAAGCATCGTGCATTTATTTGACTTCAAAAGCAAGTCGTCATACGAACTGGTATGATCATTATAGAGAAATCTTAGAGCGCGTTCTTGTATCTTTTCAATTTTCTGTAGTGATTTTGAAGATGAAAAATACCACACCAAGGGACAGTAATTAAAATTTGAATAAACAAAGCTCTGAATAAGAATCTGTTTTTCCTTAAAGCCAATAAATGCCTTTAATCTTTTAAGAACATTTAATTGTGCTGCTGCTTTTCTGCAAATATTTGAAATATGTGGGTCGAAATCAAGTCTGTAATCCAACGTAACCCCCAGAAGTTTTACGGTCTCCTCAGATTTGATCATTTTACCATTTATGTTAATTTGTTCTCCACTAGTATTCGTTTGATTTTTCCTGAGCAGTATTGCATGAAATTTTTCAGGGTTTGCAATCATTTCGTTGTTTTCCAACCATGATAAGGCCACTCCTGTTTCTTTTTCCAAAGTATTTACAAGATCGGGCATGCTTTTAGAAAAATAAGCTAGTGTATTGTCATCAGCGTAATTATGGAGCGTTGCCTCCTTTATGAAAAGAAATAAATCATTTATGTAAAAGTTGAAAAGGATAGGTCCCAGTACAGAGCCCTGGGGTACACCAGATATAACTTCTTGAAAAGAACTATATGTGTTATTTATCCTGACACATTGTTTTCGTCTTTTGAGATAAGAATAGACAAGGACTAGTGCATCCTCATCAAGTCCATATGCATGTAATTTGGCAATAAGCAAATCATGAGGGATACAATCGAATGCTTTGGAAAGATCCATAAGGATAGCACCTACGAGATAGTCGTTATCTAGTTTAGACCTCCAATCTTCTACAAGACGTATCAAGACGTGTTGAGTTCCATATGCTCTTCGATAGGCCGCAATGAAAACAGAAAGCGCATTGTCTAAATACTTGATTAGTTGCTGTTTCAAGACCTTCTCATATATCTTAGAAAAGGTATTGAGAACGCTAACTGGGCGAAAGTTCCTCTCTACTGTTCTATTTGGCTCCCCCTTATCTAAAGGGCAGACTGCCGCTTTTTTTGCATCATTTGGAAAGCGGGAATTTCGAATGCTACAATTTATTGCCGTGGTTAAATTGTTTGTAAGCTCATTTGCAGCTAGAGACACCAGCTTTGGGGGTATTTTATCTTCACCGGTAGATTTCCTGCCATCCAAGGACTTTAGTAGATGCGCAACTTCCTGATTTTCTACCTCTTGAAAAGTGAAAGTGCCCATCACTTGCTCTGGGCTTTGAATAATAGCTAGCACACTAGGGTGGTATTTATACTTATCAAGAATCAAGCGAACAATTCGGCGATCATCAGAAATCCCAATGTCTTTAGCAAGGCTAATAGGCTTCTTACCGCTAGATTTCTCTACTATATTTACATAGTGATGGTTGAAAATCTCTGCCAATTCCTGGTCATCAGTTACAATGGTATCATTTCTTACAAGAGAAATATCGCTACTCGTGAGTCCCCCTTTATTTGAAAGAAAAGGTTTAACAAGATCCCAAAATTCTTTATTAGACATGATGCCATTTTTTGTTGCTTGTTTAAAGTGGCTCTTGATAGCCTTCTTTCTCAAAGAGACACATTTATTTCGTTGCTTTTTGAAATTAGTCCTATTTTCTGCCGTAGGGTTTTTATTAAGTCTTTTTTTAAGCCTTGATCTGGTATAAATTGCTTTTTGTAACTGCTGATTCATGAAAGGGGCAGTATTTCCCCTCTGAACTTTTGTTTTTAAAGGTGCATGGCGATCTACAATTTCTCGGAAAGCAGATGAAATACTTTTGTAAAACGAATCTGCATCATTTAAATCTTCTTTAAAGTCTATATCCTTTACATCTTGTAGAAACTTTTCAGGTTCAAACTTCTTATAACTACGATATTTGATCACTTTAGGTTTGAGACGGGGAATGTGTGTTTTCATCAAAGTTAAGACAAGGCCATGAAAGTCACTTAAACCAGTTTCAACAACGGTCGTATTTTGAAAACATCTAGGTTTGTTGGTGAGCATAACGTCAATTGAAGAGCTGTGATTTTTTGTGAAGCATGTCTAATCCTTTACCAAATTGGACAGTCCAAAAACATCGCAGAAAGAAATTAACTTAGTATACCCTGGATGCTGAATATCATGAGTGTCAATGTTTATATCGCCCATGATCATAACATTGTCATATTTGTCCAAAGCTTTGTTTAAGCAAGAGGACAAACGGCAACGGCAACGCAGTCTCACCTTTGCAGTTGAGCCACATACCTCTCCATAATTACAACTCTAGATTCCAACTTATTTATCTCTATTTTCTGCGCTTCGATGACATCTTTCAAACCTTGAATGCACTCCTTCGTGGCTAAATCCGCCTTCAATGAATCAAGCTTTTGGACGAGAATGCTTTCGAAATCTGCCTTGGTTATGTAATTCACGGACTGCGTTGCCGTTGGGCCTAAATTTTCACTCTTTTGCAAACGTGCCGTATTCGGCATTTTAATGCGAAACAATTTGCTCCTTAGACTGCATGCAACAAATAGACCTTCGCAACACCATTTACAATTTCGTAAAGGCTCAAATATGTTCTCTCAAGACATTTCGATTCAATAAACTGTATCAGACTTCTCCCTCAGCGAAAACACGTCTTACCTCCACGCCATCTCCGAAAAAAAAATCCTTTTGTTTTCAAGAAAAATCCACTAATAATCCGTAAGAATCCTTTTGTTGTGAAAGAATCTCGTACGCTTTTTCGAAAGAGTGAAATGCCCCTCGGATCTTGTCTGCGCTCATCTAGACAATCAGTACCACTTTAGAAAGTCGCTGAAATATGATTGCTGGGCATTCCCCCCCCCCTGCCCAAGATATGGTAACTGTTATCCCCCATATATGTAAATTTTATAGCAATACATTAAGCAATGCAATTTTTTGCTTTTATTTATGAGAATGTTAACTGATTACAGTTCTATTGGCCTAGAGGCGGGTTTCCGCTTGTGCAATTTTGGTCGCGCGATCGCGCGGCCAGTTGTCTGGGCATGCGTAATTACTTAGTGTGCGTGCTCAGGCCATTGGTCGCGCAGCGGGTCGCGCGGCCACATTCGCACGGGTGGAAACCCGCCTGAAGGCTTAAGCTAAGGATGTTTACAACAACTTGTTTAACTCATAAAAGTGATAGCATTCCCCCGAGGAACAAATTCCTAAGATTTTTTGGCCCTTGAGAAATAGCAAGCATTGAATTCTTTTTGATAGCATGTTTCAATGATGAATACAAACCTCTTGACAAAGATTGTTAAAAGATTGTAGAAAAACGAAACTTTCAGCACAAACCCTCGAAAACCCTTTTAATGACCACTTGGGAGACATGTTTTGGTTGAGGTCTCTTGTGGCCATCGTTTTCTGTGGCTCATTTTCGAAGTATTGCGTTAGAGCTAGCTCTTACTTCTTTGGTCTTTTCAATGATGTGTATTTTTGTCTAGTTTATGTTTTGTTATATTTATTTCCCCTTTTTCGTTATGGTGGTTGCTTTGTGTCGTATTGCCCCTTAGGAACAGCGAAAGGATCTGAGCACGATGATGCCGGTTGAAATCAGTCAGTGGCGAGCAACAATTGGGTGTTTCCACGTATCCGTGCAAAAATCGTCCCCACTTATGAAAAGTGTCAAGCCATTTTCAGTCGTTTTTCAAATCCTCAAATTATTTTGGTTTTTTTATTGTTTCATCGCAATTTCAATCCTTGCTCTGCCTGTTACACTAACAATACAGTTTCTTGCAGTACACTCTGTGACAACACAGTCGAGGTTCTTGCCTTTGTTCGCTCGTGTGCATCACTTCGCGAAGTCGGTTCTTTACACGACCATAGAACTTCTCAAGGGATTCCCTATCGGTATCATTGCTCTTGTTCGGTATAAGCATGTAGCTGTGAGGCAATATCTTTTCCTGTATGCTTATTTTTACATTGGATGTATAACATGCTTCACCCTTCATACGCAATGGTTGGTCTTTAGGACACTTTTGCTGAGTGGTGATGTAGAAACGAACCCAGGCCCCGAAACACTTGATTTTTGTAATTGGAATCTAAATAGTATTACTGCGCATGACTTTTTACGAGTCTCTCTTTTAGAGGCTTACAATTCGGTTTATAATTATGACCTAATTGGCATTGTTGAAACTCACCTAGATAACACCGTCGATAAAGATAAACTAGACCTAAATGGCTATACTTTCATCAAAGATAGCCATCCTCAAAATTTGAAAAGGGGTGGTGTCGGGTTATATATCAAAGATTCCCTTCCATCAAAGAATCGTCCTGACCTGGTGACTCTTCCCGAATGTATTGTGTATGAAATTCAATTAAACAGGAAAAAATACTTCTTTGCTGTAATTTACAGAAGTCCAAGTCAGGGGCCTGAGGAGTTTGATAACTTTACAATAAACTTTGAATTAATGTTATCCAAAATGCACGCCGAAAACCCATTCTGCGTTATCATTACTGGAGATTTCAACTGTAGATCAACTCAGTGGTGGGAAAATGATATCGAGAATAACGAAGGAAAACTATTTGAGCCACTTGCATCTGACAATGGTCTTCATCAGTTGATTTCAGAACCAACCCATTTGATAGGTGATTCCAAATCCTGTATTGATTTGATATTCACTGATCAACCTAATCTCATCATTGAGTCTGGTGTTCATCCGTCATTGCATGAGCAGTGCCACCATCAAATAGTTTACGGTAAACTATCTGTTTCAAATATAGCACTCCCTCCATATACCCGTAAAATTTGGCACTATGACAAGGCAGACTTTATAGCCATTAGGAAAAGCATTGAAATGTTTGCTTGGCACGAACATCTTGATAACATGACTTGCCCTAATGAACAGGTAAAACTACTCAATGCAGTCCTTTTGAATATTTATTCTAACTTCATTCAAAATAAAGTAAAAACAATTAGGCCTCGTCAAGCACCCTGGATAACGCAAGCTATCAAAAATTTCCTTAGGAAAAAGAATTGTGCTTATAAGAGTTTCGTGAGGAATGGTCGGCCAGACGACAAGCTTGAAGGCATACAAAATATGATATCTGAAGGAGCAAGACTGATTGAAGAAGCCAAACGGAATTACTTCCTTAAGGCAGGCAAAACTTTAGCAAATCCTGGAACAAGTAGCAAAACTTATTGGACTTTAATTAATACTGTTCTAAACAAAGTTAAGATTCCCACGATACCACCTCTTCTAGAAAACGGGCTATTTGTAACAGATTTTGCCGAAAAGGCTCAAATCTTTAATGACTATTTTATACTTCAGTGCACGACCATTAATACAGGTAGTGAAATCCCACAAGATACTCCAATAACTACAACTCGGATAAGTGATTTTTTCATCTCTGAGGAAAAGATACTTAATATCATAAGATCGCTTAATCCTAATAAAGCACATGGCTGGGATGAAATATCCGTGAGGATGATAAAGTTAAGCGATGTTGCATTGGTTCTCCCACTTAAAACAATTTTCACAAATTGTTTGAGGCGTGGTTTATTTCCTGAAATATGGAAATACGCAAATGTAGTTCCGGTCCATAAGAAAAATGAGAAAAATCTGAAGGGAAATTACCGTACTATTTCTCTTTTACCAATTTTTGGGAAAATATTTGAAAAACTCATATACGACTCTCTATACTCCCATCTTGTATCGCATGAACTGCTTAACCCAAATCAATCAGGTTTTCGTCCAGGAGACTCAACAGTCAATCAGTTACTCTCAATAACACATACCATATTTAAAGCTTTTGACTGTAATCCTCCTCTCGATGTTCGTACTGTGTATCTAGACATATCTAAAGCATTTGATAGGGTGTGGCACGATGGTCTAATCTATAAATTAAAACGATGTGGTGTCTCGGGACAACTTCTTCTTCTAATCCAAAGTTTTCTTAAGGATCGAAAGCAGAGGACTGTCCTGAATGGTCAGAGTTCTACTTGGGGAGATATTTCAGCCGGGGTGCCTCAGGGCTCTATTCTGGGACCTCTGTTTTTCCTAGTGTACATAAATGATCTAGCCGTAGGCTTAAAATGCAATGTTAAGTTATTTGCTGATGATACATCATTGTTCACAGTGGTTGAAGATTCCAATACAGCAGCCAACGATATGAACCATGACTTGAATTCGATAAGTCAGTGGGCTCACGCTTGGAGAATGTCTTTTAATCCTGACCCACAAAAACAAGCTGTTGAATTAACATTTTCAAGGAAGAAAATTGAAATTGATCATCCAGTGATCCATTTCAACGACATGCCTGTGAAGAAAGTAGATGAACATAAACATTTAGGAATTACCTTGGACTCAAAGCTATCTTTTTCAGCTCACATAAAATCAGCTATTTCAAAAACTAGAAGGGGTATCGGTTTGCTGAAATATCTCTCCAAGTATCTGCCTAGGCATACTCTAAATGAATTATATAAGCTTTATGTTCGACCCCACTTGGACTATGGTGATGTTATTTACCATATCCCTGCTAAAGTACGTGAATTCAGTCAAAACATTATTTTACCAAATCTAATGAAAAGCTAGAGTCTGTTCAGTATTCTGCTGCTTTGGCTGTAACAGGAACATGGAGAGGAATGTCTCGCGACAAGCTGTACACAGAGCTTGGATGGGAGTCATTAAGTTCCAGAAGATGGAGCAGGCGCCTTACCTTGTTCTACAAGTTTGTAAATAATCTTTGTCCTGAGTATACAGTAGATCCGATTCCCCCTCTTCATCAGTCGCAGTTCCGTCTTCGTGATCAGGATGTCATTGGGCGATTAAGGGCAAGGACAGACAAATTCAAATCTAGCTTCTATCCAAATTGTTTGTCCGAATGGAATAAGCTTGAGCCTGAATTGAGACTTGCACCGTCTGTTGCTGTTTTTAAGAAAAAGCTCTTATCGATAATCCGCCCCCCCTGCAAAATCTGTGTTTGGAATTTACGACCCAAAAGGATTATCCTATCTTACCCAACTCAGGGTTGGTCTAAGCAAACTGAATTTCCACAAATTCAAGCATAATTTTAGGGATACAATAAACCCAATGTGCCCAACCAGCGATGGCATTGAGGATACGGAGCACTTTCTGTTGCTATGCCCAACTTTTGATGCTCAACGTCGGGATCTTTTCGCTGGAATTGTTGAATTAATACGACCATTTAGGCAAATTACCGATCTTTCAAATGATTCTTTGACACAGCTTTTATTATATGGTGATCAAGACCTTTCTACTGAATTGAACAGAAATATACTTGAATTGACTTTGCGCTTCATCCACGATACTGGTCGCTTTGATTAAAATCATTTGCAACGTCCGTACCAAGCAGCCACCAAGTCCTTTAAAGTAAATGTTCTTTTTCTTTGTAATTCTGTTTCACATTAGATGCCAGGCAGTCTTGCCATCTTTCAACTTCACGGAACGACTTGTTCTCGTGACTACATGTTATTTATCTGAAGCCCTGACCAGACATCTAATGTCAAACAGAAACTAGCACATTATCCATTAGGTCTTAAATCGTAGTGTAGCTGTTTGTCAGTTTAATGTTGCGTGTTTTCTTATTGGTCATGGGGTAGTCATTATCTTTTCGCACCCCATGGTATCGTCCCTGTAGTGTAGTATAGTAATTAGAAATTTTGTATGGTAGAAAGTAATATTGTTATTTGTAATATTTAATATCAATATAAAAAAAAAACTTTATTTACACTTGCTTCCTGTATCATATTACTGGGAGGGTATTTGAGTAATGTTTAAACATCTGAAAGGCTTCAAAACCCGTAGTTTTGAAATGTTCACGAGGGCAAAGGCATGAATATTGCTATTGAAACTTTAAGAAACGCGTAAGAACTCAAACTTCAGATTCGTTTTTTTAGTAGACGACGCTCCTGATATTACTGTAGCAAGTCTAATGAATTGAAATTGAAATTCTGATAATTTTAAGAAACTTTCAGAACTGGCCCAAATTCTTAGTTTCTTATAAAAATATACGTGTAGAGGTAGTTCGATGAGAAACCAAATATTTGAGCCAGAAACCGTATCTGAAGACTATCAAATTTGTAGTTCAAAATGAGTGCGAGATTCTTCCGAACAAGGTATTTTTAAGGATTTTTATGGGTTTTTACTTGGGTATATCCAATATTGCAGCCCTTGTTGCACAATCTTATCTGACCTTTTATGCAGTGCCTTGCGTCTGACAGGAAAATTTCTCGAGGAGATTGATCGGGAACTTGTCTTTCGTAAACCATTACATCTGCAGCACATCAGAGCTGTGTCTACTACTTCTAAAACGAACCAGGTTACTAACTGAAAGTTTTTTCCGATTTCTGATCTCTTAGCGGGCTTTATTAAAGAACTAATGAGGCGCAAAGGATGTGCCTGTCTACTGCACTTGATCTTTGTATTTGTAAATTTTTCAAGTCACCCCCTGTAAAAAATTTGGAAGGGATTCCGGCTCAGGGCATTATTAACAAAGCAAAGCAATGACTTAGTTGATGCATACACGATTCAAACACGATGAATACACGATTCGTACACGATGCATACACGATTCATTCACGATTCATTCACGATGCATGCACGATGCATACACGATGCATACACGATTCATAGACGATTCATACACGATGGATGATGACGAGTCGATGGTGATGACTTGATGCATTGATGTGAAGGATGGCAACATGACGCATTGATGGATGACATGAAACGACTTTAAGAGTGACGAATCGATGTATTACTAGACGGTGAGTCAACGATTAATACACGATGCACACACGATTCATGCACGATGCATACACGAAAGATGATGACGAGTCGATGATGATGAATTGATGAATGATATAAAATGACTTGAAGTGTCATGCATTCAACATCACGAATCGATATATTACTGGACGACGAGTCAAAGATTTCAAGCAACAACCATGTGAATTAAAATGATGGAATGGTGTTTGGAGTGATGGATCAATCAATGTGCATGTTATGAATTTTGTCATACATATACCCCCATACGACTTTGCCCTTAGTTTCTGCTACAAAAGGGTGATATGATAAGTTGACAAAAATATGCAACAATATAGTAAATCCCAGTCAGTTCATACGAAGTAATTTTCTTCTTTGAGTTAAAGCTTCCTGTGCTTGCTATCAACATCTGGAACACCCGTTGAATGATCACATCACTACACGTTTTATTATAAGAAACTTAGAAACTAGGATCAGGCCATAGTACTAAAAGTTTCTTAATTTCACATGAAATTTTGTCCATTTTAGTACTAAAAGTTTCTTAACCAGTTTCTTATTTTTTGAATGCGGAATTATCAATGTGGTCGCTAACACTGCGGCAAATATGATTTTTGACATTCAAAACATCATAAACGAGGGGTGAATCACGAGCCAAAATAGCGTACGAGATTTCCCGGATTTCTGAAATCCCTCGAAATTTCGAAGGGATTTCTGGATTTCTGGTGGGATTTCCCTGGATTTGTGGTATTTCAAAAAGTTTGATATTGAAAGATATGTGCTGCAACTAAACCCAGTTTGCAAAATGTACCCTTTTCACAGCAATGACGATAGCTTTTCAAGGATTTCTGTTCAGTTTTTTCTTGTGAGCAACACAGATCTCCTAAAGCATGTTTTTTAACTAACCTCGTTTTGAAGTAAGATACAATGACGTCATACAAATGATCTGTTGAGAGCCTCTCATCCATGCAAGGACATTAGACCTAATTGGCTAATTGGCTAAGGTTTATTTTACCCATTTCAAGTCATTTGTCCACACCCTTGGAAAGTTTTAGTATTGTGCTACGTTTTGCACTCATGACACAACTTTGCATGACACCAAAGATGTCGGAGATTTCAAAAGTGGTCTTATGAAGAGGTTGATCACGTGACTTAGAATGGGCGTGAACAAATCTTATCCAATTTTATCGACTGTAGTAATGAGAGTTAATTAGTTAGAAGGCTATACTATTCATGTTCCTTCGCAGACATTTTAGTTTGTTCTTCTGCAGAATAACAGCAGCGGGAAGAAAGACCTCCATCACCCTCTGATTCCAAAACTGATAAGTTCCTCCGACCTTCGTTCGTGGTTGTTGTTGCTATTGTTGTTGTTTTCGTTGATGGATGATATATGACCTTGCAGAGTGCCAAGATGTGAAGATTTTCAGTGGATTCCTCTTGATTATTGGAGATTTTCGTACGTTTTCTACGAAATTTTGTGAAAAATTTTCCAAGATTTCGTCAGATTTCTCAAAGATTTGGGAGATTTCTTCAGATTTCTAGGGATTTCATTGGATTTCTGGGGATTTTCTAAGTTTAAGAGGGATTTGTAGAATTTCCAGGATTTTCAAAGGATTTCTGGATTTCATTTATGTTTAGATAATATTGCTCAAGAATAAAGGTTCAACAATCTATTTGCTATAATATCCATGCTTTAACTTTGAAAAGTTTCTTAGTACTTCTCAGACATAGTAATAGAGTTTCTTAAAATTTTGGCCATCTTAGAACTAGTTTCTTATAAACCAGCTTCTTATAAAAAAAACGTGTATATTCACTATCGCACTGAATGCACGTCTGGAGTTTTCACATTGTGCAAGTTTTTCCACGTTTTAGATCAGTCGATTTCTGCATGCAACCTAAATTGCTCATAAATTGTATAAAAAAAGTCATGATGGCAGGCTGTGCTTCGGATTTTGCTCGAAGAAAAGATGGTGGATGGTGGGTAGGGTGTTCGATATCCGCTTAACCGCGCATTTTAGCTCTGATATCCGTTAACTGAGCGATCTTGTCGGCCATAACCGTAACCGTAGCCATTACGCAACAATCCGTGACCGTTAACCGCACTAAAATGTGGCGAATATCCGCTAACCGCACTCAAATTTGGGCCAAATCCGCATATTCGCAAAACATATAATGGACCCACAAAAAGAAGCTTGCATACTTGCATTGCAGCGAAGAGCAAGTGTAAATAAAAGGGAGGAGAGGTTACGTACGGGGAAGGAAGAAAATATGTATTCTGTAATAGTTTTAAATCTTTGGAATTTGTTTTGTTGGTCTCAATATATTTTGTGGAGGATTGTCTGAAGAAATAACAGCTGATAGGCCATTTCTTAGAATCACAACATTGACTGAGTGGGGGGGGGAGTTACGGGAGCAAGAAGAAAATATACATTTTGTGGCAGTTAGTAACGGATTGCAGCTAAACTGCCAAGTAATGATAATTACATAATTTAAAATGCTTGGAATGTAGCTGCTCGAAATTGAAAGGTGACCTTTTGAGATTGTTAGGCTTCTAGACTTCCACTTTTCTATCAAATGCTTTTATTAAAATGTTTTTCATTGTAAGATAATTGAAATATGGGTTGAAATTCCGTAAATTCAACATTTTTCAACTTTTGATGTTTGAAAAATTTGAAGAATCCCAAGAAAGATGCCCATACAGATGTTTGTTTACTGTCTGTTAATTGTTATAATATAATGATTCTTATGCATGATGACTAGCTTGTTATATGATTTTACGATTGTATCTAGAAGCGGAAATAGTGACCAGAGCGATTCTAGCAACCTTACTTTTAAAAATTTTCCCGGGGGAGCATGCCCCCAGACCCCCCTTGGTGGGTTCGCCTCTGGCGCACGGGTACGCCTTCGGCGTACCTTTCGGAACTCATTTGACATGGGGCCCATGCAGCATTCTGACCCGGGGGCCCAAAAATTCTCTCCGCGGCCCTGCCGTAAACAATAGAATTTCCATTCGGTCATTGGTGTTTTCAGATTGATAAGATCCCATGTGTTATAACATAAATGAATTTAGGTAGTTTCATACCTACTATGAAATTCAAATAACCACAATAAAAACACACGTACACTCTCCTTATCTTTCTCAATTTAGTATTTCCGCCCGCTTGGAAATTTCCACTGACTGGAAACTGGCCTTTGTGGCCAATCTCCATAAAGTTCGCCCAATTGCCAGCGAGATAATAGAAATTGAGATGGGAATCAAAAATTCGAATCAAATTTTTTTGTCGCGTTCGCGGGCGATCGTTGAAATTTCAGTATAGGTTTCAAATCTTGAAACAGCTGGGTAATCCTATGACCTATTTCTTTGAACTGCACAGCCTCGAAGAAAATTCTAACTTTTCCACAGTAAATCTGCGTTCGACTTTTCTAAAATCCTCAATGTTTTCAGAATTAAAGTGCATTTTTGCTCTTCTAAGAATACTAGAAAATTTTCGAAATAAAAACTTCAATCTTTCATAATTTCTAAACCTGCTGACGAAAGATCACATAATTTTCAAGAAAGCCATAGTTTATGGATGTCTATAATATGGTATGAAGGAAAACTCTCTCGCTCTTCTGGTTTGTGATTTGGAAATTTGATGACGTCACAACTCATGCTGAAATATAAAATAGGCTGTAATTTCGACAAACATTAAAAAAATCATAGAAAAGTGGCTAAAGTTTCTTCAGTTTAGAGAAAAAGGTCATTACATTTACACCTGCCCGTTTACCCCGAATCAAAGATTTGGAACATTTGCTGTAAATTTCAAGCAACTTGACGAAAACTGCAGCGACTGGCCTGATGCTGTGCAAAAGTTAATACGATTCCTCAAGATGTGGCAATCGCTGACGATCGCTGCGATTCGCGCTTTAACGGAGATTGGCCCTAACGCTCTCCCGTTCGCGAGTGGCAGTATCTACAGGTCACTCACAGAGTGTCCAGGGACCAGGTTCACAGAAATTTTCTGCAACCCCTGAGTTGTCAGGCTTCTGTTACTAATGCATAGACGTAGGAACCGGGGGGGGCACTGGAGGCACGTGCCCCTCCAAGATTTTGCATTAAATGCCCTTTTATTTTTGGAAAGTGGCCCCTTTTTCTTAAGAAAAGTGCCCTCGAAGTGTCGTGGCCCCAAATTTAGATGCTTCCTACGTCCTTGTCTGATGTCCCTACGGTGCTCGTTAAGTCTGTCTCGTGGTCGTTTTCCAGTTTGTTTGATGAACTAAAGAGTTGCACAACGAGAAACGATTTGCATGGCATTGCCTCCAAACGGTTTACCAGAAGACATCAAAGAAAATGAGCGGAAGACCAATTTATAAGTCTGGTTGTGCGAAGCGAAAAGAGAGGGACAGGAGAGAGTTTGAGGCTAAAAGGGGCAAAAGAACGCTATTTGATGTAGGTTGGACTTAGGGGAAGAGGGACACGGAAACGCATCTGGCAGAGCTAACACATAATAAAAAAGATAGCGAAATTTTGGAAGAAAAAGGATAGTCTGGGGAAAGCTGGATATATTTCGCAAAACAGCCTCAACCGTATGATCAAGAAAGACCTTTCCCTATCAATGAAGAAGAAATCGGCCAGCCTGTGCAAAACCCAGATGAAGGTTCTGTTACCAGCGAAAATTCAGGTGCTACAGGAAAGAGCTGTGATGCAACAGTAAGTGGTAGAAGTGAGCACACCATTGATGCCGATACTGGCCATGATGATAACATGCTCCTTGACCTTCTAGTGAAGAGCCATTCGTCAGATGAAGAAATCCAAGCCATGATAAGGAGCAATGCCAGCTTTTCAAGGAAACGTGAATTTCTAAAAGATATCAATGGGAAAGCCTTTCCAACTTCTGTTTTTACCAAAAAGCAAATTAATGGGGAAGAGGTTGAGAGGGAATGGTTGATATGGAATAGCAGGGCAAACGGGCCTCAATGCATACCATGCAGTTTGCTTTCAAAATTACCTGCCTCATCAAAATCAAGGTTATCAAAGCTTGATGGCAATACTAGATGGACAAAAGTCCACGAAAAAGTTGGTGCTCATAAAAATAGCAACGATCATAAAAGCTGCTACATTATATGGAAAAAGAGGCAAAGTGACATCAAAGGCATTGGTACTTCAATCGAGGGTGCTTTTGCTAAGCAATTTCTTACAGAAAGGGAAAAATGGCAAAATCTTTTCAAGAGAATTCTTGCTGTCGTACTTTTTCTTGGAAAGCGTGGTCTAGCATTTCGTGGTTCCACACAACTCATTGGTGACGCAAAAAATGGAAACTTTTTAGGTCTCATTGAACTGCTGAGCAAGTATGATTCACAGCTCTTTGATCATGTGACAAAAGTAAGAGAATCCCAGGTATCTGGCAAAAGATTGCCGGCCCATTATTTGTCAGATGATGCCCAGAATGGTTTCATTAATGCTTGTGGAGAAATGATACAAGACCATATAACAAATCAGGTACTTTACTCAAATTACTACTCTCTCATAGCAGATGCCACGCAAGATGCTTCGCACAAGGAACAAACCACTGTTATACTTCGTTATGTGAAACAAGCTGAAGATGATCAGTTTCAAATCTACGAACGCTTTGTGACTTTCCTGGACTTCAGCAAGAAAAAAGGGGCTGAAATTGCTGCAAACTTGCTTGCATTCCTAAGAGATCGTGGTATATCGATCAGTCTTTGTAGAGGCCAAGGGTATGACAACGGATCAAACATGTCCGGCAAGTACAAAGGAGCACAGCAAGTAATCATGAAAGAAAATTCATTGGCCATATACAGTCCCTGTGCGTGTCACAGTTTAAATTTGTGTGGGGTACATGCTGCTGAATGTTGCCCCGATGCGATCATGTTCTTTGGAAGCGTTCAGAAGCTATACAATTTCTTCAGCTCAAGCCCTCCAAGATGGTAAATCCTAAAGAAACATATTGGTGGCTCCCTTCATTCAAGTAGTCAGATAAGGTGGTCGGCGAGAATTAATGCTGTGCAGCCAGTGTGCCAGAAGTTGCCTTCTGTCCTAAAGGCAATTGATGAAATAGAAGATACGCTGGATATTTCTTCCGAAGCAAGAGCAGACATTGCCAACTTGATAAAGTATTTCAAGTCATTTAAAGCAATCATTTTGGCAACAACATGGTTCAAGATATTGAAATCAATTGACATGAGAACCAAAGTCCTACAGCTACGAAACACAACGATCGATGCAGAAGTGCGCAACCTTGACTCTCTCCTAGATGAGATGAGATTGTACAGAGATAGCTGGGCTTCAATCTTTGAAGAAGCGTCTCTTGTAGCAGATGAGCTACATGTTCCAAAACACTTGAAAGAAAACAGAAGGCAGTCAAATGCATCCTTATCTCCGAGCGAAGTTCAGGAGAAAGCAATTGCTGATTTCAAGGTCAATGTTTACATTACTGTTATTGATCGTGTTATCGCAGAGATAAGCCGGCGATTCAAGTCTACTGCTGATATATGCAAAAGGTTCAGTTTTCTTTGGCTGTATCCTAAGATGAAAGAAGAGGAACTTGCAAAAAGAGGTGCTGAGCTCTGTGAAGCCTACAAGGATGACATATCTCCCGAGCTTTCTGATGAATGTCTCTTTCTAAAGCGTATCCATTCTGCAAATATTGCAGACGCTGCAAAGCCAGATGATGTGCTTCAGCCGTTGCAGCTGTTGAACAAGCTAGTCTGTTTGAAATTACAAAGCTTGTTTCCCAATATCTTCATTGCGCTAAGGTTGTTCCTTACGTTGCCTGTCAGTGTTGCATCGGCTGAAAGATCATTCAGTAAGCTCAAACTCATTAAAGAACTACCTTCGCTCCACCATAGGTCAAAACCGGCTTAGGTCACTGGCATCGATGTCCATAGAATCTGACATTGCAGAGAAATTGGACTACACTTCTGTCATCGAGAATTTCGCGGATGCTAAGGCCAGAAAGGCATTTCTTAAATAGTAACATCAAAAATTGACCGACGAACTGGGTGAGCCTGAAGAAATTCCAACATTTGAAAATTCATTGCACTGACATGACAGCACTTGATCAATTAATCGAATTTTCCTTGAGAGCCGAGATATTGCAGTAGTTTTGTATTTTTCTTGCGTATTTACAAGCTCTGGAAATGTAGATAAATTTACTCAACGAAAATTCATGATTGCGAAGTGCCTAAAAAATGGCCCAAAGCACTTGATGAAATCATAAAGAAACTCCTCGCACAGAACAACGAAGAATGTACAATGTTCAGTTCTGCGCATGTTTGCCATGGCTTTGAAAATCTCCAATAGGTTTTCGAAAATCTGTCTCTTATCACACCTAAAAGAGGTGAAATGCCCTTGCGTATTTTTCCGTGTGAGGAGATTCCTTACGATTCTTGCAACCAAAAAGTCAGTGAAGTCGAATTTTCCTATATTTTCAGTGAATGTTCGGGAATTTTTTTCTAGCTCATCTGGTAAAATTCAATGGTTTACAAGATGTATTTAACTTTTACTGCTTATAAGAAAACTTTGGAACTATTGTTTTCAATCTCTTCTTGATTTTTGAAGCATTACGGCAATTGAGAAATTATTGATGGATGGTGGTCTAGAGACCCGCATTTGAGCCTTATTTCGAAAAAACTCAGTTACTATTTATGGGCCCCTTATGGCTATGGGCCCCAGGTTTCTGACCCCCCCCCCCCAACCCCCCTCTCCTCGGCCCTGGTTTACGGCAGAAAATGTCACTTGGCAATTGAATGGAACTTCAAGGTTGAATGACCTTTGATTGTTTAAAATTCCGCCCGCTCTGGCAATTCCACTGACTGGAAATCAGCCTTCAGACGAGCCAAACAACAATACTTCACTGGCTTTGCTAACACTCTCGAACCGAACGGCATGCAAAATATATCCTCTACTTATTTCTTTATGATATATTCCATCTATCACTACTATTCTCGCCACTACATAATTTTTTATTCCATTAGGTTGGCTCTGAAGAACCCTTGTATGCTGTAGCGAAATATCAGCTCTTTAGCCGGATCTCCACTAGGCGGAAAAATGTCGAGCCGCGAAAAGTAGAACGTATTCCTACTATTTGCAGCTCGACATTTTCCGCGGCGACGATTCAATCAGCCAATTAGATTGCTGGAAATTTTCCCGCCTTGACATTTTTCCACCTAGTGGAGATCCGGCTTTATGGCGGGTGACCCAAAAAAAGTGACCCAACTCGATCTGTTATAGAAAAACAACTAAGAGGCCGATTGAGATGCTTCAAACGTAGTTCTGTCGCTCAAAGACTACGCTACATTATGAGTATTTTTCGCAATTTTTTAAGCACGGTAAATTTCCAGAATTAAGGATTTCGCGGAAAATGGCAAGCTTGAAGTCCTGGAAAAGTTGTCAAAAACAAGGAATCAATTCACAGCCATTTCAGATCCTCAAACAATGAGGAACATGTATTACTTCAGGCTGGGAATAGAAAACTCATTCGAAAGTTTCAGAGCAAGGTTATTGTCCCTAGATACCTAAAATATTCTTGTCTCAAGGGACAAGGATACTCCTACTTTTTCGATTTGCATGCAAAATTGAATTCCTTTGAAATTCCATGAGTTTACAAGGTACATCAATTCCAAATGCGAAGGTACCTAGGGACTAGGAACTTTCTCTGGAAACTTGTTTCCAGCCTAAAGTTGATCACGCTCCTCATTGTTTTCAAGATCTGAAGTGGCTTTAAATCGATCCCCTGTTTTTGGTGACTTTTTCAAGATTTTAAGCTTGCAATTTTCCTCGAAATCATTAATTCGGGAAATTTAACGTGGTTAAAAATTGCAAAAATTACTCATAATGTAGCGTAGTCTTTCAGTGACAGAACTACGTTTGAATCATCTCAATCAGCCTTTTAATCGTTCTTCTGTAACAGATCGCATCGAGTCACTACTCTTTTTGGGTCACAAAGAATGTATATATATAACATAATCAGTATTTAATCTAAAATGTTATCATCTTTACTTTTGCATTGTTTTGCGGTGCTCCTGCCTTCGAATAAATTGCTCTGACACCTCTCCACATGATATGTCGCAGTCTGCCCGACAGCCTCGATCGTGTTTTAGACCTCAGAGAGTGGATGGAAGGATGGTTTTTGCTAAAAACTAGGAATAGTCTATATTCTGTCTTAAATTCGATAACACCTGCAACACCTGCAACAGCAACAGATGCTATTTGCAAAGGAATTTTGCGTTGTGGCAAATCTCACGTGACATATAATTTGCGACGAACTTACGCTTAAATATCAGTTAGCTTTGAGATTAGATGCAAAACAAATAAGTTGCCAAGTTATCATACAAATAATCAGTATATATATATACTTCCCCTACTCCACGGATTGCATAATGCATTAAGTCAATAATTACCGATGTAAATTTACAAAAGAAATTCAGGCTACGTTCATGGCATCGTGGTCATGCGTTTGGCTATAATGGACTGCAAGGGGAAGCCAACTCCCTAACAAGCAAGGTCATTCCCCAACATTGTTAAAAAAGTCTTGCAGATGTATTACAGTAAAAACCCGCGAATAAGAGCCTGGTGATAAAGAACCTAAAGGCAGAAATTTTGAAACAAAACCCATGAGAACCCATTCAGCCTGGAATTTGAAATAGGTTCTTATTTGTAGAGATCATCGCATTAAATCAAAACTCTAGTTGTTAAAAAGAGCTGGACGAATGATTTGAAAGTCTTTCATCGGATTCCATAAAATTTCTGATTCTGCTGCAAACTTCTGTTGTGAAAAAGACCTCATGAATTCAAGTGCTGTGGACTGACAGTAAATAATAGGCTTGAAGTTTACATCTGAAGAAAAGAAATGCACTGAAAGCCTTGAATAGAATAAGAATCAATTTAAGAATCTAAATAGTCTTACTCCCCATTAAATATCCATTTTATAAGAACCAACTCACGTAGACTCCCAACATTTCAGGTTCTTACATACGGGTTTTCATTGTTTTGAACAAGGCTGGGTAACTATTTCAAATCTGCCGAATACAAGCTACTTTTCCCAACGACCAACCAATGTCCTGTTTCCTTGGCCTCTGATTTGCTCAGTTAGGTTTTAAGTTCGTTAAGAGTTCATATAAATGCTCCTTCTGAATCATTTCTTGACATAAAATGAGTTACACCTTGAACTAAACATCTAAGGGGGCTGGTTGGCAAGGGAAACGCCAACAAAGGGTTGCATGTCCGTGGACACGGTCCAGTTTGATTCATAAGGATAGAAGGTGTAAAACAAGGCTTGGTATACCATCAAGATAGTTTCATGCTAGGCTTACCCTACTTTCAGGGCTGACAACGAACCTACTGGTTGGTTGCATGCATTGCTCGAGAGATGTACCGGTTGCTTCTCCTTTCAAATATTCAAGGTGAATTTCATAATTAAGCATCCAAAGTTTGATCCATCACGTCGGGGATCTACGATGATCGATCAACAGTTCTGCACAATCAAAAAGGTTAAGATTGCTGTCTTTGGAATTCAGATGCAAAGCTTCTCGTACTTTTTCATTTGGAAAAACAGTTCCTGTATTCTAAGTGAAATAACATTAGGGAACAAAGCACAAGGATTGAACATTCTCCCATCAAAGTTGCAAAGTCCTACGTAATACTCAAATCAAAGAAGAAACAAAACTAATAAAAAATACTTTAATTACATACTAAAGTAGTTAGTAGTTACAAATTTGCAATATCTATGCCTCAATTATAGAAAAACAAAATCATGAAAGGATTAATACTGGGTGTCCCAAAATGATGTATAATAATTTGCAGAGCTGTATAATGATTACTTATGCTCCAATTTCAATAAGTCACCCCTAATTTTGAAGTCCACAAAAGCGACCTTAGATGCTGAAATTTATTCCACAAAAATCAACAAAAAGGTCCTGGAGTTCTCGACAATTCTAACTGCAAGCTATTTTTCATAAGTCATGAGAAAAACTAAATACAGGTTGTCTCAAAAAGATTGTTCGACATTTGATTAAATACTGAAAAATAAAGATATGCTGAATGGGCACATGGTTAAGTGACCCTTTGCCTGAGATTTTATATTAATTTTTGACACTAGAATCTTGCAAATCTGCTAAAAATTCAAGGAGTTACAAGTTTTTAAAGTTCACGTTTGTGCGAATGCTGAAACCAGAGGCCTGGAAATGGCATTTTTGGTAAAAAATCCCATTAGCCATCATTTCTGTTATTTCTCAATTGTTTCAGGGCCAACCAAATGAGATTTGAACCCGTTTTTGACAACCCAACTTTCAAACATATGGAATGCTTTGAAGAAACGGATTCAGTCTCTTGTCTATCATATTTTTGAGCCACTGTTTTTGGACATATGAAACGATAAGCAAATTTTAACAATGATCGCGATGGTTAAATTGCTTTTAGAAGTCCTATTTTGTTTGCTCTTATATCAACGAGTGATGTGACATTGGATAAGCTTCTTTTACCTCGGTCTTGAGCTTTTGCATTACAAGTAATCTTAGAGTCTCTGGTTTCAGCTACATATATTTTCAGCTTTGAAAGCTCGCAAAAAAGTGAATTTTCAACCAATTTGCAAGATCCTGGTCTCTACGATCATTTCACAATCTTAGGGACAGGGTTGTCTTTCCACGAGTCTCTTCACGTTATCATCATTTTTCAACACTTAATCCAACCTTGCACAATTTCTGAGACACCCTGCCGTTGGAATCAAAAGTTGTCCTATTTTCAGCTTAAAAGATGAAAATTCCAGTAATCATCTGCTAACAAACTGAACATGGAAGTGTAAGATATACAAATTTTCTATCACATCTTACTCCTTGGAACATTACCATACCCACTTTGAAGCTGAAATCTTGAAGAAACCTACTGAGTTTTCATCCTCTTTGAGGTATCTTCAAAATTATCTCTCAACCAAAACAATCCATAACTCCAATTTTTTATGGCTGATCTTTGCGAAATAAATTTCTACACCAACTGTAATTCTGGCTTTCTGCTGCAAAATGATCGCTGTTTAATTCAAATTGCTTCACAATTTAACATAACATATTTTGGCAAACACCAGTTCATCAATTTGGTACATCTGGTATGCTTACTCAAATGCTCTATGGACAATGCTACACAAAAATACAGCAGGATATACATACTCAACCTGACACAATACATTGAAGCCCAAGGGGTTTGCCACCTTTGGATTTAAAGCAATCACCAATTCTTTAAAATGTAAATGCGACATTATGAGCTAACGGGTCTACCAAGTTTTTCCTGGCATTTAAGGAACAAGGAACTTCAAAGCAATTAAAATCATCTCTCGATCAACAAATCTTTAAATACTGTGGGCTGTTTCTAAATTTGTTCAGATTTTTGAAAACCTCACATATATTTGGTACTGCTCATTGTCTCATAATTTTTCTAAATTTCAAGGGATTTTTGAGGTCAAAGTTACGGAGTGCCAAGCACTGTGCCCAAAGACCAAAGAATGCTAAACAAGTTTGTGACCAATTGTCATGATGCTTTAACAGTGATGGTGGACAATGGGCTTATGTACAGCGAATACAGTAGGTGGAGAATGGATTTCAATGCTATTACTACCTAGTAAAAAAATCAATTTCAATGTTTGTATATACCTGGTATCTCAGTTCCAAAGTTTTGGTGCATACTTTTGGTAGTTTGATGAGGCCATGACTAGTCACTCATCAGGCAACAACAAAGGCAAGCAGCACATAGTGCACACAAAGCACATTCCTCTGCACTGGTATCTTTTTTTCTTTCTTGGTACACATACGTTGTTGGTTGGGGCTGGGTATAAACCACTGTCGTGTGATGTTGATCAGCACCTGCATATGTCTGAGCTGGATAACCTGCTTGAGCAGGATATGCTCCTTGTGGAGGATATTGTCCTTGCTGAGGATATGGCTGCTGTGGTGGGTAGTAACCTTGTGGTGGGGGTGCACCCCCTACATTAGGGGGAGCAGCTTGGGGTGGTGCAGCAGAATATGGAGGTGGTGCTGTCTGATACGGATCTTGGCCACCAGGAGGAGGGTAACCAGGGTTGAAAGGTGGTGCACCAGGTTGCTGTTGTGGATATGCCATATTGAATGTGAAATTCTAGCTGTGAAATAAAATTACATGAAATGAAAGAAAGGCAACTGTGAAGAGATAAAGAATGAATAAGTTCTCATCGTTTGCCCTGAAGGAACACTTAAAGGCTGGGAAAATCATGCATCTTGCATCTAAACTCAACTGATTGTACTGAGAATGGTCCTAAATGATACAGAAGACAAGGTACAACCAAGACATATACTTCACTTTGAAGCAATTTAGAGTGTCTATTTATGGAGCAACTGGCAAATGTTTTTGTTCTTGGATGTATTGTCATGACAGTCTACTCATAGTTTTCTTTTTATTTCTGATTCAGATTGATGTAACATGCATGAAACAAACAAGATTAAGCTAATTTGCAATGAAAACCTTGATTTATACATTCATTTATATGAAAAATGATGTCATAAATATAAATGATGTCATAGATATCAAGTTTTGCTGATGTCAGCAAATTAGCAAGAATTATATATCAGATGAAAGCTCCCATCAAGATCAATTGAATAAACATGTTTCAACTAATTCAGAGAAGAAACAAAGAAATGATGGATGTTTAAGTCTCTTTTGTCAACTACTCTCCAAATATATGGTGCTAATGAGGTAATGTGATCAAATCTACAAAAATGTGGTATTAAACTCTTTATTGCAAATCAAATTTGATTAAAAGTCACAAGGATTTGGTCTTCATATCTTTTGTCATTTTGGCACAATATATTTAGCAGAGATTGGTTGGGGGAAGAAAATCGCATTAGCTGAGGTCTGTTGTAAATGCTATTCACTCTCAAAGACAAATGACCGACATAATTGTCCAGTCCAAAAATAGAATAAAAGATGGGCCTCTAGTACCATCATTTGTCCAAACTGTCTTGATAATTTCTCAAGATCATCCAATACAACGGAATACAATAAGACTATATTTAGGGTGTGCTTGATTGGTAATTCCAAACCTACCAAATTCTGAAAATGGGAGACTTCGCAGAAATGGAAAACAATGCCCTATCAAACACATAATTCTTAAAAACAGGCAAAAACGAGGTTTCCAGTTTGTTTATTTGTTTGTCAACTTATTTTACATCGAATATATACATCTAGCTTACTATGTACAAATATGCAAAGTAAACTAATCTAAATCGATGAATATATAATACATAAATAAATATTTTTACAGTATTTTAATAAACTAACCAAATTAAATAAAAAGACTAATCTCCAGAAACATATTGACAAGCGCTACATTTACAATTTGGGCCATTCCACTTTTTAATCATAATCTTAAAGCTATTTAGATTTTCTGCAGATTTTATTTCATTTGACAACCCATTCCAGATTTGAGGTCCCAATGATCGAAGGCTATTGGAACCAAACGTGCCTTGATTTGGTCTATTGCTGTAAGCCATTGGAGTTTCGTAATAGGTAATGAGAAGGTTTTATTTTGAAAATGTCACGCATGAAGGAGGGGTTTAAATTTTTCAAAGTCTTCAAAATTTCTACACAGAGAGCTCTTAGATGGGAAACATGCATAGTACACTTCTCTGACTTCAAAAGTAAATTGCTATACGAGCTAATGTGATCATTGTGTAAGAATCTAAGGGCGCGTTCTTGAATCTTTTCAATCTTTTGCAAAGATTTAGCTGACGAGAAGTACCATACAAGAAGACAATAATCAAAATTTGAATGTACAAAGCTTTGGACAAGAATCTTTCTTTCATTAAAGCCAATAAATTTTTTGAGCCTTTTTAAACATTGAGTTGCGATGCAGCTTTTCTGCAAAGTTCGGAGATATGCTGTTCAAAGTTCAGTTTATAATCTAGTTGAATGCCTAGCAATTTGACCGTTTCTTCCGATTTGACCATTTTTCCATGGATGTTGAAATTATCTCCACTTGTATTTGTTTGATCCTTTCTAATAAGGAGTGCATGGAATTTTTCTGGGTTCGCTATCATTTGATTTTGTTTTTGCCAGGTCAAAGCAACTCCAGCTTCTTCTTCCAACACCTCTACCAAATTTGATAGAGTCTTGGAAAAATAAGCTAAAGTATTGTCATCAGCATAGTTATGTAATGTTGCTTTGCTTGTTTGATGAATAAAAATAGATCGTTTATGTAAAAGTTGAATAGAATAGGGCCTAAAACAGAGCCTTGTGGTACCCCTGATAAAATAGTTTGGAAAGAACTATAGGTATTATTGATTCTAACGGACTGCTTATGCCATTTCAGGTAAGAATATATGAGGACCACAGCATTTTCATCCCGGCCATAAGCGTTTAGCTATAAGTAAGTCGTGTGGAATATAATCAAAAGCTTTCGACAAATCCATTAGGATAGCCCCTACAATATTATCATTATCAAGTTGAACCCTCCATTCTTCAATCATTCTCATCAATACATGTTGTGTGGCATATGATTTTCTATAGACAGCGATGAAGAGCGAAAGGGTTTCATCTAAGTATGGGATAAGTTGGTTTTTCAATATCTTTTCATAGATTTTGGAGAAAATATTGAGTATACTGACTGGACGAAATTTTCTCTCGACTGTACGATTTGCCTCTCCCTTATCTAAAGGACATACAGCTGCACGCTTCCCATTATTTGGAAACCTATGGTTTCGTATACTGCTATTAATAGCATCTGTTAAGGGGAGTGCAAGCTCAGCTGCAGCTAACAGTACCAGTTTTGGTGGTATTTGATCTTCACCCGTGAATTTCCTACCGTCCAAAGACTTTAGTTGTTCCCTAACTTTACAAGCTTCTACCTCGTGAAAAGAAAATGACTTGAAACTATTTTCAGGATTTGAATGATAGCTAAAATACTCAGATGATTTTTGCATTCTTCAAGAATCAACCTAATGACTTGCCGATCATCATCAGTTGCAACCGTATCTGCAATGCTGCAAGGTTTTACACCGCTAGATTTTTCTACAATGTTGATGTAGTGATCGTTAAAGATCTCGGTGAGCTCTTTATCTTCAGTTACAATTGCATTATTTTTAACTAAGGAAATATCACCACCAGCTAAGCCTCCTTTGTTAGAGAGGAAAGGTTTGACAAGATTCCAGAAAGCACGATTTGATACTAGTCCATTTTCTGTTGCTTGTTTGAAATGCTGTTTAATTGCCTTTTTTCTCATGGAAACACATTTATTTCTTTGTCTTCTAAAATTTAGTTCATTTTGTTTTGTAGGATTTTTGTTGTACTTTTTCTTTAGCCTACTTCTGATATAAATTCCCTTTTTTAACTCCCGATTCATGGAAGGAGCGCTATTTCCCCGCAGCACTTTCGTTCTTAGAGGGGCATGTTTATCAACCAATTTTCGAAAAGTGCAGACTAGATTATCGTAAGCTTGGTCAGGATCCTTAGGAACGTTAAAATTTGCCAGCTTTACATCTGACAAAAAATTATCAGCAACAAACATTTTGTAGCTGCGATACTTTACTACCTTAGGCTTAAGTCTTGGAAAATGAGACTTCATAGCAGTCATGACAAGACGGTGATAGTCACTTATGCCTGTTTCATAAACCGAAGTTTTTTGAAAGCATCTCGGCCGATTTGCGAGGATGACATCAATGGAGGAACTGCTGTTAAGCTTGACAACCCAAAGACGTCACAAAAGGAAGCCAGTTTACTGTGCCCAGTATCTTGCCTGTTTAGGGTATCGAAATTGACATCTCCCATAACAATTACGTTGTCATATTTATCTAAAGCAGAGTTTAAAGTTGTTGAAAGATCGCTAAAGAACGCATCAATATTGCTAGATTCAGGGGGCCGGTAAATACTGTAGACAATCCATTTCTTTTTGCTTACTATCAGTTCAGAGCAAAGTAGTTCAAGAGAAGGAGTCTCTAATGCTGGGACTCGGTTACAAACTACACCTTTCCTGACATACAGCATAATACCCCCACCAAATTCGTTCCTATCACAACGCATAGGTTATTGGTAATTATTCACAAGAAATGTGTCAGTTTTAAAATCAGAACTTAGTTTGGTTTCCTCTATGACCAAAAGGTCCGGTAAGCATCTTTCCATCAATATTCTCAAATCAATAATCTTATCTCTAAGACTATTGATATTTAAGAAACCAATGATTGGGTGGTTATTGTACTCCGTCCTAAGGCTAAAGAGTTTGTTGATGTCGCATGAACCACTAGATTCTAAGGAAATATCTGTTTGAGTAGGTGATGGGGATGATGATTCCACAAGGGCTATGCTACTGTTTACCGGGGACAAAGAGCTAACAGATTGCCGGTGGGTGCTAGGGGCCGACTCTTCAGCACAGGAAAAAGAACATTGACCTGTTTGAAAAGCAATTTGAGAGGAATTTGCCTGATCTAGTCAAACTCCCTTTAAAAAATTGATGAAATTACCTGTTAATACATTTGATCCATTTGTATTTAGATGCAAACCCCAATAGTCTACATGTCCATTTTGAATGTTATCATGTTTAATGAAGCTGATTTCAGATGTTTTCAGTCCCTGTTCGACCAACTGGTTTACTTGTTTCCTTTTCCATTCCAGTTCTTCAGAATCAGCCCTTCTGATGATTGCTCATCTGATGACAGTTGAGAAACATGAAGGCCAGTCCGCTGCTTGGCAACAGAGACTGAGCTGACTCAATTGCCATAACAGAACGAGCAAATTTGCCTCCTTTTCAGAGTTTCGCAAATGAAAATAAAAATCTCTCCAAAGTCTGTCAAACCTTCCGCCTGTTGGAGCAGAAGGTTTGGCAGGCCTTCCAAACCTGCCAAACCTGCAGTTTTTGGAATTTGGTAGTCAATCAAACACAAATTCCGGGTCTTCCAAGTCTACTGTTTTCAGAATTGGCACCAATCAAACACACCCTTACATTGCCCAAGCCCCTGATTTAAGTTGTCTTATATCCCAATGATTTGTCCTTTATCATCAGCCTCAAGTATAGTAAAAAATACTAGAATGACAACAGACTTCTTATTGTAGGGCTTTTCTATGGCAAATTGGCAATATGGTAATGTGAAAGCTGCTAATTCTCATGAAAAAGGTATTTTCCGATGTCCTAATGGGTGTGGTCTCCAAAAATATTTCTGGGGCAAGCCCATGTACCCCCACTTTAAACTTGCAACTCAGCCCCTCCAGGGATCAGTGTGTTTCATCACAGCGAACCGAACTGGCCTGTTAGGGGGAGGGGTCTATCTCAAATCCGTTAAAATTTTACTTTTGTAATGAAAATTGAAATAAGTGATATTTCCTTAATCCTTAACCTTGTAGCAGTAAATTTCTGGCAGTGCTGCACTACTTAACTTTGATGTTGCAATCTGTACAAAGAGGTTGCGGTAGGCTTAGGCCACACATAATAGGTCTGTAATGAGAGTTTGGGGGATATGTCTCAACACGAGAAAGTCTAGTGATAAATTTAGTGGTCTGTTAAGATGGGGGAGGGGGGTCAAGCCGTTAACAGCCCAATTCCATTAACTGTGATTAAAATTTGGCGATCACGCCTAAGCGTTGCGTTTCTATCTTATGCATATTTGAATTCAGCTGAATATAGTTTGCAAGCACGATAGAGAAAGCCAATCAATGGCTTTGAAAACAAATGTAAAACTATTCAGGTGCAGGATGGTGTCCTCAAGTTTAAGGACTTTCAAAGACTTGAATATAGGATGGCAAGGAAAAGGGAAGGGGCATTATGTATTATGCTAAACTAAAGTTTCTTCTGTAGTCTTACTTACTTACTTTCTTCTTAGGAGTCCAAATGATAAACAAGTCTGCTACGCCACTGCTTGATATCCGATTGGTTATCCTTAACTTTTTTTCACTAAAGGATATTTACAGCCAATAGAAGACATGTCATCATTTTACATTAGGCCAAGAGGTACCTATCTATCTATCTATCTATCTATCTATCTATCTATCTATCTATCTATCTATCTATCTATCTATCTATCTATCTATCTATCTATCTATCTATCTATCTATCTATCTATCTATCTATCTATCTATCTATCTATCTATCTATCTCAATATTCATGTGAGGAACATTTGCAGCGTTCCTATCCATTGTTTGATAGGCACGGACTGATGCGAGGGAAAGTTGCAATCTAAGCATGAATCAAACTACTTCCAAAGACATCCTAACAGCAACTTATTTGAATAATATATTTCACTTAATTACAACAAGATAATGCTTGAAAGAAGCAAAGGCTGCGAATGTTCCACATAACCAGGGAACAGTCATAAAACCACAATTTTTTTAAATTTTTTATTGCCAGGTGGTCAGTGGGCATATCCCCATGGTAAATTAACGTTTCTCTCACCTTCCCCAAGCTTCACATAGAGAGATTTCATGAGATTAAAAGTTCGTTGGAAGTCCATGACACTTCATGTTGTATTCATCCACTATGTTCTTGCACCTTGATCAATTATTGGTCTAATTTTTTAAACAGTGAAAAAAACAAAATTGTTCAAGATATTAAGCCAGGATTTTTAGGAAAGAAGCTCACAATGCTGTAGAAGCGTTCTTCGCATTTTCATCGATTTATTCCAAATTTCTTGGCTGCTAGACTAATTTGAATTTGGTACTCAGACGCTCTGGAATGCTGCAATTATCCCACATTTGCAATATTCAGATAGAATCTGATATATTCAAGAAAGTTTTTTAAATCTAAACTTTCAAGCAAATCAGAAGCAGCAAGCAAGGGAAACTTTACAAAGCATTGTATTAGCATCATATAAAGCTCCCATCGCTAAGAATTGCTTATTTTCTTCACAGTTCGCTTTTAAATTGTATAGAGGGAATATTTGCAGCGCCCATATCTGATATATTCACAAAAGCTTTTTAAATCTAAACTTTCAAGCAAATCAGGAGCAGCAAGCAAGGGAAACTTTACAAAGCATTGTATTAGCATCATATAAAGCTCCCATCGCTAAGAATTGCTTATTTTCTTCACAGTTCGCTTTTAAAGTTCATAGAGGGAATATTTGCAGCGCCCATATCTGATATATTCACAAAAGCTTTTTAAACCTAAACCTTCAAGCAAATCAGAAGCAGCAAGCAAGGGAAACTTTACAAAGCATTGTATTAGCATCATATAAAGCTCCCATCGCTAAGAATTGCTTATTTTCTTCACAGTTCGCTTTTAAATTGTATAGAGGGAATATTTGCAGCGCCCATATCTGATATATTCACAAAAGCTTTTTAAATCTAAACTTTCAAGCAAATCAGAAGCAGCAAGCAAGGGAAACTTTACAAAGCATTGTATTAGCATCATATAAAGCTCCCATCGCTAAGAATTGCTTATTTTCTTCACAGTTCGCTTTTAAAGTTCATAGAGGGAATATTTGCAGCGCCCATATCTGATATATTCACAAAAGCTTTTTAAACCTAAACCTTCAAGCAAATCAGAAGCAGCAAGCAAGGGAAACTTGACAAAGCATTGTATTATAGACAAATGACTGATACTTCACGTCAAGTTTAAAAATAGAACAAAAGATGGGCGCTTGCCGTTATTTATCGAATTGTTCTGATAATCTCTCGAGATCAGCAAATATAATGGAATACAATAGCCTATATTTAGGTTGCCCAGGACCCTGATTTAAGTTTTATAGAGTGAATATTTGCAGCATCCAATCCAATCCAAGTCGCAGCGATAAATAAAGTTTTTTTGTATATTCGCAATAAGCATATGGTTAGGGAGGCATGAATGAAGTGTATATAGGTATCATGCAAAGTGAATAAAAAAATTGGCAGCTTAGGATGAAACAGTTGCATTCACACAAGGAACATATGCCGCATGTGTGTGTGTGACGTACAGGCGGGTGAAGGGGTATTTTTCTTGGTCTTATCTTCGTAAAGCAAACTGATTTGATTAAATATGGTCTCATCTGCAGCATTCATAAACGCTTCTTAATTTTCGGCTTAAGATAACTTAACCCTATCAATTATTACGTTGTGTGGACACTGTTTGCCAAGTGTTGGTGGTATAGTATTATTAATTCCATTCACGATGCCTCTTCTGCGGTATTTTGAAATGCAAAACATGGCTATTTATGATTCAAACAATCGAGCGAACCAAATTAGGTCGCAAAAGATTATCTACGAGTTTCACTATCAGTTATTTGCCATAATTTTTAATGACTTCATCACCTTTAAGTCTGAAAGTGCACGCACGAAAGCTATCCAACGGTGGCATTCTCAATGATCTTTGATCGCCGCAGCAAAATTAGACAAGTTTTGAAAAGATGTTAGTCATGTGATCAGTGAGTACTATTTCGAAATTATGCTTCAAGTTTTAGGAATCTCTTAAATGATAAGAAACCTGAGACCCCTGTTCCTGAATTAATGGACCGCTGCAGCGACTAACTAGTTTCGTTGTTATTCAACATGGCCTAAGTCACCTAAGCATCTGCTATTTTCCCCTAAGACCGTAAAGCATCAAAAAATCGGTATGCACTGGGTGCTACTCAAAGCAACTGCAGCAAAAAGCTCCTACCTGCAAATGGCAATCTGCGGGTTCAGAGATGCAAGCGATCTCATGAATCTGCCCGTTATTTCGAGATTTTGATCTATGTGCCATTGGCGGGAAGTTCAAATCAAAGAAGAATTTGCCAGTCCGACCAAGTTATCCAAGTCCTTGCATCTTAATTGGTCAGAGGCCTCCAGGGAACTTGTTTCCATTATCAGAAGAAGGCCCCTATTGAAGCTGCAACGACGACCTCAATTCCATTAGATGAGGTGAGGAAAAGCTGAAGGTCTTGAGGCTAAGGAAAATATATGCCGTGGTACATTGCATCCCCAGGGTAAAAGTAACTGCATATCTTGCTACATCTTTCCAATGGTTTATCCTTCCAATCCTGGTCATCTGGCTGGAACATGGCTTAACACACCAGCATCGCTCATTGATAATCAAACTCACCTGGGTGCTATTTCTGGAACATTCACAGGGTCGATGACCTTAACTGTTGAAGTATTCCTCGTTAATGTAAATTCGCACAACTCTTTACCATAAATGGTTTCATCAAAGGTTGCAAAATTGCAATAGCTGCTAAAGACTATCTTCATTAGTTAATTTCCTTGCAGTTACGTTCCATGACATAGGTTGCTTCTATTACAGTTCACTCTGTGTTTTTGAACTGGCTGGTAATGTCCATTAGCTGATCCCAAGAAGAGCCCCAGGTCTATTTCATCAAATGAATTAGTCTGAAAGTTGCCTTTTCCGAGCGAGCTTTATAGTCGCTTCATTGTATCATTAAGATATCATTAAGGATAACCTAGATCAATTGCATTAACGAGCGTGACTGACTGACTGACTGACTGACTGACTGACTGACTGACTGACCGACTTTCTTTCTTTCTTACTGACCTGGAGCCCCCTCTTAGATTACAAAGATGGACTTTGTAATCAAAAAGTACCATTGCAATGTCTCTTGCGATATGATGAAAGTCTTACCACTTACTCAAAAGAACTGCGTATTGAGATGCAAAATCATCCGATGGTCCATTATTTTTGCATCGCTGCCATTTCCGTTATTAAGGTCCCGCTTCACGGTCCTTCCATGCCTTTAAATTATAGTTAATAAGAATTCTCCCACAAGGCGTAAGGATTCGCACACAGTTTAACCAAATTTAGAGAATGTTGAATTCATTGTTTTACGATGTTGGTTTAAAAGAAATCCTGCATTTCCAAGATAACCATTTTCATTGGAAATCAACATAACTGGGAAGTTGTGAAAAATTTTACTTCACTTTATCTGAGTTTTAAAGATTCTGAAACGACTGTCCAGTGTCTGAAGAAATGTGTCCCTGAGACCCCTTGAAATGCCCTCATCGTATTTGCAAACGTGAAGCTACTGGGAAGGATCACGATTCTTGCCACTGGCTAGCATTTATTGCCAAATAAAACATCGAATTTTACAACACTTCGAAAGTCGACAACTTTCAAATATTTGGAAGAGCAACGTCGTTTCTCAAAGCCATATTGAAAGCTATTTATATGAAAACAAGAACATAGAAAGGTCTTTTATTTGGGATCTGGCATACATCTAACCAAAAGCGTTGTGACTTGAGGGCAGGGGACACGTGCCCCCCCCCCCTTAGCGCCGGAATTTCGGAAATTTTCCGAAATTCAGAAATTTCTCGGGGATTTCTTAGATGTCTAGCTTTTGGCACAAACTTTGTCTTTGTCCCTCCACTCGTTCAAAATCATGCATACATCATGGAATCAAGTCATTCCGCTTGTGATACCGACTAGACTGTTTTACTTAATTCGACGATTCATTACAGCTATGTCATCCAACTTTTTCGGAATTTGTGTAAGTTAGTGAGGTAGTCCTACTTCGGGGAAATGCTAGAAGGAGACTACGTGAATTCTGTGATGGCATCTTGTAGTACTCATTTGATTCGAATAATTGTAATGTGATCGAAATATGGAATCAGGGAATGCCTTCTAAGCGAACGTAAAAGTTGTTTGTTTAAAAATTCCCCTAGCACTCTCATTTATCGAATATATATACAAAGTTATCAAAATTTCCATCATCGCGAATGGGAAGCATGGTGTTGAGAGATGCATTCCAAGGTAACGTGAAGGGCGTAGCCCTAAAGATCATACTCCCTCGCTTCGATGCCTCCAATTAATTTACCTGGCCAACGCCACTGTTACAGTTATAACTAATTATGCTGTAAAAAGAGTATTGCTTTCTCCATACGCAAAACATTTCTTGGAAGTCACTTACAACTTTTAGTTTGTGTTTAAACTTTACCATATGATTTCACAAACAGATGACATCAAACGGAACATTTTACTTCTCCAAGAAAGAAGGCATTATTCGTCGGAAAATCTGCAAGTTCTGCCCCCCCCCCCGGCTCTGTCAATTGGTACCCAAGACGCCCCTGCATCCAACTGGTTCTTTGTTGTTTCCTGTACCTCTAATTTGTTGTCAAAACAAGGTCAACCTGGCGCTGCAAGTGTTTGCTGAATCTCATAAAATGGTCCAATACGTAATCTGTGAGATACTAAAAAATTTGGGTTCTTAGTCAAATTCAGCTCTATCAACGCTCTCCTCATCTAAGGTCAAATCACCCAAAGTCAGCTCACTAAAAGTGTTTTATACTTCATTGACGCGCCCGGAAGGGGGCTACTTAACTTTCATTTACAGTATATGGAGGTGTGCACTCCAAGGACAATTTTTTTCAGCGGCTTTAGAATCCTTCCCTTGAACTGATACCTGGTTTTAAAGCGGCGAAGCGTATGTTCAAAAACGTAAAACATTCATAGGAAAGCAATGAAACAATACTTTTGACAACCGGCTGTAGAAAAATTGCCTTGTTTTGATACCCGGCGTTAGAAGAAGGAGGCAAAAGCGACACCTGGGAAGGAGTGCAGATCCCGTCAGCAAAATATACTAATACCCCATTCACACTTGCAAGTAAAACCAGTTTAAAGGGAGTACAAAGACCAGCAGCCTTTGCCATCGTTTGTTTTTGTTTCTGTGAATTTCGTACAGTCAGTTATTCTGGAAGCTGTGCAGATCAAGTCACTGACTTCCCGCAAGGCATGCTGGTCTTTTCACTCCCTTTAAACTAAATTAGGTTATCTAATGGAGCCTTCTGATTGGACAATCGAGCAAATCGAAGGCATCAGATTGGCTGAAATTTGATCTGGTTTATATAAAGCTGGTTTAACTGTGGCAATGTGAAAGCGGTGTAAGTATCCACCGCACCTGGGCTGCGGAGATACCTTTATGATTTAAAAACAGCGGTAAAATGGCGGTTGAGATACTGCGGCAATGATAATGGTTCCCGACTATCATCATTCAATCAAACCTCCTTTAGCACCTTGATTCTTTCTTTGAACAGCTCTGTATCCGATCCAGATTCTAGGCTTAAAAGTTTGAAGCAAAGAGGGAGCAAAAGTTTGTTTCTCACATACAATGATGCTTATAAAACACAACCATAAGATAATTACTGATAGCTACATAACTATTTAGAAGTACAGTGGGCTGGGCTTGGAAGTGCACTGTGGCATGAAGACATCATATGACTGGGCAAATTTGTCGAAGGATCTATCACTTCAGACGGCGGGTAATGCCAAACTATTGTTTCATCTTTTCTTTAGGGGTTCTTTAGGGGTGCAGGTGATTCACAAGCGATGCAAAGTACCGGGCGTCCCCGATCTCTATCGGCATGGCTGGCAACCAACGATTCGAGGGAGGCTACGGGAGTGCTGAGAGGGGTCGGCCTACCAAAGCAAATCAAGCACTCTTTCGCTAAATTTCATTGGAAACTGCTGTTAGAGAGAAAGAACTTGTTTTATGTTGAAATATAACTTGAATAGTTTTCCTCAAAGAATATGATATAGAGCTTGCTTCAAGATGTGGGGAAGTTAAGGTGTGCCCAAGTCCGTCCTTTGGAAAGTACGGCTTTTCTGCAACCCATGCCACTACTTGCACTTCCATTTCTAAATACGTATACTGACAAAGTGCATGTTACTTCAGCATAATCTACAAACGATTATCAACTAACTCTAGATCTAGAAACACAAAAAGTGAGATAAGACTGTGTTATTTTTCAGGCCTAAATACGAGCAATGTAATCAGGCTGATAATTATATAGCGTTATTTAACAGAGGAATCGGTTGGAACTTGTTTTTGCTACCGATGTCAGTAATTTGCTTTCGATGTGCACCTCAAAGTCAAGTGAAACGAAGAAGAATTTTTGACCGCACAATGGTCAGCTATAGTTGGGGCAATAGACCCATAGATATAGCAATGCCAATGGCTTTCATGGTTGCTTAGTGGCACAGGCACACACTGTGATTCTTTTCCATTCACTGTCATTTAACGGCACTAAGTTAGCTAATTCCCTCGGGGGAAAATTTGTATTGCGTACAGATGTGTTCTACACTGAAAGAAAGTCGTACAAACTACCACAAACTATGTGGTTGCATGGCTCCTTCGCATAGGGGCGTGAAAAAAAGGCAAAAGAATCATAAAATATCTAAAAGCAATGCAGCTCTGTTCACGATATAAATATGACTAAATAACACGAGCGATGCAGTAGCAAAGCTGCTACAATCATGTACAGACCATGAAATAATCATGTACATAGATAACGTTAATAACAGCCGCACCCTCAAAATGATCGTGCAAAATGTGATGTAAGATGTTATACTTGTTAAGAGATTAATAATGACTCTTTCCAAAACCCATCCCACTTTACGCTACTCCTGGACTGGGTTTATATACTGCATCTTCTACAGCAGCAGCTTTATTAATGGATTAGAAATGTAATAAGAAACCTAGATATCTCCAATATCGCGATTTCAAATTGTCAAAATATACATGACACTTGATTAGAATACAAACATTGCCAAACATCAGAAAACTAAAAATTTGATACCGCTACCTGACCTCCAACAACAATAGGAGGATTTTCGAATAATGCTCTCTGACCTCCACGAACAGAAGGATAACAAAACTAATAATGTACAATGGATATAGGAGATTTTCGAATAGTGCTACCTGACCTCCACGAACAGAAGCATAACAAAACTAATAATGTACAATGGATATAGGAGATTTTCGAATAGTGCTACCTGACCTCCACGAACAGAAGCATAACAAAACTAATAATGTACAGTGGATATAGGAAATTTTCGAATAGTGCTACCTGACCTCCACAGACAGGAGCATGACAAGACTAATGTTGCACAATTGATATAGGAGGATTTTTGAATAATGCTCTCTGACCTCCACGAACAAAAGCATAACAAAACTAATAATGTACAATGGATATAGAAGATTTTTGAAAAGTGCTACCTGACCTCCGCGAACAGAAGCATGATAGAACTAATGATGCACAAGGGATATAGGAGGATTTTCGGATAATGCTACCTGACCTCCACGAACAGAAGCATGACAGAACTAATAATGATGCACAATGGATATAGGAGGATTTTCGAATAATGCTCTCTGACTTCCACTAACAGAAGCATGACCGAACTAATGTTGCACAATTGATATAGGAGGATTTTCGAATAATGCTCTCTGACCTCCATAAACAGAAGCATGATAGAACTAATGATGCACAAGGGATATAGGAGGATTTTCGAATAATGCTACCTGACCTCCACGAACAGAAGCATGACGGAACTAATGATGCACAAGGGATATAGGAGGATTTTCGAATAATGCTACCTGACCTCCACAAACAGGAGCATGACAAAACTAATGTTGCACAATTGATATAGGAGGATTTTCGAATGATGCTACCTGACCTCGACGAACAGAAGCATGACGGAACTAATGATGCACAAGGGATATAGGAGAATTTTCGAATAATGCTACCTGACCTCGACGAACAGAAGCATGACGGAACTAATGATGCACAATGGATATAGGAGGATTTTCGAATAATGCTACCTGACCTCCACGAACAGAAGCATGACAGAACTAATGATGCACAATGGATATAGAAGGATTTTCGAATAATGCTCTGTGACCTCCACGAATAGGAGCATGACAAAACTAATAATGCATAAGGGATATAGGAAGATTTTCGAATAATGCTCTCTGACCTCCACGAACAGAAGCATGACAGAACTAATGATGCACAAGGGATATAGGAGGATTTTCAAATAGTGCTACCTGACCTCCACGAACAGAAGCATAACAGAACTAATAATGATGCACAATGGATATAGGAGGATTTTCGAATAATGCTACCTGACCTCCACAAACAGAAGCATGACGGAACTAATGATGCACAAGGGATATAGGAGGATTTTCGAATAATGCTACCTGACCTCCACGAACAGAAGCATGACGGAACTAATGATGCACAAGGGATATAGGAGGATTTTCGAATAATGCTCTGTGACCTCCACGAATAGGAGCATGACAAAACTAATAATGCATAAGGGATATAGGAAGATTTTCGAATAATGCTACCTGACCTTCATGAACAGAAGCATGATAGAACTAGTGATGGACAAGGGATATAGGAGGATTTTCGAATAATGCTCTCTGACCTCCACGAACAGAAGCATGACAGAACTAATAATGCACAATTGATATAGTCGGATTTCCGAATAATGTTACCTGACCTCCACGAACAGGAGCATGACAGAAGTAATGATGCACAATTGATATAGGAGGATTTTCGTATAATGCTACCTGACCCCCACGAACAGGAGCATGACTGAAGTAATGATGCACAATGGATATAGGAGGATTTTCGAACACTGCTGCGTGACCACTACCAAAATTATGGAACAATGTCCTTTGCAAAAAACTTTGCAAGGAAGAAGCTACAGATTTGAGTAGACTTTTGCGATTAGATTTACCTCAAACATTACGAGGGATTTTCATTCCATTACTTTGTTGAATCAATGATGCCTTGCTTTTCATTACTAGTGCCTTGCGAAGCTAAACATTAAGCTTGAAAGCTCGTAATCCGTCGTCAAAAGTGGGCTTTGCTAAAGTTTTGAAACGGAAAACACTTTATGTTGGGGGTACCTCTTGTTGCCAAGAAATGCACTTCATTGCTGTACTTATATAGAACAGATATTAGAAATACTGGGTTAGCAAGAAAAATTTTTCAACTGAAAAAGCCAAGAGTTCAAAGTATTTTTGGGACTTTTCTTGCTTTCTTACCGCTACTAGAGGTATTGGTTACTTCAACTTTATAAAGACTTCATAGTTGCAGAATGACTGAAAAATGGCCTAAAACATTTATCGAATCGTAAGGAGTCCTCGGACAGAGCAAGAGGCAATGAACGCTGCACCTCTCACAAAAGATATGAGACGTCGATTTTTAGAGAAATACTAAAGAGTTTCGATCCCATGGCTGTCAATGAGCATTAGATACCTCTCACTTACGAAAAATTGTATTTTAGTTATTGTTTGGGCGAAGAGCCCTATATGATTTGATCAATATTTGAGGCCCCTTTTCAACATTGATGCAATTTTGAAATTTTCACAAAGATAGATTTTTCCATGTTTCTGCAAAAATGCCTCACTCGTTCGGGGTTTAACTAGACTTTGAATCATCCAAATCTGTGAAGTACGTTTGATGCCATGAAGTTCCGAAAGAGGGAAGTTTTTTCTGGCTCACCAGGTGTGAAATGCCATGACGTTCAAGATGAATACAATAGGTATCCCATGCGCGCCTCATATCTTTATATTCAATTAAACAAATAAAAGTCAAAAATTCAACTACCGTGCCGATCATGGCGAGAAAAAGACATAAGGTCATTGCAATTCCCACCATGAAACACACAGGCAATACGGGCTTTCACAAGAAAATCAAGCTTACGAGGCAGCAATAAAGGTCGACAAGGCATCATTTTTAAAGGTAAAAACTAAATGCGATGAAATGGTTAAAAGCACTTTCACTAAAACTAACACAGCTTCCCTGAAATCCTATCGTTTTTGGGTCAGTTTCCCGTAGCAAAGGTCATTAATTCCATTGGTTTGCATAATGATGCCAAAAGAGACATGTTTGCAAAGGTATCCACCAAGGAACGAAAATAGAAGCAGTTCTGTATGATTTACATAGACATTTGTAGCTAAGTTCTATCAAAACCATAGCATCTTGGGTTACTGGAGGTCACACATGAGAGAGAAGACTTGCTGCCTTGTTTGCTGATAGCAAGCTGTACAAATGTATAAAAACTTACAACGATTTAAGACCGACAAATGATACACAGTGTCCCACGGTATGCAATGAATGCAGAAATATGAAAGTATCAGCAGGTTTGTCTATTTTCAACCGTAGCCTGAGGTATATCAAAATGCAAAACTTATTCAAACCTGACCATTCCGTGCTGTTAAAATTTAGTCAGGTTAAGCCTAAAAGTACCTTAGGCTTCTTCTTGGCAAACTAAGGTCACGAAATAGCCCTAACGTTCAAACTGATTGGCTTGGACTCACTCTATCTTCATGGACTTTTTTGCCGGAAAGATTATGTCTTGCAGAAGATGTGATGAAAAGGTCGATTGAAAGTTTTACATAGAATATACAAATTTTGTGAATTCATAATGGTAATCAATTGTTGAAAAATTAAATCTAAATCACGAGGCGTCTCTCTGCATTAAACATAAACCTCTTAAGATTCAGAAGTCTAAAAGCCTCTAGCAGAATCATATTCAACATATAGGCAATACTGCTGCAAAAGTGCTGAGTAAAGCAAACTCTCGAATAACTTCGGCGAACTTTTTCACAAAGCAAGTGATGAAGAAGTCTTTCTTCAAATCATGTCGATATTAGCCACAGGCTGGCATATAGATGTTCACTGAAACAAATATTCCTTCTTATAGTGAAGAGGAGTTTAGAGATCAACTCCCTAATCATATGAGATGTCTAATTTCGGTTGTTGTTGTGCTTTCGACGTAGCTAGGCACATTTGCCTCACAGAGATACATGGAATCATCAAAGAGTTGGTTGCATGTTTGAAAACCCAAGAAAACAAGTTGAACTACGAAAAATATATTGTATTACTTGTGTGTTAAAAAGCTTGTACAGTCATGACCAAAAATTACAGACCAAATTTTTGTCCACAACGTTTCTTGGCGCTACGTTATTGAACCCTACCACACTGCTTAGTTTACTATCTTGGAGTTTGTTTAGCTCCACTGTCCGTGTAGACTCCGAATTTCAATCTTGTTTTTTGAATTTCTGCGCCATTTTGGTATGACGTCGCAATGAAATATATGGACATTCTTAGACATCACATTGGTTCTGCCGGCAAGTGGTCTGACCCCAAAACTGTGTTGCTTGGCATGATTTTACATCTAATCTCTGCACAATTCATTTGCATGATTTGTTTGCAAATCATCAAAACTCGAAGAAAATTATTGTTTCCGAGAAAAAAGTAGTGGAGAGCCTTTAGTATACAACTATGGCCATTAGTTTGATGCCATCCTTGAAAAAGAATGAAAAAAGATTCTGTGCTTACGATTTAAGAGCTTTTGATATTAAATAATTCGAAGAATAAATAATAAACCAATAAACCAATTCTTGAAAAAAAAGTCAAATGATTTGGTGATTTGTCGCTATAAATTGAAAATCAAAGGCTGAACTGAAACTTATGGCCAAAAATGTGGGCTGAAATTCCTCCAATACGTTTTGCCCTGAAGCAATGTTTTTCGTACAGTTGTGAGAGTTTGCAAACATATCACAGAAATGAATTGTGCAGAGCTTGATGTAAAATCCACCAAGTAACACAATTGTCGGGTTACACCCATTGTCTGCAGAACCACTGCATTTTCCCAGGTCTTCAATGGATTTTATCGTAGCGTTACAGCAAAATGGTGAAGCAATTCAGAAAACAACATCGAAGGTCGGAATTTACATGGAAAGTCCAGGGCAGACATTTTTGGGTTTGCGTTGTCTGATATACCTTTGCGTATGCTATTTGGTGCATAATCAGTATATTTTGGGGGTTGCTGATGAGAAATTATTGACGTGGTGAGTGCTAGGCTGAGTTTTTCATCAAGAAGTTGCAAAGCAGTTGCCGAAAATGCAATAAAACCTTCAGTTTTCATGTACCACGAAGCTATGAGTATATTTTGGGGGTCTCAAAATGTCCTAAATCTAGTATATTTCTGATTGGATTATATTTTTGGGGTCTAAAATGTCCTAAATTTAGTATATTTTTGGGTTTTTCAAAATATCCTGTGTCTGACCCCCCCCCCCGCCACATACCAATAGTAGTCCCCCTCCTGGGATGGAAAGTTGACATAAAAATAGTCAAAGAGATCGCTATGGCTCAACATCGTTCACCAAGAAACGTTTTCTTAAATATTTGGCTGGAACTGTATTTGAAGTTGTGGAGATATGATAAAATATTGCCTCTGTCGATAGTCTGTCGTCATTTAAGCCGAAAAATGTCATTTAACTTTGAATAAGTGAAAATACTGGCCTTCATGAAAAACTCATCAAATTTATTTGATCTCACTCTACTTAGAACATTCGCGTTGCCAACAGGTTAAATGTGATTCTGCAAGAGGCTTTACAAGGATTCTGAAACAAATATTTTGTTATAATGTTGAAAGACACCTCGTGACTTAGACTTTTCAGCATATGATTACCATTATGAATTCGCAAAATTTGCACATACCAAACAATATCTTCTGTTGACCTCTTCACTTCATATCCTTCAAGGTTTAATCTGTCAAGCAAAACAAAGTTTACGAAATTTCAATGCAAGCCAAGAAATTTGAATTTTTGAAAGTCAGAGCTATTTTGTGATCTTAGTTTGCTAAGTACACTCTTAGGGGCCGTTCCTTATCTACAGAGAGGTTGGTACTGACGAGAAATGTTTTCTAGTCCAAAGAATCTTCTTAACCCGCTAAAAGGTGACAGAAAAACATCTACCGAACAACTTTCCAGATGAAAAGAATTTTACCCAGCCGCCATTTATAAAAATGATTTCTATGTCCAATGATGGAAATTGTAAATTTAGTATGATAAATATTCGTCAAGGTAATGAGCGAAAGTGTGAACCCAGTTTTGTGTTGCTCATCTGGAGCTTCTCCCTGCACTGGCATTATGAAGGAAGGTGCGCACACTCTCTCTCTCTGGCTTTGCCTTGAACATGAACATGAAATTTTTGAGCTCATAATCCCACTTTGAGATGACTAATTTCTTCATACGATATGTTAAATTGTAAGTTGAAATATCTGGCATGTCACTAGAATGATTAGAAATATATTCCAAAGCTTTTTCTCTCCGTTCAATCAAACGCGAGAACTTTTTTGGAACACCCGGTACAGCAAATCATTGCATCCCAATCTATCACTTTTAAATGACTGGGTACAGCGAAGAAGTAAACTAACCTTTGTCCTTGTTAGAAGACACAATTTCAAATCTCATTGACAAAAGTTTTTATATTAGTCCAAAGACACTATTACTGTCAATTTCTGAGATTTCAGTTGATCAGTATGTAAAAAATGTGTTCCATCAATCACAGAAATAATTAAGGCCGTAACTACCATTTAGAACACTTTACAAAACCCACTGTTACAAAACTGCCAAAAGGATGTTGCTAAAAGTATGGTTCAAAAATATTGTGACTAACTTGTTATTCAAGGCGCGTTTGCGTTTTATGCGTGGAATGGAGTTCACTATGTTTTCAATCGAACGTTCCCAAAAAGGTATCTATTTCATGTTATGAAATCAAGTCGGTTTGGCAAGAATCTCTTACTCATGTGTGACCTATAATTAGCGAAATGTGAAACTTAACAGCAACAACCTTACTTGTTTTTGGTCTTCTTCACATGCTTCAGCCTTTCGTATTTTAGCCTTGTTTGAAGCTGATCTAACTTGAATGTGTCCAAGAGAGCCTGTCCCCGTTTTGTCTTGTTAAGTGCATCCACCATTCTTTGTCGCAAGACCCTTCCATCTTGTATTATGCTCTTGCAGCACGATATCAGGGTTTCCACGTTTGTATTAGTAAAAATTCTAGTGGATGATTTCGATGCATGAGATATTTGGTCTGAGGTTGATGCTTGAGATGTTTGTTCTTCATCAACAGCTGCATGGGAATTGGCATCCTCTTTCTCGAACAATCTTTCAATTTTATCTGAAAGTTGCTCATTCGGAATTTCATCCAGAATCTCTGAACTGTTTTGGTTGCCAAATTTCCAAATGCTTCTAACTTTATCACACACTCGCTTGGCATCAATCGAGGACAGCAATGCGTGGCCTTTAATCTTCTGTCTGACATCTGCGATGGTGATATCTTGAGCACGTATGTCATCTAAAATATTGATTATATTTTGAATAAATATTCCTAAGCAATTTAAAACGTTTCAGCATTTGCAACTTAGTTCCTGCTAGGCTCACGCTTACGCAAAACCAGCTGCAACAAATGGTTTATCTTTAACACAGGTGGGAATGCGTTCCTTTAAATCAGCGCAAGGTAATTTGCATAAAGAAATTCAAATTACAGAGTATTGTACCACATCCATGCTTGCAATGTATACCAGTTTAAGCAAAGCCAAGTCGTGGCATGTCGTGCTAATTTTTCAATCCAACACACGGAATTCACTTTAATAGCTGAAAATGAACCCAGTTTAGATATTGCTGGCTTAAGTATTTCTGTGAGGAGGTATTGGTGTGCTGTAAAACTTGTTTGGAACCTGTATTTACTCTAAAGTATGTACTATTTCGCACATCACTGCTTATTGCAACTGTAGGTAGGTCACATTTCCTATTCATAGCAGAGTCCATCAGGGGTTAGTTTGTCTCTATATTTGAAAGTGCAAAAACCCCTGGGACGAAAACTAAGCCAAAAAGACATTCAACAGTGTTTGACTTCATTGGCATGTGGGTGTCTATAAATCACTTTTGCTAGAAGGGATTTCTGCTTCTGAATTCAAGGCTCCAAATGTAAGCAATTGTTAAATTGTCACCGGGTGTCCCAGAAAAAACGCAACAGATTTGAATAATTCTAATGAAAGCTGTTTCATACTGTTAGCAAACAATTATTTTTATTGAAATCTTCAATTATTAGAATATATTTTGATCTATTTTCCAGTATTTTTGGTGACTTGGTTGTAAAGTTAAAAATTAGCAAAGTTCAAAATTGCTTCCAGGTCGAAACCAGAGCTGCTGCGTAGCCATAGTTGATTAAATTGTCAAATTCTAAAAAATTACAGTCTTGGCAATTACCGAAGATTGCTGACAAGCGCTCTAACACAAAAGTTGATTGGACATTGAACAGGTACTTGTATATAGATTTCAGTCTTGGCGAAGTTGCATTTTCTAAAATGACTACGCCATTCTTACAGTTATGCTTTCAATTGGAAATGATCACTGAGAGCTCCCTCGAAGCAAGATAACTATCAAATAATTAAGGGATCTCTATTGTCACAGTTTCTTGATCAAATTATGTGCTTGTCTGTAATCCTGTAAAGTTGCAGATAATGTCACGCTTGTAATTTCGCATTATGCTTTACACTAGCTGTGAGAGGTCTGGTTTTGCCATGACAGCCAATTTTGAGTTTGTTGATTTATAACTCTGCAACCAGGTCACCTAAAATTCTGAAAAATATCTCAAAATTTAATATAATTATTGTAAATTTTGAGAAAAATAATTATTAAATTTTTACATTAAAACAGCTTGTATTAGAATTATTTAAATCTGTTGCGTTTTTTTGGGACACCCGGTACATGTTAAATTTACATTTTACATAAAAGGTTGCCCGAAGTTTAGTTGAAACTGTTTCTATACAAAATACAGAGAACAAAGGGTGTTGCATCAACTCAACAGAAAACTGCGTACATAAGGTACACGGTTTTTGGACATTCATCATTTCAAACAAGTTTTCGGGCTACAGTTTTCTAATCTAAAACCGATTTATTGCGGTTCCTGAAAAAAAGTTCAGAATTCTTCTTATACTTTGATATAGAAAAGGGACCGGCTGGACTAAAACCCTCCAATTCTCAAACTCGGCTAAGATTAATTATCTTCCGAAGTTTTCAGCTCTCTTTGTAAGCATTTTTTGCAAGGATCGAATTGCTTTATGGACATTGAAAATGCCAAAAAATTGCCTTACATTTTAATATCTCATGTTGTAACAATTTCTTCGTTTGGTTTGGAATCAATTGATGTGATAAGACCTCATATCTTGGTGCACAACTTTGTCTTGTCAGGTTTTCTGAAGCGTTTGGCGATGCATTCAATACTCAATTTTTCGGTTGCCGCCAGTACTGAGGTTTTGAAATGCTATTACAGTAAAGCCCCACGTTTAAGAAAGTCTTTCCACGAAAGCAACCTGGTCTGATTCCTATATGTGAAAACAGGGTGTCTATAGTATGGTAAAAGAAACACTTGTATATTCTAAACATATGTCAAAATCATTAAGAAAACATTTTTAAAACACTCACATTTGTACAAGAAACCAATAATTTAAGCCGATACTGGAACTTTCTTGAAAACATAAAGATCTAGACTTTTTCATTTTCATTTTCATTTCTGGAGAAGGAGACACATTGGAGACAGTCTCAAGCGACATAATATTACTTTGTACCATTGTAGAAGACACTGAGCCTGAATCACCGTGGATAGTTTCTTGAAAAGAGGTATTTTATCTTACAAAACTAGGCTTGAGTTTCTTATAATGCAGTTTCATAAAGGCGGGACTTCACTGCATTTATTTCAAACATTTTTCTCAAAATGAAGATTTCAAATCTTGATTGACACCATCACATCAGAAAAGAATGAAAGGGTGATGTCCCTTTATAACATAATTTCAATGTTTCCCTAAATCCAAAATGGAAGAAGTCTCAAAGGCCCGCGCGGAAAAACCCTGGTGATTTTCGAAAACTTCCAGTTACTTTCGGATCCATCCACTATTCGATTACATACCAGCAAAAACCTCCTCGATAGCTAGGGTTTCATCCCTTGTCCATTTCTTTCTGCTTGGCGATTCAATGCAGGGCCTGAACATAGCACTGGCAACGAGGAATGACTCCTTTGATGCTGGCTTCTTCACTGGAGATGTTGCTTTCACTAAGATAGACTCTAATCCAGTTGCTGCAGCAATGGCGCTCTTCTCCTTTCTTTTAATGTGGTACACATTATCAGCTGTTGATTTTAGGTGTCCCATCAAATCTGCTGTTTCCTGCTCAAGTCCTTCCCCATTCTCCCTAACTGCAGTTACCGCCGTTCTCCTAAACTTCGTCGCATTTACTCGATGGTCTACGAGGCCACTCTTCTTCCAAATCGAATTTAAACCTCCACTAACGGCACCGGATGCTAACCGCATCCCTGTACTTGATGTAAACACATTGTCAATGGAAGGTGAGGACACGAACTGGGGACGAATGTACGTTACATACGTTTCTAACCACGAAAACATGGATTCGTTGACGACGATCCGAGCGGGTCCGTGAGTACTCAACGTCTTATGTTTGTGAACTCGGAAGATATAGCAACCATCTTTAAATTTATGATTCCTAAACTCGTCCATCGTGAAATTCGCAATGACTCCTGATCGATGAGCATTCCGAATGCAAATCATCGTCATGAGAAAATCTCTCACCGTTACGAACGACTCTACAGTTAGCGCGTGAGTGGGGTCGTCTTCGACATTTCCCAAAGAAACAATGGCACTTCGACACACCTCACTTCTTTCGAATGCTTTGATTTGTGTAGGAGTTATCTCCGTCTCCTCCTCTCTATCATCTTTGAGGTGTTTTTGTTTACGAGAAAGGCGTTGGTAGGAGTTGATCCAATTCCTTACTTTAACTTTGATGCTGGACAGCATATTCGATTCAAAAATGGTACTTCTCTCTGCAATAAGGTAAGTGTAAAAGTGGTCAAGACTATGGAGGTAGGCCCTTATTGTCCTTGCCTCGTATTTTTTGTGTACGCAATAAATCTTCAAGAATTCATCGCGAATTCTTTTGGTTCGAGTCAAGGAAGCAATATCCATACTTTCGTCGATGACGTGCAAGATGGTCTTCACTTGCATTCTGTGCTGCCTTGAAGATCTCTCATCTTTGTTACCACAATCTGCTGATATTAGGTACTCGTAAAATTCGTCCAAAATGGCTTCACATGTCTCGGGATTTGTGACATGATAAGCATTTAACTCTGCTATCTCCTCCTCCATTTCATCGGTTTTCAAGCTCACGTTGGAATCAGCACTTGACATAGTTTCGACGCCGGAAAACAGACTGTCACTCGAGCAGAATGATTTCTGCTCTCCATCAACAGTTGGGTGAAAGCTGTCGTCTGTTGACGCAATGGACATTTGGTCATCACACAACAGAGCTGTCAAGCTATTTGTCTTCGGTTTTTGCATTCTCTTCTCCTCAATTTCTTGGATTCTTGACATCGTCAGAGATGACTCCGTCGGAATCAAACTTCTCCTTACCAACATATCAAATTCGGTTGTTCCTTTTTCCAATTTATGTTTGCCAGTAAGATGAGGAATAAGTCTCTTCACTGTGACCCTGCAGTCACCAATTGGACACTTTCTCGGTTTGTGATAATCTTTGAATTTCGGCTCTTTGTCTTCTTTTCTTTCGTACGGTTTTCTTGCCTCCGACGACACTTTCACGTATTCCGATTGCGAAATTTTATGAACTTTTTTCATGTGCCTTGCAAAGGAGGCTGCACAAACTGTTTTGCCACATGATGTTACGGGGCACTTTTTCACTCCTCTTTTTGACTTCTTTTTTACTTGATGTGATTCTATAAGAGAATTGGAATAAAATTCAAACTAATGAAGTTCCGTAGATTTATCCTCTACGCTTACATGGTGCACATGGGAAGAAACCCAAATTTAATAAGCTACCTTTTGAGAGGCTTAGAGAAACTTCGCATGTTCCAAACATGTGTTTCTATCACCATGCTCGATAAGGTTTTATTTGAAAATTCAAGGACTCTAAACTAGGTATTTATTTGATATTACCCTGATACCGAGAAATATCGATAAGAAAGAAAATGTATTGTTATAACAGCTAATACAGCGCTTGCTCGGGAAAGCAGGAGGTAATCAGATGTGAGAACATATACCGGGTGAGCATAAAAAGCAAGCCCAGCGTTTGAAAGGCTACTGCTCCCGGAGTATATAAGCAATAATATTTTGCAATATCTAATTGAATAGTTAGCCATTTTCAACTACTTCTGGAATTTTTCCTGGCTAAATCGGTCACTCCCAGAAATCTTCAAAAGCGTGCTAGAATTACAAGCAAGTTTCCTTGATGACCTCACAGCGATGACTTTCAATACGCTTTTAGCAAGTGCTTCCCCCTTTCCCCTTGGCGGGTTCAAAAGTCTTCCCCCTAATGCGAATAACTTATTCAGAGTGATTCAATTTTCCCGTGAGGACAAAACACATGATCACAGCCAAAAGTCATTATTGCTAGCAAGGAAAACATAGGGAAATCTTTCTTGTTGATTTCACCCAGTTTTGTAGGTTTTCGAAAGGGGCTTTCTGCAGAAAATCTCCTGTTTCTACGCAAAGGAATAACCGATTAAAGCCGGGTAAATTACTGAGCCCAATTTGACGTATCAGGAATAAAATAAGACAGTTTTCAATATCATTGCTTTGATATTCAGGGAACAGGATTTTTTCAAATGCGGGGCGTTTGTATTTACTCACTCCTTATCATGTGACTAAATCTCAGGATTCGCTTTCGTTCTTGGCAAACATTATTAAGAAGGGAATTCTGTGGTATTCCAAGTACCTTCTGGCAGACAATAAGCAGACGCTATACAGTAAGGGCCATTTTAAATTGCTATTGAAACTGAATGCTGATACATAGAATAGAGTTACGCTGACTCTTTTCTTAGGGTACTTTTCTTAAGGTGGAGTTACGCAGACTCTTCTTCTGCACGATGGCTTCTCAATATGCAAGTAACTATTAAGTTTGCTCTGATTGGGACAGTAGACGTATGCCAAAAGAGCTAAACATTATTGGTTGAATTTTCTACCAGAACATGCTTAGATTGACGTATCAGTTTATTTAAGCAAATAACATTTGGTCAAATAAATGTGAACAAAGCTTTACAGAAGAACTGTATTTACAGAAATACTGCAAAAACCAAATTTGCACAAAAGTGCTCAGCTCCTACAGCAGAAAAGCGATGCTGACAGCAGCATTAAGGTTTCGTCAAAATGAAATCTTCGATTAATTCCCATACAGCAAGTGATTCTTCCTTACTCCACATCTCAATCTCCCTACCTATGTTTAGGCTTAAATTTCTCTCCATCGTCAACAAAGCCCTAAATGAAGTCAGCCCTTGTCAAACATAACATTTTGAATACGACAATGTTATCAAACTGTTTTCATTCACAGACGAATATTGCAATAAATCTTACATTCTGCCATACGTTTTAATTACTGTACGAAACTACGAGGACGATGTCATGGGGAGCGAAAGACAATGACTACCCTAGATAATGATTTTACCCACCTTACCCAGGATATCCATTTACCTCAACAGACCCTACAGTAAATAACGAGAGCAATTTACCTTCAGTCACATTTGCAGACAACTCAGGCACCTCTGTTGGTCTTGCTTTTGTTGATGCTAAAATACATGAGGTGTATATCCAGTTAGAATTAAATATCAAGAAATTATGGACTAAAACAAATGACTACAACACTTTTTCCGTGTCTAAGCCTTGTTCACACGTATGCCATTCACATTTACGATGGCCTTCTCAGAAGGTAAAGGCTCTACCAATGAAAAAGTACTTAAGCGCATTTAAATGATGGACAAAGATAAAGTCACGTAAAGCTCAAGGACAAGATGATATATCAGCAAAAGAAATGAGGGTGATAGGTCAGAGTTCAGTTTTAGCCTTAGTACGATTGTCAATCTGAGATTTAAACAGACAAAGTACCCTTCTAAATGGAAAATAGGAAAGGTAAAAGCAGCACATAAAAATAGGGCAAAACGAAGTCAGAAAATAACAGGCCATTAACGATGCTAAGTATTGCTAGCAAAACAGTTGAATCAGTTGCTTGTATCTCATTACTACATAAATACCTTGAGATCTCCATTCACAAAAAAACATGGGCATACAAAAAGGTCTATCCACAGAATTACTCTTTTTTTACCTTACAGAACAATGGGAAGGACACCTCGACTGAGGAAACATAGTAGGAATTCAATTATTGACTTCCGAAATGATTTGGCTCAATTGACCACAGCATACTGTTTAGAAAAATTAAGGCGATAGGCATTGAGGGGAGGTTGCTCGCATGGATGAAAAATTACACAGAAGATAGCACACAGTTTGTAGAGGTCAACCAAACAATATCTTCAGTCAGGAACATAGATTATGGCATTCCACAAGGATCTATGTTTGGTCCAAGACAGTTTTCTATTATTGTGAATGATCTACCCAAGTGGAACACAAAGGGATAGAAAAATATGTATGCAGACGATACTACTGCAAATGATACTACAGATATTCACAGTTGGTATATTAAGTACGAATTAATTGTTCATACAAAGAAAAGTAAACTTATGATTTTGCAGCAAAGAAGGCTCATTGGGCCACTCTCGCCTGTCGCAATGGGTCACAAATGCCTAGAATACGTCAACTCAGAAAAGCTCTTGGGAATCGAAAATTGATCATAAGCTTAAGCTAGAAGGAGCATACAGATAAAGTTGTGAAGTCAATGAGCTCAACGATTTGTATTTCAAAAAGCCTTCAATATTTGCCATCAAATATGTTATAAGAAATATACCATACAACTGTGATCCCTGCCATCACCTACTGCACATCAATATGGGAATACTGCCCATAAGCAACATTTAAAAAAGTGGGAAAAGAACACATAACCGCTGCTAAAGTTATTTAAAGATTGCGTGGATCAATGAAAGATGAAACTGTGCTAGCAGCAGTCAATGGGCAAGACCTTACTTGGTTAAATCTATAAAAGGAAAATTGCAACTGAGATGCACAAAGTAACATCTGATAGCAAAGCAGAATTGCTCATTAGTATTGAGGTGGAAAGGAATCTTTGAGAAAGGGAGCACAATTTGAAATAAAGACAATGAGAATCGAACTTGGAAGACAGTCATTACAGTTCAGGAGTCCCATAATATGGAATCCATTAAACAAAGAACTAAAAAAGCAAAAAAGTAGAGAAACTTTCAAACATCAGTTAAGATCAAACATGAAAATATTAACAAAATTGCCTTTTGCAAAAAAGAAACAACTTTTGACACAAACAGATTTAACTTATGGGTAGTTTAGAAACACTGTGCCAAAATGTACATTAAATTTTCTGATATCAGGCTAGAGACAATTTCAACATTTATTTTCATTTTTAGAAAACATTTGCAATTAAGCTAGTTTTTCAAAGTCTTTTATTTATCAGGTCCAAATAAGCTCTTTGCAGCCAAAACTTGACCTGGGTATGTATCTATCTATGTGTGCATGTGTGTATGCATATATGTATGTATGTACGAATTTACATATTTTAGTATTAAAACATCCATAAGTTAAAGAAAAATGAAAAAAATATGGACGCAAGGTTCAACAAGGAATGATTAGAAATTAGTAATTTATTGGCTTTTGAGCCTTCTACGAATTATTGTCGAAGGACAACTAACTGGGAATATTCACACTTTCGCTGCAACGTACTAATGGAGGTGCTACTGTCCATGCTCTAAATGATTCATTGAACATAACAGAATCTCAAATATAAAAACCATATAGAGCAATGTGAAGGTACTAATAACTCTCAGCATAATAATAAAGTCCCACGTTCCACTTGATCTAAGACTGTCACGATCAAAAAAAGTTAGGTTCCTCCAGGGGTTAAATGTGTAATTCCTTCCCATACTCTTAGCGCGTATTCTTTTGGGCATCTGAAGTCTGCGAAGTCTGCCGAAAACGGTAGGCTTCGCAGAGAAAAATTTCAGTTACCAAAAGAATGGGAATTCTGAAAACTGTAGAGTTGGCAGACTTAGCAGAGAAAAATGCCAAAAGAATGGGAATTCTGAAAACGGTAGGGTTGGCAGACTTCCCAGAGAAAAATGCCAAAAGAATGGGAATGGAATGCTGAAAAACTGAGAATTCGAATGCTGTTGTTCGACCGAGCGAATTGAAACCATTGCAATGCAATGAACTTTTGCTATGCCGATCCCAAGAGAAAAGAATCTCCGAAGTACCATTGTTTTTTCGAATGTTATTGAAAACCTTCATTACCGAAACAATGCTCTCTGGGATCTTTCAAAAGTCTGCCAGCTTCAGGAGCAGAAGATTTCCGAAGCCTCGGATCCCTACCGCTTTCAGCAGAGTCCAAAAGAATACGTCAAAAATCTCTCAGAAGTCTACCGAAAACAGAATGACCAAAAGAATGGGCTTTTATAAAAAGTGATCTGAAGTCTGCAAAGTCTACCGTTTTCGGTAGAAGAGTACCAAAAGAATGGGATTTTCTCTTCTACCAACTCTACCGTTTTCAGATGATGCCCCTAAGAATACGCCCTTAAACTTCAAGCGCCACACTTACGATTACTATAAAGTCTACAACCCCCACCCCCCTCCTTTAACGAGGCCATTTTGATCATGAAAGCTTATTTAAAAGATAAAGTTACCGTCTTCGTATAAACATTTTGAAGAAAAATTTCATATAAGTAAATTCACATTGCCTCTTTCAGTCTGGTAAAGCTTGTGGTAAATAACGAATGCAACGTACGTTCAGGTATGTTCGAAGGGACATCAACATCCACGGTCCTTCTTGTTATAGTTGATGCTGAAATTTAGAAGATCAAATATGAATAAAGAAACATATGAATCAAATTAAGATGAATAAACAATATGCATATGTGTATGCTAGCTATGAAATTAGTGATTGCAGTGTTTTGTGAACTGAAAAGAAACTGCACCAACATGGGATGCAATGAAAGTAAATAATAGGCATTTCTGGGTCATTTGACATTACAAAATGTATTTGCTCCCCTTTCCCACCCATCTTGCGACAGCTCATCCCTCCAATCAGTTCGGTTATGTTGGCAATACAACATAAAATATCTGTACCCAATCAATGAAATCTGCTTCTATTAAGGGCAGTTGCTATATCGTCTGCCTCTGCGTAACAGAGTACTTCATTGCTAGTGATAAAGTCATCCCATTTGATGTTCAATGTACATCTTCTTAGGTGACATTGCTGAATGGAAACCGTGTTCGTATAAACATTTTGAAAAAAAATTTCATATAAGTAAATTCACATTGCCTCTTTCAGTCTGGTAAAGCTTGTGGTAAATAACGAATGCAACGTACGTTCAGGTATGTTCGAAGGGACATCAACATCCACGGTCCTTCTTGTTATAGTTGATGCTGAAATTTAGAAGATCAAATATGAATAAAGAAACATATAAAACAAATTAAGATGAATATACAATATGCATATCTGTATGCTAGCTATGAAATTAGTGATTGCGGGGTTTTGTGAACTGAAAACAAATTGCACCAACATGGGATGGAATGAAAGTAATAATAGGCATTTCTGGGTCATTTGACATTACAAGATGCATTTGCTCCCCTCCCCAACCAGTCTTGCGAAAGCTCATTCTTGCAACCAGCTTGGTTCTGTTGGCATTACATCACATAATCAATGTCGCCTCCCCACCTACGTCTAAAGACAAAAACTAAATCATACCATAGTATTTTCAAAGACCAATACGTATTCAATTGTATTCAATGGGATGAAAGATAGCGTAAGCCGACTTTGTTTACACTGCCTCTGACATATTCATGACTGTGTGACGACACAACCATATTTCCACCTTCTTTTCCACATAGACACAGAGACAAGGACAACGCAACGTTTTGATTCTTGCAGAATAGTTATTAGCAAGCGGCAAAAATAACTCCAAACATAACTAATATCTCAACATAAAATATCTGTACCCAATCAATGAAATCTGCTTCTGTTAAGGGCAATTTCTATATCGTCTGCCTCTGCGAAATAGAGTACTTCATTGCTAGTGATAAAGTCATCCCATTTGATGTTCAATGTGCACCTTCTTAGGTGACATTGCTGAACACAAACCGTGTTGGTCTAAACATTTGGAAGAAAAAATTCATCTAAGTAAATTCACATGGCCTGTTTCAGTCTGGTAAAGCTTGTGGTAAATAACGAATGCAACGCACGTTCAGATATATTCGAAGGGACATCAACATCCATTGTACTTCTTGTTGTAGTTGATGCTGAAATTTAGAGGATCAAATATGAATAAAGAAACATATAAAACAAATTAAGATGAATATACAATATGCATATGTGTATACTAGCGATAAAATTAGTGATTGCGGAGCTTTGAGAACTGAAAACAAACTGCACCAACATGGGATGAAATGAAAGTAAATAATAGGCATTTCTGGGTCATTTGACATTACGAAATACATTTGCTCCCCTTCCCCACCCATCCTGCGACAGCTCATCCTTCCAATCAGTTCGATTATGTTGGCAATACAACATAAAATATCTGTACCCAATCAATGAAATCTGCTTCTGTTTAGGGCAGTTGCTATATGGTATGCCTCTGCAAAACAGAGTACTTCATAGCTAGTGATAAAGTTATCCCATTTGATGTTCAATGTAAATCTTCTTAGGTGACATTGCTGAATGCAAACCGTGTTCGTATAAACATTTTGAAAAAAAATTTCCTATAAGTAAATTCACATTGCCTCTTTCAGTCTGGTAAAGCTTGTGGTAAATAACGAATGCAACGTACGTTCAGGTATGTTCGAAGGGACATCAACATCCACGGTCCTTCTTGTTATAGTTGATGCTGAAATTTAGAAGATCAAATATGAATAAAGAAACATATAAAACAAATTAATATGAATATACAATATGCATATGTGTATGCTAGCTATGAAATTAGTGATTGCAGTGTTTTGTGAACTGAAAGCAAACTGCACCAACATGGGATGGAATGAAAGTAAATAATAGGCATTTCTTGGTCATTTGACATTACAAGATCCATTTGCTCCCCTCCCCAACCAGTCTTGCGACAGCTCATTCTTGCAATCAGCTTGGTTCTGTTGGCATAATCAATGCCGCCTCCCCACCTACGTCTCAAGACAAAAACTAAATCATACCATAGTATTTTCAAAGACAAATACGTATTCAATTGTATTCCATGGAATGAGAGATAGCTTAAGCCGACTTTGTTTACACTGCCTCTGACATATTCATGACTGTGTGACGACACAACCATATTTCCACCTTCTTTTCCACATAGACACAGAGACAAGGACATCGCAACGTTTTGATTCTTGCAGTATAGTTATTAGCAAGCGGCAAAAATAACTCCAAACATAAGTAATATCTCAACATAAAATAACTGTACCCAATCAATGAAATCTGCTTCTGTTAAGGGCAATCCACCTTTTCAAGGTTAGAGGCGCGAAAGCGGAAGTCTTTTGTTGTTAGAGATATTGTATCTGTTAGTCTAAATTTCTGTTCTACATACAAAGGTTAGTGTAGAGGCAAATTTTCACTTTCATATCTGTCTTTGTTTCGAAATTATGGCATTATGAATAATTTGAACTCATAAGGGCTTTGACCGTGAAATCAAAGTTAGGACAAAAATTTGTCCAAACATCTGATTTCACGGTCAAAGCTCTCATGAATTCAAATTCTTTAAATTGCCATAACTTCCAAACGAAGACAGATATGAAAGTGAAAATCTGCTGCCATGCTAAAGTTTGTACGCAGAACAAGATTTTAGACTCAAAAATGCAAAATCTCTAACAACAAAAGACTTCCGCTTTCGCACCTCTTACCTTGAAAAGGTGGATTTCTAAATCGTCTGCCTCTGCGAAATAGAGTACTTCATTGCTAGTGATAAAGTCATCCCATTTGATGTTCAATGTGCACCTTCTTAGGTGACATTGCTGAACGCAAACTGTGTTGGTATAAACATTTTGAAGAAAATATTCATCTATGTAAATTCACATCGCCTCTTTCAGTCTGGTAAAGCTTGTGGTAAATAACGAATGCAACGCACGTTCATATAGATTCGAAGGGACATCAACATCCACGGTCCTTCTTGTTATAGTTGATGCTGAAATTTAGAAGATCAAATATGAATAAAGAAACATATAAAACAAATTAAGATGAATATACAATATGCATATGTGTATACTAGCGATAAAATTAGTGATTGCGGAGCTTTGAGAACTGAAAACAAACTGCACCAACATGGGATGAAATGAAAGTAAATAATAGGCATTTCTGGGTCATTTGACATTACGAAATACATTTGCTCCCCTTCCCCACCCATCCTGCGACAGCTCATCCTTCCAATCAGTTCGATTATGTTGGCAATACAACATAAAATATCTGTACCCAATCAATGAAATCTGCTTCTGTTAAGGGCAGTTGCTATATCGTCTGCCTCTGCAAAACAGAGTTCTTCATTGCTAGTGATAAAGTCATCCCATTTGATGTTCAATGTGCACCTTCTTAGGTGACATTGCTGAACACAAACCGTGTTGGTCTAAACATTTGGAAGAAAAAATTCATCTAAGTAAATTCACATGGCCTGTTTCAGTCTGGTAAAGCTTGTGGTAAATAACAATGCAACGCACGTTCATATAGATTCGAAGGGACATCAACATCCACGGTCCTTCTTGTTATAGTTGATGCTGAAATTTAGAAGATCAAATATGAATAAAGAAACATATGAATCAAATTAAGATGAATATACAATATGCATATGTGTATGCTAGCTATGAAATTAGTGATTGCAGTGTTTTGCGAACTGAAAACAAACTGCACCAACATGGGATGCAATGAAAGTAAATAATAGGCATTTCTAGGTCATTTGACATTACAAGATGCATTTGCTCCCCTTCCCCATCCATCTTGCGACAGCTCATCCTTCCAATCAGTTCGGTTATGATGGCAATACAACATAAAATATCTGTACCCAATCAATGAAATCTGCTTCTGTTAAGGGCAGTTGCTATATCGTCTGCCTCTGCGTAACAGAGTACTTCATTGTTAGTGATAAAGTCATCCCATTTGATGTTCAATGTAAATCTTCTTAGGTGACATTGCTGAATGGAAACCGTGTTCGTATAAACATTTTGAAAAAAAATTTCATATAAGTAAATTCACATTGCCTCTTTCAGTCTGGTAAAGCTTGTGGAAAATAACGAATGCAACGTACGTTCAGGTATTTTCGAAGGGACATCAAAATCCACGGTCCTTCTTGTTATAGTTGATGCTGAAATTTAGAAGATCAAATATGAATAAAGAAACATATAAAACAAATTAATATGAATATACAATATGCATATGTGTATGCTAGCTATGAAATTAGTGATTGCAGTGTTTTGTGAACTGAAAGCAAACTGCACCAACATGGGATGGAATGAAAGTAAATAATAGGCATTTCTTGGTCATTTGACATTACAAGATCCATTTGCTCCCCTCCCCAACCAGTCTTGCGACAGCTCATTCTTGCAATCAGCTTGGTTCTGTTGGCATTACATCACATAATCAATGCCGCCTCCCCACCTACGTCTAAAGACAAAAACTAAATCATACCATAGTATTTTCAAAGACAAATACGTATTCAATTGTATTCCATGGGATGAAAGATAGCTTAAGCCGACTTTGTTTACACTGCCTCTGACATATTCATGACTGTGTGACGACACAACCATATTTCCACCTTCTTTTCCAAATAGACACAGAGACAAGGACACCGCAACGTTTTGATTCTTGGAGAATAGTTATTAGCAAGCGGCAAAAATAACTCCAAACATAAGTAATATCTCAACATAAAATATCTGTACCCAATCAATGAAATCTGCTTCTGTTAAGGGCAATCCACCTTTTCAAGGTTAGAGGCGCGAAAGCGGAAGTCTTTTGTTGTTAGAGATATTGTATCTGTGAGTCCAAATTTCTGTTCTACATACAAAGGTTAGTGTAGAGGCAAATTTTCACTTTCATATCTGTCTTTGTTTCGAAATTATGGCATTATGAATAATTTGAACTCATAAGGGCTTTGACCGTGAAATCAAAGTTAGGACAAAAATTTGTCCAAACATCTGATTTCACGGTCAAAGCTCTCATGAATTCAAATTCTTTAAATTGCCATAACTTCCAAACGAAGACAGATATGAAAGTGAAAATCTGCTGCCATGCTAAAGTTTGTACGCAGAACAAGATTTTAGACTCAAAAATGCAAAATCTCTAACAACAAAAGACTTCCGCTTTCGCACCTCTTACCTTGAAAAGGTGGATTTCTAAATCGTCTGCCTCTGCGAAATAGAGTACTTCATTGCTAGTGATAAAGTCATCCCATTTGATGTTCAATGTGCACCTTCTTAGGTGACATTGCTGAACGCAAACCGTGTTGGTATAAACATTTTGAAGAAAATATTCATCTATGTAAATTCACATCGCCTCTTTCAGTCTGGTAAAGCTTGTGGTAAATAACGAATGCAACGCACGTTCAGATATATTCGATGGGACATCAACATCCATTGTACTTCTTGTTGTAGTTGATGCTGAAATTTAGAGGATCAAATATGAATAAAGAAACATATAAAACAGACTAATTAAGATGAATATACAATATGCATATGTGTATACTAGCGATAAATTAGTGATTGCGGAGCTTTGAGAACTGAAAACAAACTGCACCAACATGGGATGAAATGAAAGTAAATAATAGGCATTTCTGGGTCATTTGACATTACAAAATACATTTGCTCCCCTTCCCCACCCATCTTGCGACAGCTCATCCTGCCAATCAGTTCGGTTATGTTGGCAATACAACATAAAATATCTGTACCCAATCAATGAAATCTGCTTCTGTTAAGGGCAGTTGCTATATCGTCTGCCTCTGCGAAACAGAGTACTTCATTGTTAGTGATAAAGTCATCCCATTTGATGTTCAATGTACATCTTCTTAGGTGACATTGCTGAATGCAAACCGTGTTCGTATAAACATTTTGAAGAAAAAATTCATCTAAGTAAATTCACATTTCCTCAATCAGTCTGATAAAGCTTGTGGTAAATAACGAATGCAACATACGTTGATATAGATTCGAAGGGACTTCGACATCCACTGTCGTTCTTGTTAAAGTTGATGCTGAAATTTAGAAGATCAAATATGAATAAAGAAACATATAAAACAAATTAAGATGAATATACAATTTGCATATGTGTATGCTAGCTATAAAATTAGTGATTGCGGGGCGGAAAATCCATCGACGAAAAGGACAAAATTTATGCTCAGGCAGGAATCTATTTTCTGAATGACATGATTCATACTAATGCGTGGAAAATTTTCTGAATCTTCTTGGAAATTTCGAGGAGGAAATTCGAGCACTATCAATGGTTCTGTTTCGGCGTTTAGGAAGCAGTACTTTTAAACGCCATGGGTTCTACGAACTTTCAAGTGTTAATTACTCGTTTGGATAAATTCCTAAAGAAATTGTTCAGCAAACACAGCATGAACAAACACTCAGACTTATGGCATTTTGAGAAACAAAATGGAGGATACAATAAATTTCGATCGAACTATGAGACTGCAAGTTTCATAATAACTTTCTAACTTCCTACATTTCCATTTATCTACACGCATGATCGTTTAATAAATAGCTACTGCGTTAAACGAAAGCAACTTACCTTCGAATACGTTTGTTGCCACTTCAGAATCTATCGTTGAATTTACTTTTGTTGAATCTAAGAGATAAAAGATGTATAGCAATATTCACATCTTTGCGAAGGTAACCCTATAACATAAGAAATTAGTTTACTTTTCCTCTGCACATACATAGATAAAGCGATACATAAAATAGGCAATCACTGAATCACGCTCAAAGTTCTCAACTCTCTGGAGGGAGTTTTCTGATGTCAGATTGAAAAAAATTATATGAAAAGCATACAATAGGACATCAAAATAGTGAAGATATGAAGACTAAAACAGTAACGAGTTCAAGAATCTAACAAGTGCAAAAAAAATATTCACTACCAATCGACTCTTGCTCCATTCTAAAGTGAGAGTATTGATTTTTAATTCATGTAACTAACAGGCAAAAGAGACATGCACAAACAAATACTTATTTTGGTCAAAATTGAATAAAGATCATCTCATGTCAACACAACATAGGTCTTGTTAAGAAAGAATACATTTTCAAACAAAAAAAAAGTAAAATTTATTGAATTTAACAGGAAGCATATAACTGCGAGCTTCAATGCATAACATAAATCTTTCTTCGTTTTCTTTCCATCTTGATAAAAGCATGATAGCACATCAAATGTCAACTAGGGTACATAAAAGCAACTTACCTTCTATAGAGTTCACTGAAAAGTCAGCATCCCCTGAGCTCAACGTTGATGCTAGGATTAATGAAATGATTATAAATGTGTGCATAATTAAGCCAAAAATTTGAAAATTTTGACTCCCCGGGAAAATTTGAGAGAGGAAAAAGCTTCCACTTTCAAAAAAATTTGTAGCACAAAGACTCTGTCACGGATTTCAATGATTCAAATTCCAGTGAAAAGGCGACACATTGAAGTATTTTTGCGAATTTACTCGTTGTTTTACCTGCACAAGAAGTATCGGTGAACTTAACTTGATAAATATTTCATAGTTGCCAAATGACTGAATGAGGGGCTAAGATATTGATCAAACTGTAAAGACTCTTCTTACTCAGAACAAAACAAAATGGGCTTTTCACCTCTCTCAAGAGTTATACCGACACTTGAACCATGATCTGGAGTTGATAAGTGAACGGGGCTCATGATTAGACGATTTCATTCAATCCTGATCAACAAAAGCAAGCAGTTGAAAGCAAGCAGTTGAAGCTAATCAATGTGGAATTTTTTTCAATAATGTACCAGTCATGCAAGTAGTCCAACACTTAGGACCAGTCCTGGACTCATAGTTACCTTTTCCCACCCATATAAAATCAGCCATACATCCAAAACAAGGAACAGCATTGGCATGTTGAGGTTTCTCTCTAATATCTGCCTAGGAACACCCTCAGTGACCTATACGAGATCAATGTTCGACCCCATTTAGATCACGGAGATATTACATACAATGCATTTGCCATCCACCAAATCTGAGCCAGTTCAATGGTAATACCACCTTGTTTAAGGTTACGGTAAACGTTTTCTGGGTGAAAATATCCATTTTTCGATTTCTTCATATTCTGTTAGCCGAACTTTCAAGACACAATAATACATTGCTTGAAGCTAACAAAAGTTTTAAAAATGGAAGAAATTTCATGTAAACGAAGGTTTCCATAATTTTTCAATCAAAGTTTTGTGTTTATAGGGTAATTATTTGAAGACTCCAATTGATTTTTAAGCCTAGATGGCTTGATCCGGATTAGTGTGGTTTATGTGGTCCCGATGTATACTTTACTACTGCAGACCAGTAAACTCCATTTTTCTCCGGACTAGCAAATCCACAAGGTACAGGTGCGAAAAAGCTATTTTGTACCCTTTTCGCCAATCGAATCGCTAGAAAATTTGCACATGGCTAGGACAGACTTGGAGCTTGAAAAGTGTGTCCCAAATTCTTTGTATGTGTTCTGGTCCGTCTGTTATAGCCAAATACAACTGTGGGAGGGCAGAAAAATCAATTGCTAATTTTTGACAGCATATAGTTTCAAAGTGAGAAGGAATTTGAAAAATTCCAGACACACTTTTAAAGCTTCGGATTTGCACTTCCTGCTGATGAAAGTCAGGTTCTGTTACCTCAAACGCAAGGGTACAAAATAGCTTTTGAAGGTGTTACACTCTTTTAAGCAATAAACTTGCCTGGAAAATATCATTTTACAATATTTGCCAATAATTTTGATATGGTTAGAATCCCCAAATTCTTGTGCATCAAATGATGTACAGTTTACCTACATTCCTTTAATAGTTCGGCTTTTAGGGGGCGAAATCCAAATTTCGTGTCACAAACGTTTACCGTAATCTGTTCAGTATTCTGCTACCTTCACTGTATCGGGAGCATGGATGGGAACATCTAGAGAGAAGTCGTACGCAGAACTAGGATGGGAGTGGCCAAGCAAGTCTTCGCTGGTGGAGTAGATGCCTTACGGTGTTTCTTAAAATTACAAACAATCTCACTGCAGACTATGCAAGGGGTCCAATTTCACCAAATCAGCAGTTTCAATGCTCTCTTCGCAAATAAGATGTAATCGGGCAAATAAGGGCAAGGACTGAAAGATTTAAAGCCAGCTTCTATCCCCATTATTTGTCCTAATAACGGACGAGTCAACAAAAACACCCGGCGTTTGAAAAATTCCTGATACCTCAGTATCAAGGCAATGATGTTGAAAAAACAGTCTTGTTTATCCCCGATATGTCAACTTAGGTTCCGTAATTTCCCGGCTTTAATTGGTCATTCCTTCCCGTTGAAAGAGGAGATTTTCTGCAGAAAGCCCCTTTTGAAAACCTGCAAAAACGAGCAAAAGCAGCAAGCAAAATTTCCCTTTGTTCTCCTTCTTAGCAAAAATGACTCTTGGGTGTGCTCATGAATTTTGTCCTCATGGGAGAATGGAATCCCCCTGAATAAGTTATTCACACAAGGGAGAATACTTTTCAACCCGCCAAAACCAAAGCACGTGCTAAAGAGTGCTGAAAGTCATCGCTGTGAGGTAAATATTTTAGGGACTTTTGCTTGTAATTTTAGCACGTTTTTAAGGTTTCTCGAAGGTACTCATTTTAGAAAATTGTCTACAGAATCTGAACGAAGTGACCGATTATAGCTCGGAAAATTTCTAAAAATAATTGAACATTTTAGCTATTGAATCAAATATTGCAAAATATCGTTGCTTGCATATTCAGGAAGCAGTAGCCATTCAAACGCCGGGCGTTTTTTCTGACTCAACCGGTAGAATAAACCAAAAGCTGAGATAAGACTTGCACCATCTGATGCTGTATCCAAGAACAAGCTGCTGTCAATTATCGCCCCCCCCCCTGGAAAACCTTTTAATGGGATCCATGGCCCAAAAGAATATGCCAAAAGGATAGGAAGGTACAAATGAATTTTTATTACAACTGTTATTGTATGGCAATAAAGATTTTCCTGAATCAGTGAATATGTATATCCTTGAACATGCATTAAAATTTATACATAAAACTGGTCGATTCGATTGAAATCTTATAACCCACCCTTCCATAAGCCATCCAATGGTAGCGTTGTTTTTTGTAACAATTTTTTCAACTTTGATTTTTCTAGTTTTTTGTCTTTGTTTTAGATATTGTAGTAGTACCGTATAGTAATTTTTAAGTAGCATAATTAGCAAAATGTATCGTAGTTGTTAGTCTAGTTCCATCTCTCTATGTTGTGGCCGTGGTGTTGTCATTCATTTTTGCTCCCATGGTATCGTCCTGTAGTGTTGCATAGCTTTTTAAAGTATAATAGAATGTAGCCAACAGTATGTAGCAATATCTTATACCGGGTGAGCCAGAAAAAAATGTTCCCACTTTTGAAGATTCATAACACCAAGACTACTTCACGGATTTGAAACATTCAAATTCTAGTTAAAAGCCGAAAGATCAAAGTATTTTTGTGATTTTTATCGCTGTCCTACCAGCACTACTAATATAGGTTAATTCAAGTTTACAACAATTTCATGGTTGCGAAATGACTGAAAAATGGCCTAAAACATCGATCAATTCATATATGACTTCTTGCACAGAATATTGAAGGAAATGCAACTTCTCATTGGTAAAAGATATCCTCTAGGCATTAATTGCCATGGGATTGAAAATCTTCTGTATTTGTTTGAAAATGGAAGTTTTGTAACTCTTGAGAGAGGTGAAACGCCCATGGTCTATTGTTCGATTAGAATGGAGTCCCTGAGTTGAATTTACCAATACTACTAGTGATGGCAGGACAGCGAGGAAAATCACAAAAATACTTTGATCTTTCGACTTTTGACCAGAATTTGAACGATTCAAATCCGTGAAGTAGTCTTGGTGCTATGAATTTTCAAAAGTGGGAACTCTTTCCTGGCTCACCCGGCATGGATATAAAAAAAGAGCTATACGACATCAATTTCCAAACAAATACTAAAGATTTTCAGTCCCATGGCAATGAATGTGCAGTGAATATTTCTCACCCATATCTAGGATTTCATTTTCTTTACTGATCTATGCGGGGAGTCCTTTAAGATTTGATCAATGTTTTAGGCCATTTTTAAATCAATTTGCAACTATGAAATTTTATACAGTTGAATTTACCTATACTTCTAGTGCTCGTGAGATCTAGACTCACCTAGTTTTCACACACAAATTCTACTGACGACGCGCAATAGGATGCATGGATAGTTCTTTCACTGAATAAATGCTAAAATGTGTTGAAGGAGTTTCTATTGACCTGATCTTCCACCAAGCACAGCCACAACAACAATACGGCTACAATAAAAACGGCCTAAAATCACAAAAATACTTCCGTCTTTCATCTTTTAACAAGAATTTGAATAACTAAGTTCCGTGAAGTACTCATTGTGTTATTAATTGTCAAAAGTGAGAACTGTTTTCTTGCTCACTCGGTTTTTTTGCATCATTCTTTTTAAAAGCATGTTTTTGGTATGGCTTAGGTTTGCTGGGAATATGATAACGAGCTGAAAATCGATCACCAAAACAAGATGTATTTGAAGGAATGAGATTTTCTGATGAGCTGGTCTGCAAAATTATTCAAAAAGCTCCAACCGAGGCATGGTTGTGTACAATCTCGGACTTAAAGGATCTTATTCAACCAGCATACCCTGCAAGTGTCGCATTGGCACATTGGTTGGCCTTTATTGTCAGCATATGGGCCATGAAAATGGTGACAACAAAGTCCAACCAAGAGATGGCGCCAGCAAAGCATGCTGGTTGAATAAGAGCCTTTAACTGATGCAGATATTAATGGATGTATTTGCAATAAAACAATATTACTAGTTCGCAATAAGTTTTAATTAAAATCCTAATCAGCTCACCTGTTCACATTAATGTAGCACTTCTAACACAATTGAGTGAAAGAATTTTCCCTTGTACGGACCCCGTTTCACTACAATTTCTTGAGTGCAACGGTACAGCTAACGGAGAATAACAAGTGATTCTCTTTGATTTACTTGCATGCTGCTGCAGACAATGGAGCTCACACAGTGTCTTCATGCAGGAATATCCATTGGGAAATACATTATCTCCACTGCTTTCAGCTTTAAAGGAAATAGTTTAGCTAGGAAATAGTCTATTACGTTTAGCTTCCAGAGCATGTATTCAGCCTTCCAGGATAAATTAGGTAAGAAAAATTCAGGAATATACTATTTGCTTGGAGTGAACGCAAAATTCTAAAAGTTCATAATTCGGCTATAGAGGAGAACCAATAGTCTTTGCAGTAAATCTGAATGCGTAGAACCCTCATTATCGCAAATTTTCTTCACTTCGCTCATGCAGTAGGTCATTAGAGTGGTTGCATAAAATTACAGCTCTCAATCAATTTACCTGCTTCCAAAGGATCCTTCGAATTCTGCTTCTATAACGAGACAAGAATGCATGAATTAGTCAAAGTGATAAATATTGCGAATAATATTGGCCAAAACAAAAAATGAGCTGAGGCTAAATCTAATAGTGATTTATGCAAATAAGTACCTAATCTTCCTTCATTGGAATGAAAATTTCAGAGCGGATACGGAATAAGCAATGATAAAGAGCACTTGATCACTAACATGGATTTGTCTGCTTTTAAATTAATGGATTTTATCGAAATCAATGTGGTTGTTGTTCATCTTGTCATCTTGAAAAGAACGATTAATATGCAAAATGAAACTGTTCGTTGTCACACTCGTCATAAAAAGTGCTTCGAAAACTAAAAAGTTCTATGATCACACCATTCAATATCAGTCAAGACAACTTAGGACTAAGCAGCAGTGGTACACCAATTTGGCAATTAACCCTTTAGCTGAGCAGCATTACGCTAACAATATAAAGAGGCATACACATCAAAGTCTACAATACTTTATCTATGCAAGTGAAGTGTATGAGGAACATTCACTTTGGTCATAGGTTTTCAAAAGGCTATATATTCCATGGAAACATAAATTTAGTGTTGTTTCGTTACAAGAATATGAAGGAAACCGTTCTGTTGGTATTGGATAATGATTAGTAGACCACGTTATGGTGAGAAGAGTTCAAAAGGTAGCCAACTTCAATCCAAACGGTTCTCAAGGTCATGCATCGTGATTAAACGTAAAAGTAAACCGATGTATATCCGTCTCACCCTTTTACCCCTCCAAGGTAAATTGTCTACACCGTAATCATAGCGCAACTCTGTATTTGATTCCAAGTCCTTCAGAGCATAGATGCAAAGGATAGGGACACCATCTAACAGCTTTTTACGCATCACACAATTTGGCTTGGCTGAATCATTTACTAGACGACCCAGTCGTCCATCCGGATTTGTGGCATCAATACTACAACAGAGTTGACAGAGACTTTAGTGATGACATTTCAGTGATATTTCGTGCATTTGAGAAAACAAATGATAGTTTTAATATTCTACTGGTTACAACTTGGTAATTCCGCTAAGAGACACACTCTTTGAAAGGACATATTTTCAGGTAGATTCCTTCAGGAAACATCTTAAGAAAGGTAGAAATCAAAACTTGAATGAAAATACCTTTCCAAAGGTTGCCATTAAACTTCATTCAACTTACTCAAGATCTTACACAAGATTTTACCTAGACTGACCACGTGATCCCTTGTATTCATTTAACGTTTTTTCTTATAATACTTTAATTTTCATTCATACCAGGACCCTCAACCAGATAGATTCGGATGCATACAAATGCCCTTTAGAAATTTACCAAGTGGAATAAACAAATGAAATTACCACATCGTCTTTCCTCCATGGCTGAAGAAGTACATGTAGCTGCCAAGACTTGCTTGGTAATGCCTTTCTCTCCATTCAGCTTCTTCTCTGCTGATCAGCTCGCCACAGTAATGCAGCAAAAAGCTACCTTTCTTGAAGGGCCTCCTTGTGAACACTCCCATACCTGAAAGAAATTTTTAGTAGTTAAAATCTAAAGGACCTAATAGAAAATGCACCTTCATTACAAAAAAGATGCAATTAAAGAACTGCATTATGCGTTGATCTTCATTCGAAAGCAACAGAATGATCCTACATCAATTGAGTCAAGCCGCACTAACTTAAAATGTGTTATGACCCAATATTTATGGCAAATCGATATGGCTTTCATTGGATTCTTTTCCAAAGTTTGGCCTTGTACTGTGAAGGATCACTACACAGAAATCTTTGAGTTGTACATACTTGCAAACATATGATGCTTCTGCTTTACAGCAATGAAAAAAAATTTAATCACAGAACCTATCCTAAATTGACCATGAAAAAATACACTTTAATTCCTCTTTAGAGGCTAATCCACAATATCTCCCATTACATCATCAATACTGCAACTATACTCGTCGTTCTCCTGTGTTTTGAGGATATCTCATGCGATCTTTCTTACATTCCATAGTGACTGATCTAAGGCACAAATGCCAGGGAAATACATATTATGGAAGATTCTGATGACGCACCATGGGTGCTTCTTGTAATATAGATAAATTTCAAGACCTTGAAAAAGTAAGAACAAACCTTTGGCATTACATCATCTTGCAAAACGTTGATATTTGTTTACGACAAACAAGGAACGTACATTGTACTTGACTTAAACGAGTAAAGGTGTGACCATTCCAGCAATGTATTTTGCACAATAGACCTTTTCGCTATTCTACAAGACAGCCTGGATCGAGATATTGTTTGCGTATGCTACCCTTAATACATCATCCAAAAGTCCAACGTGAGGCCTCCTATAACTCAAAAATGCCTGAAAGCTATAGATTTTTCTTTGAAGAAAACATTCAAAAAGACTAAGTTTTACTTTGGAGGTCTAGATCCACAGTACAGAACGCCAGACATAGGATTTCCAAGTTGTAAAATTGAAAATGACAACTTCAGAGACTCTCAAGGGAAGGAAATCCACACAAAAAACAAGGAATCTTTTGAATCTAAAGTTCTGAAACAAAGTAACATTGCGTTGCAGTTGCTGTTTCGTAGACTCCTTATTAGAAAGCAGCCGGTGTGTTCCTGGTCCACGCAGCTTCGTTAGCTTTAGTACAAGGTTTACAGGTGCGAATACAATAATGGACGCTTTCCCAAGCTCAATCCCCCCCCCACTCCCTAATCAACGTTGTTCAAGGTTGAAACACATCTATTGTAACATGCACTCAAGAGTCATTGTTAAATAGCATTGATAAAAGGGGAGTGGGTTTTTAAAATTTAAATCCCATTTATTACAGTAAATCCCCGCATATAAGAACCTGCCAGAAGGTCTTATTCAAAATGTAATGCGACAACTTTCAGGGTATAAACGTTCCTATTCTGAGTGTGTCTTTTGTACACCTTTACAAAGTCTTCACTAAAGATGTACAGCCTTGCCATGTGTTTTGGCAGCGGTATTATGGACCAAAAAATTCTAAATTTACAAATAGCAAGGGATCTCCATGATGAGTTGTGCTTTTTTAGGAGAATAACGATAGAGAGGATGACATTTGAACATTAAAAGCTAATGGAAACAAAATGAATCTAATAACAACGATTAAAATAAACTTGCCACCCTTGCATGAAAAATATGCTTCATTGAACTGAAACATGTCCTTAAGTATAAAGTGTATAATTTAGGAAAAAGAGCCTCTAGCTGCCTGTTTTAGTAGGTTCTTATGTGCGGGGATTACAGTATTAACAATACTGTTCAAAGCGCTACTAATCTCCAAACATTTTGTAGGTAAAATCTTACCTATTGTTTCTTCAACAAATTTTGCCTCAAGGCCTGGTTGGTCTTTCTTGAGCCATGATTTGAAATTTTCATCCACTCCTTGAACTTGATTCCTTCTTGATCTCTACGAGAGTGACGCACTGAGATGCAATATATAATGTCTTCGTTACTGCTACACAATTTGTATATATTGAAGATCCAGAAGAACGTGCAAGTTTGAACCTTGATACAGATACCTCTAATACAGCTACTGTGAAAAACAACCTCTCAAACCTGGGGCTTAGCTTTAGAGTTTAGGATTAACTCAGCGGTAGGCTGTTGTTCTTAAGTATACAGTAGACATTTGAGGCACCAGATTGGGCCTTCTATCCCCAAAGGAAAAACTATTAGCAGAGTCATGTTAAACTACCGGGTGTCCTAAAAAAATGTCCGACGTTTGATGGGACACAGAGAAAAAGTTTATAAACCTAACGATTTCTATTCACTCTTGTTACATGCTAGACATTTCAACTTACAGTTTGGCATATCGTGGGAAGAAATTAGTCACCTGAAAATGGAATAATGAGCTCTAACATTTCATGTTTGCTCAAGACAAAACCAGAGAGATTTGTACGGCGTCCTGTCTCGTGGTGGTAAAAGGGGACTCCCTAAAAGACCAACACATCCACTGAATTGACGATTCTTTAATTGAAAAGGGGCAAGGTTTCTAATCACTCAGGGCATTCAAAGTAAAGGCCATTTTCCAGTCAGTGGAATTTGCGAGGGTGCAGAAATTCTACCGTTAGCTTTTAATGCTTTTTCATTGTGTGAAGTGACTGACACCTGCTCGAAATCATTTTGTGGAATGTCTTGGGACAAACAGTTTGCTGCTTTTATTGTTGCACTGTGCCAACTGGGAATTTCAAATGGGAGTTTTACTATTCCACAGTTTCACGGTTCTTTTCTTTAACTAAGATAGTTCTCATTTCTTTGTTCGACGTACCATAAAATGCAACATTTCATTCTCTGGTTTCGTGAGTGGTAAAAAGTACAAACTTAGAATGTTCCCCCGAGACCTATGCTCTATTGGATTCGATTTTCAGACTTTGATTTGAATGTGCTCAATGAGCTAAACTTTACTCTTGTTCGTTGTCAGTTGCTCATCCGGAGATTCCCCCTTCATTGCAACGATGAAGAAAGGCGTACAATCTCTCTGGTTTTGCTTTGAACATAAACAAGGAATGTCAGAGCACATGATTCCATTTTATTGGTTACTAATTTCTTCTTACAATATGTCAAACTTTAAGTTGAAATGTCTAACAGTTAACAAGATTGATTAGAAATGTCCAAATTCAAAATGTTTTTCTCTGCGTTTAGTCAAACGCCGGAACTTGTACACATGATGCAATATGTAAGAATTCCAGTCAAATTCCAAAGAATTTGCTTGACGTGAGTGATTGAATATAAGAAAGTAACAGGCTCCAAGATGAGATTGCTCGACTCTTTAGATCTTGAATCAGTGACATTTGTATACAATAGAATCTTTCTAATCTGCTCAATATTCACAGAGCTACAAGCTAGTGAAGTACAAGTTTGTGCAAAAGCTGAAAACAGAGGCCTCTACATGGCATTCTTGGTAACACTCGCAAGGGCTTTCATCTCTGTTGTTTCTCATTTGTTTCAACGCAGACCAAATCAGATTTAAAAATATTTTTGATAAGCTAGGTTTCAAGTGCAATGATGCTTGGAGGAAAAAGATTCAGTTTCTCGTCGATTGTTATTTAAAATACTTTTTTTGGATACATGCAATCTCGTGCAAATTGGGCAATGATCGTAAGAATTAACTTACTTTATGAGTCCTATTTGATTTGCTCTGATATTAACGAAAGTATGGCATTCATATAAACATTTCACTTCCCTCTTTGAGCTTTAATGCACTGCAAGTGACCTAGGAGTCCCTAGTTTCAGTTGTCACACATATTTTATCGCAAATTTTATGCAAACATTTAAGCTAAAAATGCCAAAAGGTAATCGTGCTCAAGCAACTAAACGAACGACTTAACAGGTGAAAAGCTACGATTAACATTTGAACCACATCTGAAAACTTTGTGTCAAAAATTGTAGTTTCTTCTTCAATCGGGATTTCTCCCATTTCAGTGTTTCTGCTATTTCCAAAGATGGTATCTCATGTTTTTTCAAAATTTGGGTTGCTGAGGTTTGAAGAAATCTGAAAATTGAAATTTCTAACCTGCAAAAATTTAGTATAACTGAGAAACCCTGCCTCAACTAAAACATCAATGGAGTAGTATGGGCCATGTGGGGCAATGTGGGTCTATGGGTAAAGAGGGTCTGCTGAGAGTTTGCTCCAAATATCCTTCATTCTCAAATTGAAGAAAGGTTGGCTGTTTTTTTGTGATGTCTGCATAATAGGCTGCCTTTTTACGTAAAAAGATTCGCCTTTGGCTGATCTTCATTCTCTTTAGCCTGTGTGCAAGTAAAGTCTGCACGCATGCTACTGTTTTCAGAAAATATTTTCACTGAACAACCGACTGTGGAAGAATCTGAAACAAAGACCAAAAAACTTTCTCCTACCACTGTTATTTTGTTGTCCTCATAAGAGTTATAGATCTTTTCTAGATGAAATAATGCTTATTTCAAATTTATCAAGGTGAGGGTCCTTTTTCTGTTTACTTTTTAACCAGATGGGTAATGTGGGAATATTGAGAATTCGCCCATAACTCACATTCAACAAAGCCTTGGATTGCTTAAAAATTTTGCTCTTAAATTTATGATGCCACATTGTTTTGTATCTAAAATCCAAGAAAGGCTTTATTGTTACTGTGGTTGCTGTCTTGCAACCAGTATATAGAAGTGAAAAAACTGCAAAAATATTTATCTTATTGTTATTGTCAAATTTGATCACTGTTTTCCAAATCAGGATGATGGTGGATCACCACATAAGGACAATAGTTTCATTATTGTTACTGGAACAGGATTACTTGTGATTAATAGCAAAGATTGGGACTTTACCATATAGCAAATAGTTGGGAAACATAATTCCATTATTTTTTTTTGATGATTTTCCCTTTCATATTTTCATACTGAGCAATCAAAATTGACTCACTTTTCCCTCTCGTAAGGAAAGGTGGGCCTATTTTAGCTGCAAAAAGAGAAAATTTAAAAATATATGTAACTGCCCTTACGAGAGGTGACAATTTTTTGGCAGAAAATGTCAATTAAACAAAAATTTTGACAGTTTTTCTACCTTGCAATCATTTACAGCTATTTATTTTGAGATTATGCTCAATTCAGACCCACATTTACTGTACACCACCTATCCTACCCTAACAATAGTGAAAGAATGCTCTATGTTTGGGATATTTGCAAAAAATTGTGAATTTACAAATTATGAAACTCACAAATACTATGTAATTTAAAGCTGCATAAAAAATTGATTGGTTATGATGCCTTCTAATTGGGTCAACTGCTTTTGTCTGCAAAAATCTTTGAAAACTGAGACAATCAATTTATTGCATATTATGCAAATTGTTGCATGGGAATATTATGACTGCCTCCCAGCAAAAATTATCATCCTTTGTTCTGAGTAACCTACAGGTCACAGGTCATGATTTATACAAAATATCTGCTGCACTAAACAGCCAAATTTTCCTTCAAGAGAATTCAGTTGTGGCACTAATAGCATGTGGCCAAGAAGATTCAAAATGCTTGGAAAGGTCATGCTGGATGGGCTGGATGGTTATTCTCTTCCCATTACGTGCACATTTTGTTACACTTAGTTCCACTACTTTATTTCTACTTATAGCCAAAGGACTTCAACTTGGCATGGATTTGTATAACTGCAGACATTCAAGCAGTAGTCTGACTGAGGAAACATTCTCAGCGTAGCTCTTTTATTGAAGAATCACTGAATGCATGTATATACCATTACTGTATATACATAGTAACTGCAACACCACTATTCATGTCATGTGTGCTAGCATTTACTTCATAATATTGGCCAAAAACAGTGTTTGTAAACAAAGGCAACCATATTTGAGAATGGCTATCCTGTAGAAGCAAACAATTTTTCTATTGGTTACTGCCAGCAGGCTAAGGTAGATAATAAAGTAAATAATAATAAACCAACACCATTGCAAATACCTATTACAGAATAGTTAACATACCAGTTTCTGTGTCATGATGTCCCAGTGACTGAAATCACTAGACCTTGCAAACCTACAGAAAATAAGAATTGAAGACTGATGCTTGAATTATTTCAGTTTTCCATGAATGGAATTGTCTCCAACAGTATTTCAATATTTGAGATTGATAAAGGAGCTCTTTGACAACTGCAAAATCCAAAATGCTTCAGTTGTGCTTTGCCTCACTGTAATATCTTCGTCACTCATTTGTCCAGATTTGCCAAAAAATGCTACATCAAATACAGTAAAAAACCCATGTATAAGAACCTAGTGATTAAGAGCCTACAGGCTGAAATTTTGAAATTGGACTCCCACCATATAAGAACTCATGAGATGGGAGGTATGTTTTTTATACTGTAAAAATCCGCATGTAAGAACCTAGTGATCAAGAACATACAGGTTGAGATGTTGAAATTAGACCCCACTGTGTAAGAACTCATTCAGCCTGAAATTTGAAATAGATTCTTACTTGTAGAGACAATCAACTTAAAATTCCAGTTCCTTAAGTCATTGAGCCTACAGAAACTGACAATAACATATTTACAATGAAGTCTAAAAGTAACTTGAAAGCTTCTCATTGGATTCTATCAGACTTCTGCTTCTTATAAAAACTTCTTTTTGTGAATGAGACCCTGCGAACTGACAGTAAATAATAGGTTTGAAGTTTCAATGTGAAAAAACGAAATACCTGAAAGCCCTGAATAAAATAAGAACAATTCAAGAACCTAAACAGCCTCATTTCCCATTAAATACTCAATATATATAACCTAATCAGGCTGACTTGCAAAGTTGTAGTTACATACACATACACAGTTACATACATGTGGGTTTTTTTCTAGTAAAAACCAGCTTATAAGAACCTACAACTTTGCAAGTCAGCCTGATTAGGTATTTCAATACCTGATCAACTTTAGCTAGGCTCAATGACATAAGCGACTGGAATCTTAATTTGATGGTCTCTGCAAATAAGAACATATTTCAAATTTCAAGCTGAATGAGTTCTTACGCAGTGGGGTCTAATTTCAACATCTCAACCTGTATGTTCTTGATCACTAGGTTCTTACATGCGGATTTTTACGGTATAAAAAACATACCTCCCATCTCATGACAGTTTCCAAAAGTTTGTAATGAGAATCTATGAATTCATTCTATGTGGCCTCACATAACATAATACAACAAACATAATGCAACATACCAAAACATGACATCAAATATGATCTCTCATACTGGATGATTTGAAATAAACATAGATGTTGTAAGGGAAAAGCTGAAATGGTTGAAAACTTAAGTAACCTAGCCCTGACGGTCTTTGGCTTTTAAAGAAGGCTTCTGATGAATTTGCATTGCCAGTGTGTATATTCATAAAAAAAATTCATTGTCTTCAGAAATTATTCCGGGTGAATTGAAAGGTGCTTATGTTTAAAACTGGCTTGATGAACTCTGGCAAGAAAAGCAACTGCAACTTGATATTTTGATTAAAGAGACATCTTATTTACTTCAAACACTGGTATATTCTTTGAAATAGTGAAACTTTGGCTATGGGCCCAATGGCAATTACAAGGTTGAGACCAATGTTAATGTATGTATATGTATGTATCTGAAGATTACCTTTATTACTGTTGTGCAAAAATTTGATTATACATACATACCCAATACTACTGTTGCAAATTGATCTTGTCACACCCCCCCCCCTTCAAAGTACTTTCAGCCATTTTGGCAGTGGTTGAAGCTGTCACGAACTGAATGTGAATGAACAAGTTACATCAATGAACAGAGTTTCTCAGTTCTGTTCAACCTAACTAAAGGCAAAACAAAGTGTACTACCTTGCAATTTCTGCACAGGATCCACGATCAAACAATTACCAGCGTGGAGGATAGGCCTACTTAGGCCTATGACCTTGCAGTGCAGGCAGGCATGAACAAAATGGGATAAACATCGATTTTGAACAAAATAGGATTGGGCATGAACAGAATAAAATAGTTACCGCTTATAAAAAATTTTCATACCAATACAAATTAACAGTACAGGCCTAGAGATGAAATGTGAAGAGAAGAAGTTGCCTACGAAACAGTTCAACTCAGAGTCAAGCGACGCTCAGGCCATTCCTACTGAAAAAGGTTTTATGCCTAGGGGGCCTGATATCTCCTCCCTTCAGGATTCAGTTTGCCACAAACATCTAACTGCTTGTGCTGAACTTTATTAAAAAGGATGGTCTTACCGGCTACGTTGATGCTTGTACTTTACTTTTTCTCTCTTCCCTCCTCTTGCTGCACCTCATCGACGTGAGTGAACCTCGGCGTGCGGCGTGCGCAAAATCATGTGATTATGCGTTGCTGCAATTGTTCCCGATGTGCTGCAGTTGTTCCCTGTGCTGCAAATATTCCAGCTGCAAATGTTCCCGAGGGCTGCAAAAGTTCCTCAGCTGCTGCAAATGTTCCTTCCTAAGGCTGCAAATCATCCCTAATGCTGCATATGTTCCCGAAAAAATGCTGCATTTGTTCCCGTAAATATATCTCTCTATCTATCTATCTATCTATCTATCTATCTATCTATCTATCTATCTATCTATATGATAATGTACAAAACCCAATAATGAGTATTACGCACAATTTGTTAGCGGTTAGTTGTTAGTAGTTAATAAAATCTAATGTATTTCACTTTTTAGGAAACTTATACCGCTAGGGACGGTACCTAGGCCAGATGCGTCATCTTCATGCAAATGGCCTAAAATGGTCGACATTCGGCTCGCCATCAGTATAGGACATAAGAAGATCTTCAGAGCCTGTAGGGTAGTTCTTTTACAGTGCCCTGAAGAGCGAGGGCCTTGCTAACTCACCTTGGATCCTTGAAGACGTGTAATGTCATAAACTCCTTTCCACTTCGAGTTGGGTCATCGAAGTCTTCCACTCAACTCCCAACTCCACTTTCAATTTCGCTACGCATTGCGCATAGATTTGACAACTTCTTCCGAACTACGTAATGCATGCTCCTTCGCAGATGACCTGCTGACATAAATCTGGTTCGCTTGACGTCATTTTGACGGTGGGGAGGGTGAGCTCGAAAGCTGTGCTTTCTGAAACCATCAACAGTGACTTAGACTCCTTGAAACAGTGGCTTGAAGGTAATAAGCTGTCTCTGAAAGTAATCAAAACACAAGCAGTGGTTACAGGCTTTAGGGCAAGGGGGCACTTGTTAAAATTTTGTTAGGGATGCTCGTGTCATTTTTTCTTGGGTTTGAAACTTATGAAAATTTCATTTTTTGGCTTTCTCGAAATTGGCGTCTTTTTGGGTTCAATGAAAATTTGGGTCATTTTTGGGGTTACCGAACTAAACAGTAGCAAAAACTAATTCCTAGAAGTTCAGAGCCAACATTAACCTTTAGAAAATGACGATGTGATTCACATGGAGAATAAAAGCACAACAAAGATATATGAAACAATATTTTGTTTTCTTTACATGATATAAATTAATCAGTGATCTTGATGCCCACAGTACTGTGATGGTCTCCAAAGTCAATATCATTTTTACTATCTTGTGCCGAATTGTTAGTTGCAAGTTTCTCATTTTAATTTGTTATACAAAAGGGAAGGCTATGGAGGCTTGAGAATAGTTCGGTCATTCTTTGGGTTTGAAATGTTGGACCTGTCATTTTTTGAGTAGACGAAAAATCTGTCCAAATACGCATCCCTATCTTAAATTTTATAGAGTGCCCCCCTGGGGGCTCTAGACCTGAAATCAAGAAGACATCAGGCAAATCAGTACCAACCCCATCTTTCGCCGTTGGGCAGCTCGCATATTGATGTTGCAGATATTGCAAAATATTTTATTTGGGAGTACAACTTGATAATCATCTTGTATGGGATGAGCATACTAAGGCTTTACGTTCAAAGCTATCTCGCTCTTTGGGTTTCCTTAAATATGTTAAGAAATTGCTTCCAATGCATTTCTCATTTCATTTCATGTTTTTATTTCTTAATATTTATACAGGTTAAAAAGGTTCACAACCATATATGTTTTTCAACCTGATCAGTTTAAACGATTAAAACAAGCACTAAAACAAAAGAAATTACTAGCCTAGCATAAGTTACAATATCATACAAAACTAAGGCCATAAAAGAGAACATAAAAGTCAAACAAAAGTTGTCCCGAACTATAGCCGTTCTTTGAAGCTTTTTAAGGAGGGGACCAATTTTAGTACCTCTTTTTAGGCTGTTTTTAGGAGCGGCAGCGTATGATCAGTTTCTGATGAACGCAGAAACCGCTCTCTTTCATCCAAACATTTTGAGAATAATTTTCTCAAGTGGTTTGGTGCAAGCGAATTTAAAGACTTGTAAGTTAAGTTAGCGTGGGTGTCTCCTTTCTTACAAGATTACTGATAGTTGACCAGCCAAGGTTCTGAATTGTCGGAGCAGCAGAGGCATCGTATGGGCTGCTAGTTACAATTCTTGCAGCTTCATTCTATAGTTTTTGCAAGACATCAATTTATAATTCATTACAGCAGCCCAAAACGGAACAACAGTAACTCGAATGGGGCTCAACGATTCCTCTAAACATTGTGTTGAATACCTCAGATGGAAGGTATTTCTTAGAATACTCAATAAGTCCGAGGGTTTGATTATCTTTGGTCTTGATAGTATCTATGTGTTTGTCCCAGTTGTATTACTATATGGATTACTATAGATATATCTATCTGAACACCTAGTGTCTTGTGATGGTAATCATTTCAATGTCCTGATCACCTATCGAAAAAGATGGTGGAGCATCAGGCTGGCTTTCGATCTTACGGATGTTTGGACCAGAGTCTATGATAAGTGATTGCATTTTCACAACGTTAAGAGAAAGTTTGTTTGCATGCAACCAATCCTGTAGCTTCAAAAGATCTTCGTTTAGGTCATTTTGTAGGTCATCGATACTTTTGAAGAGAGGGAAATGCCGTATCATCAGCATACATGCTGACATGAGATTTTTGCGAGGAAAAAGGCAAATCATTGATTTAAATCATGAACAAGAGTGCACCAAGACAAGAGCCTACAATTTATTCCTTTCACATCAGAGGAGGTGCCATCTGCCCTGCAGAATTGTTTCTGCTTACGGTTATCCAAGTATGATGGAACCAGTCATGTTCCAGACCAGTCACTCCATACATTTTCAATTTTTTCACTAGGATTTCGTGATCAACCGTGTCGAAAGCATTCTTCAAGTCAATAAAGATTAGACCAGTGTATTTTCCTTTATGTATAATCAGGAACCAATCATTGGTGCTAGCCATAAGGGCTGTGGCAACCGAATGTAAGAGTCTGAAACCTTACTGATGCTTGTAGAGTGATTTATTTGCATCCAGGTATTCATAAAACTGATTGAAAATTAATTTCTCAAACAGCCTAGATATAAAGGAAGAACTGATATTGGCCTATTGTTCGACCCCCGGGGGGGCGGTTACCATACATATTTTGGGTACGGGGACGTGCCATCGGGAAGTGTATCGATTTTCGCGATTTTGGTATAAGGAACGGTATCGATTTTCACGATTTTGGTATAAGGAACGGTATCGATTTTCACAATTTTCGCAATTGGTATAGGGTCGGGTATGCATTTTCGGAAAATTGGTATAAAGTCCGGCACATATTCTAGATAAATTGGTATAAAGTCGAGTATACATTTTGGAAAAATTGGTATAAGGAACGGGTATGTGTTTGAAACCTCGATGGCACGTCCCCGTCCAAAATCTGGTCAAGTACCCCCCCGGGGTGGGTTCGACCTGTCATCTCTAGCGCCACTCTTGAAGATGGGTGCAGTACGCGCTATTTTCCAGTCCTCCGGAAATTTTCCTGTAAACAGCAAAAATCTATTGAAGAGATGACACCAGGGAGCACCGCCTGGATCACACAAGGACCCTCCGATATCTGCCAAAGCAATCTTCAAATAAAAGCTCGCGATGCCATCGTGACCTGAACCATGCGATGTCTTCATCTTATTCAAGGTTGCCGAAAATTTATCTGACATGATGGCAGAAAAGTTCGACCTATTATCTGACGGGGACGTGCCATTTTGACCGAAAAATTGGCACCCATAATTCCGTAAATTCTGGTGGATTTTAGGGTCATAATTCCATAAATCGAATGAAAATCTGGGCCATAATTCCAGAAATTATGAAAAATCCCCTGAAAAGGACACCCATAATTCCGTTAACCCTATTAATACCAGGCTGTTTGGACCCTTGTAGTACCGTGGGGCACAAAGTGCCCCCTCCGTAAAGTCACCAATATTGTAGATATGAGAACGAAACTTTGTAAAATGGTGTACAGTAACAAAATCTACACAATAGGCTACTTTTTTTTATTTTTCATTACATCCACGACGTCACAATGACGTCATAATTGAGGAAAATTCAAGTATTTGCTTGCTGTTGGCAAAATTGACAATATGTAAGTTTTTATTTGACTAAACCTTTTTTAAATGGACTAAAATGTATCTCGGGGCATTGATGAGTAAAATTCATAGTAAAATATCTATTTAAGTTCATTGTATATATTATATATTCATTATTTATATACACCAGTTTTTCATTGTTTAATTTAAACCCCTAATTGTCAATTTAAACACTCTGAAATGCTTCAAAACGATGTGTAATGATTAAAAGAATCCTTTTTGGGCATTAAAATTTTTCTAATACATTTGTTATTATTTATATGACGTCATAAACATTGATGACGTCATTAAGTTTAAACTTGCTGACGTCATCGAATATGGATAAAACTATATATCATCTGAAAGCTCTCATCAAGATCTATTGAATTATAATGTTGTCAATGATCTGTGATCATCCTGGAAAAAATTAGAGTCCCTTCTCTTCTTTTACGGCTGACCACGTGTTGAAAAGATGCTGGTCATGTGACCAGTGTCTACCATTTTGAAAAATTGTTTACATTCTTAATTAGTATATTAAATTTGAGGAAAAGTCACCGAGTGTCAGCTCTGTATCTCTCGAACTGACAGCACTGCATCAAATAATCTGCGCCGCGGACACTTTGTGCCCCCCCCCTGTAGTAATAGGGTTAATGTCTAAAAATTGTGAAAATGCTACCTATAATTCCGTAACAGTTTGAAAAAAGTACCCCTAAAAATGGCACGTCCCCGTACCATGAAAAGCATTAAGTTACCCCCCCCCCTTGAGCAGAAAAGAGAAATTTAACGGAAGAGATTCAAATGGGTATTCACCAGATAAGAGTAGATTGGCTTTTTTGGGAATTTTACCATTAAGTTTGTCCCCAATGCTGCAGAAGTACTCATTCATTCATTGATGATGCTGCTTTGTTGCCCTTAAGAGTCAGGTCGTCAACTGTAAGATTAGGTACAATTGTAGTGTTCGACTTTTTGTTAAAAACTTGGTTGATGGTTTTCCAAGTTTTCTTGAGGTCACCTTGAAACTGCGTTATTTTTTCAGAGAAATACTCACATTTAAGTTGTGTATTCAAGTTATTTAGCCTGTTACAAATTTGCTGGTAGGATTCCATCAAGAATTTTCAGCTGCTTTTTACAGCTCGAGTTTTTAACTTATCTCTCGTTTTAGCCAATTTGAAATAGTCAGCATTCAGCCAAGGCGTATATCTATCAGACACGCGTCTTCATAAAGTAGGTGCATGCTTTTCTAGATAAGCGCAAATATTTCGGTCCACTTGCGTACTGCATCATCAATGTCTTGAGCATTAGCTACCAGTGCCTCCAAATCAACCTTAGAGAGATCTGAGAGGAAAGCCTCTTGATTAAAATTCTTCAGCTATCAAGATTTAATATATTTGTGTTGATGCTTAACGCCACCACGCAGCTTTCTAACACAATATACAAGCTAATGATCTCTACGAAAGATCTTTAAGCATACCCTTAATCAGATGTAATGAGGTATCGTTGAGCCCCATGTTCGCTACTGTTGCTCTGTGTTGGGTAGCTATGGAGACTCTCGCCTGCTAATGCTACAAAGTTACAAAATCGTTCTGCAAGGATAATTACCAACAGTTGCTATGATGCACCAGCAGCAAACTCGCCCACTTGCTCCCCGAACGAAAACAAGCAATTGCCAAAAAGCATTTTCGCTCCGTGGCTCAAAGGTCTGGAGTGAGTTAGAGCATGAGGTCAAGCTAGCCCCCTCTCTGTCTACTTTTAACTGTAGACTCAAATGTAAATAGCTTTTAATTTCCATGCATTCTTATCTAATATTGTAAATATTCTCTTTTCTTATTCATTTTAGTTGTATAGGTTTTGCCACGGCCCCCTGAAAAGCAGCCAATCTTCCACGGTTTTTAAAGAATTCAAAATGAATGAACATGAAAATGCTCTGCTTTTTGTTGCGTTGATGAAGGCAGCGAAATGTCGGGGTGTATGCATGAAGTCCGTCCACGCTGGTAGGCGTTCAAATTAAAAACAGGTGAAATAATTCAACAAGGGATTTTGATGCAAGTGCAATTCAAACAAGCGAATATGTCTATACAAAAATACGCCTATCTTTAATGAACAAATACGAAAATCCGCTATTTTTTGCGACGAAATACGAAAATCAGTCAAGTTATTGTCTGATGCACAAACTTTCTTTTTTCACCTGATCATCTCTCGCACCTTCTTCATAAAAAAAAACGCACCACGGTTGATGATGCGATCAACTGGATCAACCATGCTCTCGAAAGCCATTTTGGCACGTTTAAAAGAAAAAATATCTCCTCCTCAGCACCATGAAATCACACTACGCAGTCATTTTACTATCCGCACGGGGCAGAAAGGATCCAAAAATCCGTTGAAGATGACAGTGAAGTCCGAAATACATCGTAGAATATCGGAAAAATACGTGATCCGCCAAGAAAACAAAATACGAAAATCCGTTCTGTAAAACAGATAAATACAAAATCCGCTCCTTGTAATGAATGAAATACGCCGATCCGCCCAGGCTTTCACCCCCCCCCCAAGTGCAATTCAAACGAGCGAATATGTCTCAGTATTGCTAGCAATTGCCGAGGAATACTCTGTTTCTTTTCAAAATTGCAAAACTTTAGACCCAAATTACCCCTACCTCACCCTACACTACTTCGTAGAGGACGCTGCTTAGCTTCCTACACCTGCACAAACCATCTCTTGAAGAAACCAAATACTACAATCAAATTTCGTCCTGTTTTAACTGTAACACGCTGACAATTACGGTGGCCCACATATGGGTCAAACACACATAAAAAAGAAAGTACAATCAAAAATGTTTCAAAGCATATTAAAATCGGAAAAGTCACAACACAAGAAAGAAATAAAAAGGCACGACACAATAAAAATGAATCACAAAGCAAGTAAGTAAGAGGTCACACTACGAATAAAAAGTTGCAACCTAAATGAAAGTCACAACACAAATCAACAGCTCGAAAGAAACTTGCAATCCAAATGAAAGTCTCGTAGTGCGAATAAGAAATTTGCAATGAAGAGCATCACAAAATCTTGAAATCTTACAATTGCCTGAAAATTTTTATAATGGTGGAATCATCTGGCTTGATAACGGGCTATGCTCGAAACGTCGCTTCTCTCAATTCGCAATAAAGTGCTTACATTTTATGATATTTACTTATGCAATCATCTGAACGAGAATAAATTTTGTAACCCTTTCAATCTGGTTATACGAACGAAATTATCAGGGAATTTTCTGAAAGACATCATGGTGTGTCGACGAATCTCTCTCTACATCGAAAAGAGGGCTTCGAGATTTCGGTTTGTCAAGGCTAAATGAGGAATGAGTTGATATAGCCTGAGTCAGACAAGTTATTCAGGAAGAACTGAACGGTTGTGAACGCCTTCTAGGCTACGGGTGGATCAGACATTTTTTGCGATTAGATTTAAAACATTATTTACTCTACCCTAGAAGACTGTTAGGTCGGAAGAAGATACCTCAGCTATGGCCCCTATTTTTGCTGCCACGAAGAGGGTCAGCGAATTATGCTTGCATTACGAGTTAGCCTGTAAAAATTTTATATGCATTTCTTTGGGGTATTTGGGCATAAAATTACAAATTCAATACGATAGAAGGCGGTAGAAAAGAGAAAATGTTTAATAGCACACTGAATCTTTTCAAACTCATGCTTTCATCACAGTGTGGTGAGTCACAATTTGATAGAGACACACTTTGATGGAGATACCAGCTTTAATGGCTGAAACGTTTGCATTTTTGCTGCGTCTGTCTATCATAGTAAGAGTACCTATCCGGAAGTTTATTGGAGAGTCCGACCACGTTCACACGATGTCTGCACATTTTGAAAAACAGTGAAGAATGTGACGGTAGCAAAATTTTAAGCTGGTTTCACAAGATACCGTTTTCAAAATGCGCCGGCTAGATTTGTGCGTTCAAAATCTACCGTTATCAATATCTGCCAACGAAGATATGCCACTTCAGTTCAGTTTAGTTCAGTTCATTTCTTTACACAAATTTTACTATTTTATTTTAACTTTTACCTTATTTTAGCAATATGCATTTTATACTTTTCTTTGCAGGTCCACATCTACAGTATTGTAGCCAAAACTAACACGCGTTATCAAATAAAAATGTATGTATGTATGTATGTTCAGTTCAGTTTCATATTTAAATTCACAAAACACAATTTATGATCCCAGCAATACAGACAATAACCAAACGACAAACACTAAATATACAAAATGTTACGGAAAATTAATACAACTAGTAACTTGTAAATTACAACGTGCGGCCGGGCAGCAGAATCATAGTATTGTTGGATATAAAATGATTTCGAATCAGGAAAGATTGTCCCCAAAAGTGTAGACTTGCCCTAAGTCTTTCAGGTAGACTTATTACCGATGACGAAATAAACTTGGGACAAGTCTAGTGCTGTTTCGCTACAAGGGGCTCCTTCAACTGGATTGCCTCTGCGGAGGATTTGAAATGATGGAACGAACATTTGAAAGAGACAAACAATTTGCCTTGAGTACTTTGACCGTGCAACCATGGAAATGAATTACACTGTTATTCAAATTTGTTTTCATTGACTTGCGTTGAAAGGAAGGAATCTGTAAGAGGAAGTTAATTTTAGGACGCATCTCAAAGCAAGTTTAACGAGTGTTTGTGACTTTGCAATGCTTGGAAATTCGAAGGTGGCTTCTCGAGCTTGTTACGTTCTACAGAAAGAATGTTACAGTTGGTGTGACGTAACAAACTGTTTTGGTGGAGAGTTTGCTTCTTATATTGAACCAATGTGGAATTTAGCTTTGATCCCGAGGAACTGAAGGTTGAAAGTGAGTTTCTTTTGGCTTCTTGTGTTATCCACTGATGTCGAGCACAGTTTTGCATCTCTGGAACTTTTGGATCTTTCTTGTTGTTTACCAGGTCCCATAAAAGCTTCCACCTTCCACATCGGCAATTTCCAAGTATTTGTTCGTAACTTGAAATGAAATCTCGAACTCCAGCCCCTCCAACTTCACTGCAAAGTCACTGCAATATTTTCTTCATCAGTGGCAGTCGCTGTGTCGCCCTATTGTTGGTTATTGTTTTCTTCGAGTCAGCCAATGAAAACCCTACTAATTGTTAGGCCGGCCAATGATAACCTACTCATTCTTCCCTTCCACCAATCAAATAAAGTGGTGGCATGTGACTGCCATTGTTTTAACGATTGCCTAATTAGCAAGGTATGCGCTCAAATCTCAAATTCACTCAGCTACACACAGATTAGTAAGCGACCTTCGGCCGCAATGATACAAAGATTAAAAAAATACTAAAGGCATGCCGTATAAATAGCGCTCTCATGACCAACATTAACTTCTTTCAATCATGAAAGAAAAGTTGTCATTTAATGCCTATTGAAATTAAACCAAAGAAATACCTTAGGATGATGTAAGGATTAAAAAGTCTTTGGTCTCTACTGCTAATGATTTCAACATTATTGTGCGATAACAACGGGCCTTCAGCGGTTTGTCAGCAAAAATTCAGGACAGCGTTAACACTCAAGTATTTAAATGGTCAGTTCCTTTAAAGAAAAGGTACAAAGAGGGGCTAAATAAATTGGATGCAGGGAATTACTTAAAGGAGGAAGTCTAACAATGAGTAAACCAATCGAGGAGAGAGCGCCCCCCCCCACTGCCCTTATCCTAAGATATATACTCAAATGAGTGTGTGTGAGTTAAAATCATTGTGCAGTACAAAACTGGCCCAGATTCAATGGTCGACCTTGATAAATAAATGAATTTTCAGTTTTGATTTGGACATACTGTTATGTTGAAAAACTGATACTGCATTTCATGTTCTTTTCAATCAAATGATAACGTGAAAGATTCAAGTAGGTGCGAGAACCTATCAAATTTCTCACGACAGCAACAGCACGTTCCTTCCCGCTTTCGTGTGAATGGAACTGTCCGTCACATTTTTTATTTGTATATCAGTGCAACAAATTTGAGTTTTCTACTGCTTTTTACTGAGTGGACTATGGTCCAGGGGATAGGTTAGTCGCTTAATCGTTAAGGTGGCTCACTACCGAAAAATTTTTAAATTATAAAACAGTGAAAGGTGATTGTATACCAGGTAAAACTAAGTTCAAAACACAAAAAACAAGAAGTTTAGGTGGCTCGCCTCTGATGTAAATTTCAAACTGTTACACAATGGGAATCCTATCGCTCAATGGTGCACTGAAAGATTCTTAAAATTTTCAGATTTTGAGCACTCAGATTTCCTCATGAGTTTCTCAAAGGCTCCGCAACAACCTCATTGTTGCCTGTGTCCCCAAAATCTTTTCAAAACGATGTTTTTTGAAGCCTTTCGAATGCTTGAACACTGGTCAAGTACATTCCGAGTGATGTGATTCTTGGGCTCAGCGGCGTGGCCAGGGTAAATTAAGTGGTGGGGCAAAAGAGGGAGGGGGTCTGGGGGCTTCGCCCCCAGAAACATTTTTGGGGCCACGCCCTTTAATTTGGCGTAGAACGCATCTCTCAATACCATGCTCACTATTAACGATAAGGAAACTTTCATAATTTCGTGGCAGGTATTCTATAAATTAGAGTGCAAGGAAAATTTCTTGAGGAAAGATCATTTGACTTGGCGCAGAAGGCATCCTCTGATTCCATATTTACCAGTGCTAAAGTGGAAGGCTGACAATTGGGTATCAAGTATCTTGTATATCAGCTAATATATGCTCCCCAACTATTTTTCTTTTCTTTTCTAATGCAGACAATTATAATGAATGCAGTTAGAACGAAGAAGATTTACAATGCCATCTATGTCGTACATTTCCTGATACCCTGGGTACCAGAGCCTTGATAATAAGATGAGGGACAAAAATAAAATGATAAGAGGGGAGAAAACCCTTTCCCTCACTACTCCCTCCCTTTCCGCTATTAGCGAGGCTCTGGCACCCAGGATAATTTCCTGATAACAAGTATTTTACACAAACTAGATATTAGAGTACCTTTGGGTGAGCCAAAAAGTTCTCACTCTTGAAAATTTTTAGCACCAAGAGAAGAGAAATGAATGGTTTGGAATGAATCAACTTCCGCTTGATAGTCGAGAGACTGAAGTATTTTACGAACACTGAAAGTATAGGTAAATTTGACTTCAACAAAATTTCATGGCTTCGATTGCCCAAAAAAAAGGCTGAAAAAACTTGATCAAATGAAAGACAAATTCCTCGGATGGAGCGATAAAGATAGTACGATTTTCACAGATGAGAAATATCGTATGCATGCAAATCTTCAGTATTTGTTTTACATCCTATTTCTTTTATGACAAATCTTGAAAGAAGATTGCTTATTATTTGATCAAGCGTTTTCATCCGGCCATTTCTCGGAAAGATTTTTACAAAACCTATACCCCACCATTTTCTCTTCGATTTTGAAGGAATCTCGAAGACCACCTTTTGGAAAAAGTGGGGGGGGCACTGGCCCCCCATACCACCCCGTGGCCACGCCACTGCTTGGGCCTGAAACGAGTGAAACAAACCAAAAAATATGTTTTGTCAAAAATAGATGGTTTCTTAAGTTATATTTTCCTATTAAAATATAGATTATATCAAATTATATTAAGATCTGCTTCAAATCATAGGAGGCAATCAATTATTTCAAAAGCAAAAAAAAAATCCACGAGCTGCAGGCAGAGCTGCAAAAAGTTGTTGACCTTTCTCCAAACCTGAAATTTATACTCGCAACCTTCCTCATTTTAACACAATATATAATCACTGGAAAACAGTGCGACGGTGTTTTGTGAACCAGGCAAAAGCATACAATTAAGGATCTTCCCGTATCATTTGTTTGTGTTTGTGTGAAATTATCAGGGCTCTAACCAGGTTTAAATACAAGGGAGGCCATAGTCTTAAAGAAGCGATTCATTAATTGAAAGGTATTGGGGCAATGAAGGGGGAACAAAGAGTCCAAGGTGAGAATATCTAAAAGCTACTGGATGTCCAAAAATGTACTCCCGTTTGCAAAATCGCAAAAATTTGATTACGAAAGTTATCATAAAATTTTTTTCATCTCTTATGTCAACAACTCAAATATATTCAATGATGGTAAACTATTTGTTCTCTTTACTTAACGGGTATGAAATAATGCATCAAAAACCTCATTCTATGCAACACTCTAACATACTAAAAAGGGCTTGATGCACTTGATCTAAAAACAAATCAAAAGATCAGCTTGCAAAAATAATTTGTTTTGATTTACTGGTAAGAAAAAGAAATTTGAAGATCTACCTTACAACAAAATTTTGGTGATTTTGCATACAGAAGTAATTTTCTGGGACACCTGGAAAATATCTATTTCTTGATTTTTATGTCGTTTTTGCTGCATTTGCTGTGAAGTTTTTGCTGCACTTCAAATGAAAGCTTTCAAAAATCATTTTGTGCTGACACCTATGAACTTGATTTTTCTTCTTTGAAATAGTTTTGAAATATAAACTCACCATCTGCATACAGTTGACATGATTTTTAATGATTCTATGTATTTATTGATGATTTATTTTCCACACTTACAACAAATATGCTAACAAAGTGAAATTTTATTTTTGACAACAGAACCTTCCTCAATTTTTGGCCAAAACCTTCCTCCAAACCAGGTTTGTAGGTTTGCAGTGTTTTTGCGTCTCTGGCTGCAGGACCAAATCACAGCAGACATAACGTGGTGGGCAACACTTTTTACAGATCATCCATTGTAGGAATGCTTTTGGAGCGACATACTTGAGCCATTGACCGTAAATATAGTGACCAGTGTCCCGTAGATTATATGATCTTTGACATGCAGATTAAATGAGCTGGTGACCCATGGATTACATGTTAATGTACATACGAAACTAATTATGGACATTAATTTCTGTGCCAATGCCAGGGTCAGCACCCATTAAGCAAATTAACAGCAATTGCATTCTGCAAAGAATGTCCATGTCCCTAGGTATAATGGATTACTTCTATATCACATTGCAATTCAGTAGCCTCAGAATCTGACAGAAGCAACGGATGATGTGTGTCATTCAAATAATCTCCTCTCCTGATCCATTCATCTTTAGAAGGGTCACGTCTCCAACCAACATTTAGAACAGCACTCATCTATAGAAGAAGAGATTCAAAAAATTGTTGACCAAAAAAAATGAACCAAGTGAAATTTTGCAACTGATTTCTTATACAGGCTGGAGCGACTTCACTTCATACCAGTTGCAGAACAGGTCTTGCATACATTAACAGGACAAAAGACTTCTTTACATTCTAACATTATGACATGGTTTAGATTATGATAAGAATTCTTGAGCCACATGTAAGACTGTAAATTTTTTTAAACAAAAATTTTTACGAGCATGAAAATCAATTAATTTGTGCAAAGACCTGAAAGCTAAGCTCACACACACAAACACAGCAAACTTTACGATGTGACAGCTAGTGTCAGAGAGGGCGCCAGGGACGAAATGCTAAGGGGACAAGAACTGTCAGAGTGCTGACAGTGAGCAAAGCAAGCAAAATTTGTATGGACCACATCCTTTAGATGGGCTTAAAATGCGACTACACTCTTTAAAAATATAACAAGCAAATTACGGAAATGCTGACACTGCATAGAAATTTTAAAAAATTCAAGTACTGACTGAGGGTGGCTCAGTTATTCCTTTGGTGGGGGCTCCTGCCACCCTAAGCCCCCTGCTTGCCCCATCTCCGATTAGTGTGACAATTAGTTAGGTCAAAGTCTCTTGAGAGATTTTTGATGCAATGGACAACAGCATAATCATATCATTCATTGCCGAGCACCAATCAATTTTGGTTGTGAAAAGTGCACCCAGATCCCAGAGGTTCATAAATGTGGGAGCAGGGCACGCTGTGCGAAATGGACAAATAGAGAATCTGTGTCACTTTTTCGTCCGCTTTGATTAGAATCCTGGTGGCGTAAGCCTACTGTAAGCGTGGGTCCGTAGAATCATGTTCTCAAAACTCTTTCTAATCAAAATGTACGTAAACAACTAAGACAGCTCTAATTAACAGTCTCTGACGCAAATAATCACCAGAAAGCAAAATCCATTATCAACTAAATGATGTAATTAATATCAGTGCCAAGAAAGACTAACGACTTAATTTCCAAAATTTGGCACACATGCTCTCCTATAAAATCTATCTATGAATTCTGTTTCAACAAACTATGGAGAGGTTAGTCAAATCAAGTTTCATTTGGAATATGAAAATATTAATGCTGCATATTCCCATTTTGTTGAATTGATCACAAATACTAGCAATGAAATAACCCCAGTGAGGGAAATTCGGATAAGGAAGGACTCACAGGAGTGGATGGACCATGAAGTCCTTGAGGGAATTAGGATTTGTGACAAACTACTAAAGAAATTCAGAAATTCTAAAATCCACTCTGATTATATAAACTTCAAGAAAGCGCGTAACCATGTTCAAAACTTGATCAAACAGAAGAAAAACTGATTGTCGTTGGAAAACCTTGGAAAACTAGACGAAAATGTAAGAAAACCAAAAGAACTATGGAAGTGTCTAGGATCCTTAGGATTATCGTCGGGGAAGGAATCGCCTTCCGGGATTTAACTGAGCAACTGGGGTAGACCATGTTTTGATGATAAGGCGAATGCCGAAATTTTTGGGGACTTCTTTTCTAATCAGCTTTGGATTTAGGGAATTGGCTCAAACGGTTCCCCGTGGTTCCCCCATAGGTTGGATGATGTGCATATGTATTACCAGCATCTCAACCTTTCTGACCCGTTTACACTAGTTCCCACTTCTTTTGAGACTGTCCTAAAGCTCTTGGAAGAGATCAACCCTTCGGGAGCAACAGGGTTGTACGGTATTGCTGGTAGATTCCTCAGGGATGGTGCGGCAGCTCTGGTAGGGCCAATTGCTGAATTATGCGATATCCAAGGATATCTTGTGCGATATCTGTATCTCTCGGTCCTGCGGTCTGCATTTCACGATCTTTTCGGGCAGGTGGAACTGGAACCACTTTTCAAGAAAGGAGCGGAAGGTGATCCCAGAGACTATAGACCAGTTTCTCTGCTTCCGCAGCTTTCAGAAATTGTAGAAAAAACTGTTCGTGGTCGGGTACGGAAGTACCTTGATGAAAAGAAAATGTTGTATAAACACCGGTCTGGCTTTCGTGCGCACCATTCGGCGGATACTTGCCTGCCCTATGTGGGCGATTGGATCCATCGGGGATTTGAAAATGGTATGTTTGCAGGGGTGATTTTGATTGATCTACAGGGGGCATTCGACACAGTTGATCATGAAATTTTCCTTGATCGAGTGGTGTGGTGTGTTTGGGCTTTGGTGACTCTGCCATCTCGTGGTTTGAATCTTGCCTCCAGGCAGGGCCGTCGAGAGCCAGCTCGGGCCCTGGAGTGATCTATGAGGACGGGCCCTGGGGGTTTCGGGGGCGTAGCCCCCAAGAAATTCTTCTGCGGCCACGCCCTCAAGTCTCCCGGAAAATGAGGGAGACGCCTCTTTTTGCTATTCTAAAAAACTGCTTAAACATTCCGTGTAAAGGAAATACAAATTATATTTATGAATCAAGGACATCGTTTTATGCTAGTGATGCGTTGTTCGTGCCAGAGGGAGCGAGCGACTCAAATTCTGAAAAGATTTCATGCGAAAGGAAACTCAACGACCCTACGACACCAACGACTGACTCGCTGGGATAGAACCAGTTTCGATAAGTTAGAAAAATCAATACGAAGGTTTGGTTTCTGACATTAAAACTGTCACCAAAGTAGACAGTTCTTGCAAATACCCTTTTAAAGCAGATGAATTGCCATGAAAATGCCCTGCAGAAATTTATGGCAATAACAAAACTTTTGGCACAAAATATTTACGGGCCCCTTCGGGGCCCAAGCCCTGGACCTTTTACCCCCTCTACCCCCCTTCTCGTGTAGTAGGACTCAAGGACAGTAAGACTGCACGTACTCTCGAGTACCGAACAATCGTCCCCCCACTTATTAATTTTTGAAAAATTTTCCAACCCCCTCCGCTCTTATTCCAATCCCCCCTTTTATTAATTTTTGGAAAAATGAAATGATATTAGACATAATTTCTGTATAAAGGCAAGAAAAAGTCTCAAGAAGTGTTTAAACAGGACCAGAGTTCAAAAGTATATTTATCAGTAACACCACTATGCACATAGATATATAACAGATACATGTTTACCTAAGAAAAGGGCTATTTGCTATTTCTACAAGCACCCCATTATTCCAAGCCCCCGATTATTGTTATATCGAACCATTTCCAACCCCCAGATTATTCTCAACCCCCCGTTTATTCGGTACTCGAGAGTATTCTTATAATTGCACTCATTGTTATGTAAAATATGTTAATTCTCTGTACTCATTTCCGTATTATTTGTATTATAGCCATTAATTATGTTTTCAATATTGAGTCAGTCAATAACCTCAAAACTAGTTGCACGAATCTCTCATGCTCTTTTGACTGCTCAAATTAGGCCAACTTTTTGCCTGTTATACTTGACGGTCCTGCCTCCAGGGCCGATTGTTTTCTGTCAACATTGTTTTCTGTCAACATTCAAGCCCTGGTGGTTTGTCATTTGGGGTCCCTCAGGGGTCAGTTCTTGGTCCTCTCATTTTCCTTATGATGTGAAGGACATGGCACCGATTTGACATGGATTTGATCAACAAACATGTGTAAGCATAATGAAATTTTTCAAAGGAACGGCTCCAGCTTACGCTGATGAAATTTTCCAGCCAGTTGGCCAAAGCCAAGTTACACAAAGGTCTAAGTTTAAATTAAACCTTCCATTTCTGGCCAAAAGTGTCTGTCCTATCTGGGGCCAAAAATATGGCATAGCCTATCATCTGACTTCAATCTACAAATAATGTCCATTCATTCAAACACAAGATCAAAGACAATTTTTTCCCCAAATGTACAGAGAGATGAAAACAACGTATATGTGTTCTACTAAAACCGCACATCCTCTCTCCATTCACAATTTGGTAAAAGCATGTACAATTTTATTGTTTATTATCATTTATAACCACCTCTAAGGGGACCATTATGAAATTAGGGTCACTCAATCTTTTAATGCTATCCCTGCCACTACGATTAGGGGTGGTTTCTAACCTGCTTTTAATAAAGTACTACATAAATTATATTGCAAATGTTTAAATTATACATCTTTTAACAATTGTGAATAAAAAATTTTTGTGTTGAAAGTTACATACATACATACATACATACATACATACATACATACATACATACATACATACATACATACATACATACATACATACATACATACATACATACATACATACATACATACATACATACATACATACATACATACATACATACATACATACATACATACATACATACATACATACATACATACATACATACATACATACATACATACATACATACATACATACATACATACATACATACATACATACATACATACATACATACATACATACATACATACATACATACATACATACATACATACATACATACATACATACATACATACATACATACATACATACATACATACGTACATACATACATACATACATACATACATACATACATACATACATACATACATAGCCGGTAGAAATAATAGTTTAGCCGGTAGAAATAATAGCATAGAAATGGTAGATACGTACGCTATAGCCCATTTCAAGTTGGGAGTGGGGAACCTTTATGACATATCGAAGGGGCTTTCCTTTGACGTACTCTGCATGGGCGTCAACTGCGACTTTAGCGATCGTAATCGAAGATGCATCACACCTTCTGGCATCAAGTAAGTTGACATTGAGAACTGAGGGGCTTGGCAGAGGGCTGTCTGGCACATCTTGCCTGAAAATTATTTCTCCAGAAATGGTTATTTCTTTGGTTTGATCTGCCATTTCGATCGATATGTTTCATTCTCTTTCTTCCTTGTTCAATTCGATGTGAAAAGTTTTGTTTGTTTACTTTGATCTTGATCTTCAATCTCGATTTCAATGGAGGTTAGTGGGAGAACGAGGTTTTTGGCGCCAAATCGCATATGTGTCCTAAAAGCCGAAATCTTGTTTTCCAGGTTCAGCCATATGGTTAATGCCGGTTGTTCTTCACATATCAGCTTTGTTCTTTGCATCACAAGTACATTCAAAAGCTCAACAAGAAAGACTATGGCAGTAACTGATTCTATTTTGGTAAGGTATATTAAGTGATATGGGTTTATGGGTGAGGCTGTTTTGTCGCCATGAGGAAGAGGATCTGCTTGTAGAAGATCTTCGTGCGAAGCAAAGCCACCGCCTTCAGTCAAACTTATACCGTAAATGCTCGAAGGCAAATTGTTTGGCGCGCTGCCAGAGTAGATAGGCCTATTTAAATTTTTAAAACATAGGTTTGATAAATTTTTCTTATTTGATCTGGTTTGAGTTGGCTTTGCACTTGTTATTTATAAGGTCTTCAGCTGGTAGTTCTACGAAGAAATCTAATCATCGTTAAAGAAATTAAGGAATCGACGAGGTAGAGTCAGGCATACAGGGTGGCCCAGAAAATTTATGCCCTGCTTGTGTGGATACTGTGCAGGAGGTGTAGATTCAATGGACCTTTTTACTTTGTAAAAGAGTGGGTTGGATCAAGTGCCCTAATTTGGTGAATTGGTGAAGGAAAACAAAAGCATGTCCACCATGCATAGCATAAACACTGCTAGCTGTGGCAAGTTACTTCAGAATTCACAACACTTTTCAGAGAGTTCATCATCAACGAATATGCACAAAGTGAGTTAGCAAGAGCAATATAGTTCAATTCACACAGCTAGGCAAGTGTTATTGGTCTCTTTGCTTTGTTTCTCCTTGTTTTCATTTATTTTTAGCAGAGTTCTCTTTCTACTAAATAAAAACGATTGAAAACAGCAAATTTTGATTCACAGATCGTGAAATGAAACCCTTGCCACACTCTTAGTTTGCAACTGTTACAGCCAAAATGAACTAAAAGAATGAGAAGAAAGACCAGAAGGCAGGTAAAACATCCCATGCATGAACTGATTTATTTCTCACTTGCTTTGAGCAAGTTGTTGTTTATTGACTCTCTCAAATGTGTTGAACAGAACTTCTGAAATCTGAAGAAACTTCTTGCCACCGCTAGCAGCATTTATGCCAAGAAAGGGGCCCCACTTTGTTTTCCTGCACAAATTTACTAGGTTTGGACACTTGATCCAAATCTCTTTTTTAAGGAGTAAGAAGGTCTATTATCTATGTTTTCACACAGTTGCATACGGTAGGTCAAGCTTCAACTCAGACTTTGAGACCATGTTTGAGTCAATCTGAGAAATGGTTGCTGACTTATGGCAGAGAAATTATAGCAAAATTAGTGGTTGCTTCAAAAGCATCACTTCCATTGTTCTCCAGCTATGTCAAAATAAAGAATGTTTGAGGCTGCTAAGGGGGAGGGGGTTGCTTGAGCCCTGGAGCCATCATTTTGAAAGCTTGGAGCTCTGGAGCCCAAACAATTCCCAGGGTGGTTTTCTCAAATTTTAAGAGATGGAGCCCCTGGAGCCCTGAAAAGCATGCTATGGAGTCCTGGAGTATGGCAGTTTTTCCTTTTGGAGCCTGGAGCCCATCAAAATATACCCTGGAGACTGGGAGCCCAAGACCCCTTTGGGGGCTTCAGGTTTTTAAAGATTGGGTTCTAGCATCATGTCAAAATTTTAACAACATTTTATAAGAGGTAGAACATGCTCTCTTATGGATAGACCACACTGCTAACTCATTACAAGTTTTTGTAAAAATTTGATACAATGCTAGAACACTTTCTTTGAAAACTTACTTTATTTTGACATTGCTGGGGAAACTACTGTTTTTGAAGCAACCATTTATTTTACCATTTTTCTCCCACAAATCAGAAGCCTGTGTAGAAACCCCAGGGGTATTTGACTTGCCGATGGATGGGGGTCTGCTACGCAGTTTTCAGAAAGGTATCCTCTTTGAATTACTGAAACTTGCTGTCATACCCACTTTTATGATGAATTTTGGTGGAAAATGATCCATTTTTGGCTATTTTTGCCAATTCTTAGATAACCCACCCATGTTTATGAAAAATCTGCCAAAAAAGGGACCCTTGTTTAGAGAATTTTGGGCCCAAAAACCCACCCATATGGGGGGCACATACCCCTACCCTCAACAAGTTATGTGTACCCCCAGGGGTAGAAACCAAGATGACTAAGCCTACAGCTCCTCAGCAGCAGAAACGTAAACAGGGCACAATTTTTTGGAACATCCTGTGGTTGTGTAAGTAAACAAAGTTACAATTCTCAATCATGCAATTTTGCCCTTCCAGCAAGATTGTTGTTTCTGGTCATTAAAAGCAAAAAATGTCTATCCCATTACCCTAACACAAGTGCTACAGTATCATAATCTTCTTCTATGCACTATGCTTTCATCTTTAGGAAGAATTCTATGAATATGCCATCCAAATGAAATGGCTAAAGAAAGAAAATTTGGATCACTCAATTGATTTCTTCCTTGAAAAGGTTTGTGAAGCTAGTACAAAGTTTAAACATTTTTCTTTTACTTTTTGTGATTTCAAGCAATTACAGTAAAGGGGCTGTACTACCAGATGAGTCAAAAAAGTTTACACATTGGGAGGGTTGTGGAATAAAAAGTTTGCAGTCAATATTCAAAACTTAAATGTTAATCTATCACTCAATAGATAACCTAGATCAGAAAATTTTGTTTGGTAATATTGCTCATTTATAGACCCAGAAATTATAGGAAAATGCTAGAAAAAGAGTTGTTTGGGGACGAAGATTCCAAATTCCATTCTGATCCATGATTTACTTGCTATTGAAATTCAGATTCATTTCTAACAGTGACAATGGCATTGAATCTGAATTTCAATGTCAAATAAGTCATGGAACAGAATGAAACTTGGAATTGTTGATTCCCATACAAATTCCTTACAAGCATTCTTCTCATTTTGAGCCTCAAAGTTGAGTGATTTTACAAAACAAGATCTTCTCATCTAAGTTAGCATTTGATTGAAAGATAAACATTTCATTTTGAAAATCAGCCAGATACTTTGTATTCCTCAGCCCGCCAAACACGTAAACTCTTTCTTGATTCATGTGCTACATTTTTGTAAACAAGCAGAAAGTATGGAATAATGTGCATGTGACTAAAGCCTTCAGATTTAATGGCAGCCAATTTCATCACAGATTCTACACATTTCATTAAAGGGTTTTCTTGTCAATGAAAATGTGATGTAACCTTTGCAGGTGGCACCCCCAGAATTTTTGCTTGTAAGGGTGACTAGGATGGGATGTGGGGTGAGAATGCTTTTTTTGGACCACACCCTTTACTATGGCTATAAATGCGACCAACGCCCCTTTTAAAGATTGACACAAAGATAATGAGTCTGTTGAATGGCATGAGTAGGGTACCACAAATTAGAAAGTGACATCCAGCCGGCGACTGAGCATTCAGCCTTTGGATCCTTACAAATATCTGTGACCTGTCTAACGTGCACCACTCTGTAGTGGATTAAAATGCAGTTTCAGTCCCAGTACTTACCCATATTTTGCCAGTCAAGCACACTCCTTGGTTTCTGTTCGGAAAACGTTTTTATGGAAACATTTCAGGGACAGGATTAAAACTTTAATGGTTCCAGGTCTGCAGTAATCGAAGATTTATAAACGAGTGACTTGTAGTACAGAATTCGAAATGGCCTTGAATAACGGATTCATCTTACTAAATCCACAACACAACACAAAAACACTCTGATCTGTAGAATGAACACCGTTAACTCCTGTTAAAGAACAACTCAAAGTAGCCCTGTAACCAGAGAGAGAAGACTGTTGAATCCTGCAAGGGAAAACTAAATTAATCTGATACCCTGAAAGGAAGGAAATAAGTTAGTAACTGCAATAAAGAGCAACATTAAATGACCAGAAACGCGTTTCGTCGCACACTCGTCATTTCGTCTGGAGCAAACAAATTAACGATACAATGGGGTCGCTTTTACACCAGACGAAAAAAAAGAAAATCCTAAACCACGTGGCAGTAACACCCAATCTGACGATTGGCTTAAGTTAAACAACGACCGCCAAAGATCAAAGCATTTGGTGCCAAATAAATACATTTGTAATGCGAAGACAAAAAGTCTTCCTGCCGACAGCGAGTTGGAGCGAAAGATCTCTAAGTTTGGTAAGCACCTCCTCTAAAACCTTGAAGTGGAAGGCTATCGTTTGCCCCCATTTTCGTTATTATTGCTCCCACACTCTTTACTTCTCCGTAAACGAGTAACAATCGCAGAATCATTTTCTTCTTTAGCCGGGTCAGCTTTACATTTTCGTTTTGTTTGACAACCACCATTACATCTGCCACTGTCTTTCCTTATTGGTAAGGACACGTGTTATCTCATCCTGCATCCTGTCATCAAGTCTTTACGTAAGTCGATGCTTTACGTACGTCCGGAGTCTCGCACTCGATGGTAAATTCATACGCGGATTCATTCATGCTCGGTACTTAGGTGAGACATCCCAAAGACTTGTTGACAGTGTGAGACAACAAGACACGGGTAAACAAAGAAAGGCTTCTGCGATTGGTACTTGCTGTATTGTTCTGTTGCGAAATGGACGCTAGAACCGAGACTCTTTCGATACGCCTGTCTTGAATTATTGTTCGTCATGGGATCGGTGAGAGAAGCCAGAAAACAAAGTCTGCTCTCTGAATAGAAATTCTTATGCGGGATACAACAGTACTCATGTACTGTGTGGTAATGAAATTGAGAGCAACTATAGCGAGAATTGTTTCCCAATTATGAGTAGGGTAAGGACAGCCTTTCATCTCATTGCTTTATAAGCGGTGTTTATCAAACTTTGAGATCCTTCCCTCTGTCGCAAGACAGAAAGTGTTTCTTTCGGATTATTTGATCTCTGGCGGCTGTTCTTTGAGTTCAACCGATTGTTTGGTTTTTGGGTATTACTGCCGTGTGATATGGTTTTCATATTGTTCGTCTTGTCCATTTTGTCGAAAAAAATTGCGAATGAGAACAGAAAACTTGCTTTTTCAGACAGACTTATTACAGCTGATGAAATATATTTTGGCAAACTAGTCTGGTGTTAAAGCAGCTTGTCTGAATCATTAATTTTTCCTTCGCACAAACTGACGAATGTGCGACGAGAGGCGTTGTTGGTAATTAGACGTTGCTCTTTATTGCAGTAGTTACTAACTTATTTCTTTCCTTTCAGAGTTTAACATCTATTCCTTTTCTCTTGCATGCTTCAACATTTCTCTCCCTATTCTCAGACTTAGTTTTTGTTGTTCTTTACAAGAGTTAATCGTTCCATTTCAATAGCCAACATTGTTTTGTATTTTGTTTATTGGTTTGGTACTATGAGTTCGTTTAAACATTCTTCTCACTAACATCTCTATGTGAATTCAATGGGCTGCCTGTTTTTGTTTTGCAGCTGCAGCAGGAAGTTACAGAGCTTGAGCAAGATTATGACAATGGTAAATAAGCATTCATTTTCTCAATATATCTTTTCGCTCTCAAGATGTTTCTTTCCCGTTGCATTTCATCCAGACAGCATTACATCACAGCGGCACAGATTAGTCATCCAGAAGACGGGCAGATAATTTCTGGGGCTCTTTTGAGGAATTTGCAAAAATTTGTATGGTATTTTGGAGGGCCCCTTGAAAAACAACTTTGTTGAAGGGCAACCCTCCCTAAATTAAATGAAAAAAAAAAATGAAATGAAAATGAAATGAAATTGCTCCTGTTATCTTTCTCATGATGGTACGACAGGATAATAAGAGGGTCTTGTCAGTCAGATCCAAACAAATCATATGATTGCATGAACAGGCTGATCTTAAAACCAAAGCAGACATTTTAGCAATGATACCGGCGAAAACATGCATTCAAGACGATTATTTTGTGAAAAGCTCTACATATTGTTTACAATGCCATTCTGCTTATCGCTTCTTCAAGATATTCAATAAAGCAAGCATTCAGTAACAGTGATACCCCAACAGCAGCCAAACGTACTTTCGCATTCCAATGAAGTGACACATCTCCTTTTCAATTCCAAGTAACCATGAAAACATTGATTAGCTTCATCATTTTATTCGACTGATTACATGTCGTAGTCACACGCAACAGTCAATATGTTTATTGTCGTTATCAGTGGCATAACGCACGGTGGTTGGGGTTAGAGCAACAACTCCCATGGGCCCCCGAGCTTCAAGAGCCCCCAAGCGAATTTGATACTCTAAGGTCCCTCTAAAGAGACCCTAAGACTTCTAGCATATTGAGCACCATTGTGAATTGAACTGAATGCAAGTTTAGTTTAGTACCCTGTAAATGATGTACATTACAAACTTTTGAAAAATACTATTTTATCTTCTTGGAAACATGAATGTTTTAGGAAATGACCTAACAAAATATCCTCTCTTGTACGAAACCAAAGCTTAACTTTGGAATGTTTCCTAGGGATGCATTTCGTCGATCACAATCCTCTTTGCTGAATTCAATGGTGAACTTCTATGAAAGATACGTTTTCTGACATTCTACAGAGCTTAGTTAAAATATTTTCCTGCTGGGATACCCCAAACGTAACTCGCTTCGCGCAGCAACCATCCCCTAATGTGTTTCTTGTTCAAACGTGCCTTTATATATTAAACTTCCATAGACGCTGCTTATGGAGGGTTTGGTGTGCTGGGTTCACCATGCTTTTGCCGATAAAAGTACCACTTTGATGTTAGAAATTTGGTAAACCTTTGTTGGTATATCTGCCGGGTCAAAGGGCCCCTGAATAGCTAAATTACTAAGGGCCCCAAGCTGCTGCGGTACACCACTGGTCGTTATCCATGTCTGCTCATAACGATCCCCCTCGAGTGCACAATAGCTCAGTTATAGATCCTCTGTAACTTGCAACACCTGGATCTGGTCCAACAATGTGTCGTGCCCGGAGGAATCAGAAAAAATGCATGCTCTTTGATAAAGGCTAATTCATCCCTAAATATCAAGGCAATGAATATGAAGCCATTGCAATGTGCCAGTACCTTTGTCGGGTAACTTTCCTTTTACAAAGTTTTCAGTCTCTTTTGCAGCTTGTCCTTGCATTGCAAATCAAAGTTCATATAAAAGGTTGGTGTATTTCCTGAATAGTCTCATGTCCTTTGTCCCAGTTATCGATTCACCGTAATTCATCTCTCAATCATCTAATCATCTTGAAATTTAAGATTGGCATGAAGTTGATAGCCCATAGTTTTATTCTTCTACTTCCGACGTCTTTTAAGGGCAGGGCCAGAATCATTCTGTCCAACCATCAAGGTCACATGGGGGCACTTGATAGGTCAAGGGTAGAGCAATAGCCTGAAATCTATTTATCTTGGTCAGATGCTAGCCCAGACCATTTTCGACATTACTTCCAAAGGCAAATACTTACAATAGCCCTCGCTGCTTACCCTATCGACCATAATGAATATGTTGATCAAATGTTTTGATTTACAGCCTGATATGATTGAGTTGACGATGAGGAATCAAAATCCATTCATCACCAACAAAGCATCATATTCTTCAAGAGGAGCGTCATTTTGGATACTTTTGGATTTTATAGGGACAATCCTCAGTTCAGGGTGTTTAGAGTTTCATATAGTAGCTTTTGTAGTTTGGTATAGCTTTACAGATATGAAACTCCAATAAAGCTTATAGCTTGGCAGAAATAGCTATACAGAAATAGCACATTTGCTAAAACATTATTCCAAGTGTTTCAAACATGATTGTCTGTATCATGCTCAGTTCCAGCGAATCTGATGAAGAAAAAGACCAAGCCTGTGCAGGTATTACGTCTATAGTAGTTGTTTCAAAATGGAAAATATGTAAAGTGAGCATTATTTACGTGTGAAGCTGTCTCGGAATAGTTGAAGAGAAATTAATGGCTGTTTCATTTTCAGCTGTATAAAACTTGGTCTGTTTGCAAAATTTCACTGACTAGAAATCAGCCTGATCAAAATCATATTAAGTTTGATCCACCGCCCTTCTAAACCTAGTAATGACACAGGAGATAAACAAAGTTTCCACATAAAAAACCGCCGTCTCTCGACGGCCCTGGTTCCGATATTCTCTAACTGGAACTTGTAAATTATTCCAGACTTTTTGGAGCTGCATCAACGAAAAATCTGTGTCCCCGTGTTTTTAATTTTGTTTTGTATCACCACTACCATAGATTATTTAGGCGCGTCGTCTTCTTTGAATATTTAGCATACTTGAAAATATGCTTGTGCAAATAGTGCGATTATATTGCAAAGAAAGAAGGATGGCTAAGTCCCCCTTTGCACACGAATAGCCGTGGTTCAGAGAAGATATATCAAGGGACAAACTTTGAATCTAAACATCTTCTCGCTCGGCTTTATTGATTCCATTCAAACGTTGATCGTTAAGAAGTGAATTTCAAAGGATTCCTAAAGTAACCAAGGCAGATGGTTTGTTTCATCTTTTATCTTTCAATATATTGCTCATGCCGTCTCTTATCAACCTCTTTTTTTGAGCAATCTGTCTTGGCTTCTAGCAATAGACCTTGTCACAGATATCTGGGTGCGGCGCGCTACCTGTGTCAAGTGCTGCATGGTGTATTGTTAGCTAAGGCTTCTTACCATGGCAATGACTAACTATTCTACATCACAAAATTACTTAGAAGGATAAAAAAACTTGCTCAGCTACTGGTATGCAAAGGTATTTTGCAAAATTCTTAAACGCGTACTGGAGTGTAGGACCTTGGGTCTTAACCGTCGTGATTTAACTGTTAATAGTGTACTATTATTTGCTAAGTCTTCTTGACATAAAACTGGCAAACAACTTTACATCACAAAGTAATTTAGAAGTTTGTTAGTTGCTAAACTCTTGACGTTTTCAAAATGTTTTGCGAAGATTTGAGCCATGCACTAGAATGTCATTTAGAGGTTATGTAATGCAATGTGCTACCACTGAATTTCTAATATGTGCTTCTGAAACCTGCAATCGCGGACAAAACTCATGACACACTTTGTATTTTGGAGGAAATTTCGAGTTGAGATTCCCCCCCCATCCCCATTGCAATGTTGAAAGCTGATGAAAATGTCATAGATGAGTTGACAAGTATGTCTTCTTTCAGCAACCAACATTGCAATGGGGGGGAGAGGGGGCATTAGCAGTGAAAGGTAGCAGTTTACGTACAGAAAAGGTCTCTTTTAATGCAAAACTCATGTGTCCCAACGAGTTTTGTCCGCGATTGTGGCTTTCTCCCCCTATTTCAACAATCCTTTTGCGTTCCTGGCATTCCCGTCAATGAATTTGAATTGCATATACGAATCTTTCTTTTTTGAAGCTCCAGTTCCCAAAAGAAAATCCAGAAGATCTGTTTGTCTTCGACGACTCTCATACTCGTGAGCAATGCTTTTTATTAATTCTTTAGTAACTTTTTTAACAGCAAAAAGATTCCAAAGATTTCAATATAAGCATGTATCGAAGCATGGTACAGTCGCTATGCAGAATATGCCACTACAACTACAGCTTATGATCATACTTTCAGAAATGTTTGTGAAACTTTTGAATCTCGTACTGATAAGCTATCTTCGACAAGTACTAGTTTCTATGACTGAAGTTCAAGGATTCAGCAAAATTTTTGCTAACAATCCGGGGCCGTATCAAGCAGTTGTTGACTTGGGGGGCGAGATGCAATTGCTCTTAAAAAATAGAGAAAAATACGTCCATCTAATACTACTGGCGTAGTAACATTATTTTCAAAGTTATTAAAGGACTTTGCCCAGACTATCTGTTTCTTACGATTTTATATCATATTTTACTCTTGCTTGCTTCAAAAGTCTAATCATGGATAGTAGTAACGACTTATTGTGCATTCGCACTGACATAGTTAAACCGGCTTTATCTAATCCAGGTTAAATTTCGACCAATCAAATGACTGGATTTGTTGGATTGACCAATCAGAAGGCCCTATTCGAAAACCTGGTTTAGTTTAAGCTGGCTTAACTAGCAGTGTGAATGGGGTATAACATTGTAGTGCTTGATAAAGGTTCCATTCAAAATCTTCTCGTGTCATTGCAGTCCGAGTCAAGGCCTCTCAGTATATCAAAAGTAATCTATTCCTGGAACAGGATGCTAAACCACAATCCTTGACAAGATTTCCTGTCACAAATTACGTTTTCCATCATTTTCGGCAAAAATCACAGTACGTACTACCTCAGCTAGAATATTTTGTAAACCAACTCCCGCCATAGTCAACGCTGTTTATCTTGACTCAGGACACTTGCTGAATGATATTTTTTCAGTTCTAGAAATCGGCAACATTGGCTTGAGGATGTGTAGAAAAGGAACGTGTTTTCTCTTCAGATTTGCTGTTTCCCGTTTTGTGACAAGGGTTTTGGCGAGGATTGCTGTTAGCTAGAACCCACACATTTGAACCAACACCGAGATTGTCCAAAATAAGCGAACTGCAGAATCCATTTAACTATCAAATAGAATCATGGTTGTCAAAAATAGTTGAGATTTTTGCGAAAGAAGTATTCGGCTTAGCAGGGAGATTAGGCTGAAGAGTCCAGAAACTTGGCTGCGATATTTGACCAATGTCAAACTTGTATGTCTTTTAAATGTCCTAGAAACTATTTGAGTGTTCTTTGTTTTTATTTCAGAAGCAGCTCTTCAGATGACTTTGAAGATGGCAAAAAAGAGCAGGCTGACAGCAGAAGTGAACAAAGTGTTGGTGAGTTGATAACGCCTTTTCATAGTGCATCATCTAATCCAGACATAGCACAGCGTAAAACAATGCCCCTCGCGTGATAAGAAATAACAAAACTTTGACAATCCGTTGGATCCCATCTTTGCGTCATCATAACTCTTAAAGAGTCACTGATAAAATTTGTGAAACAAGCAGTCAAAATTACCAGTTATAATTAGTTACTATCATTACCTCCATCATTGCACAACGCGCTCCCTCCAGTCATAGAAGATGCTCTAATTTTCTTTGCACAAGTCTTGCTAAGCTTTATTGCTTATTTGTATGGTTCTAAAGGGGCTCAATACGGCTTCATTGGCTTTTGCCACATCTATTTTTATCGGTTCATTAAGATGATGCGTTGAAATCGAGGTCCAGTCATATGGCGTTTGATATGCTTTATTTTCAACTCGCATTTCTTATCGATGTCGATTCCATTTAAGTTTAGACTCTTCACATCAGTGGTATCTTTTTCGAAATTCATGTTTTCTCGTTGATAATCTCAGAGGATGGCTCTGTCATTAGTAAATTCCTTAACCCTATAAAGGTCGGGCTATCTGACACGCCCTTTTTTGGCCAGGGAGGGGCAAGAAAGGCCCTTACCCGACTCTTTGCTTATAATAGGTAGAGCAACCAGATTTGGTGTGCTTATAGCTCTTGGGATGTACTTTCTAAGAATATAAATATAAAATAAAAAATTAACCATCATTATTGCTGACACAATCCTTTTCTTTGTATGGTCAAGAAAAAAATAGCAAAATTGACCAAAGGATTAATTCTTTTCTTAAGGATTAATATCAAATAGCACTTGTCTGCAAAAGAAATTTGGAAAATAATTCGATTTGGCAACTTTTTGGCCAAATTTGATTCGTGAATTTGCTACCTTGGCAAGGTCTGATCCAGAAAATTTTCTCCCTCTTCATCCCTTGTCAAAATATTTCGATGAATCTAAACTAGGAGTAGCACAATAGGTAGCCAGGGCCGTCGAGAGCTGGGCCGGACCCCAGGATCGGCCACAGAAGGGACCCTTCGGCGCCGGAAAATCTAATGGACCGTATCCTTTTTCCAGGGCTCACGCCCTCTTATGCACTCCCATAACGCTGCTTTTAGATGGAAACACCTCATCACACTTGTCAAGACATAATTTTAGATGAAAAATTAGTTTATCTCGTTTGTAGAGACGAAGTTTAGAATGCCAGTGGGCCTCCAGGCCCCGAAAGCTACTCAAGGAAATTGAAACAAAGCAAAAGTACATGCTTTATTTTTCCGGGGCCCTAAAGGCCCCGGGCCTCTGGTAACTACCCTGGCTAACCCCCCTTCTCGACGGTACTGTAGGTAGCAGCAAAACGCTGTTATCAAAATCTCCTGGGGGGGCACCACTATAGCATTTAAAAACTTTCGAGAATGTCGTTGACATGTTTCTAGTATGTATATTTTTATGTGTCGGGAAATGAACTCAAAAATTACCATCATTAATGCTCACGCAAGCCTTTTCTTTGTACGGTCAAGAAAAACGGCAAAATTGGCCAAAATCAGGAAAAAGGCGATAAAGTCTCTCTGAATGAAAAATTTGAAAAGTCCTCCGAGTTATCGATTTCTGTTTTTGTTCGGGGGTATCTATTCCAAAGCGAATCGATTTGCTAAAAATCGTCTTGAACTGCCATAGTCTGTGATAAAATTTAATGAATTGTCTGTCTTGAGAACCTAGGTTGCTGAAACTTTAAAGCCGTAGGTCATTCGATATTTCCCACTTTTTCGGTCCTAAGATAAGTGTAGTCATTCAAACAACCATTTTTCAATATTCGACGCAAATGCTCAATGTTTTATTATTTTTTTCATTAATTGTACTCTTTCAATATTTTTTTGTTCCATAGACGACGACGAAGATGAAAGTACTACGGTGCCCCCAGAGCAAAGGTATTAAATGGAATTATGCTGAATTGCTGATTCATACTGAGATATTGTCTTTTTTCACCAAGAGCGGTACAGAATTAATGTAGTTAGATTAGTTTGATTATAATTTATTATGAATGGAAAAAATATCTTGTACACTTTACAGTGAAGCTCATCTGAAGATAACCTTGAATGAATGAATGAATGAATGAATGAATGAATGAATGAATGAATGAATGAATGAATGAGTGGATCGATTAATCGATTAATCAGCGAATGAATGAATAAATGAATGATTGAATGAATCAATGAATGAATGAATCAATCAATCAAGATCTACCACCAGAACGCCCTACAGAGTTTAGACGCTTTCTCCATGTCTGTTCTGTCAGACGGCAAAGGCCTAAGATCAAGTGCATTAACCGCTTCGTTAACTGTTGAATCGGTTGTCAATGCATCTGACTCTGTCACTCTCCAGTCCATTAGCCCCCTGGGTACCAGATTGTCAACTATCTTTTCCTTGTGACACGTGAAGTGACCAGTAGCATCTAGCATCTCATTTATCGGAGGACAGTTGTTTGATTGTCCCACCTGAAGCACGTAAATTAAATCGACCTTTCTTTTATATACTACAGTACGAGTCTGAGCCGCGACTCTTCGCGCAAACCTGTAGTGGTGCACTTTTGCAGCTCGCTGGGTTGTTTTATTATTTTCAAAATCATCGATTGTACCAATCTCACCAATCTCAATTCCTGGGCTATCATTGTCTTCGGCCTCACTTCTGTTACCTTGGATTCAAGGTCGCAGCCTCACAGAGTTGAAGCTGTCGTTTTGTTACCCTATAAGCAGTGGTTATTCATTAATTGAATTTACCGTACAAATTCGCTCTGTTTGATTGTCACTTCAGAAATTAAGCCACCTCTCCTAGCCTATCTTTGTTATAAGCCATATAAACTACAGAAAGTTCCAGTGAACTACATTTTTATATGCTCGTTTTATATGGCAGATAATTTACTGTAGAATTTTCAATTTTTTTTGTGCTATTGGACTGCTATTGGCTATAACATATACGTGACATTCACACACAGAGTAGACAAAGAGAAACTATAAGCTAGAACATTGTGGAATTGCAGAGTTTATTTTGCAACAACATAAAGTTATGTTCAAGGTGTCATGTTTAGATGACAGGTAGCGTAAGTCATACTAAAATTTCAGCATCCTTTCTCGAAGAAGAAAGCTTGGGGTCCTTGACATAATGTGCAAATATGGGCAGTCAGCTCGACCCTAGGAATGTGTCTTTCGAGGCCCTTTTGAGGAGACTTCATGGCAGAAGAAGTTGCAGAAAGATATTTGATAGCTGCATTTTGCATTCTGATGTCTGTAAATTGCCATGAATTTGTCTATCGAGAACAGCTGGCCGTGTCAGCTCTCTATTCATTTAGAAAATGGCTCTACAAACAACATCGCCATTTTCATGGCTGTCTCTGATTTGCTCTTTTTCCCGTAATTCTTTTCCTGTTTAGTTATGTGATTAATTAAAATCACATTTCTTTACTGATGGTACATTCTGTCTTGCAGCGTGGCCAAGGATGAAGTGAACAACATCTCTTCTGAAGATGACGATAATTTTGACGCATGTGAGTATTAGAATCATCAAATTCATCTGAGGGGATCTGAAGCGTACTTAGGATGACAAATGTATTGGCACGTGATCGTCGTCCACAGACCCATTGCCAATAAAGAGCCTTCGCGATCCCAAAATAGACTGTGATATGATGTGAAAGCCTAGCCTGATAACCAGACCAAATTTCAAAGGAAATAGTGGTCTGTTAAACATTGACTCAAAGCGTGTTCAGAGCCTCTTTTTCAACAGGGCTGTTTTCCAAGTTTTGAGGGAAATGTATGCGCATAGTTATCATGAAAAAAAGAGCCAAATGCTTCAGGGCAGCAAGGGAGACAGAATGATTAGCCCCTTGGGTGAGAGATTAAATTTCTATGCAAGGCAGAACAAAGAGTAATCAGGTCGTATTCAAACTGCAGTATTCGTTTTCAGAAAAAGTTCAAAGAGCTTCCTGGGTAAATGGTTTCTTTACAAATGATTGGCAAATTATTCTGAGCAATTCTCAAACGAGTTCTGAACAAGCTTTATTGCGGTATTGAACAGATCACTATTTCCTTTGAAATTGGGTCTAGTTATCAGGCTAGTGATGAAAGCTTTCCTGGCCTAGTTTGCCTCTGTTTTGTTTGTCATTCGGCGTGCAAAAGATCATGGTTAGAAATCAATCTTTGAGTCTATTTGGTTTTATTATCAAATTTCTATTTCTATTTTTACTTTTTGAACCATGGTATCCCCGTCAGTCATAAAGGACTGCTTTTCAGGGGGCCGTGGCAAACAATTAACGAAGAAGGAAAATTAATATGAAAAATTTGAATAGATTAAAGATAATTATGATTTGTGAACAGTGAAAGTGATAGATTATCACTATTGTCGTATGTGATAAGTCATGTGTGATAATTATCACACAAATCGTCATGACCATGATCAGGATCATCAATCATGATCATCATCTTCATGATCATCATGATCATTATCATGATCATCATCATGATCATCATCATCATGATCATCATCATCATCATCATGATCATGATCATGATGATGATCATCATCATCATCATCATCATCATCATCATCATCATCATCATCATCATCATCATCATCATCATCATCATCATTATCATCATCATCATTCTATTTCGACCTCGCAGATCTCATTTTTATGTCTGACTCTATTCTCTATAAAAATTCTGCGTGAAGTTTACGACGTTATTATTAGACTGCTAATAGGAGGCAGGTGGATGTTCTTTTGTGTATTTACTACTAGCATATATCTTATGACATAATACAATCCTAGTTTGTTTGCTTGTTCTACTATCTCTAGTATTAAGCAAATTTTTAACAACTGGTCTGCAATGGACGACGTTATTAGCCTTGTCAACTTTCAAATTTATATCAGAACACCTTATGCTTGTCCATAGATGTCAGATGGGCAAGAAGCAAACGCCATTCTGATTTTTAGATCTGTTTTTTGTTTAATTTTCAAGACACTTTCCGTTCAAACTTCACTTGCAGATTTAGTGTATCTCTTATGTATCGAAATTCTAAGATGCCTTTGGAACACCCAGTGTTTTTCTCACGTCATTTATTGGCTAGGAGAGCCAACGGAATGCTGATCGTTGCTTTTATTTGTTTTGCACATTTTTAATGGGGGCCAGGGCATCATTTAACATTGTAACTAGTAGGCCATTGGCCCAGTAGACCCTCTTCCTGGCCCAGTAGTGAAGTCAAAATTGTCATTGCTGGCCCATTAGTTTAGGCCCTTTTCGTTCACTTTCTTTTATCAGTTTGCGCCTTTCTTGTGAAGCGCCAAATTCACCAAATTGTTCTTCCAGTGAAAACTAAGAGATAGAAACGTTCAGCATTAAATTTCCGTTTGATTGTTTCTTTCTGTTTGAATATTCTAGATGTACAAGATAGTCTTTTCGTAATTATTTATACAGGGGTCATCTTCTGACCTTCCATTTTCTAACACGGACATAAGGTGTTGCGGAAAAAGAAGCTTTAAATTCTTTTAATCCATTTTAAGCTGATCTGAGTAACATAGACCGAAATTTTCTCGCTCGCATATCCACAAAGTTTTCCATTTTCTTTCGAGTTTGCCTCAAATTTAATACCTATTGGATAATTTTAGATAATTGGTACGGAGGAAAGGCTTAAAAAAGATTTATGAATGAAATGCTAAATGAGCAGTTTCAGATTTTCCGTAGGATGACCCCTGAATAGCACGTTGTCACGCTGTATGTTTTATTTGGATGTTTGTACTATCTCTTTTCGCCCAGTAGTTATGGCCTTGTGGTGAGTTCGGCCTACTAGTCAAATTTCCTTACAAGATGGGGGCTTTAGACAGAAAATATAAACATGCTCCATACACACTACTTACAATGACGTCAGCTCTTTTGAAATGTCTCATTCGTCTCTTTGTGATGTAGATCTAATTCCCAAAGGCGTGCACTAGTATCTGTACATGTATTTGCATCAAATAGGGATTTTGTAGATCTCTTGCAGTCCTGGGATTTGCATGATTCGCCTCAAATTGCAATTAATTTTGAGAAGGGTCTGTAGCAGGGCGGGGGGGGGGGGGGATAAGCGGGTTAATTTTCGAAATGTAATAGAGCTTACCGGGTGAGCGAGTAAAAGCTTCCAATTTGAAAACTTTATAGCAAAGAGTGAAGTCAGAAGCAGGACGGAAAACATTTGCATTCCAGGGGGTAAAAATATTTAATAAAGTCCCCAACAAACTAAAGAGTGAAACATCAGTACTGAAGTTCAAGAGTAACTGCAAGGATTTCAACTTTGATTTTTAACATTTTCTGTAGGGTCTATTATTGTAAATAACTGTTTGAGCTATATTGTTATAAATTGTATATCGTAGGTACATTAGGTTCACAGGTCCTTGGCTGATAGCAGCAAATTCATTTTGCTGAACAAGTTTACCTGTATAAATATGGTTTTATTATTATTATTATTAGCACCATTGGTACTTCTCAGATCTAAATGATTCAAATTCCAAATAAAAGCCGAAAGATCGAAGTATTTGGTGACTTTTCTCGCTGTGCGTCTTTGTATTCACCATCTATTCAAATAGAATATCAAAGTTTGTTGGTAGGCATATCTGGAGTTGATCCTTGCTACAATACTCGGCGCTCAAATATGTGGCTTCATTTCAGGACACCTGGTAATCATTCTTGCTGGAAGCTTTAATCATGGGTGGTTAGACATCCTAGTTTTGCTTCATTGCCACTTTGTTCTTTACGGAGGAAGAAACTATTTGATACTGCGAATCCACATAAACTAGGGCAGTATTTCTCGACTTGTCAAAGGCTTTCGATAGGGTTTGGCATGAAGGTTTGATTTACAAACTAGAGTGCAAAGGCATATCTGGAAATCTTCTAACCCTTGTGAGGAACTATCTAAAATAACTTAAGCAGCGTGTGGTATTAAATGGGAGGAGCTCGGAATGGGCAACAGTATCTGCAGGTGTTCCGCAAGGTTCGGTTCTTGGTCCCTTATTCTTTTTCATATATGTCAATGATCTAACTGAAAACGTAGCTTGTGGAGTTAAATTGTTTGCCGATGGCACCTCTCTTTTCTCGGTTGTTCGAAATGAGAATGAAACTGCACTGGCACTAAACAGTGATCTCGAAAAACTTCGTATCTGGGCATGGCAATGGAGAATGAAATTTAATGCAGATAAAAACAGAAGAAGTCGTGTTTTCTTGTAAGTGGAACAAGCCGGTCTACCCAACCCTTAAGCTTGGTAGCAGCGACATAAGTGCAAAAATTGAGCATAAGCACCTTGGTATGATACTTGATTCTAAATTAGATTTCCAAAGTCATGTTAGAGAGGCTATCGTTAAAGCAAGGAGAGGCATTGGCATGATAAGATTTCTTTCCAGGTATGTTTCTAGAGAGGTTCTCGATGTGATATATAAGTTGCACGTAAGACCACATCTCGACTACGGCGATATAATCTACCACAAGTATGACCCTGAAATGGGCTTGACCCTCACACAAAAGCTTGAACGAACGCAGTATCTTGCTGCCCTAGCAGTAACTGGTACATGTTGAGGTACAAACAGGCAGAGACAGTTTAATGAGCTAGGTTGGGAAGCTTTGTACGATAGAAGGTGGTATCGTAGATTGTGTCATTTATTCTCCCTTATCAAATCCAGAATCACCTGAATACCTGTATATTTTGCATCCCCAAGTGCGACAAATGCAGGATAGCCTGAGAAATCTCACTATTTTCGAACAACCAGTCAGCAGAACAGCTCGTTTCGCTAGCATGTTTTTCCATAATGCTCTATTCGAATGGAATTTACTTGACGATGAGGCAAGAAATTCAAAATCTCTGTTTCAGTTTAAACATAAATTGCTTGAAATGGTAGGAAACTCAACATGCAAAATCTGTGACATTCTCGGTGTCAAACTGTTGACAAAAATCCGCGTGCATTTTAGTGCCCTAAATGAACATCGTTTCAAACATGCTTTGACTGCCTCAGCCCACTTTGTTTCTGTGGTAAAGACAATGAAAATAACAAGCATTTTCTCCTGCATTGCCCCCTATACAATGTACTTCGTAGAGATCTCTTTGACCAGCTCTCTGATGTCCCAGGTCTAGATGTCGCCAGTATCAGTAATATGGATGATGATACTCTTTGCCATCGACTCTTGTTTGGAGATCCATCTCTAGGCACTATTGAAAACCGAGTAGTACTGGAAGCGACGATCTCATTCATAAAAAATTCTGGCCGTTTTGATTAATACAACAATATCAAACGAGCAGCAGCAGTGTCATATTCCTAGTTCCCCATCATCGTGTTTGTGCCCTTTTCTGTTTCTCTTGTTTTGTACCGCTTTGCTGAGGTGGATTACTGGGATAAACTATGCACTTAAATAGTTTGTCGCTCTTTTTACAGCTACGAGTTGAAATAGCTCTAATTCCAAATTTCTTTGACCTGTAATCTGCCTTGGCTCAGTTGTTTTGTTGTTGTTTGTGCGTATTGTGTCTTGGTTTTTGCGGTTTTGTTCTTTGTTTTTTGTATAGAAAATTAATTTGATTTGTAAGTGCCATCCATAGTGAAGACCCGGTGGCTTTATGCCTTTCTTTACTATGGATGGCACAGTTTAATACAACATACATTGTAATTTTTAATCTTGATAGAAAAAAATCCACAGAAACATATCAACTTTCCTCTACAGCAACGTATACACTGAAACATAACTGCGGTGTCTAACTACCCATGTTTTAATTGGAAAACTCAGTATCAATGCCTCTTCCCTTGCAGTCATCAGTAAACTGAATTCTACGAAGAAGTCAGCTAACGTGATTGTATCCTCTAACGAAGAAGAAGGGTAAGCTATCATCCTTATCACTGATTGTAGTTAAGGAGGTTCACTTGTTTTAATACGGAATAGAACTATGAAATTCTAACAAAGGGTGTGAAGAGTGTGCCAAAGAAATTGGTTTTGTTGATAGCGAACTGAGAGTTAAGTACATTTCATAGTTAAATTTTCATATTTTCAGTGTTTCAAAATTTGGGCTCCACAATACCTGTATAGAGAGTTTGCAAAGTTTTCTTTCGGAGGGAAAGAGTTGGCATGTTTTAGAAATTCAGCTGCCCTAGAGACCTTGGCAGAAACTGCCTTGATATTTTTTTTCCAATCTAAATGGCAGTCAATTTGCAACCCAGGGTAATATTCCTGTTGACTACTTCGAGCTCATCATCACATGTTTTCAATTTCAAGTCTTAATTTTGACCCTTGAGAATACTATGTTTCTGCTTGGTGGAAATAAGCATATAATTAGGTTTCGAAATATTCAGGGAAAGCTTGTTGCCCGAGGGGCAAATCACTCCTGAAAATGGCGTACGAGATTAATAATCACAAGTGATTATTTTGTGATTAATTAGATTTTTTGATGATTTAAGTGATTAAATTTGTGATTATTCAAGATTGAATCAAACATTCCAAAAAGTTCTCAAATAAGCTCCTGTACTATAAAGATTGTATGAATAGGGTAAGACCGAGCATTATTGACGAGGCTTTACTTTTGCTCCATCACAGGGAACTCAGAATCTTGCACTTTTGTGCTGTTCATGCTTTGGCGCTCGTGATTTACATATCTAATGACATTTTCACATAAATTTGGAAAATGGTGACAGGGACAACCTAATCATTTCATTTCTTATAAAAGTAAGCAAATAAACTTGGCTAAACATTCAAAATTTGTGATTAATATGAGTGGTAATTTTTAGTGATTAATGTGATTAATTTGTGATTAAATTGTGATTATTTTTGAGAGCGTACGAGATTTTAAGCAGTGATTTGCCCCTCGTTGTTGCCTGGTAGCCAGGTATCCAGTTTCCTAAGATCGCTGTTGATAGTATGATTGATTTAAGAAAAAGTTCCCTGGTAACTTTTTAAAAGTTTGTAAGGTCTCAAATTTTCTAAGCTGCATAAAGAATTTGAATGTAAATTTGAATTACATTGAAAGTTTATTTGTCCTCATCCTTGTGGAAAGATCCTTATGTGATTGTGCCTCTAAAGATAACGCATCAATGCACATGCAGTCTTTGAATTTTCATTTTAACTTTTTTCGTAGCTATGGTACGGATCAATTTATAGACGATTCGATAGCAGAGGTTCGACCACAGAGTAAGTTACTTCATTTTAACATAGCTCTGAATGGCGAAATTTACATTAGATATGTCAAAGTTCATTGCCTACCGACAATGAACTTTTTGACAAGGTTCCAACTGGAAGCAAGTGGCTTTTGCATCATTTATGACAACTCTTGACTTGTCATAATGACAGCTCTTGAATGGAAAGTAACAGTGACAACTCTTGAATAGAGAACCGATCAACGTGTATGATTTTGATTTGATTTCCTTGACGTTTCAAACTGAACTTCCCTTGCAGCGGGTTGTCAACGAGGATACGTTTTGGAAGCCCGCTACTTGTTATACATGGAATATTGCTGCGGATACCGACAGGCTAAGCTGTGAGCTTGAAGGAATCCCCCAAGTAGGACTCAAAGCAAGCAAACAAGCATTCAAGCAGCCAAGGAAGGAAGGAAGCAAGCAGGCATGCGAACAAGCCACCAGGCAAGCGAACAAACGAGCAAACGAGCAATCAGGCAAGCAAGCAAACAAGCAAACAAGCAAACAAGCAAGCAAGCAGACAGGCAAGCCAGCGATTAAGCAAACAACCAAGCAAGCAAGCTAGCAAACAAGCAAGCAAGCTAGCTAGCTCCCAGAAAAGTAAGCAAGCAGACAGAGAAGCAAGCAAGCAAGCAATCAAACAAGCAAGCAAGCAAGGCAGCAAACAACATTTGTTTTTTATGTAGGCTAGGTTTCTGGCAGCTATGCTGTTGATGTGGGACTGTGACACCTCGGCTTGTGCCCTCAGAGTTGCCTTTGAACACTCATTTACCGATCTTCGAAGGATGGTCAACTGAGTTGGCTGATCGCATTCACAGTAACGATTTGAGTGAGTGACGTAATATACCAATTAGCTTTGCAGTTGAGAACCAGAGAACAATCAATAACAAAGTTGCGCATGACATCAGGAGTCTCAATGACATCGTGGACCCCAACGTTGATTCGCTCACAAAAAATAGTAGAGTCAGTACTTTTCCCCCAACAAGACATTTCTTTGAGTATCTAGAATGTTGTTAAGAAACAGAAACAACAGTCAGATGTTCTCAGCAACATTTTATTTTTCCCTTGTGAAAGTTTATTTGTGGAATGTATTGTTCGTTTGGAGGGTTTTGGAACAAAAAGTATGCGCCCGATGTTTCGAAACTAAAATGTTAATCTATCAGTCTAAGGCTAATTTAGATGGGAAAATTTTCTTTGGTAATATCACTCATCTTATGGACCCAAAAATTAGGAAGATGCTAGAAAAGGGCTTGCTTGGGCACAAAGATTCCATATCCCATTCTGGTCCATGATTTACTTGTATTGAAATTAAAATTCATTTCTCAAGAAGACGATGGCATTTAATCTGAATCTAAATGTCAAATGAATCATTTACCAGAATAGAGCATGGAATTATTGATTTCCATAAAAGCCCCTTTCAGGAATTTTTCTAACTTTTGGCCTTAAAGATGAATGATTTTACAAAACAAGATTTTCTCATCTAAGTTAGCCTTTGACTGATAGATTAACATTTCATCTTTTAATATCGGCTAGTTGCTTCTTGCTACGCAGCCCGCCAAACGCGTAAACATTTTTCTTCTCAGCCAGAACTTAAAGTCAGACTAAAACTTCGACAATGATACAAGGTTTAAGTCGTCTTGAATAAGCGTCCTGTTTTTGCATCTTTTCAATATCAGCTAAACTATTGATCCAAAATGTGCTTCCAATCAAAAACATTCAAAAGGAAATGGCTGGATGCAGGGAAAATCATTTAAGGGAAATATATTAATTTAATGTTTATAGTGCAAGCATCATTCATAAAAAAACATTCCAAAAAGAAGCGATCATGAAGGAAACATTAAAATGTAGCTGAAAATTTGAGAGCCACGAACCGCTGCTTTTGTGAACATGATATATTAGAATGGCCTGCTGAAAGAAATGGCCAAAATTCTCAAATAGATGGATTTGGAAACGCAGATAATAGGTTGAATTGTGTCAAGTCAAGTTAACCGTCAACCACCAAAGGATGGCACGGAAAGAAAAGCGCTTAGTCTTTTTTACAACTCTGTTGCTCCAAGATGCTCGAAAGAATGCAGTGTCATTCCATATAATTTGAACAAAATGCATGTCAAGTTCTGTTTGAGAAACGTCTTCAAACTTTTTTCATGTAATTGTTACCTAGAGGAAAGGTCAAATTTCAAACTTCAGCTTGCCATAGAAAATTAACCGTTTTAGGTATGGAGCTGAAATTTGAAATTTGACCTTTCCTCTACATTGTTACCTAACAATTACATGAAAAAAGTTTGAAGACGTTTCTCAAGCATGACCTGACATGCATTTGTTCAAATTATATGGAATGACCCTGCATCACTGATGGTCTCATGTCTGTTTTTGTAAGAAGTAACGAAAATTAATGTTTTGACAGGTAGAGATAACGAGCAATGGTTCACGCCAAGAGAGAACACAGCTTTTTGGTCATCGGACGATGATGACGTGATGCAAAAGAGGTAAATTCTATTGTCCATCGATTAACCGATTATGAGTATTTTCACCTAACAGGTAAACCAAGTACAACTTCAGCCATTCGCATTGCAAGGTATTGGAATGAATCCAAGTTTCTTTCATAGTCGAAAGTTTGAAGTGTTTTTGCGACTTTTCTTCTATTTTGCTGTGCATTGTAAAGTATAGGTAAAGTTGGATTTATGAAAGTGTCCTTACTTTGATGTGTTTCAAAAAGTACCAGTAATCTCATTAGCTACTAGAACTTTCCGATGGTATACAGTACATCTACTCAAACCTTATCATTTTTCAAGGTTTTCAATTATAGTTCGGTGGCATTTTATCTGAAACGCCCTGTAGGACAGCAATGGTGCACCATGGACATAAATAGGGAGTCATGAGGGCTTTTCACATATACCCAATATAGCTATATTTTGTAAGGCATCTAGTTGCAGAAACTATTTCAATTTTCTGGATAAGGATTTCATCAAAGGTTGGTAACTAAAAGATGGATGTCTTGTTGAGTGAAAAAACCAGCAATTGTTTCTGTGAAAGTTTTTGACATTACATCCTCAGCAACCATGAATTTCTCTGTTGGGAATTCTGGCAACCTCTGTCAGAGGTCGACTGCATGCCATCCGAGGCTCTAATTCCTCTTGATTTCAAATCAGTAATAAATTTTCAGAAACATATACACCTTATGAATTATGGCCTAATACTGAACCCTAGTTATGGCAAATACTTGTAAAAAGTATGTCCTTCAGGTGCAATGAATAGCTTATAATTAATGAAGTACACAGTGTACAGAGAGTTGAAGTTTGGATTTAGGGACTCAGGGTGATTCAAATGACATATTGGCGACCTTTAGTTTTTTGCCATTGATGTTTCCAGAATTCCCGCGGGACGAATTTCTTGTTACATTGAATTGCCAAAAAGGCCTGAACTGGTCCCATATTTGGTTCAGCTCATCCGATAGATGATAATTCTTAGATTTAGATTCATATCTGGTTTATATGGACCCAATTTGCGCTTTTTGAGGTATTTAAAAATTTATGGAAAAAATTAATCCTAAAATGCATACATTTTTACATCTGCATTTCTATGCCGAAATTTGGCACAAAACAGAAAAGTTGTGACAGAAATCCTATTCCAAATGGATCTATACAAACATGATTTCAGCCCTATCAAGCCTGAGGAGGGGGGAGCTGAATCAGCCCCCCCCTAGTGTTTTTTGTTTGTAGGTTTTTACTAAGTGCACTTATAATGCTGAAACTCTCGGACTTTTAGTTTTTATCCTTCTCACAATGAAAAATCAATTTTACCAAAAGATCAAATTCGTTCTAGGAGGTAAACGTGATCAATTTTCGAGAAGTGTCTTTGTAAGATTAAAATCTATCAAATAAAATCTACAGCTAATGCAATGAAATGATGAAAGGAGAGGAATGTATACTACGTTTGATGCTCTATGCAATCAAATAGCTATTTTTATTTGCATGTACTTTTGCCAGTCTTAGCATTACGTATGCGCACATTCTTTGCATTCCTCTGTGATGACGTCATCATCTTTAATCATATTTTCTTCTCAGAGCAAATGCTATTTAGATATAGAATACACTAGAATTAGACTGATGCCTTTAATGCTTTTTTCGTTTTCTGACAATGGACGATTGAAAAAGTTAGTACTGAAGCCTATTGACTTTGAAAATGAAACATCGTGACGTTATAAGCGGGTTACGTGAAATGCCTAGAAATGGATTTCATTTTTGGGTTCATTCCATGATGTTCTGTACACATGCAAAATTTCAAGGCTCTAGGTTGTCCAGAACGGAGGTAGGTAGGTAGGTAGGTATTTATATTTAACGTGGCTAGCCCGCGAAAGTCTGAGAGACTTATTTCCAGCAGGGGCTACGGATGTTTTACCATCACTCCGCCGCAGCTACCCGCCACAGCTACCAGATTTCCCTCACATGGCTCTGGTCGACCCGGGCTAGTGTAACGGACAGCGACCAAACTGTCCAGCGTGGGATTCGAACCTACGGCCGTTCTGACCTTTGGCTTACGAGTCAGACGCCTTAACCAATCGGCCACACGCTCACCAAATGGCCACACGGAAATAAATTAGGGGGCTTAAGCAGCCCCCTAGTCTACCAAGAGCATCAAATATCCTAGGCCTGATAGAGGTAGATTGAAAACAAAACTTAATTTTGGAATAATTTTCCTTAACTTTCTGAATGAATAACCAAAAAATTAAGAGTTGCATCAGTGTGAGCAAATTTCTATACTTGAGCAAATTCGAATTGCAATACCTCTTAATTGAAGAAAGATTAAGCTTTTAGACTGTTTTAGACAAATCATAGACTGTTTGGGCTCTCAGGATATCGTGATGGATAATGTGGTTTCAAAAAATAACTTTTAGCGAAATGTCCTCATGCATGCCCACCGTCTAGTGGCAGCCCCCTAGTCTACCAAGAGCATCAAATATCCTAGGCCTGATAGAGGTAGATTGAAAACAAAACTTAATTTTGGAATAATTTTCCTTAACTTTCTGAATGAATAACCAAAAAATTAAGAGTTGCATCAGTGTGAGCAAATTTCTATACTTGAGCAAATTCGAATTGCAATACCTCTTAATTGAAGAAAGATTAAGCTTTTAGACTGTTTTAGACAAATCATAGACTGTTTGGGCTCTCAGGATATCGTGATGGATAATGTGGTTTCAAAAAATAACTTTTAGCGAAATGTCCTCATGCATGCCCACCGTCTAGTGGGTGCAACTTCAAACCTTACTGTCCTGTTTTGTTTTCCCCTCTCTAGCGTCTTCTTCTAGAATAGTAGTTTTTGTTACAGGAGCCATAATTTTGGTCCTTTTTCAACGTTCTAGCGAAGATTCTAAGGACGATTGCTCGTGAATTCAATGTGCCACGACCCAATTTAATGTAATGAATATGAAAATAGCCATGCAGCAGTTTTAATTAATGATTCTTGAAAATGATTTCGCACTTCTCGCAAAATCGAGCGACTTTCTTTCCTAATTTTGTATTGAAGATTTTATTTCATATTTTGATTGCAGTGAAGCATCAACATCAAGGAGAAAGAAAAAACAAACTTCCGCCAAGAAAATCTTGCAGACTCCTGGTATCAATTTTGAATAACTCTGTTCCTGTTCGTTTTAGATTTGTATTCAAATTCACCAGAACAAGGAAAGATTTGTAACCCAATGGATCAGTTGCTATAACCGACACCCCAATTCAAAGCGGGTAGCAACTACAGACGAAGGAAGTTCTTTCAACCAGTAATTCAAAACAAACAAAGTTGCAAAAGTTGCCGGAAGCCAGTAGAGCCAACTCTCACATTATGCATTCGAAAGGTGCTTTTTAAGAGAAGTTAAGTGCTTATGGTGAAAGAAGGAGGGTAAATCAGAGGTTCTGCCTGGTAGATTTATTTGTTTTTTTTGAGAAGATGAACAGACGGCATCGTAACCGTCGCGTATTCAGAGCTCGTATGAAATGATTGCCACAGAGCTAGTGATCAAATAAGCAACACCTATGAGGCATATCTTTACATTTACCCTTCTTCTTTCGTTATGAGGGCATAACTTCTGTCAAAACAATCATTCGAGTGCACAAGATGAGAGTTTCCCCTTCTGATTTGAAGGCAACTTTAGCGGCTTTGTTTGTTCTGAAATACTTGTTGAGACAATGTCCTTTGTCTCTGGTAACTAATCACGTTGAATCGAGGTATCAGTCAAAAGAAACTGATGCTGTTGTATTATGTTTACCCCTGTGTTTAATTAAAAGTAAACAGTCTTTACCCTAGGAAAATCTTTCCTGGCGTTGCCTTAATAAAACTTTGTTTCATGGAGCTTAAGCCTTTCCTAGAGACGCGGCAGCAATAGACGATTGCAGAAATGATGGTGTGGAGGGGCATTTGTCCATTGCATTCATCGATTTATAGCGTTTTATGATGGATTCTCAACGGTGATTCTATGATATCCAATCACAAAACAGAATGCATCTTGTTCAAATGCCCCTCGAAACCATCTTTTCTTCAATCGTTTATTCATATTTTCAGTGTGAACTCAGTTTGAAGGAAAACTAACGAAGTTAAAAACTGACTGAAGCTAACTCTCTGTTTTAAAGTAATTTTTATCGAGCATGCTTGCTTTCATTCAAACGAAGAGACCAGTGGCACGTGTCATGTGTTAAGTGTAACTTCGTCACAAAACGTAGCATTAAGATCAAGACGAACAAATTGTTTGCTTTGATTAATATCATATATTTGATAAATCTATTAGAAACATAATCATCGTTTGGGAGTATCAGGAAGTTAGTGGCCAATTGAAAAAGGATTAAGTCAGTTTTCTCTACGTTTTAAATCGTTTCAGATCACTTTCAAGCCATGAAACTAAGAGGTTATTGATTAAACAAGTTATTGATAGTTGTATGTGTATTCCAAGCCACTTATACCAAGTCAGCCTATTATCAAGATAGAATTTAATTTTCAAAAAACAAAGGCACCGAAAGAGGTGCCAACTGAAAACGACAAAGCAGGCACGTATGTGTCTCCTTTTTTCGATTGAAAGCCTTTCCAACTGATCTCCATCGATTGCCTTTAATGGAATAGGTTTGTAAAACTTTCAGCAACACTTTCATCGGAGGTGTTCGCAATGATGGATTATAAATTGCAGCACATAACAAGATAATAAGCTTGCTTTACGTTTTGCCTATTTTAAGCTATCCCTTTCTTCAGTCCGTGATGCTAGCACGTATGATCTTCATTAGTTGAGGAACAAGACTTTGATTGGAATGCAACTTTGCAAAGTGCTGAAGCTGTAGCTTCCAAGAAAATTCGTAATAGTACCAAAACAAACTGGTGCCGTTCTGTTTACAGCCGCGTTCGAAAAAGATGATCGCCGAAAGCAAGAGTTGTGCTAAAACTTTCTGTGGACTTCATGAATTGTGTGATTTAATCTAAAAAGGAGAAAACATTACAAAAGGGTCAGGGTTGGGATTAGAGTTAGGGATAGGGTTAAGATCTATCAGTTTATGCTAATGGTTAACTTATAAGATCAGAGAAATCTGGAGGTCGTGGGTTTATGGTTAACTGTAGCAAAGATTCTTTGAAGTGCTAATGGCAAAATCCTTGCAATTTTGAATTTACATGCCTGTGTCCAATGATAATGTACAGATGTACAGCTGATATTTACGCTAGAAATTTTATAATTGCCTCTGGAAAGTATACAAGTGACCCAAAAAGCTTCACTAGCTAGGTCTAACATAGTTTCCTGAAAAAAATGCTATGAACACAAAATAAGGTGTCAGCCTGGTGCTGAAAGGCCCATTTATCTTTTGAGATGATGTTTGGTCATTTTAAGGTATGCCTACTGTCCGGGAAAACAGTTTCCAATACATGGAGGTTCATCCATTTCTCTGACTATTCCTTCATCTTCCAGTTGTTGTTTTGTAAGATTTTTAAAAATACTGAATTCCAAATTTGCTTTGGATCACGAGATTTTGATTAAGGAACAGATGTCAATCATCTTGCAAGTAAAGAATTCCCAAGGTGATTTCAAATTCATTGCTGCGTCGAGTTTTCGCAAACTGTTGACTGGAAAATGGCGGCAATTATTAAACTCAAAAGGAGGAATCCGGGATACGAAGTTTTCTTTGAATTTGGTTTTTCGGATATAGTAAACATTGCTTGTAATGACCATGCAGCATCTCAAAACTTAGCTAAGCTACTAAACTGTGATGCAAAGCATTTGGAAACTGCTTCTAATTTCAGGGGGCAATGTATGATCTTGTTCGTGAATTCTGTTTTAGGTCACCATGTAGTAACCGGCAGAATAGAATTATAACTATGGCAATTATAGTTGCCTACTATATGTTTCTGATTTGCAATGACTTTCAGCAATACAAGGTTGCGGTTCTTTGTCAAGGAATTCAGTGACCTTGAAGTCAGGAATGCACATTTAAGTGTTTGCTTACAATATATGTAAAGTAATATGCTTGTAATATTTGTTTAAAGTATCTCAATAAATGCATCATAATTCATTACCGATTCTTCATCTTGATATACAAAATCGGAGCGTTTTACTTTTTGAAAAGCAGGGTCAAATTGAATGAGTACCTTTTTTGTAAATTGTGTCCTTTGGTCTCAATGGCTACTTCTCATTTTGAGGTTTATTACTGTATTATAAAGAAACGTTTATTTTGTGATATTGCAGTATGATTATCTTCGATTTCTGATCATTGAATAACCCTTGGACGATCCCGATTTTATGATTTTTCGTTGAAATGATGACTAATTAACATGCATTTTTTGTTTTTATTTGACAACAGTCTTCAAGACTCCAGCTGTCCGAAAAAGCAAAACTGACACACGTGAGTTGTTTTGTTTGTGATATGAGAATCAATTGCTTGATTTGTAATAATAGCATCGATTGATTTATGACTGACACGCCAGTAAAGAGCAATGAACCTTTTTACTTGCCAGAAAGAGGTTTAGGTCCAGCGTCCAAAGTTGCAGAAGAAAGGCAAATGTATGCCTCCGTTCGCAGTAGATACATTGCTAGCTATCGTGCCAAGAATTTGCACCATTCCACAGAGCATTTTTCGTGGAATTAATCGATGACAACTTCTCCTACTGAGTTACAACTGTTACAGTTTACACACAGGCAAGTTTCATTAGCATTTTGGTGTTGTTTGTCGTTATTTTCATCCAATGTTAGGTCAGTTTCTCCTTTAACAGATGCAGTTCAAATGCGAGCGTGCAAGGTTTTCATTGGAGAGTTTGCAAACCGAACTTTGCTATTTTAAACCGCTATTGTTCAAATGAAAAGAAACATTATTTTGAGGCTAATATTGAATGAAAATAGTGATAAGCAAGCCGAAAAACGAATAAAACTTACTTGTATGTAGACCTATTAACTTGTCGATGATTAAATCTCCGAAAAGAGTTCTGCGATCTGAAGGAACCTCTTGTCCCAGCTACCAACGTTTATGCTGTGAACAATCGTCGTACAGTTGTTTTCCTTCTCAACCTTTGCAGATTTGGACGCTTGATCCAAGCCCCTTTCCTACCAAGTAAACAGGTCCATTAGCATTTTCAAAGAGGAAATTCTATGACCGATGAACCAATTTGCGAAAGTAAAAAAGACGGCCTTAAAGCTTCTCTGTAACGTGGATAGTAGACTCACTGATTTCAGTGAGAAAAGGTGTTTTAGTAGTCGACATACGTGTATAGCAAGCAAAGCTTTTTTCAAGAGAATCTAAGCATCTATCTGGTGTTGCAGGAAAAAGCTCACACTTGTGATATTCATGCCACCACAACACGAGCGCCTGGTGCATTTTAAAACAATTACCGTGATATACAGGGTTAAAAAACGCAACCCACTTTCATTTAGATTCTTCTGAAAATGGTAAGATTTGAATCAATTTGAGGCATTCCATCTGAAAGTACAGTTTTTCTTCTTTCGATGAAATCTAGTTTTGGTTGGGGTTGATTGAATTTTTCATTGCTTAATTGACATTTTTGTAAGTTTGGCTTATTTTAGATGCCAGAAAGTGATAGGAAATTTACATAGACGATAATCCACCTTTGCGAGAGCATATTTTATCATTATCTAAAAATGCATTGTTTGAGGATATAATTATCCCTCCTCAAGGCATTGCCGCAAGTCCTTGTAGCATACTTTGATAAATTTTTTTTTATAACTTTTTAACGAAAAGGGGCTGATTTTGCTTTTGCAGCATGCTGCATTTGAAATTGACCATACTTGAGAAAATATCAATTTAATCATAAATAACTCCATTGATGTATCCAAACTACACATCATTATACAGAGGAAAGATTGTCCTTTTTAGATGTTATACATTACATCTACTCAAATCTTATCAATCCTTTTTAAGATTTTAAATTATTTTTGGGTTGCGTTTTTTCGGGAACATCCTGTATAGTCATCGCGCAATAAATCATGTCAATGTGGTGACAGGCTGTGTTCGTTCTATTATGTTGCCGTACTCCCTGACGACGAAAATAAGTTATGAGAAAGTGAAGCAATTTAAATCATGATAGGAAAGACAGTGCCGGGTAACTCAGAAAATGTCTCCCTGTTCAAAAGAATCATTGCAGCAAAGTTATTTCGTGCTATATACGTCAAAGTCATTTTCTAGTAGCTATCAGATCAAACTACACGTTTGTATTTGAGGTAATTTGCAAGATTGTAGTCCTAAGGTTAATTCGAGAGATCCAAACATTAGTCACGCATTATGTCGGAAAAATGGTCTCAAAATTTATGGTCAAAGGCATATCGAAATAAAGAAACATCACCTGTCTGTTTTACTATTTTTAATGATCCTTTTTTCAGAGCAATGAATAAGACATCAATCTAAGTTTCCATCTGAGTTTCAGTTCTTCTTTTCGTTGGTCGTGTTAGTTCTCAGAAAGATTTCGGATAGATTTCAAACGACCTGGAAGAATTGACCTTGGGTTTTAGGCCATTTTCCAGCTTTCCCGATGACACTTTTACGTCTTTTGACGTTAGCAAAGGACTGCAACTTCAAAGATTACCCACAAAAATAAAAAAAATACTTCAATTTTTTAGCTATTGAAAATTAAATCATTTTGGTTGCTGCTCAGCTACTTTTACAGAAATTGTTTCCAAATGGGGACATTTTCGAGCCACCCGGTGGCGTAACTGCAGCCATGTGCTCCCCTGATTTTTCCAGCCCCCTGATTGTCATTAAATCGAACCATTTTTCAACTTTCCTGATTCTTCTCACCCCTCCCGTTCTTTCGGTATTGAAGCTCAGTAGTAAGATCGAACAAAGTCCGAGTATATAAACTCCAACTGACGTCGTATGCAGAAGAAAATTTGTGTCAAAATGGTAAATGAAAATCTGACTACGTAAAATATCAATGGTTCAAGAAACTGTGACAGTTTCAACCGTTGTCAATCAAAAAAGCTGAGTCTGTAAGGCTTTTTATTTTATCATTATCTGGATTAGCCATTTTTCTCAAGTTTGATTATTACATTTAGGCTTTACAAGATTATTTATTTTCGTTTGGTAACTATTAGAAGGAATATACTTACCTATATCGAGTAGTGTCAGAGTTATGAAACACAATAGCTTTATTGCAACTTTGACATGAATGAATGATAATGATAGTCATTGCTTTTTTAGGTTGTCTTATCTTCTAGCTAATCTATTAGCTAGTTAATGACAACCAAAACTTACATGGCATATGTCGCCATAGCAGTTGGTAAATACAACAAAGAAGTTTGGAGTGGAATTCCATTGTTTCGCGACGCTTTATTTATTCTTTGTGAATTTTTACTGCCGTAAAATTTAGCCTCGATCCTGCGCTTTGCACTGAACAAAAGAGATAATTGTATTGTATTAGCCAATCAGGCTCACGACACATGCTCTTTAAATGCGCGTGAAAGATTACTAACTTACAGGAATAAATAGGATCTCAATCACAATCATAAAAACCCTAAATTGTCAACAAATCGTTTGCACAATCTACAGTTGCTATCAAACTGAAAGTTTTCAATGTCTCTTTTGAAGCTATTCAACGTCTCGGAAAGGAAGATGGCATTGTATGCCATATCTTCGCTCCAAGGAAACGTGCGTTTTCAATAATATATAATAATAATAATAAATAATTTGTTTAAAGTTGGCTTGATTCAATAGCTCCGTAAAAGCTAATTAATGCCAACTATCTACAAGTAATATCTAAATTTAAATAAATGAATATACATATGTTACAAGCTAAATAAAACCTAATCCAGAAATAAAGGTTCTACACAATCTACAGTCACATCCTATGTTGTGGGTTCTTAATTCTTTTTTGAAAGCTGTCAACGACTGGGACTCTCTAATTCTGTGAGGTAATGTTTGCCACAGTTTTTGGCCTAAATATCTCACAGTTTCTATTCCATAAGAAGTTGTCCTGGCATTTGGAATGCCAAGGGAATTCTTATTTCGCAAGTCATATTGTACATCTCTTGCCTCGAAAATCTCACTCATGAAACTAGGATTTAAGTTATTTTTGGTTTTGTACATTTCTATCATCAAGTACTGTAGATTGCGTTGGTGAATGGATACTGCATTATCTAATTTCAGCAAAGTTTCGTAGTCAGCATGACTGTCTTTATACACAATTCTGAGTGCTCTTTCTTGGATTTTATTCACTTTTGAATTCAGACCCCTGTCGTGGAACATCCAAATTAAAGGGCAGTAGCTGAACTGCGACTTTATAAAGCTGTTCATTAGGAGACGCAATTTATCAGGGTCCATGAAAGGAGATACTCTAGCAAGTGCATGCATTTTTTGGCTAGCTCTTTTGCATAAATTCGAGACGTGACTCTTAAAATTCAGATTTTTATCTATTGTCACTCCTAGCAATCTCTCCTCAGAGCTTTCTTCAACAATAGCCTCTCCAATTGTGATCTTTATATCGTCTTGCTTTGTCCCAAAAGTTAGCAGATGACAATACCATACCCTGTCGTATTTGGTTTTGATGCTAAAATATTTCTGCCACTACGAAGGCTGTATGGAATATCTTCTCCACAAAGATTTGATTCAAACTTTGTTGATTCCCGTTAACGACCTCATGTCGTCTTGGTTTGTACTCTTTAGCTAAGAAGTTGTGTGGAAACGCATGTTTGATTTTGGGATCTCAGTCCTACTAATTATTTTGTGCGGTAAGATAACTCCCCTTAATTAAGCGACGAAGAATCAGTTTCGTTTATTACGTCTCTGCTTTTGTTTTTGAATTAGCAGGTTTCTGTAGTTGAAAATTGTTCAATTGTTATTAAAAAATTTCTCGTTAAAAGGTGCAAACTTTGTGCCAATAAAACCCTTCACTAAAGGATGAACTTTCTGATGAGCGGTGTATCTGTGCATACAATTTTTCGTTTCTTTAAGCCTTCAAGACACCGGCATCGACAAGACACAGCCATTGCACACGTACGTATTAATTTTTTTTGTTTTCTTTCATGGAGATTAAGTAACTTACTTTAAAGTACTTATGTCATGAACCTGATTGGTTCACACGATACAATTCTCTCTAAAAGTATCGGATCTAGAATTTGAATTTTCATTGCAATGAAAATTCGTGAAGCAGAAATGAAAGGTCACAAAACAATGGAATTCTACACACACTTCTTTGTTGTACTAACCAATTGCTAACGTGACATATGTCCTTTCATTACTTCATCTCTCTGGTTTGCTACGCGATTCTGATACTATCCTATCATTTCTAAAATATGTATAACCATTTCCCTTGGATATCTTTATGTTTTGAATATCCCAAATGAACTTTAAAGGTGCCTATTTCATTAGTTTATCACGCTATGTTATTCATAGAGTAAAGATGAGATGAAATTGCAGCTTTCATGGCTTTATTTCTAGCAATGCTATTTTGCAAAACATCACAATTATAGCTAGAGACTATGTGCAGCAATTTCATATGAAGTTCACATCCTATGTGATACAAAGAGTTTTAGCTTTGTTCTACTATAACTTTATTCCGTTGGCTCCGTAACAAACGTGTCATGGATCAGCTACCCTGCTACTTTATTCCTACTGATCCATGGCACTTTTTTGTTCTTTTTGTGGAGTAGTGTTGTTTCGCAGCCGTGTAAACGCTCTTGAACCGTAACAGCTTTGTAACAGGTCAAAAATTTACCGCTACAGTGTAAGCACGGTCCTTACCAAAAGCAAGCAGCTCATGCAGTCATCATTTCGATTTTAGAATTAGCAGATTTAGCTCCGTTTACGGCTCGACCTGGTTTTTGAAGCATCTGGAAAAGCACCGATGATATTCAGATTAATTCCTCTTTGTATAAATGTGGTTCTTCAACATGTAATTAAATACTTTTAATCGATGAAAACATGTGCTTAATCATCTTGAAAAAAATCTGCATCATTGAATGAAAGGAACCCTCTTAGTTGACTCACAGATCACTTTCACTGCAACGTCATATTCAATCCTGTGCAAAATAACATCTAGGAAGCTATCTGATGCCATCACCCGTGAGCCTCTGCTTAAGCTCCGTGCACTTACTTTGACAAACGTTTATTCAAAAATTGTTGTTTCTGTTTTCCTCATTCAAAAAGTGGTTAATCCAAGCAAGAATGATTTCATCCTCAAGGAAGCAATTTTGCAACACAACATTAAAAGCTATGTTCGCTAAAAACGATCAGTTAAGGGTTATTTCCATCAATAATGAAAAGACTTCATGCCATCCTCTCATGTATGGCATCAATTGGCCTGCATTGTGCCACACACCCTAGAGCCATGACGAACAAGACTAAATCTTATGCTATATACGGGACCCTCACCAACTTCATCACTTCCCTTTACAAACTTTGTGCCATGTCACAATCACAAACTGCGCAAGAAATTTGCCTCCTACACCATTGACCCACAGTTACTCGGTGAGTTAAAAGAAGATCAAAGAGAAAACTGTATGTTCGAGTACATTTTAGGACACCCTGTATAATCAAACTGTAATAGTTATGCAAGTAGTTTCATTTTTCAGCCAAAATTCTGGACCAGATTACAACTCCAAAGACGCCAAGTGGCAGTGCTGCTTATAAAAGACAATACAAGAAGTTGCGAGATCGAACTGCAAACGAACTCTTTGAGATATTTAATGAAACAGTTTTTGAAAACAAGGTATGATTTAACGACTTCTGTTTTGATCACACAAAGCTGTAAATTTGAATTTGCAAATCTATATATCCACCTTAGAAGCTCTACTGAGACTCCCCTTCCCGTGGAGCCTTTTTTAGTTTTGAAGACCCCAGAGGGGGCTTGGGGGCTTATTCACCAAGGCGAAAACAAGCATATGAATTATTGCATTTTAGTACTTTTGTCCTTTATTTTGCAAAGTCAACACACTTGTTCAGGGTACTACCTCTGATACTCTTTCAGAATTTTTCCAGAAGACCTAGACCCCCGTCCAAGATCTTTTGGATTCTGCGTAGTAGAGATTTCAGGGCTATCAGGGTTAGTTTCTCCTTTGCATATATGCGCATCACAGGAGTCCCAATCAGGTATTATGGAGGGGGGCTAGATTAAAGGAATTGAGTCCATATAAATAGTTCAGCGTTAACGCTGTCCTGAATTTTTGCTGACAAACCGCTGACAGCCCTTTGTTATCGCACAATGGTGCTAAAGTCATTAGTAGTGAAGACCAACTTGAGAAATTGACGTTCCTGTTATTTCCTAAGTGCAACTTTGAGACAGCAGTGCTTTTTCTTTGAATTGAAGAAAATCAAAGTACATGCTGTTAAATGGTTGATAGTTTATCGCCGTTTGCACCGATATGGTTGCAGAATTCTGCCGCTGTCACAACAAGCGATATTCAATTCAACTCCTCTGTTGTTGTTGTTCTACTTTACTAACGCAATATATGGCCTCGTATGTTGTACAGTACGATATTATAAAGTTACATGAAACGCAGATTATTCGTTTTGCCTAAATCTGACAAGAGTTTTGTCCCCGTTCAATGCCGGCGAATTTTGCATTAAATGCCCAGTTCTTTGCATCAAGATGTTCGCCAGCTTTTAACTGTTGGACTTAATTCATTTATTGTTACTGTTCTCAGTAAAATAATTTGAAACAAACGTGAAATAGAACTTAATTCCGCGACAACTTGAAATCCGCCAAGGCGTGATCCTACCATCCTGTTCACATAAGAGAGCGCTGGGGTTCAATGTTCGAGCGAAATTCGTAGCAAATTACAGCTTTATCTCCCGGATCTTCTCCAAGCACTTCCGTTAGGTATTCTGGGGATGAAACTGTAATTGCTACGAATTTGCTCGAATACCAAACGTCGACGCTCTCTTTTGTGGACGAGATGGTGGGACCAAGCCTCGGCAGATTCTAAGCTGACGCGGGGTTAAGTATTATTTCGCGTTCGTTTCAAATAATTTTACTGATGAAGGTGAAAATAAATGCAATGAGTGTAAAGTTTAAAAGGTGGGGAAAATTTGATGCAAAGATTTGGGCATTTAATGCGAAATTCTTCGACATTGTACGAGAACAAACTGTTTTTAGATTTGGGGTGTTAAATGAGCTGTGTTCCTTGTAACTTTATAACATCGTACTGTACAACATACGCAGCCATATGTTGCGACTGTGCAGTGCAACAACAGCAACGGAGGAGTGGAATTAAATTAAGTAGCCGATGTTGTGATAGCGTCAGGATGCTGCAAGGAATTCGGAACAAGAGGTAGGACAGAGATGAAGGACCAACAATTTGACGGTATGAGTTTTATCTTTCTTCAATTCAAAGAACAAACACTGCCGTCTTTGTTGCAGTTGGGAGAGAGCAGCAGCGTAAATAGCTTCAGATAACAATACTCAATTCGACCTCCTTTGAGCACATGCCGCAAAGGTCTTCGCCTCGCTCCCCAGTAGGGGTGTATTTAATATTTTGCTGACGGGAGATAGAGGCAAAGAAACAAGACTTTGTATCAGCACACTTTTGAATGATACTTTGAAGTACGATTTCCTTGACAGATTCCACTTGATCATTCGAGAATTTTTTAAGTTATCCTTTTTGCTGGAGACAGTTCCATTTACCATCCTAAAGTTGTGTTTGGCACTTAAAATACCAAGAAATTTGTAAGGAGATGGAGGCAAGGAAGCAAACCTTTAATTCAGCACAATTTTGAATGATGCTTTGAAATGTTAGGATGTCAAATGGAGCTGACTCCAGCAAAAAGAATAATTTAGAAAATTCTCAAATGATCAAGTGGAATCTATCAAGGAAATCGTACTTAAAAGCATCATTCAAAAGTGTGCTGATTCAAAGTCTTGTTTCTTTGCCTCCATCTCCCTACAAAGTTTTTAGTATTTCAGCTACCAAGTATAATATTGCTGACAGGATGTGCACTCCTTCTCGCATATCTTCTTCTCCTGTTTTTTCTAACACCGGGTATCAAAAGAAGGTCAAACTTTTCGAAGGCGAAAATTTTTCCAAAGCCAGTTGTCAAAATCGTTATTTCGTTATATTCCTATGATTTTTTTACGTTTTAGGTGTACGTGTCACTAATTCTACTTCAAAGCTGATAAAAGTTTTGAGGGAAATTCTAAAGCCGGGTTTTTAAATCATTTCTTGGACTGCACAACTCAGTACAATTTAAAGTCAAGTAGCACCTCGGGTCTTCTCCCATTCCATTGATCAGCGATCAAGAACTATAGCCTCTCACAGGGGGAGGGGATATTCAAAATTTTGGCCAGGAGGGAAGATTTATTGGAGACGGGGGCTTAAAAGAGAAGGGACCAAATGGAGCTCTTACGGTATTCGTCTGCTCTCGATAATTGCTCGTTTGTAGTCAAAAAGACCTTTTGTTTGCACAACGAGTGACTTAGCTACCAAGGATAAACAACAACGTTATGCCACTTGCTTTTTGACGTTAGCAGTGCATTTAATCAACCGTTGAAATTCCTTTGTTTGCTATCGATAATCCATTTGTATGACCAAGTCATGACTTAATTAGCTGAATTCATCGATTTTGTATTATTTGTTAACTTTATTAATACTTAACATGGCCTAATCTCATTCATCAACTGGGTATGGCTTATTAGTCGACCGAGATTGTCAATCATTGTTACTTAACAACTAAAGCAAATCCCCGCGTATAAGAACCTACTTTTTCGAGAGCCAGGATGAAATTGGTTCTTATTTCAAGGTTACTAAGACTAATTTCAAGGTATCAAGGTTCTTATTTGAAGGTTGCCTCACGTAGTCCCTTTGAGAGCCTCCCAAAGATTTTCAGCCCTATTTTGGAAGCGTTCTTATGGACCTAATAAGTAATTGGGGAGGATAATAAAACTTTCAGAGCCAACTGGGACCACAATGACCTTAATAACAGCAACCGAAGATCAGCTTTGCAACCCCTGCAATAAGAACCTATGTTTCATCAAACTGAAACTGGTTCTTAATTGCAAAGTATATAATTTAGGAAAAACAGCCTCTAGGTTCTTATTTTGGTAGGTTCTTATATGCGGGGATTTACTGTACCAATGATGGTGAACTGACATTTATCATCTTTTCATTTGCTGGGCTGGTCGCAACCATGATTTTCGTCGCCATACTTGCTAATAAATTCATTATCAAGCTGCGATTCCTAAAAGATTGTTGTTAATTGCAAAGCAAATTATTCAAATGCTTCATTGTAGTTGCCGAAGGATACCAAGATTGTGTTCAACAAGAGAATGACTAAGACTGCAGGATTTTGCTACTATTACAGGTAAGTTCTTTGTTAATTGAATGTTTATTTCAAAAGGAAGTGATAGTTCGTAATCTTTTATTGTAAAAGAAGTACAAATGCGATTTCAAGAAGCATACCGTAAATTTAATATATAAATTGAGTATGCAGTTGAACCCGGCAGGGAGCTAAGTTTCAGTAATGGTAAAGTTGTGAACTTGTGAAAAAGTGAAGAAGTGCAGGTGAAGTTGCTGTTCTGGATGCCAAACGCTGGGATCACAGAGGTAGCTAAGCGCTAATCGAGTCCGCAACGCCTAGTCATGACGCTCAAGAAGTGGATCGCTATTTGGGATCGACTGTCTACTGGCTGCAATTTCCAAACATCTTCAAACTCGGCAGCTTTGGTTATCTCAACAAACGGCAATTTGTTTGTTTTGAGTGGGCTTGTCAGGATTTCTAGCTGCTTACAGCTAATCTAGGTCCACCATGCCGCGGTAGGCATGGGACCCCTAGTTTTACGCCCCTTCCGAAAGACGGCAAGGTGAGTTGCGAGGTCATGCCTTTGAGATCACCCATCAGGAGTTTGACCTCACTCGACCGAGCTTAACTTCAGTCACCCGACGAAGACTGCATAAGCGGCTCTGCCACTCGCCTGGTTGAGTAGTGATTATTTGATGTATCTCTAACATACAGAGAAACTCTAAAAGCTGAAAAGTAACAAACAGGTGAATGTGAAAATCATGTTTATTATTTGTCTCAGGAATTCAGCAACGAAAGTGAGGACCGCGAAAGTGGAGCTTGCTGAGAAAGTTTGTGATACTGTGGGTAAGTATTCAAAATTGTTTAATCTTAATGCTTTTCACAGTTAGCATGCTCAAGTTTCCTAGCCACTTTGCGTATCGAGTAATAGCTGGACTCACAAGCACGACTAAAAATCCAGAAACGGAGATTGAAAGCGCAGTTTGAAGCAATTACATATGCATTGAAGAAGATAAGTAGAACTGAATGAATAACAAAATAAAGGAAACTACAGTAAAAATTTAACTTTTGGGTTATGAAAGTCCTAAGATTCTTGTTGAAAACAATTTACTGACTTGTCATGTGTCACAGTTCACAGGATACAGGACAAAAGGCATCGGGCCTTTCTCTAGAAAAGTTATTTTTACGAAACTTGCATCTCTGATGACATACCATAAAAGCTCTATTTAGCGCCCTCTTCATTAATTCCCCATCTCTATTAAGCTTCTCCCCTCTGAGATAGAATTTAGATAAGCTGCCGTCTCAAATAGCCCCCTCCCAACTTATATGAAATTCTAGAGTTTTCCATAGATTTTCCTTTTACTTAGCTGAACAAGTTTTGCATGTTAATTTTGATGTCGTTAGGAATAAAACTATGTCGAGTTGATATATCTGGCTTGTAAAATTGTATGTTGAATTCACAAAATATCGGGTAGAAGAATTGAAAAGTTACCAAATATATCCGTGTCATTCGATTTTGTGAATAAGTCCCCTCTCTAATAAGCCGCTCTCTGGAGTGTCCAAACATTAACTAAGCCCCCGTGAACTAAACAGAGCTTTTACTGTAACTTAACAAGTCGTTCTTTTGGGCTATGTCATGGAGCAAATTACTAGCCAGGTACCAAATTACGATGTGCATTCATAAACTTTCACTAAATACTCATATCAAAGTTAGTCTTTGCGCAAACAAGGGCAAATTTTGTAATACAATAGCACCAGTTGCTTTGGTTCACACTTCAGTTCTAAGTGATTAGCGAATGCAGACAAAATGAATTCACTCAAGCAGTAATTCAAAACAAACATAGTCGCAAAGTTGCCCTGGGACCAGTACGGTGTACTCTCATTTGGTGCGGGGGAAGGGAGGTATTTGAGAGAAGTTATGTGCTTCAGACGAAAGAAGCGTGAATATGCAGTTCTGTCTGGCGGATTTTGCTTACGTGATGTTAGAAGCGGAGCAGAGAGCATTATAATTGTTGTATATTTATTGCTCAGATGTAGACAGTTACACCTCAGCTCCAAAATCAAATATGCAAAATCCGCCGGACAGAGCTTCAAATTTCCCTTTCTACTTTCGTTATAAGAACATAACTCCTCTTAAAAACCTCCCTTCGGCCGCACCAAGCGAGAGTTAGCCGTACTGGTTTCAGGGCAACTTTGCGGCTATGTTTGTTTTTGACTTCATTCGCTGATCGCTTTGAATTGAGTTGTTAACCACTGCAACTGATGCTACTGTATTACAAAATCTGCCCTTGTTCCGTTGACTGTTAAAAAAAGACAATTTAAAGGAATAAAGGAAACCGGGGACGGTTATAACACTGGACAGTTGTAACACTGGCTCTCAGACCTAGCAGAAAATATCATTTTTACCCAAAGCAGCCTCATTCTAACCCTTTCCATACGAATTGAGATACAGGAACATTTATCGAAGTTCGCTAAATTTTAAGGGAAAACATATTTTAGAAGACGAAGGTATAAATGTGCTTCCATTGTAAATCTTGTCTGGAAGGGTTTGCTTTTGAGCAAAAAAATTCATTTTCACCTCAGGGACTTAACGTCTATTCAGGATCAAAACTACGTTGAGACTTTCAATCTTAGCAGCTTGTCAGATGTAAAAATCGGGAATAATGATAGCTGACCAGCTCAAGGGCAGTTGTGACTTGTTATTACAATTGTCCTTGTGTTTACTGGCCGATGGCTTGGTTTTTGATTCACTTTCTGATGTGGTCCAACAATATGCATCATGCAGCATTAAGGAGCTAATTGTTGAAGTTTTTGAACAAAAAAGTCATTCCTTCGCAATCGATTCGACTTTTTTCCAATTGATGCATACAAAGAAATAAGGATCAAGTTTTATTTTTAATTGCTCCTTTACGAAGCGAAGGGTGATTTGCTACTTAATGCTATGTTTTGTGCAGGGAAAATAATTATCTTTAATGATTTAAGGACATGTAGCAGCTGCCGTAACCAAATGTTACGATCAACTCAAGTTGTTGTGGCAGCTGTGGCACTTGATTACCTATTCAAGACATTCACAGCGTAACAGGTATTTGTTTTATGTGATCAAAAGTAGGGTCTATTTCATTCCAAGAGTTACAACTATGATATCATCTACCTCAAAAAGTGCAATTACTGTAAAAGCACTATTAAATCCCCCAGGGGGGGGGCTTCTTTAATTTTGAACCTTCCAGGATATTTGGCCAAGGTACTGCTTGATTACCGTCCCTTTTCTGTATTTACAAACAGAACGACTTCGAGACACAATAATCCATGAGATGTGCCATGCTGCAGCTTGGATCCTGAATGGCGTCAAATGTGGACATGGAACACATTGGAAAATGTGGTGAGCAAGTTGTCAAATACTTGCATATTATCGTTGGAACGAGTAAATTGACATGTTCTATTGAAACTCTTAATTCAGTAGTAAATTCATGTTATTTTTGACAACTTTCGACATTTTTTGTTCTGCCTGGCTATAGAGTCAGGAAAACATTACGGTCGAATGGTGACTTTGAGGAAAACAGAGAAATTAGTCATGGCACGCCCATTTTCTTTAAAAAGGCAAATCAATTTTATTTAAAAAACAAGAAGTGTTATATCAGCAATGTATGCTAATCTGGGGGGGGGGGAGGTTTAGCAATTTTTTGTGGATTCTGCCTGGTTTCACTTTTATTTGAAAATTTTCTAGTGCCATGTGAGTCGAAAAGGATACCATCTTTGACGGCCTGTGGAATAAAAAGTATGCGGCAGATATTAAATAAAAAAATTATTTTCATCATATGTCAATGTCTATTTTGATGTGAACGGTAAAAGCACCTCTGTTACATATGCAAGTAGGGACACAGTCCAGTAACCTTACGTACCAGTTTTGTTCAGCATCTCAGCTCAACAGCGCACGATTATCTGTCCTGTGGATCACGCTGATTTCAAGGGATGCTTTTTTATGCTTCTGAGTTTATTGATAAATGCTTTGTTTTCCATGCAATGTTTTGTTTTGATTATAGGGCCGATAGAGCACACAAAGCACATCCAGATTTGCCACCAATTTCAAGATGCCATCAATTTGACATTGAGTGTAGATTCAATTACAAATGTCTCAATCCATACTGTGCCAGAACGTAAGGAATTTGATTTTTACTTTTAGTTGCTTTACAAATGCAAGTTGAATATTAGATGTATGACTTTGGCTGACCATTTGGTCCTGGAAAAGATAACTACGACACTTTCTTCTACATTGCACATAATTTGACTTGATGCGTTCAAAATTCTTTGGGTCATCTATCAGAAATCCCAGGCATTGATATCAATTACATGGTAATTACAGCCTAAGGCTGTGTTGCTGTGATCACATTAAAAGCTTGTTTTTGCTAGCAAGCCTTTGCTTGCGTAAACGTGCTTTTGTTTGGGTTATCCCGTTCGGTTTGAAATGTCCCTTGGATCCCATATAGCATTTCGCTTTTCTACTTGGGAAGAAAAACTCAAAATCCATCTCGCTTACACCCTGGTGTAGGTAATACTGCATTCACACTGACACATTTAAACCAGCTTTATTCAAACCAGTTTAAATTTCAACCAATCAAATGACTGGATTTATTGGATTGACCACTTAGAACGCCCTATTCGAAAACCTGGTTTAATTTTAGCTGGTTTAGCTTGCAGTGTAAATGGGGCATAATCTGCTTGCTAGCCAACGAGCTTTTTGCATGAGCAAACTTCTTTCCGCAAATAACTACTTAACACTCCGAATCTCTAAGGGCAGAATCTGTACCAATGCTTACAACAGTTTGTGCAATGTAAACGCAGCCTTAATGCAGTCTCCTCTTATATGGCAGCTCATAGTTGTGTGTAAACACCAACAGACTGATCATGACTGCCACGGTATTAAACGCTATGACAACTAAATACCTCAAGGGAGTTATAAACTTTGTAGCAGCATTGCCTCTCAGAAAGATCTGTGTGAATGAATTTCTAAGCATTAGATTCCTTAGGGGAATAAAGTTCTTAGATTCAACACCCGATGACTTTGGTGAAGCAAGCAAACATTATATGCCAAACCCTGCCATGCAGAGCGTTTGTCTGTTTTGCCACGTCACAAAGAATGGCGTGACAAACGTTTCCCGCTTATTAGAAGCAAAATGTTTTGAACTCTGTCCAAAACCAATCCTTTTGCTACTAGACAACTGAGAAGCGTTCATTATCCAGCAAATCTAAAATTTTTGGCAAACAATTTTTGTTCACTTAGCCAGGTTCTTAATCTTCAAGCGATTCCTCGGCACAAATATACTCAAACTAAAGAAACGTTTTTGCTTCAATAGACGATTACGCTAAAGATGGCAGCCAGTAACTTGCTTGCTAGTAACTTGCTAAAGAACGCAGTGCATCTCGGTAAAAAGTTTCTTGCTAACATCTTTAGCGTAATCGTCTATTGGGTGATATCATCAAGTTCTGTGATTAACTAGTTCGCCCTTTGTAGTTATGGACGCCACAGCAAGTCACTAAAGAAATGCCCTGATTGCTTTGGGTACGTAATATGCATCATTTACTTGGTAGTATTTCCTTCACAAGTATCTTGAACAGTCTTTGATAATAATATGAAACCTTGCCTAACGGGTGCGTAGAAGGATAGGCTCGACGTTATCAAGATCAGCAATATTTTGCTTTAAAATCTCTAAAATTTTACTTTCAATTTTGCTTCATTTTGCTAAAATTTGCTTCTTTAAAATCTCTAATTTATTTCTAAAAATCGTTTTAGCAACAATAGAAATTATTCTCATCCTGTTGCAAAATTTTCAAATTACCCATTTTTAGTAATGGGCTTTACAACTTGTCTTTGATCTTCCAAGAAGTCTTAATTGTACGACGACACACAGAGCCGTAATTGGCACGCGACTTTGGCACTCCTTCCTTCACGCCCGACAACACCAAGCCTAAAATCTGACGTTACTTCCGGCCTCTTTTGCAAGAAAGCTGTGGCGCGAAAGTAAAATTTTGTGATAAATGGCGTCAGCAGGCGTCGCAAGTATCGCAAAGTGAAATGTCAAGATATAACGCAATAGCTGTATCCTTGCTCTTTCAACTTCTTTAAGAGTTTTGGACTCAAAGTTTCTTGGTTTTGCAAACTTTTCAAAGGCCATCAAAAACTCTGTTTACAAACGTCGGATGCAGCACAGCAGGTGAGCAAACTTTTTCGCAAATTCAACTTTTGCCCTTAGTTTGATGGTAATTTCGTTAAAAGTTTTGGATTCCTCGATATTTTTTGACCTAGGTTGCCACGCTTTACGAAATGTTGACCAAATAAAGTTATAATTTTCTCCTCTTGAACTTGGCCTGGCTGTTGCAAGAAAATCAACTTTTCTTGGCCTAAGTTTACCCAAAATTTTTTCGAAGTACAGTCTTTTCTAAACTAAGGCAGAAATCCTCAATATGGAGATATAACGCAATAGCTGTACGCATCTAGTTTCTAAAAATGTTTGCGGTTTTGCTGTAGCCTTTGCCATTTTCCCATAGTTTGCAAAGGCAATTGTTGCTCGAGAGCCATGACTGTTTATTCATCGTTAACTTTACGGGCTTCCTTTCTCAAACTTGTTTGTTTTTTAGTCGGAAAACAAACGTTTACCCTTACTAAATTTACTGCATTCAAAGTTTCTTTGAAGTTCATCGAAACAGAATTATTTTGGAGTACTTTGCTAGCCGTTTCGGCACAAAGGCAAGAAGAATAATAACAACATTTTGATTTCGCATTCTGAGAACTTTTCTTTGCTTCGGCCTAAATGTAAACAATCATGAAGTTTCATCATTGTTGAACAACTTCGCACAAATCGGGGGACCCTCGCTTAGAAATGGAGGTTTACACATGGAATAATGTTTATGAAGACTGTTTTGTACGAAAAACTCAATAGATTTATCATCTTGCCTATAAATGCGAAACTTACTGCAACTAGACTCATGTTATTGTTCTTGATCAGTTTCTTTTGCACATGAAATTCCATGAGACTGGATAAGATTTGTTGCGCAGCACAGATATTTGTAGGACATTTCCGTCTTTTCCACTTTAGGATTCTCAATAAGAGTAAGTGTATCGTTATCAAAGAATGTAGCATATCAAAGATGTAGCATAAAAGACGAAGACGGGAATGCTGGTTGTCACAACGCCTGAAGACTGATGCAATTCCGATGGAACATCACTGTTGCAAATTAATCATTGAATGAAGAAACCATTACAACGTACAAGAAACTTTTACTGTGCTGTTGTAGTTGATACTGATGATTTTGTTTTTGATGTGAAGATGTTAACATAACAGCAATTGAATAATCACAAAATTGAAATTTTGATTCTTTTAAATTCTGAGGCAAGCTGAAACTGCTTATAAATTTAATCCGCAAAGGTCGGAAGATTGGAAACGTCGAGGATGCATGAAAATGAACAGGAATAAGTACACGCCTAACCACCAGAAATTTTTTAGGCCCAAAGCTGCTTGATATCTCTTTCTAGCAATTTTGAAAGTTGACATCAAATGATGCCATTTCAAGTGACATCAAAGAATAAAGTCAAAGAAAACATTGCAAAGACTGTTCTTTCCAAGAGCTGCATCTCATGAAGAATATGCTTAAATCACTAAAGCTTTATTGGCCTTCCAAATTAGCAATTGATAATACATCGTGTTGCACTGCAGCAGGGGTAAAATGGGTAAGCAAAGGGTGAAACAGTTAAATTTTGACACCTGTCCGATTCTACCCCAAGTGTGCCCATTTTACCTTGCGGACCGTATGTCTATGCTTGTTTGTGAGTTTCTGAAAATCATCAAAATAGCAGTCATTGCAGTTTTCCATCGGAAGTGATCATTTCAATTTCAATAGACAGTATCCACCCCGCACTTGTCTGCCGTTTTAGTGCCAATATTTTCAAAACGAGAAGAAGTTTCTAGAAAAGTTCCAGAAGTTTAACAATTCTCTTCGTTGAGTTGTTAATCCATATATCTGACAAGTGGAACTCACTATCCTGTACAAATAAGATATTGTCTATCATGTGTTCTCCATTTGTCCATTAAAGACTTCTGCCTTCATAAACGAAATTTAGTTCTTGATCCATAAACATGCGAAATTTCTCCCTTCAAAGCTGTGGCCTAAACAAGCGGATGTTTGCTTCTTTCGAGTCTTTCTTTCTGGTCACTTTGTTGCAAAAAACATGAACGCATCTCGAACAAGAAACCCAGATATTGTCCTTCACGAGTGGTAAAATGGATCATTTGTGCTCTGCGTAGTGATTTATTGCTTTGTTCAAAATTAAAAGTTTCTTCGAGCAAGCAGCACGAAGACCACGCCGTTTTCAAAACAATCTCTACGCTCTACTGTATTTTGTAAATGTCATGGTCTTGGAGGTGCTGCCTCCACCATCAAAGACAATGAGTTCGAATGATTATGCTCAAAGACAATGGAAAATTCTCTCAAAATAAGACCGCCACTCTTGTCCAAATTTGTGGAGCTTACCGAGGAGCTTAAATCAAAACAAATTTGATTTTAAATGTTTCGTAGATAAATGGACTATCTTTTATAATTGAACTGACAAGGAAAAGTAACATCTCGTTCGCGCAACAAACGTTCAAAGTCGTCAAACATATTCACTTTCGGTTATTTTCCTATATACATTTGTATAGGGGCATCGAAACGAGGCAAGAGTCCTCGAGAAATGTGTTGTCGGGCGTGTTCTTCATTCATTTCATTTCGAATTATTTAGACAGGGTAAAAAAACATTCAGATTATAAGAAAACAAAACTTTATTCTTTCCAACTTGATTGGTGAAGAAATTAATTCTAATTTTTTCAAACTTAATTAACCACGTGAAAGGATTCAAATACACCTTCTTGATAACCGCGCACCTAATTTGCATACGAAGACTGAAGCGAAAATTCTTTGTGAAAAGTCGTCATGCGCTCCCGTGTTTGTATTGGAACTGTATTGGAATTGGATTTGCTTGTTTATCATCGCTACACAAATGAATCATCGTTTGTGTTTCTGAATCTTTGTTTATTCAGTTCCTGCCTAGTCTGTTCTCAGGAAAGCTGCTTTTTCATAGCTTCTGGGCACGGGTTGTGGGGGAAAATTAGTTTAGAGTTGATAAATACCTCTCTTGATTCTTCAGTGTTTGCCAAATATTTCTGGATTACGCCAATGACAATGATGTGATATAAACAATGCTGGCTGCCTAAACATCAGTAAAACCCCGCAAACAAGAGCATACTCTTCTAAAAACAGACTGACTAGGTTCTTATAAAAGAGGTACTTACGACATTTTCAAGGTGTGGTTCTTATTGCAAGGACACTTGTGACTATGATGAATACATGGCTATACAGTGTGTCTTAAATAAACTTTAGGGTGGAATGACTCCATTTAAATATTAGAGGGTATGGTATTGTGTTGTTGACAAAGCACTTTATATCGTACAGCTTGATAAAACAATTTGCATATCCCTGAAAACTGTTAGAGGTGTTCAGTTAACAACAGTTGGGAGTATGTTTATACTAATATGATAAAATTTCTTAATTAAGTGAGCCATCTCATAAAAACATTGGAGTAAATCAGTCTGTTTTTGGTTCTTATCTTTTGGTTTCTTTCTCACAAAATCAGTCTGCAGGTTCTTATTTTACTATGTTCTTGTTTGCGGGGTTTTACTGTATTTCAGAGTTAGGGAGGAAAATACGAACTTATTGTAGAGCACCATTTTGTTAGGAAGAAGGCAATGTGATCCTCCAAGTAGCAACACTAGTGAAAAATATGTGCCTCTTACACATAAATGTATATGGGCTGCTCATTGGCTGAGACAGTTGTTATCTTGTCAGAGCTGAAACATGGATTAAATTTGATTGAACTTTTTAGCTCTTCTCAAGACTTTTTAAAAACAGATTTAAGGAGAAATTGCCCATAACTCTAGTATCACGTGACAAATTTACTGAGATAATTCTTTAAAGTAAGTTTTCCCGTTTGCGTCAAATTGATAGGCAATTCATTCGAATTGGTGCATAATTCATAAATGTACGGTTTGCCATGCCCGATAAATCATTTTAGGACACTCGGTAATACCGAGCGATCCCCGGTAAATCTGAGTAATACCGAGTAATACTCGGCGATAAGCGATATTTGGTATGTGCAAATTGCATCCAGTTGGTAAACATAAAGTCGGTCTCAGCTAGGTATCACGAGAGATTTGCGACAACGCAGAATTACTACGGCAACACTTTATTGCTTTTATTCGCGAACATGTTCACATGATGTCTGATATGAGACAGATTTGATTGGACTAATGTTATCCATAGGTCGTTGCAGTTGCTAGAAAAAGATGGCATCACTCCTGCCAAGCAGCGAACACCAAACAAATTTGCCTTGTTTGTGAAGGAGCAATACCGAGCTGAAAAGGCTGACAATCCAGAAATGGCGCATGCTGATATAATGAAATCCCTTGGGCAGAAATTCAGTGCTCTTAGCACATAATCAGGTCAGCGAAAACTGAAGTGCACTTTTTTAACACGAATGACATCACTGAAGATTGAGTAGTGAAAAACATGATGATCTTATGTATTTGCAGTGTAACGGGTTAGTCAAAATTGTTTCAGCCTCTGAATTACATATCAAAACTAAACTCCCTTGATGTATCTTATTGCCTGAGTATTTTGTTTTGTTCTGCACATGTCTGTGAATTCCGATGAATTAACATTTTAGATTTCTAACCTTTTACGCGATTCTCACCTAGCCTTCGATCTTGTCGCACTAATTACGGATGTGAAACGAGCACCGTCTGTTAGTATTTTTAAAAGTGGCTGAAAAGTTATTTGCCTTTATCAACCATATAGTTATTTTTCATTTTTATATCGTAGAAATATGCAAGTCTTAGTCGATTTCTTTTTAGCTGTAATTTTGCAAAGTTTGACACGGCCCCCTCTAAAGCAGTTATCTCGATTGACGGAATTACCGCGCAAAAACAATGAAATAAGAAAGCTTATGAGCATATTTCATTATGGTCGTTAGTCTTATTTTCATGGATGCTGAAATCAACAAGAGATGAAATGAACAGGGATTCTGAGGTAACGATTTTCAGAAAATTGCTTGCAGCCTGGAAATTTAGCTCTAAATTTTCTTATTTGGCTGTTCCATGAAAAGTGGCTCAAAGAAATCTGGTAAACAGTTACAAAATGGCGGGTTCATTGCCGTATTCATGTTTTTTCCTCACTATGCGATTTAGAACCTTCAGAGATTTTGTAGTATGTGATTTTTACCTTTTTAGAGCTTTTCTCGGTATTCTTTTGAATAAACTAGAGAATGATTTGTCAAATCATTCATCATCCTTTAATAAATCTGAGTTGACAATCGTTTTATTGTTGAAATTTTAGCCGTATATTCTTTAGTATAAAGTGTAGAATGGTCTGAAATCTCCGCCGTTGAAAATCTTTTCGCGGTGATACCGTTTCCTTACCCTTGTATCTGAAAGATTTCCTTTGATAATTTGACAACTCAGGTGCTGCTTGTAAATTTGTTGGCAATCATTTAACCAAACAACTCCAAAGAAAACTGTAATCTTTCACCCATCGATAAAGTGATGTTCAATGAAATGGTATACACAAAAGGAAAATACGATCGCTGCTTAGAATTGTCAACAGGGAGATATTTACAAGGAAGTGAAACAAGAGTAGATCAAGTGCCACAAGAAGAGCTTTTATTAGGCCCAATAAGTCGTTGAAGTACTATTCCATAGTTTTGTTAAATGAAAAAGAATCAGGAAAAGAGCACTAGAATGGTCATTGTTTTCGTGTTAATTCTTAGGTTTTGCTACGCTTTACAAGTGAATAGGAACCATCATTTTTGCAAAGTGAAGTTCTGCCAAACAGTTGAATTTCAACGATTTATCTTATTTCATAAAAAACTCAAGTCAAGGAAGCAACACTGAGTCCACATTAAGGGTTTAGTGGAATAACCTTGCAGCACCGATTGGCCCTACTAAAGGCTCTCCCTATGGACCTTTGGCAGATGGTGTAACAATGGCATGAGTTGATTTGATTAATACGCCATTTCAAAGAAATTAGCAATCGCAGAAAACATGAAGTATCTCAAACCCAAGACACAAATCCAAACAATCAAGGCCGCAAAAGATGTCCTAAAGTGCCATCTTCCTGAACCACCCACCCAACGCATTATGTAAGTTGTAGACCTACTTTCAACTGATAGAAATAGTCAAGTCTTTCCCTAATAGATAGAGCTTAAGTGCGAAAATGGGTTGCTGATGCATTTTTCCCTTTACACTCATATCATATTGCTTGTTTCCCGTAATTTATTGTCATGCTGAAAAGAACTTTTTCGATGCACTTGAAATGGACATTAAGCTTTCGGTCATTTCTCCATCAGTTCTATCCTGCAGTTTTTCGTTTTGTTTTGATTCATCTATATCGTACAAGGCCGGGAAGTTCAAATATCTTGTTTCCAATGTTTTTTCAGCCTCGTTGAATGAATATTCGAAAAGTATTCTAAGTTTTCGATTTCCATTTTTGTTCAGGAGGTTTTCATTCCAAAGCGAGTCAATTAGCTAAAAATCGCCCTGAACCTAATACAGTCTCGTGTTCTGAAAAGCGACCTTCTTTTTTGCCGCTTGTGAATAAAAACGGGTGGAAATAATATTTTGATTCTAGGAAAATGTTTCTGATATCACCGAGTGACCTTTCGTGGAGTTAGGAGTGGAGCAGTACTTTATTTTTTTCTTTTGAATACTGTAAAGCTGCTGGTACATTTTACAGGTGACAAAGAGGGAGGAACGACAAGCTTTAATTTCCAATCCCATCAAAATACAATGAATGGTAATAACCTAGGGCAAGTGACCACAACACATAGTGCTTCCAACAGTATTGCACAACTTTCTCCTGCGATAGCGGACTGCGGTAAAATGGGGGGGGGGGGGTAGCCGTCATAATTTATGAAGGTCGATTTTACAGGCACCCGATGAACTTCAAAAAATGGGAAGATAAGTTGATGAATTGACGCAGTAAGCACTATGAAGTGAAGAGCCCTCTGATGGCCAGTAAAAGTTTAAAGTCCCTTTCATACCGTACACAATAATATACGTACATGAAAGATGGCGGATCAGCGCCATCCTACTCTACTATTTTACTATTAATCCGCTTTTTCACGTGCTAAACGCAACTTAACCATACATGCCTTGCGGCACCTTGTGCTGTTTTTGTTTGTTTGATTTGTGTCTTGAGGTAATTTCCCCTTGGTGCAGTTACCAATGGTGTTGTAATGGCGCGTGAATCAAAAATGTACTTAGACTGCGTTCAAACGATGCCGGCACATTTTGAAAACGGTGAAAAATGTGACGGATAGGCCTCATGTTCACACGACAACGGCACAATTTTGCCGGCACATTTTGAAACCGGCAGATTTTGAAATCGGAACTCTAACCGGCACATTTTGTAAACGGCATCGTGTGAGCAATCAAAAAAAGATCAAAAAGAACATGTTTCAATGCTTTTGGAATGAGACTGATCGATTCTTAGAGTGTAGGTACATTTCTTTGGTATCAAAGTCTTGCACGAGCATTTTACCGTCAGATTTCCTGTCGTTTTTAAATTGTTCTGGCATCGTGCGTAACGGTAGCTCAAATTTAGCTATCGTCACATTTTCACCGTTTTCAAAATGTGCCAGTATCGTGTGAACGCAGTCTTAGTTTGCCAATCAATCGGCACTTCGCTGCCACCCGGTATTATTCTCAACCTTAAGAACTTGTAACTTTATTCATTGTTCGTAGATTTTTTATCCAAATGTTAAAGATACCTAAAATTTAGAGTTATTGTTTGAAAAGATACGTTAATTGCGTCGCTTTCTCTACCTATTCCTGTTATTCTTATTAATTTTCCCCATTGCATGGAGGATGGGCATTACGGGAACATGACATCGGCAATTGACCATAGATTCTGATTCTGATTGGTCATCAAGAGAAAGCGTTCTAGCTGTGACGTGATTACAAAGCTCAACCATAACGCCACAGGAGCCATGACGCCCCGTTTTCTGATTCTGTTGAAACTTTAACAGGTATACTAGGTGTAGCGGCTGATTAGAAAGACATCGCATCACCGCCGGGTGTGATGCTCAACGCACATCAAAGCCCAAGAACGACAGCCATATATGACAACTGGCTTTACGCATAAAACAATGCGGTTCACTGGAATAAATCAAAGTCGAATCAACTACAAGTCGTTAAATATACGTATAAAAAGCATTTTTTGAAACGACTAAGAAACCGACGAATAAAGTATTAAAAGGGAATAACGAGGAAACTTATATAAATACGACCAAATTAATCAAACAATGATAATTCTAGCCATTTCAATTTACGATCCAAACTGGCTAGTTTTCGGCTTTAAAAATGGTCATAATTTTCTGAGAAACTAAACTGAGCTTGTCCAAGTCTCACTGACTTGAACTGTTGATTAAGCCACAAAAAGCGGAAGATAAAAGGCGCAGCGCCCCGCAACGCCCACTATCTCAAACGACTGATTAAAGAAAATGAGACATGGGCAAGTCCAAAACTAAACACACGGAGCACGTCATCTCTTTTGGCCCCCATATGATGGTTTTGTCTGCCCTTACAGATTTGAAGCAGGACAAAGGCAGAGATGACCATAATTTATTCCTTCTTGACGCACTGTCGATAACTGCTCCCACACAAAATTGTCGATAACCCTGGAACTGTATGACCAAGTTGTATTTACGAGTTTTCATATCCAAGTGAGATGCCATGTCCAAATTCCGAAAAGAAAATTTCCGACCGAACGGACGGAATTTTAGGAATCATAAATCTACCGGGGGGGGGAGTAACATAACATGTTGAGGGTACGGGTATGTGCCGCCTATTAGGGTTGGTTTTTGGATGCAAACTTCTCTAAACAAGGGTCCCTTTTTCGGAAAGTTTTCCTTAAACATGGATGGGTTTTCCAGAAATTTGTAAAAAGTTGTCAAAAATGGGCAGTTTTCCGCCAAACTTATCATAAAAGTGGGTATGACGGCAACTGTCCGTAATTAGAAGAGGGTAGCTTTCTGAAAACCGGGCGGCAGACCCCCTTCCATCCGCAAGTCATGTACCCCCCTCCCCCCTCGGACATAGATCACTCAGCCATGCATTTCTTTCAAACTTCATAATGACACTCCCTGTCCTGAATAATGGAATTCCCACCGCTACGAAAGTTCCACTGCCTGGAAACTAGCCGCCCTACCTCTTGCATAAACCCAACTTTTCTCAAAACTGAAAGCAACCAAAAAGCTATAAATGTGGCATTTTTATGTCCTCCAAGTATCATTGGAATTATGGCTTTGCTTTCGTATGTATCCTTTTATGAACACTGAAGTTTCCAACATATTTGAAGGATTTGTTGCAAATTTCACAGGAATAAGGCTTTTCTCCAGTATGTTCTCTTTGATGCAGTTTAAGACTTCCCTTTGTTGAGAATGGTTTCTTACAAATTTCACATGAAAATGGCCTTAAACCACTATCTTCCTTTCTTCCAGTATGCACCGCATTATGGATTCTGATATTTCTCAAGTTTGTAAATGATCTTCCACAAATATCGCAAGAAAACGGTCCCTCTTTGCTGTGAATCTCCTCACCATTATGTCCCTTTTTATGAAATTTAAGATTTCCTTTCTCTTTGAATGAGCTTCCACAAACGTCGCAAGGAAACGGTCTCTCTTCACTATGCACCTTTTTGTGCTTTTTGCAGTCATTGGATGTAGCAAATATCTTCTCGCACGTATCACATGAGTATGACCTTTTCCCCGTGTGCTGCCTGGCATGTATTACAAGATAGAATTTATTTTTGTACGATTTACCACAAACAGTACAAGCAAAAGGTCTTCCTTCAGTATGCACAAGTTTGTGCCTCCTGTAATTATATAACAGTCTAAATTTCTTGCCGCATACATCGCAAGAATGTGGTTGTTCTCCAGTGTGTATAGTTTTATGATTTTCAAGAACTGCCTTTTTTGTGAACTTCGCCCCACAAATATCGCACGAAAAACGTCTATGCGCATCTTTGTGCTTGCTGAAATGCATTTCCTGAGCAAATCCCATACCACAAATATTGCACGTAAATGGCATATCTTCAATATGCAGCTTTTGATGCCTTCTTAGATCTCGACGCGACTTGAACGATAAGCTGCAAACAGTACATGTCAGACTTTTATCAGGGTGAACCATGCCTTTATGTATTGCACACTTTGTTGGAGATTCGAAGTTCTTCCCGCAAACATCACATGAATGTAGATTGTCTTTACCATCTATAAACTCATTATTTTCTTTAAAAGTTGTATGTTTAAGTTGTTCTGTAGCATCTGTACACTGAGACATACCTTTAAGGTCATTATTCTTGTCCGTCTGTTCCGTATCCTTGCGCTTATGTTCGGCACAGGATGTTAGAATAGCAGAGTTTGTCGAATTATGAGTCTTCCGGTGTCTTTGAAGATAGTCAATTCTCCTAAACGATTTTCCACAAACATCACAAAGGTGAGGATTTTCTTCCGCAAATCCTTTCCTATCTAAAGCACAGATTTGAGGTTGCGGATTAGTGGAACAATTGACTGTATTTTCATCCCTTCTCTGAGTTAATAGATCGCTGTCGCAAGAATCTTCATGACCTTCCTTTAGCGTTGTATTCACTACATCCATCGATGCTTTCTGTGATTCAAGTGATATGGTTTGTTTCTGATGAAGCTCTATAAACAAAATGATGGTATCATCATTAAATTTTTGAAAAGACCTTCCAAGTGACTTGAGAAAATTCAATCTTTTTAGCACCAAAATTTGACCATTATACCAACCTGACAATTATGTTCAGTATTCGTGTTAAAGACCACATAAAGCTAACAGTGCAACCATGAAATTCTTTTTATGATTATAAATTCTGTCCTGACTCGTCATTTTGCGGTCGGTATTTGGCGTCGCCAAAGTTGCCTGCAAATACCTATTTGCAAGGATAAGGACCTGTTTATCAAAGTCAGTAGTCAAAAAATGATCATTGCAGTTGGCAAAAATGATTCTCTAAAGGTCTTGGTCTGGTCTCTGTGTGTTTTTGATTATGGGGATCATGGGTCATAGTTAGAAAGGCGAGTAGGTCTACCAATGGCGATAACTACATATTACTATGTTGCGTTGGAAAGTACGCCTCCTTGTATTTTCGAAGCCGTATTGAAATGGCGTTGCATCGGAAATTAGCAACAATGGAACGGAGTTTTGTGTAGGCCTAGGCTGCTAAATTGCAAGCCACCGTTTAGGTTACAGGTACCTTTTTGATAAGAAACTATTTATAAGAAACTGAACTCTCCGATCATCTAAAATTAAGGAGTACTGGGAAAGATAACTTCAGAAATCATTTACTTTTAACGGAAATGGGCGTAATATTTTTAAACCAACTGCATTTGTTTCCTGTACCATATTTCTATCGAAGTACTTGAGTAATGTCTAAACATTGTAAAGGCTTCACATTATTCTTGTGGCAAACCTTTGCAGGTGTGCCACAAGGATCAGTTCTTGGACCTCTTCTATTTAATATATACATCAACGATTTATTTTTCATGGTGACGGATACTGCAGTATGTAACTTTGCTGATGATACGACTATCTTTGCAGCTGACAGTCAATTGGAAAGAGTTTTAGAACGATTAGAAACTGATGCTCTTGTTTTATCAAGGTGGTTTCCAGAAAACTTTATGAAATTGAACGAAGGGAAATGTCATCTGCTAACTTTTGGGACAAAGCAAGACGATATAAAGATCACAATTGGAGAGGCTATTGTTGAAGAAAGCTCTGAGGAGAGATTGCTAGGAGTGACAATAGATAAAAATCTGAATTTTAAGAGTCACGTCTCGAATTTATGCAAAAGAGCTAGCCAAAAAATGCATGCACTTGCTAGAGTATCTCCTTTCATGGACCCTGATAAATTGCGTCTCCTAATGAACAGCTTTATAAAGTCGCAGTTCAGCTACTGCCCTTTAATTTGGATGTTCCACGACAGGGGTCTGAATTCAAAAGTGAATAAAATCCAAGAAAGAGCACTCAGAATTGTGTATAAAGACAGTCATGCTGACTACGAAACTTTGCTGAAATTAGATAATGCAGTATCCATTCACCAACGCAATCTACAGTACTTGATGATAGAAATATACAAAACCAAAAATAACTTAAATCCTAGTTTCATGAGTGAGATTTTCGAAGCAAGAGATGTACAATATGACTTGCGAAATAAGAATTCCCTTGGCATTCCAAATGCCAGGACAACTTCTTATGGAATAGAAACTGTGAGATATTTAGGCCAAAAACTGTGGCAAACATTACCTCACAGAATTAGAGAGTCCCAGTCGTTGACAGCTTTCAAAAAAGAATTAAGAACCCACAACATAGGATGTGACTGTAGATTGTGTAGAACCTTTATTTCTGGATTAGGTTTTATTTAGCTTGTAACATATGTATATTCATTTATTTAAATTTAGATATTACTTATAGATAGTTGGCATTAATTAGCTTTTACGGAGCTATTGAATCAAGCCAACTTTAAACAAATTATTTATTATTATTATATTATTATATTATATATTATTATTATTATATATATATTCTGAAATGATCACGAGGCTACAGGTCGAGAACATTAAGACTGCTATGGACCCTTTTCGAAGCACATAAGAGACTCCAAGAAGTCAAAATCTGATAATTTTTAAGAAACTTTCTGTACTGGCGTAAATTCTCAATTTCTTTCAAAAAATACGTGTATTCCTCGAAGAATTTCTGCTATAAGTTTTTAAGACGAACTTGCGATCATGCATAACAAAGTGGGAATTTAGTTAGCGTTGAAACGACAAAATACAATAATGAATAGGATCAAAGACTCAGTAGAAAAGTACAATAATGTAAACAATGTTTCTGAAAAGTTTTTGCCATATAACAAAGTCTCAATCAAACTTGCTCGATCCATACTGGAAATATTTGGCCTTAGTTACTTGCACATACCTCACAGCGTTCGGTCCGCATCGAAAACTGCGGTTCAAATATCTTCCAGCACTGGTCTCGTAATCGCTTTATAATCGCATAACTTACGCCTGCTCCTTGAACACTAAACATCAAATTACCTTCATCTGACGCACGAGAAACTGCACGTGGTGTATCCACCTCCTGAATGATACCAACATTTCGTTTACAAGCTGAGATACCAGCCACAGGTGTCAACCCTGCATCTTCCAGATTCACGGTTCCACTGACTCCCATAATTTGTGGATCTATAGACAAAACAGTCGATTGACGTTGTCCTGTACACGTTGACGCTTTCGTAGTTAATATGCCCGTTACGCTGGATAATGAGCATTCAGCAGATGTTAGAGTTGTTCTCTGACTTCCGTTCTTCATCCTTGAGTTCTAGAAGACAATGGATGTATCAGTGGGACTACTAGGAAAGCTGAATAAAAAATACTTCCCTACCTAGATGTCAAGCTTTGGAATAGTCTCAAAACTGAAATCAAATTTCATCTGCTCTGAGAATATTCGCAAAAAGATCTACGAAGATGAAAATCCATTTCGTTGTCAATTTTCCTTTTGCGCAAAGTCTTGTTGAGAATCTTCAACATATAAATTTTCTGTTTGATTTACTTCATTAATGATCCAAGTATACTTAGGATGATGATCAAATGATTTTTTTACAATTAAAGGGTACAAAATGACGCATTAAAAAGCCTTATTCTGAGCTATACTCTTTAAACAACATCATGAATCTAGCCTAAGAGCTATGTTATTGAGACCCTTTTAGCATCCTTCAAGTCTACGATGATAGTTTGCATCTCTTTCTGTCGTTTATGACCAAATGAGAAGCTTAATAAACAAAGAGAAATTGATCTTGCTTCCATCAGTGCCTTCTTTACAGTATGGTTCAAAACCAGGCCGACCCAAGTAGAGCTAAATTTGCAAAGTTCGTAACCGATCACAAGATTATCTACACCTGGAAAAATAATATGGTCTTTGATCTTTTTACAAAAAAAACTTAAAGATTGGCCATATAATCCACTTTTGGGGATCACGTTTTAAACAGGAGTACCTTTTCGGGACAACCGGTGCAACAGTGAAAAAGAAACTAGTAGACCGGGTAAAGAGACAGCATAAAGCTACAATTACCTGTGAGTCATGGTCTTTCGCATTTTCTATAAACGTTCCATTGTAATGTTCATAATGATCAAGAACAAGTACATCATCATCATCATCACTATCGTCTTCCAAAAATCCTCCAATAATACCACTGGCGTCATCTTCATATTCAAATTGCTTAACATTCGAGCTTTTGTATGGTTCCTTTTGTCCTCCTTCATAAGATGTCATCATACCAACAGATTCAAGATTTCTTAAGCTCTTAAGTCTCATTCTCGTCATAATAAGTCTTTCGGAAACAACTATCTCTTCAGTTAACTTTGAGGTGGTCACGTCTTCTTTGGGACGTTTTTCTTTCGATCCATCATCTCCTACTTCATTCAAATCTCTACTTCCACTATTGAAATCTACGCACCGATTGGTTTCTCTTGAAAGTACTTCTCCATCATGCCCAATTTCATTTAAGTCATCATCCCCACCTTCTGATTTGATGTGCCTTTCTTCCACTCTACCTTCTCCTAATTCATTCATATCTCTACCTTTACTTGAATTTTCGAAGTGAATACTCTCCCTTGAAAGTCTGTCCGTAACAGAATTGTTGTCACTTAACTCAACATCATGCTCTTCTACTTTAATTCGTATCATAGCGCATCTACTTTCTTTTCCTGTTTGATCCAAATCACATTTTCCCACATTCAAATATCTGAGCTGATCAAGTTCTCTCGAAGGTATTGGTCTCACAGATCCAGTCTCATTTAAATTGCTGTTACATTTAAATTTCCTGCACCAGTCTTCCAATCTACCCTCAGCTTCTACGTCTTTCACAGTATTGCATCCTGCCGTTGAGCCCAAGTTACTTGAAAGATTGTCTTTTTCTACAGTGCCTAAATTTTGCACATGAAGTGAGCTCTCTTTCGATTGCCTTTGAAGGAAGTCTTCACAATCATTTCGCCTTCCAGACTCACGATTTACCTGCAAAGGCTCTGCATGATTGATCCCATTTTGCAGCATGTCTGATGTCCTCGATTCACGATGTAGACCATCTGCTAATTCCACCATCCTGTTGAGAATATCCTTGTCTGTTTGATTTTTTGTACCATTAGCCTGATGTTCACCCCCATTGCTCTCACCATATAGCTATTAGACATAAAACGCATTTAAAATATATTTAACATACTGCAAATTGTTACTATGGTTCTAAACTTCATTTGCTACTTTTGCTGCAAATATGGAATTTCTCGTGAAATCTCAAGGGGAAAATTCACCTCCAAGGACATAAGCTTTAACCCCACTACTTATATCATCTACTCAGTACTGAGTATTCATAATATAAGTTCCCTGAAGTTATGATTATAAATCTGTTTTAACCTTACTTTTAAAGAGATAATTCATGCTACGAAAAAAATAACAGTCATTATCAACAATACATAACGCAAAACCTCTTCACATACGACATTTTTACAAGTTTCAAACAACATCATGACTGATACACGGACTTTCTGCTACATGATACTACCAGGATCTTCCTTCTCCTTGAAAACCTAAAAAGCTATGGAATCAATTCCAACATTTCTTTGCATTGTTTTAAATTTTGAAATAGCATTAAAGGCCTGTCAATGCAATTCCAATGCTCCAGTCACAATTTGCGGCAATTGCCGAAAAATGCCATCAGAGTCTGCTAATACTTAATGTAGGCAGTAAGATGCCACAAGTCTGGAAGTTACAAAAGCTCATATGCCATGGATAGATAATTGTTCCTTTACATTTACATCTACAAAATATGTACATACCTTGTAGATCTTCAGATGCTGAAATGAAATAACATGATCCTCGATGTCACTCTCATTACGAATGAATACTCTGCAAAGATGACATTCAAATCCAGATACAGGTTTTATAAATTCCAACCCTGCAATGAATGGTCACAAATTACTCTGCTGCGTGTAATGAGATGCGTGTAATGAGATTCCAGGTTCATGCTTCATTCTGTAACACTTTGCTGATTTTGAAAGCTGTTAAATAACTTTTGAGCATTTACCACCATGCCGAGTGCGCGAAACTAGCCTGTGTGCAGACTTTAACGCCAAAACAGGCTACGATAAATTGCATACTGGGCCGATTTTGACGATTTCTCAGTTAAAATTTAGCTAAGATCGTCAATTAGATTTTAGCATTTTTTGTATATAGTTTAGTCTTCTACTCATGAAGCTATAAGCGAGTTTCTTAGAATTTTCGATTTCGGAAAAACTGAAATGACCCAAAAAATGTTGATCAAATTTTCTAAATACTCAACATGAATGGACAAGAAACCCTTTCGTTGTGATTTGGGGATATTAGAAGTTGATCAGCTATAATCCAATGCACTTGTATTAGTTTCATGCAGGAAAGAATTTTAAAAATGTATTTCCTTTTCAAAATTATATTGAATTCATACTTTTATGCAGGTACTGCATTCCTGTGTCAAGCGGGTTAAAAGACAAATAGTAATGAAGCAACATTATGAGGTCAAACATTTCGATCAGCTTCTAAATCCCTGAAGAGCCAGAGAGACGTTCTCTCTTTGTCTATTCATTGTGAGTCTTTAGAAAACTTGATCAACGTTATTTGGGCTATTCTCAGTGTTCTCGAGATTAAAAAGTTTAAGAAACCCGCTTATAGCTCCATAAATAGAAGATTTAAAATAATAGAAAAAATATTAGTATCCAATACACCTTTTAGCTATCGAGCGATAGTTGTATACATTTTTAAACACGAGGTTCGATCGAGTGGAGTTAGAGCTTCTATCAGCATTGTGCAAATTCGAAAATTCTACAAAATGTAATGAAATATCGTTCGATCTAAATTCTTTTCTAGAATAGCTAAAAGGTCTATTGAGGATCTAAACTAAAGATGAAATCATAAATCTTCAAGATCGGTCCAGTATACGATTAATCGTACCCTGTCAAGAGTGCATGACTTATTTTGGCGTATCCAGTATATGAGATACTTCAGGGTTTTGAAGACAGAGACTAAAGGAATACCATGATAACTGGGCAGGTTTTGCATATCTAAGTTCATGTCCTGAAGTAAATACCAAGTTGGGCAAACTAAACGATGCTCTTTTTGGCAGTCCACAATAAATCGTACACTGGACCGACTTTGAAGATTTATAACTTAATCTTTAGTAAACAGCCTGAAGAAGATTGTAGGGTTTTTTGTATTTTTTTGGTGTTTCCGGTTTTAGAGCTATACCTAGGGGGATTTCTTAAAATTTTTGCTTCGAAGACATTGAAAATCATAACATGTCGATCAAATCTTCTGAAGACAAGGTACGGTAAAAACACGTAGCAAAGAAACAGCGCATTAAGGAACTCCAGGCTAATTTTTGGCCAATAAAAACACCATATACATATATAACAACCATTGCAGCCTGCAAAATGAAGGAGGTACTTGTGCAAAATATAAAAAAATTGGAATCTGGTGCAAACCCAGGCACAGTATATTTACTACGTTATAAGTACATATGCAAAAATGGCAGAGTACAAAAAGTCGATCATTTTAGACTAATTTCTATGATGTCAAAGCTCCTTACAGTACATACAGGCCCACAGAGCTACGATAAACTAAGAACTGATTTAAGAAGCCATCGAGGCTGTTTACTGTAAAACATCCTATAAATAAGAAGCATTGCAGCCTGTCACAGAAAATCACAGGTCCTTTTATGCGGGTCTTATTGTGTGAATAAACAAACTGCTTAGGGTGTTACTTGGGAATTTAGAAATCGACTAAAGTCTGCCTCAAGTTAGATGCGGCGTGAGATTTGCAAAAATGCAACCTAATCATGGAGGCTGCTTCCAGTTTCTTGGCGTGCGGACATTCACACGTGACGTATAATGTGAGACCGCCTTTAGTGAAAACTTCTGCACAAGCATTAGTTCGACGAGAGGCTTGTTGCAAAATCATGTAGTGCGTAGTGCAATTAAATGTTGCACCATGCCGTTCTCCATGTAATAAATTAAACAAAACTCCATAGGCGTTGCTTACATGGAAGAGGGCCAGTCCTCTTTGCCGATGTCTCACTTTCTGGTCTAATACTTTAGCATAGTTAAAATGCGTCAGCCAAGGAAATTAAAACCATTTGGTCACTATGTATTAGAGACAAGAGGGGGGCTTTGTATTGTATGTATCAAGTCTCTAACCTAAATGACAAAGCTAAACTAAAAACTGGTTTAGAACCTGGTTTATGCAAGTAACCAGTGCACTACACATGATTCTCTGTTGTCTCATTCATCTTGGTATGGTAGAGAAGGGAGTTTGTTAATAATTTTGCCTTGGAAGGGAAGGGGGCCGAATAGAAAAAGGTTAATAAACTTTAAATGGTGCATATATATTGCAAAATGTAGTATATTATCATCATCAATAACAATGAAAGGGACTTATCAAAATCTTACCATAAGCAACCTTTCGTTGATCATTGACATTTCCTTGCAGTACACTTGGCTGACCTCCGATATCCATTTTTCGCTAGAAAATGATTAAAGGTGGGTAATGACAAAATATACAAATCTGCAACACACTGAACTGGCCAACCATTCTGCCGAGCATTGCACTTTTTGACAAGACGTCCGATGTGGTGTGCAAGGAAAAATTTCTTTGTTCTCTGTTCTCTTTTTTGAAAGTCTTTCTAAAATCTCCAGTGTGCAAGTACCATGCACTGCACACCTCCTGGCTACTGTACGCTGGTTTTTGACAACATTCTTGGTTGAGACAAATATAACTGTTTTTCTTTAGAGATCCAAATTTGAGGAACCTTGTTCTAAGAAGCTGATAAGATCCCTCCAGTAATCAGCTTCTGAGAATTTGAAAAACTTTCAGCAATGGCTTATGTAATTACTTAAAGTTTTGTATAAAAACTGTGTGTATGCATACATGAGCGTCAGGCTAGAAACTTGCGGATAACAATAGGGACACATTTTTGTTAAATCTAATTGTTTCAAAAAGACAGTAGAAGAGACCTTGACTTGATGTGCATTCACAAAGATGCCCATTTGGGGGAGAGTCTTCTGAACATGTGCTAAATTGATCTACATTGGAGTGTAGACAAGCGATCATTCTGGTCTTATGAGAATTAATGGATTTGATCCAAGCATCAGGGTTTTGGACTGTATTGAAACTGAAGACATGTACTGCTGATGAAACAAAAGACAACAGAAATGCACATGATTTTTGTTTCTTTATTCTTATACGCTGCTCCACTTGTCTCCACTGATTACCAATTAAGGTAATAAAAAAAACCCCTACGAAGAATGACAGTATAGGGCTTTAGTTAAAACAGGTGTTGAAATACAATTTTGGAACACGGGGACCAACAGAAATTCTCAATTGTATTCACCAAAGGCAGCACAGGCTGAGGAGAATATCTGCTGAGGTTTAACAAACAAACAATCATACAGTATGAAGAATGCAGATAAAAACAAATAAACAATGAAAGTTTCCAGATGGAGAATATCTAGATATGTATTGAGATTTCCACCTTAGACACCACTCACCATGACAACATGCCATGGATTGGCAATTTAGAATACCAGATAATGCTAAGGGGCCGCACACATATCAATTCTTTCACACAAAACATCCAGTTGACACCGGAGGCGGGGGTGAAAGAATTAGACCCAGTGGCGGAGCCAGGGGAGGGTATGAGGGGGTAAATACACCCCCACTTTTGAAAATATGAGTAAAATTGTTATTGAAAAATGCATTAAAAATGTCTGGGTATACCCTTTTACCTTCCCAGTTGGAAAATTTGCACATTTACCCCCTCACTATTTTTCACCTAGCTCCGCCACTGATTAGACCCTTTCTGGCAGTCAAAGAACCTTTGTCTGTTTCACTGGTGTTTGGTCATTGAAAACATCATTGCTGACAACTTTGTAATCACTAAGGCCCACTTGAGAGGCACCAAAACAACTCAACTGTATGAGATATTCTTTGTGATCAGTAAAATTACATTATTTTCAATGCGACGTTTTGTGGAATGAGGGGGTAGGGGTATTTTGAAAACATCCAATGAAGGCTTCAGATCCCAGGAATCAATTTGTGTGTGCCCCCTATTAAAATATGGAGGAAACTAGAGAAGGACGTTGCCACTGATGTTATGACGTTGCAGTACAGTATGTCAGTTGAAGGGCACAGTAAACATGATGATCTGGAAGTAAAACGGTTTAAAATTACCAAATATTTTATCATTTTAAGCAAAATAGCTGAAGTTAGAGTTATTTACAGTTCTAGTTATTCATTCAAGTCCTCAACTATAGTATATAAAATATTCTAGGGACTATACAAAAGAAGGAAAGTTTACAAGTTATAAATTATAAACTAATCTAAAAAAGTTTGTTTTTATCAATTATTTGAAACAGTCTATGTCCTTTGCACTAATTATTTCCAACTGTAAATCATTCCATAAAGTGGATCCTGCATATCCGAAAGACTAAGTACCAAGAGTCTTATATTTGCAACACCAAACTTCAAGCAGCAATGCACTACTAGACCTCAGTGTTGTCCTAGGTATACTGTATGCAATCTAATCATCTCTTGCAAATAGGTTAGTGCCTCTCCTGATAAGCACTTGGATGTTAGTAAAAGAATGACTTAGACCAGACTGTAAAGTTTGGTCTGTGCAGGGAATGCGTTCCCCACGCAAAAATTTCTGGCTGCTTGGTAAAATTCATTGGCAGACCAATTTCTGCACAGGTTTCTAACCAGTTTGTTGCATTACCCCCACAATCTTGAAAAAAAGGCCTGCAAATATTGTTTCTGCCTAAAACGGAGTTGTTTCAATACAACACTTGTAGCTTTGCTCTTCATCTGCATGGCTTGATGAAGTCAAGGACAACAATTAGAACAATAGACCTTTTAGCTATTCTACAAAAGAGCCTGGATCGAGCGTTATTTTTATACATTTTTATACACGAGATTCGATCGAGTGGCGTTAGAGCTTCTATCACTATTGTGCACATTCGAATATTCTACAAAATGTAACAAGGTATCGTTCGATCGAGATTCTTTTTCAGAATAGCTAAAAGGTCTATTCAAGAGACAGTCGAGGCGAGGGGCTCTAAGGCTGCAGCGGAGATCTGGTTGCAAATGCAGACTTCAGTGTTAGAGTCTGCCAGTGGCAGCTGGTGCTATAGGGCACTTGGGGCAGTGCCCCACCTGCAAATCTCAAAGTAAAGTAAAAAAGTCATATATCTATGAAAATATTTCTTACAAAATCCATAAATGATTTTGTGTGTGACTTGAATAAAACAGCTAGCTTGCATTGGGATTGTTGTATGGGCCCTATCAAAATTGTGGGCGTCATTCTGCTGTTGATAAGTGACGTCTAGGGCTTATTGATATTGATAGAATCTGCCTCTTTTGCGGCTACCAGATTTCTATGACCTTATGAACTTCTCTTTGTTTCTGCGGTTTCAGGGCAAAGATTTTTCTACCCCTCTCAGTTTGGAATTGTCATGTGCACTAGCGTTTTCATCGTCTTTTTCATGTCATGAAGTTAGCTGATTGGTCAATTTTTGTAAAAATTTGGCAAAATTCAATTTGCCCTTCCCAGTCAACAACAGCAACACCACTTGGTGCTTCAGACATTTCGAAGGCCTTGCACTGTTGTCAACAAATGATCGAACAAAATATGGTAGCCACCCGTACGAAAATACCGGGCCTTGCAGAGCCAAAACCAGGCCATAATCGGGCCTTACTGCTCATTCTTAGCCATAATTCACCATTGCAAGAACGTTGCAATTTCGTGAAAGAGTCTTGCAAAAACGTTGGCTTGGTGCAAGGCTTGATTTTGGCCCTAATCAGGCCTTGCAGTAGAATCACAGCAGCGATATTCTTTGGCTATCAATTTTAGGCTAATGCAACGCTCATCTTAGGTTTGACCGTTCTTTTGTGCATACTCAAAAATCGTTCATGCCATGCTCTTGTTGGGGTGTTATTAAGGCTATCCTCCTATGGCAATACTTAGATTAAAGTGTTTATTGAGCAAATACGATTGATTTGAGTTTGAAAAAAGGAGGAAGCACCACGTGTAAGACAACAAGAGTCCAACTAAGTGCAAAGTTTCGTCGATAGTTTCGTCGAAGATTTTTCAAAAGGTTCACTACAACAAAGTAAACGCACGGAGATAAATAATGGTTGATGCACCTATTAGGTGAGTATAAATGTCGTTTCAACGTACAGTTTAGTCAGTTGATATCACAAGTTTTGTAATTTTTCTCTCTCTGCAATCGTTAGGACTGAAACAAAGATCATCGTATCCAAAATTGTGACAACCATCTCATTTTTGGCTTCGATTAGAAATAATTTAGGACATCCAAATACAATGCTCTACTAACTTGCGAACTGTGGTTGTTAAAGAAATGACAAGATATATTTTCCTTTAAACATAGACAGGTTCCTTCTATCTCCTTCGTCATCCACATGTTTCCACGTCGTTCTAAGCATCATCCGTGATAGAAATGGAGATCGAAATAAGGGTAATGCTATGACAACAAGGTTTCTCAAGGCCAGGCCAGGGCACAAGCTCGATAGCGTGGAAAACTTGGGAAGCTTGAAATTGTTTCCAAACTGTACTTGAAAATGTTCGTTATATTACCTTGATAATTTTGTCCATGTTATCAAATTTGGTCTACGAAAAGCGCAACAAGTAAAGATTAGAAAAAATCTTTTCGTAGCCTTCAAGTTTTCCGAGCTGTCCGAGTTTTTGTCTGAGACAGATTCTCAAACTGGAAATGATCGAACTGTTTCTAGGCTGCTGCAAGCTTGCTTTTGGCTTTATTTTGGACTTGCAAGCACCTAAAATAAGCCAGGCCCCCATTGGCCCATACAAATGCCTTTCAAATGCCAGGCTAAATGTATGGCCCGTTTTACGTCCATGTATAGTGTGCTGCAAGGCTGCCTTTTCAATTCAAATGTTAGGCTCATGCTAGTGTGAAATATGGCTATGGTTGCAAGACCCTGTTTAGGCTGATGCAAGGCGGGTGTTTATAAAACGAAGACCGAAGACCGAAGACCGAAGATAGAAAACGAAGACGCATACAACCATTTTTAACATCCAGTGTAAATAGACCTTTCTATGGCTATTTATTTGATGAACACACGTAAATCAAGCAAATTAAATGCTAAAGTTTTTGGTCTTCGTTTTACAGAATGGCCCACTCAATCTGCAAAACGAAGACAGACTCCAAAATGCTACGAAAGTGTTTAAATTCAACCAAGATGGTAAACAGTCGCCGTGTTTCTTCCAATAAGCACAAGGAAACAATTATTGGACTGCACGGACCATAAAATGATTATTTGGAACATGTCTTTATTTTGCAGAATAACCCCCTCGATCTGCAAAACGAAGACAGACTTCAAAATACAGATTGAAAGGGTTATTCTGCAGAACAAAGAGATATTCCAAATGAACATTGTGTGGTCCATGCAGTGCAATAATTGTTTCCTGGTAGCTATTTGAAGAAACGCAACAACTTTTTACCATCTGAGTAACACTTTTGAAGCATTTTTAAGTCTGTCTTCATTTTGCAGATCGAGGAGGTTACTCTGCAAAACGAAGACATGTTCCAAATAATCATTTTATGGTCCGTGCAGTGCAATAATTGTTTCCTTGTGCCTATTTGAAGAAACACGGCGACTGTTTACCATCTTGGTTGAATTTAAACACTTTCGTGGCATTTTGGAATCTGTCTTCGTTTTGCAGATTGAGTGGGCCATTCTGTAAAACGAAGACCAAAAACTTTAGCATTTAATTTGCTTGATTTACGTTTGTTCATCAAATGAATAGCCATAGAAAGGTCTATTTGCACTGGATGTTAAAAATCTACTCGGTATTGAATTATGGTTGTATGCGTCTTCGTCTTCTATATCTTTGGTCTTTGGTCTTCGTTTTATAAACAACCGATGCAAGGCCCTGTATTTTCGTAAGGGCAAAGTCATGAAGGGAGATTAGAAGTAAAACGTTTGTGGCCAAATCGCCAAGAATGGTGGCTGAAGTTACCATTACGTAAATTTGTAAGGAGCTTGCATTCAAGGTAAGACTGGCTCACAGTACACGCTGCAGCAAGTCTGATGAGAAGACATGTTTCCTTGTTTAGGGAGACTGACTCAACGAAGAGCCAGGAGCCATTTGATGGCCATTTTATTGTCTTTTACAATTTTTATTGCATTCTTCAAGGAAATATAAAGTTTTACTGAAATTTGAAAGCAAAGTTTGAACTCAATCAAGGCAAGAAAATTTCTACCCAGATAGGCATTCTACCATAAGCACAAGCAGAACAAAAGCCATACGTAGGCAAAAAAGTTCTACATACAGAGTTACATATGCAACATATGTATATACAGAGTTACATATGTAGTTTTGAGAAATATATAAATAAGGACATTGCCAACGTTTCCGAGCATCTGAATGGTGTGGTTGAAGATATTTTTTCTGGAGTCTTACCCCCAGACCCCTTATTTGGTCAAAATAGGTCCACCATATGTTTTCCTCACCAGCCGCCACTGGAATCCACGCAAATATAGTTTGCGATATATGGAATTTATTCTGGACAATTTTTCGGAGTTAAAACCAATGTTTTCTGCACATTGAAAAATCTTTACAGTCTGGGACTGAGAAAAGTGGAAAGAACTTCCAAAAATAATTTGCAGCACTGCATATGAGGTGAAGCGAACAGAAGCGAACAGACCGGATATGATATCTCTACCAGCCAGATGTGTTTCATTTTCATTTGTTTAACTATGGGGAGGGTAGTCCTTCGACACCTTAGCCCTTCGACCTTTAATAATGATCACACTGAGGAAAATCGAAAGGCTCTCAAAAAGCAGAGGAACAAATGCGTGAAATTATTGCGTAGGGCCAAATTTGACTACTGTAGGAACATCGACCTTGGTAAGCTTACTGATAATCATACGTTTTGGAAGACTGTAAAGCCATTGTTCTCAGACAAAGTGCAAGTAAATTCTTCAATCTCTCTGATCGAAGACGGAAATATGGTAAATCAGGACTCTCAAATTGCAGAAATTTTCAACCAGTATTTCGCAAACATCACAGATAGTCTAGGGATCACTATAAATGACTCACTTTTACTACCAACAAGTGATATTCTAGACCCAATTGACAAATCTGTTAAGAAATACGAAGCTCATCCAAGTATTTGCAAAATCAAAAATACTGTGAAGTTTTCAGACAAATTTGAATTCAGAAAGGTCACCACCGAAGAGGTTGCTATAAATATCAAACAACTTAATCCGAGAAAAGCGTCTCCAGTTGACAGCATACCTGCAAAAATTCTAATGGAAAATTCCGACGTATTCTCTGTTGTCATACAGAGTTTGTTCAACTCTGGTTTATCCAGTGGTACTTTTCCCAAAGAGTTGAAGGCAGGAGATATAAGCTCGCTCTTCAAAAAGGAGGATGCCTTTACGAAAAAGAATTACCGACCGATTACAGTTCTACCATCGGTATCAAAAATTTATGAAAGATTGGTGCAAGATCAAATGCTACCTTTCGTCCAAAGTTTCCTGTCCTCACTCCTTTGTGCATTTCGAGAGGGCTATGGTACACAGCATGCACTGCTACGTTTTGTGGAAGCCTGCAAGAAGACTATAGACAACAGGGGCGTCGCAGGGGCTGTTTTGACGGACCTTTCGAAGGCTTTTGATTGTCTAAATCATGAACTATTAATTGCAAAATTGAATGCATATGGCTTCAGTAGATCTGCCTTGCTGTTTATTCATAGCTATCTCACTAACAGGAAGCAGAGGGTAAAGGTCAATGGTTCATTCAGCTCATGGACAGAAACCGTCCTAGGTGTACCACAAGGTTCGGTCTTGGGACCCCTTTTGTTTAATATATATACCTGAATGACCTTTTTATGTTCCTGGAGGAGACCGAAATCTGTAATTATGCCGACGACACAACTATTTATGCGTGTGGTCCCAACATCGAAAATGTCATTATGCATTTAGAGAATGATGCCCTTAAGATAACTGAATGGTTTCCAAACAACTGCATGAAGCTGAATGAAGACAAATGCCACGTAATGATTTTTGGTGCAAAGGGGAGTAATGAAACAACAATCAAAATAGGCGAGGCCCGTGTGAAAGAAAGTACCGAGGAAAATCTTCTAGGTATAACATTTGATCAATCATTTTCTTTCAAGCAACACGTCAAGGCTCTTTGTAAAAAGGCTAGCCAAAAAACTCCATGCTCTTGCTCGAATATCGCGATACATGGATACAGAAAAATTGCAGAGGTTAATGAGGGCGTTCGTTTTGTCTCATTTCAGTTACTGCCCGCTTGTTTGGATGTTCTATGATGGAGCTTTGAATCATAGAATAAATCATATTCATGAAAGGGCATTGCGCATTGCATACAAAGATTACGAGAATGATTTTGGTTTCCTCTTGGAACAATCTAAATCGGTACCAATCCATGTAAGGAATCTACAGTTGCTCATGACCGAAATTTATAAAACAAAATGCGGTCTGAATCCACCATCTATGAAGGATATTTTCTTGCAACGAAATATTAGTCACAGTCTAAGGCATGGCAATGACTCTCAACTGCTAAAAGTACGAACAACGTCCTTTGGAGTTGAGTCCATTGCTTACCTTGGAAATAAACTTTGGCAGCATTTACCACAAGAAATAAAACAATCCAACGGCCTTCCTATTTTTAAAAAACAAATAAGATGTGGAATGGGGGAAAATGCAACTGTAGACTTTGCAAAGTATATATCCCAGAAGTTGGGTTTCTAACAGGATAAATTATTTCTTTTATTCTGATTTGTCCTGCAATTTTTCTAAAATGTTTTATTGTAAATAATTTGTATTGTAAATAGTAGGCCTAAATTAGCTGTAGATTAGCTATTCATTTTCTAGCCTACTCTAAATAGATTTTTAATAATAATAATAATAATAATATATAAACTAAAACCTCAATCCAAATTAACAGAAAATAAAAGATAAAAACAAACTGTTAAAATTGTACCTTTCGATTAAAATGAAGATTTTTATGAAGGCTGATGAAGAAAATGAAGAAAATGAAAAATGAAGGCTGATGAAGATTTTTAATCGAAACGTACAATTTTAACAGTTTAATAATAATAAATAATAATAATAATAATAATAATAATAATAATAATAATAATAATAATAATAATAATAATAATAACATACTGTGGATGTCGGTTTTCAAGGGGCCCTACCATAAGATAAAATTAAATTACAACAAGTAAAGACAAAAACTATTACTTACAATCCTATTTATAATCTAAATCCTATTTACACCTATTTTACAAAAGAATAGTTCTAAATTGTTTGTTTAAAACAACTTAGAGAGGTTGCCTGCTTAGACTCAGCTGAGAGGCTATTCCACAGATTTGCTCCCCTATAAGACAAGGATTTTTGGCCATTTGCAGTCTTCATGAGAGGTAACCTAAGATCTGTCTCAGTATTAAACAGACTGTAAGAGGAGCACTGTGAGCTTTTTGTGAAAGGTTACACAAGGATTGCGGAGCCAGCCCATTTAGGGGTTTGAAGACCATTGTTTGAGACTCATTTTGAATGAGTTCCCGAACGGTCTTCGAACCCAGAATTTCGATAAGTGGACTACTTGGGGCATCAAAGCTGCTCTTTGTTACAATTCTAGCAGCATGGTTCTGGAGTTTTTGCAGCTGATTAATTTCAGTTGAACTGGCGCTGCCCCAAATAGAGCAGCAATATCGAAAGTGGGGCTCCACAATACCCATGTAGATACTTTTCAAAGTATCTTTTGGCAAGAAAGACCTAGCATGCTTTAAGAAGCCTACTGCCCTGGAAACTTTGGTAGAGACAGCCTTGATTTGCTCTTCCCAGTCCAGGGAGCAATCAATTTCTACACCAAGGTACTTCGTTTTTTGAACAACTTGAAGCCCATTCTTACGAATTTTCAAAGCTAAGTCTTTGTTCTGACTTTGGAGAATGTTATGCCTCTGCTTGGTAGAAACCAGCATGGAATGAGTCTTTGCAACGTTTAGAGAATGTTTGTTACCCTGTAGCCAGGTATCCAATTGGATAAGATTGCTGTTTAATAGCCTCATTTAGCTGAGTTATATCTGAGGACTGATAACACAGACTGGTATTATCCAGATTGGAAAGTTTGAAAACTGTGCGGGGGATTTGCAAACAGGGATGAAAATGGCGCAGATAGCCTTCCAATTTCAATTGAAAATGCGCTTATCAGCGTAAACTTTTACATACAATGCAAGTAAATATGCAGTCCTGTCAGTACAAATTTTGCAAAATGCACGGATGGCTGCGCTGATAACATAAAAGTGTGTGCGGGATTAATCCCCCGCCCATGTCAAACTTTCCAATCTGGGGTATCATCAGCATACATAGACACAGTGGAATCTTGGACAGCTTCTGGGAGATCCTTGATGTAGATGAGGAAGAGAAGAGGGCCTAGGCATGAGCCTTGTGGTACACTAACCTTGATGTCCCAAATTTCTGAGTCTACACCATTAACCTGACAAAATTGCTTGCGGTTGGTGAGATTAGATTCAAACCAAGAGAATTCACGGTTTTGAACTCCATAGAGAACTCCATGTTCTTCTGCAATAATAGTGAATGATAGCAAAAGCAGGCAACCTGAACAAAGCACACAAAACCCCACTCCAGCACAGCCATTTTGAAGGCATTTTGAATCTTCTGGCTGTCAAGAGTTCCCCTTGTAAACGGGCGGAAGAATTAATTGTGATTTTAACATATTGCTAGCCTACCAAAAGTGGTGCAGGGTATCTTCAAACCGAACCTACGACGAGGCGTATGGAGCAGAGTACACCAGGCCGTCCATGCGACAGCATACAATTAATTCTAAGAAAAATAGATTGTCAATTGTGTAACAACTGAATAATACTTGCTCAAACTTTGATACTTACCTGCTTTACGCAAACAAACTTGTTGCTGCCTTTGTTGTTGTAATCGGACAGTTGGAGCCGTAGCCGTTGTAGCCGTTTGGACATTCGCTCGTACTGCCTCGTTCTCAGCGATCAACAAACAAACATCCTTCGCTCGTTGTTGTTGTTGTTTTCAGTTCAAGACGAACGAACAAAACACGACATTGTCCCAGTCGTCCCAGATTAGTTGCAGCGGTATATCAGTTAGGCAAATAGAGAAACTACGACTCAGGATAAGTCTTGTCCCAGATATCGCAAAAATAGCAACAACGACAACGACGAGCCAACGACAACAAACTACGAATATGCAATCAGTCTAAAAAGACATCACAAATTTTGCAGGTTTTCCCAAGAAAAATTGGCCTGCGTGCAGAACCTCACTTTTCTTCAGGGAATCAGCAGACACGCAGGCTAAGAAAAAGCACCAATGGCAGGTTTGATGATGCAAAAGCATCAGTTCTGCTTTCAGCTAGCTTCGCCACTGTCAGTTACTCTTGATTGACACCTCCCTCAATTCAAAGTGATTAGCGACTGCAGACAAAGGAAATTCTCTCAAACTGCAAATCAAAACAAGCACGCCTGCAATTGTTGCCTCAAAACCAGTAGGGCAAACTCTCGCCTTGTGCAACCGAAAGGTGGTTTTCAAGAGAAGTTGTGTGCTTATAACAAAAGAAGGGGGAGTAAATCCAAGTTCTCTCTCGCAGATTTTGTTTACTTGATTCAGGAGCTGTGTGGTAATAGACCTTCTAGCTATTCTACGAAAGAACCTGGATCCAGCGATATTTTTATACACTTTTATACGCGAAGTTCGGTTAAATGGTGTCAGAGCTTCGATCGCAATTTGCATATTCGAAAATTCCACAAAGCGTAATGAAATATCGTTCGATGCACATTCTTTTTTTAGAATAGCTAAAAGGTCTATTGTTTCATTTAAACCCAAAATACCCGAGACTTATCATGCCTGCTGCTCTCTTTCTGAATCAAATTAAAAAATTCGCAACGCAGAACTCTAGATTTACACTCTTTCTTTCATTATAAGCACATAACATCTCTTAAAAACCACCTTCCGCTTGCACAAAGCGAGAGTTTGCCCGGCTGGTTTTGGGTAAACTTTTGCGGTTGTGCTTGTTTGATTTACGGGTTGAGAGAATTTATTTTATCTGCAGTCAGTAATCGCTTTGAATTAATGTGACAATTAAAGCAACTGCTGCTATTGTATCACAAGTCTGCCCTTGTTAGAGATAGCAATTTTGCAGCTTCAGCAATCTATCTTACACCTTTAACACAACCAACGATACTGTTTTGCAATCTCCGTTGACTTTGATCTGGGGGGGGGGGGATGACGAGGCCGTGCCACTCAACATTTAGGAGTAAAGTCCATGTTTAAGGATTTACGGTCGATCTTCATACCCATTTTAAAGGATTTTTGGGAGAAAAAGCTTATTGAACTTCTTAACAGAGCACATATAGGAATCAAATGATTCAACGATATAAATTGGCTCCCCACAAAAGAGAGATCGAGCGATGCACTGCAAGAACGTTTCAATTTTTTTTATGATTCAGCAGCCCCTTCCTATAAGTCGGAGATGTTCTCACTGGTTGGCCAGGGCCAGATAACTCGAAGGTCTAGAAATCTTCAGCTTTTTAAAAGAGTAACACAGGCCAAAATGGTCTCTCCTATGTAGGACCAAAAATTATGAACAGTCTACAGCCTGAACTGAATCTTCTAATAATGTCAACAGTTTCATGCATAGATCTTCAAAATCCAGAAAATAACCTTTACATATTAGATTTATAAAAACTGTAACAGAAGCTTTTGCACGAATTCAATTTAAAATTTACAATTTAAGAATTACCTAGGACTAGGAACGATCTACCATGCAACGATACCAAGGGGAGCAAAAACTCATGACTCCCTAAGGGCCATTCACGTGATTCACCTGAAGACTATTAATCTAAAGTACAACTAAATATAAAATTACGAAAAGCTACTATGAACAACGGAAAAAAGAAACGAGACTCGATGACAGGGAACTTTACAAAAATGAACTTGGTATGATGGCTGAGTTACATTTGGCTTAATTTATTCGACCGGTTGTGTGAATGTATAGTAGAATCAACTTGAGTATATTGCTGTTGACGTCATTTGGGAGGCCCTTTTTCACCAAATAATAAAAGTTGCTTCAAAACTTCATTTGAATGATCGATCGATCCAAATGGTCGTGGCAATGCCAAAACTTCGTAAAAAGTACTCCGTACTCTAAATACCGTCGTTAGAAGTGCACATTGGATTTATGGTATCTCGAAAATTGTGCTTGAATTTGTGAAGGCTTAATTTGCTAAGGCCCACTCTCTAGGTGGAGTAAGATGGGATGAGCCTATTGGGTCATGAATTCCAAAGACAGACTTAGCAGGGAGGCGAATATTCAAAAGCAACTTTTTCTTGAAGATAGCAACTGATAGCAGCTCTAATTTCCAGACATAATTCATTCAGACAGGCAATTTGGATTGAAGCTAGATTTGAATTTTTCTGTCCTTGCCCTTATTCACCCAATGAAATCCTGATTGCGAAGTGAGTACTATAATTGCTGAAGCTGTGGGATTGGATCCATTGTATATTTAGGCATTAGGTTATTCATCATTTTGTAAAACAGTGTAAAACACTGTTGACATGAATCATATGAATCAGATGAATCACTTTAACATTTGTGTTCCACAAATTAGCAATCATTTGTCAGATTGGCTAACAACTATATCTCGGACTCTAAGTTGGAGTCCATCCTATGCAACTGTATAAAGAATGACACACTTACTTTTGCATTAAGTAATTTGTGTCATCGTAAATTTCACATGGCATCTAATTTGGGACAGATGCACGAACAGTTTCATACGAGACCTGAGGCCGCAAATAGACAAACTAGGGCTTGATTTTTAGTGTATCATTCTGATTTTTCCTGAGAAGAAATGCGCATGACGATCAAAACTGCTGTTCAGGCGATTCTTGTTCTAGCATTTGATTTTCAGATGAAAGCAGCTTTGGCAGTAACTCTCATATCTCTCTGATTTGCAGCTAAAACAGCATGAACGATCATTTGAGGCTAAGAAAGAATTAATATTCATGCGATCTTATCCTTGCTTAGCCTAGGACGGACTTTTTAGTCATCTAAAAGGATCTTATGATTGTGACTTGACAGCTAGACGCAAGATGGCGGACGTGTGGAATATTGCTCTCGTTACTTTTATGCTGATTGCAGCTTTGCACGTAAAGAATCCTGCTTTCGTAACATCAGACACGATTGGTCTGTCTATAGAAGGAAAAGAACTTGGCAGTAACAAGGATTCTCTGATTGTGTCAAGTCTTTGGAACTCCAGAGGAGGAAAGTTTACCTTCCGTGTGCGATCCTCGAGGCGAAGTTTGTTTGCTTCATTAATCCTAATGTGTGGCGATGTTGAACCTTGCCCTGGGCCTATAAATCAACAAGATTGTAGAAGAAGTATTCCTGAGTTAGATTCTCTGTTGCAAAAACGTGGGTTAAAGATATTGCATCAAAACGCCAGAGGTTTGTTTGCAAACATGGCCTACATTTCGGAGACCTTCGAAAGTTTTCGTGGCATCGATATCTTAGGCCTAAGCGAGACACATATCGACCATAAGCGTGATGAAATGCCTCCATCGCTATTTGATACCCCTGGATACTCATTCGTTAGCCGCCCCCGAACCAATGGAAAAGGAGGTGGCGTGGCTGCCTACATTTCTGAAAGCTTAAAATGGGATCGAAGGGAAGACTTAGAGCTAGAAGAGGTCGAAGTTATTTGGCTTGAAGTTACGCCTAAGAAGTCGCGCGGTTTCCTTGTTGCCATTGGTTATCGCCCGCCAGACACGTCGAAATATTTGAATAAAGATTTTGAAGATCTCTTGAGTAGGATGCTGACAAAGACCTCCGATGAATCAAAAGAAACTATTTTACTTGGAGATCTGAATGCAAATTATCTGGTCCCTGGGGATAATAAAAAGTTAAAATCAATATTTGATCTCTTTGGATTCAAGCAAATTATTTTAAAGCCAACGAGAATAACAGCAACATCAAAAACATTAATTGATATTATACTAACAAATAACCCATTGAATCTGATTGCAACTGATGTAATCCCAATGGGGATTGGAGACCATGAAATGATTGGATGTGTGAGAAAAACCAACACTGCTAAATTTGAACCGAGGAAAATAACATGTCGAAACTATAAAGACTACAACCCTGAGGGCATGTGCGATGATTTGAGAAATGTTGACTGGGAAGGTTTCTATAACTTGAGAAGGGTAAATGATGCATGGGCGTTGCTAAAGAAACATCTCACTGATGTATTTAATAAGCATGCACCAATGATTACGAAGAAAGTTAAAGGCAAGCCAGCGCCTTGGTTGACAAGTGATGTGAAAGTTATGATGAATGAAAGAGACAAGCTCCTCCGCAAGTCAAGGCGAACGAGCAGCGAGGTTCATATTTCGGCTTATAAACGGAAAAGAAATGAAGTCAACAAAGCTATTCAAAGAGCAAAATCAATCTATAATAGAAATCTGCTAAGGGAAAATTCCAATGACCCCAAGAAATTTTGGAAAACTTTAAAGTCAATTTATCCAACCAAAGGAAGAGATAAGCCGAGCATGCGATCCTTTGATATAAACGGGGTGAAAACAAGCAACCCAAGAACGATTTCCAATGCATTTTGCACATTTTTTGCCAGTGTTGTTAAGAGCTTGAAAAAGAAGGCAATTCCGCTTCGTGATTTTATTTGGAGAAAACCAGCAGGAATAAGAAAGAGGACAGAGAAAAGTTTCTTGTTTCAGTCAGTCTCACAACTTGAAGTCATGCGCATATTAAAATCTATCAAACGCATTAAGGCAACTGGACTGGATGATTTACCACCTTGTTTGTTGAAGGACTCTGCTGCAATTTTGTCAGCTCCACTTGCTCACTTGATAAACTTATCTATTACAAAAGGAATCTTCCCAATGGACTGGAAGAAAGCAAAGATCATCCCCGTACATAAGTCTGGTCCGTTCTCAATTTTGGACAACTATAGGCCTATTTCAATTTTACCACTTATTTCAAAGATCATAGAAAAGGCAATTCATCGTCAACTGGTCACATACTTAGATCAAAACTCTCTGCTATCCAATTTCCAATTTGGGTTCAGGCCTAAGCTATCAACAGAACTTGCAGCAACTTACTTGCTGGATAACATTCGCAAAAGTGTTGATGATGGTAAATTAGTAGGCGCTGTTTTTATTGATCTGAGCAAAGCGTTTGACACAATAAGTCATTCGAAGCTGCTTGAAAAGCTACCCAAATATGGAATTGACGGAAAAGAATATGCTTGGTTCAAAGACTATCTGTTTGCTCGAAAAGCTGTCGTAAGTTACAACAACTGTGTCTCTGATGAGAAGGAACTGTATTCTGGAGTGCCACAAGGGTCAATACTTGGCCCTTTATTGTTCATCATGTTGTTTAATGACATTACCGATGCGATACAGCACTCTCGGATTGTAAAATATGCTGATGACACAGTCATATACTTCGCTGACAAGGACTCGAAAAGTATCCAGTCAAATCTTACCGAGGATATGGATTTGATCTCAAACTGGCTAAAGGAAAACGAACTTATTATCAACATGAAGGAGGGTAAAACTGAAGCATTATTGTTTGGAACTGCTAAACGGATAAGCATGCAGACAGAACCTTTTAAGGTGTACCAAGGCTCAAATGCAATAAGAAACACCGATGAGTACAAATACTTGGGTATGTACGTGAACAGTTCACTTGATCTGAATTCGCACTTTGAAAGATCTTACAAGAAAGCAGCCGGTCGATTGAGACTTCTGGCAAGGTTAAGAAAATATCTTGACTCACAGTCAGCCAGAGATGTATACTGCTCTATGATCATGCCTGTTTTTACCTACTGCGGTGTTCTGCAGATGAAACTGTCAGAAACCAAAATGAAACAGCTGAAAGCATTCCATGATCGATGCCTCAAGATTGTTTATGATGGTGAAAAAAGCAACGAAGGACTCCCATCAGTAATGAATGCAAACAAGATTCGTGCTTGCAAACTCGTTCGGAAATGCATTGATAAAGACATCTGTGACATATTTAAAGATTATTTTGCAATACAAGATCATGGAAAGGAGACAAGAAATGCCACTAACAGCTTGAAGATGCCCAAAATCAGAACTGAATATGCTCGGAAATCTTTTTATTATACAGGAGCAAAGATTTACAATGAACTGCCTCTGAAAATCAGAAAGATTACGAATGCTACTGCATATGAGAATAGCCTTAAAGACCATTTTAGTTAAATCACACACTTTAATCAGCTCAAAGAACCATTGTAAATATTTTTATCCTTTCATTTTATCGAAAAATTGTAAATAGGAGATTTCATAAGCTTCAGTTTGATTTATTATTTTTAACAGGACACACGTTGATAACAACGATGATTCGTTGAAGTGTTTTATCCTGTATAAATATTCGTATATTATTATTATTATTATTATTAAGAAGAACGTAAAAGTCCGCGGCAGAAATACAAATGAGGCACAATATTGCTGGAACACTCAGTAGACGGGCTACCGTGCAATCATTTGTCAGATTGGCTAACAACTAGATCTCGGTTTGTACGTTGGAGTCCATCCTATGCAACTGTATAAAGAATGACACAGCAGAACGCAAAACTCTGCGGCAGAAATACAAATGAGGCACAATATTGCTGGAACACTCAGTAGACGGGCTACCGTGCAATCATTTGTCAGATTGGCTAACAACTAGATCTCGGTTTGTACGTTGGAGTCCATCCTATGCAACTGTATAAAGAATGACACAGCAGAACGCAAAACTCTGCGGCAGAAATACAAATGAGGCACAATATTGCTGGAACACTCAGTAGACGGGCTACCGTGCAATCATTTGCCAGATTGGCTAACAACTAGATCTCGGTTTGTACGTTGGAGTCCATCCTATGCAACTGTATAAAGAATGACACAGCAGAACGCAAAACTCCGCGGCAGAAATACAAATGAGGTACAATATTGCTGGAACACTCAGTAGACGGGCTACCGTGCAATACTGTTACAATGCTACGAACAAATAACATCAACAAACTGCGAGATTAAAAAAGTAAAAATATGTATAATATATTCATAATCATATCGGCTGGAAAAGACATTGTCACCCAAGTCGAAATCTCTGGAACAGTCCTGATATACAAAGATGGCTCCCTCAATCAATGCCTTCAAGTCCAAACTCGAGGAAAAATAATTCTTTTATTCATTTATACATCTTTGATTTAGCCATATTCCGCTCTTTTTATATTGTCAATTTTGTGGTAGTTAACTTTTTAATTTTGCAAGTAGTTTTTGCAGGGCCAATTGTAAAACAGTATTTAGACTGAATTTGTACCCTGGGTGTCCCTGTTAAATACGTTACGGGTAAATAATTAACAAAAATGAAAACATTCCCAGAGTCCCCAATAAACTAATATGTTCTGTTTGTTCTGAGGATAAAACTTTCTACAAAAGTTAAGGCAAGTCACGAAGTTGATATTTCTACAGTCTTTACTTTGTCATGTATCTTTCGATGCGTGGCTAGATTTGCTTGCTGTGAGAAAGATTTCCCACAAAATTGACACGAGAATGGCTTTTCACCAGTATGAGTTCTTTCATGAGTTACACAATGATCGCGCTTCATGAAAGATTTTCCACAATCAGCACAAGAATAACGTTTTTCACCTGTATGATTTCGTTTATGTTTTGCAAGGGCTCCAGAAGAGATAAACACCTTTTCACATAACTCGCAAGAGAAAGGTCTTTCTCCGGTATGTATCCTTTTATGTACTGCAAGATAAGCTGAAAAACCGAAAGTCTTTCCACAGACATCACACGGGTAGGGTCTCTCTCCAGTGTGTTTCCTTGAATGAGCTTTGCGATGCCAACGGGTCGGGAATATTTTGCCACAAACGTCACACGGATAAGGTGCTTCTCCACTATGCATCCTCTTGTGTTCTTTGAGAGGAGTTGAAAAAGTAAACTTCATGTCACAAATATCGCAAGAATATGGCTTTTCTCCAGTATGCACACGTTGATGTGCCAAAAGTTTTCCATTAAAGTAAAAGGCTTTCCCGCAGATATCACATTTAAACGCTTTCACCCCGGTATGAAAACGCTTATGCCTTGCAAGCTCCCCTTTACATCTAAAAGCATTGCTGCAAATGTCGCAAGGAAACGGCTTTTCCCCTGTATGTATCTTTTTGTGGAGATTCAGATCCCAAAGAGCGAAAAATGCTTTACCACAAACATCACACTTAAAATCCCTTTCTCCAGCGTGCTTTTTCTTATGAAGCTTTAACTTCCATGGTGTAGGGAGATTTTTCCCGCATAAATCGCATATGGTAGGCTTAGGAGGCTTCGGGGACTTCGGCGGTTTCGGATCAGTATGAGTTACTTGATGTCGCTTCAAATTGGCAAGTCTAGCAAACTCCTTCCCGCATACATCGCATTTGGTAGGCGTCCGCGAAAGATGAACTTTCTTGTGTCTTGTTAAATCGCATGATCTTTCAAAACTCTTATCACATACATCGCATGTAGTAGGTCTTGGAACAGAAAGCTTGTCTACATTTTTAGTTTTGCGGGCATTCTTGCAATTTGCGTGTTTCGCATTTCGTTTTCCCTTTGACGAGAGAGCATGTTTTCTGTCATCCTCGCAGCCGTCGGTCTGTTCTGACTGTGCATCTAAAATCAAATAATAGTTTAGATAATAGTTTTGCAACGATCCACGGAAGACCAGTACACGGGAGGCTGGGGAAACTTTTACTGTAATTTATTTTTCTGTCAGTATAACTTATTAGCTGAATGAATGATGTGCCTAAATAAGATTAAATGAGAATGAAATGAAATCATAAAATAGTGTAAATTGTTTCATCAAAAAGAGCTAAAATATTCCTTTTTTGCAGTACTCAGAATATGACCTGAGGAGAGAATTCAAACCTCGATCGGCTGAGTAAACAAAGCTAAGAACTTGGTGGGTTGTGAAAATAAATTAAACGGCCGATGATCAAAACTGAAATGACAATCTATCAGTCTAGGACAACTTAGATGTGAAGATTTTGTTTGATAAGATTATTCATTATTTATACCCTGGGATCATAAAAATGCCCGTTAACGGGTTTGTATGGCAATGTATTCCGTGTTCAATTGTGGTCTATGATTTTATATGCCATTGAAATTTCAATTCAATATAATTCTCCGTTTTCAGGATTGAATCTAAATTTCTATGAATTATATGAAAATTATGGACAAGAATCAAACGCTGAATTCTCGTTCCCATACAAACCCTTTGACAGCATTTCCCAAATTTCTGGATGGGTCTAAACGATGATTGATTTTACCAAACAAAACTGTACCATTTCGGTTAGCTATGGACTGATAGATTAAGATTTCAGTTATGAACATCGGTCGCTTATTTTTTACTTCACAGTCCGCCAAAAGTGTTAATTTTTTTTTAACTCAACTGGCATAACACATCGAAACTTAAGGAAAACAATTAATCTCATAGTCTATCTTTCGACTTTCAAGTGATTTTTTTTGAATCGATGGTTTATTCACTTCTACTCGTCAAAAAGCAAAACTTCAGTCTCGTTTTGCGATGCTATGCATATAACAAAATATACTACCTTTCTCTGGGTTGTAAGACTCATCATTTGCAGCGTCTATTTCTTCATCAGTGGATGAATCCTCCATATAACTAACAGGTCTTGACTTTCTTCCCCCTTTATGGATCGTGTACGTTTCTTCAACCTCGGTCGACGTGTTTACAGGAGATTTATCAGTTGTACCTTTTCGTTGCCTCTTCGAGGGAGCTCTTGACGGCCCTTCATTATCAGATGACTTGATTTCAGCACACTTCTTGACAGTACTTTTTCCCTTCCTATTTGAGCTAGCTCTGATTGATCCTTCATCGTCAGTTGATTTGATTCCAGAAGACTTCTTGGTGACATTTCCTCGCTTTTTTCCAAAGCTGGTGTTCGATGACTGTTTGACACTGCTTGATTCGATCAAAGTAGGCTCCTTCTTATTTCCAAGCCTTGAGCGTCGGCTAGTTTCCCGTCTTCGCGTTCCGGTAGCACTGACTTTTGATGCCTGCCGCTTGGCTGTGGTTGATGTGGTTCTGGTGGATGTTGCTTGGTCATTGGATGACAAGGTGGAACTTGCTGTTCGTTTGCGAGTCGCATTGCTCCTGGTTGTCTCTGGTCTACTCCTTAACATTCTCTGTTTACCCTGAAGGAGAATGTGACGTACAGATATGAAATTAAAGGCACTTCTCTTACTGAATATATGACACAGAACAGGGGAAAGGGCAGAGAAAGAAGGCATTCCTTGTTACAGAAAAAGAAAGAAACAACCTTTCGAACAGGGTCCAGAAATTGAACTGAAAACCACATTCTCGGGGATCGTATCCATTTTGTTTAGATAATTCAAAATTCGGTAATTCTGAGTTCAGACAATAGCGAATTTCAACCAAGGAAAGTAGAAAATTTTGAAACAATAATTATAGATGCCGTGCGATGAAACTGAGTATTTCCTAGGAAGTACAGTGAAATAGATTTGCCGACTGAGCAGCTAAGATATATCTTCCTTATAAGCAGCTGATCAGAAAGCCTGAAAATAGTTTTACAGTTAGCACATAAATCGTCACGATAGGTTTAACTTTCTCATGTTAGTCATACTCTGAAGAGAACATAAGTTCGAAAGGCCTTGGTGTGCTGATTTGAAGTCTCGTTTCTTTAACTCCAACATCTTACAAATTTTTAGCATTTCACCCACCAAACAGGTGATTAATGATTACTGATTGATTGCTTTATCAATGATTAATTGCATGCTGATTAATGGCAAGCAGTTCTACATTTGATTTTTGGGTCACTGATTGATTAATTGCATGCTGACTTGTCAGCATCTTCCCTTGAGAGCATTTCTGTTCAAAGTCAAAGATGGTCTTAATACAGACGTGGAAAGAAAGCATGAAGGCACAAAGCAGCTTTTCAAGATTTCTGTTTGTCTGTCTGGAAGAAAAGGGGAGGAAAGAGAGAAAGCGGAATACTGGGTGAATTAAAAGAAAGTTTACACGTTTGGTGGGCTATGGAATAAAACTGTAAAACTGATATTCAAAACTTAAATATTAATCTATCAGGCAAAAGCTTTATTAGACAAAAAAGGTTTGTTTGGTCAAATCAAATACCTTCGAGGTCCAACAATAAGCAAAATGCCTGCAATGGGTTTGCATGGGAATCGAAAATTACACATTCCATTCTGGTCCTCTGGTCCATGTTTACTTGCCATTGAAATTGAAACATATTTCTGAAACTGACAATCTGCACTTTAATGCCACATAAATTCTAGACCGAAATAGAGAGTGGAATTCTCGATTCCAACACAAACCCCTTGCAGGCATTTTTCTACTTGTTGGGTTTTAAAGATGTGTAATTTTACCAAGCACAATGTTCTCATCTAAGTTAGCCTTTGACTGATAGAGTAACGTTTTAGGCCCCGTTTACACGATACCGTTTTCATTTCATATCGGATTGGCTAAGACGATCCGATATGAAAATTTCTCCTGTTTACACGATGCCGTTTTCATTCCATATTGGATTGGTCTCATGCCACTTTCAGAGCGTTTTCATTTGAAAACGCGAAAACGGTATGAAGCATATCGGATTGGTGCGCTCTCGTGTAAACAGGAGGCCAATCCGATATGGAATGAAAACGGTATCGTGTAAACAGAAGTCCAATCCGATATGAAACTAATCCGATATGAAATGAAAACGGCATCGTGTAAACGGGGCCTTAGTTTTGAATATCGGTCACATACTTTTCATTCCACAGACTGCCAAACTTGTAAACTTTTATTGACTCATCCGGTATAAGGTAGAGGAAGGAAACAACAACAGGAGGAAATAAGAAATGAAATGAAAGGATGGACAGACGACAGGATGAAAGAGAAGACAAAGATCAAAAATATGAATAGTGAAAGAAGGAATAAAGAGAGGAAAGAATAAGAGAAAAAGAAAAACAGTGTTTTGGTTATGGTCTGTCTATCTACAGTTGTGTGATCCAAGTGAACCATCAATAATAAATCTAGATTATTATTCCAAATGACTATAAATATGCCCACCAAATTGACATGTATATTGTGGAATAGCTTAAATGTAATCTGACACGTAGAGAATTGGTGAAACAAAAAACGACAAAAATCTTAGTTTGACGTTGCTTCGCAGGAAGGAGAATATCTTTACCACTACTGCCTCAATACTTCTTTTTCTTGAAAGCTCCTGCTGGTTTTTAAAACATCTTAATTAGTATCTTGTTGATACATGTTCTAAAACAGCATTCGCATTTGCTATACACGAGCCTTTAGCAGTTTGTAATACTTGAGGAAGATTTAGTAATCTTTATAAAAAACCTAGCAAAATTTAGGGTCAATTTGGCTAAATTTCATTGCCATGAGCAACGTCAGGATTTCCAAAATCTGGCTATTTTGACTTTGATAAGTAAGTGAAGGCTTACTTAATGAAATAGGAATCCAGAGGAAGTTTTGATTGTTATCTGGACTCAATCGCGCTGGTTTAAATTATGACCTACTTTTGAAATTTACAAAGTATAAATTGGTGACTTCTTGACCGGTTTCAATGGGGCTTTTATCAACGTTCAAGGTCAGAGCTTTAGATTACATTTGTTAAGAAAAATTTTTAAAGACTTGCTTTCACGACACCATGTTACTCTGCGGCGATGCAAATGAGGCTATATTTTCTACGACAGCCGGTATATCACTTGAGATTCTGTTACCTGTCGTTGTTGATTTAATCCTTGTTCTTCCTGAGCATCACTAATTTCGACTGACCCTCCAAAGATACAATCAATGTAGGCTTTATACTCGTTTTGAAAAGGAGGGCTACTTGCATCCATTTCTTCTTGCTTTACTCTGACAAATGTCACGATGCCGTCACGCTGATCAGTTATAATCAAACTTTCTAACTGGCCAGATGCGTTGCCATCGTTCCTCACCAAATTGACGCCTGTTCCTTCGAATACTATTCCCCTTTCTACCAGATCCAACATATCAACTCCTCCATTTGAATCATTTGCTCTATTTGATTCATTATGATTATCTATCGCATGATCACTGAGACATTGAGCTTCAACTAAATTTGCATTCTGTTCAGCCTGATTTCCAAGCCGTCCATCATGTCCTCCGTCTACATATATTCTGACTTGCACTCCATTTTGATTCGAGACTTCTGTATCAACAGCCTGCTCCTGAATATTGTTTACAGATTCAGGTTCGTGGGAAGAATAATCCACTGACCCAGCTTTAGTGGATATCTGCTGTTGCTCTTGACTGACCACCTCAACCTCGGTATCTTGAGGCTGGTGTCTTTGTAGCATCTGAAAATATAATTGATCCTTTACAGTAGGTGTTGCGGTGCAGTGAGGTAATCTTCTAACTTCTTTTAGGGAAGAAACTGTCGCGAGTCCGAAAAACGCAAAATGTCTGATATAAAATTTCGCGAATTTCGGCTAAAGCACAAATAACATGAAGCTTTCTTCCCTTAAAGTACATACCTAGAATAGTTCAGGTGGACTTTGTTGGGGATATGAATAGGCTAAGTTGTGAACCTCGAAGAATCCCTCAGAAAGGGCTCCAGATCGCATGCGTAGTAACGATTTATTTCGATGACATAATATGCAAATCAGCTTGACTGTTGAGAACAAGAGATTAAAACAAAAGGAACGATGCGCATGACAACGTGAGCCCCAACACTGATTGGCTCTCAAAAAAGTTGAAACACAATTTGTCTGAACAATAGGGTCAGCACTTCATCTCCTTAACAAGACCAAGTTCAAGTTCCACTACGCTTAAGCGTCATGATAGGAGGTCAAGGAAGGTGGTATCTAGCCACTTCAGCCATCCCAGCGCTGGATGCCGAAAATGCAACTTTACCATAAGCGAAAACATGGATTCTTCCAATGCCCAAGCAATTTACGAATATCATTTTGAACTTGAAGGACTAAATATTTTCAAGTACTGGGTGTCCAAAAGAGAGTACTCCTGTTTACAACATCACCAGAACTCTGCAGCCCTAAATATGGCTGAATTTTGCTCCAATATATCACAATTTAAGAAGAGCTATGCGTGGGAACATGATTTGGTTTTTCCTTCTACCTGCTGAAACAAGAAATTCTAAATCGAGCATACAATTAACTCCTGGTGATCTTCTAAAGGATAAGTCCAGGGTTGATAGAATTATTGTTCAAAGCAACCTTGCCAACTGCTGAGCACCAGTCTTGAGTTCTTTCCAAGTTTTGACGCCTCGAGCTTTCATAAAGTGGTTGATGAATCTTCGTAAGTTAGGCTAAATACCGTCGCCATTTTGTATTTTGTGCTAGTGTGCGAAGGCGCAATAAGGAAGCTAGCAATGTGAATTGTATGATATATAATATATCAACACATTTGGCAGCCTAGTTCACGTCAACATGAAGTGACGTCATACAAAATGACGTCATTTCGTACTTCTTAGCAGATTGAAATATGTAGTTTCGCGGATTAAAAGAGAAAAAAGATTGAAAAAAGTACTACACACCCTTTACAACAGTGTACTCTCTTGAATCAACCCCGGACTTGTCCTTTGCATAATAGTACTTTTTGGGAGAACTGTTATATATCTAATTCTCCCCAATTGAAAAACCTTGATGGCTTGTTGCTTGAATGACAGTGCAGTTGTTGAAGTTCTCGTTTGGTAGAAATATCATGCACTATACCGAATCAAACACGAAAAGAGGAGATCGAGTAAATGCGGTCCAAAAAACCACATTCCAATGGGCTTTTGAAAAGTATCATCGATGAAAAGGCATCTTTGTGCAAAAAGTTTTGACTTTCTGAAATATGACATTTACAATCAGCAAGTTCAATGAAGTTATTTCAGCTTTGGACGTCTGACTGACAATCATTATTATGTGTCTTTCCTTTTTCTCTTGTCAATATCATGAAACAGAAAATATGGATCCCAGTAATCGTACGAGCCTTGTTGCAAATTGTCTGTTGTAGAAATCCTATGAAATTGCATAGATCAGTTATATAAACACGAGCTGGCAAGTAATTGTAAATAGTGCAACCTCTCTTCATGTCTTCAGCGGCACAGGTCACAAGCATAATTCTAAATTATTTAAAATAGCCTAAATAACGAAGTTTCTCGATAGCTTAGAACTTGACTGAAAACCATTGAAAACAAAAGTAAATTTTCCTTACTGGGCAGCTAAAACTCATTTCAAAGCAGCGTAGCCATTTTGTGCCAATGGAGTTGAATTGAAAGGCTTAGCAAAACTTAATGTTGCCTGTTTCAGAGGCTTTTGCAATGATAACCTTTGTAGTCATTTGTGAATATAGCTCTTAAAATGAATGACCCGAGCTATATGGCATGGTTCTGTTAACAGGACAGAACCTAAACACGTCATTGTTTCCTTTGTCTTTGTTTTCTTTTGGCACACGTCAGACAATCAAATGCAATGTTGGCTGACTTATAAACGAGGAGAACTCTCGCTCTAAAGGGATACAAAGAATGGAAATCATAAACAGCATCCTAATAAGTAGGAGAAATATGTAAGGAAGTTACCATGCTGGGTGAAGCCAATGGGAGGTGATCTGCAGTCACACCACATGCCTGTAGAGTGACATTCTCGGGTAAAGAACGTTCAGCTTGTGATTCCTGCACATCTTCAGCATTTTCCTGTATGATTGATGTAAGACTTTGATCCTGAAGGTTGTCTTGAGCATGCTCCTAAAATCAGTTGAGATAAAGAAGTCATCAACCCTCCTTCGCCCTATTTTGACTGTGCAGGATTTTTCTTGTAACTCAGGAGGAGATGGATTTTGCAACTGAAATTATTCATCGGCTAAAATTACATTAAGTTATTGTGTATGATACTTTGTAAAATGCCTTGCAAAATACCGTGCAAACTACAATATAAAGATAAACGTAACGTAAAGCACTATACACATGCCATAAGATATCAAATTTCTAATGAAAATCGTGATTTCTAAACTCCAATTTTTGCTACAAATATCACAAGACTGCATATGTTTGAGTGTTCATCGATGAAAAATATCGTAATTACCACGTTTTTAAGGATTTTTTTCCATTTTGCTTCATGTTAGCTAATTTTACACTTTTCTTGAGCACAAAAAAGGAATAACTGAATACTAATGCCTTCCATAGTAAAGGTACCTTGGGATGAAACGCCCGCAAGGGTATAATTTTTCCGACTTCTTGCCTAGCCAAGAGTATACTTTTGGCAATTTTACTGTGGCCAAGGCTATGCTTCTTGGCAATTTTGGTTAAAGAAAGGTCAAATTTTGGTAATACCAGTATAAAAATCCAAAATTTTGGTTATTTCTAATCTAGACTTGGCCAAAATTTGGTAATTATGGCCTAGAAAATGCTACTGGCTACTCATGGCACTTTTGATGTAGAAGTTAGTCAGGGCATCAATTTAATAAAAATTGGTCGAGCCAACGGTAACACTTGCGGCACACTCCTACCCGAAATTTACCCATGAAGCCCCTTGAATCTCTTGAACTATTACCCGACCTAAATGGCTGCTCAGTGTACTACTGTTAAGATCTGAGCAGAACGGCTTCGCCCCCAAACAGAATATGGCATGTCAGGTAGCCCAGTCACTATTTGATTAAAAATTCTCGGGCTCACAATGATTGTCGTATGACTGTGAAATCAGTTCTAGGACGTACTTCTAAATAAACCGAACGGAAACATCCTAACATCGATTTTGTTTTGGATATGGAAATGTGCGAGAAAAAAACATCTGTGTGGACCAATGAGAAGTGAAAAGAATGTGGACAGTCCAAATGAGAATCTTTTCAAATGAATTAATTCAAATAAATTTGATTAATTCAGAGTTGGTGCAAGTTGGATTGAATAGCTTTCCTTCGTCCAAAGCAGTCTGACTCAGCCAAAGTTTCTATGCAAATTCAACTTCTTTGTAATGCAAACTTCCTCTCACCTCGTATCTTTGCAGATGCTCCAAAGACTTGACATGTTCGTCAACACCGTTCTGATCAAAAAGGAATACCTTGCAAAGATCACACTTAAAGTCGGGCATAGTCTTCATAAGTTCATCACCTACAATAAAATTAGAACTTAAGCCCTGCTTAGAAAAGGATGAAACAGAACAGAACAAAGAATGGAAGTATATCTTCAAGGTATTCACACAGAATTTGGATTGGCAAGAAATGTTAACACTCCCATTTCAATAACTTTTTCTCGTCATTATGCGAGAATAACCTTAGAGTTTTACGATCATCTCTGATTACAGTTGCACAAACAAGTCCATAGGAATATTCAAAAGGGTGTTCATATGGGAAGTAGATAGTTACAGTCACTTCTGGAGCGGCCATTTCTTCAAAGTGAGACTGCTCCTTACTGCAAGGCGGACACTGCAAGGATTATATTGTCTTCTGGGCCAGTTCCAAACCATTCGGTTCTGTGTGAAGGAGGGTACCTTAAAAGCTATCATATGTCTTGCAACGGACAAATGCCTCATCATGACTTAAAAAGGTTTCAACAACTGGAAAGACTTTCCAATCACACTCATAAAGAACTTTTTGGGACGTACAGGGGTAACACTGCACCTAACGTTCAGTTCTTTAGCAAAACTTGTCGGCTGTTTTAACAATTTGCTGTCATTGCGCAACAATCCCACCTATTGGCTATCATTGGACATGTCCACAAGCTAATAGAGTACTTTCATCCTGAATCGCCACCTTTCAGATGAAACACCTACAGTATTATCAGCAGTATGATAGGGACTTAAAACATTTATTTGCCATCAGAACATTCTTCAGTTTATAGTGCTTACTTTACTGTATCACTTCTTCAAACTAATCATACAACTTCAAGGAAGCAGCAGTAAAATTGGCCTGAATAACTTTTATCGCCCTCAACCGACACCCCTCATTTTACCGTAATCAGCTATCCCAAATGGAAATTGTACTATACTGACAGAAAAGCTATTTGCTAAGGTCGCACCCAATATGTATATAATTAACATTTAATACATGTTGATTGGAAGGAAAATTAAAGCTTTCCGTTTTAACCTGTCATATGTAGTACCAGCATTACATCTTTCTAAAAATGCTCCTCTCCCATCTCCACGAATGCTTGCCACTGACAGAAGTGTTTTCCCAGAATAAAAATATTTTTTACCGTCTGTCTTTGTTCATAAAATCATCCAGCCGAAAAGGAGAGGTCGCTATTCACAACGCAAGGCCGTTTTGACACAGTCCAAGACGATTTTTAGCCGATCGACTCGCTTTCGATAGTTCGTTCAAAGAGTTTGAAAAACACCGGAGACAAGTTACTTGACCTTTGCTGGCAGGTAAATGACTAAAAAAGGTGGATGAAATAACTCGAGAAGTGAACGAACACTCAAGGTAACATTTCAAGCGCATTGGCGAGGTTCTTCTCGGCATAAGAAGAAATTATGGGAAGCAAGCTAATACGAATGTAAAAAAAGGATAATGATGCCCTTTAGTAATAAGCCCAAAACTTGATTGTTTCTGTATGTTTAGTAAAAACCTAAAAAAGGAGAATGCACTAGGGTAGTGGTTCAGGGCGATGGTACTCTATACCGGGTGTCTCAAAAAGTAACCCCTTTTGACTGGAAATAGGAACAAAGCGATAGAATATTATTACTCTCCGACTGGACAGCTAAATTTATCAGTCTTCATCTTAGCTTCACATACCTTGCATTTACAAATCGTCCACCAAACACCAGAGATACAAGCGTACGAAAGTCAAAATTTGTAGTGCACCCGAAACCCCAGGTTTTGAAAAAGGGCCTAGCCATGATTAGTATAATGGATATTTTCCGAAGTACCTGTTTTAAACTTTGGGGCTTTTATGTCGCTACATGGGACTTACGGCAGGCATTTATTCGGTTCTGTGATTTCTGTGTGGGGGGAGGGCGGTCATGCTGATTGGTGCGGTTTTCCTTTGAAGTCATTAAGGTGTAATTTCGCATAGTAAGGAAAACAAAGGGATTTGATGACTGTCTCTCATGGCGTGAAAATCGCCGTGATTAAACAAATGTAACAAAAATGTGGTAAGAATGATAAAGTTATGCTATATCTCCAAAATGAGGGTGCAGGTGCTCCTTTTCCTCTTCTGTTACACTTGGGATGGAATGCAATGCACGAACTGATTCCTCAAAGGAATAATTATTTGTAGAACAATGGAAGCATTTCAAGGTATAATTCTTTCCAAAAGAAAAAGCTAATGGTCAAAATTAAAATTCTTTTGCAATATGCATGTGATATCAAATCATGGTTAGGCCCTTTTACGAAACCTCTGGTTTCAAGTGCACTCCAAGATTTGACTTTGTGAACTCATATCTCCGGTTTTCGGAGGACAATTCTAAAATGCAAGGTATGTGCATTTAAGTCGAAGATCAACAAATATGTCTATGAAGTCAAAAAGTCCCAATATTTCATCGTTTCGTCCCCATGTTTAGTCAAAAGGGGGTTCTTTTTAGACACCTGGTTGTCCATCACAAACAATTAGAATTCATGTAATTCCCAGTGGAACATTAACAAAGAAATATGATTACAAAATAAAAAAATCTTACCAGAGACGCTGTTTATGCTGTCCATTTTCTATCTAAGAAAAAATTGACAAAATATGGCATCATTTTTGACAATGGATCTTTTGATTTCATTATCGAACCTTCAAATTGTAAGACAATCTGGAAAATCATGCACTTGAAAGCTTTGAGAAACCCATATTTTGAAAAGAGAATGTTTGCTTCAAATTTTCCCGTTGCAATTTTCTTATGCTTCAATTGGTATTTCAAAACTAATTAATCTGCTGAGAAATCAAATATGTAAAAGATTGATCATCATGTCATGGCTAGATCATCATGGTTAGTCAGCTTGGGATATAGGCTGACAAACATATAAAACTGAATGCTGAGGCCTCACTCAGGACACAAACTGGATCTAAAACCTTGGAAAACCAACTACCTCAGACTAGACTAACTAGTTAGACTAACTACCTCAGTCCCAGTTTCACTTTGTTTATTTAACTGGATGATGGTACCCAGCTTCTACTGGTATATTATGACGCCTGCAAAATCATTGCAAAGCTGGTGAAACCAGTGAGATTGCAGAATTTCAAACAATAGCTGATTGCTCTTAAACTGACCAATAGGAAATCAAAACTCTTCAACCTCACTCCTAGAATTAGCCTTCCTTTAGCCTTAAGGCATTAAAGGCAAAGGAGCAAAAGGATTACCACAGGTGTTCCTTCATTCAGCTGATGACATTCAACTTATGTTGTGGGCAGTAAATACAACCTGATATTTTGCACAAATAATTCATAAATAACAAAGCCAATGGTTGCTAAAGCGAATACCAAGAGATCATGAAAAGCAGACCAGTTAGATCCTCCTTACTGCAGGAATAACATAATCACGATCAAAAAAATGGCGGTCAGTCGACGTTTGTGGTGCTGCGAGAAAGGAACTTATGATATATATCTGGTTTGACTTTGTTTGTGATTTACTTGTTGATTGCTTTGCTTTTAAAAAAATATGAAGTTCAGTTGGGTAAAGTTTACGCATCAAATGCTGTGACATTGATGTTTATGAGAAGTTGCATCCTGAAGTTTATTAGAAATTGCATGTTGCCTAGGCCACACGTGGCTTGGCCTAGGCAGTTGGGAATAAATTAAAAACACGATATGGCAGTGACTTTGGAAGTCGTACAAGCACTTCTTAAAAACCAAGCAGAAGTCTTTAACTCGTCGATTAAACTTTTACTTCAAGATGTCAAAGAGGACATTAAAAGCATCCGTAAAGACATCACCGACTTGCAAGCTAGTCTTCAATTTACACAAGCTAAATTTGAGGACAATAACCAGAAGATGGAGCAGATCGGTGTAACTTTGTCCATGCACTCTGAGAACTTGAATGATATAAATCAGCAAGCTGACCAAGTTGACAATCAACTTGAATACTTAGAAAATCAGAGCAGAAGGAATAATATAAGAATTACTGGTATTCCTGAGGACAAGGGCAATGAGCAGAGCTGGGATGACACAGAAGTGATCGTAAAGCAGTCTATTAAGGACAAGTTAAACATCAGTGAAGATTTTGAAATAGAGAGGTGTCATCGTGTTGACAGCCGTACAAGAAGGAGGAATTATAGGTCAGGCCAAGCAGAAGAGCCTCGCCCAATAGTGGCAAAATTTTCGAAGTGGAAAGAAAAAGAGATTGTTTTGAAGAAGGCCAGAGAAATCAAGCCACAGGGAGTGAGATTCTTGGCCGATTTGTCAAGTCGCACAATCCAAAAGAGGAGTGATCAAGTACCAAAGCTTTTAGAGGCAAGACGACAAGGTAAAGTTGCATTCTTTGTGCTTGACAAGCTGATTATCAAAGACAAGAAGCCTTTCAATCCAACTAGACCACCAGATGACAACCAGACCAGTGATCATGAAGTATCTTTTGATACTTAACTTGAATGTGTTGAAATATCAAATGTTGTGTTATTTGTGTATTGTTAAAAGCATAAGCTTCAGCTCAGGCCAGAATGAATCCACCTAAACATCCATGTGGTATCTGCCACAAAAATATACTAGCCAACCAAAAGGCAATTTTTTGTGATAACTGCAATTTTTATGTCCACACAAAATGCAATGATATCTCTGCTTCAGAATATACAGAACTTGAAAATGAACCTGACGATGTTTCTTGGTTTTGCAAAAACTGTACCACTGATATGTTTCCATTTGGCTCCTTAGCAAATGATGAATTCTTAGGACTCCGTGATTTTGATCTACCCTCATTCATTGACTCTGCACCCTCATTTGAAGTTACTTCTAACCTTATGGACTTGCCGAATCTTAGTGATTATGATATTGATGAACATATGCCTCAAAATATTGATTCTCGCTACTTCAACTTACCTGAACTCTCTTCTTTACAATTATCCTGTACTGACTTTTGTATTCTTCACACTAATATTAGAAGCCTTTCCCTTCATCATGATGAATTAGTTTCTTTATCTGCTCACACTAATTTGAATCCCAATGTGATTGGAGTGTCTGAAATATGGCACTCTATGGACAACCCATTATCATCAAATGTTGATATTCCTGGCTATAACTTTTTTAAGACTCAGTCACTCACTCAGAATGGTGGTGTTGGTTTGTACATTAAAGATTCCCTTACTTCCAGCCCAAGGACTGATTTAGATTCTTGCACAAATGATTTTGAAACCATATGGGTTGAAATTGAAAACAAAAATGACAAAAATTTCCTAATTTGTTGTGTTTATAGGCATCCTAGATCAGCTATTGATAACCTTACATCTCATTTTCAGAATCTTCTCTCCAAAATATCTTCTAACAAGCTGGTATTTATAATGGGTGATTTCAATGTTAACCTTCTAGATTATGCTTCTCATACACCAACAAGTGACTTTGTCAATAACTTTTTCTCCCATAGCCTTCTTCCTTGCATTCATCATCCAACTAGAGTCTCAGAGCAAAGAGCATCAGTTATTGATAACATATACACTAACGCTACTGATGCTAATATAACAAGTGGCAATATTGTGATTCAAATTAGTGATCATTTTCCCCAGTTTTTGATTTTGAAAAATACTCAAGTTAGTCATAATAAATCTGAATCATTTAAACATGACTACTCCAAATTTAAAGAAGATAAATTTCTTGAGGACTTCAATCAGATTGATTTTACTTATTTAGAAAACAGTGAGTTGGACGTGAACAATAAATTTGATAGATTTTTGAAAGATCTTAATACCTTGACAAAGCAGCATGCTCCAATCAAAAGGCGCAGCAGAAAGGAAATGAAACTCAAAGATAAACCATGGATAAATAATAGAATCCAAAAGATGATGAGAATCCGTGACAAAATTTTACAGAAATTGAAAAAGCAGCAGACCCCGGAAAACCTTAAGCTGCATAAGAAATTTAGAAACCGTGTGTCAAATGAATTAAAAGAAAGTAAAGCAAGGTATTTTCATAATTATTTTTCTACCAATAGTCAAAATATGAAAAACCTGTGGGCAGGTATCAAGACAATAATCTCTCATAAGTCTTCCACTTCTTCTTCAATCAACAAAATCAAAGGCAAAGATGGGAACGTAACATCAGACCCCTCTAAAATGTCCAATATTTTTAATGATTTTTATGTTAATGTTGCGGATGGTATAACAAAAACAATCCCATTAACACCAAAATCTCCTCTTGATTATTTATCTAACAGAATGTGTAATTCACTTTTCCTCACTCCAGTTACTCTGGTAGAAGTAAATGATCTAATCAATATTTTAAATCCTTCTAAATCTGTAGGTCCTAATAGTATTCCAATAAAGTTGCTTAAAATTATTGGATCCTCTGTTTCCCCATTTCTTGCTCTTCTTGTGAATCAGTCTTTCCAGTCTGGTATTTTCCCTGATAAACTTAAGATTGCCAAGGTGATTTCCCTTTTCAAAAAGGGAAATCCTGAGTCACCTTCAAACTATAGACCAATTTCTCTTTTACCCATTTTCAGCAAGATATTTGAGAAGCTAATGTACAGACGACTTTATAGATTCCTTGAAATTCATAAAGTTCTTTATTCTTTACAATTTGGATTCCAAGAAAACCATTCAATTGATCATGCCCTTGTGAGTTTGACAGAAGCTGTAAGAAATACACTGGACAACAAAAGACTTGGTTGTGGTATTTTTATTGATTTACAAAAGGCTTTTGATACAGTTAATCACAGAATTTTGCTATCCAAATTGGAACATTATGGTGTTCGTGGATGTGCCCTTGAATGGTTTAGATCTTATCTGTCTGATAGAAAGCAATATGTTTCTGTTAATGGAAGTGATTCAGACTTACTTTCAATTACTTGTGGTGTGCCACAAGGTTCTGTACTGGGGCCATTACTTTTTCTAATCTATATCAATGATCTACCAACTGCTTCTAAGAAACTTACTTTTTATCTCTTTGCTGATGATACAAATATCTATTATGAATCCAAAGATTTATCTAATTTGGTTAAAATTGTCAACAAAGAACTGAGATCAGTAAAAAAATGGCTTGATGCTAATAAGCTATCATTAAATATTGATAAGACAAACTACATTATCTTTCATTCTTCATCTGTCAAAGTTCCTTCCGATTCTGATATCAAAATAGGGAAGAAACATATTAAAAGAGTTAAGTTTGTTAAGTTCTTAGGTCTCCTGCTGGATGAGCATCTAAGCTGGAGATACCATCTTAGTGAACTCTCAAAAAAGTTATCTAGAACATGTGGAATGTTTTTCAAAATTAGGAACTTACTACCATTAGATGTTTTAGTTTGCTTGTATAATGCTTTGTTTCTGTCTTTCTTACAATATGGTCTTATTGTTTGGGGTCAAACATATGCATCATACACTGATCCAGTTTTCAAATTACAGAAAAAAGCAGTTAGAGCTATCTCATTTCAGCCTCGCATGTCTCCCTCTCTTCCAATCTTCAATGATCTTAAACTTCTGAAACTTTCTGAGATCTTTGAACTCCGACTCTTAACTTTTGTTTTTGATTCTGTTAACAAAACTTCACCTAGTTGCTTTCATGACTTTTTCTTATTTAGTTCATCTGTTCATCAATATTACACAAGACATGCCAGTCAAGGTGATCTATATATGTCCCGTAAAAATAGTCTTCAGTATGGTCTAAAATCAATTCGTTATCTTGGTGCTAAACTTTGGAACACATTACCAGTGGAAATTCGAAATGCTCCATCAAAAATATCGTTCAAAACAAGACTGAAAATTCATTTATTGGAAAAGGTCAACAGATGAATCTGCACTGCCACAATTTCTATTAACCTGTGAAAAGAAATGCATAATTATTTGAATTCATCTAAATTCACCTGATAATATCTTAGGATAGGAGGGGGGGCTCTCTCCTCGATTAGTTTACCTATTGAGAGAGCTCCTCCTTTAAGTAATTCCCTGCATACAATTTATTTAGCTCCCCTTTGTATTTGTATATTGTATTAATTTTCTGTATTATTGTATTAATTTTCCGTAATTTATCCTTTATCTTTGTAGTTTAGTTATTTGTTTGTATAGTTAGTAGTAGTTGGGATTATAAATTGTATGTAGATGAATTGCAATTATTTGAAACTGAAACTGAAACCTAAAAGTGAGTCCAAAGTTAACATAGCCTGCATGCAGACAATACCCAAGGAAAGGGCATAATCTGCACAATGTCATTCCATTTTGCGTCTTTTACGCATCAGTCAGCATTTCATTTCAACTGCTGTTTGAATAACGGGTGCACATTCAAATTTTGTTTTGGGGGCCATCAGCATGTAATGGACCGACTGAAAGTATATATGCTGTCTGTACTCATTAGGGGCTTTGATACAAGCAGTGCAGATGAACTGAGGGTGCCAGGGGTGGACTGGCAGTAGAATTGGGGCCCGCGATATTCGGCAGTGAAGGTGCCCGAAACTACGCAAGCCAAAAGTTTGCTGGGCACTCCCATGGAAAATTTTTGCAGACACACTCCCTGGATTGGCCTCAAATAATACTGGACCCACTTGTAACAATTTGAATGGTTTTCTATACGAGTTTATATACTTCTATGTGATGTTTGAGAGACTCAACAGAATGAAATGCATACTTTGGGAGCTGCAACTAGGCGCGAGCACAGCGAGCAAAGCTGGGGGTCCAGGGGCTTGCCCAGAGAAAATTCTCACTGTTACGCCCTTTAGATTGATGGAAAATGCCCCATTTTGGAGAATTTGCCATTTAAAGAAGTAGAGCATCACGAGTGATGAGGGTCCTTCCAGGAAAATTTAAGAAAATGACTGCAATTTTTACGAGTAGATACATCATTTTTGAACCGCACAATAAAAAAGGAATACTTTAATACAGTAGATTCTGGCAACTTCCTGGAATGAAAATAACTTTAAATATATTTCTATGAGCTGGCCTTTCACAGCCTTTTTACATTAAAATGAACGAACTTTAGTTAAGTATTATGGGCTGAAGCGCCTCAGCCGACCGTTTCCAGCGGGCCTGTTGGGAGAGAGCAATTCTTTACAGCAGAAGTTGGGTGCAAGAACAGGAATGTCAGTGCCACTGTGGCGGTGCCACAGAGGGACTGGGGTGACTTGTCGCCCTATGTTCCAACAGTCAGTAAATATTGTCAAAGAAAGATGACATAAGATACCTTTAGGCTGAAAAATTACGTCAGAATCCCCCCCCCCCCCAACAAGTCTTTCGAATATTTAGAGCTGGCGACACCACTGCATTAGCAGTCCCTGCCATGAAAAAATCTGGAGGGCTTTTCCAAATGGGGGCTCATGAAAAAGCTTCTAAGGCCACACCCATTTCGCTCATGGGGAACGTCTGATTCACTGCTGAGAAATGCTCTCATTTGTCCTTTGGTGTGGTATTTTTATCTTCAAAATCACTACAGAAAATTGAAAAGTTACAAGAACGCGCTCTAAAACTTCTCTATAATTATCATACCAGTTTGTATGACGACTTGCTCTTGGAGTCAAATAAATGCACGATGCGTGTTGCTCCCCGGGGAATTCTTTACATTGAAATTTTCAAAACAGTAAGCAATTAAACCCACCTTTCATGCAGGACATATTTAGATTGCGTTCTTCACATCATTCATTAAGAAATTATTAATTATTTTAGGTGATTAAACATAAGCTGGCTGTTCAAAAATCCTTACCGTTACCGTTTTCCTTCTTTATTTGTAAGTTTTGGACCATTTTATCTTGGCACTATTGCTGTCTATGGCAGTAATAGCTTCCTTTGAGTGTCTTACAGGCAATCATTCTAGAATCATCTACTAATTTGCAAATGGGGCCTCCCCCAAGGCTGTTGGGTTAACACACTGATCAGCACTGATCATGATAAATCAGCGGTTTACAGATTACCTTTTCAACCGATCAGTAGTGGTGAGTTATGACAACTGCCTATCCAACGCGAATGATGTCCTAACAGGAGTACCGCAAGGCTCAATCTTGGGTCCCTTGTTATTCATAATATTTCTGAACGATATCACAGATGTAATCAGCAGTGCAAAAATCATTAAGTATGCTGATGACACTGTCATTTATGTTGCCGATAAGGATATCAAGGTAATTAAGTCGAAGCTTTCCCAAGATATGAATGCCATTGCAGACTGGCTGGACCAAAATGCTCTAATAATCAATCTGAATAAAGGAAAAACTGAATCCCTTCTTTTTGGAACGTCGCAGAGGATAGCCAAACAAAGTGAGTCATTCAACGTCATGTATCGAGGCTCCAATATATCGAATACCACCCACTACAAATATCTCGGCATCGAAGTAGACAGGTCATTAAGCCTTAATTCTCACTTTGAGAAATGTTACAAGCGTGCATCAGGCAGATTAAGATTATTGGCAAAACTCAGGGATTATCTTGATGTGACTTCTGCAAAGAGCATATATCGCTTAATGATTTTGCCTACATTCACTTACTGCGGAATTTTGCAGCTGAAGTTAACCACTACCCAATCAAATAGACTTGCATCGTTTTATGATCGCTCCTTGAAAGTAATACAAGGTAATATGTCAGCTCAATCAGACATTCTATCCGTAATAAACGCAAATAACATTCGAGCATGCAAACTCGTCCGCAAGTGTACAGACAGAGAAGTATGTGATATTTTTTTAAGGTACTTTGAAGTACAAGAACACGAAACGAAGACAAGAAATAACCAATGTTTGCTAAAACTCCCTAGAATTAGGACTGAATATGCTCGCAAGTCCTTTCGCAAGTCCTTTCGTAAATATTTTATCGCCGTTGTAAGTAGCTCAATTAATATCAATGTAAGTTTTTGGAGATTTTTTAGTAGGTTAGGTTTTTACTGTTTTCTTTTTCTTTTTCCACTTAATTTAATCAGGACACACGTTGATAACAGCATTGTATGTTGAAGTGTCAATTCCTGTATAAAGATTCGTATTATTATTATTATTATTATTATTATTATTATTATTATTATTATTATTATTATTATTATTATTATTATTATTATTACTATCCTGGAATTGCACACCTGTGGCTATACTGATCCTAACTGAACCCTACCAAAAACCCTACCAAAACCCTATAGGGTGGATCCAGTTAATATCCGTACCCCCCCCCTATGGAAGAACAACTCATAAAATCAAAGGCCCTGGATTTGTGAGATAAAATGTGTTTGAAAGGTCAGGATTTTCCTTTTAACACAAAGTGCAGGAATGTCCGGATTTTTCAATGTTACAGACAATTTACCCCAAAGTTGCCACTTATGGAATAGTCAGCCAGCGACTTGGTCTGGATTTTCCTTAATTTTTTTCACTACCCCAGGATTTTTAAAATCTCAGCAGCTCCATGCCACTGGATTTTCCGGGATTTTTAAATACCTCCGGATTTTCTCTTCCATGGGGGGTACGGGAATTAGGAACCACCCATAAGGTGTGCGATTCTATACTAGTTCCGATAAATCCAATCCAACATCAGACAGATGATCCAATCAGAGGACTCACAAAACCTTCGTCCTGAAGGTCCCATGGGTCAACAAAGCGGAGATCTTTGCTGTTGTTTTGGTCGAGTTTCCCAAAAACTCCACTTTTTAGGCCTCTTTTGCGTACTAGCCCCTTCCTAGCCTCCTTACCTCAATGAAATTTGGAATCTAGCTGGTTCGTGAAGATAAAATTAACATTATGATGAAATCATTCTACTTACCGGAAGAACCAGAAGAACGGGCAACAGCCAAATGTTTCCTTCTCCTCTCCGAAGACCAACGGGGAAGGCGGCACGGCGATGTTGGCGAGCGAAAAAACCTCCCAGCCTGCCTCCTTTTCAATCTGATGAGCATTACAGCAGCAAAAACAACAACAACAATAACAACAACAACAACAACAAACAAGCCCCATGGGGAAGCACGGAGCTCAAATCTTTCAAAAAGGTGTGTTAAAATTCTATTACATTTTTCTTTGAATTAAAGTTCTTGAAAGGAACTTCATGTAATTCGCAATAAATTTGCCGTGGCAATTTCTTAATACCTTGACTACTTTCAAAATGGTGGCATTTTTTAATTTTGAGGATGTGACGTCATCAAATTTCTAAATCTTTAACCAGGATAGGAGAATTTTGTTTTTATCCAATCAGCGGATTTGTTATGCGGATTTGTTAGGCGGGATGACCGTACAGACTTCATGGTTTATCTGGATACCGTTGGTCGACTGACAGACCAAATTGATAAGCTGAGTGAGTCTCTCAGTCATGAAAGGGATAAAATTGATATACTTAGGGAAGATAATTTTCAACTAAGACTCGAAAATTTTACCCTATAACAGCAGCTACGACCAACTTCCTCAACTTCGCCCCTTGGGACCGGAATGGAAAAATTAACAAACGACAGTATTGAAATCAGAACAGAGCTGATCAACAAAGCCGAAAATCACAAGAAAGCACCAGTAAATGAAACAATAGCATCAGATAACAACCCTTTGTCTCGTGACACCTTCAAGGAAACCAACGAACAGAACGAAAACAGAGTGTCTGGCACAGCCACAGTAAACAAACCTATGGCAGGCAAAGCGAAACAAAATCGAAGAAGAAAAGCCAGAAAAGGAAAATCGCAGCCAGACAATGAAAGGAGAGCCGAAAATAAAGGGGAAAGCGATGAAAGCGAAAAAAAGTCTCAATGCGAGAGAACCGAGGAAGCACAAAATACCGAGAAAAGAGGGGGTCAACAAAAAGAAATAGCGTCGCAGAGAGTTAAAATAATAATCATCGGAGACTCACAACTAAAAAGATTGGATGAAACCAAACTAAGCAATCATCATCACCAAGTCAAAATAGTAGCGAAGGGTGGGTCTAGAATTAGACAGGCAACTCAACAAGTCGGAAAATCTGACAGCGACATTATCGTGGTCCACGCAGGAACAAACTACATAAAGAGTAGCAATGCAGAAGCGCTGAGTGATGACATCATAAACACATTGAACAAAATCCAAGAATCCAACAATCCAAGCAATCCAACATCACAAATAGCATATTCATCGATGTTTCGCAGAAATGACAAGAACGACCCAACCCCTAACAGAAAGGTAGCGGAGGTAAACAAGATCCTGGAAGAAAAGCTAAATCTCCATGGTTTTGATTTCATCAACAACGCGAACATTCTCTTCTGCAACCTTTGGAAAGACGGACTCCACATCAATGATGGCGGAATCAGAAAATTTGCTGGTAATTTAAGTAGTTATTTTAGATATTGCTAGGATTCGGATAGCTTAGGAAATAAATTCAAGAAAAACTCTAAAGTACAAAGTCCCATTGCTACAAATAACTCCACTCAAACTAGAAAGAGAAATGGTCTTAAGATAGCTTCTTACAATGTTGTGTCTCTTAGAAAATATAAGGATGAACTTTCCTTGATGCTCAATGAAAATCAAATTGATATTATTGGGTTAAATGAAACTAGGCTCAACCAAACTATTAAAGACCAAGAAATCCACATCGATGGGTATCAAATTTTTAGAAACGATAGAAACCAAGATGGCGGAGGGGTAGCATTTTATGTAAAGAACAGCTTGACAGACGTAAAAGTAGAGCTAAAAAGCGACGAGCTTGAGCTCCTTTGTATAGAAATAACACCACGCAATGCAAAAGGCATGTTTTTATTAAGTTTGTATAGACCACCGACACCAGACACAGATAAAAAATCGTTTGATAGCCTAAGGGAAATTTTAAGGCGGCTCGAAAGGGAAGATAAGGAAATAATCTTGTGTGGAGATACCAACTGTGACTTTAAGGATCCCAAAAATAAAAACACTAAGCTGTTAAAACAACTTTATAATGAATATCAACTTGAGCAACTGATAAAGGATCACACAAGGGTTGCTGTAAGAGCTACTAAAGAGAGTGAATACCATACCAGCAAGACGCTTATAGACCATTTCTCAACAAACAAATCAAGGTATATTCTTAGTTCTGGAGTCATAAAATCGGGCATGGTAGACCATTTTATGATATATGCCATACGGAAAGTGAACGCGTGGAGGATTAGGTCTAAAAAATAAAAAATTCTTGAAACACGAAGTTTAAGAAATTACGATAAAGCAAAATTCTTAAACGACATAAAGGAAGTGAATTGGGAGCTAGTGCTATCTCCATTCTCTGAAACACCAAATCTAATGGTTGATAAATTCGACGAGATCTTTGATGGCTTACTAGATGCACATGCACCAATTAGGAGAAAAAAGATTAGAAATCAACCTGCACCGTGGATTACACCACAAGTAAAAAGACTTATGGAAGAGAGGGATAGGGCCAAGAAAACTCCATAAAAAACCCCAAACTTCTCAAATCTTACAAATCGTTGCGAAACAAGGTGACAAACACTATTAGATCCTCTATAAGATTACACAACCAATCTTTGATTAATGAAAACAAGGACAATCCAAAAACATGTGGAGAACCATAAATAAGGTGCTAGATAAGGCCCCTAATTCAACAACTATTATGCAAGTCAGGGATGGCAGCAAAACAGTTTCTGATTCAAAACAAATTGCCAATGTCCTAAATTGCCACTGTGTTAATGTCAGTCCGAGACTTGCTCATAGAATTGAAGTTAAACCGGGCGGTGATCCTCTCTGTCATCTTAATAATCCTACAGAAGAAACAGTCTTCCAGTTCAAACAAGTAAATGAGAGAACAGTTCTGAAATATATCCAAAATCTAAAACAAGGAAAATCTGCTGGTCCTGACAAAATACCAACGGCAATTTTGAAAGACGCTGCTGAATTTCTTTGTAAACCACTAACGATGATCTTTAACAGCTCTTCAAGGCTAATATAATAACGGGGGACTTTCCCCGACCGTTGGAAAATAGCACGAATTACACCAATTTATAAATCAGGTGCCAAAGATGATACGAATAACTATAGGCCAATTTCAATTTTGTCAGTGCTATCTAAGTTATTTGAAAAGATTGCACATGACCAACTTATTGATTTCCTCCAATCTAACAAAAAACTAACGCAGAATCAGTTCGCTTTCCGTAAGCTTCATTCTACAATTACCTCACTGATTGGTGTCTCAGATCATTGGTATTCAAATATCGACAACAACAAAGCTAACTTTGCTCTTTTTCTCGACTTGAAAAAGGCATTTGATACCGTGGATCATGAGATACTCATCAGTAAATTATCAAAATATGGAATAACAGGTATTGAGAACAACTGGTTTAAATCCTATTTAACTAACAGAAGCCAGTACTGTTCCATTGATGGTCAAGTATCTGATATTATAGAAATAGATTGTGGGATCCCCCAAGGTTCATGCTTGGGACCGCTGCTCTTTACCATTTATTTAAATGATTTTGAGCACTGTCTCGAACACTCAAGAGCCAACGTGTATGCAGATGATACTGAGATAACAATATCCTCAAACAACCAAGTAGAGCTTATAGAAAAAGCACAAGCCGAGTTATTAAACATCGCAGAATGGATGAGGATTAACAAACTCAGTCTCAATCCCATCAAAACAGAGTACATGATACTGGATCATCCTCGTAGAAGGAAAAATAGAGAATTATTACCGCAAGTATTCATAAATCGAGAAAAAATTAAGCAGGTTGACAAAACAAAATATCTTGGGGTAATAGTTGACGATACTTTAAGTTGGGAAGAACAGTATGAATCAGTTACGAAAAAGGTTGCTGGGGGCCTTGCAGCAATGAAGAAACTTAAGGGCATCCTCCCACAATCAATGCTTTTTCAAGTGTACAAAGTGCTTGTTGAGAGTCATCTTCGCTATGCTGACGTAGTATGGGGGAGCTTACCGGAAACTAAAATAACAGCCCTTCAGAGACTGCAAAATCGTGTATTTGAAATCATTCAAGGATCGAAAATAAGGACTCTTTGATTCGACCCATCGATCAGATGTTTCAATTTGACCGGTCGGTTCTGATGTATAAGATAATTAACAAGATATGTCCTGAGAGTCTGCACGATAAATTTGCTGAAAGATTCTCGATAAGCAAGTATGATACAAGAAATAAAACTGATCTCCAAATCCCAAGGATAAATCTAGACTTCAGCAGACAAATTTTCAATCATACTGGTCTAAAAACCTGGAATTCTATTCCAACACACATAAGAGAGTCTGGCACACTCACCCGGTTTAAGAATGGGCTAAAAATTCATTTTCTAAGCTGAGCAAAAATATGTTTTTGCACGAATCCATGGAAGAACAGTACTGGCTTTCATATCTATTATAAAGCATACTATTCTTTGTTATACTTTGTTATACTGAATGGATGTCGTGACTAAATAAGAAAAAAATAAGAAGAAGTTATGGTGCGGTTCGGCCAATCAGATCGCTAGAAATGACAATGGAATCTGCGGGCGTCAGCGTTATTTTACAAAAGTAAACAAACAAAGCTGTGGGAAGATGCTAAAAACCACGACCCTTTCAAAGTGTGCGATGCAGTCGTTTTTTGGACAATTTCATCAGCTTAAAAACTTTTCTGTAGAGAACAGGAGTTTCTCTAAAATGTTACAGCGTAGATTTTCAATGTCTGCATTGGTTCGTCGTAAATCAAAGCTTCGAGGCGGGGCTTTCCCTGGATATCGGCGTCGTATTATGACACTCAAGTTGCGTGAACAGACGAGGAGACAGCACGCAAAAGAAGACTGAAAGTATATTGGAACACTTCGGGTGCAATACCAATGTGGTTAAAAGCCACCTGAATGCATGGTTTGCTTCATCCGTCCAAATTGAAAATCGTCATTTTATCGTCGATGGCTATGCCCTGCCTTCCTTGGTTTTCGTGGTTTTCGTCTTCCTTGATAGAAATTTGTTTCTACACAACACAGTTTTCAACGCAACGGAAACTAATATTTGGAAATGCTTTTCAACAAAATTTTTCTTGATTCAACAACACTGCACAATTGTACTGGAAAGCTCAAGGCAACCTAAACCGTTAGATTTGAGATCATAGATCGTCATTGAACTAAGTGAGATTGCTTGTGATCCCTCTGCATTTTGAGTTTTAATTTTACAGTTTGCTACATCAGAAATAATGCGATGGAAAAGGAATGAAAGGAATGAAACAACTTCAATGCACAAAAGATTACAGCGAAGTGTAGATCTATTCTCTACTCGCAAGTATCTCTAGAAAATTAAATGTATCCAGGCATTACTTGACTAGGCGTTGAGAATTGTGCCTGACCTTTGGTTGACCTCCTATAGTCGCATCAGATTGGCCTTAGTCAGAAAACCGAAAGTTAAAGTAATTCTGAAGTAAGTATAACTTACCCAGTTTTCATTCACTGAGACCAAGCCATACTGAATAAACAAAAGTCCACTTGCCAAATCCTGAACAGAGCAAATTTCAGCGATAAAATGAAACTGTTTTCACAAGCCAAGTTTGACCAACACTGCCTTGACCGTGCTCTCACAATAAGTTGACGAATGTGAAATGTACATCGATCCCGAATCAAGGAAGAAATGGCGCAAAAACGATCTTGTCTCCTCCAGTCTCCAAAATATTTCCATTTTATGAAATATACAAATTTGCTTGATAACAATAAAAAATTCTGGCTTTTTTAACAAACCAACCTCTCAGATTACAAAAAACTACGAACTTCAATGCTTGAACATTATCTATGGAACAGCTTTTATAGGGGGGGGGCAGACTTCAACAACTGAATTGGTTCAATTCTCATTAAGTTCTCCAAAAATCATTCCCATTTCAAAAGTCACTCATTTCGAAATCTTTTGCAGGGACTATCTCAAACTTAGGGGGCATGACACTTTGAGAGCACTCTTTTCCCAAGGAAAAGGGGGTAGTTCCTAAAAATAAAAAGGGCACTTCTTTGTTTATTGCAAAATTTGGGGAGCACGTGTCCCCAGTAGCCCCCGATTCCTACGTCTATGAGATCCTATGCCTGAAACATAGTTCCGTGACCGGTAGGTATACGTATTTTGTATAAGAAACTGCTTATGATAAGAAACTCAACTCTCAGATCGCCAAAAAATTAAGAAACTCCAGGAGAGACAAAATGAAAATTAAAAAACTATCTATTTTTGAAAGAAGAAATCCTTGAAATATTTTTGCGTCATTTCAGTTGTTTCCTGTATCACATTACGGCACTTGAGCGACAACCTAAACATTAGAGAAGCTAAACATTAGAGAAGAAAACATTGTTTGAACTTTTCACGAGGGCACAAGGGCACAGGTAGTAACATTAAAAATTGCTATGGCAACTCTTGAGTACTCAAAATCTAATAGTTTTTAGAAATTTACTGGCCCAAATTCTTTGTTTCTTTAAAAACTACTTGTAGAGTGCTAAATTTTGGAACTGTACATGAGTTTCTTCATATAAAGAATTAAAGAATTCTGGAATTCTCATATCATAATGTGAAGTTTGGAGATGTCAGGAGCTTATCTTTTGTTGCTAGAAAGTTTCCAACTTACTTCAGTAAAGTCTAATCAAAACATCGATAATCAAACACACTTACTCGTTAGTTTCTTAGCTTTGAACTGAAAATGACTGCCCTAAAACGCTAGAATGAAGTTTGTTATGGAAACATCTTCTATTTTTGGAGACTAGGGGAGACAAGATCGTTTTCGCGCCATTTCTTCCTTGATTCGAGATCGATGTACATTTCACATTCGTCAACTTATTGTGAGAGCACGGTCAAGGCAGTGTTGGTCAAACTTGGCTTGTGAAAACAGTTTCATTTTATCGCTGAGAATTTGCTCTGTTCAGGATTTGGCAAGTGGACTTTTGTTTATTCAGTTTTGCTTGGTCTCAGTGAATGAAAGCTGGGTAAGTTATTACTTATTTCAGAATTACTCAAACTTTCGGTTTTCTGACTAAGTAAGGCCAATCTGATGAGACTATGAGGTCAACCAGAGGTCAGGCACAATTCTCAAAGCCTAGTCAAGTATTGCCTGGATACATTTAATTTTCTAAAGATACTTGCGAGTAGAGAATAGATCTACACTTCGCTGTAATCTTTTGTGCATTGAAGTTGTTTCATTCCTTTCATTCCTTTTCCATCGCATTATTTCTGATGTAGCAAATTGTAAAATTAAAACTCAAAATGCAGAGTGATCACAAGCAATCTCACTTAGTTCAATGACGATCTATGATCTAAAATCTAACAGTTTAGGTAACCTTGAGCTTTCCAGTACAATTGTGCAGTGTTGTTGAATCAAGAAAAATGTTGTTGAAAAGCATTTCCAAATATTAGTTTCCGTTGCGTTGAAAACTGTGTTGTGTAGAAACAAATTTCTATCAAGGAAGACGAAAACCACGAAAACCAAGGAAGGCAAGGCATAGCCATCGACGATAAAATGGCGATTTTCAATTTGGACGGATGAAGCAAACCATGCATTCAGGTGGCTTTTAACCACATTCGTATTGCACCCGAAGTGTTCCAATATACTTTCAGTCTTCTTTTGCGTGCTGTCTCCTCGTCTGTTCACGCAACTTGAGTGTCATAATACGACGCCGATATCCAGGGAAAGCCCCCTCCTCGAAGCTTTGATTTACGACGAACCAATGCAGATATTGAAAATCTACGCGATAACATTTTAGAGAAACTCCTGTTCTCTACAGAAAAGTTTTTAAGCTGATGAAATTGTCCAAAAAACGACTGCATCGCACACTTTGAAAGGGTCGTGGTTTTTGGCATATTCCCACAGCTTTGTTTGTTTACTTTTGTAAAATAACGCTGACGCCCGCAGATTCCATTGTCATTTCTAGCGATCTGATTGGCCGAACCGCACCATAACAAATCCGCTGATTGGATAAAAAAAAATTCTCCTATCCTAGACCTTCATAAACTATGGTTATCTTGAAGATTGCATCAATTTCTCTTGATTAATTTAAGATTTACGATGATTTTAATTTCTTCAATATTCTGGATGAATTTTTGCAAAATAAGTCAAAATGCCGCCATTTTGAAAATAATCAATGTATCAAAAAATTGCCACGGTAGATTTGCAGCAAACTAACCAAAGTTCCTTTCAAGCACATGAATTCAAAGAAAAATGTGATACAATTTTATACCCACCTAATTTAAAGATTTGAAAGATTTGAGCCGTATGCTCCATGGGGATGGGTCTTGTTGGACCACCAGAACATTCTCCCCGGGGGGAACACGAGTGGAGGGATGATATGATGGAGACGTACTTCTAAACACTTTACGAGAAGACCTATACTAAGGATTTTCTGTCAATTTCCATACCCATATTTAACGATTTTAGGGGGGCAAGGCTGTTGAAATTCGCAGGAATGAAGTTTCGTTTTACTATAAAGGTACATTAATGGAACAAATGTAGGTTACCATAAACCAATTTTCACATTTCACATTCACATATTTCAAATTTCATTCATGCAGGAAATCATCTGTGATAATACATGCGTAACAATAACGAACCTTTTCAACCAAGAGTGAGATCTGTCAATAACGGGACAGAAAGCGTACGATACGATTCAAAGGTCCACAGCTATGGCCAATGTTACCACCAACGATACGAAATTCGCAATCCCTTTGCCAGTTTAAAACAAACATACAAAGATGGAACGGAGAAAATTGTCCATGCAAGTTATGCTGCGTCTTTATTCCGAACTTGGGCTTTTTATAAGACATATTTTTAAACATTGATTTTATCGTGGATAAATTTTGATGACTTGTAAATATTTTATCCAATATTTTTCTTATGTAATATTTGTATTTGTATTTCTAACTTTGGAATTAATTAGCTTATTACTTTTAGCTACGTTTTTACAGTAATCCAACGATGAAGAAATTACTGATAATAAAAAACATAACAAATATGACCAAGAAAATTCAGCGATAAAAATATCTCGAAAAACTTTGTTACCATTCAAAAAGCTACCCATTCCTGGTGGAACATTTAGGCATACCGTTCAAATCCTTACTACTGGTTGCACGAAGCAGGCGGAAATGATCCAATTTCATGGAAGTCACCTAATCAAATCGCCTCTCTCCGACCATATCGGCCGTTTGTTGAAGAACCATGTCACCCAGAGGCCTCTATAGGTACGCGGAAATGTCAAACTGTCTGAAAATCAAATTTGGCCCACGGGAAACCCATGGCTCCAAACTTTAAGAGTTGAGCTGAGCGATAAGTTTCACTTTAGTTTCCTGTAGGGAGGAGTACTCATATAACTTTCCCGACGAAGTGAATTCTTGAGTAAATTTGTAGGTAGAAACCCCAGGGGGGGGGGGTACATAACTTGTGGATGGGTAGCTTGCTGTGAGAATTATTTCATAGAGCATTCGAACATGTACACTCCAACGTCTGGAGAGTAGATCCCTTCGAAAAGCTCGAGAAATTTCCTGCAGTGTTTTTGTCATGGCCGCGTTTTATGAAAGGAGGTAAAACCTAGCAAAATCTTCATTGGTTTGTTGTATCTGTCCTTTGCTTATACACTGTTTGATTCGTCCATGAAAATTTGAAAATGAGGCCTAGGGGTTTTCGCCCATTGGCCGAGAGCAAAAATTTGCAAAAACAATAGCCGGATTCACACACTGTGAATCAGGCTACAAAAACATTCGATTCCTATATCTTGTCCTAAAACCAAAGTAGCTTGCTCAAGATAAGAATCATATGAAAATCAGCATCCAAACCTGGATACCCAAACATCTGGCGAGTAGCATCCTGAAAAACATTCGAGAAATTTCCAGCATTGTTTTTTTCCTGGTTGCGTTCTATGAAGGTAGGTAAAACTTAGAAAAATCTTCACACGTTTCTTCTGTCTTCTTCGCTTCTTCGTCGTCTGATTGGCCCATTGAAATGATGCTTTGAAGGTTTCCAGCCATGGGCCACGAGCAAAAATCGGCTAAAGTTCCTATCTTCAGCTAGCTCGCTCGTCGTGCATGCCAATAATAACAATAACAATAACCAATTTGTTTTGAGTTGGTTATAATTCTAGTTCTACATTAATCTAATGTGAACTTATTTAAACCAACTATTTACAATTTTGCTGAAAAAGAAACCTATGGTACAATAAAATAAGATGTCTATAATCATTATCTACAAATTTTGCACTGGCATTTGTCTCCACTCCAATTTTTCATATTTCTTTTGAATATTGCAGCTGATGAAGCACTCTTTATTAAATCAGGCATGCTGTTCCACAAGAGGCTGCCTCGAAACTTTATAGAATCAATGCCACACATGATGCTTTTCGCTGGAGGAATTTGCAATAGATATTTCGTCCTAAGGTCATATTTGGTATCCTTTCTGACAAAACACTCCTGCATGAATGATGGATTATTACAGTTGAGTGTTTTGTATATCTCAATCATAAGCACACGCAGGTTTTGGATGTGGATAGTTGTTGCATTGCTCTTTGCAAGTAATCAAGTAGGACCAAGAACACAGGGGCATCAGTTTAAATATTCTTAGTTATTATTTAGTATTTCTCGATATTGTCATTTTGAATATTTTCACTATTTCTCAATACTGTTGTCTTTCTTGCTTCTGAAGAGCCGCGAATACTTTGACCAATGCGAATCTGCTCTCCTTCGCATTGGTCAAAGTATTCGCGGCTCTTCAGAAGCAAGAAAGACAACAGTATCGAGAAATAGTGAAAATATTACAAATAACAATATCGGGAAATACTAAATAATAACTACGAATATTTAAACTGATGCCCCTGTGCCAAGAATGGCTCCCAGAGCAGACATGAACATACATCGAAAGAAGAAGGATATTATCTTAACACCTGTCTTGGGCATTTTATAAACGCAATATCACAGCAAACGGCTTTTCAAAATGTATATACAACGTTTAAGGCCGAGGGCCCACTTATTGATTGATTTGAAAGGGGATTTGCCTGCCGATGAGGTTCAATTTCATCAAAAATCGGGGCATGATTACACCTTTCGTTCCTCAATTCCAGGGCAGAAACGTCGATGAAAGTAACTTAGAACAACGAGTCTAGCAATTTTACTGCACCTTATTCCGGGAAAGGTAGGGTGTCGGCGGGGCTAATCGGACGGCGGTGGTAATCGACCACTTTGAATAAATTGAAGAAACTGAGGGGTAAATCATATTCGCAATAACTTTTGATAGGTGAAGATGGTTGTTTGCATTACATTCTACCAGTGTACATAGTAAACATTCTCAGGGAAAGCCCTTTTGAATGCGAAACGCGATCAAACAAGTCACTACTTATACCTTCTCAGCGTGATTTCGGTCAAGAAATTGTCGTTCAGAAAGTTGCACCTTCATAAGAAGCTTTGAATTCGTGGCAGAAGAACTTTAAATAAACTAAAGAAATAAAATGTCCGACATGAGACCGAAATATAGTAAGTGGCTGAAACTTGAAAACCTCCCACTAAAGGGGAGGGGCTGCGTTTTTTGTTTCGATTGCCCTGTGAAAGTTACGGCGGTGGTTTTCGGACACCCAGCAAATCATCCCTAGAAGAGAATGGATAGTCGAGCTCGAAGATGCCTTGAGAGTCCTTTGAACACAACGATTGTTTTCGCAAACAAAAAGGAAGGCTTTTATGCAAAAAAGCAAATGAATTTGCATATTATACTTGGGCATCTGATACTTTAAATCAAAGTGTTGTCTGCTATTTGATAAAGTATATATTAGCACTAGCTGGGGCAAGGTCATTGAACTCTTCGGGTAACCTGTCCATTTCTTTCATTCAGAAGAATACAATTTTGCGCACATATCTAATTATTCTCAAATTGTACAAAATGGCATAAAATGATGCTTTATACTAAAACAACTTCTGTCAAATTTTCAACTTAGAGTTAAATTGTATTGCTTCGTGTGTCCTGTAGGTTTTGTTGTAAGCAAAAGCAAAGACAAAAGGTTGTAGTTTTTCAGAGTACATCAAGTTCAGCAGATAAGTTCATAGGATGAATAATTCCATAGTATAAATCAAAAGAAGCGATTCCTTGGCATCCTCTGCAATTTTAACTTACCGTCTGAAAACCACCGCGGGTGTCCGAAAACCACCGCCGAGTTCAGCAGGAAAAACATCGACCCGAAAGGCGAGCCAGGCAAAGTTGAAACCAAACTTTTTTGAGTAAATATGCTAAAAGAGCTGCTCTTTTACTGGATGATTTTAGTTTTTGTGTACGATGTAATTTTCTTGCCTAAAACTTCAGTTTCCCTTAAGTGTCCGATTACCGCCGCCGCACCCTATCGCGTTTCTAGTATTTTGTTTAAGAACAGTTCTTGAAATTTTTCCTTTGGTAGGCACATCCCCATATTACTGGAGAACTCAACATCCATATGATTTCGGAAAATACAACAAAGGCTGTGTTATTCGAGCTTTGAAGGGAGTCGTGAAAATGCTCGAATTACAAAAAGTTTATTTATACAAGCTTTATGTATGTATGTATTTATGTATGTATGTATGTATGTATGTATGTATGTATGTATGTATGTATGTATGTATGTATGTATGTATGTATGTATGTATGTATGTATGTATGTTAAATTTGCCACAAAATAAAATATTTACAATGGTTAAAAATATAATATACAAAATAGATACAATACAATTTACATAACAAATCTAATAAAGACGATTTAAAAACACCCCTAATTATAGTGGCAGGGATAGCATTAAAAGATCGAGTTATCTTATTTCCATAATGGTCCCCTTGGAGGAGGTTGTAAATAATAAGAAACAAATAAAATTTTCTGTCTTATATATATGGCATAATTTATTAAGGCCGAATCATATGAATGTGAGAGAGGACACATGGTTTCAGTAGAACACTGTCATACTGCTACGTTTTCGCTACTATTTTCTTGGTAGCTATTTTCCTCCATTCATTCTTTAATTATTTTCTTCTCAATACTAATCACTGCTTTCTCTATGATTCACAACTTTAACTGCCTTCATTATTATGTATGTATTAGCTTTGACGGGAAAATTTCTATTCTTACTACGCAACTCTCATACGTCATACATTTTATGCCTTCCTGTTGTTTATTTATTCGTAGCTTTATATAAACCAGATTCTAGGCATATTTTAGGTAGAACAGCACGGACATGTAAGGCTAAGCATAGGGGTAGGTAACCGTATAAGCCCAAGAGGCTTGCGAAAGCTCTTGTGGCCTAGTTATTAAGAATCAATCTCACATATCGATTATTGTTGGATTGGATTTTAAGGGCAGGCAGTGCTTGCGAAAGACTGTTCTGTACCGTTGTATATCATGGCCATTTGTATCGAGATTCGCATATTTGCAGTGCTCAGTAGTAGCCTTCGTAGGTGATGCTAGCCTTGATTTTGTTTTGAAGAAAGATTATTCATCGAACAGTTCGCCTCATCAATTTTGTGTCTTTCTTGTTCAAATCTTCGGGAGATCCAGTGCCTGGCCGAAAATCCTTTCACATTGGTGACATTGTCGCGGGATAATTGGTTCTTGCAAAAGACCACGAACCCATCGCAAGGAAATGCAGACGAGAAGGACAGAGGATCAAGTCAAACTGAGTACATTCATTTTTCAAGTGGAAACAGCGACAGCACTAACAGGAAAGGACTGAGTTTCAAGATGATGGTGAAGATCTCACAAATCAACGATGAAGATAAAGTGAACTAAGAAAGTGGATGATCGAGCCGTGAATTGAATCAACATTGGACTGTCGCTTTGAATTTAGCTATTTCAGGACTGTCGAACATTTAATTATAAAGAATCGAGGGCGATTCTATTTGCTTTCGATGGGGAGGTATGTCATACTGCTACGTTTTCGCTATTATTTTCTTGGTAGCTATTTTCCTCCATTCATTCTTTAATTATTTTCTTCTCAATATTAATCACTGCTTTCTCTATGATTCACAACTTTAACTGCCTTCATTATTATGTATGTATTAGCTTTGACGGGAAAATTTCTATTCTTACTACGCAACTCTCATACGTCATACATTTTATGCCTTCCTGTTGTTTATTTATTCGTAGCTTTATATAAACTAGATTCTAGGCATATTTTAGGTAGAACAGCACGGACATGTAAGGCTAAGCATAGGGGTAAGTAACCGTATAAGCCCAAGAGGCTTGCGAAAGCTCTTGTGGCCTAGTTATTAAGAATCTCACGTATCGATTATTGTTGGATTGGATTTTAAGGGCAGGCAGTGCTTGCGAAAGACTGTTCTGTACCGTTGTATATCATGGCCATTTGTATCGAGATTCGCATATTTGCAGTGCTCAGTAGTAGCCTTCGTAGGTGATGCTAGCCTTGGTTTTGTTTTGAAGAAAGATTATTCATCGAACAGTTCGCCTCATCAATTTTGTGTCTTTCTTGTTCAAATCTTCGGGAGATCCAGTGCCTGGCCGAAAATCCTTTCACAACACATTGTGTAGAACACACACAGCTTTCCTAAAGTCCTGGATTTTGCCTCATTTATCTCTGGATCTTCGCTTTAAAGTTAGTAGACGGAGATAATGGCAACAGTTTTTTAAAAATAGATTCAATTCAACTCAATTGAAACTCGGAACACCCTGGGAACGAGGTTGAAAACTTAGTGAATTGAATTGACCAATTTAATTGACCAATCACCGCATCCCTTCCGATCACGCCACTGAGTCAACGAAAAGGGGAAATCCCTGAAAGACGATCAGACAAAGGCTGTTCATGGAGATCACCCCATACACCAGAGAGTTCCTGATTTTCATTGGCTAAGACACCAGATCTATTTTTAAGTTCTACACGTGTAAAGGGACTGGGCAAGCTTGGGTGGCTATTTATCTCCGTCTACTAACTTTAAAGCCTTTATCCATTCAATAGCAAGTAGCACAGCAGTTGTAAACGAAGAAGAAAAATTTCTTTAACTATTTGCTCTTCACAAAAAAATGCAATACAAAAGTTGGCAACGCCTTTAGTCTTTCGGAACTTTTTAAGGAAGTCGTTATGGTGGATTGATTCTCCAGCACGATACTTCTCTCTATGTATGTAGATCATTGACAAGCATGACTTAAAGGCAGCAAGAAATGAAAAAATTATCAATTCTAGGAATATTCAATGAATTGAGGTAGCTATATCACCAGCACTTAGAGGCTTTTTGTGGTGATTTGTTATATATTAGGAGATTTTCAAGGGACCGAACAATTTCGTTCGAAATACATAAACTCAAATTGGACAGAGTTGACTGTACAACTTTTGCTGAAAATTTCAAGGCTTTGTGCCAACATTTGTTGTCTTCTTGTCCTCCAATATGAGCACGTTTTTGGCTTCAATCATTGCTATTGCAACAAACGCCAGGCTTATGCCTTGATAAGTTGCTACTGCAGTTAAACGTTCTCCCGCAAATATCACATGAAAAACCATTTTCTCCAGAATGTAATTGGCTTGTGCCTTGAAAACTTGCAACAGCAGTTCAGTGTTTTCCTGCAAGCATTGCAAGGACAGGGCTCTCCTCCAGTGTGTATCATCAGATGTCCTAAAAGCTTACTGTTACAGCTGTAGTTTTTCCCACAAAGTGTGGTTTCCTCACGAATAAGGCTTTTCTTTATCATGTCTTATCTGATGCTTTCTACAACTAGTTGATAAACTGGACCTCTTCCCACAACCATCACATGCGTATGGCTTTTCCTCAGCATGCTGACATTTAGGTCCTTTAAGTTTACTGCTTTGACTAAACTTCTTTCCACTAGTTTCACAGGTGTATGGCTTGTCTGCAGTGTGTACCCTTTCATGGTTTGTAAAATTTCTTGAAGCATTGAAGTTCATCCCACAAATATTGCATGAGAATGACCTTTCCCCGGTGTGTATACGCTTGTGTCTTGCAAGGGACCCACACCATCTAAATGCTTTCTCACAGACATCACATCGATAAGGCTTTTCGCCAGTGTGTATCCGTTCATGATCTTTCTGGTCGCTATTTCGTGCGAATGTCTTTCCACAAAAACTACAAGGGAATGGTTTTTCTCCAGTATGACATCTTTTATGCTTTGCGAGGTTGTTCCTTCGCGTGAATAACCTATCACAAATATCACAGGTAAGCCTTTTCGTAATATGTAGCTGTTTATGGGCTTTCCAAGCATTCAATGTAACGAACTGCATGCCGCAAGCACCACATGCATACAGCTTTTCCCCAGTATGTACCCTTTCGTGAACTTTAAGGCTTGAATTATGTTTGAATGATTTGTCACAAAAGCTGCATGTAAACGACTCCTCACAAGTATGTATCTTTCTATGCTGGTTGCAATTACTCGAACTCGCAAATTTCCTTCCACAGATATCACATGAATATGGCTTTTCTCCGGTATGCATTCTTACATGGACTTTCACTGTTCCACGTTGTGTAAAACATTTGCCACAAATATCACAAGAAAAAGGCCTTTCTGCAGCTTGGGCCACTTTCTGTGCTTTGCTACCAATCAGCCAATCATTAGCCTTTTCCTTCCTGTTGTTTTTCTTATGATCATGGCTACTATGAACGTTATCTCCTTGGCATGCACTCTCCCTTTCTTGCATTGATTCCAACTTTATGGTAGGTAACGTCTTTCCTTGATATTGTTCTGAATAGAATCAAAGAAAATTAGCAACCTTTTTCTCAGTTAGTGGTAAAGTATACAACAGATTAAAGTCTGCCTCAAATTAGATACCAGTTGGTGAGGGTGATTAATCATGCCCGACTCCGATCTCCTACTAATGTCAACAAATTTGGCATCAATCGATAGCTGAGAAAAAATGCACTGCTTTGATATTGATTTGAAAGCAGAAAAGCCCTTAAAGTGGATTTTCTACAATGTTTTGGAGTTTTGTCAGCATTGTCCACGCTTAAAGGGGCAGGGTCACGTAACTGTAAACAGGCCTGTTATCTCTAGAATCTAGATTGCTGTCCACACATGACCATTGTGTTATGTACAGATTTTGGTGGATGGGGTGAAACCACACTACAGTTACTTCTAAAAATCCACCAATATCTCTGCAATCGTAAGAAATATGAGTGTCTTATTTGCTTCTCTTCGAAGTACAAGAGTCCATCTTCAAAATAACACTTTCATTTGAGAAAAGAAATGGAAAATTGCTGTGATATGGCCTATCAGAAATGCTGCAAAATCGTCGTCTCGAAAGAAGTTTGTTTACATTACGTGACCCTACCCCTCTGATGAAATCGATCTTAGGCCCATGGAAACACTTATCATTGATAATGCGACGATGATTTCGAATAAAACATTTCTCGAAAAATTCGTAAGTGCCTTCTGTATCGGATAGGTTGGTGTGGCTCTGCTTTCTAATCTGATGGGTGCATTGGACCGGTTTTCGGTTCTCTTCTCTGGGGGGGGGGGAATTGGCTGCGCTGGGTCCTATTGGTATTTCGACTTTCAGTGACGCGTTCGTTCCTTAGTTTCGGCGGCTCGATTGGCTCCCACGCGGTTGATAGTTCGTGGGGACTGGGGGCCAATTTTCCACACTCATTGGAGTGGGGAGCAGAAAACACATGCCCCTGGACTACAATGATGTGGATAGCATCCTCATCTTGTATGTAAAGTACTTTTTGGTTACTTTTTTGCTATAATACTTTTGTATAGTGATTTAAGGTAATGTGTCCATGTAAGTACAGCTGCGTATACACATTGTCAAAATATGCTGACAAGACGCTGACGAAGAAAGCTCAAGCAGCAGACTGTGATTGGTAGAATTTAACTGATCACATGCAAACTCAAAAGTCTTATTTCATAGCCAGGCTGCATGCTGTTGTTCAGCTCTGGAAAAGCAACCGCAAGTAAGTCATCACTTTGCTTCAATCAGAACTGGCTATCGCGAAATTTGTTTGCTTCAGTGATCACATGAAATTTCACGTGAAACTGCCATGGCCCCGCGAGGCTGCTGTACTTACATGGACACATTACCTTTACGTAATACAATTTTCTAATTTTCTTGCAAAGTAATAATTGATTTGAACTATTGAGTTTGGAGGCGACTTAATTACATTTCATGTTTACTGCTTTCTCCAAAGTAGATAGAATTGAGTTGTTTTGTTTGTTGCATTTCAACTTTTATTTGTTATCGAAAAAAGCTTTTTCCAATTTTCCTTCCAGAAAGATCTTTTGTACATTGCTTTAAACAGAAAGAAATCACAGAAAAATTGCAATTTTTGTCCATCATTGTATAAGTGCATAGCACGTTTACCAGGACATTGCTTGCGTCTCTCTTAACTGACCCGGTAAAGCACAATTCATTGAAAGCTACACTTAGAAAGTTTTATGTAAGCTTTGACAGAAGTTAGCAGTTCACTCCAGGTGCTTTGCCACAAGCTGAAAATTGTTCTTGCGCTTCATTCACAAACGGGACAAATTTGGCCATAAGAAGACTGAAAAACCGAGCAAACATTTTGCTAAGACATGAAATTCCACACTTCTTGTCTTTGTGAAGTAAGTTTAGCTCACAAGATCTCATTCTAAATTTGAATCCATATTACTTCAAATTAAAAGCGAGATGGTTGGCCAAAATGAATCCAAACACCTCTGCTCAGTTTCATTCAGATTTTGACACAAAAGTTACTTTGTTTGTATCGACTGCTTGGAGAGGGTTATTGAATGCAGCATAGCTGCCACCTCTGCTCTATCCTCTGCACTAACCTAAACCATAGGAAGGATACTCCGAAAAATTTTTGCCTCCTTGGAAATCCAAGTTACGCAGATCCAACAATAAATAAAAATTACCTGCTATTGCTGTAGTATTGACATCAGCTGGAATCTCCACTGCTGCGACATCAGTTATCAACAATTTCTTGGCATTCTCTTTATAAAAGTTTTCATCAGCACAATGGTTTTGCTTAGTTGTCAAGCAAAAAGTTGATTCCCTTTGTTTGTCACTAGATGATGTAATTACAGCAGATATTTCTTCTTTCCTGGATGACAGACTTGTCATTTTAACCAGTATTGGACTTCTTTCTGGTTTGCATGGCATCGTTCTCTTACCCTGTGAGTGAAAAATGTTTCCTTTAAATTAGAATCGTGTAAAGTGATTCTAAAAGTTCTCAAACCTAGACTCACAGAATCAATCTCTTGGCAACGAGGGGTGAAATTTAAAGACACATCACCAAGAGAACACCAGAGATGAGAACACTGACTGTCATAAAGTTCATTCAAAGTCATTTACTGTATTCTCAGTTAACAAGTCCGTTGTATGAGATATCACTGGCTCCTTACAGATTCCATTGGTATGGTCAGAGTCAAACGGAAAAAGTTATTGATGTGCATGGTTCTACAACTATAATCTTAAATTTCAGCTTCAATTTGAGTTTCATCTATTTATCAACCAATCCTAAATACAATTCCACAAACAACTAAATACTTGGAAAATACCGTACTACACAAAGATAAATTAAACTTAGCAAAGACAAAAAAATTAACTTTACAATATTGTATTTAAGGCTGATTGATGAAGGAGGAGTTCTCGTTATAGCATATGTTATCAAAAATAAATAAAAAACAGTACAAGATGTTTCACAAAGAGAAGCAAAATATGGGAACTTATCCATGCTAACCAAAAGTATTTGCGCGGTGTGTTGAGGGGTGGGGGCCTGGAGGAGGATCAGTGGCGATAGCAATTGCTGTTGTTCTCTCTTTCAGGGTTCCTGTTGTTCAGCACATTCTCCTATGCTGGCCTGACATCCAATGTGAAACGGATTCGAGTAATTAATCGTATATTTAGCGTTTTGTCGGTATTTATTTAGTTATTATTTGCGTGTCTTTATGTTAATGGCCACAGGGTAGTCATTGTCCTTTGCTCCTTGTGGTCCTGTCCCTGTAGTGTTTGTATAGTTTGTATAGTAATTAGAAAGTATAGTAGGATGTAGATGTAAAATATTTTGTAAAATTTTAGATGAATATAGAAAAAAAAAACAAAGAGACTTAAAATGAGAATGCTGAAAAAGACCCTGCAAGAAAATTTTCTAAAAATTCATTAAATACCTTAGTAAATGATGAGAGTATTTAATTAATTAATTCAACATAATAAGAGTTAAGAGTTGAGTTAATTAATTCAACAGCTTGCTTTTGCGGATCTGGGTTTTTAGCTCTGTTACGACCACATGGGTATGTCAACAATTCAAACGGGGCCCTCACGCAAATTTTACTGTATGGTGATAAGAACCTTCCTAATGACCTCAATAAAAGCATACTTCTTCTAACTTTAAATTTTATCCACCAAACTGGTCGTCTTGATTAGAATATATCAACCTCCATCATGAGCTTCTCAACCATCATAGCCTCTGTAGCAAATTTTTGTAGTTGTAGACACGTTTATTGTTTGGTTTATTCTTTTTTTTTGACTCGTTCTAGCGTCAGTAGATTTTACCTTTAATGTAATGGCTGCAGGGTAGACTAAATGCTTTGGCCCCTTGCGGTATCGTTCTAGTAGTATAATAGAGTTATCTTGTCAGTACAGTAATTAGTAGAGTAACCTTGTAAGTAGAGTAATAAGTAAAATGTCATTGTAAATTTTTTATTCGAATATAAAAAAATGAGAGTATTCAATTTGGATCGATAAACTGCAACAGAGCATGTAACACGGATGAATAGCAGAAAATTGTTCTAAAGTTTGAAACCAATGTATTGAATTGTCTATTTGTTCATGGTGTGCTGGGCTATAAACCTGTAATTATAGCTACATTTTTCTTGAAGAAAAAACATGGAGTGATGACTTTTTCGGTCTGGAGGGGGGGGAAGGCATACAATATGAACTGGCATCGCTAGCTTGCCTTCCCACCTGGTTCTATTACATTATTGTACAGGTACTTTTTATGCGCTTTTTATTTAAAATATAGGTTTGCAATTGAAGTTTGGTCATTTTCAAAAGTTGCGGCCTCCCCTAAAGTAGTATCCAACTTCTGGTAGTTGCATTTCATCGGTTTATTTCACATGATATCTTATGAAAACAAAGGAACATTACACAATAGATTTTTCATCAAAGGAATAACATTACAAAGTATGTTTTCCAAGACCTTACTGCAAGTAACGGGAGCGTACAAATCTGATTCTAAAGTGCTGCACTAGCAAACATTTACCTGCGATTCAGAAACGATTTTCTTCTCATCAGTTGAATGCTTTAGCTTTGACTCTTCGTTTTCAAATACATTCTTACAAAGAGGATCATCATCACTGTCATCTAAAAATCCTTCCATGATACCACCAACATCTTCTTCATACTCCTCTTTTGTAATCTGGAAAGTTTTGCAGGCTTCTCGCAAAGTAGTCTTTATGATTTTGTGACAATTTTCTCTCAAATGAATTTCCATCGTCTCTTTATGCAATCTTCTCTCTGCCGGGGTCCTTTGTCAGATATCCTTTCTAACTCTTGTCCTCAAGATGTCTGTTTGAGATAGGAAATTTTTCTTAAAGATCCTGGAAAGAAATCAACAGCTAAACTTACAATTTTGAATATATTCTAGGCGGTATTCCAGGCTGTTTCAAATGTATTCTACGATGTGTTCTAGGCTGACCAACTGCCAAATAGATTTATCTGTTGGCAAGCCTACTGGGCATCTGAAAAAGTACCTCCTTTCGACTAAATAATGGGGCGAAACGATAAATATCGGGACTTTTTTAGTTCAGAGGCATATTTTTTAGCTTCAAATTTAATGCACATACCTTGTATTTTAAAAGTGTCCTCCGACCACCGGACATATGAGTTCAAAAAGTCGAGTTTTGGAGTGCTCTTGAAACAAGAGGTTTTTGTAAAAGGATCTGGCGATGTTTTGATATCACATGCATATTGCAAAAGAATTTCAATTTTGAAAATTAGCTTTTCTTTTGAAAAGAATTATACCTTGAAATGCTTCCATTGTTCTACAAATAATTATTCTTTTGAGAAATCAATCCTGCATTGCATTCCATTCCAAGTGTCAAAGAAGAGGAAATGGAGCACATGCACCCTAGTTTTGGAAATGTGCACGACTTTATCATTCTTACCATATTTTTTATTATATTTATTTAATCAGGTAGAAGCCCGTGAACCTTTTAGTCTTTTCAAAAGCGAAAAACTGGTGATTTGGAATAAAAATCATGTCTTGGTCCTTTTTCGAAACATCTGGTTTCGGATTAACTGTAAGGTAGTGAATCTAAGTTGAAGTTTTTATTAAGGTAGTGAATCTAAGTTGAAGTTTGAAATTTTTATCAAGTTATTGATAACAAAATTTAGCTGTGGAACCCAAGAGTAATGATATCTTATCGTTCCGTAACTATTTCTAGTCAAAAGGGGGTACTTTTTTGAGACACCCTGTAGATATATCTTGTTTCTTTTTGCTTGCACTTACCATAGCCCACTGTACACCCATTATAGCATTAGAACACAACAACATTTATGTACCTGATCATTTTCCCTTATACTCTAGATGGCTCAAAGAAACAAAAATGGAAGGTAGCTTCATTTTCCTATGAAGGAAGAAGGGAAAAAGGGAAAAAGAAATGGAAGGAAAGGGAAAAGAATGGATAGAAGTGAAGAAAGGGAAAGAAATGAGAGAAAGGAAAGGGATGGAATGAGGTGGGTTGTTGGTCTTTGTCAGAGACTGCCTCCTTTCAACGGAGATTAAAGTTGACAATATGTCAACAGATATACAGGCTATTCCGTCTGAACTAAATATTAGAAAGCAAAAATGGTTGTTATTACCGATCTATAGACCTCCAAATCAAAATATGTCTTTCTTCGTAGAACAAATTTTCAAGCTCATTGATAAGCTTGGGCGGTATGACAATGTACTTGTACTTGGAGACTTCAACATGGAGCCTAATGATAAAAATCTGTCTCCTTTACTGGCAGAACATAACCTTTACAATCTCATCAAAGGGCCCACATGTTTCAAGTCTTGCCAGGGACGGTGCATTGGCCTACTGTTAACAAATAAGAAGCATTCTGTTATGATGACACAGTCATTTGAGACTGGATTTAGCGATCATCACCATTTGATATATACTGTACTTAAGTCAACTTACAACAAGGCACCTCCAAAGAAACTTCTCTATCGTGACTATAAGAACTGGTCAGAGGACCGCTGGAAAATGGACCTTGAGAGAAATCTTCGTGCTTCGCATCCAGCGAGCTACTCGGAATTTGAATCAGTCTTCATGACCAGCCTTGAAGAAAATGCACCCCTTAAAACAAAAATAGTTAGAGCAAATAACAAACCACACGTAACAAAAGAGCTGCGTAAAGCGATAATGGTAAGAACCACTCAAAAAGGTTGCAAATAAAAGTGGTAGTACGGAAGATATGAGAAAGTATAAAGATCAGAGGAACCTTGTTGTAAAGTTGAATAGAAGGAAAAAACGGGAGTATTTTGAATCCATTCAATCGAAGACCATCGAGAATGATAAACAGTTTTGGAAAAGCGTAAAGCCATTGTTTTCAAACGTGGATCCTACAAGAGATAGGATCATATTGATTGAAGGAGACAAGATACTCTCGAGAGACGAAGATGTCTCTGAATGTTTCAACGATAATTTAAGCAACATAACTGACTCGTTAGATATTGCACCAAGCTTTAAGGAGGTTCATGAGGATATGGCAGTCGATCTAACAGTTGATCAGATGGTAGAAAGGGCAGTTGAGAAATATAAAAACCACCCCTCTATCAGGAGAATCAGGGAGAATAGTGACAGGACAAATTCCAAATTTGAGTTCAGTCACGTTTTACCACATGAAGTTGGGAAGCAGATAGACGCACTAAATAGTAATAAAGCAAATAGTGGCAAAATGCCTACCGATAAACTTAAGAAAGCAAAGGATTTAGCTTGCCCATATCTTACCGACTACATCAACTCTGCTATCTACGATTCTGAATTTCCAAAGGAACTGAAGGAAGCTGATGTGTCGCCCGGTTTTAAAAAAGGTGTAACCACTACAAAGGTGAATTATAGGCCTATTAGTGTCTTGCCATCGGTCTCCAAAATTTTCGAGAGAATACTCAAAGGACAAATGGAAGGCTTTTTTAAACCTATTCTATCAAGTCTACTTTCTGGTTTCAGAGAGGGATATAGCACGCAACATTCGCTAGTAAGAGTTATAGAAGCATGGAGAAGAAGCCTGGATTCGTCTGGTATAGTTGGTACGATCCTTATGGACCTATCAAAAGCATATGACTGTATACCTTATGACCTTCTTATCGCTAAATTGGAGGCCTATGGGTTTCATATAAAAAGCTTGCCACTGATGTATAGCTACCTAACGAATCGAAAACAGAGGGTAAAAATTGGGTCTCATAAAAGTTCTCAGAGCAATGTCAAGATTGGCGCCCCCAAGGCTCTGTTCTTGGGCCATTGCTATTCAACATCTTCCTAAATGATTTATTCTATATGGAATTAAATTCAGAAATATGTAATTTTGCTGACGATAATACTGTGAATTCATGTGGAACTCGTATTAGCGAAATTGGGACAAATTTAGAAAACGACCTAAGTACACTCCTAAATTGGTTTTATGCTAATGGTATGGTGGCAAACCCTGATGAGTTCCAATTGATGTTCTTGGGACTAAATGAACAACACAAGTTACGCTTGAATATCGAGGGTGTAAAAATATCGTCCACTGAACATGTTAAACTTCTTGGAATTGAAATTGACAACAAGCTTCGATTCAAAAAGCATGTAGAAACACTATGCGACAAACAAACAGAAAAGTCAGTGCTTTCAGGAGGTTAAATGTTTATCTCTCAAGAGAACAAGCAATGAAACTGTGCAACACAGTAATCATCTCAAGCTTTAATTATTGCCCATTAGTGTGGATGTTTTGTGGCAAAGATGCCAACAATAAAATAAACCGTACTCACAAGCGTGCTTTAAGAATACTCCACAATGATTATGACTCTACCTTTAATACACTTTTGGAGAAAAATGACACTGTAACGATCCATGTTAGAAATCTACAAAAATTGATGCTAGAAATCTATAAGTCAATGAGCCATCTAAATCCATCATACATTTGGCACCTTCATGAAAGGAAGGAAATTAAGTATGATCTCAGAACTAAGCATCTAAGCAAATTGCCGATTACGAAGACAATAAAATTTGGCATGGAGTCACTCTCATTCAGAGGTAGCTTATTGTGGAACAATCTTAACGATGAAATAAAGGAGCTACCAACAGTTGCAAGCTTTAAGACAAAGATCAAACTTGGACGGGTGAACCATGTAACTGCAAACTTTGTAAATAGCCTGCCCATTACCTTGTGTAGCTTTGAAAATATTTCTTCGACATCCTTGTAAATTATATTGTAAATAGTTGGTATTAATTAGTTTTTTTCCTTTGAACTACGTTACACCAACTGCAAAGAATGTTATGATTTGATTTGATTTGAGGCAAAGGCAAGGTAATATGTAGGAAAAGGATGAGAAAGGGCGTAAGATGAAATGACAGTGTTAGCTTGCTACTAGGAATAACATTTTTTAGCCATGCCTTTCTGTGCTCTTGCTGATGAAGGGTACATACCCCCGTAACAGTCAAGATGAACTACCATAACCATGCAAGTGCTCCCAGCAGCAAGCACAGATCCAAAGGGGTGGCTCTTCAAAACTGTATGTGTTCTCTTAAAAACCATATTGTCTTAAGTAAGCTTCAAACCTCTATTTCCTAGATTAACCATGAAGCAGCTACAAGTTATTTCAGTTAACAATGAGTCAGTCTAACAAACTTAAAAACTGAATTGCAATTAGGACTGGAGCCAGGGGGCTGAGGGGTGGAGGAGCCCCCTCAGTTGTGCTCTCTTGTTAGAATTTCTGTGATTCAAATGATTTGTTTTGGAGGATTTTTAGGAGAATGATGCATAAAAACATCAATATATTAGTGTTAAAACATAAATTCTAACAGGAACTATTGAATTTATGGCATAGTTTTGATTGGTATTCATCGATTGCGTTGATTTTGAGCTTGAATTTGGAAATGTGGCCAAAGTTTAGTTACTGAGAAGTTAGATTGGCCGTATAATGCATAAATTTAGTGTATTTAGTGTAACAGCATACTGTTGTTATTGATGGCTTATTGTTGGAAAAGTTTGGTTTTTTGCCCCCCCCCCCTGGTAGAAAAAGCATGTAAAAACCATGGAATTCCATGGAAAAAGCATGGGGAAAATTCCATGGAAATCCTTGAAATCCATGGAAATCCATCGGAGCAAAAAACCATGGAAAGCATGGGGTACTTACCATGCTTTTCCATGCTAGCATGGGGAACCGGTTACATGCTAGCATGGGGAAACCGGTTACATGGAAAGCAAGGTGAAAACATGGATAGCATGGGTAGTGAAACCATGGAATTCCATGGATTTCCATGGAAGAGCATGGGGAAAATTCCAAGGAAATCCATCGGAGCAAAAAACCATGGAAAACATGGGGTACTTACCATGCTTTTCCATGCTAGCATGGGGAAAACAATTACATGGAAAAAGCATGGCGAAAGCATGGATAGCATGGGTAGTGAAACCACGGAATTTCATGGAATCCACAGAAATCCATGGAAAACCGTCAGGTCCAATTTTTCCCTTATAGGGGCTTAGGGCTGGGATAATCGTTTTGGGCGATTTGTGCCTCATATCGATGGTATTGCTCAGTGCCGGAAGCAGGTACACAAATGACACATGGCTATTTTTCTGTTTTCAAAGAATTTCGTTATTTAGGCTTACTTGTCTACTTCCCCAAATTGGTTTATATTACAGTAATCTCTGCAAAAAGTGAACATTCAAAAGCATACACAAATCTGCAAACGTTAACACTGAAAGTGTTGCTATGGTCCAAAGCAGTTTATGTCTTTGAGAGGATTTCAATAGAACGTTACATATCTAACGTTTTTATCTCCCTCCCAGCCCCCTGGCTTGTAAAATGATGCAGTGTTCATCACTTTAAACGCAACCTAAACCTTTTTTGACACTGCAAACGAGTTTTTCAAATTATACAGAAATGAATGCATTTATGTAGCTATGTATGGAGAGCATATTTCATTTAGTAAATCCTTTCAAGTAGACTAAGGGGTACATCTCGTTGTTCCGACATCTCTTTTCACCGACATCTTGTTTCACCGACATCTCATTTCTCTGACATCTCGATACTCCGAGATTCAATTTTCCAGCTGTAAGGATGTTCATCTCGTTATTCGAAAATCTTGTTCTTGGCCTTCTTGGGCCTTTTTTGCCCCCCCCCCATGAGAAAGTGGTCTTGTAGCATAAATGTATTCCGATCATCTACACCAACTGTGAGAAGCTTCTGACCTTCTTTAAAAAATTTACTGTTTTAGCATCAATTGCTAGTTGCATTAATCACTAATTCCTAGCCGTTGTTTCATCTCTATTTCATGCTATTTGCTAATGCTTGAATTTGTTTGAATTCTAGCTTGTTAACAGGACTTCTTTGAAAATTTTGAGTTTGTGTTCCAAGCACTAAGGGGCATTTCACTCCCAAAAAATATCGTACGTTTTGGCAAAAATTCATTTTTTTTTCAAGAAAAATCCATCAAAAGTCCTTAAAAGTCCTTTCATTTTGAAGGTATCTCGTGTGCTTGATATCTTGTGCTGTGAATGAGTGAAGTGCTCCTCGCCAAATACTGATCCAAATGCTGTTAATCCATCACTAAACACAAGTTTGAAGTAAATTCCAAATTGACATGGGTGTCAGATTATCGAGCTGTAGGAATATCGAGATGTCTGTGTATGGGGTTGGTTCGTGTTAAAGCGGCGTGTACCTCATTTATTACCTCAGCTTGTAATTCCGACATCTCAGAATTCCAACATATCAAAGTTCTCAACGTTGTTCCAGTGTTTCTACGAGGGGCATTTCAATCCTAAAAATCTTGTGCATTCTTTACTCAAACTTCTTTTATTTTAAAATATACATAAACTGAGACTGTTCCGAAGAAATCTCATCTACAAATTTTTGAAAGAGTTAAATGCCCCTCATTTTTCCAAAGTTTTCCATATGCCATGAAAATCTTTAATGGATTGAGCAGGGATCGTTTTGCAGGCAGTAGGTTCGTAGAGGCAGGGCAGTGTATTGCCATTTGCGAACTCAAGAAACTTGGAAAAGCTTCAGGTTCTCATATTTTAGAGAACCAACTTTATTGCTTGTTAAGTTTCTGTTGATAGGGTCGTTTTGTTTCGAGAGCCTTCAAGAATCAAGAAAATAGATGGAATCTTGTGAAGACAGAAAGTTGAGTGGCCTCGAAGAAATCTGAAACTGAATGATTGTGAGAGTTATGTCTATTCAGCGTAGCTTGATCTCTATTTAACATCCTGTAAATTACTAACATACAAGTATTATCTATATACTCACGCAATAGTTGCATTGATCATTATTTCAGTGACTCAAAATCTTCTTACAACGAATCTTCCTTGAATCTTTGACAGAGCCTTGCACAACAAACTTTGCATCCAACAAGACTCATGTCAAAATAGCATGAAACTTTTGTGTACTTTACGCCTTTTTTCAAATTCAAACCCAACGATTTTTTTTCTACGACAAACACATTTGTCTAATTTTTCCCGGAGGATTTCTTTCAGCTGTTTGTGATCGCCAGGTTCATTTTCTTCATCGTTTCAAGAAATTGCATAAAGTGATAACTTTGTAAATCCTCAATGAACCTCTTGTGACTCTCATAACATCCATGCTTTCCCATGCATTTCCATGCAACGAAGAACTCTGGAAAAGATGTACAACCAGGTCTTCCATGCTTTCCCATGCTTTACAAATTATCATAATTTATGACATCTATGCTTTCCATGCTTTTCCATGCAACAAAGAACCCCAGAAGGAATGCATAACCATGTCCTCCGTGCTTTCCCATGCTTTCCATGCTTTCCTACCACTTAAAATTTTTTTTAACTTATAATATCCATGCTTTCCATGCTTATCCATGCTGCAACAGTAGTCCATAGGATATCTACCCATGCTTACCATGCTTTTCCATGCTACCTTCATTCATTGCCAAGTTAAACATCAAAGCATGGAAAAGCATGGGAAGGATGGAGATTCCATGGAATTTCCATGGACTCCTTGCTTTTCACCATGCTTTTTCTACCAGGCCCCCCCCCTAGGCAGTCATGGCTGGTATCGGCCCTGATTGCAATTGATCAAAAAGCGAAAAGATACATATCACAATAAAAACTTCACATAATGTGAAGAGATCAAACTTGAAAACTATTTTTTTGATTCACTTCATAAGCGTACAAAGGGGAGTGCCAAGGTGGAGAGTCTCAACCCTAAAATGTTGGAAAAATTTTCTAAGTCAGCCCAACTTGGGCAAAATCCTCCCCTAAGTTTGGCAAAAATGTTTGTGAACAATGGACTTTGTGCTGGACAGCCCCCAATGACAGATTCAGGGAGGGTCCACTGGGTCAGAGGACCCTGTCAAACCACTCAAAGTTGGGCTATTAATAGACAACGTATTCAGTTATGAGAATCTCATCTAAGTGAAATGTAGTTTGAAATATGAGAATGTATAAGTTGTCTTACAGCAAGAAATAATCAAGTTCTTCTTCGTGTCTTGGATTTGATCCCAGGGCTTGATCCAGGTCAGTGGTCGGGTGATTATGCCTGTTGGTGATTGATTTCAGCCATGATGGTCTCTGAATGGCAATATTCAGTTTCAATGGTTTCACATATGATATCAGTCCCTCTTTGTTACATCCTCATGGACCCAGACATATATTTATAGCTACATTCATCTCCATTGCCACATCAGAAAAATCAAAATTTAGCCCAAAGTGGACCCATCCCCTGCGGCGGATTCTGTGGAGGCTGGGTCCAGAACGCACTAAATTTGGAATTTTCTGACATCGCATAGAGCGATGAATGTAGCTATGAATATCTGTGTGGGTCCATTGAAATGAATAAAGCAGCAATTGCACCATATCACATCAAATGGCGTTTCAATTAGAAAAGGTGGAATGACTGACTGTGGTAGGAACTGGCGAACATAGAGGAGAAGGATAAAGTAGATTTATCAGATTTACGTCAATTTTATGACTTTTTAACAGCATCCAGGGAGCTGACCATTGCAGAGGTCACATTGAAGGTATTAAAACGGGGCATACAGAGTTTGTAATCTCAAGGTGGTTTCTGCGGGGATGTTTGGTCTAGATGTAAGAGAGACGTGGCTGCTGTGCAATTCATACCATTGACTTTGGCTATGTTTTATTCATTTTAATTCTGGAAATCATAACTTTGTAACTCTAATGTACTGTATTAACCTTGAGGGCATGGTCAAAGAACCTTTTCCTGGCATAGTGTTTTAAACCAATCTGAAGGGTGTGTTCACAAAAATCTTCTCAGGTGAATACCCCCAGACCCCCCATGAATCTTCAGCTCGCTTCGCTTGCCTTCAGACTGGATCCAGTGAAGATTTTCTCTAGATCCATCCCTGGTCCCCCTAGATTTTGCTTCCTGTCCGCTTGTGATCCACTTTGTAAAATATCAGAGTGACTTAGGATCTTCCGGTTATATATTTATCTTAACTTTTGAAATTTAGTTAGGATTGATTTCATGGTGTCAGTGATGGTGAAGACCGTCTTCTGTTTAACCTCACTGGAAACATAGTTTAGGATAGAAGTAAAGCTTGTAGAATTATCGCATTATGGGGATTTTGATGGAATACTTACTCCAATTTGGGATGTTACCATTGGAGATTATTTCACCTTACTTTGAACTGCTTTTGAATTTTGGATTTGAGATTAATATATATGTATATATACCTTGTTTTTACGTCAAGATTTCATTTACACCGTGGCTGGGTTACTTCAGTGATGAACATTCAAAAACTGATGCTGATAATAAAAATTTCATGGCCCCACACCTTCCCAAACTATGGCTTGTTGGCTTTTGCATGAAAATGCTAGTTTGTATCCCAGAATGAGTAAAGATCAATTGATGAGCTAAATGCTGTAAAATACACATTTTTTTCTTTTATAAGAAACTTGGATTAGCCTGTTGAAGTTTCTTAATTTCACATGAACATCTAAGCTCCTTGCAACTAAAAGTTTTTTAATTTGTTTCTTATTTCAAGGATGGAGGTGGTTTCTACCACTGTCAAGTATTTGTTTCATGGCATGAAGTACAAGTTTTATTAAGAATCCAAATTCTATGGGCTCAAATGGCTTCTGTAAAATACAGGTCCCATAAAAAGCAGGTCTGTGCAGGTCTGTTTGACTGTTGTTATTGTATGGGGCAAGGGGCATGCACCATACTAATGCCACAATGGTCACAGAAGAAAATTGTATCATGGTTGAAGCTGGGAAAGTATTTGATTGCCTTATGATGAAAAGATTCTTTTTCAGGAGCAACTATTACAGAGAATTTTAATGCCAATACAAAATATTGATGGTTACCTTGGAAGTACTATGCAAGAAATCTTTACTTTCATTGGGGCAGATATCCCTCAACATCTTGTTCAAGATTTTTCGAAGACACTCTTTTTCATTAGAGACTTTAATCAGAGGCCATAGTAATAGGTTTCACAATTCATTATGAATATTTTGAAGTTTCAGAACTAACACTTAACTTGTAGGATAAGAACAAGCCCTAACAAGCCCATGACTGAGGATGAAGATAGGAAGTGAGCACTTGCCTCACATACACCTATCAGTTATTGTAGCATGCCTTGTAAGCTACAGCCGGTCTTGCAATGTGACATGTATTTATCGGACCTGCAGGCCTGCAGTTTACAGAAGCCTGGGCACAAAGACAATATTTCATATTTGAATCTTTTAAGGAGGGTAGCCCTTCGGCAGAAGCCGTTTTTCAAGGGGCCCTCCCAACAATGTTCCCAAAATCTTATTTGAGTTGGTTTTTAAAATAGTTTCTTAGCACCTCGTGAACATAGTACAAGTTTTCTTAAATTTTTCACCATCCGTGTACTAGTTTCTTATAAACCAGTTTCTTATAAAAGAAAAAATGTGTAATACAGTAGGGCATTTCATATGATTTCAGAGAGCTTTTTTGAAAAGTCTAATTATCATTCTCAACCATTCACAGCACACTCTGAAATTGACAGTTGGAGACAATCTTCATCGTGTTCTCCTTTTTTATTGACTCACGTACGAATGTACGGTGAGTCTTTGCTGTCGTTTCAATTTCCACTTTTGACCACAATGCATTGCGTCTTTGTATGGCTTTCAACCACAATGCATTGCATCTTTGTTACTGCTTTGTTATCGTCTAATTGCTTGAGATCGACCATAATGCAATGTGTACTTTGACATCAAGATCAGGGATTGGCAAGTTTAGCATTCTTTTGCCACAAAACTGCCTGCCGGTGTGGGCGTATGTCAGTCGCATAATGCAGTGTATTTTGTTCATATTCAATTATGAGAGAATACTTAGATATCCAATGCTTCCTAAAAGGAATAATATCTTTGTAAACTCAAATGGCTCAGCAGTCGTCAAGGGTTTCCGTTGTTCAGTTTTCAACAAAAAAGAACTCCTTTGTTCATATTCGAGCAAAATAAATGCCTGCTACTCGTTGTTTGACTGCCACGCTGAGGATCAGTGATCTGTACGCAGCAAAAATTAGGAGAAGCTTTTGGAATTTCTGAGAAGCGCTTACGATTCAAAGCAAGAGAAGTGAGAAGACCAACTTATAGGATTTTTAGACCTACAAACGGCATCATGAGCTGAAATGAGCCCTTGTCTGTTTCCAAATTTCAAATTTTTTGAAAAAGGGACAAATAAAAACTAAATTTCCTCTGAAATTGCTTTTTCCACACAGGGTCAAAGGTCAGTTACCCTGGCAGCGTGCAACCCTAAAACATTGATGAAGATCCTTGGAGCTGATTGATTGATATTTCACAAAAGCAGGGGAATTTCTTTCAACTTTTTAGCAGGTCCATGGGAGCAAGAACATAGTCTACTTGATATTTGTCCTCAAAACAGTACTTGGTATTGTTTCGAGAGAGGGAAACAATACAATGTAAATTTTTCTTTGGATGAACGAAAGGAATTTTTAGAGGATGCCACGCAGCGTCCTTCCATGTCTTCTTTACAGGCTAAGGGATAGTTACCCCAGGGTCCAGCAATTTTAGGAGCCCTGAAAATATTGATTATGCCTTTTCTCCTTGCTTTCAATTTTTCTCCACGTGGGCTCATTTCTTGCATTCTCAACTTTTTGCCTTTACTCAAGATATAAAGCATTTTCTATCCTAAAGTTATGTTTGTGACCGTGTATGGGAGGATGTTTCCACCTAAAAGCGGCATTTTACCAGTGCATAGGTTGGTGCTATCCAAGAGAAAAAGGGGCGGTCCGAAGAAATATCCTGGCACCATAGGGCCCAATTTAAGGACTTTACTCCTGAGTGCCCGGTTCGCCTCTTGACGACCCTGTTTACAAGAAGGATGCTTTCCAAATTATTGTGCACTTTCAAACAGTTCAGCTTCAAGTGTGACTTTGCGGAGTGTGATGTCGCACTACGTCACTACGTCATATGCACCACGCACCCAGGGGAATCCACTTCACAATCTTACTCCCACTCCCAGGTTTTGCGTTGCATCGAGGTTTCCTTGCTACCACTTTAATGAGAGTGACTTTCGTACGTGAGTCAACCGTAGGTTCACCTTTGATTTATTTCCTGTTTGTAATACTCACTTTTATTGTGAATCTATTAACTGAATGTTGCTACCAAATGAATGTTACAAAGCAAATGCCATACTGAAGATACCCTAGATACTGGAAATCCTGGTGTCATCCTAGACTAGGGCCTAAGTAAAGATATTATGGTGGTAGGCTAATTGTTTTACAAAAAACGGCACAAGTTACCTTTTGGTCTTTCTTGGTCCTTCACCTCGAAAAAACAAACAATGTACTGTGAAACGATGGAGTACATATCAATCATTGTTTCTCTAGATGAAATCTTGGTAAATGTTTCTCTACGTATTTCCCGCTTGCGCCCTCCTCGTGTTCGCGTTCCAGCGTTCCCCTCGTTCCCCTGGATCCTCCTAGCCTCGTTTGCAAACCATTTCAAAGACGGGGGTTGGGTCTGAGCTTGATATCAAGTTTGCAGTAAGTTCATGCCTTGCATGTTCAAACATAAGCGATAGGACATCCAGTGTGTAGCAGTTTTAAATTTATATCAGAAGCGAACCACCTTAATTCATTGTTTATTTGTGTTTTGAACTTATTTTTATGTGGTATACGAATTGGAATACAAATGCAAATCGTAAATTAAGGTGGCTCTGCACTTTAGATGGCACACTACCGAAAAATTTCCAAATTACAAAACAGTGAAAATACCATGTAAAAAAGTTCAAAACACAAATTAACAATAAATCAAAGTGGCTCGCCTGTGATATAAATTTTAAACTGCTAGACACTGGGTGTCCTATCGCTCATGTTGTCATTGGGTTGTTGCACCAGAGTCTATTAAAAAAGAAGACTCTGGTTGACCTAAATAACCCTTCCTTAGTATGGGTTTAATTTCTTCTTCACTTTTGTTGCATTTCATTTCTCTGTTTCTTATTATTCTTCAAATTTATGTGACATCCTTCCCAAATCTCTAAGTATCTAACCTAAGAGACCTTCCTTGGTATGGGTTTAATTTCTTATTCACTTTTGTTGCATATTATTTCTCGGTTTCTACACCCCTGTCTATGTGCCCCGGTGAGAGGTGAGATATTTGCCGGGGTCGCGGTGATTTTTCGGCGGGGAAGATGGCGGTCAACTTTTTAACCGGGGAGCCCTAAATTTGTACCGAGGACAGTATAATTTATGGCAGGGACATATAACCATATGAACATGATAATTGTAAGTTGATTGCGTCTAGTCTTCCTCTTGTGAAAGTGCGCGCATAGGCTTAAGTGTAATGGACTCACAATCATGCAAAACTTGGCAAACAGTGAATAGTAAGTTAACAAGAGCAGCACACTTCAAATTTTCAGGATTCTTTAACAGAAACGTTGACAAAATAGTTTTGGGTTACTTTTATCTAGAAAACAAAGTTGTTGAGCATGTTTTGCGTCGATTGTATCAACAAAAACATCAAGTTATCAAAAATTTCAACTTTGCACGAAGAACAGAAGTTAATTAAGACGTTTTGAGCTTACCTGTTCATCCAACCAGATGAAAAGTTAAGCTCGAAACGAAACGTTGTAATTGACTTTTGTTCTTCGTACAAAGTCGAATTCTTTTGATAACGTGATTGTTTGGAAGACCGTCCCGGAGTTTCGACCCTATCAGCCGGAAGGCTAAAAACCAACTACCAAACTATGAATATGAGCCCTATTTATACTATCCTAACGTCGTAAACAACTACGGAATATTGTCACTCACTGTATTGTCCATTACGCAACGGATTGATTAATAATGTCCTCCAAGGAATCATAAACACGTTCTAATTGTCCAACTTAACGCAAAACAACTAGTATAGCAAAAACACCTTTTGTTCGTTTCGGCATAAACAACTTAATTAAAAACAACTTTGCGTAAACAACTATTGTTTCGAACTGCGTAAACAAGTTTTTGGAAAAAAACAAGTATTGTTCCAATTAATAATTAAAAAATCAACTGTGTCCCATAACGTCTCCTGAACATCCTCCCCCTCCTTGACAGCTACGCATGTCAATTGATACTCTTCATCCTGTGATGTCTCTAACACCATGTCAAATACACATCCACCATGATAATGTCGCCAGCAACTATTCAACAATCTTCCAAAAGGTATAGTTTGTTCACTGGTCTCTTTAATAACTTTTGTCCCATTTGTATTTGTGCCACTCTCACTTTTCCATCTTTTCCAGGAAATACCTGCATGACTTTTGCAAGGGGCCAATGAGCTCTGGGGCTATCAGGTGACATCACAATAACAATATCTCCTACCTTTAAGTTTCTCCTCTCTTTATGCCATTTTGTTGTTGGGTTTAGACCTGGTAGCCATTCTTTAAGCCAACGCTACCAGAAGTGCTTCACTAATTTTTGAACACGTCGCCATCGTTTCCTTGGACTGAACGTCGTCTGGTCCACTGTCTCTGGTGCAAAACTGCCTCCCATGTGGCCATGGAGAAAGTGATTTGGGGTCAAAGGCACATCGTCATCCACATTTGCTGTCTGATATGTCAGCGGTCTTGAATTCAGCAACGATTCTGCTCCTGTGATGGCAGTCATCAACTCTTCATCGGACACATTTGCATTCGTCAGGATTGCTTTCAACGCACGTTTTGCTGCCTTGATCATAATTTCATGAGCTCCACCAAAATGCAGTGACGTGACAAAGGAGGGTTGAAATGCCATTTGATACCACGATTTGCAGCACTCTTGATGATGCGATCCTGGTCCAGACTTCTAACGACTTCTTGTAACTCCTTGTCAGCTGCTACAAAATTGCCACCATTGTCAGAAACAACTTCTTTGGGCTTTCCACGACGACTGACCATTCGATAAAAGGCATTCAAGAATGAATTCGTATCCAGGGCAAATGCCATTTCCAAGTGTACTGCTCTGGTAGCTAAGCATGTGAAAAGACATAGATATCGCTTTTGTCTTCGCTTTCCTCTTCCTTGGATGGTGATGAATGGTCCTCCATAATCCACAGCTACTCTGTCAAAGGCTCGTAATGACATCGCCAATCTAATGGTAGGGGTGCCATGATCTGACTGCATGCTCTCGCTTTTCGTCTTTTACACCAGTTGCATTCGTTCTCCCATTCTCTTATCTCTTCTCTTGCTGAAATGATCCAAAAACGAGCTGAGATAGGTGCCAGTGTCTGATTTGTACCACCTGCATGATGATCTTTTTCATGGTAGAATTTCACAATCAGCTTTGTAACCCAGTTCTTCCTTGGTAGAATGATAGGATGTCTTGCATCGTATGGCAGGATGTCAATCTTCCATTACACTCACAGAAAAAAGGTGGTTTCTGGAGTACCCTTTAGGGTACTCCAGTCGGGTACAAATATGGTACCCTTTAGGGTAATCTGGAGTACCCTTTGTGAGGGTACTCTGGAGTACCCTTTGTGAGGGTACTCTGGAGTACCCTAGATATGGTACTGCAGAGCTCCCCTAATGGTACTTCAGAGTTCCCCTAATGGTACATCAGAGTTCCCCTAATGGTACTTCAGAGCTCCCCTAATGGTACTTCAGAGTTCCCCTAATGGTACTTCAGAGTTCCCCTGATGGTACTTCAGAGTAATGGTACTCCAGAGTACCCCTAATGGTACTTCAGAGTTCCCCTGATGGTACTTCAGAGTACCCCTAATGGTACTTTAGACTTCCCCTAATGGTACTCCAGAGTACCCTTAAAGGTACTCCAGAGTACCCTTAAGGGTACTCCAGAGTTCCCCTAAAGGTACTCCAGAGTACCCTTATAGGTACTCCAGAGTACCCCTAAAGGTACTCCAGAGTACTCCTAAAGGTACTCCAGAGTACCCTTGAAGGTACTCCAGAGTACTCCTAAAGGTACTCCAGAGTACCCTTGAAGGTACTCCAGAGTACCCCTAAAGGTACTCCAGAGTACCCCTAAAGGTACTTCAGAAGACCCTTAAGGGTACTTGAGAATGTATTCAAATTATTATTATTTCCTTGGGAAAGAATCAACGGGAGTCAGTAACAAAGAAGAAAACACAATCATTGTCTTGCTGTCATGACCTTGACTGGCTTCACATGAACGACTTCATTCTGCAGGCCAGCAGGTCATGTAATCTGCGGGTCAAACGCAAAAGCAAACACGCGGGTCACAATTAGGGCCAAGGGCCCTATACAACAATTGTCATTCTGTGTTTTCAGCAGATAATCTCCATGACTGTTTGATTGATCGATTTTCGGAAAACTTCCCCTGCCGTGAATATTTCATTCTCCTCTAAAATTTTGAATTTGAAATGTGAAGTATTTCTAAGGTTACTCATGCGATTTCTGTTTCTTCCTCGCCTCCTCTCCGCATTGCATATTGTATGTTATTTCTGTCGACTTGATGGCTATAATTATCGATAATTGGGTGTGCTGTCGCCAAGCCTTATAGCGAAAAAATCAGACCAAGGACTAGTAGGATCAAATCCTAAAGGACTAAACACCCCTGGAGAATACCCATTTATGTCCTTGTTTTCAAAAAGGAAATGGGGTGTATTTGTAACGGGCTGGGTACTTGCTATTGGCACATATTACAGCCTATTCTTTGGTTCCCAGAAAGCTGCTTGAGGCTCACATCAGCTCCTTACCCTTAGCCAGACCTGAATTATCAAATAGATCTGCAGGTGCAAAGTGTATCATCCCCAAAAGAAAGCCAACACAGTTCTTTAGTTGGTAAATTACTTTTGAGTTGTCTTAGATTTCAGGAGGTTGTGTTATCTGAATCTCGATCAGAATTTCAGTGTAAATATGCCCTAACTAGGCGACCAGGTCATGTGTGTGCCTTTCCTTTGGACTTGCCCTCTCCCCGTGTTTATACCTACAAAATATGCCACCTAAGTTACCACTGCATTGGAGGGAAGGGAAGCCGTGAAGGAGTGAGGAGTGAGGGAGTGAGGAGTGAGGAGTGAGGAGTCCGTGAAGGAGTGAGGGAAACGAAAGTAAGAGAGACTTGAATCCTAGGAATCTTTTATGATCACGGGGGGCTAAGTTCTGGCCGAGAGACAATAGTAATAGCAATAGTGATTGTTGTAAGAACAGCCCAAGAACGCCAAAAAGCTATGTTTCCGATTGTTCTTGCTATTTTCCTTCCGCCACAGTTTCTGTTGTTCGAGCTTTAATGCCCCTCTTGTTTTCTATGCGAATAGAAAAGTCCGAGAAGGCTTGTTTAGGTATTTCAAGTCACGAGCCATCACTCAAGGGAACTTTCTGTATCATAATACTTTTTCTGTTTATGGCACTTCAGGTCTTCATGGTGCACAATAACTTACAAAGTTCAAAACAATAGCTTTGTTCAAAGGAAAGTGCTCGACTGCTATTGGTCAACGAATGTGGGCTACCCATTACTGCGGGCTTAACTCGAGTGACCAGTGACCTTGTTCCCAGCTGGCAACAATACAAGTCTCTTCCTTCCACTTTGCCCCTCTCCTTCGCAAGCGTCACTATGTGTATTTTGATGTGGAAGGGGCTTGGGCAGGTCCAGCCTTTCATTTCAATCTTGCCTACTGATTAGATAATGCAATGTATCGGATTCTTGCATTTACTGTTGTATACAGAGGTTATTGTTTTTTTCAGCGGTAATTTTATTGCTCTTGTCCTCTTTTGGAATGAAACTTGTGCGCTAGCATTACAAACTCAAGAAGGAAAGGAATGGGTATCCGCCAGGATTCTGATCCGTTAAGTTCCATTCCTTGTGTTCCATGGTCTGGTTATTCTGTTCTGGTCACTTTACGTATGATGTATGTATGACGTTGAAATTGCCGGCCAATCACAGAGCGTTCGAGACCAATGAGCCCTTGGCCCCAATGTTTGCTTTTGCGTTTGACCCGCAGATTACATGATCTGCTGGCCTGCAGAATGAAGTCGTCGTCACATGAAAATTTATAACAAAAATATTTCGCGTTGTTCAACGTTAGCTAATTGATATACGAATGCTGTACGGAACGCTAAAACTTCAGCTTGCTATAAAATGTCTGGCTGCTTCTATGCAAGATAAATTAAAGCTACAAAAGAGTTGCTAGTTACAGAATTACAGAAGGCTAGAAGCACTACACTTTCATATTATGTGTTCTTAACGTTAATAATTTCCATTTAGTAGTGGTGGCGCCAGGGAGGGCTAGAGGGAGGTTACAGCCCCCTGTTAGAAGCATCTAGCTCCCCTGTCGGAGAAAATTTTGCGTTTCTGTCGGAGGAAATTTGGCAAAATCAAACAAAATGATGTACGAAAACTGCATTTTCTGGCCATTTCAGCCCCCATGTCGGAAGTTCCAGCTCCTCCATCGGAAGATCTCTGGCGCCACCCCAGAGATCAGGTATGACACTGAATCATTTATAATGATTAATAAACAATAACCTGAGTGCACTTTTCTTCTTAGGAGAAACCCACGCGACATGCCCATATTTGGAAGCAGGTAGCAGAAAAATCATTCTTTTAATGATTTGAATGGAAAGATTGGATCAAATTATGAAGTATTATACACCAAATGAATCAGTAAACGAAGAGCTTTAATTTGATACAGGAATTTCTGGAATTTGATGATGTCAGCATTTTTTGATGATGACGTCATTTTGGCCGCCATTTTGGGCTAATTAGCAAGCTTTTTGAATATTTTCGAAATTTTTCAATTGAAAACACTCCAATGATACGTTTGTGATGGAGTATTACCACTTTGCCGCTTCTTTTTGTCTATTTCTACAGAGAACAAATTCAATACATTAAGGTAAAAGTATACAATGAAAATTTAGCAGGGGTAAATTTTGTAACAATAGAAATCTCAGTTTGTTTACATTTTGCACCATAGCCAATCAACGAGTTCCATTTTAATCACATGATCAACAACTTCGCGCGTCGAGAGTGGTAGCTGTGGAGAAAACCATAAGACAACTACCCTCTCAACTTTTGGTCGCCGCGAAAATATACTTGCGAAGAAGCTTTAGAAATTTTAAATCTGTGTTGTCAGATTAATATCCTTGCCAGGGTTGCTTGCCCACTTGTCTGCCGTACCTTGTTTTTGTGAAATAATTTCTTGAAACTTCTTCGTTTCACGGACCTCTCGTTTCCTTTGATAGAGCTGAGTTCCGGCGCAATAAAACTAGTCTAGCTTTGTCTTTAGGAACGACAAAATGGCACTTTAAACGGCTAAATTCAGTTCCAAAATAATAATACACTTAATTTTGATTTACCAGAACAATGTGTTGCAGCAGCTTATCCTAAACGGTCGTCAGTTAGCCGTGGCAACGAAATTTGCAGAACAAGAAAAATCAGCATGGAAGGGTTTCTCTTGTGGGTGTTTTAGCAGGTGTTTTTGCCAATTCGTCGACTGATCAGAGTGTAACATGAAGAATCATATGCTGGTTTCTTCGGAAAATAAAAAACACTAAGACAACACTAAACAAGACTTTGGCCGGTCAACTGAAAGAGTAGAGTAAGAAATAGTTGCACAACAGAGTTGTACAACAAAGTTTTGTGTTTATTTGAATTTGGATGCTCCAAATTTAGTGATTACGATAAATGCTCCTTTCGATGAATGTTGAAAGAATACACATTTATTTGTAAGAGATTAACAATTTAGTCAAGTATTGAAGGTTTATTAATCAAAAGGTTTATTATCAAAATTATCAGATTTTCGGTCAAGAATCGAGTTTCTTACGCGTTCCATAAAAATCACTTGTACCCTCGTGAAAATTTCAAAACAGTACTCGTATGTTTAGACATTAACTCAAGTAGATACCCTCCGAGTAATATAAGACAGGAAACAGGTAAAATATATAAAGTAAACTATGCCGAGGCTTTCCTTGACTAAACTGGAAATTTCCAAATGCTTTCTGCCAGTTCTCGAGTTTCTTAGCCTTTTAGTGGTCTTCTATTGAGTTTCTCCATATAAAACTTGAGTGTAAAACGTACAAGGAAATTTGATAAGGACCCTGTTCCAAGGTAAGAACATCTTGAATTTCAATTCTATGTCACATAAATCTTTGTAGCTGGAATGCTTCCGACCCAGGTGTGTAAATTCAAATTCATAAATTCGGAAGTGTTTATAAAAGTTCGTCACTCTCCAATTCTATGTGAAGGCGAAGTTAAATCCAACGTTTAAGAAGACATGAGTTATGTGATTCATCCTTTTACAAATTAATCCACTTACCTTTCAAGACTGACTTCTTTTAACTTTTCTGCTCCCTTCTTTTATGTCACTCGTTGGGGAAACCTTCGTGGCCGTAGAGTTTGCAAACTCAAGATGTCAGAAACAACATTCTATTTCTCATCGACTGATTAATTGTACAAACTCTTCATGATCTTATCTCCTATTTTACCAGTTCTGCTGCCAAAAGGTGCCACAATCGTATTCAATTTTGTCCCAAGGTTTTCATCATTTATCGAAGCAACCAAATAATGTTTCAGTCCAGTTTTGAATAATAAGAGGATGAATTGACAAAACTCCCGCCAAAACACTTACAAGAGAAACCCTTACATGCTAATTTTCCTTATAATATAATAATATGATATGATGAGGGATAAGGAGGCCATTGGCCTATTAAACCCTTTAGTGTTCGTTTTTAAGCGCATTCATAGTTGTACTTCTCGTTGCCGCAAAAATTGTCATATAATTTCTCGAATTCGATAACTGACTTCGCATTGACTATGGTTGCTGGCAAATTGTTCCATTCGTTTATTACTCTGTTTGAGAAATAGTTCTTCCTCAGGCTCGACGATGAAGCAAACTTGAAAAGCTTCAGATTGTGTCCTCTCGTAACTGAAGTACTTCGTTCAAAAAATACTTTACTATCAGTATCGATCATGCCGTGTAACATTTTGAAAGTTGTAATCATATCTCCACGTCTTCTTCTATAGCTTAGCGTTGGGAGATCGAGGAAAAGTAAGCGTTCCGTGTACGATTTGTTTTTGAGTTCCTTCACTAACTTTGTTGCTCGTCTTTGCACCGATTCTAATGTCTTAATTTGTTTTACTTTAAATGGATTCCAAACTGGCGCACAGTTTTCAAGGATTGGCCTAACTAGGCTTTTGTAAAGGGCATTGAAGGTCTCTTTGTTGACGAATTTCATGGTTCTTTTAATAGACGCTAAAACACCGCTAGCTTTTTTTGCGATTTCTGCGATGTGTTTGTCAAATTTGAATTTGTTGTCAGCTATAATTCCAAGGTCGCGAATTGATTCTACTGATTTAATCATCGTACCTGTTTGTGTTAAGTCATCTAGCACGTAATATTCATTTCTTTGATTGGAGCTACCCAAGTGAAGTACACTGCACTTATCGCTGTTAAATGGAAGCTGCCATGTTTTTGACCAATTTTTGAGTGATTCAATATCATTTTGAATATGCTGCGCTTGACAGTTAGAAGGAGAATATATTTTCGTATCGTCCGCAAAGATCTTGACTTGACAGTATTTTACGTTGTCAGGTAAATCGTTTATATACAGCAAGAATAATAGTGGACCAAGGACACTTCCCTGAGGTACTCCACTAGTCACTGTTGTCCACTCTGATTTGAAGCCGTTTAATACAACTCTCTGTTTCCTATCAGTTAAAAAGCTCTTGATCCAGTTGTATATGTTTCCTTCAATACCATACGACTTGATTTTGGTAAGAAGGCGTTTATGCGGTACAGAGTCAAATGCTTTGGCAAAGTCGAAATAAACTATGTCAACGGGAATGTTATCATCTAAAAGCGATGTCCATTCTTCGAAGACTTCTAATAGTTGTGACAAACACGATCGAAATTCTCTAAAACCATACTGATCCGGTGTAAATAAATTGTGTTCAAGTAGGTGATCAATTAGCACATTTTTGATCAATCGTTCCATTATTCTGCAAACAACCGAAGTCAAACTTATTGGTCTATAGTTTTCTTTTTGATCTTTTTTGCCTTTCTTGTATATTGGAGTGACATGAGCAAGTTTCCAAGTATCAGGAATTAGTCCAGTTTGGAGACTTGCTCTAAACATAATAGACAATGGATTTGCAATTTGTGCAGCAATTTCACGTAAGACTTTCGGGTGCAGGCCATCGGGACCAGGCGACTTTGAGGGTTTCAACGATTGTAATGTTTCTAGTACCATTTGTTCTGTAACATCCATATCCATTAGCACTGAACCTGAGAATTGTTTATCGAGCAGTGGGACAGAAGTTTCATCTTCTTTCGTAAATATCGAACTAAAAAATTTATTGAGGATATCAACTTTTTCTTGCTCAGTTTCTGTGTAGGTCCCATTTGTCATTTTTAGATCCGGTACTTTAGTATTTGACTTGAGCTTGAAATGAGCATACCTCCAATACTTTTTGCTATTTGTTTTTAATTGTTCTGCAATCTTCTTTTCAAATGTTTGTACGTGTTTTCTCAACGTAGATTTAACTTTGTTGCTCTTTTTTTGTATCTTTCGTAATCCTTTCCTTTCTTGGTTAGTAACCACCTTTTGTATGCGTTATGTTTCTTCTTGATTATTTTCATTATTTTGTCATTCATCCATAATGGAACTTTATTCTCATTGTTGATTTGATATTGGGGAATACACTCTTCCATTGTAGTGCAAATCTTAGATTCAATGAAAAGCATCATCAAATTCGCATCTAGACCTTGCAGTTCAACTTCCCAGTCAACTTCCTGTAACATCTTGCGCATCTTATCATAATCCCCACGATCATAAGAAAAACGTTTTGCATTAGTGCTATGAGAATGTAGTTTTTTGGCATTAGCAACATAGTACATTTCAAGTGTTAAGTGGTCACTATTGCCTAGTGGTTCCTTAAACTGCATCCTAGAGATATCACTATCGTTGGGGGTCAGTATCAAATCCAGGCAATTTGGAGTTTGATTCTGCCTATGTCTGGTTGGTTGATCAACGTGCTGTGTCAAGTAACAATCATTAACTGTCTTCAAAAATAAATTGGCAGGGTGTGTTTCGACAGTGTTAGTTGTTTGCTCGTCCCAGTTTATTTCAGGATAATTGAAGTCTCCCATTATGAGTAAATGGCTGAAGGTTTCTTTCGCTGTGAGGGTTCTAAGTAACTCTTGCACTGCACAGTGATTATCGTGAGAAGGGCTCCTGTATATTACCCCACAAAGTAGACTGCTTTTCTTTTCCAATTTAATCTTTAGGAACATAGACTCAACGGAATGGTCATTGCAGTTAAAAGTAACTTCTCTTGCGGACAGACTGTTATTGAGATATATTCCCACTCCTCTTCCATCTGTTTCTTCAATATTTGAGAACAGAGTATATCCATCAATTTTAATGTTCTGGTTAGTCATTTTGGATGAAAGGTTTTTTGGTTTAATTTCTGTTATACCACATATGTCAATATTTAAATTGTTGAGTCTAACTTCTAATTCAGAATTCTTGTTTAGCAGGCTGTCGCAGTTTGTATACAGGCATTTGAAACTTTTATTCTTTAGGCTTGGACATACATTTGACTTGGTTGTTGTTGTGGTGCTGTCTGCCATGGGATCACTCTTTGTGGCTCTGCAATTGTTAGCGGTTGATAGGCCGTTGGTTGACAGGGTTGTAGCTGGCTTGTTTGGTTTGTTATCCAGCTGTTCAGAAGCTTTCTGCCAAGTTCCTCTAAAAAAGAATCTTTCATAGCCATGTTGTCATTATCATTTGGTGCACTTTGCATTTCGTTTCGTGGTTTCACATTATGGGCATTGGCTTGGAGGGTATTTTGGTGCACTTGACTTTTCTGACTTTTAGTATCGTTCTTCGTTGATTTGATGTGTAGGAAAGAGCAATCTTTACCCTTCAAACATCCGTCTGGTTGGTTATAGAAATAGCATGTTTTTACGATTTTATGTTCAAATTTGCACTTTTTTCTCGTGCAACTTCCTTTGTTGAAGCTTTTGTGCCATGGCTTATCGGTTCTCTTTGCTGGTTTCTGAACATTTAGTGTACCATTGGAAAATTGAAGATTGCTAGGGCTTTGATCCTCAATCTCTAGTTTTTTGCTATTCTTCTTGGTTTCCTTTTTTGACATCTTAGTTGAACTTATGTGATCTTTACTTCCTCTCATCATATTCACATGGTAATTAAGAGTTTCAATGGCGTGTTCCTGCTGCACAATCCTTGCTGTCAGGTTATCCACTTGATTTTGTAAGTTGTCTTTGTGAGTAATGAGTGACTTGTTTTCAGCTCTCAAATTCTCTATTTGCATCAACAGAGAGTCAGTGTCAGTTGGCAACTCATTTCCATCATTAACAGCTATTATGGAATTGTTACCATCATCACTTTTGACGTCATCATCGTCCTCATTGACTTCGTCAGAATTTGGAACGTCTACTGTGGGATCCCAGGTGGCTGTCCGGGCTTCCGGGTCTTGCGCGGAAGGGGATTCCCCTTGGTTGGAATCATCTTGAAAATGGATAGTGATTAGTTTTCCCTTTTTCTTCGGATGGCTGGTTATTTTCCCAGGGAATTCTTCGCTCTCGGATTTCTTTAGCATTTTAACTTTTGACTGTCCATGTTTAATGGCTTGAACTAACACCTTGATGAAGGGGAATTCGAAATCGATCCAGTCGTGTGCTGCGTAGGAGGAGACAACAACTGAATTCTTGGAGCCAGTTAGATGGAAAGTTATTCCAAGGACTTTGCGATATTGATTTCCTCCTTCTGTGTGATAGATTTCTAATCTTAGTTGTTTCAGCAAGTCATAATTGAATCGATCCTTGGCATCTCGTGCAGGGGCCTCTCCTTTCTCATTTTCCCACAACACGAAGATGGCATCCTTGTAGGCTTCGCATGTAGCAAAGTGGTCGAAATATCGTATATCGCATGCTTGGATTAGTTGGATAACGTCTTCTTTAGAGGGAAGAGAAATACTCCCTCCACTCTTGTACGTATTGAACTCCCAACTGGTGGTTTGGGCATCAGTGCCAGGAGTTCTTTTGGATTTTATCTTGATAGACTTTGGTGAGCGCATGGTTGCTGTTTATGCTTTCCGTCGAGAAGGCCTAAAATCTTGCTTGGCCTAAGGCTGCTTCGAAAATCTTACCTTTATTCTAGCTGAAAATCAGTAGAATGAGCTTTCACGAAATGTTATCGAAGTACTGACACGAGTTGTGTGGCTCTTCAGCAACTATAACGATATTTCCAATGGCTGGAGCTCAGTGTAGTTTAATGTTTGATGGAGCTCAAGATTTAATGTGTCCTGCCAGCATAAGGGACCAGTCATTATTAATGGTGGGGGGTGGGGCGGAAGATATTTTTGAAAGAGTGTTGTTAGTTTCCTGGCCCCCCCTCAGTTTCATACAGCTAAAATGCTGCCCCCCCTAAATCTAAGCAAAAATTTTTGTGGCCCCCCCCTAACAAAGTGGAATGAAAACACACATTTTCTACATAAATAATACCAAGTGTACTGAGTAAGCTGTGATACAAATCAAAATGGCATACCATATGTTGATGTTGGCAAACCTACTGTTCAGAAAAATGTTGTCCATCTTCATGAATCTTTGTTGTCAGCTGAAAGGAAAATAAAAGTAGGCAAATTATTTCAGTATCCATTTGCTCCTTCTCAGTAGCTATTTGTCACTGTCCTTGTAACTGCCATACCTGTAGCTCTTTGCAAAAAGATGTCAGAAAAAAAGGTTTACCTGGAAAACTCTGCAGTGATTAGCCAAGTTTAACAAGTATTCAAGCAAATTTTCATAAACTCATTCCCAGGTTTATTCATGAGTAGCTTCATGTACAGTAAATACATATTTCATGGCTGAAATCCATTAATTCCTCAGAATCAAATTGAGAATCATCACCTCTTGAAAAATGTAAGAACAACATTTGTTTCTTTCCAATACTGAATTGTGCACAGTTCAAAGTTTTGAAGTGTAACTTCCAGATGTTAGGAAACAATATTGAGAATTCACAAGATGATTTATGAGTTCAAAAGGGTTCACAAAAAAGAAAAGGTTGGGAAGTTAAAGCATTAAACAGCTTATTCAAATTATGAAGAAACTTTTATCTACCAATGTATGAAGCAAGCCTCCAGTTCCCTGCAATTCTTCCACTTCTTGTTGACACAAAGTAGCTTTCATTAGATTCATCTGCACTAGCAATTTCAGAGCCAGACATGTCATCACTTCTATTTCCTTCATCACAGCTATTGGTAGCATCAATAACCTGAAACAGATACACAGTAATTAAGAACTGTGATGTACAGTAAATGCAGACAGAAATTGTATCATCTGCTTTAAAATTGCATTTTTAAGCAGGTGTACATAAGAATCTTTGATAAAGGATTAGGTTTGAGTATTAAATGTAGCTTTCATGTTACAAGTCTTACTTTAAATGAAGGTACTGTAGGAGAAACAAAAATCCTTGAAAATTTAGTACCATTTTCTTGCTACTTTGAATTTCCAGCATATTCACAACTGATCAAAAACAGATACACATTTAAAGAATAAGGCTCAACCTTTGTTAAATGTTAAAATTTCATACCTCATCCTCCTCATCATCTGAATCAGAAGATGGTCCTTCCATGTCAGACTGTTGTTGTTGCTCATCAAAGGTTTGCTTCAGGTATGTGGATCTTACATGCATTCGAATTGCATCAATTTTTGAATTTTTCTTGAGCTTGAGACATCCAAACATTTTATTTTCTATCAAATACTTATCAATTGTCTGGACAAGAAGATGACTGATTTGGTTTGACTCAACAGCCTCTAGCCAGTTTATATCTTTATAGCCTTTTTCCTTTTCTCTTTTCCTTTTGTTCCTTTGCTCTCTCTTCTTTACTTCTTTAGTAACTTGTCTGTAAGAAAGTTCTTGAAGAGCATCATTAATCACTTTTGTGCTAACAATGTATGTTTTAGAAAATTCCTCTACTTTGTCTGAATCACCCAATTTGATGGTGTTTTCCTGGCACATTCTCTGTAATTGGACTCTTGGGTTGTAGTCATTTACTTCCCTTTTAATTCCATCAATCTCATGTGGTGTCTTGTTCACATGCAAGTATGCAAATCTCTCTGACTTGTAGTCTGGCATTGGCTCTGGAATCCTACTACACTCAATGTCATTCCAACCATTATCACTACAGAATTTACATATGTCACCATGAACATCTTTGCAACCAAACTTAATAAACTCAATATACTTTTCGCCAACAACTGCATGAAGTTTTGTGAATTCTTCTACCTTAGAAAAGTAGTTTTGACCTGGAACTACTTCACTTGGTTTCCTTTCAGTGAATGCAGTCAGATACTTTTTGTCCCAGAAAAACAATTTATCTTCCTCCAAAGTCACAAAACTTTTGATGTATCCCCCTGGTGCAACACCACCATCTACCCTTTCTGCAACCTCTTTTGCAACATGAAAAGCATTATTTTTCATTCTCTCTAATTCCATTCCCTCAAGCTCTGCTGTCGTAATCAGGGCAAAATCAACATTTTTCAAGCAATCTTCTTTTTTCTCATATTCCCATGTTAGATGGCCACCATCACAAATGCATTCACCTGAAAATGAATATAATGATATTTACAAATTTTTAGATTGATACATACCTTAGGCTACTTTCCTATGGGTTCTGTAATCATATTATCCATATGCATATGCCCATTTGAGGTTTGGTTATTTGGGATATTGTTCATGTTGGGATAATTCACATGAAAGTTACTTAAGAACATGAAGAAAATCTCATTTCTAAAAAACTGATCAATGGTCATATTTCAGAAGAAACATCAATCAGAGATATTTAAGAAAAGTTGTTATTTAATAGTTCAGACACATGGTTATCACACCCAAACCTTTTTGACTGATGGCATCATCTGTATATACCTTTTCTTGAAATAAAACATCATATGTAAGCTTTGCTTAAAAACCACACTCTGACAAAAAATCTCAGGGAGACTTCAGTGCACTACACCCTGCTGTCTGTATCTAGAACCCTTTCAATCACAACTCATCAGTATACAGGGTGTCCCATAAAAATTGTGCCCTGTTTGTGTGGCTACTGTGGAGTAGGCGTAGATTCAATTATCTTGGTTTTTACTAAGTTAACAGATAAAGCTTCAACTTAGAGTTTGTGAACTTGTATGAGTCAATTTGGCACATGGTTGCTGATTTATGGCAGAGAAAAGGCAACAGTGGTTGCTTCAAAAGCAGCACTTCCTTTGTTCTCCAGCAATGCCAAAATTAAGTAAGTTTTCAAAGAAAGAAATCTGGCATCCTTCAAATTTTCACTACACTTTTTGAACAGTATAAAGTGCTCTCTTATGAATAGAGAACACTGCAAACCTTTTAAAAGATTTAGCAAAAATTTGAATACAACACTAGAACCCGTTCTTTGAAAACTTACTTTATTTGGACATTGCTGGAAAACAATAGAAGTGCTGTTTTGTGGCAACCACTTATTTTGCCTTCTTCTGCCATAAATCAGCAGACACCAAAAGTCAAATTGACTCAAATGGTCTCAAACTCTAAGTTAAAGCCTGACCTATGCAACTGTGTAAAAACTGAGATGGTTTAATATACAACTCCTTCATAGACACAAATGGGGAACAATTTTTTGGGACACCCTCTAGATCTACCAATGATGGAAAAATTCTCAAAATGCACATACCAACATAGCTTTGGATCCTTTCAACTTCATTGTGACTACTGTCACCAGGAGCAAGGTGATGTCTTATGTAGTAATCTTGACTGACAACTCTTATCTCCTCCATTGTTCTGAATTTCACTTCCTTGTTGGTAATGCCAACACCTGGCCCAGCATCAGTAAGGTCTACAACTCTGGCTTTCGACTTGGGTAGATTCATTCCACTAATACATTCTAGACATGTGCTGATGTAATTCTTCAAGTCAACACAACTTACATCACCATCAACAATGCTGGATTTATACAGCTCAAGGCTGTTGACTAATTTGCTGAGTATGTTTGACAAAGTTTGCATGAATGTCTCCTCCATCTCATTGCAGTTTTCCAAAAAGCTTGAGATCTGTGAGATAATTTCTTCAATTCTACATTTAAAAGTGTTGGCTTTGCATAACTCATATTCTTGGAACTTACAGTTTTGATCCTGAGTGATAAGTACCAAATCATCCTCATCTATTTGATAAAAGAAATAGCGTACAGTGTCCTTAGTACAGGAAGCAATTGATCTGAATAACTTACTCTGCCAAGCAAGAGGATGCTCTGATTCATACATTTGGGGCTCCTTGTGCTTAATATCCATCAAGTGACTTGCCCATACTGTTCCAGAGCTGCCTACAAAGTACTTTGGCTTTACAACCACCACTGCCTGTTGCCAATCTGTCCTAAAAGTTTCTTTTCCATCTACATCCTCAATAAATTTCTCCATGAAAAGAAACGTACCAGGAGTGCAATTCACCATACTCACTGGGAAATCATATCGAGGCAACTTTCTAGCCATTTCATCATCTGAAGGTCTGAAAACTTTTTGTGACTTGGAACTTGACATTCCCGTACCTGTGCCAGGGCATATGTATGCCTTATCATCAAAGCTTCTGTACAAAGTTTTTTTGGAATTTTCATTGCCCTTGCTGAGTGACCTAATGACATTTTTCTTCTGTGCTCTGCAAAAATGTGTCAACAAACCATTATTTTCCTCTGCTTTGGGTGGTTTTTTACAGCAAAATAGCCCCAATCCTTTATGCTTCTTAGCTTGTAAAGACCGTATATTCTTAGGCCGTGATCTGTTGTATGCTGTCGTTGCAGATCTGATTGGTTTCAGATTCCTTCTTTCTCTGCTGACGTTTACAATATTCAAAAAATCTTTTTTCTTAACTCTGTGATTCAGATATAATACTGAATCATGCCTCCTGCCATGTGATGTTGCTTTGGACATTATGCAGTCCACTAGAAACTTTTCATCAATTGCATCCATACTTTGTTTTCGACCACTGCCAAGCTTCCGCATTTTCAGCCTTCGATCTTGAATCAAATTAGTTTTGCAGCGGTGAATCATTCGCTCTTTTCTCTTTGAATTCTGCTGATCAATAAGCTCTTGAAGGGAAGCAACCTCATCTTCAAGACTCGCAATTTCATCTTTCATTCCTTCAAGCTGTTTTACTTCCCATACATCTTGCTTTGAAGCAACAATGGCTATTTTACTTGCTACTAGCGATTCCTTCTTTTCAAGATTTTTCTTAATGTTTTCTTCTACAATGGTCTTGGCCTCTGTTTCTATTTCTTCCATTTTCTCAATGAAACCAAATACTTCTGTCTTATCTTTACACATGTTATCGCTATCGAATCCAAGGTTGTCAAATTCAGACCTTGACCTTGAGCCACCAAGGAAAACTCTGAAAACCTTCCTGTCCCACTCAGTATCCAAGATTGAGTACAAGGCTCCAATTTCTTTATTCGTTGCAAAATGTGAAGAAGACAAATCTTTTTCGGCAAAATTCAAAATTTCGAAGAAAAAGTCTTCCAAGTCGAAATTATCAGGCCTCAAAACAATAAACTCTTTGCCCCTAAACTTTATGATATATGCACAAAGTCCGAATTCCGGATGAAGAACAAGCTCTCTGAACCTCTTCTTGTAATCTTTATCATTGACAAAGACTGAACCATTGCTGGCAAAACTTAGGTATAGGCTGAATGCCTCAAGCAAAGGTAAGTAACTTACTGTCCTTTCCAAACTATCACTCACAGGTATATTTGCCAGAAGGCAATCAAGTACAGCACGTAAGCCGCAAAGATGATGTGAAAACTTTGATTCATGTGCTACTCTCGACAACTTGTTTTCAATGGCAGCTTTATTATCCTTCAATCTGCAGGTTTGCATTGAACTTGTCACGAATTCGTTTCTTGCAACATTCTCTCTGGTTGCCGCGCGAATTTTATTTCCCTGCGACGCCATGTTTTTATTTATCACATTGTTTAACTTTAACTGTCAGTTTCTTGCGCGCGCAAAATCATGAATGACATTCCCAGAATGCACCACTTTGCGATGAAGTCACCTATGGCAACTGTGGGATGTCACACACGACGACAAAAAGCAGGGAAGGAAGCTGCCACGTGAAAGTGAAGAGAAGTTGCAGGTTGCCTAAGCGCAAAATGAATGATTGTCAAGAATTCTTGAAGAAACATGGTTTTGATGAGTACTGGTCACGGTTTGATAGCAATGGCTATGATGATCTGGCCCAGTTGAAAGAGATGTCGACTGAAGAGCTTGACGAAGTGCTGGAAACTGACCTAAACATCACGAAGGTTGGCCACCGCAAGAGATTGAGAGCTTTGCTGAAAATTGACACCGTCGTGAAACAAAACATGGAGAAAACGGGAAAGATCAAAGTCTCCGCTGAAAAGATTGAGAAATGTAAGCATTGACATTTCAATTAACCTTTTCCTTTATCATACTATCAGCAGCAAAAAAGCATGCTAATGCACACAATCGAACTGATCGAACAAATCATTCACTAACCTGCAGACTGACCCTTATCAGTTTTCGGAGACGTTATCAGTTTTCGGAGAGGTTTCCGAATCTGCACGCAGACAAATCATTCATGCTACGTACTGACTTCCCTTACTGATTTCCTTTTGATCTTGTTATCATTGTTGCCTTTCTTCTATCCAAGGAGATATGCCTATGTACCATATCACTGTGTTACTGTACAGTTGCAACACAAATTTTATTAACAAGGAATTACTGTTTGTTAAATTTGGCACGTTTTGTCCAATTCTTAAATTTTTGTGATACCAAACATTACATTTATATGTTCAAATGTTTCTTTTCAGTGCCAGACTCTGTTGCATCAAGATTGCTGATTCCCCACCCAATCCTTGACAAGCACAAGTACTTCAATGTTGTTTTGCATGAGATTGCAGGAGATTCCTATGAGCTGATGAGCCATGATACCTTCATCCAATATGTGGTATCACAGAGAGAGTTGCGATGGAGATTAAGACAGAAAGCTGTTCAAATAGAATCATATGAAACTCAGTTTTCACAGCCTAAAGATGGGAACTGGCAGAATGTGAAGAAATATGCAGGTGATCATGGTCAGCTTCTGGTGAAAGATTTGATACCAGCTGAAAAGTCTCTGCAGTTCCTTGAAAGTGTTTTGGGCAAAATTGACGCATTCATGGCAGAAATTAAGATGCTCAAAGGAAAACTCTTTGATAAAGACATGAACATAAAACCATGGAAGGCCAATGAATTATCCTTCTATGACAAGCTGATAAAAACCCTGGCACTCTTGCAAGGCAAATTTATCAAAGTTAAAGGTGATGTTCACTTGAACATAACCATGATGAAAAGGAGAGCTGGAGCTGGAATGCTCAGCAGCAAATCTGACCAAGTTAGAGCTAAACGTCGTGCAAAGGAAAATAAGAGAAAGCAACAGAAGAGAAAAGGTGAGCGTGAGATGAGGAGCTGCTTGTCAGTGCTTAGTTACATGCTACCAGGAGAGAAAGGTGAGGAAATTAAAAAGAAAGTTGAGCAAGGTGACTTTTCTTTCCGTATTGCGACGGCGCAATCTGGCCCATTGAGCAGCAAATTGCACAGAGCTGGCATCCAATTTCTGCTAGCAAAGGGTGTGCTTACAGATCAGGCAAAATCATTTGCAGGAGATCAATTGCAAAAGATGTTGGATGTGGCAGAGGCCAGAAAGGAAAGCTCTGCAAAGAAAAGAAAGAGTGGAAAGCAGCTGACAATTCAGGCTGCTTTTGAGGCAAAAAAGGATCAGCTGTCAGACACAAGCTCTGAATCTAGTGATGAGGACATCAGTCCATAAGTACTGCAGCACCACTGACCTGAACTGTTGTAACTGTAATATACACATATATTGTACCCTAAGAGCCTGTCACAGATCTGTGGAGTGACTTCACCCAAGACAGACCATTCCACCTACAGACCCTCCAATGAACAGAGATCACCTTGAAGCTAAGACCTGATAAGCAAAGTGTTGTGACAACCCTTGAGTAAAGGACTTGGTCTATGAGGAGAACAGTCTGTCCTGGGAAAAGCCACCCCACTGCTCATAATATATTCTCAATAAAGTTTACAGTAATATAAATGTGATTACAGATGTCAATTTCAACTGACATTTTTGGTGGCCCCCCCTCTTGTTTGCTCATTTTTTACCTGGCCCCCCCTTGAAGCTTGAAAAATTATAGATGGCCCCCCCCTCAATATCTTCCGCCCCACCCCCCACCATTAATAATGACTGGTCCCTAATCTTAGGTCATGCCTTAACCATGAAGTCCTCATGCAGTCCTTATATCATGAAGTCCTCGTGCCATTCCTTGCTTTGGAAACCAATCTTGAAATTACCGGCTTTTGATCAGTTAACCGGTTGTCAGCCAACACACCGGTTCTTGCTTTTGTTATGCAAATTTTGTTGACAGGGCCACAGGGCCAACTGACGGCCACTTAGGATGGTTGCTGAAATACTTCTTTCCGGTAAATCAAAATAAAATGTTTTGTAACCTTTATTTCCAATCTGGAACTGATTTTGGATGTTAAAAGTGCCATATTATCGCTCCTTTTCGCGCTGAACCTCGGCTACTTCAAAGGAAGCGAGAGGTTCCGTGAAATGACGGAGTTTCAAGGAATTATTTCGCAAAAACCAGGTATAGCAGACAAGTGGGCAAGCAACCCTGGTTAGGAAATTTATCTGACAACACAGATTTAAAATTTCTAAAGCTTCTTCGCAAGTATGTTTTCGCCGCGACCAAACGTCGAGAGGGTAGTTTTCCCATGGTTTTCTCCACAGCTACGACTCTCGACGCGCGAAGTAGTTTATCACGTGATCGAATTGGAGCTCGTTGATTGGCTATGGTGCAAAATGTAAACAAACTGAAATTTCTATTATTACAAAATTTACCCCTGCTTGAAAATTTGCAATTTTTGACCTAAATGGCGAAATTCATGTTTTTGGATTTTCTATATCCAAATTTATCATAGATTCTGTTCAGAAGGCTGTTTTCATCACAACTCTTTCAGATTTTGCAGGAAAAGTACTTTTTTCGGTCGTGGTCAAAATTCTTGTCCATAGCAACCATGCAATTCCACGTTGCTAGGGGGTTGTACCCCAGCCCTGAGCAAAAATTAGTGGTTTTTATGATGGATGTGACGGAGTAGACCATCTTTAACGTAAATCACATCCTTCATGCCTACTTGAGGTTTGAACAGCTGCAACAACACAGGAGAAAGCATAACTTCAAAATGGAGGGCAATGAAGATATTGATGGAAGTGTTTTCCAAGAGAAGCAAGGCCCATATCGCAAGTTTCGATCAGTTAAAAGGAAGAAGAGAAGAGGTTTTTATGGAGACCGAAAAAGAAGACGTTTAAATTCAGTGAGTAATGAGGGAAATGCTACCAATAGCAGCTCAAACAATAACACAGAAACAACGCCACCACCACCATCAAATTCAAAGGGCCTAGGCCAATCAACAACAAAATCTAAAGCGACTGTGAGCCAAGAGAATAGTCCTACTAATGTATCTTTTACAAAACTGATGAATGCTTCTTTTGAGTCTGACATTCAAGGCCCAATAACCAGAGCAAAATCCATAGAAGCTGGTTTACTGATGCCTCAAGGGATGAGTCATGGTAACAGTATTGTTGACAAAAATCTTTTGGAAGCTGCCATCAACGATGCTGCAATGTGCAGAAAGTGCAAAAGTGTGAAGGGAAAGCTGACTTTGAAATCTTTGGGTAAACAAGGACTAGCAGAAACATTAGCACTTGTATGTTCAATTTGTTCTTCAGAGAGTGTCTTTGAAACAAGTCAAAGGATCAAGGAATCTAACAGAACCGATAAGAAATGTCATCGTCAGGCATTTGACATCAATCATAGATCAGTACTTGCATCAATAACAATGGGGCTGGCTGGACTTGACAACTTCTGCGGAATAATGAAGTTAGTACCCCCAATTAACAAGAGTGCTTACAATAACACAATGAAGAAACTTGAGAAAGTTTCTAAAGAAGTGGCAGAAAGAGTGATGAATGAGGCAGCAGAACGACTGAAAAATATCACACAAGAACAGTGTGATATGGAAGTCAATGGGGCAAACATAGCAGTAAAAAAGGCAGCTATTACTGTGGATGGAACTTGGCAAAAACGAGGATACTCATCAAAAAACGGTGCAGTATTTGTCATGTCAGTAGATACAGGAGAGGTACTAGATTATGAGGTTTTACCTATGGTGTGTTATGAGTGTCGTGCACATGCAATGTTGGAACATGATGGTGATGATTACAAGAAGTGGTGGGAATCACATAAATCCAATTGTGCAATCAATCACAAATCATCCAGTGGAGAGATGGAGACAAAAGGTGCTTGTGCTATATTCAACAGATCAATTGAGAAAAGAGGCCTAGTTTATTCCACAATGGTTGGAGATGGAGATACTGGTTGTTTTGGTGCTGTTGTTAATGCTGTCAGAGAAAAATATGGAGAGGCGTACAAAGTAACCAAAGAAGAATGTGTTGGACACGTCCAAAAGAGAATGGGGACAAGTCTTAGAGAATACAAAAAAAGGATGCGTGGCAAAAAGTTGACAGATGGAAAGACAGTGGGAGGAGCTGGCAGATTAACAGACAGAGTAATTGATAGTATTCAAAACTATTATGGCAAAGCAATTAGAGCAAACAAGGGCAACTTAAATGGCATGGACAATGACATTTTTGCAATATACGATCATATGATAAGGGATGATGAGAAGCCTATTGTTGTCCAACACAGCCGTTGCCCTAAAGGTAAATCAACGTGGTGCAAATATTGGAAGGACATTCAAGAAAGAACAAATACATATGATGAGAATAAAAGGCTACCAAGTGTCTTTCAAAAGGAGCTAAAGCCAATTTTTGATAGGTTGTCAGAGGAAGGCTTGCTGAAGAGGTGCCTGCTAGGTGTAACTCAGAATCAAAATGAGGCATTGCATGGCATTCTCTGGAAAATTTGTCCAAAGACCACTTTTTGTGGCAAGCGCAAAGTAATCATAGCTGCTTGCAAATCTCTTTGCCAGTTCAATCAGGGTGCTTCAACTTTAGTTGAAATGATGAAGTTGTGCAAGCTAAAGCCAGGAATAAACACAATCAGAGCCTTAAGAGAAGCTGACAATAGGAGGCTGAGGTCAACATCAATCAAAGTTTCTTTGAAATATAAAAAGCGTCGCCAACAACTTCGCGCAAGAAAGCACAAAAGAGCTGAGAAATCCAATGAAAATTCATATGTTCCTGGAGGCTTTGGTCTAACATCTACCCCGGAATACTCAAGATCAGCAAGTCAGCAGAAAGAAACTGGACTGAAAAAATTAAAGAGTGTCAAGCGTAGACAAATAATGACAGAGAAGAAGTATTGTCCCAGTACAAATGCAAATGTTCATCAGAGTCAAAATAATGATGAGCCAGATATTCAATTTATGATGCCAGTTTCCAACATTTTACTGCTTTTAACAATGTGAAAAAATTTGGTGTCAGTTGTAATAAATAAATGGACAAGATTTATTGATCAGAACACTTATTTTGAAATGATGTTGTGGCAAAACATTTTCTTAAACTTTACATGCATTTTTCTCAAAATCAATTTCCGGATGGGTCCTTTAATTATGGAAAGCTTTAAAAGCTTTATGCTTTAGTTATAATCACAAAATTTTCTGAGCAGGGGTATTTTTTGATGCTCTGTGCAATGAGTACAGTAGATTTTCAATTTGAGCTATCTTTGTGGGCATTCCCTTCAAAACAACATTTTTGCTGATAAAAGAAGCATGAGATAGGTTATCAAGAAACTGTGTATTCATTGCATAGACCATGGTATGGTTTCCATTCACAGAAAAAATCATCTTAATATCTTTAACATTTCTTGAAAAACTGTGACCAAAAGTTTTACATGTCGCGTTATAATTTTTACATTTCCATGGCAACAAGATGACACACCCAGATTTTGACCAATAAAATCTACTTCTGCTAATTATATGCACATGACCATAGAGTTTCACCTTTGTATCATGAGCATTTAAGGAGAAATTGCATAAAGTCTGATTTGGTGTTTTCATTGTATACTGCTACCTTAATGACATCATTCAGATTGGCTAATTTCTGCCAAAATATCACTCCAAATTCATTAATTTCAATGAAATGATATCTTCATATCAAATTTGTGGCTAAGTTGAACCAAAAACTAACAAATTTTCAGGGAAAACCTTCTTTGAATTCAAATTTAACTTTGAAACCTAATTTTCACTGATTTTAAACTTCATGACGTCACTATGACGTCATAAGGCGTGGCAGCCACACCCAAATTACGGTACATGCTAGAAATTACCTGATCTATAACGGTGCCAAGTTGCATTGAATTCTGACCAGGCTAAGGCAGTTTACAGAGGGGGGTGGAAAGAACCCCCCCCCCCATAAATGGTAGCTCGAAAAAAGCCCATATGGATTAGGGTTAATATTTTGTCAAATCCGGCCTTACATGTTTCTCAAATGTTTCTTAAATTTTTCTTAAAATTATTGAGATTTCCAACAACTGTCCATGACAATGAATGACAGGAAACGAGATGTTTCTTTTCCTGCATCAAGGGAAAAAGATCCTTATTGTGTCCTTACTATTTTTCCCGGTTAATCAAATTTTAGTGAGTTTTTCAAATGGGGAGCACTTTTTGGGATGCTATTTGTATTTTGCTTAGAGTAAAACCAGCTCTTTTCAAGTTTATTTTTGAAGCTCAGCCTGCCTGTGTTTCTTAAATGTTTCTTATTCTTGATCTGATTTGAGCTCATTTGTTTTATAAATGTGTTTCTTATAAGAAAAAACCCTGTAATCTTGCAGCATTGTCCAAAATGTTTTACAGTAAAAAATCTTTTTGTGATATTCATCAGGACTCAGGTATTAAGCACTTGTTTCCAGATCATATAACCAGTCAAGTGACGTAATGAGCATCATCATCATCTTCATCATCATCATAGATTATACTAGGCAACATTTAAAGGAAAAATAGCTACGTTACAACTAACTTGGGCTAAACTTCAACCCTATCAGGCCTAGGGTATTTGATGCTCTACGAAGCCTAGGGGGGCTGATTCGCCCCCTTAATTTATTTCTGTTCTGGACAACCTAGAGCCTTGAAACTTTGCATGTGTATAGAAAATCTTATGGTGAATGAAAAGATGAAATCTATTTTTAAAAATATCACGTGACCTTTCCATGACATCACATTGCTCAAATTTCAAATTCAATAGGGTTCAGTACTAAATATGTTCAATCGTTGATTCTGAGGAAACAAAAAGCACTAACTGTGTCAAAATAATATTTGCTCTGTAAAGAAAAATTAATAAAAAGTGATGAGGTCATCACACAGGAATACAAAGAAAGTGCGCATGCGTAGCGCAAAAATCCGCAAACCATTCGTTCAAATTAAAAATTAGCTAATTTGTTGGATGGAGCATCAAAAGTAGTATGCATTCCTATCTTTTCATAGTTTTATCACATTAGCTGTAGATTTTATTAGGAATTATCAAAATTTTACACATGCATTTCTCGAATACCGATCGCGTTTACCCCCTGGTAAAAATCTACAGACGAAAAACCGCTAGGGGGCTGATTCAGCCCCTCTAGGCTTGATAGGGTTAAACTACAAACTACAACTGACGACCGCCATGGAAAGAAGAGGCTGGAAAACAATTGGCTTGTTGTCAGGGCAAAACAAACTAACTGCTCTTTTTTGTGCAATACATAATAGTGGGCGCCGGCTCTCCTATATTGTTTTCTTACTAACAAAATGTACCCATTTGCTGTAGCTGATATGCACAAACCTTCAAGGTTACGACCCACGACTTTAGCAAAATGATAAAGGTAAAACAGTATATTTTTTGACAAAGAAACAAACATAGAAAGCTATCTTCGTTGGAACTTAAGCACTGAATTGATATTTTGCTTCCCTGCAAATTTCTTTGGCTGCCCCTACCCCTATTGCCCCTTCCCTGTATCTGTATAGTAATGTTCCATTGAGACGTCTGTAAAGTCGTCCAAAATTGATCTCAGGTAGTTTTGACTTTATACTTGAGCCAGGAAATACGCAAATGGTGAGGCCTTGGGGGTCGGAGCAACTTCCTCCCCCCCCTTCATAGATTTGTGAAACAACCAAGCATCAGGTCCTACCTAAATTACGTAAAGGGAATCAGTAATTTGCTGCCCCTTTTCGATTTCCCGTGTAGGTTGCTGGAATCAGCCTATCAGGGATGGCACCAGACATTATCTGAGAGAAGGGCAAAGCGAAAATCTAGCTTTCAGATAGACTTATTACAGTTGACGAAATGAACTTGGGGCAAATCTGATGTCAATCTTGATTTTGATTTGAATTCTTTTTTAATCATATCAACAAAACAGTGCAAGTAAATAGTGATAGATGATGAAGAGGACATTGTTCTTATTTGTTACCACTGATGACAACAATATTGGCTTGGAAATTGGTCTTTTTAAATTGCATTTTTAGGGGCCAGTCATTATCAACGCTGGGTAGGGGGCCAGAAGATATTCAGAGGGGCCACCCAAAATTTATGGCAGTGAAAGGGGGGCCACTGAAAACCTTCAGTGTAAAATAAGGGGCCGGATGATTCCATGTCAATGAGGGCCAGCTTGTTAACCATGTAATCTTAGATTTTGCTGAATTTTCGTTTGTGATTAAAGTATGATTATAGTAGCAACATAACCAAATTTCAGCTTTCTACCATTTGTCGTTCTGGAAATATCGTAACTCATAGATTTGATATTTTGGGCCTACATCTTTATTGGCAGCCATTTTGAATTGATACTTTTCATAAAATTAGCAATCTTTTGATCAACTCCTGAGAATTATGTCATCCAAATGTGGTTTCCATACAAATGTGAGGTGGCAAACACAAAGATAGCCTAGAAATATTGTTAAATTAAGTAGATATGACCATAAATGCACAAATAAATTTTGATTGCACAATTTGCTTTTGTTCATATTTCACTGATTTTGTTGATGTTGCTTGACTTTGACCAAAATGATCTTTTGCAAGCTCAAAGTAGACACATACACCTACTTTCATGGAAAAAATTTTATTGGACAAACCTGTCATTAAGGATTTATCCACGTTTAAACATTTTGTATATATTTTACTGCGCACAGCAACAACAACTATGTTTGTATTTTACGGTTTTACTAAACTATGGAATCAGCCAAAACGATCCAAAACGACCCAAAACGAGCCATAACTACCCAAAACGAGCCAAAACAACCCAGAACAACCCAAAAACGACCCAAACTGATTCAATCAGTGAACAGGAGTGTAGCGTCTGCATGAATTTCAGCGACAGGGATGAAAACAGTGATAATATAGAAACAACTTGAGTACTCCCATTGCTTGCGCCTTTCGTGTCGCCAAAAAAATATAGGAGATGGGAAAGACAGAAACGGCCAGTGAACGATCATATGGAGACAGGATTAATTTTTATAACGTGCGAGGCGTGCTTTCCCCAATTGGCAAAATGGGTCAAGTAGTTATTTGGTGATTAACCTTGAAAACAATGACATCTATCGAGGGATCACCTCGCGATTTGAATTGTCCACAGGTTCAGTTGGGTTCAGCCGCGTTCAGCCGGGTTCAGGTGGGCTTTCCTATCAAAAATTACGCCAGCGTAGGCCTATTTATAGTCAATGATATAATTTCTTTTGATCACCAAAACGAGACACAAAACAGAGAGATGTGTAGAGAAAGGAGAGGTAGAGAAGGTTGAAATGCAATGGCCTGAAAAACAAGCCTCTGCTATCGATTTTATTGGTCACTGGTCAAGGTCATCTTGAATCATTTTGTCTCTTTTCCGGTTAGTTCTGGGTTATTTTGGCTCACTTTTGGGTTGTTCTGGGTCATTTTGGGTCGTTCTGCCTCGCTTTGGGTCGTGACGGATCGTTTTGGCTCGTTATGGATCGTTTGGCTCGTTATGGATCGTTTTGGCTTGTTATGGATCGTTTTGGCTCGTTTTGGCTGATTCCATAGTTTAGTAAAACCGTATATTTTAGCATTTTGTTGTGATATAATTTTGTTGCTGTTGTACGCAATACAAATATACACCAAAATGCTTAAACATTGATAAATTCTTAATGACAAGTTTGTCCAAGGAGATTTTTTCCACAAAAGCAGGTGTATGTGTCTACTTTGAGCTTGCAAAAGATCAGTTTAGTCAAAGTCAATCAACATGAAAAAAATTAATGAAATATCACCAAAAGCAAATTGTGTAATCAAAATTTATTTGTGCATTTATGGCCATATCTACTTAATTTAACACTATTTTCAGGCTATTTTTGTGTTTTCCACCTCGCATTTGTATGGAAACCACACTTGGATGACACAATTCTGAGGAGATGATCAAAGATAGCTAATTTTATGAAAAGTGTCAATTCAAAATGGCTGCCAATAAAGATTTAGGCCCAAAAATGCCAAAACTTTGAGTTACTATATTTCCAGAACGACAAATGGTAGAAAGCTGAAATTTGGATATGTTGCTGCTATTATCATACTTAAATCACAAACAAAAAATCAGCAAAATCTGAGAGTATAGGGTTAATTTTTTTCTTTTTTGTCCCAGTTTGAAGTAGAATTACCTGGCCATGAAAAATTAACAAAGCTGATCCCAGCTATCTGAAATGCTAAAGCGTCACCCTTTTATGATCTTTGTTTGTGCCTTGCGTTTTTGCGCAAAGTATCATATTTTATATAAAATCTCCAGGTGCATTGAAAGCATTTCTATGTCATTTTTGCTTCACTTGCCATCAAAAAACATGCTTGGGAATATTTCATCAAATTTGATACAGAGAGGGGCCACCACAAATTGCAGCTAAGTAATCAGGGGCCCTTTAAAATCTTAATGACAATTTGAAGGGGTTATGAAAAATGTTTATTATTCCTAAAAATATCTTCCAGCCCCCTACCCGACATTAATAAAGACCGGTCCCCTTACAATAATCTTTCGTAAAATGCTTGAGATTTGATTTCAGATTTCTGATCCGCTATTATTGTCATTCAATTGTTGTCATTCAATTCATATTGTTGTCAACATACTGTTTAGTCAGCAAACATTGTATAGATTCGTTTAATTGTTTCAGATATTACACTTTTTATAATAAGAAACTTCGCTCAGGCCATACTAAAAGTTTCTTGATTTAACATGAAATTTTGTTCGTTTTGATACTAATAGTTTCTTAATTGGTTTCTTATTCTTTAAATGCACAAATTATCAATGTGGTCTATAACACTGGTGCAAATATTTTTCTTGGCATTCAAAGCCACCCCTTCAACGGTGGCATTTTACTGCACACGAAAAAGAAGAAAATTATCTTAATGAAGACAAAACTGTTTCTGCAATGTTGAGCTCCTTGAAAAACTGTGGATCTTATCCATTCTTCTCGATCATTCATATTCCTCTTTCCATTGAGCACTCCATTCATCATTTAATTTCATCATTCTGTCTTACAGTTTCATCCCTTCATTTCACCCTAATCACTACATTCTTCAATTTCATATCATCAGTCCATCCTATTACACCTCTCTGGCCACAAGTCCTACGTTTTTACAATCTTGATTTAACAGTCTTGTCTTCATTTTAAGTTTCAGGAAGTCATTCACTTCATGTTAAGTTTCAGGCAGTCATTCATAAGAGACAGGGGGCTAAGGGGGCTGCAGCCCTCCAGCTTCGGAAGAATTTGCAAAAATCAGCCATAATCGGGCAGAAAATCAGCCTAAAGTTAGGCAAAATTTTCGTAAACAATGGATCTTTTATCGGGCAGCCCCCTTAAATTTTATTTTCCCCTACGCTTATGCCTAAGATTACAATTGTTTCGTCCCAATTTTCAAAACACAGTACGTTTCACAGCTTTGACAGAGTCATTCCAACATTTCTCCATTTTCATGTGATTTTTGTGTGGCATCTTTTGCTTGCCTTGACCTACTTTGATTTCTGTCTTTACCAAGTCTAGATTGTCTGTTTCTTGAAAACAGCAAAGATAAATTCACTATCCATAGCATCACCACAGGTGCCAGACCTGACAAGAAAGTTCAGGAAAATAGGGTTCTCAGAAATAAACTTTGTAATAGGTACAGTCTTTGGAAGACTTGAAAATTCTTGGAACCAAAAGACCTAATCGTTACCAAAACATGAATTAGATGTGAATAAAAGATATCAAAGAAGTCTCGAAAAATTCAAAGAAACTGTACCATGTTGAAAATGCTAAGGCAGCAGGCTTGCGTATGTTGGTCAAGGAACTGAGCTACTACAAAATGCAAGCAAGTTGGGATTCAGGTAGAGAATACTATTTCCTAAACAAGCAGAAGGGCAAGTAGTCTATGTATAGATGTATTTCTTGCTGCCTTTAGGCCTATTCCATGTAACCGATATCATAACAACGGTAGGTACGTCAACCGATTCGTAGGCCAGATAATCTTTTGAAAGAGGCGATATGAACAAAACCCAATGCTTCTTTGTGTGTAAAATTTCAGTAAGGTGAAATAACGAAACACGGCTAGGCTGAGTTTGCTCTTAACTCAGTGGGAGACGCATTTTGGCAAGTCGATAAACCTGCAACGCGTAGCCAACTTTCTCGGGACTTTCTCCCTATTTCAGATAAAGTTAATGAAACAATTGTATGCCAGTAAAATGCATCATCCTACACATCAATCATATTTTGTCAATTCGGATGAATAAATTCATTAAAGCTTACCTTCTTCGCGCTATTCTTTCCTTTCTTTCTTTCAAACCTTCGCTGCAGCAACGAAACTTCAAAATTCAACCGTGTTCAAGAGAAGAAGATAACGCAAATACATTCCATTTTCGAACACTTTGCTTAAGTCACGTGACATTTTCAGTCGTAGGGGTACTCTGGAGTACCTTTTCTGGTCTGAAGTACTTTAGAGTATTCCAGAATACGCTCAAAGTACCCTACAGGGTACTCTAGATTACCTAAGGGTACTCTAGGTGCTGAAGTACCCTAGGGTACTATATAGTACCCCTGAAAACCACCTTTTTTCTGTGAGTGTACACCGTAGAAGTCCATCTTCATCGATACGTGGCTTTAGAGCAACCAACTTGCTGTCACTCTTCATTTGCTTTCCCTTCAATAGTTGCTGGTATTCAGTTGCAAATGCATCTTGCTGCACTTCTTTGACGATGTGAATTTCTGCATCTCTGATTTCTTCATGTGTCAATTCTCCTTGAATTCTTTCTTCTTTCGATGTTCGACAGTTGTGCAAGAAACGGCAAACCCATGCTACAAGTCTTGTAAGTCGAAGCCAGCTTGAAAAATGAGACGGATTTAAATACCAAGAATCCTCTTCACCTGCTTTTATCGGTTTATTCTCCATTGGTTCTTCAATCGTAGATTCCTTCGTACTTACTGCATCAGCATACAATGATTGATTCTCTTCGTGATTCTCTGCTGCAGACTTCACCTTTGGGCGACCAGACTGCTTCCGTTCTGTTACTGCATCTTTAGACATCTCAAATTGATTCTGAGGCCATTCTTCTTCATCCATTCGCAAGAATTCTGGTCCTTTCCACCATTGATCATTGTATGCCAACGCAGTTGATGCCATCCCTCTTGTCAGGTGATCAGCAGGATTATCCTTTGTGGAAACATATCTCCATTGCTCAGGGCTCGTCATGCTTTGAATCTCACCGACACGATTTGCAACAAATGGCCTGAAACTTCTGCTGTGTCCTTTGATCCACCAAAGCGTGTTCATGCTGTCACACCAGAATTTGACATGCTTCACTGACACTTGCAATGCATTTGCTACAGACATCGCCAATCGAAGTCCTGTCACTGCTCCCATCAGTTCCATCCTCGGAATGCTCATGGCTGCCAGTGGTGCTACACGTGACTTTGCTGCGACAATAGTGGTGGTGACTGCATGATTGACATAGACATACTGGCATAAACAACAGCTCCATACGCTTCTTCTGATGCATCACTGTACCAACTCTGAACCTTTGACTTGACTTCGCCATCCAGCTCTTCATCCCAGTCAAAGCCTTTTCGCCAGATTTCCTGCATTACCAGCTTTGCTCTTATAATGAATGGGGCCAAAAAACCAAGAGGGTCAAACAATGTTGCAATTGTTCTGAGAAATGATCTTTTCGTTATGATTTGATTTGCTTCAGGTGGGCTTGAGTGAAAACTGAAATGTCCTTCTTTGCTCGCCAAAGAATCCCACGTATCTTTACAGTTGGAAGCTTCCACTGTCCAAATCAATTTCAGATGCTCTGTCTTCTAGTGGGATTGCAGAGAGAACTTCTGGAGAATTTGAGAGCCACTTACGTGCATACATGCCAGCCTTGTTCCATAGAGCTGCAAGCTGATGATAGAGTTGGACTCCCTTTTCTTCATCTTGCACTGAATCCATGCTGTCATCCATGTAGGTTGACTTGAGTGCAGTTTCTGAAGCCATCGGATATTCTGATTTGTGCAACTGAGCATGCTTTTGAATCACAAACTGTGCTTGAAACGGTGAACTTGTTATACCAAATACCTCTCGACTGAATTCATACTCTTCTGGATCTCTGCTCTGGTCACATCCTCTCCAAAGAAATCGATGATACGCACGGTCAGCTTCTGGAATCTGAATTCTCAAATACATCTCAGCAATGTCACAGACTATGGCAATGGGATGAAATCTGAAGCGCAGCAAAACATCAAACAATTTACGTTGCAGCTTTGGGCCTGAATATATCATATCATTCAAAGATGTCCCTTCATACTTTGCTGACGCATCAAAGACAATTCTGATCTTGGTGGTTGCTTTGTTGGGCTTCAAGATAGCAAAATGAGGAAGATACCACTAGTTGTCAGGCTGCTTTTCAGAGACTGGAACTTTTCGCATGTATCCTTTGTCCAAATATTGATCAATGACTTCATCATATGCCTTCAACACATCTGCACTCTTGAGCAAACGTTTCTCGGTGTTCTGAAGTCTTTTCATCGCCATTTTATGATTGTTCACCATTCCATGACTGTCTTCTTTCCATGGCACTCCAACTTCATATCGACCATCAATGAATCTAAAAGAACTTTCAGCTTTCTGCAGTGCAGCCTTCTCATCAGTATCCAACACCGTTGTCTGAGTGAACGTTCCAGCTGGATCGATATCCCAAAACTTCTTCATTGTTGAGTTGATTTCATCGACATCACATCTGCTTGTTGTGAACAGAGTCGTCATGCTGAAATTGGTATGAGCATCAGGAATGTTCTTGCCTTCTGGACGTCCTACGCATGTCCATCCCAATGGTGTTCTTCTGGCAATGGGCTCCCCTTCTTGTCCTCTGACTTCTTTGTAGGAACAGTGCAGGTCAAGGTAGTCAATACCAATCACCAAATCCACGATAGGTCTCAAACCTGTGTCTGAAAAATGGATGTGCTTCAAATGAGGCCATTTGTGTGCATGTTGTGACCATTGGATGACCTTCATGTTGCCAGTTACTTTCTTCGCTGTAAGTGCTTTTACTCTGATGTCAACATCGCCATTTACACTTTCCAGTCCAATCTCAACGGGCATGGTTTGAAAAGATTTGCAATCGCCATTCAAAACATTGACCTTTATTGTTTCAAAGGTACCATTGAGACTAAGTTCTGCTGCAAAATCTTCGTTCAGATACGTTTGAGTGCTTGCATCATCTAGAAGTGCGTTCACTGTCATTCTTCGACAGCCATTCTTCAAAATCACTGGAATTGTTCTCAATGCAGTTGCTCCTCTGACTTCTGATTTTGAACACACCATTGTTGTTTGTGTTGCAAAATTCCTCTGCAAATGCTCCCCCTCCGTGGCTGATGATGACGACTGTTGCTGACTGCTGCTGTTCATTGCTTGTTGAGTGGAAGCTTCTGGTTTCTTTGTTTCATTGTTGGCTTGCTTTCCAGTATTCCTGCTTTCCAGTATTCCTGTTTCCCATGCTATGTAGCAACCTGCTGTGTGTTTCCTGACATCCATGAATATCACACACTCTACTTCGAGTACACTGACTGCCACTGTGGTCATCACCAAGGCATCGAAAACACAGATATAATTGCTTTGCCACATTTCATCGCTGTCGAATGTCCATGTTTCGAAAGCATCACATGCCCAAACACCATGTCTACCATTGCACACTTTGCACAGTCGCTGCTTACCATACTTCCCAAGAGTGACGCCTGGTTTACCCAACTGAAAGTGATTCACTTGTTGTCTGTCATCAGTAGCACCAAAGAATGTGGTTTTCTTCTCTCCCGCAAAGCCTCTTGATCCACTACTTCTTCTATCACTTGATACGCCATGCACTGTCTCTCTTGCAACTGTGTAGAATTCAGCTTCTTGAATCACCCATGTCTTCAGTGTTTCAACGCATTCTCTTCTTCGATTCTCAAAGATCCATCGATTGTATTGGGTCAGCAGTGTTTCTGGATGTTTCTTCACTAGCATGACGTACAGAGATCCATTTCCCAATTCGTCATGACGTCCACTCTCCAGTAGATTCACCACCAAGACATCAAGTAGATCTGCAAACTTCTCCATGTCTTTTGAAAATCCATCTCTCACTGGTTTGAAGTTGTCCAAGTCCTCCAAATGGATTGCGATTTCCCTCCTCTTGCCACCAAATTTTCGCTCCAACCTGTCCTTTGCAGCTTCATATGCAGCTCCAGAAAAGCCAAGATTCTCGATCGCTTCCAGAGCAACGCCAGATAGATATTGCCTCAACTGCAGCAGCTTGTATTCAGGAGTCGCAGGAGCTCTGTCAATGCAGGCCAGAAGTAAAGCTTTCCAGTTCTCGTACTTCCGCTTATCACCAGAGAAAACGGGGATTGCAACAAGCAGCAGTTGTCTCCACATGTCTTGACCAAGTAACTCTTCGTATGAATATCGCTCAGATCTTCTGTGATCACCGCCAAATCTGACTGACTGTTGCAGTTGCCGTAAATGTTCCTCTGGGGTCATTGGAAACATACTTCTTCTCGTGCCACCACCAGCATCGAATGCCTTGTGCTGTAGCTCTTCTTGTCGCTCAGCATCGTTGTGAAAGTTGGAAGAATCACATCTTGCTTCCTTTCGAAACTCTCGTGGGTTGTAAGATCCCGCTGTCTTGCTCGATTCCTCTTCTCTTCGTTCATCCAGATACTCCTGTGCTCTGTTGTGTGCCTCTTCGAATTCTTGCACCAGTTGCTCCATTTCCTGAGTGACTTTCTGTCTTGCCCTTCCATTCTTCTGCCATTGATAGTGCTATGACAGTGCGATCATGATCTTCAGTGCCCTTTCTTGTGTGCTGTCTAATTTCGCTTGCCCATCTCGAACCTGACGTCTGCTCGGTAAATCCATTTCTTCAACCAGTTCCAACAACTGCTTTCTTGCTCGTGTGAACGCCGATTTTGCCTTCGCCTTTTCTTGCTTCAAGCTTTCCAAACTTTCCTCCAAATCTTCCACTTCTTCTCTTCTCCCGATTCCAGCTTCTGTCCTTGCGTCTTCGCCCGTGTTTGAAGTCATACTCCTCATCTGTTGGCCTTCCTTTATCCAAGTTTGTCCGCGGCAAAACTACCCTCTGCTACCAAATGTTTGGAAGACCGTCCCGGAGTTTCGACCCTATCAGCCGGAAGGCTAAAAACCAACTACCAAACTACAAATATGAGCCCTATTCATACCATCCTAACGTCGTAAACAACTACGGAATATTGTCACTCACTGTATTGTCAATTACGCAACGGATTGATTAATAATGTCCTCGAAGGAATCATAAACACGTTCTAATTGTCCAACTTAACGCAAAACAACTAGCATAGCAAAAACACCTTTTGTTCGATTCGGCGCAAACAACTTAATTAAAAACAACTTTGCGTAAACAACTATTGTTTCGAACTGCGTAAACAAGTTTTTGGAAAAAGCAAGTATTGTTCCAATTAATAATTAAAAAATCAACTGTGTCCCATAACGTCTTCTGAACACGTGATGTTTTTGTTGATACTTTTATCTGAACATGAACGCCTTACCCATATAAGATGGTGCACAAATAGGGGCACTTGTTGTTGCGCTCCTGGATGGCTAGTCCAACAGATGGCAGACTTTCTTAACCTACACATCTGAAAATTGAAAGTTGCATCTCCTTTTTGCATCATAGCTCCTGTTTTCCATAAATGTCAGTTTCAAAGGGCATTCATCACTGCTGCACAGAGGCGGATCCAGAGGGGTGCATGTGCAGATGCACCCAATCAACTTTCATTAATTTGAAACTAAAAAAATCACACGTTTTCGTCATTAAACGCATTGAAAATTTCAAGCTGTCTGCTCTCTGCTCTGCAAGCTTAATTTTCTAAATTTTCTTTTTAATAGTACTGTTGGGCGAAAAATACTCTGAACGTTGTTTATAGAAATGTCCAAACTTGTTAGTCATAGCAGAATTGGAAGTAGGAGTAGTTGTGGAGGAGACATCCATAACAACCAAAAGAAATACTCACGATCGGCTTTGATTGCTCAACACATTCAAGGTTTGCACCGGTATCAATCAAATTTCATTGACAGCTCAATTGTCTTGCTACAATTGGCAACGAGAATGCACCGGTCCCCAGTCCCTTTCGCTGACTGCAGCCTCATGGAGACAAAAGAAACACATTGGGTGCACCTTTCGAATGGGTGCAACTCAAAGGTCGCTCTTGCGAAATCTCATAATAAGTTTCCACATTGATGCCATGCTGTTATCGGAGCTGTCATGGCTGCAGATACTTCCTTGGCCTACCATTGCAGTGAGGTGTTTCAGACATCGTCAAGGAAAGGAAAAATGCTTGCAACAGTCATTAAAGTCTGTTAGGAATAATATTAATAATAATAATAATAATAATAATAATAATAATAATAATAATAATAATAATAATAATAATAATAATAATAGTAATAATAATAATAATAATAATAATAATAATGATAATAATGATAATAATAATAATGAAGATTTGAATATCGAAACGTATGTGATTTTAAACAGTCTTGTTTTTATTAATCTTTTTCTGTTTATTTTGATGGTGGTTCAGTTTTAATAATTTAATAATAATAATAATAATAATAATAATAATAATAATAATAATAATAATAATAATAATAATAATAATAATAATAATAATAATAATAATAATAATAATAATAATAATAATAATAATAATAATAATAATAATAATAATAATAATAATAATCTACATAGAGTGCTAGGCACCGGGTAGTGTTAGCTAATACAAGTTTTCTTTTGATTTGGTTTTCTTTTTTTCCTTCAATTCTTTGTCAATGATTTCCAATAATTTCTATCAAGAGCTAGTACTTTGGCGTTCTCCCAAGTAATGCTCAACTTTGCCAGTTGTTCTTCGGCACATTTCAGCCACGTGGTTGTATGTCAACCTCTGGGCATCCTCACGGTTCGTTGTGCTTCGTCTAGTGCTATCCTTGCAGGTGTGATTGCTGGCATTCGCAGTAAGTGACCAATCCATCTGATTCTTGCTGTTTCAATTGTTTTGCTCCATTCTATGTATTCGAGCTGATCATTCGATATTTTCCTAGGCCCCTTTATGTTGAGAAGTTGCCTTAGCAATCTTCGTTGATATGCATTTATTTGACCTTTTATTGTTTCATTTATTGTCCAGAGATGTGAGTTGTGAAGCATTATTGGGGTTATCAGGGAATCGAAAATTCGGATTATACTGAAAGTTGACACGTTACTGTTTTTCCATACCGAATCATATGTTCTCATGCTATTCATTGCTAATAAATTCCTCCGTTTGAAATCTTCTGTTGTATCGAGGAGTGAGCCGAGGTAACGACAGTTTATATGTGTTGTCACCATCTCTCGTAATACTGTATGTTTCTGTTTTCGCGATTCATTGCAGGTGAGGTTCCTTTTCATTAGGAGTTGTGATAGCATGGATTGCTGATATTGCCTTGCTCTATTGTCCTTGCTGATAAATACATACTTACCCTATGTCATCTGCGTATTGAAGTGGAATTATTAGAGATTGTTTCTGTATTTCGTAGATTTGCTTTTTGCTTAAACAGTAGGTATGGTCAAGTAATGTTTCTGGTTCTGGCTCTGCGAGATGTCCAGGTTCGTTGTAGCTATGATCATGGAGGGGGGGGGGTCACTGGGGGTATCCGATTCCGCATTTCCGCAATTTTTCTGCCCTATTTCCGCAAATCCGCAGAAATGAATTAGCTATTTCCGTTGTTTGTTGGGCCTATGAGCAAAGTCTTCCTGCGTCATATATTTAATCCCAACATGATCAACGAAAGCACACCACTTTCTTTTATTTTGCACGTGACCGATCACATGAAAGATGTCTTGCTGTCATCATGAGTAATTGTTTCGCTCAAAAATTTTGTTGTTGTTGTTGTTGTTGTTAATGTGGCTATTGTCTCCAGATCTTCGTGATGTGTATTGTTTTCATTTGTTTTAGTGCCTTTCAGTGAATCTTGCACAATATTTTGACGAAATGAGCATCAAATCTGCTATTTTTTAGCAAGTAATATTAAATTTGCAGAAATATCCGCATTCCGCAAAAATGCAGCCAATATCCGCAATCCGTAGAAATGATGATTGATTTCCGCATTTCCGCACCCAAAACAGCCCGATATCCGCTATCCGCAAAACCCCAGTGACCCCCCCCCACGGAGGGCTGGCTCATATTCCATGGCTTTTGCAAGGTATAAGATGAATAGTACTTGGGATAAACTGTCACCCTGAGGTATTCCGACATTTTGTGGTGAAGGGTTCACTTGTAGTTTTTCCAATTCGGACGCTGAGCTTTTCCAATTCGGACGCTGTTAGGAAGGATAATGCAAAAAATATAGCGTATAGAGGCGTACGTAATCGAGACCCATTCTCAGCTAAGAAGCATCAATTCCAAGGTGGAAGGTTCAGACCAATCGTGTTGTTGAAGTGAGTATAATTGACTTTAATTAATGTTAGGCCTAGTGTTTGTTTGGCGTGATGAATGATCTGTATTTGTCTTCTTCCCAACATTTACTGAAAAACGAAACCCGCCAAAAGTGCAATGGTCAGGTTAAGAACATTCCAGCCAGGAAATACAGTTTGATAGAGTTAGGCTTAGGGCTGCCTAGGGCTTAGCCTGGTTGGGTTCTCGAAATTTGGGAATAGGTTGGTTGTTGGCCCGGGGGAGGTACTCATAAATTTTTCCGTACGGGGACGTGCCGCTGAACAGGGTATCATTTTCAGGATTCAGGTTCCGGGACAGGGTATAATTTTTGTACAAATCGGTTCCATGACAGGGTCCATATTTCTCATTTTTGACTCCGAGAGGTTGTTTTAGGCCATTTGCACCCTGCGAATGTGATTCAAATAGCTTTGATGGCAATGTTTCCACAATTTTCGATAGATGTCGTGCAAATGTCCTTGTAGAGCACAGCTTTGTCCAAAGAAACTAGAGGACAGGGTAGTGTTTAAGAAAATCTTACTCCGGGACAGGGTATCATTTTCGGGAATTTGACTCCGGGACAGGGTAGCATTTTAGATTTTCCAGCGGCACGTCCCCGTATGTTTGTAGTCCAAGTACCCCCCTGGGGTTGTTGGTTCTCAACGATAAAAAAAGTTAGGAAGAAGAATAAAACGAAAAAAGATTTATAAAGAAAATCAGAGTCAACAAGGTCAACGTCAAAATATGTAAATATCCCAATGCAATGGTCAACCTACCATGTTGGCTGCATAATTTTGGCCATGTAGGTAGCCCAATAAAAATTAGTTTTGGGTCCATTTCTATGAAAAATTCATTTTTTCTTTTAGTTGGTGTGTTGTACCCCAGCCTGAGCATCCTTTTCTGATTGTTTTAGAGTAACACCATGGGTCAATATCAGATAATTTGTCGCTATCTGAAGAAAATTTTCAAGAGAAATTTCCTTTCTTGTACACAGTTTGTTGGTGATTGAAGCAACTTTCCAAGAGAAGTGTTTATTCTGCAATTTCTTTCATAATTCAATGCAGATCAGAAAAACTTCCTTGCACGACGGATTCTCCTTGCTAAATTATTTGTAAGTTTGATCATCCCCCAGTTTATCACTGCCAATCAGCTGGTGAGGTTCATTCTGCTTCAAAAAGGAAAACTCAAGCAGAGTCTTCATGTGATGTAGTACTTGAATTGAAGTCAATGATCTTTTCATTGAGAACTAAGAAAGCCTGGCAACTGCTCATTAAAATTGATTCCATAGATCTAAACCTGTAACGCAATGCCTGCCAAATCTGAGACACAAATATATGTTTCAGTGAAAAAATTTCTTGAAGCAATTCTTGGCCTTAAATGTGCAAAAATTAAGGTTTTCTCTTCAGAGTGCAAGTGATTTTAATTTCTACAGCAATGAGCATTGCAATGACTTTATCAAAAATTAGGTGTTCTCAGAAAGAAAAAGGGGTGTGGCCCAAAAAAATTTTCCAGGACCCTATCCTCTTCCCCTCAGATGCACCCATTTAAAAATTTTCTGGATCCGCCCCTGCTGCTGCATAGCGGTTACCGCGACCTCTCCTTTCCCTTCTATTTGTATAGGCGACGTGCGTTTCCGTTGCAACACTTTCAGGCACATCGACGCCTTCAAGAAAATCCCCATCTGCTAGGTCAATGTCTTGCTGCAATGACTGCTCAAATTTTTCAGCAAGGGATTGAATTGCATTGTAAATCTCTCCTTCCATCCTGTACCTTTCTGTATCTGCATTTTCATTCGATGCAGGGAGGTAAAGAGACAGCTGAGATAATTTGATCTTCCTTGTCCCGCAATACATGTGAAAAGGACATAGAGCCCCCTTTCCATTGGAGATCCACCTTGTACAACACTTTTGGATTGCTTTCTTCGCCTTCGTCTTGTGTCAAAAAATTGCCTTTAATCTTTTTACGCGGATTCAATTCATCTGCTCGATAACTCTTTACTAGCTGCAGTATGTTAAATGGACACCAGTCTGAGCCTCTAAAGATGATAAACTCTTCCAACTCAAGAGCAAATTCTTCATTGTCATGCAATATTCCGTCGACTGCCAGATCTCCTTCGCTTTGTAGTGAGTGAATTGTTCCATTGACACTTTCGAGATCCTTTCGTCTTGAACCATGCGTGGCCAAGATCGTTGGAGCTGTACCAAATTTTCGTTTGCTAAAGCCTCGAAGACTTCTCATCGGCCTAGACTTTAATGCAGTCGCAATCTCTCGCAGTGCCCGCTCTCGCTTCGTTGTCAATATTATCATTTGATGTCACGTCCATATAGTCCATTACACCGTTCTTAGTCCCGATACAAAAACGTGACTTTCTTATCTCCACTTCTCCAAGATTTGAATTCCTGCAGTTGCGAAAGTCTTCAACAGTAAATAAGTCTTCTTTATTTACGGAAAGAAATCTCCAAAGTAGTGCAGCATGGCCAATTTCAAGTCCAGCTTGTGAATATGAATATGTTTCTGCACCTCCTCGGTCCTTTTCACTTCTAACTGAGACGCCAGTTTCTCTTGAATTGACATAAGGAAGCAGAAATGTGAAAGCATCGTTTGTAAGATGACGCGACATTTCAAGGTATCTATGATGTTGTTGCCTTGAACGTTTTCTGTGATGTGGCCAAAGAAGCATTCGACTAACCTTGTGGTGAGACACTTTAATTGTATCTTCTCGACAAGGTCCCCCTGTTCAATGTATGTGAAGTAATCTTGAATGTAACGCAGTGCACGCAGCAGGGTAATGTACACTGCCTCGGCTGTCTTGGAGGCCATCGATCCATCTTTGATGTCTAGCCGATCCCTTTTCGTCAGGTCCCTGACCTTTGAAATCAATTCTGAAAGCTGCTCTGTCGGTTGAAGCAGCTTTTCTAGGCCCTCCTTAACATTGCGGATCCTTGGCTGAAATGATTGATCTTCTTTCAGGAGGGCCAATTTCTCTCTTCTTGAAATCATTCCAAAGCACTCTGCCGTTTCTCCAGATGGATTTGAATTTTATCATTCCTGAAAGTGGCGAAGCTACCCTGACAGCCCCTTGATATTCTTTGGGATTTTCTGCAATATACAGTACTTGACCACGACTGCACAGCCCTACAGGGCCTGAAAATCTTTCTTTAGAGACTGGACCATCTTCAAACCCACTCTCACCAACAGTGCCTAAGAATAATGCAAGATTTTAGTTGGAATGTCAAATGAATATATGCAGTGTTGCTCTCTATCTGATATCATCAATCTATTTCCAAGCATGCACAAACCAGCAGGAATCGTAAGCTCATTCAAAGAATAAGCAATGCAATTTTTGTTGGCATCAATGATGTGGACTTTCCCATCATCTTTAGACAGATCGGTTGTTGCAATTGTGTCAGGTGCAACTGTTACACAGTCGAATGGACGCTCAAATAAATTTGATTTGATTGTGGAAATGCACATGGCGGTGGAGCAATCAGTTGACATATCGAGAACTTCAACTGTTTTGTTTGAGGGATCAGTTACAATCAAGAGATTGCTGGAAACGACCTCACTTATTCCACATGGCACTAGGCTTGGCTTGTTTTGAACTTTCAATGTCTTCTCAAAAAGACCCATATTTGGCAAAGAACATAGTTTACTTACTGGCAATAGTTTTCTTTGATTTCTTAGCATCTTGCTTCCTTGGAACACTCGAATTGACTTGAATCCAAGATCAGCAACAAGAAGATACTCGTCGTTCTTGCAGAAGGTTACCCCAGCAATGGAGTGCCAGAGCAACTTGTCGGATTTAACATATTGCTGAGGAATTGGATCGTTCTCCGTACTTTTGGTTCCCTTACCAACATATATCAGCTTTCTTGGCAGAGTCGATTGACGGTAAAAGAAAAGACATTGGCTGTAATCATCAGTAACAAAAGTAATGCCTCTGCCACTGACTGCTATGAATAATGGCTTACCAATGCTCTCATGAAAATCAGCAAACCATGGTCTTCTTATCTCGGGGACCTCCGTTTTTATTTGCTGGCCAACTTCTTTGCAAGAGTCGATCACTTGAGAACTTATCCTTTGCAAAGACAGCTCGTCACTTTGTTTGTCAAACTGAAAAATTGCACGATGTGAAATACCACTATTTAGCCTTTGATAATGTTCTCCATTAAGATTTTAACAATTTTAATGGTTTCTATGCGAGTTGCATGTTGCTATCTACTTTCTCAAGTGATGTTTGACTGGCTCATCAAATTCATATTGGGGAGAACTGAAGACAGTTACGAGCACAGCGAGCAAAAAAGGGGGTCCGGGGACTTTCCCGCGGGAAAAATTGTCTTGACCACACCCATTAGATCGTTGGAAAACGCCCAATCTTTTGGAGGATTTGCCGTTTAAAGGAGAAGGGCATCACAGGTGATGGGGTTCCTACCCTTAAAAGTTGTGAAATGATTGCAATTTTACGATTAGATACATAATTTTGAGTTGCAAAATATGTTCGATCATTTGATAAGTTCGGGTACATTCCTGGAATAAAGATAAGTCTAGATCTTCATTTCCATGACTTTGGCCTCCACAGCATTGACAAATAAAAGAACTTCAGCATAGTATTTGGGGGCTGAAGCCCCTCAGTTCCCCATTTCCAGCAGACCTGTTTGGAGAATGCAATTTTAACATAGGCTTAAGAGCATCCAGAGTTTGAAGGGGAGAACGATAATCTCAATGGCAGTGCCAGCCATCAAGCAAGAACTCTGGAGGACTTGTCCAAATGGGGTCCAGGGGCGAGGCCCCCAGAAGACCTTCCAAGGCCGTGTCCGTTTCGCTCTTGGGGAATGCCAGGCTCATCACTGAGAAATGCCTTATTTGTCTTCGAACTTCAAGATCTATCTAATGGAAGGCCTGTGACGAAAGACTTTTCTGGGAAAATTGGGAGCCTTCTACCCTGGGTACCAGAGCCTAATAAAATAGAAAAAGGGTAGGAGCATTCTTGAAAGTAGAGCATCAAAATCATCCACAAACGGTCTCCTAGCCAAGTCATATACTGTAGAAACGTTCTTGTTATCGTTCTGTTTTCGTTTCATTAAAGTAGAAATTTTATTTTAAAGTTCACAACTTCAAAATTCTCATTTTGCATCTCCAAATTCTAACGTTAAATGCTTCTATTTTTTTCCTAAAAACCTTATTCATAAAATACCCCTATCAGGGCCTCCTAGATCGCTGTAAATCGAGTGTAGATACGGGCAAATGCATTGTTTGAAATTAACAGACTTGCAAGTTAACGGTATTGCGGTTTTTGTCTATTTTGACGTCGGTTATTCGGTAATCTCCTTAAAATGGTGCGGTATTTCGGTTTTGGAGAATTCAGCGGTGAACGGTTTTTAGTACATGGAGGCTTGGTATTCGGTATTGCCAGAGAAACTTTGGAATTTTCGAATGAATCTGATGTATTTCATATGAAAGAAGTGAAGTGGTGATGAAGTAACCATACGAAAGTGGCAGCGAGGGTCGGCTAACTTTCTGTTTGGCTCATGCTCTAGGTATAGTAGGTAGAGCCATAAGATTCAATAAGCGGCCAGTCTGAAGCGAATACTCTTCAAGGTACAGTACATTGTTGTTTTTAAGATAGGCCATAGGTGTCTGATTTCACAGGAATCGTAGTCACGGGGCATATGGAGGCAATCACCCCCCCCCCCCATCTTATTGAAAGATGGTCCTCAAGATTTCTTTAAAATTGAAGAGAAAATGGATGAGCAAGAACGTTTTCCAGAAATGCTTGAAAACGCGCTTGAAATATGGAGAGCAATGAAAAATAGCAAGAGGTTCATATTAGCTCATATATATGTTGCTTACTTTTCAAAGCTTCCATTTTAGTGCTGGTAAGTCTGGAATCAGGGGATGACTTATAAGCCAAACTAAAGGCTGTTTCTTCAAAAAAATTTCTTCTTGCTCTGATTTATAGAATAACGGTCACAAAGACCATCAAAGTTTCCTTGTCGATAATGGCAAGCATGGCATTGGGAAATGCATTCTAAGCCAAAGTAAAGGGCATGGTCCAAAAAATTTTCCTGGGGCTTCGCCCCAGACCCCTTGATTTCCATGTCCTTTACATAATGTCACATGGACACGCCGCTTGGCGAACTCTACGGTTGATTTTATGAAACCCGATGTTATCATCATTCATTGTGGGTCTAACGATCTAACATCACAAGAAAAAACGATTGAAAACATGCACGAGCTTGTCGGCTTGGCAAAAGCAGAATCACCAGACACTGAGCTTGTTATTTCTAGCATCATTACGCGGAGGGATAAGCCAGGTCTTCAACAGAAGGTCAATGCACTGAATTCTGAAATTAAGGACTTTTGCCGCAACAATCAAATAGAGATCATCGACAACTCTAACTTGGATGTGCAATGCCTGGGCAGAAGACAATTACACTTGAGCAAACGAGGAGATGGACTCTTTGCACGTAACCTTCTTAATGTCATAAATAATCATTGAACTACTTATTCTCCCGCCAATGAAACAGATACTTATAGGCAGCCAATAGATAGGCAAGATGATTCAAGTATTAGTAATGGCACCTTGCACAATACCACGAGACAACCTTCCTCAGATGAACATACAACTTCCTTGAAAGATCTACACAGACTTAGAATAAAACATCCCAAAAATGTTATTGTTTCATACATCAATATAAATTCGATACGAAACAAGTTTGAAAATTTTATTGATTTTATAGACAAGAAAGTAGACGTCTTGGTCTTTGCTGACACTAAATTAGACAGCAATTTTTCCAAGGCTCAGTTTCAGATACCGGGTTTTGCACCCCCATACCGCCTTGATGTTTCTGGGAATTCGGGAGGATTATTGGTTTTTGTTAATGAACAAATTCCTTCAAGGGAACTTAAAAAGACAAAGCTACCAATGGGATTACAGGCTATCCCTCCCTATTGAGCTCAATCTGAGAAAGTGCAAGTGGCTGTTACTCCCAATATACCGACCGCCGTTTCAGAATGAGAATCATTTTGTAAGTCAAATACAGCGTATTATTGACGGCTATATTAAAACGATACCAAATTTATTAATATTTGGTGATTTTAACTTAGATACTTCTAATGCTAAACTGTCCTCACTTATTGAAAATAATGGCCTTTACAGCATGATAAAAACCCCGACGTGTTTCGGAAGGCAGATGCATCAGGATGCATGCAATCACAGGAAGGCAGATGCATCGACCTGATGCTCACAAATATGAAACACCATTTCTTCGCAACCCAGACATTCGAGACTGGCTTCAGTGATTTTCATCATATGATTTATACCATCCTTAAAACACAGTATGTTAAATTACCCCCGCAAAAGGTTAAATATAGAGATTATCGAAACTTCAACGAAGAGAGTTTCCGATCATTCTTAGTACAGAAACTGAGCACAAACCGACCATGTGACCTGGAACAATTTGAGAATATTTTTGATACCACCTTATCTAAGCATGCTCCATATAAATCAGTTCTTATTAGGGGAAACAACAAACCACATACAACGAAACCACTACGAAAGGAAATTATGAAACGAACTCGACTTAAGAATAAAGCTAATAGAACAAAAAGTGAAGAAGATCTACAAAAATATCGAAAGCAAAGAAATCTGGTTGTCAAGTTAAACAAAAGGGCAAAACGTGCCTATTACAATAACTTGGACCCGTTAAGGATTGGAAAGGGGGATACGTTCTGGAAAACCTTCAAGCCATTATTTTCAGACAAGGAAGGTAATAGAAAGATCATACTGGTAGAGAATGGAGAAATACTGTCGGACGACAAACGCATCAGTGAGTGCTTTAATGAGTACTTCATAAATATAACTGACACTCTCAACATCGTAGCACATGATATTGTAATAGACATTAATACATCTGAAGATCCTGTATTAAACGCCATTAGTAAATACGCTCAACATCCCAGTATTCTACTGATAAGAGAGCACGTTGCCTCTCGCGATACCTTTGAATTCACCCCTGTGGATTCACTAGCTGTATTAAATGAAATTAATGCTCTGAATACTGGGAAAAAGAGCAGTGGACCTGTACCTGCAAGCATGCTTAAGTGTGCGTCAGGAGTTTGCTACGAGGAGATTACGCGACATGTGAATAAAACCTTTGAAGGTAATACCTTTCCCAGCAACCTAAAGAAGTCTGATGTGACACCAGCCTTCAAAGCAGACGATTCGACTTGCAAGAAAAACTTTCGACCAACAAGCGTCCTGTCCACCGTATCAAAAATATTTGAAAGGTTATTGTATTCTCAAATGCTACCTTTCATTAAGCCAAAGTTGTCAAACCTATTGTGTCGCTTTAAGGAAGGTTACAGCACACAGCATGCTCTCCTAAGGCTAGTGGAAAGATGCAAAAAATGCTTAGACGACAAAGGCGTTATAGGAATGGTACTAACAGACTTATCAAAGGCAAACGACTGCCTCCCATATGATCTCCTCGTGGCAAAACTTCATGCGTATGGCTTTGGCCTATCTAGCCTCCAAATGATTTATAGTTACTTAACATCAAGAAAACAGCACGTAAAAATAAAATCAACATACAGCAGCTGGCTTGAAATAAAATCAGGTGTCCCGCAAGGATCTGTATTAGGTCCTTTACTCTTTAATATTTTCATCAACGACATCTTTTATGCAATTGAGGCTTCTGAGATCTGTAACTTTGCTGATGACAATACAATTTATGCGTTATCCAATGATGTTGAATCAATGATTGCCAAATTAGAAATTGATCTTTATAATACACTAAAATGGTTTGATTCAAATTTTATGGTGGCAAATCCAACAAAATTTCCGGTCATGTTTCTAGGCCTTAAAAAGAACCAAAACTTCGTATTGGAAATTAATGGAGAAGCAATGACCACCTCCAAAGAGGTAAAACTACTTGGTGTCACAATTGACTCAAAATTGAATTTTAAAAGCCACGTCAAAGCTCTATGTGTGAAAACGAATCGAAAAGTGAGTGCATTTGCAAGGGTTGCTAGATATCTAGATCTCCAAAAAGCAAAATTATTATACCAATCATTTGTTGCATCAACTTTCAAGTACTGCCCCTTGATATGGCTTTTCTGCGGAAAAACAGCGAATGAACACATAGATAGAGTACACAAAAGAGCTCTCAGGGTCCTTTGACGATCATGAATCCACGTTTGAAGTTTTACTTGCAAAGAGCAATGAAACAACTATCCACATCCAAAACCTGCGTGTGCTTATGATTGAGATATACAAAACACTCAACTGTAATAATCCATCATTCATGAAGGAGTGTTTTGTCAGAAAGGATACCAAATATGACCTTAGGACGAAATATCTATTGCAAATTCCTCCAGCGAAAAGCATCATGTGTGGCATTGATTCTATAAAGTTTCGAGGCAGCCTCTTGTGGAACAGCATTCCTGATTGAATAAAGAGCGCTTCATCAGCTGCAATATTCAAAAGAAATATCAAAAATGTGAGTGGAGGCAAATTCCAGTGCAAAATTTGTAGATAATGATTATAGATATCTTATTTTATTGTACCATATGTTTCTTTTTTCAGTAAAATTGTAAATAGTTGGTTTAATTAAGTTCACATTAGATTAATGTAGAACTAAAATTGTAACCAACTTAAAACAAACTGATTATGATTATGATTATGATTATGATTATGATTATGATTATGATTATGATTATGATTATGATTATGATTATGATTATGATTATGATTATGATTATGATTATGATTATTATTATTATTATTATTATTATTATTATTATTATTATTATTATTATTATTATTATTATTATTTTCAAGGGGCCCTCCGATAAAAACATTTAATTACAATTTAGGAAAGAAAGTAAAAAGCTATTAAAACTTTAAACTATAAAACCTTACTTGCAATGTTCAAAACCTATTTACAATGAAGTTAAAAATTCAAACCTAAAATCAAAATAAATGATGGGGAACACTTTTTAAATAGTTTTCTTGAAACTATACAAGGAGGTTGCCTGCTTTGACTCGGCTGACAGGCCATTCCATAATTTTGCACCTCTATATGAGAAACATCTCTGGCCATTTGATGACCTTTTCTTCGGTAACCTTAGGTCGGTCCTCGTATTACGAAGGCTATATGATGAGCAGAGCGAATTTCCAGTGAAAAGGCCACGAAGGTATTCTGGAGCCAGTTGATTCAGGGACTTAAAGATCATTGACTTGGATTCACACGTAATTAGTTCGTCAATGGTCTTCCACCCCATCTCTTCGATAAGAGGTCTGCCTGGGGCATCAAAGCTGCTATTTGTTATTATCCTTGCAGCACGGTTTTAAAGCTTTTGCAACTGATTAATTTCAGTTCAAGCGGCGCAGCCCAAGACGGTACAGCAAGAGGTTTCCGTGATGCCTAAGCCAACATGCTTGCTGTCCAACATTTTTCTCGAAGTTTTTTGAACAATTGCAAAACTAATGTACTAGCAAGTTCAAAGACTCAATTTTTCATTGGCCAGGACTTAGACGATTTTTTATTGTTTTGAACAATGCAGGCTGAGGTTCATCTCCCCAACGATACCCAGGGTAGACCTTTGGCGGCAAATATTTCGTTCCCAGACCTTATTTGATATTCGCGGCTTGTTGCATCATACGTTGTTGTTGCTGTACAAAGTATTGCGTAATAATTTGAAAACACAGGAACTCATCCTCCGTCTGCAAATTTGCTAAAAGCAGTCAAAGGTATCCCAGACGAATGCAAGGAGTAAAAGTATCGAGTTGAAAAGAAGAGTACGAATTACTTCAGGGTAAGTTCATCTTGTTTGTTTTCTTGTTTGGAAACTAAAGGAAAATTTCATTATCCCCAGTCTCTGTTTAAAGAATGCTAGGCCTTTTTTACAGGGATACAGCCTACTGGGCCTCACTCCGTCCTGCTCACAGCCTTGCCTCTCGTCTGCCACAGTCTGACAGTGGTGCAACCGCACCGTACGCCTTATTCAAGCCAATGTTAATTGCAATATTGTTAGAAAATTCTGCCTGATTCATGGTACCGTGGCAGACAAAAGTAAAAGATAGTGATTTGTTTTGTTCAAAATCAGCACTTTCTTTTTGCCTCCTTCCTTCAAAAAGGGTTATTGTTTACCAATTAATACAAAATAGATAACACTGAGTGAGCCATGTTCTAATGTAGCGAAAATAGGAAAATTATCACAATGGATGCTAGAACCAACCCTTCTTTCAAAATTTACATGATTTTACTATTTTTAGGTAGGGCAGGTCATCATATTTAACGTGCCAAGCCTGCAAAAGTCTGAGAGACTTGTTTCCAGCTGGGGCCATGGATGTTTTACCATCAACTCACTGCAGCTACCAGAATTCCCTCACATGGCTCTGGTCGACCTGGGCTGGGGTTATGGACAGTGACCAAACTGTCCAGCGCGGGATTTGAAACTTTGCCATTCTGACCTTTGTTTTATGAGTCAGTCGCCTTAACCACTCGGCCACGCACTCTTTAAAGAAAACGCTCCTTTGAAACAATTACTTTCTCATTGACATTTTCCTGGCCATACTATAAATAAATCAATGAACCTCTTGTCCAATCAACTAGAACAAGAATGCAAAATCCAAGGGAAGCCTATCTTATGCAACTGTATTAAGAATAGACCTTTTTGCTATTCTGAAAAGAATCAGAATCAAGCGCTCAATCCAGGTTCTTTTGCACAATAGCTAAAAGGTCTATGGAATGGTACTGCAATGTACAAATTCTCCACAGCATCCACACAAATGACCCATGTTTGAGAGATTTTTTTTTTTTTTGTAATTTTAAGTATACTTTTTTGGGACTGTAATGAAAAGTCAGGATTTCATCATGTAGTGTTGTTCCACAAAGCTGACCAATCAGATTGTAACAGATCAGCAAACATACTTATGCTGTGATGGGGCTTTGCTGTTATTTATTTCTTCAGGATCAGCTGCCATCAGAGCCCTGTAAATATGACAGTAGAAACAGAAGAAGATTCCCTTGCGCTTGATGGAATTCAATGTGAAAATGATTCTGAAGTAGATTTTCTGTCAAAAGAGCTAATTATACCAACACCAACTTATGATGAGAAAAGTGACCATTCCAGCAGTGATGATCCCTCATCAACATTCAGGAGAGAGGCAAATGCAGCAAGCTCACTGAGAGTTGTATATTTCTCAATGGTTACTACAATGGCAGGTTGGTGCTGCTGTTTATCCCTTAGCAAAAAGTAGAAAAAAATACCAGAAAGCCTTCAAAGAGAAGTGATTACAAACTTTTATACCTCAAAATCTCAACAAAACTCCTTGTGCATTAGACACTCGCGTGTGCTGAAAATATTTGATATTTTTGTATGACTTCTAAAGTATGTAAAACATTAAAAAGAAAGGAAAATAGAGATTTTATACTATGTTCTTTTACATCATGCACACACAGACAATAGAAAGAGAATAGAATAATCTTTTTATTGCAAGATTCTTTTCTTAAATATTGGTCAATTAGATTTTCAGCGTTTGTCTCTTTAAAATAACCAAAGGATTGTGACATTTCTAAAGAATTTGTCACCCTCAATTCATTCCAGTCTATTGGGTACTCTTAGTGCTATGGACAGAGCAGAAACTGCGCATGCATGCGCGAAAACTCGTAACTTTGAGGCCCGCGAGCTCCCTGCAACAGATCCCAAAATTCGGCAACACTTGATAGTTTGTTCCTTGGGCCTTAGATTCTTGATTTATAATTTCAAAAAGCTTATCTATCCAAACACTTCCTTATCTCAAATTGCTCAATGACGTCATTTTACGCAGTTTCTGCTCTGCCAGTGCTATGAAGTTTTAAATCTGAGAATATATGACTTACCTTCCATTTATGCCATAATCCCAAAAAGGTGTCCCAAAATAGTGTGCCGATGTTTTGCCAAAAGTTTCAGCCATAAATCATGTGCCTCAGTTTCAACAGATTTGCAAGTTTGCATCTTGGAATTATTTTGAGCACTAACTCAAGGAGGACTTCAATAATGTTTTTGTCTAATTTTCAGCTTCAAAACAATGACTGCAAGCATGATGCTCCTCCAAAGAGACAAACAAACGACATATATATGTGTCTCTTGCATCAAAAAAGACATACTCAGTCTAGCTCCTTAGTAGATGATTGATGTAAATTAGCAAACATTTTGATTGCAAAACTAATCAGAAGTTTTTGCCATCATTAAGATTCTTTTTTCCTGGGTTGCAAATAACCTTCAAAGGGAGGTTTGGTCTTGATTATGAGAGATTTTTTTGCTGCTTGACCTGAAGCAGAGAAAGCTTGTATCCAGAGTTGCTTGACCCTAAGATCACCACCTACCACCTTATCATAAGCCTTCTAAAGACTTCTAAAGACAGAAACTGATTTATGTTGCTTGTCATTTATAGCCATTGGAATCTGCATATCATCAACTTGGCCCTTCATGCAAAAGGTATGTCTTATAAGACTGTATGCAAAGCAAGAATTGTGAATATGCTTGACTAGTAGAAATGCTCCTTTAAGTGCCTTTTTGCATGGACAGAAAGACCTCAGTATCTTGTGTGCCAATGCCAAAAAAGAGTGTGCACTTTTTACAGGCAGCGATAAATCATATACTGGACTGAGGTGAGTAGGGAATCAATCGATCAGTGGATCATGGATCAGTGGATCATGGACCAGTGAATCATCAATTATAATTTGCTGGATCATGTATGATTTAACCTTTTTAATGCCATACATCAATGTTTCAAAGTTTTGGCAGGTGCTTGCATGCCTTGAACTTCCATTTTCTGCTATATTTCCACTGATCAGTTCAAATGGGGGCACCAAGTGCATTTTTTGAATCAACCAATTTTACACATCTTACAGGACAACAAATCAGGATTACTTCTAGTTTCCTTTAAAATTGGAATGTCCAGTTATAAAGAGCTGCTTAGATTTGACATTTAAAAGGCGATATTTTTCTGGCCTAATTAAACTTTATAGAGAGTCATGGAGACATGTAATTTATCCTCACCAGAGGGCACTGGGGGCATGTACCCCCAAGATTTTGCAATGAACAAAGAAGTGCCCTTTTCATTTTTAGAAAATGTCCCCTTTTTCTTAAGGAAAAGTCCCCCCAAGTGTTATGTCCGGAGATACTTCCTACATCCCTGGTCTTGATTGTACCTTAGTTGAATGTGCATGGTCTTTTACCGTAAGATTGTTTTCTCGTGGGCAAGTTTCTCCTTTGTTCCTCTGTGAAAAGCCAGTCTGCAAGGCACCATGGATAATCAGGTAAGGGAAAGTCAAAGCAAAGCATTGCACAAATGTGAGAAAATGACATGTTTCTCTTAGTGCACGGTAATTATCAATTAAAGGTATATTGCCCAAACTTTTTAAGAAAGGCTCCAAGTTTGAGGTCAGAAAAGTATCATCTCGTTGCATTTGAATGTAACACCTCAAAAACTCGAAATTGAATTTGCCTCTTCAAGGTGAACTAAGAATAATCTTCACTGGTTTTCATTTTTGTAAGCAAAGGCGGCGCCACAGGGTGGACTGGGGTGGACATGTCCACCCCACCTTCCTAAGGTCAGTATTCATTTTTAAGCAAAAATGATACGAAAAACGTTTGGTATACCTTCTGGCTATCAATTCTACCTCTTTTCCACCCCACTTTTTCAGGGCTAGCGCTACCCCTGGTTGTAAGATAATGTAAAACTTGTTGATTCATTTGCACAACTGCACTTGGTGCCCCAATCTGAACTCAGCATTGAAAATATAGCATAAAGTGGAAGTTCAAGCAGGGCAAGCACTTATGAAAACTTGGAAACATTCATTTATAGCATTGAAAAGGTTAAATCATGCATGAGCCATCAAATTAGGATCCATGATCCACCGATCCATGATCCACTGATCCATGATCCATGATCCATTGATTCCCTACTCCCCTGTACTGACCTATTTTGAAGAAGGCTTGATCTTTAGCTAAGATCCTCAATTAGATGCTAGTATTTTCATACATCCTTTATCCTTCAATCTTGGAAGCTTTGAGCAAGCTTCTTTAAGTTTTCATTTTTGAAAACACAGAAAACAGTCAAAAACTTTCATGATCAAATTTTCTAAAGACTCAGCATGGATGAACAAAAAGAGAATGTTTTAGTGTCAATTTAAGGATGTAGAATTGATAAAAACGACCTATTTGACGTCACAGACCTGGTAATGTGAAATTGGTTTGCGTGCTGCCATTCACTCACCTTGAAGGTTTTAGGTGTGTGATGGCATGCAATGCTGAAAAGTCTTTTCCATCCATTTTAAGACGCTTAAATAGCAGTTGTCAGGGACATACTGTAGGAAGCATCTTAAACTTGGGGGTACGACGGGGGCATGACACTTCAGGGGCACTTTTTCCTTAAGAAAAAGGGGGGCATGGGCGCTTCTTTGTTTGTTGAAAAAACCTTGGGGGCATGTGCCCCCACCCCTGGTTCCTATGTCTATGGCAGAGTCATGTCAGTTAACCACAATTTGTCATTCCAACCCCTTGACAGTGGAATGCAGTGCATGTGTTAATGTACAAGAAGGAATACACTTCTTTGCAACATTAAAAGTATTTTTGTCAGTAGAGTTCCTTTCAACACTGAACTTGAATAAAAGCTGATCAGTTTTTCAATCCCAAATGACCATGTAGAGTCTCTCTTTGTCCATTCATGTTGATGTTTTTTTACTGTTTCCAGTTATCCACTTAGAAAATTTTAAGGAGACTCTCTTTTAGCTCCATAAATAGAAAACTAAAAAGTGTACAAAACTACTAGCATCTAATCGAGAATCATTGAGTATTGACTCATAAATCTTCAAAATCTGTCCAGTAAACAATTTTTTGTGGCCTGTCGAAAGTGCATAGTTGATCTTAGCACGCCTGGTACTACTCGTTTCACAAGTCTTGTCATAAAGTGATCATTCTCCCAATGGCCAGATGTAAATAATAAGCAATTATATGTTCCATATTGTTATGTTTCTATGTTTCATAGTTAACTGAAATTGTTGCTCAGACGCTCTAAATTTTGAGACAGTTCTCTAATGTAAAAGTGGAATATTCTCCATGCAAGATTGAAATTGAAATTGTTAACTGAAATTGTTGCTCAGACGCTCTAAATTTTGAGACAGTTCTCTAATGTAAAAGTGGAATATTCTCCATGCAAGATTGATGCTGATCTTATCATTGATAAAAAGTTGCTATCTCATTGCAGCATGGGCAGTGGATGATAGAAGGCCCTCAACAAGTCGTACTAACAATATCACATTTTCGTTAACCCAGAGCTTGCCATCCATTAGACTTGCCTTTTGCCTAACTGCTGAAAGTGCTCTGATTATGTCCTTTGGGGGGGGGGTAACTTAAGTTTTCCATGGTAAGGGGCTCTGCCATGTTTTAGGGTATCTATTTTACAATTTTTAGCAGTTTCCACCTTTATGGGCATGGTTTATGTAAAATTCATGTATTGGTGAGCTTTTTAGGCATTTTCGGATCTATGGGGCATGATTTTCTGAAAATTTTCTGGATTTATGGGTATGCGTGTTGCAAAATTCTGGATTTATGGGTGGTACTTTTACAATTTGAATGGCACTCCCTCGCATCGTGGAACCTCAAGTGACCACCCCCTAGGGGGATTATGTGCCTCAGAGACGGATTGTCACAGGGTAGTTGGACAGAAAGTCAATCAAATAAACCCTTTTTGCCGCTAACATATTTTGCAAAGAAAAATGATGTTGAAAAAAGGATTAAACAAATGAAAATTGGTTTGCCAGAACACTTCATTGGAGCAGCCTGTTTTTCCTGTAATTATGTTTCGGAATTAAGCGAAGACATTTTTCTCTCTAAAACATTTCTTCAGTTTCTGTGTCTCATTCGTTGGCCTATTTTATGACAAATGTTGTACTAGATGTATTTACATATTTTCCTGGTGATATATGCTGACATCGTCTGTACTGTAGTTGTTTATGCTTTTGCGCATGATTTGTTGGATTCCAGGGTTCATGAGTTATCGGTCTGAACGACGTGGAAGACTTCGAACTCTAATTTTACAAAGCTTTTGAAAGACTTATGACCTCGTTTCGATAGAGCTCTCAGCATCTAATCCATAAACACACAATTATTTAAAATTGATCAAATGGAATGAGATGTTGAAAATGCTGCTGCTCATGTGATAAGCGGTTGGAAATTTTCCAAGTAAACATTGCAGATAAACATATCAGAAAGAGCGATGTCTTTGTATGGATAAGCGTGGTTTCCAATTGCCGTCGTTTCCATATGGGGATAGATTTTTATTTCCTGTTAAGGAATGACGCTGTCACGGAGCTCAAACAGTCAGTCTTCACGGTCTTCATCCCATAGATCGTTTTTAATCTATCAACATCAACAAATTAAAACGCAAAAATTGGTTACATTCTACGATGCCATCCAAAGCAGGAAAAGACACAAGGTTGGATGACACTTACAGTTCTCATACTTTTTAGCAAAATGGGTAGAATCTAGGGCAGCTTTGTCTCAACTAACACAAAAACCCTACATTTTTAAGATGTGGAATCAAATCTGGTTGATACATCTCAAGGTTTACCGTAAAAGCTCTATTAAGCCCCCGGGGGGGGGGGCTTATTTACTGTGATTTTGGAACTTCCAGAGGCTTATTAGAGGGGGGGGGGGCTTTTTCACAAATGATGTGACAATGATATATTTGGTAGCTTTTAAGTTCTTTTATCTCATATTTTGCAGAATCAACATACAATTCTATGGCTCCAATACATAAATTCGACACAGTTTTTATCCCAAACCATACTAGAATTAACGTGCAAGGTTGTGTAGCTAAATAAATGGAAAACATTTGGTAAATTCTAGAAAAAGGTATAAGTGGGGGGGGGCTTGATAGAGAGGGGGGCTTATTTCAAATTTTGACTCAGAGGGGAGGGGCTTATTAGAGAGGGGGGCTTAATAGAGCTTTTACGGTAATTGATTTTTTGGTACCGAGCTACCGTGATAAAACGAATAATGATAAGGGAGGGGTCGCTGCTGTTTACTTTCTAAGCATTCAGTCAAAAACGCTTTGTTGCTTTGATGAGTGAAATTGTTGCTTCTATGATGATTTTGTTTTCAACTAAGCATAGATCTTGCTCCCAAACAGAAGCCAGCTGCACAGTGCATTTGAATCCAATTCGTTTATGTCTAAACCTGAACCAGGGATGGTTAGCTGGCGAAAGAGATACGCATCAGTCAAACCGGTGGCAGTGTATGAGAAAGTGTTTTTTATCCTCAATGCCCCTCCCACACATACAAGTTAGGGTACTACAATCAATGCTGTGTCGAAATCTGTGCTTGTTTAGTGCGCAGAAGTTCACACGCAGCTTTGTCAATTTTTTGATACTTTTATATCAAAAACATTTTTATATCTTCTATATCTAGATTGTTAAAAGTTCGATTCTGTCTTTACTATCAGATCGATCAAAATGTCAGTCCTACATTCCTTGGATGGGTGAATTTTGGGTTCTACGCTGGTGCATCATTATCTGATCTCATATTTGGACGATGGATGCATTATAGGCCTAACAGGGAACCACTGATAGGCTCATTGGTTTTGATGATCAGTTCCAGTTTGATTTCTGCATTTGCACAGGAAATGGGACGAAGAAATGGGTTGTGGGCCATTATGGTGTCTAGGATTTTACTTGGAATGACGAGAGGTAATGTTCGTTTTTTGCTGCCTGCTTGATTGGAAGCTTTTGTCTTTTGCAATACAGCTGTCAGGTGAACTGTGTGATAGCTTGAAACTACGTTTGCAAAACTAATTGATCTTAATTTCAGTCATAGACTTTAATGTGAAGTACGCTTAATGTCAAGATTACGATTTGAATTCTTAATATGCAGACTGACATTCAAACTTACTGTAGGAGGAAACGCAACCTACAGTCTGACAAGTGATTTAATGTTTGCAACAAATTTCGAATGTCAATACGATTTTCCCCAATTATATGCCAATAGGATATGCCAACGCATTGTTTTGGCCTTGATAACACTTCATTCTTTTCACGGGGCATCTGTTTGGGACAGATGTTGTAAGCCATAAGGCGGGCGAGTCGGAAAAAAGTTAAAACGTTTGATTGCCCGTTGTATAGAATTTGCCTAGCCGACGTTCAAAGCATTCAAGGCAATGGCTAACTTATGGCTAACTTAGGCCCGTTTACACGAGATCGGATCCAAATGGATCCGTGCCCAAACTGTAACGGATAGTACCTAGCGGTTACATGGGACACGACGGATCCGAACCCATTTGGATCTGTTATCCGTACCCAAACGGGATCACTTTCGAAAGTGATCCCGTTTGGATCCGATCCCAAAAGGTCTCGTGTAAACGGGTGGGATCGGATCCAAACTGGTACGGATAGGAAGTAACACGATTAAATTGAAAAGTCTTGTTGACATTTCAAAGAGAGGAATCAGAGATGAGACAGAGTCTATTAGAGTGCAAATGTTAAAGGATCTGATTAAGATAAGACAAAAGATTTATCTGAGCGCTGCTAGTTCATAAAATCCAAATGGATCGGATCCCGTGTAAACGCCAGCAGTTCTGGATCCGATCCCATGTAAACGCCCCTCAAAAAGTGCATTGGACTTAACTGGAGCCAATCCCACTTGGATCCTATCCCGTGTAAATGGGGCCTTAGTCCCATGTTAAGGCGTACTTAGATCTGAAAATTCGTTTGGTTAAATAATTCACCTCTTAGACCCAGAAATTGAAAACATGTTGATAAGGTATGTACATGGTAAAGAGAATTCCACTGTCGATTCTTGTCAACTGTTTACTTGGCGTTGAAATACGAATTTGAGACAATTGTGCAATCGTAGTGAATATTGTCCTAACAAGTTCTTTCATTATTTCTTACAAAGAAACAAGTGGCGTATTCTATTCCATTTGGTTTAGATGTTTCTTAGATAAATCCACTATCTTTTAGAATTGAATTGATTTTGGAAACGTCCAAAGTCGCCAAACATGTCCACTTCCGGTCATTTTCCTATACATTTTTACAGTGGCATCAAAACGAGGCAAAACTCCTCGAGAAAGGCGTTGTCGGGCGTGCATTTTACCTCTGTTATGTTAATTTGCTGTAAATTACCTTCTTATCTTGTACAGGGTCAATAACAGTAGCAAGATCCATTATTACAGAGACCAGAGCAAAAGAGAAAAGATCACGTGCTTTTGCAAATCTTACCATGTCAATGACGTTAGGCTTTACTTTGGGATCAGGTAAGACAGTTCATTCGTGAAAAAACAAATTGAAAAATTTTCATGTTTTTGAGACATTGCAACTCTCGTCTAGTAACGAACCATTTGCTACTTACTTTTTTCTGGAACTGGTAGCAACAAATCGCAAGATGAGATCCCAGAGAGAAAAAAAGAGAATAAAAACAATGCATTAGTTTGAGCTTAACCAATCAGAGTGCCCATTGTAGTTTTTCTGTTTTCAACAGACCATTTCCGACGATATCCTATGATTAGCGATTGTCAAGACATTTAGAGGCTGTTTCGAAATTATTGATTAGTTGCCTGTCCGACACTGAATGATTTGTCACTTACAGAATATGGCTCGAATCTTTGTAAGGTTTCAACATTTCATGTTTGAAATATTGCTGCCTTATTCTTTCAACTGAAAAGATCGAAGGAAACTTTAGGTCGTCGTCTGTCATAATTCCAGAAGAAGCATTTGTTATATCATCTTTTAATCTTGGAATTGCACTGTTTGATAAAAGTATTACTAAAAAGCAACCTTACGAACTGCTGAACACCAATCCTGAGTTTTTTCCGAGTTTTGATGCTTCCAACTTTCATAAATTGGTTGATAAATCTTCGTAAGTTAGGCCAAATATCGTCGCAATTTTGTATTTTGTATGAGTGTGCGAAGGCGCGATATAGAGGCTAGTAATTGGAGTTGTATAATATCAACACATTTGGCAGCCTCGTTTAGGTCAACGTGAAGTGACATCTTATAAAATGGCGTCATTTCGCACCTCTTAGCAGATTGATCGAAAAAAGTACTACAGACCATTCACAACAGTGTAATCTCTTGAATAATTGACAGTTATAACAACCCCGGACTTGTCCTTTAAGATTTATGATGGGACGTACGAGAGGAGATACCGGAAGCGTTGACAAAGATTAAAATCATCATGCATTATAAACTAATTGAAGAAAGTCAACGTGACCAATACAAGAAATACCCAGTTTTTAACGATCTACAAAATTGTAGCAAGGAACAGTCTATAGCTTTTATGGTTTACGATTAGCGTTTTGATGATGGCATGACTTCAAAGCAAGCAGAATTGTTTAGAATGCGGTAACTATGAAAATAATGATGCTATGAAAACTGCTCTCTCTGAAATAATGGCAAACGACCTAAAGTTATCTTCGATCAATTCAATTGAAAGTCGTGCGCATTAACATTTTACAAATTCAGTTTGAAAGTTTTGCAAAGATTCAAGCCCTTTGCTTTAACACTGCATTCACACCGACACAGTTAAACCAGCTTTATCTGAACCAGTTTAAATTTCAACCAATCAAATGACTGGATTTGTAGGATTGACCAATCAGAAGGCCTTATTGGAAAACCTGGTTTAGTTTCAACTGGTTTAACTTGCAGCGTGAATGGGGTATAACTTACGGGGAACGATTAAGTCCCATGCATGTTGCAAATAGCCAGAAGCGTAATTTGGTCAGGTGAGACCGATCTATCGAACAGTAATGACCTACCAACCAGAAGCTCCTTTTGGGATTTCTAAATGAGCAGCCATTTCACAAAAGTCTCGCTTAGCAAATGGTCTTCATACTGATTTTCAGCATTTTTGAAAACAGAGTTTTGTTAGATTATGTGATCTAACCGTGAGCAAGCCATGCCATTTCGCAAAAATCTCGCTTAGCAAATGGTCTTCATACTGATTCTCAACATTTTTGAAAACAGAGTTTTGTTGGATTATGTGATCTAACTGTGAGCAAGCCATGCCAAAGCCACAGTGGCCATGTCAAGTAGCTAGAGTCATTTTGGCCAGAATCGTGAGTAAATTTGTGATGATTTCGTTTTATATTGGTAAAGGAAATCTTTGAAATACGTCCTGAAGGGCAAGTGAGTCAGAAAACTTTATACACTTTGAAAAGTTTTACAAAACAACATAGAATCGATTTGAAAAAAATGTATTTGATTACCAATCTATTGTCTTGTTGAAGGTTTAACTTAACTTTTAGAGTTTATTCATGAATTAAAAGTTTCCAAATTAGCCTCCAAGGGCTAGTCACTCAGAGAACTCGTTATCAAAATACTAGTCCCGCAACCATGAAGTAAAAAGTAGTAGCAGTTGCTTGAAAAGTTGATTGTTGTATGGTCTTTTTACTAAGTCAATGGAACATGCAAATTATGCAGTTTTTGTCATGGAATGTAAGATATTGTCATCATATTTTGGATACTGTGCATACGCAACTGTCTTTTTTGATCGCAGACCGGATGTTATCATGATGGCTGCCAGCTTATGGAATAGAACGGAACTGAAATCTGTCACCCATTGACCAATCTTTCCACCCACTCTATCAAGCTGGCGAGATTGTGCAAGAGTATTAATGCTGCGCTTCCCGCTGCAATTAGTTGCATAGATTTCCTTTGACGGTTTACCAGACAGTAGATATATTTTCTGAGTCACATTGTAGGTAAAATGGAATCAGTACTATGAAGGTACCTTTAAGGTATCTACAATTGATGAAAAAGCAAACATTCTCTTAGGGAATGACAAGTGTTTCTCACTTACATTGGCTCACATTACTGATACCAATGCACAAGCTCTTTTCAACTAGTTAGGGATTCTCAGTATTTCTTTTGTTTACGATCTAATTCTTTTGGTACTTGCCAGCTTTGGCCTTAGACTGAGACTCAAAAAGTCTCGGAAAATGTCCATATGATCTCATATTGACCAATTTGCCATAGATTTATGCTCTCTTTGTCATTATTTCGATTCCATATTATGAATTTCTACCTTGGCAGTAGCTTCATACGTAATGTTTAGTAGTAAAATAATTTTTAGTTTTGCTGCCTTCAAGTATATTTATCCCTGTTACTGCAAATTTTGTCAACGTCTTTCTTCAACGATTCCCTTCCTTACTATCAAAGAATTTGTCGTACATTCATCTGTTTCTTCCTTACAGCACTGCAAGCTGCTATAGCACAAATAGGAGAAAAAGCAGCCTACATCAAAGCACTGCGACTTCATATCAACCTATACACTATTCCCGCATACATTACTATTTTGCTTGCAGTTGTCAACTGCGCATTGATCATGCGGTATGTTAGTGAGTATTATTTTATTGTACTTTTTCACTTCTAGTTTTGGACGGATTTTATTTTGTCTCTCAATGGGGATAGATGTATATTAATAACAGAACAAAGCAAAACGCAAAAAAAGCCAAAGTCTGAATAACTACCATGTTAGTAAAGGGGTTAGTCATCTGATTGACCCATGATTCGTTGTCGCCGCTTAAAACTCCATTGAACTGAATTGACCCATTTCCTCAAATTACGAAACATTGCGTTATTTGATTTTGAAGTAGTTTTTCCTCGTAGAATTGTGTATCCACGTTAGTACTTTCAGTCAGATAGACTGATTTTTAGGGGGCCGCACCGAAAATACTTTACAAAATAAATGTCTACTAATCGAAAAGAACTTTACTACAGTGATGAATGCTTACAATCATATATGTTAAAAGTTTTAAAATCTACTCCTTCCTGGATATCAAAGCAATGATATTAGAAAATGTATCACTTAAAGTTGTACATCCTCATATCCATTTTACAATTTACCGGACTGAGATTGGTCACTTCGTTATGAAATTACGAGGGATTTTCTCGAGAAAGGCCTTGCAAGAAATCCTCAAAATGTGCCTGAAATGATGAGCAAGTTTTCTACCTTACAGCAATGCCTCAAATACTGACACAAGCGTTGTCCCTTTGAAAGTATGGAAGTGTCACCCCTGGGAGCACTACAGCATTATGCCGGGAAATTTCATCCTCCCCGCACGTGCTAAAGTGTTTTATGCCTAACCCAATCCCTAATCTAGAGTGACACGAAGGTCTAACTTCAAATCAAGCCTTCCATTTCACAAAAGTAGCGCTGGCTAAAAATGCCTCTCCTACTTGGGGCCAAAAATATGGAATAACCAATATTCTGACTTAGAATCTACAGATAGCATCAACTCATTCAAGCATAAGATTAAGGACAACTTTTTCCAAAATATATAGAGAGAAGGGAAAGACATATATGTGTTCTACTAAAACTGTGCATCCTCTCTTACATTCACGATTCGGCCTTATTTGATTATGCTGTTTCCAAAAGCACGTAGAATTTAATGTTTATTATTATTATTTTGCAATCACTTCTAAGGAGACCATTATGGAAATAAGGTCAACTCGATTTTATTGCAATCCTTGCTACTTTAATAACTTTGACTTGTATTTATCAATATTTCTTTGTAAATTGTACTGTAAATATCCTTTTAATTCATTTTACTACATTTCTTGTTTTTGACCTTTTGTAAATTTTATTTTTGTAAGTGGCAAATTTTTACTTACTTAGTTACTTACTCATCCGGTAGTATCAATAATTTTTGTAGGGCCACCTTCAACCTTTACGGCTAATTCTAACGAAGAATGCACTAAAGAACAAGGATCACTCAAAGGAAAGTTACTCGCATGTGCTAATTTAGTGGCTATGTTTGGAGTGCTCAATTTTGTAATGGCAATAATGGAAACGTAAGCTCTAATTATATTTGTTTTCAGTGTCGAATGTTTTTTTTGCAAACTCAACTAAACTTTTCTAGAACCGTCTGCAAATTCTACTATTGTTGGTCATGGAGAGTTCACGGAAGAAGAAGAAGACACTTTAAAGGGAAAGTTACTTGCTTGTGTAGATCTAGTGGGTATATTTGCAGTTCTCAATTTTGGAAAGGCACTTGTAGAAACGTAAGCTAAAGTTACATTATTTTGACTTTACCACCCAAACTCCCCAACCGCGTAAACAAAGTTAAATCATCGCGCAGGAATTTGAGATTTTCATTATCAAGGTCCTTGCAGCAATGCCGAATATTGGATGAAGCAAAGAGAACCAGTATTCCTCACGTGTCTTTTTTGAATTTGCCGTCTTTCTAATAATCCGTCTGTTTGCTTCAGATTTGGTCACAAGACTGGCTGTGAGCAGCTCCCCTGCTATCCTTTTTACAAACGTTTAAGTGAATGATGCTCGATTTAATCTAGCCAATCAAAATGGAACTCTTCTCAAAATAGAACAATTTGATTTCTTATATACAATATAACATAGTTTTATCGGACTTTATGGAACATTTTATTGGCTATTCAAGTGCAGATTATTAGATCAATTCACGATAGCTCTTTGTTGAGAAATGTTATCTTATGCATATCATATTTTCCATTAAAGATCTTTACGTTTATTTCTTTCTAAAGTTTGAATGTTACGCTTTACTAGAACTCTAACAAAGACCCATTTAACCAAGTCGAGGGGTTGCACTGCGTAAAAATTAGGTCTATGACAATACTTGGAGTAACTTTCTGGCAGCATTTCGCGTGCGTTTCTAAGCTACAATCCCGGACAAAACTCAATGAGAAAAGCTTAAAATCTGCAATGTTTTTAGTCTCTTCTCGAGAAACAGCCAGAAAATAGCAATGAGCCCCCTCCCCCCAACTCAATGTTGGTTTTTTATTGGATCTTAACGAATGTACTTCTCATTTTGGACGTTTAATTCCAAAACAACATTGAAACGGGGGGAGGGGGGCCTTCAGATAAAGAGAGATGTGTATTTACGTACTTGTCTCATGAGGGTTTTTTGTCCGGGATTGTAGGTAGATTGCACAATGTTTGATATGCTACATTGTGACTCTCGGTTGACTCTCAATACAAAGCGAGTAGCAATCTCAACAAATGGATTTCAACGGCCAAGTAATTGAGCAACGAATGTAAACAAAGCAGATCGCAAATGTTGTTTTGAGACATAGGTAGCTAAATATATTGAATGAAGGAGATACCCAGATATCTGCCTCCTACGTTTCATTTATTTAATCCAGATCAAAATGTAATCAGTACAATCCTTTATTGCGTTTCACGTATCATAATTTGTTTTCTCTTTAAAGGTTAACGACGCCGTTTGTTCAGCATCAGTTTGCACTGACAAGAGCAATGGCTGTATGGTATAGTGGTCTAATTCAAATGGCAACGGGGATCATGGCATGTATGCAACAAGGAGTTTTAAAGTTGTTGATAAAAAGGTAAATATACTACCGAATGAGTCACAGATTGCAAAAACTGTTCAACCACTTTGAGCTATTTTAACGACAGTATGAATCCCCCTCTGTGGTGTTAAATGAACAAGCGCTCCTGTATGATCTTTGCTACTAACGTTGATTATCAACAAGCTAGGCGTGACCTGGCTGAAACTGCAAATTTCGTTTCGGTCAGTCAAAGAGCCGTATGAAATGTGCCGATTAGGTCCTAGTTATACTCGTGCCTGACATTGCAGAGAAGATCAGTCATGTCTTCATTTCCTTGCTCTTCAGCTTTCCGTGACATTGTTATCTTCTCGGCTTGTATCAATATAGTAAAAACCCGCGTATAATAACCTAGTGATTAAAGTAGATATGTCATGAACCTAATTGGTTCACACAATGCAGTTCTCTCTATTGTTTATTGCAAAACAAAGGATCGAGGCTTAATTTTCACTGCAATGAAAATTTGCGGAGCAGAAATGAACACAAAACAATAGAATTCCAGTTCGCACTTCTTTGTTGTATTAACCAATTGCTAACGTTACATAATGTCCTTTAAGAACCTACCGCTTGAAATTCTGAAATTAGACCCCCAATATGTAAGAACCCATTCAGCCTGAAATTGGAAACAGGTTCTTATTCGTGGAGATCATCAATTTAGATCGAAACTCCAGTTGGTTTGTCATTGAACCCATACAAGCTGATACTGCCATATGTACATATTGCAAGGGCCTCTAAGGATGCTTTGCAAGCTTTCCGTTGTATTCTGTAAAATTCCTGATTTTGCCACAAACTGCTGTTGGGAATAAGGCCTCATGATCTCAGGTGCATCTGAGCTAACAGTAAATAATGGGCTTGAAGTTTCAATCTGAATGAAAGAAATACCTGAAAGCCCTGAATGAAATAAGAACCGCTTTGAGAACCTGAACAGCCTAATTTCCCACCAAATACTCAATATGTAAGAACCTAAGCAGGCTGACTTGCAAAATTGTACGTTCCTATACGCGGGTTTTTACTGTATATCTTCCCTTCGTACACATCATCTGTTGTGCTAGTTTTGTAGTCTATTGTTTTTTGTCAGTCTGTTTATCGTACATAATAAAGATTTCTTTGGTTACCATTGCTATATGTAGTAATCTCTTGATAATTTTTGCAGCATGTAATTGAGTTCAATTTGCGTTGCAGGTTTTCCGACAGAGTGTTGGTTCTTGTTTACTACAGTATGGTGTGCCTGAATTTCTTCCTTTATGTTTCATGGGGTAATACATACCCTAAGCTTACAGGTTCGTGTTTTTCATGCCTTTTATGCTTTGTCTGTTTGCCCCTGACCATGGGTTGTAGGATAATGCTGTGTTGGCCTTCGCCAAAATATCATAAAGAGTTGCTTCAATATTGTGCAGTTTTCTTCTTTTTGTTTGTTATCTTTGGCCTAAAGTTCGTGACTAGTTCCAGTTCATATTTTGGCGGAGGCCAACACAACAGTGTCTTACAACCCTTGATTTTAGGATTTTAGGATTATATCAAAGGATTAATAGGATTATTTTAGGTAACGCTGGTCACTCTTCTCTTTCTTCGACTCTAAAAGGATTACAGGAAGTGTTACTTAATCTTTTGTATGGTTTAATGCCTTAAAAGAATTTTAAATTGTACTTGGCCGTTGTTTTCATTGGCAAATTTTGATATCTTGATTTTTATGAATTTCAGCATTTTCCTTTTTTAGAAAAATCGAAACAAATTCATTGTAGATCCTAAGTCAACGGAGGAGATCTCATTATAATTCTTGAAATAGTTTAATCATCAAAACTTGCCTTTTAAAAATGATGGAAGAGATCAAAGAAAGATGCCGTAACTATTTTTGCACTCTTTGTTAAAGGTTTACTGCATGTGGTGATTTTGGGATGCTTTTTAACCCTGTTCCCCCGTGGTTGTGATTCAGCAGAATATGTACACCACGCTTGTCCATGCAATTTCATTGAATACCCTTTTCTCTTGCTGTCTAGTTGGCGAAACAGCCCCCCTGTAGCATAAAATTTTCGTAGATATTCCCGTTTTAAAGGAGTATCACTGAGCTCTATATGGAATATTACACAGTTGAAATGCTGATTCTGGGAGAAGGTTGTGGATTGCTGCTATTCACTTTAATGATATTTCTTTATTGGAAAACAGTAGGATCCCGTTGAACTTACGGTTTTAAATGGTTTTCAGGCAAGGTGGTATTTACTTTACTCCAGGATCTCGATTACATGAGCATCTAGCTGTTTTCTTGGGATATTTTCTAAAGAAAAAATCTAATCTTTTGGAGATTCTAAGTCCTAGAATTTTGCTTAAAATATACCCCTTTCCCAGCGAAGTCGTGGATGAGCATGGTGTCATTTTTCATCAACATTGCACCAACTGGGCTCTGTTCGCAAGAATGTTTCCATTGAGAGCTGAAACACATTATATAATTCTTTTAGAGTTTGATTTGTTGCGATAGATTCCACATTTCGATGTTGATAACGTCAGGTGTTTCTTTCGACAGGCCATGACAAATCCAACTTTGCCCCGCTTTTTATGATTTATGATATGATATTGCAATCAAAACGGTAGAAGCATACCACCTTTATTTTTGATCAAAATAGAATCGTATTTTAATTGGATTTTTTTCATTTGTGTGGCATTGTCCGTTGATATCCTTATTCATCGAGGTTTTCACAGGAAAGAACTCCTATCGTAGTCCACTATGCTCCACCCCGCCCGACGGAAGCAATGAAACTAGATACTCATTCAATCATGAAATCTATTTTCAAATAATCTTCAATCCACATTGTAGGCTTCTTCCGCTTTGACTGGAAGTCAAATATTTGATCTGATTTGTTTTACCCTGTTGTCTTGTTTTTTTCGATCAGCTACTTCTCGAATTATGATCAATCCACCTTTTCAAGATAAGAGGTGCCAAAACGGAAGTCATTTTTGAGGCTAAAATCTTGTTCTGCGTACAAAGTTTAGTACAGAGGCAAACTTTTACTTTTAAATCTGTTTTTGTTTGGAAAACGCAGGAATTCTAAGAATTTAAAGTTATTAGGGCTTTGACCGTGATATCAGAAGTTTGGAAAATTTTTTGTCCACACTTTGATTTCACAGTCAAAACTCTTATATCTTTGAATTCTTAGAATTGCTATGATTTCCAACGAAGACAGATATCGAAGTAAAAATTTGCCACCTTGCTTTGTACGCAGAAGAAGATTTTAGCCTCAAAGATGCGAAATCTCAAACAACAAAAGATTTTCGCTTTTGCACCTCTTATCTTATGAGAGTGGATTTCTCGAAAATCATCGTCAAAAACAACATGGAATTGTTCAGAAATGTCGAATAGTTGTTCTTCAGACTGAATGTAGCAGGAAAACTTTAAAGTTTGAAATTTTGTGTCAAAGATTCTCCAAAGCTTTCAAATTTCTGACGTTTGCTAACCTTTATGTGTCGGGTGAGTGAAAGGGATTTTCAGTCGGAAAATCACTAAAATTTGATTAGGACACGTATCTTTGAAGTTCAGAGTTTGCTGCAAAATGACGTGGCTTCTAAAAACGAAATTTTCACTAATTTTGTGCCATTTTCAAATTTCACAAAAGTATTAACGATTTAATTCTTGATTCCAATCCACGTAAAAAATTTTCATCAACGGCAGTGTGATCAAATTTTGATGATTTTTCGAAGAATGTGACGTAACGTTAATTACTACCTCGTCTGTATGTTGAATTTTTGAAGATTCTCATTGGTCAGTTAGTCGAATCATATGACTTTGTGTTTTCCATCAGACCCAGTAAAGCTGAACTCAACAATAGATAAAACGAAGCAGAGAGAAGCAAATGTGGGTTGCCCATCACAATATGACTGGTGCAAGAACACGCCGCAGATATGGCTACCTCAGATGTTATTCGCAGTTGTATTATTTTCCATTGGTTTCTCTTCGTGCATTGGTTTGATTTTGTCACTATATACAAAAGTCCTTGGATTTAAAAAACAGGTTAGGTTATTTTACATCCCGTTATCAATTGCGAATATGAAAGATTTTAGTGAGACTAATCACCGACAACCAAGCCAGCATGGGCTTGATGTCTTTAAGAGTCGATATAATGTTGTGAAGTTGTAATGCTATATTTTTATAATACTTCCTTTGAAGTGAGTGGTTTAGAAGAAGGCTAGGGTACTCTACTTTACTTCCATCGTTGCAACTTTTTCAAATCACACAAAACTTTCCAATATCTTTCGATTTCTTCTGATCGTGCAGTTTTCATTTTTACATTTTTTTTATTTCCCTTTACTAGCTCAAACCGGTTTCATTAATCTTGCAGGTTGTTTCATAATTAGTGCTATAAATTGAGCTCATTTTTTTATATGAATAAAAAAAAATTGAGCTCATGTTGTTCTCTATTCTTTAGCTGAGAAATGGCACGAGTCTGATGCTCCATTCACACTGCAAGCTAAACCAGCTTAAATTAAACCAGGTTTTTGAATAGGACCTTCTGATTGGTCGATCAAACAAATCCAGCCATTTGATTGGTTGAAATTTAAGCTTGTTTAGATAGAGCTGTTTTAACAGTGTCAGTGTGAATGCAGTCTGAGTGTCGAAACTTACTGCACTTAAACTTACGTGATCATATGGTCATGTCTTATATCCAATATTTGAAATGTCATCATATTTTGAATTTGTCCAAGATGGGTTGTCATTATCATGGCTTGCCATATTATCAACATGGATTTGTCGATTATGATTTCTATTTGCACTGGTTCGACCAAAATATTTTCACTTAGTCATTTTGTTTAAGGCATCCGGAACTTTTCGTCGTTACTGAAATCATCATATTGCGATTTCCGATTTCCCAAGCACACAAGCACAGTCCAATTTTTCACACCGTTTGCCACTTTTACAAGTCCTGTTGTCCTTTTAAAGGAAAATACGGTGTTGGTTTCATCATCATCTTCATCATCATCATCATCATCATCATCATCATCATCATCATCATCATCATCACCATCATCATCATCATCATCATCATCATCATCTTGATCATCATCATCTTGATCATCATCATCATCATCATCATCATCATCATCATCATCATCATCACCATCATCCTCATCATCATCGTCATCGGTCATCGTCATCATTATCACCTTATTTTATGAAGGCGGTATATTAGACAGAATAGCTAAGTTACAGCTAGTTTGAGCCTACGGAAAGCTGCAAAGTGCACGATACATCATTCACTACATTATTTCTTTCATTTTGTCGACCATGGTGCCAACACCGGGTTTTTTCGTAAAGTCAACCGTGCAAGTAAAACTTCCCATCAAGTCTCCACCCATTCTCAGGCATTTCATGATGTTACAAATGCGTAAATCAGTTTAGAAAAGAAGAAAAACATAAAGAAATATATTACCAATAAGATAATCAAAGTTTAATGATTTTGAAGAGAGGTTCGTATTTTTACCCAACCAATACCTGAAATGAGGCAAAAAGAGTTGTGTTGCCAAATCTGCTTTGAGTTGATTGCTTATCCGTCACATCGTAGGGCACCAGTGTTGGCATTATATCAGCATCTGGTAACATTGCTCGCATTGCAGCACCATTAGTAGGATCAGCATCATACGTAGACATTGGACCAAGGTATACATACTCGTGGATGTGTGCAATGGTATTCGTAGCAATAGTTACTTATATCTCTCTTTATAAGAAAATGGCCCCAAAGAAAGACGAATTTGGCATTGAGAAGGGGCATACATCTGATGGGAAGCTTCTGGAAGGTAGAACCAACCAAAATATTCAATCAAACCGCGTAATGTATGTGACACCGTTATAGAGACAAAGTATAGCTTAAGAACGACCGTCTTTCAGGATCTCTTGCAGGCAAGCTGCACAGACTGCCTAAAATGATTTTTTTATATCCAGATGGAATTTTACGATACAAGTTACTATCTACTCTACAAATTAGTGCTACACAACTGCACAGCATTACAGGGACAAAAGACCACGAGGAGGAAAATAGAATGACTACTAGACTGATGACAATGGGTCCCTTGTATCCCTGCGGTAAACCTTGCTTTTAACAGGGACTCATAGCCTCACGACGTAGTCCCAGATATCGCAACAACCACAACAGTAATAACAAAAACAACAACATTTTCTATCTTTGCTCAATCTGGGCCCTATGGCCTTTGATATAAAATTTTCCCAACTTCAAATCGTAGTTTGAGCGTCCATCATTCCATCAATAGCGATAACTACAAATATGCTATCAGTCTAAGGGACTCATAACGAAACAGTAAAAACATGGCCTTGTCTTAGGCATTCGATCGATCGATCGAATCAGGATCGAACGATTGCCGTAGCTGTAATCTACGGTCACTCCTCAGAGAGAAAATACACTTAGGGTACAAAAGTATGGAAACGATGGCCTAAAACATGGCGTCAAAGATGTCCTATGGCCTATGAGCCTCGTAACAAAAGGGAGATTTTCTCTTCAACCCAGACCTCAATTTAAACTCTTCTGGCTGGAAAACATTCGTCATTTCGTCTTCTGTTTATCAAACAACCAAGGACAAGTTTCTGAAAAAAACATTTTATCAATATCAAGACAAAAACTTCGCAGTAGTGTTGTTGTTTTGAGCGGCAAGAAATGGAAGGGACATGAAATTGAAAAGTTGTCAAAGCGTCAGTTAGTTTGGTTCAATGAATAGTTGGTTGAATGGCTTCATTTTATGATAGTTATACTGGAAGTTTTGATCTTGAATAAAACTTTTGGGAAAAGTCGAGAAAGTTTCAGAATTTTGGCTGTGAACTCACGGAAAGCTGTGAGCAGGTAAGTGACATTATTTTCTTTCAGGCTATACTTTTATTTTCGAGCAAGATAATCTTTATGAAAGTACCTCAAAAAGCTTAAATTTGAAAACGAAACGTTATTTTGTTTTATTCTGGTTTATTTGTGTTGACTGAGCCATGGCCGTCGGAGGTTTGATGTGAAGCCATTACAAGGCAATAATTGCAACGGTCACAAGAGAAATCGAAGTTACAAAATTTACCTGTTAGCAGCATGCCTTGAGTTAAAAGCCAAAATTCTGAAACTTTCTCGACTTTTCCCAAGGGTTTTATTCAAGATCAAAACTTCCAGTATAGATAGCATAAAGTGAAGCCATTCAACCAACTATTCATTGAACCAAACTAACTGACGCTTTGACAACTTTTAAATTTCATGTCCCTTCCATTTCTTGCCGCTCAAAACAACAACACTACTGTGAAGGTTTCGTCTCGATATTGATAAAATGTTTTTCAGAAACTTGTCCTTGTTAGTTTGATAAACAGAAGACGAAATGACGAATATTTTCCCGCCGCGAGAGTTTAAAGTGAGGTCTGGGTTGGAGAGAAAATCTCCCTGTTGTTACGAGGCTCATCGGCCATAGGACATCTTTGCCACCATGTTTTAGGCCATCGTTTCCATACTTTTGTACCCTAAGTGTACGACAATATCCACGTTAAGCAGACGTTTCATCAAAGAAACTTGTTATAAATCTGAAGAAGGAAGTTCACTTTACCGGTTGAGTGCAAAATAAGTCTTTCAACGCTGCATTTTCCATGTTTTAAGGCCAAAACATATCAGATAAGTCTTCAACTACCTGCCGCAGCAACTTCGCTTAAAATCTAGTCAACTGCATCATTCGAATTGAAAATTTGACAGCGTTGTTCTTTATCAAATCTCGTAATCTGATTGGTGCTTTAGGTATTACAAAGTTTGGGCCTAAATATGACCAGGTTTTTAAGAGTAATATCGTGATTCTTTGTTGACTGAAGCGATCATCAAGTCAAAGAGTACAGCGAAGCAAGAGACTCATCGTCTAAGTCTAAATGACTACCCCCATGGCAATCAACATTTAACAATAAAAGACAAGACGCTGCCATGACAACACCCAAAAGAAAATGAAATGATTAAAATAAAAAATATCAAATTTAATTTAATTAAATAATATACGCTTATTTGATATAAAGTGCATACATAGGGCGTTTCTGGTAAAGAATGCAGAGAGGAAATTCTAAACATCGAACTTATGCATCACATCAAACTTTATGCAAATGTGAGCGATTTCCTTAAAAACTTGGACTTGCTAAGTGCAAAATATGGATGCACACTTTAGTAGTTAAGGTAACAACAGGCAACTCAATTGAAGGTAAGCTTTTCCATCAGTTTGACTATTGCAATGTGGATCTATATTTGCGCTTGGGCCAAATGTGATTACATTGCAGGATGCCTGCAAAAGACTTGAGGTGATAATGGCTCTTTAATGGGTAAGTCCAAGGTTGGTATGTTTGAAGATGGAATTTAAGATTGTAGAAACGCCCTTTGTATGCACCTTATATCAATTTAGCGTATATATCTCAATTTACAAGTGATTATCTTTTCGTTTTCTTTTGAGTGTAGTCATGGCAGCGTAATGTATTTTATTGTTAAATGTTGATGGTCATTACGGGGTGGAGTGGCCGAGTGGCTTATACAGTCTTCATCAGGTGACTGAAGTTAAGCTCAGTCGAGTGAGGTCAAACTGCGGATGGGTGAACTCAGATGCCCGACCTCATAGCTCACCTCGTCGTCCTTCGGAATGGACGTGAAAGTAGGGGTCCTCCCATGCCTGGATGCGGCATGCACAGTGGGCTTAAATTAGCTTTCAGTGGCTAGAAATCCTAACAAACCCACTCAAAACAACTTGAAAACAAAAACAAACAAACAAGCAAACTTATAAGTAGCGTATCGCACTTTTTTCACCGTGGTGGTCTTTTTCTTGCGAAATTATTTATTCAGATAAGTAATTTTTCGTGCTGACGTGCTCACGCGCATGTCTTTAGGGAACTATTTGCGCATGATGACGTCACTATGCACACGTCCTTTATTTGAATATGCAACTTCGTGAGGAAGCGATCGATCATGGCGGTAAAAAAAGTACGATACAGCATCATTGAAAGCTTTATTTCATTGTCAATCATGCCAACCCAGAAGTTGTCGCTAAATTTTCTTGTCCAATTGTTGCTTTTTAGGGATCTGATAAATTTTCTAAGAGTCACAGGCCTCCAAACGTCTAAAGGTTTCTGTGACTCACCCTGTATCTTTCGGTATTTAGTCGTTTTGTTACACGGTAAAGCTAGTGTAATGCTTTATTTAATATATTTGATTTCATCTCCATACATAAAAAGAGAAAAAGATAAATTCATTTGGTTACAGTTATAGCGGGGCTAGGATCGCAACTGTTCAATTCATTATAATCATACAACCAGAGTATATATCGATGTGGTTAAAGCTTAAAGCTTTTATGTTGCTATATAAGACCAATGTCGCTATATAGGACATTTAGTCAGTCGTGTGACTTCTATATAAATTACATCTAGAGGGATTAGCGCGGTTTCCCTTTTAGATCATCAACTTGCAACTTGCACAACTCGGAAAGCAAAGCAAAGGGATTTGATGTCCTTCTCTCATATTGTTGCAGGATAACTGATCAAGCAAGGCTAGGATTTGTTTTTGCAGCGACATAAAAGCTTTAAAATGCTGACCTTTATCCCGTTGATGCTAAAGTTTTTACCCTTGTTTTATGTCAGTTTAGTAGCTTAATGTGATGGCTGACCCTAAATGATATGATGTTTTGCTGTTTCAGGTTCATAAAATTTCTTAACCAACCACATTTTTAGGTATGGTAGGGGGGGGGGTAATGTTGGTCGAAATTGAGCAAAATCTCAAAATAAGTAGCTGGTAAAAGAACAATATGTACAAACTTTCAAACTTTTAGTGTAATTGACATTCAATGCTTCTTGTTTCCTGAAAAAGAATCTCAGCTCCAATAAAGTAAGTTTATCATGGCGGCATGTGAGGGCTTCAGAGGGATAGACGAGCGGGAAAAGTGGGTCTGTTTTAACTGAAGTATGCACTACACACAAGTGAGCGGCGTTACGCAGACTATAAATTTTTCTTGTCTATGGTCTGCATGTAGGCTAATTTTCTGATGACGACAATCCCATGATAGTAGATGTGCCGACGGTTTCTCCCACCTGTGGAGCATGGTTCTTTCCCAACTGTTCTGTACAAGTAGCTTCTCTATGGTTTGACAGGGTGCTTTTGGCTTGTTCAGACATTTCGCAATCATGACATTTTCGTAAAACTAAATTTATTTGTATTTTCAATGCTTATAAAGCATACGGAAAATTTCGAAAATACTTCAATCTCTTGGCTATCAAGCAGACCTCCATTCATTCTTATATATCAACTACTCTTGGTATTTTGAATTTTTAATAAATGGCAACTTTGTGTCTGGCTCACCCGGTTTTTTACCGAGAAGGCTCGATTGGGGAAATAAAGAACATTAACTTCTGTCTTTGAAAAGGAAGGCTGTGGAACACGTCCTCGTAATATTAGAAATGTGACAGTTGTCACATCTGAGACTGATTCGATATTTTCTTATTATATGCAGATAGTAAGTTTCAGGAAGAAATCGTGCAAATTGTTGTTAATTTCAAAACAGTGGTATTTCATGGTGGGTCAGCTCGTAGGCATTGCTTTTATGAATTTTAGAGCAGAAATGGTTTTGTAAATGCGATTGTTAGTATATTGTTGACTCTATGAGGGCCTAATGTTATTTGAAGTCGTGTTCTCCATGTATTGTGTTGTTATTCGCGCTCTTGACCTTCTCCTATTCGTTAAAGGGAATGTGATAAGAAAGCTTTAGCTGGACTTTCACATTTTGTATAATGCCACAAATCTTGGCAAAATCGACTTTCATTGTACGATCAAGTAAAAGGGTATGAATGTGCCATGGATAAACTTCAATCTGCACCCTACTGGTATCAAAATAAAATGTCTTGTCCCAATTTTACTTACCTGCCGTGTCCCATGTGCCAAAAGTCTTATAAATTGAAGGGCCTGCAGATTTTCTTTCGCTGGGTGCAATGATTGAATCAAGGAAGCTGTATTCCGCAGACTAAACTGTGCTGATATATCAGTTACTACAATATTTTGAATTCTTGAGCAACAGAAATTTTCAACTTACCAACATTAATACTTCAGGGAGTTGGATCTATTTTCAAGATGATGCTCAATAAAAACCATTCCTGTTTCAAAATATACTGCTCACAGAATGTCAAAGCATTAAAACTGAAATTAGTCTTGTTTCATTACCAATATTTTCAAATTTTCAAATGGGTAAATTTGAAAATATTAATATGAGGCCACAGGTAAAAATTGGGAAAAGCATATTATTCCTATTGTACATTCGGGTACTTTTTTGCAATTCTCCTACGTTTTCACCAGTTCCGTAAACGAAGGCGTTGATTTTGTCTCAGAGGATTGGTCTCACCATGCCCCAAAGGACACGTATAATTTACTCACTACCAGGGTGTTTGTGTGCAATGTGATGTTTTGAGAACAGTTCCCTTTCAATTCTTAGCGCAGTCAGTTAGGGGACAGTCAAAACAGAACATGCACAAAAGCACATAGTGACTGAGTTATTTTTTTCTTTTGCACATGGTTTTGCAATATGATGATTCGATCAATGTTTCGTCCCAAAAAAACATCAAAGAAAATCCATGCCATTCTATTTAACTGAAGTCTATATCTAGCACTGGCAAGAATGTACCGTGTTCGTAGCTTAGAAATCAAAGTTTATCGATAGTTCTGCTTTCATGCATCTAAAAAGCAACGCCACTGCTAGGAATCAAATCCAAATGTTTCCTGCGCGTCTAAATAAAGGTTAGCTCGTACAGAACATTCATCAACGTTTCAAAGGTCCACATTATTGAGGCGTGCAGGAACCAACTGAATTTGATTCCTAGCAATTCAGCGATGGCGTTGCTCGTTAGGCTTAGGCCAAAGAAAGAGCAACGCAACTTCATCCCAGGGCCTTTTGTCATATTTCTACGGAGACGATAGGGCACTGGAATTGGCTGGTCACATAAGCGATCTGATTGGCCGTTGCTTTTTCGCATAAATTAAGTTTAATTCAATTCAACTTGTTAAGATATTGTTGTTATAATTCCGACAACGAAAATTCCATAGGATTGAATGAAATCAATTATATGATCAAGTATCTCAGCATGAAATATGAAACTGAGCACTTTCTGGGGAGCAGAGCCAGGTGAATTAGTTAACAACAGAAACAATCCTTTGTGCTAACAATCGAAATAACTAAATAAATTCCCCAAACTCCCAAATTTGAAGCCATTTTAGATTGGTAGTTTCATTGGGTTTCGTTCACACGGTTCCTGAATAGAAGTCACTTTTACCAAAAACAATTTGTATATGTTGGAAGCGTGACCGAGACAAAGCGAAGGAAAACATATTTATTAAAGATTTCAAGAGAAAAGATGTAGGAGCAATTGCAATAACAATTTGCAGAATTCCTGTCACGACTGGCTGGATGTTGCTTGTAGACTTCGATTCGATGGGAGAATATCCGGCAGCAAGTGAACAGAAGCAGGAGGATTTTCCAAAAACACTTGGCAAGACTGTGATCACATCTGAGCCATTTTGATCAGGCTTTGAACCAGTTCAAAAGATCGCACCCGCTTTCGTATTATCAAAAACTTTGATCACACGACTTTCCTACAAACCACTACAAACCTGACACAGCCGTGGCCTAACGAACGTAAGCTGTTGCATGCGTTACGATTTCCATCATTTATGACACCCTCGAAGAGCGGGTATTTTGATGGCCATGTGACCATGCAATTCCAAGGCCGTTTCGTCAATGCAGTCAACCAAACAATTGATAAAAAGGCCGCACAAACAAAGGCCTCTCAAGGTCCTGAATCCGTTCCTGCCACGAAAACAACGATTCAAGAGATCCCCACTTATACCTGAATAGCGCATGCCGCCACTGAAAGCATCACAACCAATTGCGAAGCTACAGGGGAAACACCGACTGAAAAGAGCAGCGAGGCATCACCCTGTACATCAAGCACGCCGCCAAGCAGCCGCACAGTAAGTCCAACTAAGCAATCAAAAAGCTACACAACAGCCATCTTGGGAGATTCTTTATGAAAGAATGTTGCTGTGAAGAGAATGAAAATATATATGAGCATGCGTTCAGTGGATCTACTATCAAAGGCATGCGGAGTTATTGTCAGCCATCCCATGATCGAAGACCAAGCCAAGTTGCTATCCATGTTGGAACTACGACCTCTCTGATCGAAAAAAAGTCGGAATTACAAATCTCTCGAGAAATAATCTGGCTTGCGAATGAAATAAGGAGCAGTGGAGCAAGAGTGATCACATCAGGTTTGATTGCTCGATTTGACTATCTAGAACCAAAGAGAGTACGTGTCAACTATCTCCTAAAAGATATGTGCCAGAAAGAAGGCATCACTTTGATCGATAATTCGAACATAAACCCTGCCATACATCTCAACAGCAGCAAGTTACATCTCACTAGAGCAGGTGGCGATATATTTGCTGATAATTTATTTAGAGCATCTAGAAATTGACTTTCTTTACAAAATCCCAAAAATATTTCTAAACCTGATGAACAAAGTACCGTCGATGAAGTTGCTAATGTTACCAATACCAGAATGGAAGGAAGTGATGCTTCCTCACAACTGAAAGATATTAAACAAAAAAATCAAAGGGGTTTAATTGTGGCTTATCTAAATATAAATTCCATTCAAAATAAAATCGAGCCTCTAAAATCACTTGTAGCTGAAAACATTTACATCTTGACAATTGCCGAAACAAAACTTGACGCTAATTTTCAAAGAGGACAATTTTCGATCGAAGGATTTAGCCTTTTTCAATACGACATTGTTGGGGAGACAAGATACGCTTGACTGAGGAAACCAAGATGTCCCCGCGTGCAGTGGGTCAAAGCTCATGCGCCCGTCAGAGCTTCAACCCCAAACCGCTACTGCGCGTAAGCTATAACCTACTGCACAAGGTGACACATAAGTTTCCTCGGACAAAGCATATCTGGTCTTCCCAGCAAGACAGAAATGTGAATGGCGGTTTGTTGGTTTATTTCCGCAAAATGGCACCCGTTAAAGAACTTAAAGAATACTCGTTTCCTTTAGTATTGAGTGTAACATCATAGAAATAAATCTTAAGGAGGAAAAATGGCTCGTTCTTTCCATTTACCACCCCCGTCACAAAATGAAAAATTTTTCTTCGAGGAAATAGGGAAGGCTTTAGATTATTACAGCAATAGTCATGAAAACTTCCTACTATTTGGAGATTTCAATTGCTTAGTGACCAATGACACCATTAGCAATTTCATGGACTCGTATGGTTTGGGTAATTTGATTAAATCACCGACATGCTTCAAGTCTGATAGCCCCAAGTGCATCGAACTCATCTTGACCAACAGGAAATCTAGTTTCCAAAATTCTACAACCGTTGAAACAGGGCTGTCAGACTTCCATACGATGTTATTAACTATTCTAAAGGGTGGTTATGTTAAAAGGAGTCCCAAGATAGTCGAATACCGAGACTATAGTAAATTCAGTTACACAGAATTTAGAAACACTCTCTCGCGTAATCTTGCGGCCCAGTCCACAGAACTCATGACGTACAGTTCATTTGAATCTGTTGTCATGCAAGTGTTAAACGAACATGCCCCTTTAAAGAAAAAGTATATCCGAGCAAATGATGGACCTTTTATGACCAAACAATTAAGGAAAGCTTTTATGAAACGAACGACACTGAAAACGGTCTATAACAAGAACCGAAACCATGTAAATCATCTGGCATATAAAAAGCACAGGAATAAATGTGTCAAGATGCTTCACAATGCAAAGATACAGTACCATAAAGGCCTAGATTTAAAATACCTTACTGATAATCGGAAATTTTGGAAAATAATCAAACCTGTTTTTTCTGATACGGTGAAAACTTGTTCGAGTATCAACCTCTATGAAAACGGGAACTTCATCTCAAGAGTCGCAAGTGGCTGAAGTCCTTAACGAGCATTTCGTAAATATCACCAACTCGCTTGGAATAGTAGAAAATAAAGATATTATTACCCCAACCATTGGGATTTAGGATCCAGTTGAGGTTGCTATTAAGAAATTTGAGTCTCACCCTAGCATTCTTAAGATCAGAAGGCACATAGCAAGCTCCGAGAAGTTTGAGTTTCCAGCAGTCACTGAAGATGAGACGAATACCCAACTGGTAAAACTAAACCCAAAGAAAGGAGCTCCGGTTGGCTGTATCCCTGCAAAAATTCTGAAAGACAATTCAGATATTTTCTCATTTCATCTCACGAACCTTTTCAACAAATATCTGTCAAAAAGTCGCTTTCCAGATGAACTGAAGGCAGGAGATATAACAGCACTTTTGAAACAAAACGATGCTTTTGATAAGAAAAACTATCGGCAAATTCCTGTTCTACCCTCAGTTTCTAAAATTTTCGAGACGTTAATGTACGAACAGATTTACCCATTTGTGGCGCGCTTTTTATCACCTCCTTTATGTGGTTCCCGAAGAGGTTATAGCACCCAGCATGCACTGCTGAAACTGGTAGAGAGAGGACTTTAGGAAAGCTTTAGATAAAAGAGGCTGTGCCGGTGCTGTTATGATGGATCTCTCCAAGGCATTCGATTGCCTAAATCATCGCAAAGCAAAGCTGCATACATATGGTTTCACGAAGGCCTCCCTAGACCTTATCCACAATTATCTAACTAATAGAAAACAAAGGGTGAAAGTGAATGGTTCGTTTAGCACTTATAGAAATTTTAGACAAGGTGTACTTCAAGGATCAGTCTTGGGACCCCTTTTATTCAATATATCCATCAATGAAACGTTGATGAGGCTGACTGACACTGAAGTATGTAACTACGCTGACAACACGACTCTGTATGCATGCAATGAATCATTAAAAAATGTTGTTAATAGCTTGGAAAGGGACACGCAGAAAATAATTACCTGGTTTCCTGACAATTACATGAGATTAAATGAAGAAAAATGCCATTTATTGACATTCAGCACATCTTGTACTGATACCTTCATACATGTTGGCAACGCTCAAGTAAAGAAAGTTCTGAGGAAAAATCGTTGGGGGTAACTCTTGACAAACACCTTACCTTCAAACCCCATGTGAGCAATCTTTGTAAGGAGGCCAATCAGAAAATTCATGGGCTAGCTAGGATTTCAAAATACATCGAAACGGAAAAAATAGTCTTATTAATGAAAACATTTATCATGTCCCAGTTTAACGATTGCCATCTAGTGTGGATGTTTCACGATAGAAACTTGAATAATAAGATAAATAAGATGCACTTAAGGGCATTGCGAACTGCATACAGAGACCACGAGTCTGATTTTGAAACTCTGCTGAAAAGGGACAAATCAGTGACAATTCATCAACGAAACCTACAGTTGCTTATGGTCGAAATTTATAGGACAAAAGTAAACTTAAACCCTAAATTCATGAAGGACATATTTGTACCTAATGATGTGCCTTACAGCCTAAGAAGTGGCAATAGTCTTCTGCAACCAAGTGCAAGGACCACAAATTTTGGGATTGAAACCACACCTTTTGTTGGACATAAACTTTGGCAAATGCTACCAAATGATATAAAAACTGCTAACACTTTGGCTGTTTTTAAAAACCAAATAAAATCATGGAAAGGGGAGAAGTGCAACTGTAGGCTTTGTCGAATCTTTTTACCACATCTAGGGTTTTTAAATTGAACTTGTAAATAGTATTTTTTCTTCTTGTAAATTTTTTATTACTCATTATTATTTTTTGTTAGTAGGCCTTAATTAGCTTTAATTTAGCTATTTTACACTAGCTTACTTTAAACAAAGAATTATTAATAGTAATAATAATAATAATAATAACAACAATAATAATAATGTCTAAGTAAAGATTGATACTTCTTGTTTGTTGGTGTGTGATATCAATAATAATAATGATAATAATAAAGGTCCTGGGGATGACGTTAAAAGCAACGAAGAAAAGCAGCATTATCAAGGTATTAAACTTTAATTTTTAATCTACAAAACACGGTGCTTTACTCATGGGTGACCTTTGCTGCCAGAAAGTGGATTGGACAGGCAAATGGAATGGACCACGCCAAAAATGTTTAGGATCACGCCCTCTAAGACATCAGAAAACGCCTTACTACACGATAGGCTAGAATTTGCGTTCATCATTGATTTAATACCATGCAGAAGCGCCGGGAAGGGGGGGGGCAAGTGGGGGCGGCCGCCCCTCCAATGTTCTCCGCGACAATTTTTCTGATTCTTCTATTTCTGGCGTAAAAATTGCGGGGGGGGGGTACGGCCGATGTTGGCAATTATAATGTGTACAAGCACACGATTCTACAATCTTGCCACCTCAATTGCATTTTCCCACGATCTGTACGGCATTGACTCGAATTTTTTTCTCGTGGCGAAGCCCGCAGGCTCCCGTTCTACGTACGATCCAAGTTTGCATATCTTATCAGCATAGCTTATGGAGGACGTTAGTCAAGATCTCTTCAAGAACGAGGAGAAAGAAGTTTGGTAGTTGCATAGGTAGTGCATGGTAAGAATCTTTCGCCGAAATACTGGAAAGTGACCGAGAGACTTCTTCTAAGGCCATAGCATAAGTTGAATCCTAGAGAACTTTCCTAGACAAACTATCATAGCATTGTCCAAGACTTACGTTTTTGGAGGCCTCCGAAGTTGGGTTGTGAGGACCGTTATGGACCGTTCTAGGAGAAAAAAGAGTGTGTGCGCAAAACTTTTCCAGTGGAGGTGATCCATTGAAAATTGTTACAAAATTGTGAAGGTTTCGCATTTGGTCTTCGTAAAGATTGCATGTAGGATTGGCATTCTAAGCCAAAGAACATCATGTCTAAAAATTTTCATGAGATGCTAATTCAAATAACTGTTGCAAAGTGATCTACAACTCCAATGCAGCACAGGCTGAAATGTGATCGGTAGAGGTGTTCTAGGCCAAAGTAAAGAGTTTATATCTACAAAAATTTTCCTGGGGGCTTTGCCCCCAGACCCCTCGGTGTTTACGGAGCTTTGAAGTTTCTGCCTAACCCAATGCCCTCTTTTTCACAAACAATGTATAATAGCTACTTCATATTTCTGAATCTGAAGTACACGACAGCCGTGTGACAAATTTCATAACAGAGAGGCGTGTGGTAAATTGGTCGCTGAAGTATTTGGGGATCCAAAGGTTGGACGCTCTGTCGCCGATTGGGCGTTATTTTCTAATTGTGAACAGTGTGGAACCCTACTCGTGTTGTTTTAACAGACTCATTTAATCTTTATTTCAGTCTATGAAAAGGGCGTTGGTCGCATCTAAGGCCAAGGTAGAGGGCGTGGTCCAAGAAAAACTTTCTGGGGCTCCGCCCCAGATCCCGTCCTGTTTTGCCCCTCCAATAAAAAATCCTGGCGGCGCCACTGATACCATGAAGTGAAAGCGCTCGCTTCGCTCGCACTTTAACATTCTCAGCCTCTACGAAGTGCTTTTATGGTTACTGTACTCTTTCAGTGACCACTGTTGGCGTTTTCTCTTTTGATTGTCTCATAAGCAACATACAGTACATGTATTAAACTATACATCATTCGATCCGGCTTGAAGTCAGAGCAGTTATGGTCATCCATAGAGTTCATGTATCTAAGAATGGTATGCTATATTCTAGAAAATTAGAGAATCACACATTGCCCCCTCTATAACTTCCGTGTACCCTTCCCCGCAAATAAACTTCACATAAAAATTGTTACTGTCTCAACACATGAATCCAGTAAGAGATTTCTCAGATTTCCTTCTCGTGTCTTAGCGTTAGAATAACGAATGAAACAATTTTGCCCCTTCACCATTGGCCACAGTTTGAAATTTATTCAAACGTTAAATTTGGCCCTTGCAATTTTTCTCAAAAACTGAGACATCCTTTGATTTGATTGGTCTTTGCTGTTACGAGTTCTTAAGGAGCCATTGTCATCTAGAGTCCTCTGTGTATAAGCCGTATCTTCAGAATGCCTGAAAATCAATCCTAGCGCACAAATCTCGGTCTCCATTCTAGTAGTTAAACTGATAATAGAAATTTCTCATGAGTGCTTTGGATAACTTTCTCATGACTCCATCTGTGGATGCATATTTCCGCTTAGGCCAAATGCGATTTTCAAATAGTTGACATTGCAGAATGCCTGCAAAGGACCCTGGGTGACAATTGCTCTTTAATTGCTGACCATTGATAATCTAAATGTACTATAGATAGATAAATCTGTCTCTGAACCAGCGACGTATTCTGGAATTCAAAAAGGGAGCTGATGGTTGTTTCCCTTCGTGCAATTGAGAATGGATTTGGTGTCTGGTGATAAAGAAATACATAGATTCGTTTCAAACATCTATGAAAAGTAGCCACCGCTCCAAGGATACGTCTTTGGTATCAACGAAGCAAGTTATACCTATGCATACTTATGTTAGTGCCTTTCCAAATTTCTAAAAGGAGCAAAAATATTTTAGTGGCACTTGTAACAGGTGTTAAAGACTATTGAAGGCGTTAGTAGTTTTTGTGGTCCAGGAACAATTTGCTTTTGAGCTACTCACTATTCGTCGCTTGGTCGAATGAGAAGCAATTGAAAAACTGTTCTGGGTAAAAGAAAGTTGCAAATGTACTGTCCAATTTGCAGTTCTTTAAAAATTATGCGAGAACTTTCTTTTCTAGTCGTGGCAACTATACCCTGGGTACCAGACTCTCTCTAAAAGAAAATTGAGAGTCTGGTCTAGTGCGACCAAAACCTCGTTCTGGTGCAAAATCCCTAGACACAGCTTAACGTATTCCGCGGACTGGAATCAGGAATCAGGAGCCCTTGAATCAAACTACATGGTCTGCTAGATCAGGCCAACTTGGAAGAACATCGATGAAGAGAGTGAGTCTGGTACCCAGTTTTCTTTTAGAGAGAGTCTGGTACCCAGTGTATGGGAACTGAGATGATCGTTGAATTTTCATTTCTAACTAAATTTGCTCTTCTGGGCCTTCTAACGAAGGTGTCATATTAAGTACTGGATTCAGTTTTACTAATCTATGGTCGAGAAAGAGTACCTTTTGAGCGAAATCCTAAATGACTCCTACCTATCTCACCAAGTACTCTAAAATCACATTCCCACCTAACGCAAAAGATATGCAACATTTGTTTAACACTTATTTCCTTGTTTTCGGTTGGTCGGATTGCTTTGCATCCATTTTTTTTTGCACCCGAAAACCTCCGAAATCAGGAACATTTTCTCCTTCGTTGGTGTACTGTCGCATTTAAGAAAAAGTGGCGAGTGGATTAACCTACTTCATTTTCCTGGGAGCAGTTAGATCCCAAGGGGGAGGGGTACTTCATAACTCCCAATACGTCTGAAATTTTACGTAAATCAATATTTGGGATCTGTGAATTACAGCATGGACAAAAATTCAATATTTAGGGCCCACAAATCTGAAAAAAGGAAGAATTGTGGAATTTGGTGCGGGTCTCCAAAATATTGGACTCAATATTTGGGGTCCCCAAAACGTTAGGCTCAATATTTGGGGGTCAGCAAGGAAATAGTGGCATGGACCCCCCCCCCCGTATTGAAAGTTAGGGAGTACCCCCCTGGGAGCTAGATATAACATTCGTTATGTTTGATGGTTGTTCTTTGGCATATAATCCAGTTCTAAAACTCTCACTTGCAAATTCGCCCGTTGTTTGGGTCGATTGATTTATTCGAATTTAGAGTTGACGAATGGATGACGTTTTCTGCCTGCCTCGTTTACAAACTGAAAAAATGACAAGTGAGGCTGAATGGGTTAATTATCAACGAATACTTTGAGATCAATACACCACTTCGATTAACAGCCTCGTTCTGGAAATTATTCAAAATTCTTTCATATAAATTTTGGAGGCCAAATTCGGATTTAGCACCCAAACTTTAGTCTAACCACAAGTTTTCATGTTGCTAGCTGTCGTGGTGTTAATTTCATGGCGACGTAAAGTTTGGAAATCTGTAAGGGATTTGACCGTGATAATGACACGGGGTGTAAAGTTTCACCCCAAACGATTTTTGACGGTCAAATCCCTTATAAATCTGTGAACTTTACATTGTGATAAAATCAACATCACAAATGCCAGCAGTTTAAAATCATGTAGCTAAACTAATGTTTGGGTGCTAAACCCGAATCTGGGCTCGAAATTTTCATATGAAAGAATTTTGAATAATTTCCAGAACAAAAAGATTAATAAAAACAACAAGTACCTCTCTTTTTACTTTAATTTTTCTCCGTTACCTGTGAGCGGAACAAGCCTTCTGTTGTTCGAGTTCCTTGGGTGTTTTGATATTGCAGTTTGTGCAACGAAGAGAATGACTCTGGTCCTCCCCAAAGGACTCTTTGACTCTCTCTCACAATCTTGCAGATTTCTTCGCTGAAAATCGCATACACTGATCCTTATTGATTTTGCTATCTGGAACCAAAGTCTCATCTAAGTTCATTGCGTCTTGTTCCTCTCATGCTCATTTTTGTGAATTTTTCAGCTTTCTGTCACTGAATTGTAAGCGAAGGGATACGAGTACCAATCTCTGAGAAAGAAAAAATTTCCCCTCCTCCCGACTTTCTCTTCTTATTTAGACTAATAAGAAACATGATCTACAAAAACGTTGGGTGGCCATATCCACCCCGTAGCGTCGCCCCTGGCTTTTGCCCCTGTCTCTTATGCCATTTCACTGGTACGAAGGGTATAAGTTAGCAGTATGAATATCATTGACTAAAATCCCTATATGGCTATATCAACACAGTGAGGGGTCTGATTTCAAGTGTACCTATCTGGTCAGCGGCTGCAAACCTTAGTTCCCAACCTTTCCTTATTTGAATATCCAGCTTTGTTTCCATTGGCAACTTTCTCATCAATATTCCGAAGTATTGTATTGTTCAAAGCGGAAGTGCAGACCATGTTCATGAAGTTACCTGCCTGTATGATTGTGTGTTCGCCGGGTTAAAGATTTTATTGTTCTCCTTGTTCAAAGGACGCAATGTGACAGACTGTTGCAACTGCTCTGAGAGGCAGGAGAGGTCTTCTTTTTGGTAAATATATCCCTTACTTCTCTTTTAAAAATGTTGTGTCCATAAAAGCAGTGCAGGTTGTTCGTACATGTTTGAAGATGGAAAAATTGTCATGGACAGAAACGAACATTCAAGGCGAAATCAAAATACGGAGTAGTGTCCTGCCTTCTCAATTAGCAATCACAATTTTTTATTTGTTCTATGTATTAGAAACTTACAATGTCAAAGTTCACTATGTCTCCGGAAAATGAGTTATTTGCACAAAATTCATAAGCAAAGTAATTCATGCCCACATTCACACAGTTTTGTCGAAAATGCGATTATTCTGGCAAGCTTGCTGAGATCAGCTCCGGCATGTGTTGCAATTATCTATCTTCCTGGAAAATAGAGATTTTAATAGTATATATGCGGTTGTTGAAATACATAACAGAGATGTGTCAGGCAAGGATGTAGGAAATATCCCAAACTTGGGGGCACGACACTTTGAGAGCATTTTATTCTTAAGAAAAGGGGGAATTTTGTATAACATGAAAAGGGTACTTCTTTGTTTATTGCAAAGTCTTGGGGGGCACTTGCCCCCAGTGCCAATCCCGGTTCCTCCATCTATAGTGTCATGTCAAGACAATGTGGAAAGGGAATTTGAGAATTTGACAAGTAAAATTAGAAAATGGACCTTTTTTGTGAGAAACTTAGGATGGGGGTTAATATACACGTATTTTTAGAACAGCTTGTAAGAAATGGTAGGCTCAACTCTTTGAAAGTGACAATGTACAACAAAATAGCAACCGTTTGGACATCTTGAGTGCGAATCATATCATTTACTTATTTTGAGATCTTACTAACTAATTTGAGAGCTCCTTTAACGAAATCAAATCAACTCTAGACTGCCAGTAGTAAAAGGATAAGAAACACACGAGAAACTTAAAGTAGTAAAATGGTCAAAAATTTTAAGAAACTGCCTACGAGCCCCGGAGCTTAGGTTCTTTTAAAAACAAGTGTTTGTAGCCAGTTACCAAATTTCGTAAATGCACGTATTTTTTAAGAAATTGCTTAATGAGAAAAATGAATTAAGAACCGGCTACTGTAATCCACTAGTCACAAGGTCATGTAATCCACAGGTCAATATATCTGCGGTCGGTGGCTGAGCGGCTATTTCTGCGAGCATTCTTACACGGCTGTTACATGAGTTGTATGCATCAACTGATGATATTGTGATCATCTGTCCTTGTGATGCACCTCAAAAATGTTAAGAATTTATCCAAGTCGTTATAGGTATTTCTGGTTTCGAGAAGATTTAGCAAGAGCAATGGAATCCCAGTGGAATTTGACCTTGAAACGTATTGTGCAAGATAATCGCGTCAAGGCGGACTTAGTTGGCAAAACAGTAGCCTGAGATCAGGCTCAACATAGAAATAAAAGCAAAACAGTAGAGTCAATTGATGGTTTTGCGTAATTCGTCCGCCGGATCTTCGATAAATATCATTGTATGCCTTTTAGAGCTCGCTTTTAGAGGTAGCTTACCAGTCCTTCAAACTCGTGGAAAACGAATGACCTGAGCAAGTTGTGAACATTTCTTAAAATTATCAGGCTCTCTTTGCACGTAATATTTTCCTTTTCATGAAAAACTAGTTTATAAGGAACTAGGACAAAGAAAGGCAGGCCTTTATGAAACTCTTGTACCTATGTCTGAGTAAGCGTAAGAAACTTTGGCCCCGTTTACACGATACCGTTTTCATTTCATACCGGATTGGTTTCATATCGGATTGGCCTTCTGTTTACACGATACCGTTTTCATTCCATATCGGATTGGCCTCCTGTTCACACGAGAACGCACCAATCCGATATGCTTCAAACCGTTTTCGCGTTTTCAAATGAAAACGCTCTGAAAGTGGCATGATACCAATCCGATATGAAATGAAAACGGCATCGTGTAAACATGAGAAATTTTCATATCGGATTGCCTTACCCAATCCGATATGAAATGAAAACGGTATCGTGTAAACGGGGCCTTTAAGGACATGTTTTTTTTTGAGTGCACAAAACTGCCATTTTGGACTAACTAAACTAAATTTGATATGAGAAATCGTCGTTCCTTTCTCAAGTGTCAGCGGGATTGCCGTTCAAAGGAGAAAACATTGAATTTCTAGGTCCTGTTTTCTTCATGATCCTATGACGCTTTGTTCTCGAGCTAGAAACGGTCAAAGTTAGGAGTAGTTGGTGAGCCACTAAATACTTGGATCTAATGAGCTAAAAAGTCTTTCGGCGATAAATGGATCTTAACTTGGCATGTTGTCTGCGAGACAATGCAGGTTGATTGAAGACTGTATTGTTGGTGCTATAATTGCAATGTGAGATGTTAAAAAAGAGCACTAAGTGAGCACAACAGTCCTTGAAATGTAAAATTATCAGACCTATTGCTGGCTCGATCTTAACCTACAAATAAATGTTATCAACAGTAAATCAGCGTTAGGACTATTTTCGGACTTCATAGAATCTTAAGAGCTCATTTTATGAGCGCAAGAGTACTGCAGGAGCAAAGAGTCCTTCTATCGAAACAAGGATTTTTCATCTATATAAAACCATAAAGCTTAGAACTTAAGTAACAGAATTAATCAAAATTTTCATTATTATATATTATTTATTTATAATTATTCATTATTACCAAGCTATTTACGGTGGAGATGGATCTAAAGAATGGATTTTGAGAGTAGATTTAACAATGAGCAGTTGCAGAGCAAAGGATCCTTATGACCGCAAGGATATTCCAATTTTGCTCAAAGCACCGGGAGTGCGCGATAACTGTTCGCTCATTTTCCAACCTAATTGATTTTAAAGTTTCATTTCTACCTGACAACTTCATGCCCACTTTAAGTCACTATCTTGGTGTCTTACTCCCTAATTAGGACTGCCAAATGATTGATAACCGATTGAGATTTGTGTTTGGTTTTGAACTGTTGAAAAGCATGATGCTCAATTGAAAAAGCAACTACAACATCAAGCTTATTCTGTTGGAACATGCTGTGGGACCCCTCATGGGCGGAATAGTCTAGAAAGAGCGACGAAATCGGCATTCTCCCTGAAAACTTTCAAAGAACAGCTATACATGGGACAAATTTTATTTCATCTTTTACTTTCTTCTTTATAGTCCTAGTTTTGTATGATATTGTAAATTAGGCATTTAAATTTCTTTTGCTATTAATGTTAGTGCTTTATTTTAATTTTTGAAACAGGTCAGGTTGAAAGACAAATATATTATGAACCTATGTCAGTCTCTATAAAATATTATAGAATGAAAATAAAACAAGAAAATAAAATTATATAAAATTTCAATCTAGCTGGTGATTGAAGGAGGAGCCACCTGCAGAGAGGGTGCCTAAAAACGTGATAGACAGCAAGCGTGCTGAGGGCGCGCAATAATGTTTAGACTCCTGATTCGTCGGTTTTCTACCAAAGAAAGCCTTGGCTTGCATGCTTGTCCCACATTCTAATTGAAACAGTTAGCAAATGGGCCATAGAGTGAGACGAGAGGCGCACTTCTCGCCAAAAAGGGGGCGCCAAGCCAAATTTGCGTTGCCCCCTTAAATCTGCCATTGGGACCCCTGGAGTAAGGGTGATGAAATTGCCCTGGCATACAAGAGCATCGCAAGAATGTTGTGGTATGGAGTCAGCTTCAAAATTTGTTTTTTGATTAATTCTGCCACTAAAAAAACCTCATCTCCAATAACCACATTCTACAACCTCAGGAATAAGATAAGGCTAGTAACGTTACTTCAATATGATAAAAATCGAGTTTATTTTGATTGTGAAGGGTGATTTCTCTTTGTCCTTTACAGAAACAAGCTGAGTGCTGAGCAGTAACCGCAGCCAACATAGAGTACTATGAAATTAGAAACGGCTGATGATGCCCTTCCTCAGGATGAAATTCACAATGAAAATGATTCAGAGGCAGACTTTGTCTCAAAGAGCATTTTAAATGGGACATTGATTGATCAGAAGGAGACTGAACACAATAGTAATGATACCAAGATGAGATGCAAGAAAGAAAACAACGCAAATAGTTCGTTGAGGGTTGTGTATCTCTCAATGACGACCACAATGACAGGTGTGTATTACTAGACTTATTGCATGTCGTTTTTTCGCTTTTTACTAAAGTGATACTGCTGCGACTACGACTCATCTCCCCCCCCCTTTCCACACACTTGAAGATATAGATTAGCCTTGTACTCATTCTACATAGCCTTAAAATTTTGACCAAAATCAGCCCAATTTTTTCTCTCAAACCCACCGAAAACGCCGAGAAGCAGTTTTCCAGAACTGTTTTATCATACAACTAGTTATATCTTGCATAGATTAATGTTTCTTCAAGCTTTTATCACAGAAACCACCTTCCTCTAAGATTCTGCTAAGCTCACAACAGGGACGAAATATGTCGCCGATTGACATTCTTTTTCTGGTTTTCCAGCTCTAGGATAGTTTCCAGAGGCTTGTCACCTATGTTTGATATAAAAAGTAACGAGTGTAGATGTTTGAACGCATATCCATTCATTAAACTAGAAGTAATGTTATACAGAGATAATGAGGTTGTCTTTTATTGCATCCACACTGATACTGTTAAACCAGATTTATCTAAACCAGTTTAAATTTCAACCAATCAAATGACTGGATTCGTTGGGTTGACCAATCAGAAGGCCTTTTTTCAAAAACCTGGTTTAATTGAAGCTGGTTTAACTTGCAGTGTGAATGGGGCATTAGTTTGAAATGAAAGAAAACATTCAACTTTTTAACATTAGTCGGTGATACGTTTGGCTGGTGTTTTGCTTTATGGGGTTGATGGTTTGTGGTCGTTGCGGTATGTATGGTTGGAGAATTGATCGGTGTGGCCTGTTGTCGTTTGGTCATAAGTTCTTAAGTTGTGTTTATCTCGGTATGTGTAATGGTAGTCGATCCTTGTCCTTGTCTTGTTTCAAAATAGCGAGCACGAACAACAAACAATACAGCAATAATAGCAAAGCAGCAGCAGTATTTACAATATTTACAGTTCAGTTAATGGTATCCATGATACAGTCTGCACGATAATCTCAAATCGTTACTCTCTGGTAGCTCTAATAATTCCGATGTAGTGAGAATTCTTGACCCACTAAAACAACTGAACACTCATCAACGAACTCCAACTCCAACTAACTCCCTCCGTAAAACTTCCTGCGCTCTTCCTAAAAACTTCCTACTAGTGACGTGATACACTACAATACCGAATTTACATAAATGGCACGAAACAACAACTACAACAACAACAACAACAACAACAAGGGGCAACAATGAATCAACTACGAAAAATACAACATCTACACCACATCACAGCCATTACATGGCAAAGACCAAATCAACTGGAGTGAATTAGGACAAATTTACCACTCGCCAGCAAAGTCGCCCCTTAATAGCCGCAATACGATTCTGAAAAGTAACAATTTTTTTTCTATCAAATCTTAAAAACTACAAGTAATACAATCAATTCAACTGTGCCAATCATAGCGGAAAAAGACACAAGGTCATCGAGTTTCCACTATGAATAGCACTTACCATATAAGTTAGTTTCTATTTACACTGGAATACAAGTGGCACTTACAATATAACTTAGTTTATTTACATGAAAACACAACTATGAAAAAAACAATTACGACTGACAAATACAAGACATAAACAAAAGAAAGAAATGTAAATACAATTACAAAATGTATGTTGTTGCGTTTCAACTAATTGTACTGAATCTACAATCGTTTCGTATTTTCGATAAAACGAAGAGTTTCGTCTATAACAATAGTGTTATCAGTGTGTCATAAGGCTTTGACAAAGTAATGTTAAGATCAAGTTAAGGACTGTGCAATTTTAGTGCTTCCGTCAGGCTAATGAAGGGGTGAAACAAGTCATTTTAGAACTTATCTTACTATTTTTTCAATTGTAGCCATTGGAATATGCGTCTCGTCGACCTGGCCTTTTCTGCAAAAGGTAAGAATTTCAATAGGTGTTCGTTCAATTAATAGTTCAAAGTTATGTATTTGACGGTGACCTATAAATCATCGTGATTTGAAAGGCGTGCGAGATATGACTGGTATGGTAAACAATAGACCTTGGCCAAAGTTGTAGCAATCTATTGAAATACTGACTTGCAGGTTTCGCCTCGCTTTGGAGTAACCCAACGGCGTGCCTCTCTAACGGCAACCCACGAAATTTTTTAGCAGTGTTTACTTTTGGAAACAGAGTGCCTTGTTTGCAGACCTCGAATTGAAACTTACTTTGTGTAAAGGTCTATTAGAGACAGAGAATGAAAGGTCAGTTGAAATTTGACCTGTTTTTTTTAAATATGCTTCTAGAAAACGTGACATCAGAAATACTGGATGGACTAAACTTCTATCTTTGATTTAAAATTGTACTAGATTGAACGCATCCCCACAAACTGTTTGGAACTTGTTCGCTTCGAATGAGAAGCTTTGTAACCAGTTATCGCCTCGGGCATTATCGCATTGTTAGCAGTCAAATGTAGTTTATGTGGTATCTTTGTCTTTCACATCGTTACGTGTAGTGCTATGTTTGTGTTTCCAGTTTTATGTTGCCATTTTGTAGTCGTAGTTTTTCTCTTTCAATGGTATTGTGCTAGTAGTAGGGAATAGTATTTTGTAAGTAGTGTAATCAAGTAATATGTATTGTTACTTTTTAGATTGATTGTATAATAAAAGAATCAACAATGTTATGGGATCAACGAAAATGAAGAATTTTATAAGAAATGAAGCAAATTTAGATTGAAGAAGAAATCTAATCGTACCTTTTTCACCAGGTTAAAATAGGGTTAAACGTTTATACTTCTTATGCAAAAACTTTTTAATTGAACTGTACAACTATAACGTTTCTGGTCGATATTCAAAACTGAAATGCTAATCTATCAGTCGAAAGCAAACTTAGATGTGAAAAGGTTGTATGGAAAATCACTCATTATTAAGTTCAAGAAATTAGGAAGATGATGATAAAGAGATAAGGAGCTTGCTTGACGACAAGAATTCCATGTTTGATTTTGGTGCCTGATTTACTTGCTATTTAAATTCAAAATCAATACAACTGTCAGTTTTAGAGATAAAAATCACATTTCAAAGGAAAGTACATTAATTTCCAAATTTTTGGACGTTCAATTTTCGGACATTTAATTTTCGGGCAAAAATTTTCGGACGAAATTATTATCGATTTCGGACAATGTCGGACAAAATTTCGGACATTTACGATTTGATAATGAGTAGACAAATCATACACTAGATGTAGCAAAATTTCTTCACTCTATTTCTCAAAACGGAAACCAGCATAGTAATCAAGTGTAAAATACAAGCATTATAAGGATGATCATGAATTGAAGTTGGGGCAAAAAGACTTGTCCCTCATGTAACATCAATAACATCAACAATAATGAGAGTAACAAAACTACAATAATAGAGGTCAATTATACGTCTTTTATTAAGAACTTAGAATTTGAGCCAGTGCTTAGAGTTTCCTAAATGATCAGAATTTCAGCACTGCAGGATTTCATATCAATTTGATAAGATCCGTCACAATCTTCAAGTTCACTAAAAATTATTAAACTTTTCTTTCATTGAGACATTGCCTGTCCGTCATTGAGATTTCCAACGTTCCTCCATTAGAATAATAGTAATCTTACAACAGAATTTCATTTCTTATCCAAAGAAATTTGTTGTCATTGTGATTTGCCAGTCAATTAAATTTTCGGACCACTAAAAAATTCGGACACATAAATTTTCGGACAATTATTTTTTGGGATACTCCTTTGTCCGAAAATTAAAACGTCCGAAAATTTTGAAAATTAATGTAAATCACAGACCAAGATCGAACACGTGGTTTTCCCGTTTCCATACAAACCCCTTACCAATATTTACATATGTTCTTGATGTAAGTGATTTTACCAAACAAAATTTTCTCCTCTACCGGGTGCCCCAAAAAAGTCAAAAGATTTGATCAAGGCTAGCGTAAAGAATTGAGTTCGAATCATTCGGAAATCATCTTTGAACTATTCCTTGATAGTTAACTTGAAGAAAGAAACCTTGTTTGTTGATATTAGAACATTGATAGTAGACATTTTTATCTTGAAAGTTCAGATTAGCCTCCATCTCGAAACCAGAGCTTGTAGGTTTGGCCTAAACTACGAACGCGCTGTTTTGGGGAATCTCCTCAAGGACAGAAATGGCATTGAAATGCTGAAAAAGTACCAGTGTGCTTTGGTACGCATTTGAATGGACATGATGAAGAATTTTTCCGAAGCACGAGGCTTTTTGTTTGTACTTTGCTACCTATGATTCAGGAGACTCCACAACAAGTGCCCTAACAACTTAGGCCAAAACCCAAAAGCTCTGGTTTAGAGATGGAGGCAAATCTGGGGCAAATCTAGACGTTCATAATAAAATTTTCTTCTCTCAATGCTTCAATATCAGCAAAAAAGTATCTGTCTTCAAGTTAACTATCGAGGAAAAGTTTAAACATTGTTTCAGATTGATTTAAGTTAAATCCTTAGCTCTAGCTATGATCAAATTCGTTACCTTTTTTCTGGGACACCAGGTTGGTTAGGTGCTGACTGATAAATGAACATTTCAGTTTTGAACATTGGCGCCCCATTGACGTCGTACTCTTCATTCGACAGCTATTGTTAGCAATATTAGCATTTACTCGATCTATTAAGCAAGATGTTAATTCAAAGTTATCAAATATTTTACTTATCATTAGCGTTGGTTATGTCTTGAATTTTAGATAGATCCAGACGTCAGTCCTAGATATCTTGGATGGGTGAACTTTGGCTTTTACATTGGAGCAATATCGGCTGATCTTATATTTGGAAGATGGATGCATTACAGGCCTAAATGGGAACCTCTTATAGGTTCATTGTTTTTGTTGATCCTTTCCTCTTTAATTTCTGCATTTGCGCAAGAACTGGGACAGAGCAAGGGATTGTGGGCTATTATGGTGTCAAGATTCTTTCTCGGTATGACAAGAGGTAATTATGACTCTCTTGGTGCTTTGGTGTTTATTTATATCTTGTGAGCGACTCTCTTGGGATTGCATCCTTGTAGCATACAAGTCAAATCTTTCAATCAGGCACAGGGAAACCTGTAAATCTTCAAATTTCACGCTTATCAGCCAATGGCGTTGCCGGATTTCCGTCACACATGACCGAAAACAAGCTCTTTGAGGCGAATAGGCCACTTTCACAATGACGTCAATTCTTTTGAAATACTTCCAGGAATATCACTTGCCTCGATTTCATGTGCATCTAAATCTCAAAAGCATGCATTGCTCTCAGCAATGCATGAAACAGTTTTGTAAGTGTATTTGCAACATGATAGATATGATGTAGATTACTTGCTGAATAGGGAATCACATCTTTTATCTTGAAGTAAATTTAATTGTGAAATAGGTCTTTTTTCGAGCACACTTATAAAAATCAAAATGGACATTCGAGTAATAAAGATACAGAGTTGGTTTTGCAACGATTCGATTCTACAGGTCTTACTCCATATCTTACATTTTGCCTTTGGATAAAATCTCATCGAGAATCAGCGCTACATCGAATTTCATCCCTCCGGAAGTAGTCCTATATTCAAATATCATTTGATACATTAAAAACCCGCGTATATGAACCTAGTGACTAGAAATAACGATTGTCAGTGAGTGCTGCGCATTGTATTGTTTGCACAGGTCCATTCCCTGATTCCGCAGTTTACACTCATTGAATACACCTTTTCAACTAAGCGACCTCGTTTTGAAAATTTTCGAAATTTCTTTAGCTTGCGTCATATGAAATTTCAGATCCCATATTCACATTCAGCACCCTAATTTTAGTCTAATTACAAATTTTCATGATCTTAGTGTTAGCTAATTTAATTTTATGAGAATAACAAATTTGAAAATTTATAAGGGATTTGACCGTGAAAATTGACTGAGGGTGTAAAGTTTCGCCCCGAACGATTTTGACGGTCAAATCCCTCATAAATTCTCAAAGTTATTATCGCCATAAAATCGAGATCACAGACTCTAGGAATATGAAAATTTGGAATTAAACTAAACTTGGGTTGCTGAATCAAAATCCATGGCCAGAAATTTAGTATCGAAAAATTGTCAAAAATTTCCAAAACGAGGCCGTTAGTTGAAAAGGTGTATTGTGATGCATGAAAAATCGGTATATTGGCTTTTGAGTCAATTAACAATAGGAGAACAGAGAGGTGACGTAAATGTTCTTTTGCTGCCAATAAAAGAATTCCAACCATTCCGATGTCATTTCAATAGCCGCTGACCGAAATCACTGCAAAGTTGTTGAAAACAGACAGAAAAACATACAAGCATCGAGAATCGATCTCGCCTAGCGAAAATTTTGAAGAAATTAAAATCATCGTAAATCTTAAATTAATCGAGAGAAATTGATACAATCTTCAAGATAACCATAGTTTATGAAAGTCTGCAACATGGTTGCAAGCAGAAATCTGTTGCTCTTCTGGTTAAGGATTTAGAAATTTGATGACGTCACAGCCTCAAAATTAATAAATGCCACCATTTTGAAAGTAGTCAAGGTATCAAGAACTTGCCACGGCAAATTTATTGCGAATTACCTGAAGTTCCTTTCAAGAACTTTAGTTCAAAGAAAAATGTAATAGAATTTTGTACCCACCTTTTGAAAAGATTTGAGCTCTATGCTGCTCAAGTGGAGATATTTCTGTTGTTGTAAAGCGCTCTTAATATCATGGTCAAGATGTAGGTTTGGTGTCATCCTCCAGAGGGACTTCGGCCTTCGTTTTGATATCGACGATTCAATGCTTTGTAAATTTCAAGGCATATTTTTTGTAAACTATTGCTTCTAAATGGAATCAGAATGTTATGATCCTGTCAAAACTCATTAGAACATCTTTCAAAGCATAAATGATTGTCAGCATTTCAAACATCTCTAGTATGTTAGAGTAGGGGAGTTGGTTTAACTTCAATGGGAACTAAACTTAAGCATCCAACTTTATTCTTGGTTCTTTGGCTCTCCTTGCAACTTTATGAATTTCATGCATGGACCTAAGTACAACAAAAAACTATCAAGAGTTAAATTTTTTGGGCATAGAGCTACCGTTATTTTCCAGAAAAATTCAAACTACAAGGACCGCAGAGCGATCCAAAAAGTGGATGGGCTAGGAAGTTGATTCTTGTAAGAGTTATCCCTTCAACAGTTCGTTAAGTTTTACAAAATTTTTGCCAGCTCCCCAATCTTATTTCAGTCTCCCTTCCTATTAAGCCTCGAGAAATGAAAATAACAGAGAACATGACTTTGAACTAGAATTAATAAAATAGATACCTGCCATTTTCCAGATTTCCCCAACTGCTGCAACGCTCCAATCATTATCACATCAAGCGATTTCAAAAGTCCTTGATCATTCTAACCCCCTCCGCTAATTTGCTACTCGAGAGTACATGATTGCGCAAGCTTTTGCTCAGGCTCTGAGATCTGTGGGTGAGTTTGCATGGCTTGGTTGATGTCGAATGGTCATGCCATTTACTCCTCATAAATATCAATTGATTACTGCTCGTTAGACGACATACCCTGGCTACCTGAGCCTACTTATTAAAACTAAAACGAAACAAAATAAAGACAGAGAGTTTGGTTAAGTAAAATCCACAGTGGGAATTTGAAAACTCTCGAAGTAGGAGATAATCTTTGCTTTGGACAATCTGCATCTGCAAAGTATTCACTCAAAGTGTAACCAAGAACTATCAAGAGTTAAATGGTTTTTGGCCATGGAAGTGCCATTATTTTCCAAAACAATGCAAACTAGATATCATTCGAAAGAGTTGAGGGAGCGGACCTTGATTCTCATAAGAGTTTTGGAATTTTGCTTACTTAAGAGGGCTTTAGTTCCTTGCAAATTTTTGAATTTTTTCTTTTTATTTGTCTTTCAAAAAAATTGGTTTCTAATGAAACTGTGATGCCTTCTGATTAGGAATTTTCAAGCACAATACGGAAAAAATTGGTTACTTATAAAATAGTGAGCTCCAGATTTGCTCCTGGTCAAGGCTATTTCTGCAAAAATTCATTAAGAAAGTATAGGAACAAAAGACTGACCACCGTGTATTCTATGACAAGTGACTGTCAAGCGAGTCCATTTATGCAAAATCTAACTTCATATTGCTGTTTACGAAGACCTGCGCTTTTGAATGAAGTATCAGAGGTACAAAAAATTTGTGAAACAAGAAACTTCCTAAAATTCCCATGGGACTAAAGCCCCTTAAATGAAAAAAATTTTTCAAATCTTGCTAAAATCAAGTTTCGCTCGTCAAGCTCTTTCGAGTGATATCTTGTTTGCATGATTTTGGAAGATAGCTAATGGTAGTTCTATGGCCAAAAACCATTAACTCTACATAATTTTTGGTAAAACTTTAGAGCCGTTGGCGGGATATTGGTTGGGATATTGGGCAACTGGCATGGACCTAATACTTTCCTGGCGCAATTTTCTCACAGTTTGCTTATTCATACTATTGCAAGAACGAGTGACTAAGATAAGAATGAAATGCGTTTCCAGGTCTTTTCCCGTGTCCCATGGCCGAAAACATCATAAGCTTCATTTTCAAGGACCAATCAAACGGCTAACAAGCGAGTAAAACGAAAGAAACACTGGAAGGTTTTGCTGAAGTTTAGATAATGCCCGTTTAGATATCTCAATGTTTCGAGAAGTTATGGCGCCTCCAATTCACACAAAAACCGCTGAGGCACTGAATCTTGAACAATCGAATTTCTGGTTGAGAAATGATAATGACTGTTGTAAGAACGACCTGACAACGCCAAAAGCCTGCATTTTCATCTGTTTTTATTGAGGGTATTTCCGCCACAGTTTCTATTTTTCAAGATGAAATGAATCCGCACTTTGCATGTGAATTGTCAGACTAATCGATAAAATCTTACCCATTTCAAGTCAGGTGACCATGCTCTTGGGAAGTTTCAGTGTTCTACGACTCTTTGCTATCATTGGCTTACGTTTTCATGGTACAAAATGTATATGTTAAAGAAATGAAAAGGCATTTTTCAAGAGACTGTTCACCCTGACTTGAAGTGGTAAATACAAATCTTTGGCGATTCGATCTTTTCTGTTGGAGACGCCATAACTCCTCGAAACCTTGAGATATTTAAATACGTATGCCCCAATATCTGGAGAGTACGTTTCTCCAAAAATATTCAAGAATTTTTAAGCTATCTTCTGCCCTCGTTGCATTTTATGGAGGAAGGCATTTAAAATTCAGCAAAATCTTCCTTGGCTCTCGCCGTCTGATTCGCCGCTTATTCGTTGTACATAAAAATAAAGCTTTGCATGTTCTTGACTGTTGGTCATGTGCAATTATCGAGGAGAACATGTGATTCCTATCTTTTGTGACATAAATTTGCCCGATTTAATTGTTTGGCAACTTACCCATCTCTCTTTAGTTTTTTGTGCCACCGATGCTTTTTAGGTCCAGGACTTTTTCACTGCGCTGCTCTGCTTTTGCTTTGTTCTTCGTGACTAGCTCCACTAGCCCCTCTATTTTGCTACTTTTGTTGTTGCTGATGGCCAGCTCAATGAGGTACTAGTGGCCAAAGAGATTCTCAAATCGGAATTGTGGAGTGGGAAAACCTGCTCCTATCCTGATTGGACGATTCTAGCGAAAACAATAGCACATTGCCTCATAACCTATCGATTTTTCTCATCTTTACATATTTTCACTCAAAAACTCCCTTTGAAAGCGAGACCTGTCTGGTCTAACTCTGGTCTAGCAGTGAAACTCTACCTCCTGCCCAAAGTATATCTTAAAGGCAGATGTTATTAAAACAGGAATGGTTGACCACTATCTGGTGTATGCGATTCGGAAAATCAATGCTTGGATTATTATTATTATTATTATTGATTTATTTCAAGTTGGCAACTTGCATAGCTATGTGAAATTAAAAAGCTAATTCAAGCCAACATAGACTGAAGAAAAAAGAAAGGAAATTTGTTGAGTCTCGCAGCATGAAAAAATATGACAAAAAGCTTTTCCGAGTGGATATGCAGCAGATAGATTGGGAATCCATACTTGGCCCATTTGAAGGTGATCCTGCCGGTATGGCGGCCACGTTTCAGGATGTGTTTGAATCAGTCTTGAATCTCCATGCCCCCCTACGCAAGAAAAGGGTACGTAGTGAATATGCCCCTTGGCTCTCTGCTTCTCTTAGAAACCTGATGAAGGAACGTGATAAGGCGAAGCAGATAGCCGAGGGTCAACCGGAGATGTGGCCGAAATATAGGCAACTGCGTAATCAAGTAACAAAAGGGATTCGTATTGCCATTCAGGATTATTATAGTGGGCTAATCAAAGAACACGAGAAAGATCCAAAAAGAATGTGGAAGACAATAAACAAAGTCTTAGATAAAAACACTAACTCAGATATCCCTTCGAGTCTCGAATTCGAAGGTAAACGCTTAACAAGGGAGCCCGATATTCTTGAAGCATTTAATCATCATTTCACCTCCATATGCCCTAAACTTGCCCAAAAGATTGAGGTTCGAAGTGATGATGATTGTCTTCAGAACATCACCACTGAATCAAATAATATGATTTTCAGAACTGTTGATGAAAATTACATTTTGGATGCAATTAATCAGCTAAAAAATGGAAAAGCATCAGGACCTGATAAGGTATCGATTACCATCGTAAAAGATGTAAAAGACCTCATTGAAAAAACCCTTGAAAATAATCTTTAATGATTCGGTAATGAACGGCGTTTTCCCCAATCTCTGGAAACTGGCAAGAGTAACTCCAATCTTTAAATCGGGCGCTAAAAGTGATGCAAACAATTATAGACCGATTTCTGTCATTTCAATTTTCTCCAGGATGCTGGAACGCCTAGTGCATGATCAGCTGTTTGATTTCCTCAAAGCGAATAAAAAGCTTACCTGTAATCAGTCAGCTTTTCAAAAACTATGCTCCACCATAACCTCCCTAATCAGCAGCACTGATTATTGGTATGAAAACATGGATTCTCGGAAAATTAATTTGACTTTATTTTTGGACCTCAAGAAAGCCTTCGATACAATTGACCATTCTGTCCTTATGAAAAAGCTTCGTGCGTATGGTATTAGAGGATCTGCAGGGGATTGGTTTGAATCCTATTTAAAGGAGAGAAAACAGTATTGTGCTGCTAATGGACACCGATCAAACATAAAAAACATCACCTGTGGTATACCCCAAGGATCTTGCCTTGGTCCTCTCCTCTTTATCATTTACCTCAACGATTTTGAAAAGTGCCTAGAATTTTCGCAAGCTAGTCTCTACGCTGATGACACACAAATCACGGTTGCATCAGATGATATAAAAAACTAGTACTTGACACGCAACAAGAACTGGTCAACCTCTCTGAGTGGATGAGGATAAACAAATTAAGTCCTAACCCGGCTAAAACATATTTTCATATTTTCATATTTCATTTTATTAGGGAGGGAGACCCTTCAACCAACTGGTTGATTTACAAGGGGCCCTCCATATAAAAAACCTACAAAAATTAAACAAGTTAAAAACCGCTAAAAACTACTTACGATGAATACATCTAATAAAAAAAAAAAAAAATCCTATCTATAAAAAATGAAAGAAAAGTACCTAAAAAACAAAACTGCCAGTCCATCATAAGCTATCTTTAAAAATATATATAGAGGATGCCTGTTTGGTCTCAGCTGGGAGGCTATTCCAAAGTTTAGCTCCGCGAAAAGAAAAACACTTCTGCCCATTTGCAGATGTTTTCTTTGGCAGCCTCAAGTCCGTTGCCGTATTTCGAAGGCTACGAGAGTTACTAGTAGAGTTTCTAGTGAAAAGATTGTGCATGTACTGTGGAGCAAGCCCATTGAGAGACTTGTAGACCACTGATCTGGACTCTTCATTGACAAGCTCACGAATGGTCTTCCAACCAAGGCTCCTAATCAGTGGTCCACTCGGGGAATCAAAGCTGCTATTCGTTACAATTCTAGCAGCTCTATTTTGAAGCTTTTGGAGCTGATTGATATCAGTGGTGCCACAACAACCCCATACAGAACAGCAGTATCGAAAATGGGGCTCCACAATACCTGAGTACATAGTTTTCAAAGAAACCATTGGGAGAATATTCCTTGCGTGTTTTAGAAATCCAATGGCTCTGGATACTTTGCTAGATACAGCTTTAATATGCTCTTTCCAATCTAGACTGTTGTCAACTTGAACACCAAGGTATTTGGTCTTCTTGACAACGTCCAGTTCTCTGCCACGAATTTCTAGATTCAGTTTTTCTGCTGCATTGTTGAGCGTTCGGTGCTTTGGTTTGGTCGCGATTAACATAGATTGTGTTTTAGCAACATTTAGCGAAAGTTTGTTGCCCTTCAACCATGAGTCTAAGTGCTCAAGATCGACATTAATAGCCTCGTTCAGCTGAGAAATATCTTTTGACTTTAAGCAAAGGCTAGTGTCATCAGCATACATGGACACAGTTGAACTCTGGACAGCACTTGGGAGATCATTGATGTAGATCAAGAAGAGAAGTGGTCCAAGACATGACCCTTGGGGTACCCCTACCTCCACTTCCCCGGTTTCAGAATCGACTCCACCTACTCTGCAGTACTGTTTTCTGTGGGAAAGATAAGATTGAAACCAAGAAAGCTCCCTTTGTCGAACACCATAGTGCTCTAACTTTTTGCAGAGAAGGTCATGATCTACAGTGTCAAACGCTTTTTTAAGGTCAATGAATACTGTACCCAGAATACATGACAATAGCTCACCCCCGTCGAATAAAGCAATTAGAAATCTCGGATGCTCTGTTGTTAAATGGCACTGAAATCAAACGGGTACCAAAATCCAAATGTCTTGGAATCATCATAGATGAAAGTCTCACATGGGACGAACAGTTTAAAGCTGTTAAGTCCAAAGTTTGCGGTGGTTTATCGGCCTTAAAAAAGTTAAAAAATATCATACCGCAATTGCAACTGTGTAGTGTATTCCATGCAATCGTGAAAAGTCATCTTCGCTATGCAGATGTTATTTGGGGGAGTCTCTCAAAAACAAAAAAAGGACGAATGGTCATCTAATTGGCTAAGTGTTGAAAATCTTATTCGATTTGATCGTTCTGTGATGGCATATAAGATTCTGAACAAGTTAAGCCCAGAAAGCCTTTGGGACAAGTACCAATATAGATCCGCGTATTCAAATTATGAAACAAGGAATGTAAGGATCTCCAAATCCCAAGGCTTAAAACTGAACATGCCAAAAAAGGATTTTACTACTCTGCCTTAAAAGCTTGGAACGATATCCCAGCTAATATCAGAGAAATCCAAACACTAGGGCGCTTCAAAAAAGAACTAAAAGCGCACCTGACGAGCTGAGAATGCCAAGAACAAAGCACTGAAACACGACCCCCTGGAAGAACAGTCCATTTTTTTTCTTAATTTTATCTTAGTATTACTCACTCACATTGTAGTAGGTTTTTAACTGAAGGGGTATCGTTTATAAATAATAATAATGAATGAATGAATGAATGAATAGCAATGGTGGAACTTAAAGGCGACTGTCTTCGTCGCAGCTCGATCGAGCAGAAGCAAATGAAGCTGTGGAAATTAAGTCAGCCGTTTGTCATAAAATGAGCAGTGGGACGAAGTAGTTCTTTGTGCTCCAACAGAACATGGCAAAATGTAATACCTTTTGAAATGCTTCAGAGGCATTTCCAAGCACATCCGGCTCTGCCGTAGTATCAGTCTTTTACTTTAGGCCAAGCCCGGGTAAGTGACTCTTCTTTTGCATTCAAGCTCATTTATTCAAATTCATAACTGTAATTAAACTGCAGGCAGGTTGCTTGGCACGTGAGCAGTAGATTTCTTGCCTCTCTGTTGGGCTTTTGTTCACACAGTTTGTTTTCCCCTGAATTCAGTGGTTTTGACTTTTGATTTGATGAGTGGATTTGCCTAACAAAAAATTTGGTAGCCGTTAGAAAGGATCTGAATAAAAATTAGTTTAATCTTATTTTGTGAATATGACCAAAAATGGACCACATTTATGTGTGACTTTATCCAACAATTCGAATACACGAAACTTTGAAACAAAACTTCTTTTTCAGCAAAATCAATAAATGACTTAAGTCGCTTAAGAACGTTCAGTTGTGCTGCAGCTTTTTTACAAAGGTTAGATATATGTGGGTCAAAGTTCAATTTGTAATCTAGTGTAACACCTAGGAGCTTAACAGTCTTTTCAGATTTGATAGAATGTCCTTGAAAGTCAAGATTTATGCCACAAGTATTTGTCTGGTCTTTTTTAACAAAAAGTGCATGGAATTTGTTCGGGTTCGCAATCATTTCATTTTGTTCCAGCCATGACAAAGCGCTGTCTGCTTCATTTTCCAAAACGTTGACAAGATCTGGCAAGGACTTGGAAAAGAAAGCTAGCGTGTTGTCATCAGCATAATTATACATGGTTGCTTGTTTTATAAAAGAGAAAAGATCATATATGTAGAAATTGAAAAGTATAGGACCTAAAACTGATCCCTGTGGTACTCCTGATACAATTTCTTGAAAAGAACTGTAGACGTTATTTATTCGGACACTCTGCTTCCTTTTTTTAAGGTAGGAATAGACAAGAACCAGGGCATTTTCATCAAAACCATATGCATGAAGTTTAGCTATAATCAAGTCATGAGGGATGCAATCAAAAGCTTTTGACAGATCCATCAACACCTCAATTGCATTTTCCCGCGATCTGTACGTGTACGGCATTGACTCGAAATTTTGCTAATGGCGAAGCCCCCAGGTTCTCGTTCTACGTACGCTCCAAGTTTGCATATCTAATCAAAATAGCTTGTTGAGGACGTGACTCAAGATCTTTTTCACGAACGAGGAGAAAGAACTTTGGTAGTTGCGTAGGTGGTGCATGGTAAGAATCTTTCGGCGAAATACTGGAAAGTGACCGGGAGACTTCTTCTAAGCCATAGCGTAAGTTGACTCCTAGAGAAGTTCTGTAGACAAACTATCATAACATTGTCGAAGACTTACATTTTTTGAGGCCTTGGAAGTTGGGTTGTGAGGAGCGTTAGGGACCGTTCTAGGAGAAAGTAAAGTGTGTGTGCGCAAAAATTTTCCTGTGGAGGTGATCCATTGAAATTGTTACAAGATTGTGAAGGTTTCCCCTTTGGTCTTCGTGAAGATTGTATGTAGGATATAGGCATTCTAAGCCAAAGAATATCATGTTTAAAAATTGTACGGGAGATGCTAATTCAAATAACTGTTGCGAAGTGATCAACAATTCCAATGCAGCACAGGCTGAAATGTTATCGGTAGAAGTGTTCTGGGCCAAAGTAAAGAGTTAATCTACAAAAATTTTCCTGTGGGCTTTGCCCCCAGACCCCCTCAGTATTTACTGGGTTTTGAAGTTTCTGCATAGCCCGATGGCCTCTTTTTCACAAACCATGAATATTACTACTTTTTTTAAATCTGAGAGTACACGATAGCCTTGTGACAGATTTCATGACAGAGTGGCGTGCGGTAAATTGGTCGCTGAATTATTTGGGGATCCAAAGGTTGGACGCTCGGTCTCCGGTTGGACGTCATTTTCTAATCGTGAACAGTGTTGTACCCTACTTGTGTTGTTTAACAGACTCATTTAATCTTTATTTCAGTCTTTGAAAAGGGCGCTGGTCGCATCTATAGCCAATGTAGAAGGCGTGGTCTAAGAAAATTTTCTGGGGCTCCGTCCCAGACCCCGTGCTATTTTGCCCCTCCAATAAAAAATCCTGGCGGCGCCATCTCGTCAACTCTTTTGTTCCTTGATCTGTGGTCTCCCTGAACTTCTCTGAAATGTCAATTTTGTGTTCATTTTCCATGCACAAGTTTGTCAGAGTCGTAAATTGTCTGCAGGTCATCTAAATTCACATGAAGAAAAGTCGGTGCCAATGTTGGAGTATTCGTGTTTGATGATTACTGATCACAGCAACAACAACCGTACGTGGTCCGAATTTTAGGCATGCAAAGCTTTTGAAACCGGGGCTATCAAATCAACCCGATTTCAGACAATGTTTGGCAACAAGCCTCTGTATTAGCGATAAATCAGCGCTAAGGAGCATAAAGAGATTGTGGAACCAGTCTGTTGTTTTTCAAACTCAAACTCAGCTTTCCTGTTTCTACATCTCTTGAAAAGCATGCCCAAATGTAATAAAACCCCATGGAAGCTTGTCTCTATAATAACAGCCTCGGGAGATTTGTTATTAGTAAGTAACAAACAGTGAAACAGTTTTAAGGTCTTGAAAAGCGAAATATTTGAAACATTTCGGGGTAGATTTTGACCAGTTACTCTCTGGTCTCTAATAGACGTCCCCCCCCGCTTATTAATTTTTAGAAAATTTTCCACCCAGGACATTCTTATTCCAACCCCCCCGCTTATTAATTCTGGCAACGAGTTCCAAGCAAGACAAAAGCTACACAACAAAATTCCATGCACCCAACTAAGATTAAGACTTTCGAGCGAAATCTATGATGTCATTGCATTGTATTTTTAAAGTCTTACCGTCACTATATAAAGAAAGTGCGAATCACTGAGATTTTTTCCAACCCCCCCCCTATTATTCCAACCCCCCCGGCTATTAATTTTGAGATTTTTTCCAACCCCCCCTACTATTCCAGCCCCCCCGTCTATAAGAGACCAGAGAGTACGATGTTTGATCGAGTCTTTCCTCTCCTCAGAAACTGTTCTTCTGTCTGTTCCCTTATAACTCTTTGGAATACTGTCAATTCATGAAAAATCGTCTGTCTTTTGCAAATCATGCTTTTAGTTAATCATTTTTGATACAAATGTCGAGAGCTAAAGTTTTCTTCATAGTTTTGGATTGTGGAGCCCCGAAAGCTCAATATGGTTTTGGGTTATTGGTGACGGTGTTATGTCGGACTCCTGTCACCTACTAATAACCGTAGATTAGCCAAATAACGATTCACGTACAAATATAGGTGGGGCCTCTCAATAGCAAGCTTCCCTTGAGAATGAACAACAGTCTTGTAAAGAGTAACGTCTGTGACTGTTTTTCAGGTACTATGACAATAACAAGGGCAGCTGTTACCGAAGCTAGATCTCTGGACAAGAGATCACGTGCTTTAGCCAATCTTACAATGACAATTGCAGGAGGGTTTACGATTGGTGCTGGTGAGTTTTTCGTTTATATCTCAGACGCCTTTGATTTGAATAGAAAAAATGGAAAATCCTTAGCAACAGCAAGCGCTACCTTGAGTGGCTTGTCAGTACAAGGCGATTAATAACTATAAATAAAGGATTTTATCGGTCCACTTATTTAAGCACTGCAAGCGATTATATCAACAGAGCTATTGAAACCGAAGGTCCTGTTGCAATTTCTTTTAAAATAGAGTTTAAAAGATGTCCCGAGATCTAAACCTGGATCACTATCTGAATTAATAAAGCTACTAAACAGCGTTGTCTAGAGAAGATTTGAAGCTATATCAAAAAACTGAAGGATAGATTCAAAGAAATCGCCTTGGGTATTTCATGTATCTGATTCTGAATCTGACCATGCAATATTCAAAGTTGCCCATAATAAAGGGCGAGTCAGTCAAAAGTGGGGATGTTTACCAATTTTAATCCTGCGGTCTATTTTGTAAGTTCATGTCTTCGAAGCTTTGCAAAAAAGAAGGGCGAACTCAGATATCAAAATTTTTTCTAATCGAAATTGTCCTGTCCGCTCCATGATTGCTCCATGATCAAAATTTTTTCTAATCGAAATTGTCCTGTCCGCTCCATGATTGCTCCATGATCAAAATTTTTTCTAATCGAAATTGTCCTGTCCGTTCCATGATTGCTCCATGATCAAAATTTTTTCTAATCGAAATTGTCCTGTCCGCTCCATGATTGCTCCATGATCAAAATTTTTCTAATCGAAATTTTCCTGTCCGCTCTATGATTGCTCCATGATCAAAACTTTTTTCTGATCGAAATTGTCCTGTCCGCTCCATGATTGCTCAATGATCAATTTTTTTCTAATCGAAATTGTCCTGTCCGCTCCATGATTGCTCCATGATCAAAATTTTTCTAATCGAAATTGTCCTGTCCGCTCCATGATTGCTCCATGATCAAATTTTTTTCTAATCGAAATTGTCCTGTCCACTCCATGATTGCTCAATGATCAAAATTTTTTCTAATCGAAATTGTCCTGTCCGCTCCATGATTGCTCCATGGTCAAAATTTTTTCTAATCGAAATTGTCCTGTCCGCTCCATGATTGCTCCATGATCAAAATTTTTTCTAATCGAAATTGTCCTGTCCGCTCCATGATTGCTACTGTAACTATTTTGATACAATGGTGTTTCACATGGTTCCTAACATAGATGTTCTGTTTCTGTAACATCAAATTTTAACAAGGTATGCATTGTACTAAATATACAAAGTGAAGTCTTATTGTTGTTTGTTTTGTTCCCCTTGAGACTATCTATTTAATTTTCATTGTTTGGAAGCAACAATTTCTCATGCTGGTGATCTTTTTCACTAAATAGCTATATCAGAAAACTGTCAATGGGTACACAGAAAAATAATCTATTTTTCTTTCATATTTTGTCAGCATTCAAAGGCATTGATTCCGTATAAATAACGCGCTCATGACCAATATCAAAGTCTCTTCAATTGCAAAACAAATGTTATCATTTATTCCTTATTGAAATTAAACCAAAGAAATTCCTGAGGATAATGGAAGAACTAAGAAGTCTTTGGTTCCCACTGCCAATCACATTAGTAATATTGTGCGATAGCAAAGGGCCGTCAGCGGCTTGTCAGCAAAAATCCAAGATAGCGTTAACGCTCAACTATTTATATGGACTCAGTTCCTTTAAAGTTGGTTATTTCTAATAGTTAACAGCAAATGGATATATATTAACTAATTCAATCCAACTAATACTGAAAATAGTAACATGATATATAACAAAATTCAAGGTCGCATTAACAAAGTAATTTACAGCTGCAGCTTGCCGCCTTCCATCTTTTTATTTCTTTTTGAGAGCTGCCACACCTGCTGCTAATATCTTTACGTCGTTACTTAATGTGTCACTCAAAGTATGCTGCCTTTGAAAGTAACAGAGTGTAAGTATGTATGTAAGTATTATGAATGTTTTAAAAGGATATGTACATTTCAGTTTAATATAAAACTGCCATCAACATGTGTCCTTTTAGTCCTAATTAAGAAAAGATAAAAACATCAACAAATGAATAAGTAAATAAGTTAAGATATACTTATGATTTAATCAAAGCCTATAGATCTCTTTCAATCAAGATTTACTTGAAACATATGAATTTACTTTGTTCTCAAAATCATCTGCACTTTCTCTGATATCTTTAGGAAGTGAGTTGTATAACCTAGCACCCATAAAGAAAAAACCGTTCTTAGCAAACTTTGGGAATTTGTAAAAGAATGTTTCTGTTCCTTTTCCTCACATTGTCTTCGTTGATCATAAAATAGTCTTGAAAGTTCGTACACACACTTCCATTTAGACATTTTCTCACAAATAAAATAGCATGCTTATAGATTTCTTGTTTTAAGATGCATGTCTTTGACTTCAATATAGAGGAGGCTCTTGCCTCTATCGATTCCAAAAGCGTGAGTTTTGACAAACTAAGTTTCTATGGCCAATTCCATCTGTCTTCTTCATAACAGACGTTCAACGCACTCGATTTGACTTGTTTTCACCAAAATGTGATTTTGTACACACTCATGTTGCTATTCTCACTCATCTAAAGGTAAGAATTCTCAAAGATTGCGAGGTTGGCCAGGACGAAAGGAAATCATTTTACGAGAGTGCTTCGTAAGACAAATTTAAGATCTGAGATACATAATTTATGATTTAGGGCCTGTCTATGTGAGCCCGGCAAACGGACTGCCTTGGGAGGTGAGCTGACTTTATTTGTGTGTTTATCCTTTGTTTATGTAGAGAAATGCCAGCTCGCTTACCAAGCCAGAAATTGGCCACAGGCCAAAAACTGAAATGTACCCATTGTCTAAATAAGACTGCTCGACTTGAGAAAAGCTTTTGATCTTGTCAACCATGAATTATTGTTGGAAAAACTAAAACGGTATCAATGCTGCGGTAAAACACTTGAATGGTTCACTTCGTATCTGAACGAACGTAAGCAAGTGGTAAATTTCAAAAATAGCATCTCAGATCCTGAGATTGTTATGTCAGGGTGCCACAAGGCTCAATTTTAGGGCCTCTGTTATTCATCTTGTTCATGAATGTCATACCATTGGAAATAAAAGAAGGTGCATTAGAGATGTATGCAGATGATAGCACCGTATCAGTTTCTGGTAAAACTATCAAAGAGATTGAAACAAAGTTGAACACATCTGCTAGACAAATCGCAACGTGGTGCAGTGAAAATAAGATGGCTGTCAATGTATAAAAAGCAAAGTCTCTTCTGATCACAACACAGCAAAACATTCAAAGCTGAACAGAAAGCAACAAGATCAAAAAATTAAGGTGAAGATGAATGAGCAGCCATTACGTCATATTGACCAACAAAAGTTACTTGGTGTTGTTATTGACCAAGACCATACATGGAACGATCAAGTTAAAGCGTATGCAATACTATAAGCTGCAACCTTGCTCTGTTTCGTAGGATCAAGTCTTACCTGCCATTCGATGCAAGAAAACTGTTCTATCAAAACTTCATACAAGTCTATTTTGACTACTGCAGTGTGGTTTTTGGTCTTCCGTGTGCCCTCTGGTTGGTGCTGGGTGCGGTGGTTTCATTGGTGGCTTCCCCTGGTGGCTTCTCTAGCTGCGGCCGCCGTGGTCGGTGTTTGCGTCGGGGGGGGGGGGGCTCGGGCGGCGTGTGTGCTGTCTCCCGGGGCTGGTCGCCGTCCTGGGCCTCTATGGGGGGCCTTTTCTGCTTTTATCTTGTAAAATATATATATAGTACTTTTATGTAATCGAAAATTTATTATGGACATTGTAAAAAGTTTTTTATTTCTTTTTTAAGTAGGCCTTAATTAGCTTTAATTTGGCTATTTCTAATTTAAGCCTACTATAAATAAATAAATGATGATGATGATGATGATGATGATGATGATGATGATGATGATGATGATGATGATGATGATGATGATGATGATGATGATGATGATGATGATGATGATGATGGTTTGGGGGTATTCTTCAAAGAAATCCTCGCTGTTAAAGCTTCAAAGAGAGCAGCTAGGTTGATCTATGACTTCCCAGTCCGTGAGCAATCAGGACCACTGTTTAAGAAGCTTACGTGGCTGCCCGTTCAACAAAGAATTAACTTTAAAGCAGCCATAGTAGTCTACAAGGCTGTAAATGGACTATCTCCATAATATATGACCGATTTGTTCACTCATCAAAATCATAGTAAACAGCGATTGACAAGAACTTCATCACACAGCAATTTGTGTGTGCCCAGATCAAAACTGAAAAAAGGCTGAGCAGGTCAGTATCAATAAAAGGAAGTAAAATATGGAATGAGCTTCCACTTAACATTAGAAAGGCACCACCATTGGAAATTTTCAAGAAAAAAGGGTATCAACATTACCTTGACGTTTAAGTTGCAAATACTAAAACCTTACTTTAAACAAAATTTGTTACTAGGCTTTTTAGAAATATAACGGACACTTTTCAACAATTGTATTATATTCTTATTGCGTAGTTAGTAGAGAGGACCCTGGGGAAGGTAAGTTGCCAGGCTAACCAGGTTTTATCCTCTGTAAATAAAGTTTATCTATCTATCTCTAATAAGAAGCTCATGAGCAGTAAGGACGTTTTTGTCTCAGTAACCGGGCTAAAGTGTTTTTATGGGAAAATGTTCATCTCACCTACTGAGATCTTGCCAATGTCAAGTGACATCTCGCTAGCTGGACTGGCTCGTTTCTCCATGTGTAAACGAAATCCAACCTTCCTATTGATTTCTTAAGAACTGGTGGGTTCTCACTTACCAAGGCCTGCATGCAGTCTCTCTTTTGAAAATCAGCATGCTGAGCCAGCCCGTATGCCAGGCTCATATGAATAGGCCATTGGAATTGTGAATCATTGATATCTTCACTTAGTGTTAATTCAGTTTCGTGTTTGAATTTTATGTTTCAGCTATACAAGCAGCTATTGCACAAGTTGGAGAAAATGCAGCCTACATCAAAGTACTTAGATTGCACATAAACCTCTACACAATTCCAGCTTATATCACTATATTGCTTGCTATTGTCAATTCCGTTTTGGTTGTTCGTTATGTTAGTAAGTAGTTTCAAATTATCGTTAGCCTCGCAGTCTGCTTCCTCTAAATGCTGCTGATGCACATAACCGATAACCTGCACACAAACCCTACTTAAATTATTATTTCGCTTCCTATTGACATGTACTCTTTATTTATTTCATTGATGAGGAGATGTAGGCACTATCTTTCGTATAGTCTTGAACTTTGCAAACAACCAGTTTAGCTACATATGATCAGTTTATACTCAAAGAGAAGATTCCTGACGGTAAACATTTGGGACCCTTGTCGTTTAGAGTTTTTTATACATCGTGGTTCGACTAGATGAAAAGGTGTGACAAGAAACCTTCAATGACTTGCATGCCTGAATTATCAAGTTTCTTTGTAGTATTTTAAAGTAGCTTGGAGGTAGCCTATTCATTATCTACCGAAATAGATTTGTTTCTGGAATGCATGGTGTTGAGAAAACACAATCTACCAGTTTCGAAAATCTTCAGAAATTAATAACATTTGAAAAATTTTGATGCATTCATAAGACAGTCTATCTTGCTTCCAATTATCTCTGCCTTGAACAAATTAATTGAATCCTTTATCACTTAGTTGAAGTTTTAGGAAGTGCGGCCTGTTTTTATATGCAGGAAAGTGGTAGGGTATGACATGGGCAGAAATTCAACTTTGTAAGTGCGAATGTTGTCAGAATTTGATAAATGTTTTTCATGGGAGTGAGTTTGTGTGAAGGCATCACCTCAAGTGCTTGTAGGCCTAATATATCGTCACATCTTCTCATTTTTTAAACTGTTTACAATAAAAGCTTTTTGATTGCTCTTGCAGCATCCTGTACCTGGATCTTACTAAGTGTGATAAAATGATAGATAATCTCATGGATGCTATATTGATGTATCCGAACTGTGTAACATTAAAAAGAAGATAGCATGTGCTTTCAGACCGTATACATTACAAATTTTCAGTCTTTCAGCTTTAATTGTTTTTCCATTGTTGTAGGGTTGCGGTTTTGAAATGCCCTTTTTGTGGAGAATATCCCTTGCTTATTCTGTTTAACGTATTTAAAATATGCCGAGTGAACAGCGATTTGCTAACACGACAGTGTCAGTGGCTTTTGACTGACACTGAATTTCAAAGGGATTAGCAACTGCAGACAAAAGCAATTCACTCAACTAGAGATTCAAAAAAGCAAAGCCGCAAAATTTTTCCCGAAGCCAGTCGGGCAAACTGACATGTTGTGAACACCAAAGGTGGTTTTTAAGAGAAGTCACGAGTTAGTGACGAAAGATGAAGATAAGTCTGAAGTTCTGCGGGGAGGATTTTGTTTATTTGACTCGGAAACCGAGCAGACGGCATTGTACTTATTGCAAATTTTTGGCTTAATTGACGAAATTATTACTCAGCTTCGGAATCAAATGAACAACATCTCCAACCTGTACGTGCACAAGATGACAGTTTGTCTAACTGGCCTCAGGTAAAATTTTGCGGCTTTGCTTGTTCTAAATCTCTGGTTTTGAGAATGTTTTTTGTATGCAGTCGCTAATCATCCTTAATTCCGATGTTCAGTATAAAGTAATTGATTTTATTGTCTTACGAAATGTGTCCTTGTTTGCTGAGGGTAATCGATGTAACATAATTTCTGTAGGACCGCAAGTCATTTCGACCATTGACACGAAGAAAGAAAGCATCATTAAAGAGGAGGAAACGCTGAATGGAAAATTACTTGTGTGCATCTGTTTGATAGCCATGTTTGCAGTGCTTAATTTCACAGTTGCTGTCATGGAAACGTGAGTCAATCTTGAAAATTTTTATTTCTGGTTTGAAGGATTGATTTATATTTTTCCGGGAGAGGAGACTCTCTTTCAGCATAACTTTATTGCTATCGTGTCAGAGTTGCTGCAAGATAGTATCGTATTTGGCTCCCTCTCTCCAAAAGATAAAGTATTAATAGAATCTACTGGATGAGTAAAATAAACGCCTGGCGTTTGAAAAATTGAAAATGATGTCAAAAATTTTCTTGCTTTATTTCCAGTACGTCCAATAAGGTTCAGCAATTTACCAGGCTTTAATCGGCCATTCCTTCCCTTGGAACTGGGAGATTTTTTGCAGAAAGCCCCTATCGAGGGCCTGCAAAAACGAGTGAAAACACCAAGCAAGATTTCCCTTTGTTCTTCCTTGTAGCACTAATGACACTTGGATGTGTTCATGTATTTGTCCTCTTGGGAGAAGGTTATGAGTATGTTCCATACCGAGCTAAAAGTATCGATGAATTTAACTTTATGAAAATTTCATGTTTGCAAAATGACTGGAAATGCACCTAAAGCATAGATCAAATTGTAAGGACTCTCCTTACACAGCAAGATGCACAATGGGTGTCTTTACAGAGTAATACGACATCACTTCTCAAACAGATACTAAAGAGCTTCAATCCCATATCAATAAAATTGCAGTGGATATCTCTAGCCCATGAACGAATGCATTTTTTCATGATTTGTGCGAGGTGTCCTTTATGATTTGATCAATGTTTTAGACCATTTTCAGTCATTTTGCAACCATGAAATTTTTGAACAGTTGAATTTACCGATACATCTAGTGCTCTTGAGACAACGAGAAAAATCACAAAAATACTTCGATCAATCGACTTTTAACTAGAATTTCAATCATTCAAATCTGTGAAATACCCTTGGTGCTATTTAATTTTCAAAAGTGGAACTTTTGCTGGCTTACCCGGTATTTTCCCAGAAATTGTGTTTCTTAATTTTTGACGATCCGAAAGTTGGTTTCGTCAGTACTACATCCACCTAAAAAAATACGTCAATATCATTTTTCTTCTCTTTGCAGATTATAGACTGTTTAGCTTTTCTACAAAATAGCCTTGATCGAGAGTTGTTTTATGCCTTTTTATACGCCAAGTTCTATCGAGTGGCGTTAGAGGTTCTATTCTATCATTAATGAACACATTCGAAGATTCTGCAAATTTGTATGGAATATCGTTGATTTAGATTATCTTTGAGAATAGCTATAAGGTCTATTGGATTAAGAAATAACCCACAGCATTTTCTTTCAAATTTGCCAAGATTCATTCGATGGTTCATTTCCTACTCTTTTTTGTTAGGCTGCTTGTGCCATTTATTCAGCACCAATTTGCGTTGACAAGGGCTATGGCTGTATGGTATGCAGGTTTGGTAAATACATCACATGGGATCATAGCATTTTCACAGCAATGGTTTTTAAAGGTTTTACTAAGAAGGTAACTTCAATTAGGAGCATTGCTAAAAATGACATTTTTCTGTGAGAAAGTCGTAATGGCGTTGGCCCCTATTAACTGTGTAAATGTCATAAAGCTGGGCTGCGTTTTCGAATAAGTATTGCTTGCTAGCTAGCTATTTGCTTTTCATCATGAGGCATTCCATAAAAATTGACATTTTGTTGCTCTACCCTTCTTTTGATGTTCAACCTCACAATCTTCTCGCTGGAATTGTTGAATTATTACAACTGTTTCTACAAAGCAAAAATTTTTCAAATGATGCTATATGATGCAGCTCTTACTGTATGGTGATAAAGACCTTTCCAATGACTTAAACAGAAAACTACTCGAATCAACCTTACGTTATATCCATGAAACCGGTCGGCTTGATTAAGGTCCTCTCGGGATTCAGTACTAAGCAACCACCAAGCCCCTTTTTAAGCTCTTCTTCCTTATAGATTCTTATGCACATCAGATGTCAAGAATTTTATCTACTCTCGAGTACCGAATAATCGTCCCTCCCGCTTATTAATTTTTGAAAAATTTTCCAACCCCCCCCCGCTCTTATTCCAACCCCCCTTTTATTAAATTTTAGAAAAATGAAATGATATTAGATATAATTTCTGAATAAACGCAAGAAAAAGTCTCAAGAAGTGCATTCAACAGAACCAGAGTTCAAAAGTAAATGTATCAGTAACATCACTGTTCACATAAATATATAACAGATAGGTGTTTACCTAAGAAAAGGGCTGTTTTCTATTTCTCCAAGCAGCCCCCCCCCCGATTATTCCAACCCCCCCCCGATTATTGTTATGTCGAACCATTTCCAACCCCCCCGATTATTCCCACCCCCCCCCCCGTTTATTCGGTACTTGAGAGTACTATCAACGAACGAGTTGCGCTTGTGACATTATCATTGCAACCTTTACCTGACATCTGATGTGGAACAGTATCCATGTAGCGTTGCGTGTCTTTTTTACATTGGTCATGGGGTAGTCATTCCCTTTCACGCCACATTGTGTCGGACCTGTAGTGTTGTATAGTAATTATAACAGGTATAGTTAAATATAAGATATATTGTAAATATTTATATCTGAATACAAAAAAGAAATTGAGAAATTTGATGTTCATCTGTTCAGTTTTTCATGAAATCTTTCTTTCTTCGCAGATATTCTGACAGACTTTTAGTTCTTATTGGTTATGGACTTGTATGCGTGGAATTCTTTTTGTACATATCATGGGGTGACAAATATCCAAAAATTGCAGGTTTGTGAGCCAGTTTGGACATTATGTTTTAACAAATAGTTTATGAAGTAAGCATTTCACTCGCCGAATTTACCAAAATGAAATTTGCTTTTTGAAAGAAGGATTTTGAAACACTGCTCTCAGTCCTAAAAAGGTTAAAATCCTTTGTCAGAGCTTGATCTTGAGCACTACGATCGTACTTTTGAAAACTTGTTCTCAATAAGCATAGGTTTCAAATCTTTAAAAAGGCGGGTGTAAAATTTTATGAGCTATTTTTCTGAACTGAATGGCTTCAAAGAAACTTTAGCTATTTTGCAATAAATCTGCCGTTGGACTTTTCTGAAATCTTCAATATTTTCAGAATTACAGTGTTTTTCTTCTTTTTAAGAATTCGAGAAAATTTTCGAAAAAAACTTAAAAACCATCGTAAATTCTAAACCTATCTACGAAAGGTCCAATAATTTTCAAGAAAGCCGTAGTTTCTGGATGCCTACAATATGGTATCAAGCAATACTCTTTCACTCTTCAAGTTTGTGATTTAGAAATTTGATGACGTTACATAAAAGAATGAGCTGAAATAAAGGTAGGCTGCAATAGATTCTACAATTTAAAGCGGAGACTGGGAAGAGCGGTTTGTTCTAGTAAATGGCGGATTCAGTTCTTTTAAATGGCTGCCGCGTAGTTGGGCCGTTGAAATCAATATAATGTAAGCATTGAGTTTTGCAAGATGATGCGAGGATCGCTGCAGCATCGGCGCTGTTTTAGAATTTCAGTTTTCAAATATCAGTTTTGACGGGTGTATAGGTGCGTATGTTATACCGTTAAGTTAAGAAAATTCGAATTATGTTCGAACTTTTTCCTCGCGTCAATTTTAATCGAATTCAACAAGGATATTCCAAGTTAAAGACTTCAGTTGAATTCCATCTACTTGAAAATCGAAGTCAGAGTAAGCTGTCTTATGATAAATACTTCAAGTGCCCCATGTATTTCGTCAAGTTATGCGGAAAGGGCCTAGATTCGAAGCAAGCATTGCTGTTTGCAGCACTGAAATAAATGCTGAAAAGGAAATCAGTTACGAATAGAGGTAAATTACACGTTTGTCTGTATTTCGCATGGACAGCTATTTGACTAAATCCTAAGACAGCTTGGACTTGCTACAAGTCTCTCTCGCGGCAAAAACGGGAGAAGGAATAAAAGCGAGAGAGACTTGCAATACTTGGCAGCCTAGGTCGTTGGCTGGGCAGGATTCTGTCCAGTCGGCAACCTTTTAGAAAAAACCAATATCCAATCATCTGCTTAGAAAGGACAATGATACAACAGAGCGAGGCTCTGCGATGTCCTTTGACAATGTCCCACTCAAGCTTCGATGAAACAGGTGACAACAACCCCATCATTTTTGAAAATAGAAGCAAGGCTCGATTGCTCATGAATAATAATGAGCATGCCAAGTATTTCAAGTCTCTCTCGCTTTTTTCCTTCTCCTGTTTTTTCCGAGAGAGAGACTTGTAGCAAGTCCAAAGACAGCTCCATTGCTGCATGTTTTATGCAGTAGCGATTGCAATGTTTACATTATTCACATCAATGGGCTCACTTCGTGGCAGCCATTTACCAGAACTGCATCCGCTATTCACCAGACCAAACCGCCCTCCCCAGTCTCTGATTTTAATTGTCGAAATGGTCTGTTACGACAAATTTTCAACATTTCTGAAGAGTCCAACGGTAGAATCATGGAATAGTGGCTAAAGTTTCTTTCAAGTCATTCAGTTTAAAGAAACAGGTCATTGAATTTCACACTCGCCTTGTTGCACCGATTTGGAGATTTGGAACATATGCTGTCGCAGTATATAGCGTTCACTGGAAGTTATTGTTACGAGCTTCATCTAAATACTGAATGTGAGCAACGCAAGTTTGTCGCATAATGGAAGGAGACCATTTTGAAGCAAGAGTGGTGCATGGTAGTTACAGGAAAATGTTCAAAATGGGTCTATTAGTTATCTATTTCTTGTGATTTTGCTTCGTTGATTTTTCTTAGACCCTCCATACTCAACGCTTGTCAGTGAGGGTACAAACTGAATTGATTTCATTGATATTCATATATTTTTGTCTACTTTCATAATTCTAACATTTCCTGACTGCAACCTACTAAAAATTACTTTTATTCATACATTGCTTTAAGTATATATCTTTATTCTCAGATTTGCCCTTGACTATCAAGTGAATCAGAAAATTTACACACTTTTTTGAAACATGGCAATAATACCTATTTGAAAAAATGCGACTCCATTGCCTAATTGAGAGTTTAACATGATTTTTAGAATTATTTCATGATGTAAATGCTCATTTTAATCTCAGTGAAAACTGTTCCGAAAACCAGCTTCCATTGACTTTTCTAACTCTAAAAATAATGAGCACAATTTGATCAATGCTCCTCAATTAAAATGGTAAATAATGTGTTTCTTCGATAGGACACTGCTTTACGGAAGCACTTGAAATTTTAGTATACCTCCTATCAATGCTGGCCATCAAAAGTTGCAAACTTGCATGACTGTGAAGAGGCCCCTTTGTTGTTCCTTTGCATATCAAGAAAGCAGAATTTGGCTAGTTTTAAACTTCCAAGAAAGAAATAGTGCACTTAAAGTTATGAGAAAACTTTTCAACATTAATTTAATACCTCAGTAAGATTATGATACTATAATGAAACTGGTCACGCAGGTAATCCTAAAACAGTGAATATATTTTTCTAACTTGCCAAGTTAAAATCTTCTCTGCAGAGCCTGTAAAATGGAATTCCACAATAAATACAACAAAAAAAGATGAAATGGCAGTCGGATGTCCATCTCAGTATAGTTGGTGTAGGACTTCTCCTCAGATTTGGTTGCCTCAGTTCTTGCTTGGGGTATTTGTGTATTCTGTTGGATTCTCAACATGCCTTGGATTGATTATCTCATTATATACTAAAATACTTGGATTTAAGAAACAGGTGAGGTACTTAATAATTTTAGCTGTTTTTCAACTGATTATTGAATTTTCACCACTTGACAGCCCTCGATTATTGATTTCATTTATTGCTTTGATATTCAGGAATAAGTTTTTCACGAACGTTTTGCTTTATCATTGACCATGGCTTGATGCAACTGGTATTTCATAGCATTGTTCTTCTTTAACTATAGGGCATCAGCGTTAGCATAATATCAGCATGTGCCAACATCGGACGGCTTTCAGCACCAATAGTTGGATCGGCATCATATGTAGACATTGGACCAAGGTATACTTACTCATGGATGTGTTCTATGGTATGCCTAGCATTAATCTCATATATTCTACTTTACAAGAAAATGGTACCAAAGAAAGAAGAGTTTTATTTTGAAGAGACTTCTGAGAAGCTCCTTGAAAGTAGAACTAACATGAATACACATTCGAATCCTATAATGTACGTTACGTCTATGTAGTTATATACACTCTTTGAAGTAACTTGAGTACTCCATAGCTCAGGGTTGTGTTATCTGTCAAGGTACCCTTTTTTACTACAAAATCTGGATTTATGGGTATGATTTTTACTGCATTCAATAATTTCCGGACTTATGAGTATGATCCTTCGTAAAACTACATTTAAGGGTATATTTTTTCACTTTCCAAATTCACGAGTGCACGTTTTTTTCTCTTGCGAATTTACAGATATGCTTTTTAGGCCGAAATGTTTAAAATGGTACTCTTAGCTCTGAATGGCACAACCCCGCTCCATATAACTTGAGTAACCACCTCCTCCCCTGAGATATAGTAATAGAAAACAGACATGAAACTGTTGCATTGTGTTTGTAATGCGATGCATTGTTGTGATAGAGTACACCAATAAATTTGTGATGACGTGTTACGTTTGTTACAATGTTATGTTGAATTGCTTCGTATATCATTGTGTTTTGATGTGTTGCGTTATTGTATTGTCATTAGCCAATATTCACAAGTTGATAATATAAAACTGATTATAGTCTGTGAATTGATACCATAATTCATTCATGAATAAAGATTTAAGAAAGATGACCCTAATTATAGTGGCAGGGGTAGTATACAAGGATCAAGCTGCCCTCAAATCCATAATGGCAGCAAGAAATGTTGCTGTTTTGTGAATGAACTTCCCGTGCGAAAATTCAGACCCTTGCAGAGCCAAAAACCAGGCCAAAATCAGGCCAAAATCAGGCCTCATTGCTCTTTCTTAGCCATAATTCGCCACTGCAAGAACGTTGTAATATTTTTGCAATGGTCTTGCAAAACGTTGGCTTGGTGCAAGGTTTGATTTAGGACCATATTAGCGCTTGCATTAGAATTGCAGCAGCGATAGTTTTTTCGTACTCAAAAATCGTTCATGCAACGCTCTTGTTGGGGTTATATTAAGGCTATCCTCGTATGGTAATAGTTAAATAAGAGTGTTTATTGTGCAAGTACGATGGATTTGAGTTTGAAAAATAGAAGGGATTGCCACGTGTAAGACAACAAGAGTCCAGCTAAGTGTAAAGTTTCATCGAAGATTTTTCAAAAAGATCGCTGCAAGAAACTTAAACACATCGAGATAAATAATGCTTGATGCATTTATTAGGTTAGTATAAATGTCGTACCAACATCTATTTTATGACTCCAATTTTTTTATCTTTTTCTTGTTGCAATCATGAGGATGAGAACAAAGATCGATGTACCAGAAACTGCGACAACCATCTCACTGTCGCTTTCGGTTAGAAATAATTTAGGACATCCAAATACAATGCTCTACTTAATACTTGCGAACTGTGGTCCTTTAAAAAGTGAAGTTGCCATATCATGCAACTCGCCTACATACCTTAGCGCTCACGAGAACAGCACCTACGTCAAGAAATGACCAACCTCGTTCCCAGGCACCAAACGGTCTTCTCGCAATCTCAACCGTCGACCCATTTTGGCCCTGGCACAGATTCCCGATTAGTGGAAATATTTGCAACCATTATGGATTTTTAATTTTTGCAGCCGGCCGTTATTACCATGGTGATTACCCACCTTCCCCAACTGAAGCTCAATGAAACTTCAGATCCAGCAGTTATCGCCAATATTTTTAATAAGTACTTTGTTAATGTTTCTCGTGATATCACCAAAAACTTACCAATATCCAACAAGTCACCTGTAAATTTCATGGCTGACAGAAATGGAAATTCTTTTTTCACTGCCCCTTCAACTCCTTATGAAGTATCAGATATTATCTCCACTTTAAAATCTGGAAAATCACTTGGGCCAAATAGCATTCCTATGAAAATTCTAAAATCTCTTTCTTCACTGATATCTTCTCCACTTTCTCAAATTATCAATGAGTCATTCCAATCTGGGGTTTTCCCCGACAAGTTGAAGTTGGCCAAAGTCATTCCTCTTTTCAAGAAAGCTTGTCCGCTAACAGCATCCAATTACAGACCAATTTCTCTTCTCTCTGTTTTTAGCAAAATCACAGAAAAAGTAATGTATGAACGTCTATACAAATTTCTTGCTAAGCATGAAATTCTCTATGCTTTGCAGTTTGGATTTCGTGCAAGCCATTCAATTAACCATGCTCTGGTTGGTCTAACAGAAACCATCAAGAAATCATTAGACAGCAGAAAATTTGGTTGTGGAATCTTTATTGATCTGCAAAAGGCATTTGACACAGTTAATCATGATGTTTTGTTAACAAAGCTTGAACATTATGGAATCAGAGGAACTTCTCTTGCTTGGTTCAAATCCTATCTCTCTGAAAGGAAGCAACATGTCTCAGCAAATGGATCCAACTCTAGCCATCTTGAGGTTACCTGTGGGGTCCCACAGGGCTCTGTTATTGGCCCTCTTCTCTTCTTAATTTACATTAATGATCTACCACTATCATCCTCAAAACTAACTTTCTATTTATTTGCTGATGATACCAACATTTACTATGAAGCTGAAAATCTCTATCAGCTGCAAAGAGTAATCAACAAAAAACTAAAAAAAGTAAAGATATGGCTTGATGTGAACAAACTATCACTGAATATTGATAAAACTAATTATATTATCTTTAAGTCCCCTCAACATTCTTCAAGTGAAACTGTTAGCATCAAAATTGGTAGCCTCCCGGTAAATAGAACCTCTTATGTCAAATTTCTAGGCATTCTTTTGGATGAGACTTTTTCTTGGAAATATCACTTGACTGGGCTATCAAAAAACTTGCTAGAACCTGTGGTATGTTCTTCAAAGTTAGACATTTTTTACCTATTAATGTTTTGATCTGCCTCTTTAATTCTCTATTTTCACCTTTCCTTCAATATGGTATTTTAGTTTGGGGTCTTACCCATGAATCCTATATAATTCCAGTTTTTCTGTTACAGAAAAGGGTTGTAAGAGCAATTTCATTTGAACATTTTTCTTCACCCTCTTCACCCATCTGCCTGGACCTACAGATTCTCAGGTTGCATGATCTCTTTCAGCTCAAATTGCTTAGTTTTGTTTATGACAGTGTCAATAAAATCTCTCCTGCTTGTTTTCGTTCATTCTTTCCATTAGTTGAATCTATTCATCAACATGGTACACGGCAAGTCACCAAAAATTGTATCTTTGTATGTCAGAAAAATACCCTGCAATATGGTCTTAGATCAGTGCGTTACCATGGAGCAAAGTGCTGGAATAACATTCCAATGGAAATAAGGAGTTCACCATCTGCTTTTAGCTTTCGTGGAAAACTTAAAGTTTTCTTATTTGAAAACAATTACCAACCATAGAAATGCAACATTTTTGCAAATTTATGTCATCTATGAAAGAATTAGAAATTTTCATTAAGTAGCTTCAAAACAGGGGGTGCTCTCTCCTCGATTAGCCTAGCTACTGATAGAGCTCCTCCTTAAGAAATTCCCCTGCCTACAATCCCTCTTGTTGTTGATTTGATTTTGAAATGTGCCTGGTAATTGTTAATTTTATCCCTTTGTAATGTATGTTTAGTTTATGTTTATAGAACTGTAGGTAGTGGAATTTTAAAATATGAAACTGAAAACTGAAACTGAAACTGAAAAATTTTCAGCCAAACAACATGTCACGTGATCTTACTAGGGCACTTTCAGTAATGAGAGTAGTGAGACATTAATAATAAATCAATTTCAAGAGCTGCGAAGCTGCACAAAACATTTACAAATCTTGGCAAAAAGAGAAGTGAAATGTTTAAAAGGAAGAGGAAGGTTGGTTGCAAACGAGCCATTTACAACTGTTGGACTTTCGTGCAGCTTTCTTACAAGTCACGTAGCTACAAGACGAAATTCTCTTTTACTTTTTCATTTGCTTTGACCGGCTTCTTCCGCAATTTTTCTGAAGGGGAAGGCTCGAAGTTTTAACTTTGATGTAAAAGTTTCATACTGCCATTGCGAGAGTTTCACTTGCAGTAGCCATTCTCGTCTAATTGTGCTTGTCCGTGAATTTATTTATTGCTCTTGTGGCTTCTTTGCACATTTTGGGAGTAAAACTGCAATGTTTTCAGTCTTTCTTTTAGCTGCGTCCACACAAGTTGCCTGCCGCAGCCGCACATTTTGGAGTCAGCAAATATCGATATTTTGTTATTTCTTGTTTCGCTTTCGTAATTTCATATTCATATTTCATATTTAATTCTTTTAAGGAGGGTTGCCCTTCAACTAGTTGATTTTCAAGGGGCCCTCCGATAAAAACATTAATTACAATATATAACATAAAAGGAAAAAAGCTATTAATTAAATTAAACTATAAAACCTTATTTACAATATCTAAAACTTATATACAATAATGTTCAAAATTTACAATAAGAGTGAAAGGAAGCATCTGTTTCTAAATAGTTTTTTTGAAACTATGCAGAGAGGTTGCCTGCTTTGACTCGGCTGACAGGCTATTCCATAGCTTAGCACCTCTATAAGAGAAACATTTCTGGCCGTTTGTTGACCTTTTCATCGGTAACCTCAAGTCGGTCCCCGTATTGTGACAACTTGGTGAAAATAAGGTTGCAGCTATGGTGTTGGATCTGGATTGTAGAAACTCAAATGATTTATTGCATGAATGGTTGCAGTAAATAGGCAGTTACAAAGTTTAATTTCCAGGAATAGTCTACCTATTGTCGATAAAGTTTATCGTTTTAGAATATTTGCGTTGAGGTCTTAAGCCCCGGTCAAACGATCCAACATTTCACCCAACATTTCACCCAACATCATGTTGGGTGAAATGTTGGATTGTTTGACCACTTTGTTGGGTCACCCAACATCGTGACTTTCGATGTTGGGTGAAATTTGACAGAGATCAAAAATGTTGGGTGAGGACGCCCAACATTTCCATTGTTTTCAGATGTTGGGTCAATTGTTGGGTCGTTTGACCACTTCATCCAACATTGTTGGCTACGTGCATGCGTAGTAGCCTACGTTTAGAGGGCACCAACCGCCAAAGTCGTCACTTTATGTAAAAAAACTTTCAGTTGCAACCAAGTTTCTTTCAAATTAAGGCAAAGAAGATGATGAAAAAGAGAAGCCTTTGATTTTGCAGAAGTAAAATCCAACTTCAATGAAGAACTACAACCACAAGGAACAGCACGGTCCTGGTTGGGTCAGATGTTGTGTGAAATGTTGGATCGTTTGACCACTGATGTTGGGGCTGCTGAAAATGTTGGGTTGAATGTTGGGTGAAATGTTGGGTGAGATGTTGGATCATTTGACCGGAGCTTTACGCAAACCGGGAAAGCCTTTCTGTAGCCTCCACGCACTGGTTTTATTTTTTAAATATCCTTTCAGTATTGCGCGTATTTTTTATAAGAAAATGCTTAAAAGAAGCTCAACTCTCAGATGGCAAAAAAATTAAAAAACTGGACTCCAGTACTGGCAAAATATAACTTAAGAAACTGTTTATTTTCAACAAAGGAAATCCTTGACCTATTTTACTTTATTTCACTTGTTTCCTGTATCATATTACTCGGAATGTACTTGAGTGATGCCTAAACATCGGAAAGTTGTTAATACATTGTTTTGAAAAGTACAATAAAAGATTACCTTAAGAAAGATAAATGAAACCTTAAGAAACTCGCAGGAAACTACGAGTAATCAAAATCTGATAACTTTAAGAAACTTCAGTTCTGGCCCTAATTCTTAGTTTCTTATAGAAAAATACGTGCAGTTTACTAACGACTCAAACGTTACTCTAGATTTTTGGCTTTTTCGAGAAGCGAGAAAAGAGAAAAACTAGGATTCTTGTCTTTAATTTAGCTTTGACCGCTTGCCTAGCTAAAGTGCTCTAAATTCGTATTATGTATTCCTCAAAGTTCTACTTCACCACACTTAATTTCTAGCATAATTGTAACACTCTTTTACTGCGAATTTCCTGCAACAAATTTTTCTTAGTAGAGTTATATTTCCAGACATTTATTTGAAAATAGTTTCTCTCGCAGTCTCGCTGCTCGAAGCTTCAGAATCAAAACTTCTGGAACAGGTTAATTTATGCGAATTGTGACGTAATTTTACTAATAAGCCTCGTTTTGAACAGCCAATCACATCTCTCGAATTAGCCTAATACGTACTGGGTGTCCCAGAAAAAACGCGACAGATTTGAATAATTCTAATGAAAGCTGCTTCATACTTATTAGCAAACAATTATTTTTATTGAAATCTTCAACTATAAGAATAAATTTTGCTACATTTTCCAGTATTTTTGGTGACTTGGTTGTAAAGTTAAAAATCAGCAAAGTTCAAAATTGCTTCCAGGTCAAAACCAGAGCTGCTGCATTAGCAATAGTTGATTAAATTGTTAAATTATAAAAAATGACAGGTCTTAGCAGTTACCGAAGATAGCTGATAAGCGCTCAAACACAAAAGTTAACTGAACATGGAACAGATACTTGCATGAAGATTTCAGTCATGACGAAACTGCTGTTTCTAAAATGGCTAGGCCATTCTTACAGTTATGCTTTCAATTGGAAACGAGCACTGAGTGCTCCCTCGAAACTAGATAACTTGTAAATCATTAAGGGATCTCCTTTGTCACAGTTTCTTGATCGAATTATGTGCTTGTCTGTAAACATGTAAAGTTTTAGACAATACCACGCTTGTAATTTTGCATTATGCTTTGCACTAGTTGTGGGAGGTCTGAATTTGCCATGACAGCAAATTTTGAGTTTGTCAATTAATAACTCTGCAACCAGGCCACCTAAAATTATGAAAAATATCTCGAAATTTAATCTAATTATTGTAAATTTCGAGAAAAATAATCATTAGAGTTTTAGTTTGAAGTAGCATGTGTTAGAATATTTTAAATCTGTTGCGTTTTTTTGGACACCAGGTACAAGGGTCAGTATCGACGCAGGAGTAATGGCCGTTGTATCAAGGTTGAGAAATGACAAGGTGTATTTTCCTCTAATTATAGACAGGCCCCTTCTACCTTCTTGAAACAAACAGTTTGTTCTAGCGGGTTGATATGCATAGCATTTTTGTTCATGAACGATTTGTCTTTCACACATTTTTGTACTGTTCTTTTTGAGCGTCATCCAAGATGGAAATAGAGACTGAAGTAAGGGTAATGCTACTGACAACAAGGTTTCTCAAGGCCAGGACAGGGTGAAAGCTCAGACAGCATGGAAAACTTGGGAATCTTAAATTTTATCCCTACTGTACTTGAAAAGGTTCGTTATTTTTCTTACTTTGAAAATTTTTTCTTTGTATCGAATTTGGTCTTCGAAAAGTGCAACGAGTAAAGATCGGAAAAACGTTTTCGAATTTTTCGACTTTTCCGAGCTGTCCGAGTTTTCGTCTGGGAAAGATTCTCAGACTGGAAATGGTCGAGCTGTTTTTTTACTTTGCAAGCACCTAAAATAGGCCAGGCCCCCTTTTGATCCATACAAAGGCCTTGCAACTCTAGATTTCAGCCAGCCTAAATGTAAGGACTGTTTAACCCTAATCCATATGGGCTTTTTTCGAGCTACCATTTATGGGGGGGGTTCTTTCCACCCCCCCCCCTCTGAAAACAGCCTTACCCTCTTCAGAATTCAATACAACTTGGCACCGTTATAGATCAGGTAGTTCCTAGCATGTAGCGTAATTTGGGTGTGGCTGCCACACCTTATGACGTCACAGTGACGTCATGAATTTGAAAATCTGTGAAAATCAGGTTTCCAAGTTAAATTTGAATTTAAGGAAGGTTGTGCATAAACATCTAGCAGTTTTTGGCTCAATTTAGCCACAAATTTGATATGAAAATATAATATCATTGAAATTAATGATTTTGGAGTGATATGTTGAAAGAAATTAACCAATTTGAATGACGTCATTTATGCAATTGATTTGTTCTCTGTAGAAATAGACAAAAAGAAGCTGCAAAGTGGTAATACTCTATTACAAACGTATCATCGGAGTGTTTTCAATCGAAAAATTTTGAAAGTATTAAAAAATTTGCTAATTAGCCCAAAATGGCGGCCAAAATGACGTCATTATGAAAAATACTGACGTCATCAAATTCCACGATTTCCGGTATCAAATTAAAGCTCTTTCTTTGCTGATTCATTTGGTGTATAATACTTCATAATTTGATCACATTTTTCCATTGAAATAATCAAAAACAATGATTTGTTTGCTACCTGCCTCCAGATATGGGCATGTCACGTGACCTGTAAGCTCTATTGTTTGAAAATTTTTTGATCAAAGTGTGGCGAATAGATAATTAGTAAAAGTCAGAGGGGTTTCGGGGACATAGTTGATGTCTTTTAAAAACGCTGCGAGAAATACTTCGAGGGGGTGGAAAACACCCCCCATGCGGATTAGGGTTAAGGTCCACGTATAGTGTGTTGCAAGGCTGCCTTTCAATTAAAATGTCAGGTACATGCCAGTGTATCGGCTATGGTTGCCAGGCCCTGCTTAGTCTGAAGCAATGCCCTATATTTTCTTAATGGGCTAAGAACATAAGATAAATTTTACAAACAGAAAGGGCTATCACAATCAAGCTGTCCATTAATAGACTGCGCAAAACTTAGACTTGCACTTTATCATTTTGATGGGTGCATGACAAGTTTTTGGATGCTATACGCAACTACTGTCCTTAAAGGACAGTTCCTAGGTTGATAAAATTATTGATTATTCAAGAGATTACACCGTTGTGAATTGTGCGTAATAATTTTGTTGACTTTTTTCTCTCTTTTAATCTGCAAAACTACATATTTCAATCTGGTCAGAAGTGTGAAATGACGTCATTTTATATGACGTCACTTCACAATGACCTGAACGAGGCAACCAAATGTGTTTACATATACCCATTCACAATGCTAGCCTCCTTATCGTGCCTTCAAGCCCTAGTACAAAATACCAAATGCCGACGATATTGGGCCTAACTTACGAAGATTCATCAACCAATTTATGAAAGTTGGAGGCATCAAAGCTAGGAAAGAACTCTCGATTTGCGTTCAGCAGTTGGTAAGGTTGCTTTTTAACAATGATTTATCAACAAGGGACTTGCGCTTTAGATCAAGAGGTGTCCTTCTCTTATAGAGATCGTTATTGTACATTTAAGGTGAAATATTAGATTTGTTTGAAAGCTCTCCGGATGAGCTGCGAGCGCTTATCTTCCTTGTGCATATTTTAATAAATATATGTAATGAAGCTATTTGGTGAAGTTTTCCAAACCTTGGAGTCCACTGCCCCTCCAGCACCCTTGGCGAGCACGCTTATAGTAGTCAAACATTGCAAGATCTGTTTACACATATTTCAGCTTCATTTCTGAGAATATCACTCTTCCGTGCGCATTCTTGAAGTAATACCAACTCATAAATGTGCCCCTCGTTTGGTCATTGGGTGGGTAGAGGCCGTTCAAATTTGATCCGTGACAACTGTTGAACCACCAACCACCTTTGAAATGATCAGCACAGTTGCCCGAGAAGTGATCGTTGTCCTTGTCCTTTGTTGAAAATCTTTGCCCATTCATAACATGATGTGACTTAGTATGATCTGCAAGAGAATCCGTGGCGTTGCCTGAATATCCTTCAACTTTTAATCGATACATATCAGCTTCATTCGCTATCTCAAATGTGCTGTATTCTGCATATATCATATAAGGCCAATTAATATGCTTTAAGTCAATGCGTAGAATGGCTCTTTTACCAGGTCCTGCAAGAAGATGGAGCTTTTTGAGTCCTAACCAGAAGTTTCCGTTCAAGTCTCCAAAGCCATTTTTGTATTCGGCCCAGTTGCGATGAAAGTCCACACTTGCATCTATTCGGCGCTGGAAAACTACCCATCCACCGCCATTAGTTGTCATGTCACAGGGAACTGAGAAGATGTTATCAGGATTCGGTTGTATAACGTAATCTTTGCTGATCCGCAATCCTCTCATATATGCTTCCTGGCAATTTGCATGAATTTTCTCTAGCATAGATGAAAAGTGAAATTAAGGTTCAATTTTGTTACCCTGGGTGCCAGAGCCAACAAACATGATTAAAAAGATATCGAAGCTCTTGTACGCAGGCTACAATTGAATATGAAAGGTAGCGTTACTGACTTCAGTACGTAAAAGTTGGCCACAAAATGAAAATATTTGCAAATAGTCAAAGAAGGGGAGAAATAAAGAGATACAATATTTATAATTCAATTTACATGGCAAATTGGATAAATACAAGTTAAAAACACCCCTAACTAAAGTGGCAGGGATGGCATTAAAAGATAAAGTTGACCTTATTTTAATTATGGTCCCTTTAGAGGTAGTTGCAAACGCAATAAACATTATACTTTTATGCGCTTTTGGATAAAGCATAAATAATCTAGTAAGGTCAAATCATGAATGGGAGAGAGGATGTGCAGTTTTAGTAGAGCACATATACCGGGTGAGCCAGAAATAAGTTCCCACTTTTGAAGATTCAAAGCACCAAGAACACTCCACAAATTTGAATGATTCAAATTCTAGTTAATAATCGAAAGATCAAAGTATTTTTGCAATTTTTCTCGTTCTCCTACCAGTACTACAAATATAGGTAAATTCAACTTTACAAAAATTTCATGATTGCAAAATGACTGAAAAAGGGCCCAAAACATCGATTAATGCATAAATGACTTCTCGCACAGGATAATGAAGGAATACAACTACCCATGGGTGAGAGATATCCTTTGTACATTAATTGCCATGGGATTGAAATTTTTCGTATTTGTTTGAAAATCGATGCCTTATAACTCTTTTTTTGTATATAATCTTATAAAAATACAACAGCTAAACAACTACAACTACGAAATCACATAATTACATAACTACTATAAAAGATTACAAAAACGATGCCACAAGGAGAACGGAAATACGTAGCAACCCTGTGGCCATTTAACATATAAATATAAATGTTGGTGGTAACCTTTCATTACCATACAGAATGAATTCAACTAACAATTCATTTGAGAGGTCAGAGATGACACTAGGAGGCGAAATTTCGTTGAAGCCATCAAGAAGCTCGCGTCTAGGTTCTTCATAAGATTGGCAAAACAGCAGGTAATGGTCCGTGTCCTCGACGCCATCGTTTGCAGGACACATTGGGTCTATTGTATCACTAAAATTATGCCTAAATTTGTGAAAATTCAGTTTACTGAGACCGACTCTTAATTGTGTAAGAACAGCCAAACCTTTGGGGTCATGAGTCCCATGTACTGGTTTTGAAGGAGGCCGAATTAGAGCTAATATTATTGATTTTAAAATACTTAGCGAAGGTGCCTCACTAACTTCAGGGAGGAGCTTGTCCCACTCGTTCAAACAATTTGGGTAAAAGCTATTTTTAAATCTCTCTGTTCTCGCCCTTGTTTGCCCAATGACATGTTATAACTCTTGAGGGAGGTGGAACACCCATGGCCTATTGTTCGATGTGAATAAAGTCCTTACGATTTGGTCATGTTTTAGGTCCTTTTTCCATCATTTTGCAACCATGCGATTTTTTATAAAGTTGAATTTACTAATACTCTTAGTGCTGGTAGGACAGCAAGAAAGATCACAAAAGTACGTTGATCTTTCGGCTTTTAACAAGAATTTAAATGATTCAAATCCGTGTAGTAGTCTTAGTGTCATGAGTTTTCGAAAGTGGGAACTTTTTTCTGGCTCACCTGGTATGTATGCTTTATCTCTCTGTAAACTTTGGAAAACATTGTCCTTTGTCTTGTGCTTAAACGAGTTGATACTAATTCTAGATTTTAAATCATAAAATTTTTGGCTCTTATTAGAACAGACATTTTGTTGGCCAGCGCTACTTTTGCGAAATGGGCGGTTTCATTTTTAGCTTAGACCTTAGTGTCACTCCGCTTTGGTCGATTGGTTGGAATATTTCGTCAGCGTAAGCTGTAGCCATTCCCTTGAAAAATTTCATGATGTTTACACATGTATGTTGATCATCTCTGTTCTTTGTGGGAAGCCAATTTATAGCTCTTTTGAAATCTATAACCCAAATTGTGCTGTGTTTTTTAAATTCAGATAGAAGCCAATGCATTTTGTGTGCTGACTGGGTAGTTTTGAACAGCCTCTTATTTAGCATCAAGAACTACGAGGTTGCACTCATAATCAAAGTGAGGCTGGATACGGTCATTTAAAAGCAACCTACGAAGGGACGTATCCAGGAAACTTTTTTTTATGCAGAAATTTTAGCTTGCCATTTATCTTTCCAAGCATTTTAGTTGCCATTAGTTCCCCAGAAAGATTTTCATCCAGGACACATCCGAGATGAATGCTTGGTTTGTCTTCCAAAAACCAATCACACAACGAGTTTCAGTTTTTATTTAAGGTGGAATCTTTTTTCTCAATGTCTTTGTCTCTGAAAGATTAAACAGGAATCATCTGCATACAGAAGCAGGTCACTGTCAATTGCCAGTGCCATGCCATTCACGTACATGAGGAATATGAGTGGACCAAGAACTGATCCGTGAGGAACCCACATGACAAAATACCAGGGTTTGAATATTCTTTTCCAATGATGACAGAACATGACCGGTCCTGGAGGTAAGATTTAAACTATGAAATGGTGGTTGAAGCCCAAATATACCATTTTATCTAGGAAAATTTCATGGTCAGTTGTGTCAAATGCCTTTTGTAGGTCAATCAAAATCATACCTGTGAACATAACATTTTCAGATCCCTGATGGATCCTATCACTCAGGTAGGATCGGCAACTATCCGTTGAATGATGTGCACGAAAGCTGGATTGGTATTTATGTATATTTTCTTTCATCGAGGTACTTTTGCACTTGACCGTGAATAATTTTTTCTATATATTTTGAAAGCTGTGGAAGCAGAAAAATTGGTCGATGGTTTTTCGGGTCATCTTTCAATCTCTTTTTAAAGAGCGGTTTCAGTTTCGCTTGTTTGCAACTATCAGGAAATGTGGATCAAAGGACTGAGAGGTTGCTTAAGTCTCACTTGTTCTCGCTGAAAACAACTGGTGCAAGCTATTTCCGTAATTCATCTGCAGTAGCCAACCCATAGGCTGCTGTATAATTTGTGTTTGCATTGCCACGAAATCTATCAAATTTATCTGGGCCACTAGTTTGGTAACAAAAATTAACATTTGAAAGTGTGCTTTCTTTCTTTTACAACTCATAACCATTGCGATGGAGCGATCTCTGTATCACACATAATGGCTCAACACGATCAAGCTGAGACTGGGTTCACACGATGCCGGAACATTTTAAAAATGGCGAAAAATGTGACGGATAGGCCTCCCGTTAACACGATAACGGCACATTTTTTGCCGGCAGATTTCGAAAACGGTAAATTTTGACAATGGATTTGTGAAACCGGCATCGTGTGAACGCTGGCTCAAATTTGCTACCGTCACATTTTTTACCGTTTTCAAAATGTACCGGCATCGTGTGAACGCAGTCTGAATTTGCACTTTTGTAGCGTCATTCTTGATGCGTTCTAAATAAACCAGAGGTACAGCAGTGTGACTCAAAACTTCAAACACACCACAGAAATGTGCATAAACGAAGGGCTGAAGCCATATGGGGGGCTGGGGCGGACTTCCATTAACCCTATTGTGACCGGAATGAAATTTGTGTATTTCTGACTGGGAGGGGGCGATCCCCCCTCTTCACTACCGAAATACCCTGGGTACAAGAGCCTATAGTGTGGGGAACGAGAATATAGGCTCTGGCACCCAGGGTATAATGATAATAATAAATAATAATAATAATAATAATAATAATAATAATAATAATAATAATAATAATAATAATAATAATAATAATAATAATAATAATAATAATAATAATAATAATAATAATAATAATAATAATAATAATAATAAATTTATTTACAGTTGGTGGCAGCAATAGTTTTAAAGAAAACTAATAAATACCAACTATTTACAATGCAATGTTCAAACCTAGCTATAAACGTGAAATATATGCATGAATCTAAATACACATCATCTGCAGATGTTGCAACTGCAACGTCTCCTTTCCCGTTCTTAATCATATTTTTGAATTGTTTCGTGTTTTGAGCGGCTTTTATTGTGTCAGGTAACGTGTTCCACAAAATGCTTCCTCTAAATGATAAAGAACTGTTCCTATACGCTAACGAATTGGTTTTAGGGAGCTGCAGAAGGTTATTTGTTCGTAGATCATATTGAATGTCCTTTGGTATGAAGAACTCAGACATGAAGGAGGGGCAAGCCGCATTTATGCTATTATATATTTCAAACATTAGTTTTGCAAATTTTTGCAGTGGATTGTCAGCTCACCAGACCTTCTCAAGAGATCTTCGAACGATGCACCGAATCTACAAGGGATTTAACAATCAAAATTTGCTCACTTGTTCTTTGGACAACAAGCTTTGCAATTGTAGCAATAGAGCTTAATTAGTTTCGTGGTTCGTTGCTAGGCAACTAGGAGCTATTGGAAAGTGGTTAAAATCTGGCAATTGGCTTAAAATGCAAAATTTGTCGAGATTGACATAATATAACAGGTAGAATTGTAGCCAAGAGTAGCAAATAAGAGTAGGATAAGATATTTACAAAGAAATTTTTACATTCAAATTGCAACTCTTGCTAATTAAGAGCAATTAGCAATTGAGTAGACTAATTGAGATTTCTATTGTCGAATATTTTCACGTTTTAGACCCCTAATTAATAAAAATACTAAGTAACAAAAACACAAGACTATTCTTTGTACGTATTGAGATATCATGCACAAATTTATTCAAACTATGACGTCATAAAAAATGAATGACGTCATTAATCTCAATATTTGCTGATGTAAGCAAATTTAAACAAACTATGTATCAAATGAGATTACTCTTCAAGACAAATCGAATGGTGTATATAACTTTATAATTTGAGTTAGTTGTGCAAAATTAGCGAGCTTTTATTGATTTTCTTTGTGACCTGTCTCCAAACAAGGTCATCTGGTGGTCACGTGACACTGCAATAGGCTATGAAATTTTTAAATTTTTGTAGCCAATTAATTTTTACTAAAAGTCAGTAAGTTGCAGGGTCATATCTAAACTAGCAGCGGAGACAGCTGAGAATGTTTGGTAGGGGGGAGCGAAAAACGCCCCCCCCACCGGTTCAAATAGGGTTAATACGAACAAGGGTGTTCATTGTGAGTCAAACATCATGTAGCTGTAACTTACGTGCATGCACCAAAATGCATTGATATCCAGGACAGTGGCAAGAATCAACACATGATTGCTCTGCTGGGCAAGGCTTTAATTTTCGGCAAAGCTTTCCAACCTAGGATTACAAGGTACTTTGCAATATCTTACAACCTGATGAAAATGTTACTTGGATTCAATGAATTTTGAGCGAGGGATAGTTCAATCTCTGCCAAAATTCATTATTTGTAAATTTGTAAACTAAGTGCAGGGGACTTAGCAATGAACATCGAGGAGCATAAGGATCGAGGCTTTAGTCACAATCGTCATAGTTAGCTGGAATGGTTGACGAAAATTCCACGTTCCATTCTTATCCATGATTTGCTTGCCACTAAATATGAATTCTATGTCTGAATTTGCATTGAATTTCAATTTCACCGGCAATTAATTCATGGACCACAATGAAAAGCGAACTTCTCATCCCCACAGAAACCCCTTACCAGCATCATGGGGTGGTAACTTCCAAATGTAGGCCAACGGGTACGTGCCGCCCATATGGATGGGTGTTGAACCTCAAAAATCCTTAAATATGGGTCTCAAATGTAACTGTTCTACAAGAAATGGGTAACTTTTGAGCCGAAACAAAAACTTTTCGAGATGATTCTTTTCTTTCGTTGGATTTTCTTGATCTTGGTTGTGAAACTGGTTTGTGGTAACCTTATCTTCCATTAATACACCTTTACAGTGAAAAGAAACTCGCTTCCTGGGGATTTCAACAGGTGAGCCCCTCTGAAATCTTTAAAAATGGGTATGAAAATCGTCCAAGAATCATTAAATAAGGGTCTCCCCTAAAATGCTAGGCGGCACGTCCCCGTCACCCCAAGATTCGTGTTACCCCCTACCCCCCCAGGACCAGCATTAACATAATTCCCAGGTTTAAATGTGAATGATCAGTCATTATTGATGGAGGGTAGGGGGCCGGAAGATATTCACAAGGGCAACCAAAAATTCTGGGCTGTGAAAGGGGGCCACTAAGATTCTCAAGTCTAAGGAGAGGGGCCATGGAAACTGAAAGATCTGCAAGGAGGCTATGAACAAAGCTGATATCTTAGCAATCTGAAGCTCAAACTTCTTCTTTTATGTCTGTGTGAAATCTTGCGCTTCTCTCAAATTATCATCAGTAGTTTTCATAAATCTGTAAGTACTACTTTTTACCTTGAAAGCGTTTCTATGTTCTGTTTTTACATCATTTGTCATCGGTAAATATGATTTGTTACTCAGGAATATTCATCAATTTTGATGCAGAGGGGGCCATAAAACAGTATAGCTAGAAAATGCGGGGCCCTCGAAAATCCTTATGGAAATATGAAGGGGTTATGAAAATTTTCATTGCCGATAAAAGTATCTTCCAGCCCCCTATCCGGTATAAATAATGACTGCTCCCGTACCACAAAATTTTCACTTCAATGTTAGCCTCTGGTTACCATTTCTTATTTTGAATGTCGACGGCCTACATTTCATTCCACATCCTGTCAAACGCCGTTTTAAAATCTTAAGTTAGAGAGCCATCACAAAGTATAGCAATGACCCAAGTCCACACAAGCTTTTGGCAACTACCATTTATAAGAGGGGGTGTCTTCCATCTTCTCCCTCTAGAATCAGCCTTAGAGCCTTAGATTGACAGGAATTAGGTAAAACTTTCATAGTTATTCAGCTACCACTTTGAATCTTGTAGCCAAATTGGGATATTTCCAGGTACTGCTTCGTCACAATGATGTCAAAAGTTAAATTTGAGGGATTTTTTCTTACAAAGAAAATCTGAGCTTTAAAGGCAGCCTGTCATACATTTGATTGTGTGATAATGACAATGCAAAGAATGGGAAGTTTGAATGGCTGCAAACCTTCCGACTATTATGGCCGTAGAAAGTCAACAGAATTAGCACTCCTTCGTTTCAATTGCACACATTCACCAAGAAACCCATTGCGTTGAACTCTGACTGTAGTGGCCAATCAGATACGTGACAGGCTGCCTGTAAAAGGCGTGTCTGATCAATTTTTGCTTTTTAACCCTGTTTGTTGAAAAAGAAACCAAAGATCCTAATTTCATCATAAAAATGCATTTGTGCAACTAATTTTGATGACCTCACAGATGCTGAAATCCTTACATAGTAAAAAGCAAAGACAAGAGTGATAGCTGGAACAACTAATTTGTAAATGTCAAAATAGAGTGTCTCAGATCGAAAAAGATGGCTAAATTTATAGACTTAGAGCACTAACTAAGAATAGTTCCAAATATGACGTCATAGCCATAAGATATGATCAAATTCATAGAATTTTGTATCAAACTTATAGCACTTTGTTTGCTGATGAATTTGACATATGATACTTGAGAGTTCATACAATCTTGTACTTTAAATGACCAAAAACGCCTGCTTTTCAAGTATCTGCTTCCAAATATGGGGTGTCACGTGATCCGTGAGTTCTATTGTTCAAAAAATACTTCATCAAATTATTGATATTAATTGTGGTGTCCCACAAGGCTCTTGTCTTGGCCCACTTTTGTTCCTGATCTACATAAATGATTTACTTTTTTCGCTTGAAAAAGCTGACATTATGGTTTTTTCGCTTGAAAAAGCTGACATTATGGCAGTCAAGTAAATAATTAATTGTCGTATTTAATTGGCGTTATTTATCGACCGCCAGATTCATCGAAACACCTGCCAAAAAATTTTAACAATTCTTTTGATGAAATGTTAAAAAAGTCATGTGAGTCGTCATTGGAAACAATACTCATGGGAGATGTAAATGTGAATTATCTAGTCTCTGGGGATGGAAAAGATTTCAAGTCTATTATCAGCTCAAATGGTTTAAAGCAAATTATTCAAAAGGCAACCAGAATTTGCGACACCACAAAAACTCTCATTGACATTATTGCGACAAACAGCACTGCCACGATAATTCACCATGACGTAACACCAACAGGTATCGGATATCATGACATGGTAGGATGCGTCAGAAAGATAAATTCACCAAAATTCAAACCAAGGTTGATCAAGTGTCGAGACTACAGAAAGTACAACCCAATAGACCTGTCTGAAGATCTGAGAAAGCAAAACTGGTATACCCTGTTCTAAATTCCCATAATGTAAACGAGGCTTGGAATAAAATGAAACATTTTTGTGGAGGTTTTTGACAAGCATGCCCCTAGAATAATGAAGAAAGTTAAGGGGAAATTTGCACCCTGGCTAACTGATGACGTAAAAAAACTTATGAACGAAAGAGACAAGCTCCTCCGCAAGTCTCGGAAATCGCCACATGCTGAGTTTTATAAAACAGAGTATAAACAGAAGCGAAATGCGGTAAATATTGCTATACGACGAGCAAAAGCATCATACTACAAAGATCTATTGCAGGAAAACTCAACCGGAGACCCAAACAAATTCTGGAAGACAGTAAAATCGATTTATTCAGGAAAAGCAAAGAGCTCTAGCAACAGCAAGGTATTTGAAATTGACGGAAAAGAATCAACGGACCAAACCGACATTTCAAATGGATTCTGTTCGTTTTTTATGAATATTGTTGCATCTTTGAAGCAAAAATCAATTTTGTTGAAGAATTTTGCATGGCAGTTTCCTGCTTCCATCACAAAGAAGACAGAGAGTGTGTTTAAATTTCAATTTGTAACAAGTATGGACGTAGAGAAGATTATCAAATCCATAAAACGATCAAAAGCCACTGGAATTGATGATCTCCCCCCAGGTCTCATCAAAGATGCTGCTGACGTGCTTTCAGTACCACTTTCTTATATATTAAATTTGTCCCTTGACACTGGCCAATTCCCACAGGAATGGAAAGCGGCTAAAATCATTCCCTTGCACAAGTCAGGATCGACAAAAAGCTTTGATAACTATACAGGGTGTCCCAGAAAAATTGTGCCCCGTTTGCTTGAAGATTGCGAGAAAACGGCAAAAGATTATCACTATCCTTTTCGATGACGTTGCTCTTCAGATGTTCAATTAAAGTTTGCCACCGTTCCCGTGAAAATCCGTCGAAAAATGATGGAGCTATGACTTTCAGAAGACCAAATCTGCCTGTTGACTGAAACCAGTGGTCGGCCATTTTATCTTACTATTTTGCAAAGATAAACAGCTTCATGGATGAACTGAAATAGCATCCTTTAATGTCATAGCTCTCATAAAAGTTCCAATAATCATCAGAGAGTTAGACTATTTCTTACCCCACGATCTTTGATAGAATGCAAAAGTGAAGATCAGAATTCCCAAAGTAATAAAAATCAAAAGCTTCGACAAAAATATATTTCACATTTAATTTGTCGCCATCCCTAGCGTATCCCTACTCAGATTTCTCCCTTCATTTGTTACAAGCAATTGTTGATTTACTACCGAAGACAATGAACTAAAAGAAACGAGAAGGGCAAAAGATTTTTGGAGCTGTATTGTCTCATTTTGAACTGATAGATAAACTAAATAATTGCTGCACTCATCACACCTGCAAAAAAAATGTGACTATATTTTTGTCATTGCCTTTCGATTGTTTATTTTATCATGCATGGGATCCTCGTCTTCGTTTTGACATTCAATAAAGGATCGTGGGGTGAGAAATAGCTGAAGTCTCTGATGATTATTGGAACTTTCGTGAGAGCTATGAGATTGGAGGCTACTGTTTCAGCTCATCCATGAAGCTGATTATCGTTGCAAAAATAGTAATACAAAATGGCCGACCGCTGGTTTCAGTCATCAGAGAAATTTGGTCTTCTGAATGTCATAGCTCCATCATTTCTTAACGGATTTTTACGGGGATGGAAGCAAACTTTGATTTAACATCTTGCAAGCAACATCATGCCAAAATATGGTGACGACCTTTTGCTGCTTTGTCATGGTCTTCAGGCAAACGGGGCACAAATTTTCTGGGACACCCTGTAGACCAATTTCCGTACTACCTATAGTGTCAAAGGTAATAGAGAAGATTGTACAAAAACAGTTGATGAAATTTTTAGACAAAAACAAACTACTTTCTACAAGGCAGTTTGGCTTCAGAGCAAAAATGTCAACAGAACTAGCAGCAACATTGCTGCTGGATGATATCAGGAAAAACGTGGACAAAGGGCAGCTAGTTGGCGCTGTATTTGTTGATCTTAGTAAAGCTTTTGACACCATCAGCCATTCCAAATTGTTGACCAAGCTTCCATCATATGGCATTGATGGCAAAGAACTTGCATGGTTTGAAGACTACTTGTTTAATCGGTCAGCACAAGTGAGCTACAACGATGTCCTATCGGAAACTCAGCAGTTAAAAGCTGGAGTTCCCACAGGGGTCAATCCTTGGACCTCTACTCTTTGTTTTATTCTTTAACGACATAACCGATGTAATTGAGACAAACATTGTCAAATATGCTGATGATACGGTTATTTATTGGGCGGATAAGGATGTTACAAATTTGAGCAAAATCCTCACCAATGAAATGAGAAAGCTTGAAAAATGGATGGATGAGAATGAACTCATTCTAAATGCGAAAAAAGGAAAAACAGAGGTGTTGGTTTTTGGGACTGCCCAGCGTCTAAAGCGACAGAGTGAAGAAATATGTATTCAATACAAAGGGACCAAAATCAATGCTACAACTTCGTATAGATACTTGGGAGTGGAAATCGATTCAACTTTAAATCTAAACACCAACTTTGAACTGTGTTATAAACGAGCTTCTGCCAGACTACGCCTACTATCGAAGCTAAGATGTTTCTTGGATAGCACAACGGCTTGTAAACTTTATCGCTCTATGATTGTACCTGTTGTTAAATATAGTGGAATTTTAAACCTGAAACTAACAACTGGTCAGTCACGAAAGTTAGCTGCTCTTCATGAATGTGCGATACGAATAACTGGCACGAACTCAAAGGAATGCAGTGTTCTGTCACCTGAAAAATCGAATATAAAACGAGCATGTGTCCTGGTGCATGACATTTTGAATAATGATATATGTGATGCCTTGCAAAGTCATATCACAACACATGAACACATCAAGACGACAAGAAACAACAAATATTTAGCCACTTTGCCACGCATCAAAACTGAATATGGGCGAAAGGGATTTTATTACATGGGGGCAAAGTTATACAACGATTTGCCTATAAACGTAAGAACTGCTGAAAACAAAAAGGATTTTAATTAGGTTTTAACATTTTCTTTTCTTTTAAGCAGGACAGGCATTGAAACCGGCAATACTTTTGTTGAAGCTTTTATCCTGTTGAAATATTCGTATTATTATTATTATATTATTATTATTATTATCATTATTATTATTATTATTATTTGACTGTTTCTCACGGCTAATGTTTGATCTTGCTTTGAGCCGGTTATTTTCAATTGCTACCGGGCCACAACCAGTAGCCTAGGGTAACAACTGTCTGTTTGTCGATGTCTTCTGTGTCTTTTAACTACTGCTGGTAGTCCAAAACCTTTCTCAGTACACGGGCTGTTCCAAGTAGGCAAGTTTTCTGAAGTGGTTCGATACCTGGTGCAAAGTCTATCTTTGATAGGTAATTCTCAAGATTTTTTGTCACAATGCCAAGAGCACCAATAACGACCGGGATAATTATGACTGTCTTCACTTCGTTCCTCCAGCACTTCAAGATCTCATATTTTAGGTCTGTGTACACTTCTATTTTTTCTTTCTCTTTTCGCTCTTCTATTTTCAATAGTGGAAATACTGTGCAGGCAATAAACGCCAGAGCTGTTTCAATAATTAGAAACAGCTATAATTATTACTTTAGTATTAAATAATTATTATTTTATTATTTATAATTATTTTCAATAATAATAATAATAATAATAATAATAATAATAATAATAATAATAATAATAATAATAATAATAATAATAATAATAATAATAATAATTATTATTATTATTATTATTATTATTATTATTATTATTATTATTATTATTATTATATTATTGACTTACGCATATGACACTACAATATCGCACTCCTCGAGTCTCGTTGATCTACAACATTACTTAAACCATGGGTGGTAGGAGACTACTGTATTAGCCTAAAAGTGCTTAAGTCGCCTCATAAAGAAATATATTCATTTAAACTTACGATGCTGTGGTTGTCTCTTTCTTCTTCGTTGTCTTCTGCCAAATATTTCCGCCTATGGAGTATGCACACGACAACGGTGGCCATTTGGGCACCAGCGCCATATCGCATTAATTCTACGCATGCGCATGTAGTGCTGGGGTGAACAATCCCTTCTCGTTTTCGCGTTTGGGGACTTCCCAGAACAACCAGAACCTCATATCGAGGCACAGTGTTGAACCAATGCAATATGGTGCCATGGCGCTGGCGCCCATGACTAGGCCACAGTTGTGGTGTGCATACTGTATTGGTGGAAATATTTGGCAGAAGACAATGAAGAAGAAAGAGACAATCACAGCATCGTAAGTTTGAATGAATATATTTCTTTATGAGGCGATTTAAGCACTTTTAGGCTAATACAGTAGTCTCCTACCGCCCATGCTTAAGCTGTGATCTTTCGAACTTGCAGGAATGGTTGCATGGAAATAAGCTTTCAGTAAATGTCGTTGAAACCCAATCTCTTATTGTTGGTTCAGGCCTAAATGTCAGTTAAGATCCAAAGAAAGCCTGATGCTCAACCATCGATTGAAATAGATAATGATATCGTTAGTAGTTTTAGATATCTTGGTGTTCAACTTGAAAATCAACTCAAATGGGATGTCCATATTGATAAGGTAAAGAAAAAGGCACTCCGAGCTCTTGGGCTCATCAGACATTTATATCGTTCTTCAAAAGAAGTCCTTGCAAAAACGTGCCGAGGCTTGGTTGAGCCTTGCGTAAATTGACAGCTTACAAAAGGTACACAATCAAGCAGCAAGAATAATCATGAATAGTGCATATGATGCATTAGCGGCCCACAGGGAGGGGGTTTTCGGCTAAATTTCGGGTAGGGGCTTGCTGCAAACAGTTTCAAAATGTAGCCGCTAGATCAATTTTTGTGAAAATGGTGCCCTTGGATAGCCTAATTTCTCCATCAAAACAGCCCTGAGTTGGCGTTTTCTAGACAAAACTTGCCAAATTTTCTCATTTTCTGGACCAAGATTTTAACAACTTTGGTACTTTCAGGAGCTACCCATATTTGACATTTCATTGACCAAAATCGCCAAAAAGCCTGCCCTTGCCTAGACTAAACTCTACTAAAATTGCCAAAAAGTACATCCTTTGCTGACCAGAAGCTCGAAAGAGTATACACTAGCGGCGGCACATCCACAGGTACCTTTACCATAGAAGAACCCCCCTTGTGTACTGGCCCCACTTATCCAGAGTCTAGGCTGCCAACGATTTCTGTCTTATTGAAAAAAATGCTGTTCTGATGTATAGATTTTTATATGAGCTTGCACCGGCATACATACGAAATCTGTTTACAAGATAATCAGCAAGCAACGGTCGTGTACTACTTTCAACTGATGAAGATCTAAAGTTTCCACCTTTAAAAACTAGCGCTGGTCAAAATTCGTTCTCGTATCGAGGGCCCAGACCCTCGCGGGGGGATCACTTCAGTTTCCAAGATACGGGGTTGTACCATTCAAATCGTAAGAGTACCACCATAAATCGGTAGAAATTTTTTGTAAGTAATACGCATAAATCTGGAGAATTTTGAAAATAATACCTATAAATCCGGAAATGCCAAAACAGCTCACCAATAAATGAATTTTTATAGCAAAATATAACCATAGATCCGGAAAATGCAAAAATTGCTGAAAACCATAACCATAAGTCTGGACTCTATCATGAAAAAGGTACCCTAAAAATTGGCACAACCTCATACCATGGACAAGTTAGGTTCCCCCCCCCCCCGGAGGCCAGACTTTTTAATACGTCAGTTCGGATAACAGTATTTATAGCTTATAATGCAACTTTGTATGTGTCTAAATATTATAAAATGAAAAACAATTGCCAATAGATAATTATTCAAATTCATGAAGGTCGATGGTAGACTTATCCTGAGTCGTAGTTTCGCTATTTGCCTAACTGATATACCGCTACAACTGCGACTCATGATCTAACTGTGTATTGAAACGATCGCATTTAGAAAGCCTCATTTTCACATCGAGGTCTTTGTCCTTAAACGATATTACCTCCTGAACAATTTGTACAACGGTTACCAGGATACAAACCAACCTTGCGTTCCTTTGGCGATCAAAACGATCATGATTTCATTCAAAGTCAGCCAGTTGGATCTAATTGCTTTGAAACGAAACAATGTCAAAATCTCAAACAATACAATCATGATTGTTTTGATTGCCAAAGGAACGCAAGGCAAATTGGAAGACCATTCAAAGAGAGCAGATCGAAGCAGCGGCAGCCCAACGAAAGGAGACTGTGATTTCACATAGAAGGAGACTGTGATCTTGAAAAGTTCTTCAAAAGCTGCAGAACATCCTTAGTTGTTCTCGCATTCTCCTATGTATCGTTTTTGTATCAAATTTGAAACATCTTCTCGTTGTCTGGCACTACAATGGTCTCTTTCCGTTGCACGGCCATGATGACACGTCTCACAAGAAATCAGTTTCATTTATTGACTTGACGAAATCTAAGCACACGCATTTTTTATCAGAAACTCGTAATTTGGACCAGTACTGAAAGTTTCTTAACATTAAACATTATCAGATTTTCAGTACTCAGAGTTGCTCACGAGTTTCTTAAAGGTTCCATAGCATTTCTATGTCCCTCCTGAACATTCCAAAACAAAGGTTTTGAAGCCATGTCAATGTTTAGACTTCATTAAAGTACCTCTCAAGTAATATTGCACAATAAAGAAGTAAAAATAGAGTGAAATATGTAAAGGATTTCCTTTGTTAAAAATAAATAGTTTCCTTCTTTTTTCCATCACCATTGGCTTTTGAATTGTGAAGGATCAACAAATATTTTCCAGCAATTTTCCTTGATTTGACTTTTAAAAGTTTTAAAGTTGATAGATAAACTTACGTTGAAATATATTTTCCATATCATGAGCAAAGACTACATGGCATACATGTATCAATGATGTCAAAAATTATTCCTACATTTTCATGACTACTCATTTCTGTTTGAAGAAAATTCATGTGAAAGAAAACTTTTCTGAAAATAACATAATTGAGAGAAATATACCACTTAACACGTTTTGTCAGAGTTATTCCATAAAATCTCAACAACCCTCTGGCAATGGGGCTGGGCTTTGGCAATTGGATGGTCTGTGACCATGGTCAAGGAAACTTTTGAATTACAACTGACCTTATGTTCAAACCATGGTCAGCCATAATTTCATGGTCATAAAAATGTTCTGGATTAAATCTGGTCAAACACCACAAAATTGGGAGGAAATTCTTTCAATTTGAGATCATGTGCAATTCCAGATTCGTCACTGTAGAATTTCTATCATCATGTCATTATTTTGATTTTTGCAACAACATATATTGTAAACATTGTCAAATTATGTAAATATTGTCAATGTTTACAGAAGCTGCTTTTATTTTATCAATGAATTTGATCCTTCATTTTGAAATAAAAAGTACAAACAATGAGACCTTAAGCTTTGAACGGAGGAAATATTAATTGAATGGTGTTATTTCATACAATTTGTGTCTTAATTGTTTAATTTTGAAAGAAGATTCGAAGGTACAAATTATTCTGATTCTGATAAATCAGCCATGAAACCTAAATGTGCTTCGAGCAGGCAAGTAGCGTCTTTTCCATTTGCAAAATGCAATCAATTTCAAAAACTACTTTCACCTGAAATTGATGTTTCAATCTCAGAAATTTAAAACAATTCACACTGCATTCTTTTTGGAGGAGTTGAATGTTGATTCTTATTAGACTAAGTGCTGAGATCTTCCTCTGAAGAACGTTATGCGACAAAAATAAAGCAAGTCAAAATTGAAATATTAAAGGACTTGCGTTCTCCCATTTCTCAGCAACTTGGATTTCCTGGCCATTTTATTCAAGATTCTAAATTTGTAGATTCTCCTTCGAATTATTTCTGTCAAAGGTAAAAATTCCAACACAAAGTGGATCAAATGACACCATTTAGCCGATGCATCTGCCAGTCAAAACATTATCCCATCCAGAGCTTTGCCAGCCATGTCATCAATTTTGTTCCCTTCAAAATAAGTCCGTCCTTTCGAAGTTTTCATCTCGTAAAGTCAGAAAAGCATTGATATATCAACTCAACTTTGGATTCTGGTGATCAGACAAAGAAATGACGAATAATTTCCCGCCAAACCGTTTGTTCTGTTACGAGGCAAAAGGGCAATAGGACATTTCCGATGCCATTTTGAAGTTGTTGTTCGAAGCTTCTTTGAGTTCAAAAAGTTCCTGAGGAAAGCAAAGCAGAGTGTAATTCTCGTCTCCTATGCTACATCCAGTTGTTGCACATACAAAACTTTCCTTCCCTCTCACGACATTTCAACAAATAGCGCTGTGAAGCTCTTACTTTGACACGACATCACTCTGCCACAGCTTTACGATGATTTGGTCCGCCATTCTTCCATTATCAAACGCAAAAGATGGGGTTTCTCTCTCCTGCTTCATGAGCAAAAATTTCGCTCTTAGCCAATCAAATTGCAGCATTGCTGCAATGATAATAATAATTTTGCGACAAAAACTTGTCGCAATCTTCCATCTCAATCAACAGTTAGATTATAAGCTAGGTCGATGGAATGGCATTTGCTAATTTTTCATGCAGGTGAGGCAGCCTAGAGGAGGATGGGGTGGGAAACACCTCCACGTAAGGATTAGCCAGGGTTAAAGGCAGCCTGTCAAGCATCTAATTTGCCACATCAAAAATAGCTGATGCCTTTGTGATTATATTAATTTGAAAAAAGGAGGGCTGATCGTTCTCACTTTCTTCTTCTTCTACGTTCCATCCACTTGGCTTCGGTTGGATGGCCCAACTACGTCCATCCTGTGCTGGTCTGATCTGACAACATCAGGATAATTGAAACCAGTCCATTTGACAATGTTATTCTCCCACGATGTTGTTAGCCTCCCTCTCTCCTTCTTTCCATTAATCTTTCCCTCCATCAGAACTCGATGTATGTTCTTCTTCAGAGTTCTTCTTCGGACCAGGTGTCCAAAAAATTGCAATGATCGCTGTTGTATGCTCTTCGTTAGCTGCCTGTTCACATTGGCTCTTCTCAGCATTTCTTTATTTGATATTTTGTCTGACCATGACATCTTTACCATCCTGCGACATATTAACATCTCGAAAGTCTCAAGACGTTTGACCATGGCTGATGTTACTCTCCACGTCTCGGCACCATAAAGCAATGTGGACCAGATGTAGCACCTCATGATTCCTTTTCTTGTTTCAAACGAAATGTCCCTGTTTGTTAACCCTATCTGATATGGGGGGCGGATTCTACCCCCTCGTACATTTTCATCTATACGTTTTTCATTTATACATTTATACATAACTTCGCTAATTAAACTATTGTTTGAAAAATTCATTGTTTACATAATGAATAACCTTCATGCCAAATTAGGTTGCCATATCTCAAACAACACCCACCCCCCAGGCATTGAGTGTTTCAAAATGCGCAGCTAAGATAGGGTTAAGGCAGGGAGCGCCGAAGCAAAGTGGCGTTAGCGGCATTTCTGCGAAAGAGATGCAAAAATCTAATCGTGAAAGACGGAGCGCAGTAGCTCGAGAGGTTTTTCTGCAAGAGAGATCCAAATGACTAATCGTGAAGTAAAGAAGTGGGGTGGCTCGGGAGGAATTTCTGCGAACGAGATGCAAATATTTGATATTTAACCCTATTAATAGCGGGCTTTTTGGACCCTTGTAGTACCAGGGGGCACAAAGTGCCCCCTCCGTAAAGTCGCCAATATTATAGATATGAGAACGAAACTTGGTAAAATCGTGTACAGTAACAAAATCTACACAAAAGGCTATTTTTTAATTTTTCATTACATCCATGACGTCACAATGACGTCATTATTGAGGAAAATTCAAATATTTGCTTGCTGTTAGCAAAATTGATAATATTTAAGTTTTTTATTTGACTAAACCTTTTTTAAAGGGACTAAAATGTATCTCCAAGCATTAATAAGTAAAAATCCATAGTATAATATCTATTTAAGTTCATTGTATATATCATATATTCATTATTTATATATACCAGTTTTTCATTGTTTAATTTAAACCCCTAATTGTCAATTTAAACACTCTGAAATGCTTCAAAACGATGTGAAATAATTAAGAGAATCTTTTTTGGTCATAAATATTTTCTTAATACATTTGTTATTATTTATATGACGTCATAAACATTGATGACGTCATTAAGTTTAAAATTGCTGACGTCATCGAAAATGGATAAAACTATATATCATCTGAAAGCTCTCATCAATATCTATTGAATGATGGTGTTGTCAATGATCTGTGATCATTCTGGAAAAAATTAGAGTCCCTTCTTTCTTTTACGGCTGACCACGTGTTGAAAAGATACTGGTCACGTGACCAGTGTCTACCATTTTGAAAAAAATTTTTAGATTTTTAATTAGTATATTAAATGTGAGGAAAAGTCACCAAGTTTCAGCTCTGTATCTCTCGAACTGACAGCACTGCATCAAATAATCTCCGCCGCGGGCACTTTGCCCCTCCCCCCGGTAGTAATAGGGTTAACATATGATGGTTTCGCTGACTGGTTGGTTGCCTCTGTTTTCAAATGCTCAATATTGGCATTATGAATTCTGACTAACAACTCTTGCAATGAATTTGCACGTAAAGAAATCGAGCTAGATTAAATACGAACATAGAAAGCAAATGAATCGAAGTCGTTATCAACGCCTTCGGCACTCCCTGGGTAAAGGGTGATCTCATTTTGCTTAAAGTTGATCTTGCAATTAGCTCGTAGAAAGTCAGCAGGATCAGCAGTCACTTAAAACTCCTGTTCCTTGCATTGTCATTATCAAGCAATCAAGTGCCTGACAGACTGCCTTCAAGAGGGCTACCAAATCTACAGTAGTGGCTGGAAAATGTTGAGCTAACAAATTCTTTCAAGTGATAAAGATGGGACAGACGCCTGTTTCCAATTTTTTACGATTGTTTTAGACATTCTCAGCACTAATTTTGCTTCGCTTTTAATCATTGATGTTTCTCTCCATCTCAGTTTTCTAACACAGTGCTATCTGAAAGTTCTTCCGTGCCTCCTTAAAGCGTTAACATCATGCACAGGAAGAATTTTAATTTGCAATGAAGGCAGTTCTCTTCAAAAAATTTCCCGACCACACAGTTCGTTTTGAAGCCTTAGGCTCATCAATTTTTTTCAGATACTGACTTTCTATGTAAACAATTTTCCCGAATTGAACTACACAACTTTAGGCAAAAATTTAAATCCCTTCCACTCCTCTCTGCTCCATGCTTTATGATTGCTCCCTTAGAATTCAAAGCATTACTTTACAGTCAACGCGGAAGAAGGGGACCATGCAACTTCGAAGATTGTTTGAGGGCCCGTTCTCACTGTTCCGTTTTCAGATGAAAAAGGAGCAAAGCTTATCTGTTTTGGCCTTGCGTACATTTTGCTCCGCTGTGAAAATGGAACTTTCGAAAACGCTAATGAAAACGGATAAATTTGAAAATGGTGCATTTTGAAAACGATCCGTTTTTAGTGTGAACGACAAAAACGGAGACATTTGAAAACGCTTCACCTTCCTTTGTTGATAGGTTGATAATTACAATGGCATTCAAACTCGCCATTAGTGCCTTCTTGACAGCTACTAACAAAGGCTTTGTTTTGCAAAACACCATTTTGCTGTAGCAGTGTGAACGCCTGTCGTTTTCATAGCGTATTTATTTTGAATAGATGGGGAAATAGGTCAACCATCTAACAAAGTGCCTAACTTCAGTTTTTAAGAATTTCATTGTTAGAAGAGACCATTGTGATTAATGTAAGACAACGTGCCATTGTAAAAAATTTTCGAATGTCACGCGACTGATGACGCTAGGGAAGGCCCAAATGTTCCTAAATACTTCAATAACTTTCGACAGGTGGGTTATATTGACATGAAATTTGCATAGTTGAAAAGAGGGTTTGAAGAGCTTTCGAATGACGGATAATATTTTGCATTTTGATGAAGTTCAAGAAAAGTTTATGACGTCATCGATAACATGACGTCATGATTGACAAAGTTTGAAAAACATTTTGGGAGAAAGCTTTTCATTGAACGTTACTAAATAAACCATGTAGATTCCGATTCTTCATTAAAAAAACCTGTCATTCATGAGAATGTCAATTTTGGCCTCATAATTTTCCCTATTGTGTTACTAATGACGCAATACGTAGGAAAAGTAGTCATGCCTAAATTGACATTGCTATGAATGATACGCGTTTTTGACTGCAGAATTGGAATCTGCATGGTCGATTTATTAGCAAGATTCAATGAAAATTTTTCTCCTACAATGGTTTTTGAAATTTGTCCCTTATGACGTCATGCCATCGATGACGTCATATAGTTTGCTTGAATTTCATCAAAATGCAAAACGTTATACATCATTCGAAAGCTCTTCAAATGCTCTTCTCAAATATACAAATCTCGTGTCAATATAACTCACCTTACAAAAGTTATTGAAGTATTTAGGAGCATTTGGCCCTTCCCTGACGTCATCCATCATTGCCACATGACATTTAAAAATTTTTCAAAGTGGTACATTGTCTTAATTTAATCACAATGGTCTCTTCTAACAATACAAACCTTAAAACTGTATGGTTAGATGGTTAGCCTGTTTCCCCCCGTCTAAAAATCGGAGCAATGTGAACGGGCAGCATTTTCATCATAGGAAACGGATAGCAACGAATACGGAGCAGTGTGAATGTAGCCTAAAAATAGCTTTCTTTATGATTGGATGACTCTTCGAATATTGTTTGTTATTTGCTTTCGTTTTATTCAAATATTGCTTCCGATTGGCGTAGTGTATGAAGGATTACAATGGGAATGTTTTCTCTTGAAAACGAAAATTAAGCCCTCGCATTACTCCGTTTTCATTTAGATCCGTTTTTGCTCTAAAAACGGAGCTATTTTCCCTTCCTGTTCATATTACTCCGTTTTTAAACAAAAACGGATATCTTTCGAGTGCGGTGTTCACACTTGTCCTCAAAAACGAATCTGATCACCCTTTGCCTGTCTTAGCTCTCTGTTCTTTGTTTTCTTTGTTTCCTGATTATGTTTCAGTCTTTGTTTGATATCAGCGTTTCTAAATTCCTCCGTTCTTTGATGTTCACATTACAGTTATACGTTTCTGTTTTGCTCCGATTTTATTTAGCTCCGTTTTTGCAAGCGTTTTCATTTAGCTCCGTTTTTGGGCTGGACTAATGTGAACGCAAAGCCAAAAACGGAGCTAAACAGCTTCGAAACGGAGTAATGTGAACGGGGACAGAATAAGAAAACTCAGTTATTTCGTCATGCAAAAAAAAACAAAATCCAATGATGCTAGGGGACTCGTAGGGTCTCCGGAAACCGTAAAAGTGCCAAAATATTTCAGAAAATCCGTAAAACAACCTCCAAATTCAGCTAAAAGCGTCACAACAGATTTCCGAGCTCTACATTTACCGCATCGGTTCTGTTCTGTAGACGATTGTCTCGTTATAATTTTATGACCCACGAAATGGAAAGCTAATTCCAATGCCTTAATTTCTCTGGAAAAGATGAAATTTAGTAGATATTCACAAAATCATATCGTACTGGACAATTATTCGAAGCTTCCATGTTCATTTTTGTGACGATTTGACCTCTCAAATCATATTTTGTGAAGAAATTTGGAAACCGATGACCAGTTAAACCATCATTTTTGCCGCCAAAAACCAGTAAACCAATCCAAAAACAGCAAGAAACCATAAACCGTCAGCCCCTACGACCCCCACAAGATACAATTCTATTTTGAATATTGAAAACATAGTTGGCACACTTCTTCCGCTTTGACTGCAATTTAAAATTTTCGACTTAAAGTGTAGCTTTCAACTTACATTCTTTTCACTGTAATTTGTTGTTCTATATGACCAACCAGGTTGTGAAGAAAGCGTAACTTTATCTAATGGGAAATTGATTGATTGACTGACCAACTCACAATTAACTCCAAAGCCAAATTTTGTGTTGATTGATCTACAATTCTGGTGCAGTATACATTCGAACTCACATTCTTCAACAGTTAGGTTTTTGTATGTTTGCAAAATGGAACCTGCAAGAATGAATCCTTGTTTGATGATGCTGAAATTTCCATATTGTGCACATGGTGTCCGCAAGATATTTCCATTGACGGACAAGGTTGTCAACCAATAGACTGAACTGTAAAAAGAAGTTGAAAAGCAAGTTTTAAGAAATGCTTTCAAGATATCATCACACAAATCTTACAACACAGCACTACCTTATAATTTGACCAAGAAAGCCGAATAGAACGTGACAGTAAAGTCTTACCTATATGAAACCCACTTTTTATATCAGCCTAATTATTCTCTCTTAGTTAGCCTGTTGTTCTCAAGTTGGCTGGGTGAAATTCTATGGAATTAGGCATCTGTTTTTATGTAAGCAAGCACACTTGTGTGTTATGAACAATATCAAAGCTTGTTTCGTTGAAAACATAGAAACTAGAACTACTCACAGCAGGATAAAATGAAAGGCGGCCATAGCTGCAAACTATCTTCTGTCGTTTTAAACTGTTGCTTCTTCCAGGTCTTGGCGGGACAAATGAATCACGAAACTAAATCATCAATTTAGCATCAAATGAATGAATTGATTATTGAAAGAAAACGTCCAATCAGAATGGGGATTGACCAATCATTTTTGAATAGTGTGGGAACTGTATCCTAGAGAGGATCTTTTTAACCTATAACAAAACACTACTCCTTGGTCGCGTAGCGATTTGCAATATTCTTGTTCCCAGACAAATATCTGTTAGAAGGTTAATAATTAATCAATAGCCAAAGGCGTTTCGTTGGTAAATCAAGAAAAAATAACTGTTTTATCAGCGTTGGATGCGAATGGACTACATGAAATTGCTCTTTAGTACCACCCGTGAATTCAACTTGCATGCTTCGCTACATTAACATGTGACGCGAAGTAAATGCCACAAATCAATAATCATGTCAGTAGCTCAGGGGGACACTCCTTATTAGTAGGTTACGGGGGGTCAGACACTTTTTGAGTTTGCGAGACACTGTCTGCTATACCTTTGGGTACGCCATTTGGTGCATAATCACCATATTTTGGGGTTGCTGATGAGAAAATTTTACAAGGTGAAGTGCTACGCTGAGTTCCTCAGCAAAATATTGCAGCGCAGCTGCCGAAAAAAGCTATGCAGTCTCTAGTTTTTATGTACCATGAAGTAATGAGTATATTTTTTGGAGTCTAAAATTTTCCCAAATGTAGTATATTTTTGAGTTTTTCAAAAATATGCTGTGTCTGGTCGCCCCGTCAAATGCCAGTAGAAGCTCCCCCTTTGGGTCTGTAGGAATGTATGTATGAAAACGTCTGTGTGTATATGTATGTAGCTAGCGCTTTGCAACGGCAATTGAAATGAATCGCCTTCCATACCGGTGCCAGGTCACCATAAATCGCATATACTGGACTAGATTTATGAGTTAATCGTTCCTAAGATCAATCCTCAACTGGATGCTAGTTTGTGGCATCTCATTTTGGGCTTGGCTGGGGATTAGGCTATAGGCCTTTGTGGCTGGTCGGGTTTGCGATTTGTCGTGGGCTGTTGGCTTGGGGAGGGTGGATTGTTCCTTTTCGTGCACCTAGTACCCTAGTGCAGGGTAGTTAAAACAAATAAATTGTAATGTTATATATTGTATTCCAACTCGGATATCTATACCTTTTTGTTGTGCAACCAATTAGCTTGTGAGCTAAATATTTTGATACATTAATAAAGATTCAGTGACTGACTGACTGACTGACTGACTGACTGACTGACTGACTGACTGACTGACTGACTGACTGACTGACTGACTGACTGACTGACTGACTGACTGACTGACTGACTGACTGACTGACTGACTGACTGACTGACTGACTGACTGACTGACTGACTGACTGACTGATTGATTGAGTGATTGATTGATGGAATGATGGAATGATTGATCGAATGAGATGCTAGTATTCTTTGAAAATTTTTTAGCCTTCGGCTTATGGAGCCAATTACTGAGATTCGAGTTTCTCCAGCTTTTCGATTTCGAAAGCATTCAACCTCGTCCACAGCACTGTGGTCCAATAGGCCTTTTTTTTATCAAATTAAGGGCAAAACATAAAGTTCCTAATCCTAATAAAATTTTAGACTTGTGACATGCACCACAACCTAGGGGTGAATGTGCTGCAAAAATTTTCGAGATCAATCAACCGAAGGCGAAGATGTTGATCTTTGAAGTTGGCCTAAATTAGATCTTAAATTACATGACCGAAAGAGGCATGGCACTGATTTGACAGCAAATTGCAATTCCTTGTATCTAGGCTCAAACTTCACCGATCTCTTTCATTCTAGTCTCATTTTGATCCTCAAAATGTGTCCTCTGTAAAGCGTTTAGTCTCCATATTCCCCCATTTCAGTAATTTTTCAGAAACTGCACTTTTGACTGAATATTCTGGCTCGATCCCATGGGAGATTCCCTTAATTTTTTGGATTTAGACTTGTACATGGTAGTTGTTTATTATACCACAAACTGCATACCGATATCTCTTACCGTTTCCATATTCCCCGATTCCCCGATTCCCCGATTCCCCGATTCCTTTTTCCCCGATTCCCTGATTCCCCGATTCCCCGATTCCCCGATTCCCTATTTAAGTAACAGCCGAAAATAATGATATGCAGCTTGCAAACACATGGAAGGGAACAAATGGATTATGGACCAGAAAGGAAGGTGAAAATAAGTCAGTGATTGATTTCATAATGATGCAAAAGGAACATATGAAAGGAATAAAAGAAATGAAAATTGACGAGGATAAAGAATGGACACCATTTAGGGTGATTCGAGATAATGGAATTTAAAGAACTGTATACGCAGACCATAATGCAATCATGTGTAAATTAGATTGGAAAGTTGGAGATAAAAGAGGGTACAAAGATAAGGTTTATAAGAATTTCATTTCATTTTCATTTCATTTTCAATTTTTTTGGCATGGTAGCCCCTCAATTAAAGAGAAACTGTTTTACAAGGGTACATGCATTTAAATACTCCAAAAACTTAATAAATAATTTACAGTTAATGAATACAAATAGAAAAAATTAAGTTAAAAAGAAAAGGGTTCATGGTTCATGTAAAAGCATTAAAAATTGCGCGATTTTATCAGCCCTTCCTGGAATTTCCATCGTGTTGGCGCCCCTTCTAATTCATTCTGCAACCCATTCCAGAGACTGGCCCCTCTGAATGAAAAACATCGTTGACCAGCTGAAGTCCTTAGCATTGGAGTCCTAAGGTTTATGTCCGAATTACGCAGAACGCGAGAGGTTGTTTCGCCCACTCTGGTGAACATGTCGCTCATTTAGGATGGCGCATCACCGTTAAGGGACTTGAAAACCATTTTGAGTGTTTCAAGATCAAGTATCTCCCTAACTGTGGGCCATCCAAGGGCACGAATGAGTGGCAAGGCTGACTGATCATATCGACTTCCGGTGGCTATTCAGGCTGCACGATTTTGTAGCTTTTGGAGTTTAGTTAAAGAGGTCTCGCCAACATTACCCCAAACCGGGAAGCAATATCTAAAGTGAGGTTCTACGAGGCTTTCATACATCTGCTTAACAGTGGATGCAGGCACGCACCTTTTAGAGTACCGTAATATGCCAATACCTCTGGAAATCTTACTTGTCAAAGATGCAAGTTGGGAAGACCATTTTGGTTGCTGATCTACCTGAACTCCTAGGTACTTGGTATCCTCAGCCATTTTGATATCATAGTTCTCAATATTAAACCGTGGTTTAACTGAGTCAGATGAAGCTAGACATTTTAATTTGCCTGCTTCCGATAATCAGGCCTTCAGTTTTTGTAAGAAGATGACAAAGAGAGGATATCAGAGGTACAGTAAATTGATACAGATAGAAAAGATATCACTAGTTTGGAGTAAAGAAAAGAGCCTGCAAGAAAATTATACAGAACGGAATGAGAATGTACTATAAAATAAAGGAAAGATGTGAAACTTCAAACAAAAAAGGCAATAAACGAAAACTAGCAGAATACTTGTGAAAATAAAAAGGGAATTGAAGAAAAGAAACAAAAAAAGAACAAATGAGATTTTGAAGAAAAGAGAGCAAATGATAACAAAATACATATTAGAAGAAGAGACAGACAGACATGAACGAAAAATCAGAACCACTATTGAAAATTTAAGGAGAGAAGGCAGCGGATTAAAAGAAGACACTTTCTGGCAATTCAAAAGAAAGATGGAAAATAGGCCTCAAGAAGCACCTTCAGCGATTCAGGACGACAGTGGGAAGATTGTAGAAGAAAAAAGACAAATTCTTGAGGAGTACAAAGCGTTCTACGGCAAACTATTCGAGAAAAGGGAATTGAAATCGCTAGAGGGAAAGCTGGAAGAAAGAAGAATCAGCGAAACCTTAGAGAGCATAGAATTGAGAGCCAAAGAACAAGAATCATTACAGTTTGAAGACGAGGACATCAAGAAGGGAATCAAGGTGCTAAAACGGAGGAAGGCTGCTGATTGCCAAGGATGGAAGAATGAAATGATTATATTTGATGGCAGAGAAATGGAAAGATCAATTAGAATGATGTTTAACAGAATACTACAAAAGAACATTGTACTTAAGGAATGGGAATGTATGAGAATCAAATCGACTTACAAAAATAGGGGATCAAGAATGCATCTTAAGAACAGAAGGGGGTTATTTATGACCAGTATCATCAGTAAGCTTTTTGAAAAGACATTGATGGAAAGGATTGGAAACAGAATACATATTAGTGAATATCAGTTTGGGGGGAAGAAAAGAAAATCTACCAAGGACAACTGGATAATAATGATGGCGATTATAGATAGAAATAAATGTTTTGAAAAGAAAACTTATGCCTTCTTTGCGGATGCTGAAAAATACTTTGACAAGCTGTGGTTAGAGGATTCATTAGTGCAGATGAATAAAAATGGAGTAAGGGAAAGAGAAGTAACAATGTTACGAGCAATGAATAGGGAGGCGAGAATAGAAGTGGAAACACCATCAGGGGATACAGATAAAATAAATGTAAAGAACATTGTCAAGCAAGAGACAATTTATAGTCCCCAGTTATGCTGTGTTAGTACGTGTCAGGTAAATGACATAAAAGAAACACCAGTGACAATGATATCGCCAACAGTAGAGTGCAAGGCAATGGTATATAGACGACATTAGCGGAGCGGGGAGTAAAAACATGATTGAGAAAATTGGAAGAAACCTGAGACAGATGGAAGAGTCTAAAAGTTCCCATTTAATTTACACAAAAGCAAATATTTAGTGATAAATACTGGAACAGAAACAGAAGAGATGCCAGAGATAGAGCTGGTAAACTGAAAAATGGAAAAGACAAAGGAATACGAGTTTTTAGGTAACTACATTGACGAGAAAGGGAATATGGAGAGACAATTGGTTGAAGTAGAGAGAAAAATGTATGGGATGGTAAAAGGAATAAAGCAACTTGGAGCAGAAGAAAAACTGGGAAGAATAAGCACTGAAGCAGCATTATTTTATTTTTTTTCAATCAAGACTCAATATCATTACAAGATACATGGTCTAACTACAAACTACAGATAAACAGCTACTAACAGAATATCAGCGAGTATACGTAAAAATTGTTGTTTCATTGTTTTAGGTTATGTATCGTCAGGTTAAATTTTCTGGATCTAAGTTTGTAAATTGTGTTAACATATCTTGCAAATGTCTCTAAAAAGTGACAGTTTTCATTAGTTTGTAGAAAAATGAGCTTTTGTTGGAAGGTTGAAATTGTTTCGAAATTTGGATAGGTGTCTTTTGTGCCATTTAAGAAGGTTTCTCGTGCTTCTTTAAACATATCACATTCGAGAATAAAATGCGTCTCGTCTTCAATTTTGTCTTTACAGCTTGAGCAGAACCGTTTGTCTCTTTCTATTGGAGGTTTGTAATGGCGTCCTCTTTCTATTATGAGGCAGTGGTCGCTAAGTCGTAGTTTTGTCATAATGCGTCTGTCAGCTCTGTTAGTTATTAATGATAGGTAAGCTTCGAGATTGATCCTATTTTTATAGCTTCCATATGTTAATGATTTGGAACAACTTTTCATTTTTGACTTCCAGGACAGTTGGTAATTTGCTTCTAAGATTTTTTTAATGTTGGATTTTGAATGTTCAGTTATTAACTTTTTACTGACTTCATTTTTGGTTAATTTATCTGAGAGATCGTTGATGTGAGATATAATAGTCTTTCGGTTGGAGATGCTTTTTTCGTATTCCATTGAGTAATGAACAAGTGCATTGGAAATTTACAAGTGCAGTGCAGATATGTGTTTTGCAAAGTTGATAGTCCCTGAATCAGTTTGAAGTCGTAGAGGATTTAGATATTTGATGATAAAATATGTTGGAAAGATCCGGCCGGAATTTCCTTTTAGAGGTGAATGCGATGTCCGGCTTTTTCAATTAATGGGCCGCACACAAATCGATTCTTTCACGCAAAATGTCCGCCAATGGACGTTTGGGGGAGGGGGAAGTTCTCCCCTCGCCATTATATTTGTTGTGGATCTGTTGACTCCTAGAATGCGTTTTAGAAATTGTGTGTGAATCTTTTCAATCCTGCCGTTATCCCATTCTTGATCATCGACATTTTCATAGATGCTCCAAACCTCAGAACCGTAAAGTAATATGGGTACAATGGTGCTATCAAAGAGTTTTAAGGCAGCATGGATTGGTAGATGATTAATTTTATAACGACTATTTAAGGCGTAGATTGCTCTGTGTGCTTTACAGCTCAACATTTCCAGAGTTTCTTTAAACGAACATTTTGCATCTACAGTCAATCCTAAGTATGTATATTCTGTAACATTTTCTAATGGTGTATCTTCAATGAAGAAATTCCTGTTGTATTTACATTTCCTTTTGTAGAATGTTATACATTTAGACTTCGATTTGTTTATGGATAATTTCCAGTTATTGCAAAATGTTGCAAGTGTATCAAGACAGTCTTGCAGGCCTTTATGTGAACTGGAAAGAATGATGTATGGTTATTTATGATTAATGTATGAGAAAACAGCGCTACCATCTTTAACCTATAATTTGGAATGCTGGTCAAATGTGAAACAAAACGATTGGGATCATCTGGAACGAATCCAAGCAATGGCATTAAAAAGCTGCCACAGTCTACCCCGTATTGGGATATTTTAAAAGAAACCGCAATATGGCCCATGAGGAAGGTAGTAGAATACCAGAAAATGATGCTGTAGCATCAATCAAACCTTTTCAAGGTAAGAGGTGCGAAAGCGGAAGTCTTTTGTTGTTAGAGATATTGTATCTGTGAGTCCAAATTTCTGTTCTACATACAAAGGTTAGTGTAGAGGAAAATTTTCACTTTCATAAATGTCTTTGTTTCGAAATTATGGCATTATGAATGATTTGAACTCATAAGGGCTTTGACTGTGAAATTAGATGTTTGGACAAATTTTTGTCCAAACTTTGATTTCACGGTCAAAGCCCTTATGAGTTCAAATTATTCATAATGCCATAATTTCGAAACAAAGACATTTATGAAAGTGAAAATTTTCCTCTACACTAACCTTTGTATGTAGAACAGAAATTTGGACTCACAGATACAATATCTCTAACAACAAAAGACTTCCGCTTTCGCGCCTCTAACCTTGAAAAGGTGGATTGATGCATTCCGACAATAAACGAGTTGCAAAGCAAGTGATACAAGATCAAAAAGCAAGGAAACAAGAGAAGTGTTGGTATGAGGACGTAAAGCAAATTGCAGAGAGGCTGCAGAGAAACATCGAGGAAGTAACAATGAGGAAAAAATCAGAATGAAAGAGCTTGACAAAGAAAAGACTACAAAAAGAAATTGAGGAAAAATCGTATCAAAAAAGAAGGGAAATGGCCAAGCTAAGACATTTAAAGGGAAGTCATGAGAGGAGTGAATATCTCAAAGAAGTAGGCATTAAAGAAGCATCAGACGTAATGAGAATAAGGCTTGAATTGAAAGATATTGGGAGCAATCAAGGTCAACAGAGAACATGTGATGGATGCAAAAATGAAAAGGAAAGCAGAGAACATATATTGCAATTCGAGGAGACCTGGGAAACGCTTGAGATGAAAGAAAATATCGTATGGATCAATGGGAAAATAGGAGAACTAAGGAAAATAACGAAATACATAAACAAGTATATAGAAACAAAAAAGAACAGAGAAGAGCTACACTAGAGGAAAACATTCTAGGAGAGCCTGGAGCCTTGCACGTCTCTCTCGAACGAGGCTATGCTTGCCGGACACGGCAAAGTAGACTGATTACAAGCCGTAGTTTCGCTCCTCCGCCAAACTGATATACCCCGCTACAACTACGACTCATAAACAAACAGTGAAAATTCCGGCCTATTCAAGGGAGCCTCGTTTTGGAAATTTCTGGTCTGGAAAATACACCGCCCTGGTCTGCGTTTTGCGTTAGACTGAAACCTCGCTCAATTGATTGGCAGCGCCGTCAGGAAACTTTCAAAGCTGTGGAGGTGTGGAGGTCATGTGATTTTTCCGCGCTCTTTCTTTACAAAATAATAATTTTGTGGCGTGAATGAAACAAACAATTTTGTGGCAAGCGTTTGCGTTTATTTCGTCATGGCTTCAACCTGTAATATCTATCAATACACGTATTTCTTGAATCGAAATTTTCAACTTGCTGCGATCAGTTTAAAAGCGAAAAAGCAAGTAGACCCGAGGGGCAAATCACTTCTCAACTTAGCGAACGTGTCTTTAGTGATTTTAAAATTACATGATTCCTTTCTGTGATTTTTTTGTGATTTTAGTGATTTTAATTTTTGTGTCATATTTCAGTAACTTCTCAGTGATTTGTGGTTTTTGTGCTTCTTGCATGTGTGATGTTTGTTCGTGATTTGTTTGTGATTTCAAGGAAGGTGTACGAAAAAAATAAATTCGCCCCTCGAGTAAACCCACATTACCCCCTAGACCCAAATTACCTCACCTTACCCTTCTGTGCCCCCGTGAAAATTTCAAACCAAAGTTTTTGAAGCTTTTCGAATGTTTAGACATTATTTGAGTACCTTCCGAGTAATTGATACAGGAAACAAGTGTGATTATCATGTGAAATTCGATTCCCCTTATCGAAATTATATTGGTGTCTTAAGTTATATCTTTTCAGTGCTGGAGCTTCTTAAATTTTTGGCGATCTGGGAGTTGAGTTTCTTATAAGCAGTTTCTTCTTGACAGAGGACTTGTAAACTTTTACCATGCTTTTACCAAAACTTCAGGATTTCCATGGGATGCACCAATCGCCGTCTTCAGGTTAGCAGATATTCCATATTCCCCGACTGCACAAAGTCACTCATTCTTCGCTTGGCATTTGGACTTCACGCTTTTTCTTACAATTTTCCATTAACCTTGCTTTATAGTAATCCAAATTTCGCAAGTGTTTGTATTTATGAAAAACGGCACTTTCAAGAATGATAAACTTTTTATGGGGATATTTTGAGAGAAACCAACTCAAGTGCAAGTAGTGGTTTTACAATTTTGAGACTGGCTTCGGTTTTGTCTTTTGTTTACAAATTTTCCATTTGATATTTTCGTTCAGGGGCTATTTCTGCAGCAGTGAAGTCTTTCTAACAAGAAGAATTTCATTAGCAAATCATATAAATCTATTTCTATTCTTTGAATAACTCGGTGTAAACAGTTAAATTGCCTTAAATAGTATACAGGGTGTCCCAGAAAATTTGTGCCCCGTTTGCCTGAAGACCACGACAAAGCAGCAAAAGGTCGTCACCATATTTTGGCATGATGTTGCTTGCAAGATGTTAAATCAAAGTTTGCTTCCATCCCCGTAAAAATCCGTTAAGAAATGATGGAGCTATGACATTCAGAAGACCAAATTTCTCTGATGACTGAAACCAGCGGTCGGCCATTTTGTATTACTATTTTTGCAACGATAATCAGCTTCATGGATGAGCTGAAACAGTAGCCTCCAATCTCATAGCTCTCACGAAAGTTCCAATAATCATCAGAGACTTCAGCTATTTCTCACCCCACGATCCTTTATTGAATGTCAAAACGAAGACGAGGATCCCATGCATGATAAAATAAACAATCGAAAGGCAATGACAAAAATATAGTCACATTTTTTTTGCAGGTGTGATGAGTGCAGCAATTATTTAGTTTATCTATCAGTTCAAAATGAGACAATACAGCTCCAAAAATCTTTTGCCCTTCTCGTTTCTTTTAGTTCATTGTCTTCGGTAGTAAATCAACAATTGCTTGTAACAAATGAAGGGAGAAATCTGAGTAGGGATACGCTAGGGATGGCGACAAATTAAATGTGAAATATATTTTTGTCGAAGCTTTTGATTTTTATTACTTTGGGAATTCTGATCTTCACTTTTGCATTCTATCAAAGATCGTGGGGTAAGAAATAGTCTAACTCTCTGATGATTATTGGAACTTTTATGAGAGCTATGACATTAAAGGATGCTATTTCAGTTCATCCATGAAGCTGTTTATCTTTGCAAAATAGTAAGATAAAATGGCCGACCACTGGTTTCAGTCAACAGGCAGATTTGGTCTTCTGAAAGTCATAGCTCCATCATTTTTCGACGGATTTTCACGGGAACGGTGGCAAACTTTAATTGAACATCTGAAGAGCAACGTCATCGAAAAGGATAGTGATAATCTTTTGCCGTTTTCTCGCAATCTTCAAGCAAACGGGGCACAATTTTTCTGGGACACCCTGTAGTAGTAGAATTAGTAGAATTTTTGGAGGATGAACTTCACCGTTGCGAAGCCTATCATATATTTTGCTGGGGCGAAAAAGCCTGCACTTGGATTCGTTATCTCTTTTTCTGTAAAAAGCTTTCAATTTTCAGTCGATACATTTGGGTGCGCTTTGATGATATTATCTTAAAGATACATTGAAATATTTTTCTTCCCAAAGTAAAGTGCAACCAGTAGTTGGTTTCTCGACGGACCGTTTCAGCTCGGTTTCAGTAACTCTTTGCCGAAGCCGTACGAGCAACCCATTATTCTGAATCTGTTTTACACAATAGTCTTACACTATTTTTTAGCATTTTCAATCGCTAATTCTTCTACAGTTTATTCATGAATGTTTCGTGAAGTTTTGGTTATTTCTTATATCAAAATTTATAAGTTTTCTGCCGTTATTTCCCAGAGGTATTTTGGTATTCTTCTGGAATGTTCTTTCGGTCTGGGAAGCTCAAGAAACGAACACAAACCACCTTCGCAAGAAACAACACTCACAAAGGCTTCTCAAACTGTCCAAGCAGTTCTCTTAAGAAATACATAGCTATCCACAAAACTCTCATAACGGCTGCATTTTCTCGTAGGTTTAAATTTGTTTCTGTTAGAAGACGCTTTGTAATCTGTGACTTACTTTTGGAGGAAAGACAGATTTATCGGTCGTTTGCGTGCGAGAAATCTTTATCAAGCCCCTTGTTTACGTAGCCGTAAAGTCTGTTTTGAGCAAGACTTTATCGTCATTTGCACAGAATTTCAAGTACAAATACTTCTGCTGTTTATGCGGGAATGTTTCAAGAAACTAGAGCATTTTTCCGCATCTTATGTGTGAGTTTTCTGTTAACTTTTTGTGAGATTGAAATGTTTCTTACCTCGAACTGTTCCCGCTGTTTTGCAGAAGCCAAAAAAGAATCTTCTTCGACGATTTAAATTCGCAAAACAGTAATACGTCTTCCACTGCAAGTTGGCAAAGCTTTCCCTTCAAAATTACTCTTTCGTACAGTGCCCTTTGAGATCCTCCACAGTCCTTTTCTTTGTCTTTATTTCGTAGCGGTGATAATAACAACCTCCATTTTGGCAAACAGCCGCCTTTCTCCCCTTCACTGACTGACATTTAACGGAATGGCAGCCAATGTTTACATTGAATTCACAGACTGGCGGGGTTCAAAACAGATGAGTGCAGGGGCATCAAATATTTCAAGAATAAGCCAATCACCTTCGCTCACAACGATTCCAGCAAGCTGATTGGTCCTTCTTGATCCAGAAGTGAGCAGGCCGGCTTTTTAGCAGTTTGGTTATGAGTCCCAGATTGAGCGGTCTCGGTTTGGCAAGCAGTAGTCTCGTTTTGGTGAGCGATATCTGGGACTCACTAAGAAAGGCGACATTTGTCAGAGCATGCGCGAAGCTAGCAATATCTTTGGGGATGTCCGAGGGCAATTTTGCAAAGTGGTTTGGGATCTGAGATCAGCAATGGTTACTCAATGGTTTGGCAAGATTCAAATGTTGTGTTTTCATCGTTTTTTACAAAGAACGGTAAATGGTAAGAAAGCTCAAAAGCAAAGATGCGACACAGCCATTCCAACCAAAAAGGCGAATATTTTCTCTGCGATGGTGGCTTATCCAACCAAGGCATTTTCCGGACATTGTTGTGATTTACAGTAGGCCGATCGAAGCTAAGTGAAATCGTGAACGTGAATCACTACTACGGAAAGGCTGAAAATATAAATATGTTGCTATAAGATAGTAAAGGGTACCGAGTAATAAGCTACCTTCAAGGATATCATACAGGAGGGTCTATTGGGGTAAAATGTGTAGGCTGCTGGGGGGGGGGCAAAGAGGAGTAGCTACTGTTGATTGCTGGAAAACTGTACAAGCAGTAGGCTTTTGAGGCCTGTATGCACGTGCCTGTATGTACTGATAAATCAATATTCACACTTCTGTCAAGGAGGGAAGTTCATGTAAGTTCAAGCGACTCTGGCTAGAGGAAAGCTCTGAGCAAAGAATTGGGCAGAATTTATCGTAATTTGCCAGCCTACCCATTTTACAACCCCAAAATTACCCATTTCCCCACAATAGACACTTAGTTGTTTGGATCTCTAGTCTATCTCGTTCAGCCAAGGGCATGCTTTTATTTACATTTATTTTGGCCTAGGCCGAGGAAGCAGTAGGGTATACCTTTTTTGGTAGTTTTGGTGGTTGTAGTCTAGCAATGGCCTACATTTGATAAACCTGTGCCAAAAGATAACAAATATTGGTGGTTTTGGCATAAAGAAGGCCAAAATTGTGGCAAGCTTTGTCCAGAAACACAAAATTTAGGCACTTCGGGAAGAAATTAATCTAGCTGAGAGTGTGATGTCCACAAAACTTGGTCTTGCAACCAGTGCAATACCAGTATGGAGTCTCAAAGTAGTGAGAAAATCCTTTTGGCAATGAGAAAAATGTCTACGACAGGGCATTTTTGAAAAGTTTGACCGAGAATGCCCTGTCGTAGCCATTTTTCTTATTGCCAAAAGGATTTTCTCACTACTTTGAGACTCCATGAGGACAGCACATGCAACAAACATGAGTAAGAATTGGACAGAAATAATACAGTGCTACTTTCAAAATATTTGTTTAATTCAGATTACATTCATATCTTAAAGTGGTACAAACTTTCATGTCATCTTTTGGTAGCTACCCGTAGTAAAATATGTGGTAGTTTGGAGCATGCTTCTAGCTTGATTTGAGTAAGAATTTTGCACCACTTGTGCCAGCTTGCAGCATGTATTTTGGAGCTGGAAGGCAAACTCACTCAAGCTTGATTGCGGTGTGTTTGAGAATGACTTTAGCATGTCAATATTGCCAAGCTTTATCAAGCTCTAATCATCATGCAAACTGGCCAAAATTGTGTGAACACACTCATTTCAAGCCCATCATGCCTTATGCTCCTTTCAAGCTTGTGCAAGCTTGTTACAGGCTGAACTTTTTTTGAGGGTACAGGGGAGGGTTGCACTCATTTGAATCTAAGATATAGACCAGCGTGCAGCTTTCAGAACAGATTGCAAGTACTGCAAGCTAGGCAGGGAATGTGTCAAACAATTTCAAAGACCTTGGGCTGAATAAAAAAACCATACTTCACAAACATGGAACTTGCATACGGCATCAGTGTGAGGCACCCACTGCATGCCCTTTGACATGTCTTCACAAAATTTAGTCTTTTGAAGGGTGATATATTTAGTGCAAGTGAAGTAACAGAACAAAATTAGCATTTACTCCAAAAACTTAATTCTGATTACATTTCAGATACACTGAAATTTCTTTGTTCAAAGAGCGAAGTTGCAAAACTAAGGCAGGTTTCCTTCATTAGTTACGTTAGCCTAAATGCATGGCAGTTCTCAGTTGACTGAAAATCAACTGGGAATGAATGTTCAGCTTCACACTTGTTTGCTAAATATCTATGAAACTACTACAAATACCAAATGAACCAGAAAAAGAAAAAGTTCCCACTTTTTAAAAAAATTCATAGCATCAAGAGTTGAATGATTCAAATGCTGTTTAAAAGCCAAGAGATCAAAGTATTTTTCTGATTTTTTTAACCTTCTTATAAGCACTAGAAATCTAACTAAGTTCAGTTTTACAGTACAGAAAATTTCAAAGGCAAAATGACTGAAGAGAGCCTAAAACATAGATCAAACTGTAAAGAATTTCCTTGCAGAGAATAATGCACATGGGTATTTCATCTCCTCATAGACATAGGAACTGGGGGCACATGCCCCCCAAGATTTTGCAATAAAGAAAGAAGTGCCCTTTTCACTTTAAAAAATGCCCCCTTTTTCTTAAGGAAAAGTGCCCTCAAAGTGTCGTGCCCCCAAGTTTGAGATGCTTCCTACCTCCCTGCATCTCCTCAAGAGCTAATAACACCTCAAGAGTTTAAACACATAGATTTGCAAACAAGATTTTCAATCCCATGATAATAAATGTGCTGTGGATATCTCTCACCCATGGAAAATCTAATTTTGTTTACTGTCCTTTGCAGGGAATATTTTATTATTAGATCAGGGATTTTAAGCCTTTTCAGTCATGTTCCTGCCAATAATTGGGACAATTGCCCCCCACTTTCATCAAGGATGGTCCCTGAGATGCCTTTAATACCAAAAAGAAAGTGGTAAGAATTTGTCTGAGAAATGTTGGAAGAAAATTGCTTACTGTAACTGAAGTACCAAAAAATGTTTAAAGTTCAATTTACTTAATATTTCCAGTACTCTTAATAGGGCAAGAAAATCACAAAAAGTGTTGACCTCTTGGCTGTCAAGCAAATATTGATTCATTCTAATCCACCCAGGCTCTTGATGATAAGGAGTTTTCAAAAAAGAAAACATTTTCTAGCTCACACATAATGAACCACACATAATTCGGATTATTTTGGGCATTTGCCAAACCTGGAGAAAGAAGATTTTGTATCAAAGCAGCTTACAACAATTTGTTTTGCAAAAATTAAAAACAGGTTAAACAAATTCAAAGGCAGCATGCAAAGTCAAAGAGAACACTACAGCAACTCTGGTGCAAGCACATCACAGAGTTTGTAGAAGTTGAATTTTTCACTGAAAGCTGAATCCAAGATACATCATCATCATCATAGCATGATAATAATGCACTACCTAATTACAGGCATGGCAGCTAAAAAATACATGCAGGAGGCAATTTGCACATCTCCAATATATGTCAATCTATGAAGTATGGGAGTCTTGGGCCTGAATCTTGAGCTGATGCATCTACTTCAACTTCCAAACTTGGCTTCTTATAAAAGATAACAGAAAACATAACATAAAACTGGGCAAAAAACACACTGTAAGTGTTCCCATCATCATAGATGGGTATTGGGGAAAACTGCCCCCACCCAATTTCATCAAAGGATGGTCCCTGAGATGCCTTTAATGCCAAAACAAAAGTGGTGGGGTATTGGGGGTAAGAATTTGTCAAAGAAATGCTGGAAGAAATTTACTGTAACTGAAGTGTGTTGTCAAAGCTTCCATTTATTGCTATACAGTAGAATGAAATCCAAAAGGACACCATGCAATTTTTTTTTAACATATCATTGTGTCATAAGTTTTGAATACAACATTCCTTCCATGCAAAAAGTACGATAAATTTTTCAACTTTTTACTGAAACTAATTTATCTACATCAGAAGACTTCTAGATTTTCTGTATCACAAAAAAAGAATAACAAAATATTGGAACATCTTTGAAGGGGGCCGATGCAACGAATTCTCAGGCTTGTCGGCACACATACCAAAAGGACCCCCGGAAAAAACATTTGCTACAGGCACAATGCACGATAGATTTTTAACTTTTTTGTTGAAACATATTCATTTGTGTCAGAAGATGTCAAGATTTTCTTATCGTGAGGTATCACGGGGCCGATTAGAAGATATTGGACCACCTTTGGAGGGGGCCGATTGAACAAATTCTCTGGTGCGTAGGCCTTCGTACAAAAAGAACGCCCGGAAAAAACCCTTCTTGAGTGCAAAATGCACGATGAATTCTTAAATTTTTTTTTGAAACTTATTCATTTGTGTCAGAAGATGTCAAGATTTTCTTATCGTGAGGTATCACGGGGCCGATTAGAAGATATTGGACCACCTTTGGAGGGGGCCGATTGAACAAATTCTCAGGTGCGTAGGCCTTCGTACAAAAAGGACGCCCGGAAAAAACCCTTCTTGAGTGCAAAATGCACGATGAATTTTCAAATTTTTTGTTGAAACATATTCATTTGTGTCAGAAGATGTCAAGATTTTCTTATCGTTAGGTATCACGGGGCCGATTAGAAAATATTGGACCACGTTTGGAGGGGGCCGATTGAACAAATTCTCAGGTGCGTAGGCCTTCATACAAAAAGGACGCCCGGAAAAACCCCTTCTTGAGTGCACAATGCACGATAAATTTTCAAATTTTTTGTTGAAACTTTTTCATTTGTGTCAGAAGATGTCAAGATTTTCTTATCGTGAGGTATCACGGGGCCGTTTAGAAAATATTGGACCACTTTTGGAGGGGGCCGATTGAACAAATTCTCAGGTGCGTAGGCCTTCGTACAAAAAGTACGCCCGGAAAAAACCCTTCTTGAGTGCACAATGCACGATAAATTTTCAAATTTTTTGTTGAAACTTTTTCATTTGTGTCAGAAGATGTCAAGATTTTCTTATCGTGAGGTATCACGGGGCCGTTTAGAAAATATTGGACCACTTTTGGAGGGGGCCGATTGAACAAATTCTCAGGCGCGTAGCCCTTCATACAAAAAGGACGCCCGGGAAAAACCCTTCTTGAGTGCACAATGCACGATAAATTTTCAAATTTTTTGTTGAAACATATTCATTTGTGTCAGAAGATGTCAAGATTTTCTTATCGTTAGGTATCACGGGGCCGATTAGAAAATATTGGACCACGTTTGGAGGGGGCCGATTGAACAAATTCTCAGGTGCGTAGGCCTTCATACAAAAAGTACGCCCGGAAAAAACCCTTCTTGAGTGCACAATGCACGATAAATTTTCAAATTTTTTGTTGAAACTTATTCATTTGTGTCAGAAGATGTCAAGATTTTCTTATCGTGAGGTATCACGGGGCCGTTTAGAAAATATTGGACCACTTTTGGAGGGGGCCGATTGAATAAATTCTCAGGCGCGTAGCCTGTCATACAAAAAGGACGCCCGGGAAAAACCCTTCTTGAGTGCACAATGCACGATAAATTTTCAAATTTTTTGTTGAAACTTATTCATTTGTGTCAGAAGATGTCAAGATTTTCTTATCGTGAGGTATCACGGGGCCGATCAGAAAATATTGGACCACCTTTGGAGGGGGCCGATTGAACAAATTCTCAGGTGCGTAGGTCTTCGTACAAAAAGGACGCCCGGAAAAAACCCTTCTTGAGTGCAAAATGCACGATGAATTTTTAAATTTTCTTTTGAAACTTATTCATTTGTGTCAGAAGATGTCAAGATTTTCTTATCGTGAGGTATCACGGGGCCGTTTAGAAAATATTGGACCACTTTTGGAGGGGGCCGATTGAAGAAATTCTCAGGCGCGTAGCCCTTCATACAAAAAGGACGCCCGGGAAAACCCTTCTTGAGTGCACAATGCACGATAAATTTTCAAATTTTTTGTTGAAACTTATTCATTTGTGTCAGAAGATGTCAAGATTTTCTTATCGTGAGGTATCACGGGGCCGTTTAGAAAATATTGGACCACCTTTGGAGGGGGCCGATTGAACAAATTCTCAGGTGCGTAGGTCTTCGTACAAAAAGGACGCCCGGAAAAAACCCTTCTTGAGTGCAAAATGCACGATGAATTTTTAAATTTTCTTTTGAAACTTATTCATTTGTGTCAGAAGATGTCAAGATTTTCTTATCGTGAGGTATCACGGGGCCGTTTAGAAAATATTGGACCACTTTTGGAGGGGGCCGATTGAACAAATTCTCAGGCGCGTAGCCCTTCATACAAAAAGGACGCCCGGGAAAAACCCTTCTTGAGTGCACAATGCACGATAAATTTTCAAATTTTTTGTTGAAACTTATTCATTTGTGTCAGAAGATGTCAAGATTTTCTTATCGTGAGGTATCACGGGGCCGTTTAGAAAATATTGGACCACTTTTGGAGGGGGCCGATTGAACAAATTCTCAGGAGCGTAGGCCTTCGTACAAAAAGGACGCCCGGAAAAAACCCTTCTTGAGCGCACAATGCACGATGAATTTTTAAATTTTTTGTTGAAACTTATTCATTTGTGTCAGAAGATGTCAAGATTTTCTTATCGTGAGGTATCACGGGGCCGATTAGAAGATATTGGACCACCTTTGGAGGGGGCCGATTGAACAAATTCTCAGGAGCGTAGGCCTTCGTACAAAAAGGACGCCCGGAAAAAACCCTTCTTGAGTGCACAATGCACGATGAATTTTTAAATTTTTTGTTGAAACTTATTCATTTGTGTCAGAAGATGTCAAGATTTTCTTATCGTGAGGTATCACGGGGCCGATTAGAAAATATTGGACCACGTTTGGAGGGGGCCGATTGAACAAATTCTCAGGTGCGTAGGCCTTCGTACAAAAAGGACGCCCGGAAAAAACCCTTCTTGAGTGCAAAATGCACGATGAATTTTTAAATTTTTTTTTGAAACTTATTCATTTGTGTCAGAAGATGTCAAGATTTTCTTATGGTGAGGTATCACGGGGCCGATTAGAAAATATTGGACCACCTTTGGAGGGGGCCGATTGAACAAATTCTCTGGTGCGTAGGCCTTCGTACAAAAAGGACGCCCGGAAAAAACCCTTCCTGAGTGCACAATGCACGATGAATTTTTAAACTTTTTGTTGAATCTTATTCATTTGTCTCAGAAGATGTCAAGATTTTCTTATGATGAGGTATTAGAAAGCAAATCCAAATGATTTTGGGCCTGCCACACGGTAACGTGGTTTGTCGAGCTTGCTTATTAGGCCGTGTGTGTATTATGTATTAATCAGGAAAGATCAGGAGTAAATTATACGCTTAGATCACTCACCTTTGCCTCAGTTGTCTGCCTTATTCTAGCTCACACGCTGTTGACTGAAGAGGCCCTTGATTGTCATGTTCTTGCTCCGAAAATTGCTTATTAATAGGACGCCGGTCGATTGCTCGATCCCACAACAAAATCAAACCACGAGGCGAGGGATGTTGTTGTTGATTCCACGATCCCTAAGCATCTTGGTCAGCGGTATAACGAATGTCGCCTTTCTTGGACTCACTGTAATCAGTATAACCAAAGATCATGGTATAACGGCAAAGAGCAGGGAGCGCCGAAGGGAGCCCTGGCAAAGAGGGAGCCGAGGCGCCGCGCAGATTCAAGATTCAAGAGATTCAACAGCAAACAGCAGCAACAACAATAGTGCACCAACGCAAACGCCAGGCCTGCTGAAGTCAAGGAGGCACGAGAAAAGGCAATATAAATGTAAACGTGCCGTTGCGACAGACAAGGAAAATCACACGGTAAGTTCGAAAATCTTCTTCAGATCATAATCATTGAGAAACTCTGAGGTTTGACCTTCATCTTAGCTGAATTACTGGTTGCAGAAAGATTTGATTGGGGTAGACCCACATCACACCGAACCGGCCGGCTCTTTTTTACCTTTTGTTAGGCCTGCTTGATCCACGTAAGAGAAATCCTGAGGTATTAAAAAAATCCCCGGAAATCCAGGGGCATGCAGCTGCTGTGATGCAAAAATCCTGGGGTAGTGACACAAATTAGGGAAAAAATCCTGACCTTCAAGTCCAACATAACAAAAGGGGCAAACTTGGTTGTCCATATTGGGGGCCGTACACAAATCGATTCCACGCATAACGTCCTTTGGACGTTATCAAAATACCCCCAGCCTCCTCCCCCCCCAAAACGTCCAATTGAAAATCGATGTAATTTTTTCGATCACGAGGAAATTTTAAACTGTTGTTTTGCTGCATATCAAACGGGCCTAAGTGCTTATGAAGTCGTCAGCGACGTGCTTTCCAGCTGGAAAACATGTATGTTACGCCAAATATCTTTGGCGTGGAGAAACGTCAAGAACAATAGGAGAACAATAGGTCTATTGTCTTTAGACAATTGGCGTGGCGTAAAGCTTTGGCGTAACAAAAACGAACTTTCCACACTGGCATGGCCATGCTCAACGAATACGGACAAGATATGTCACTACTGTGGAAATTCTTTCGCACTAACAATTTATACAGCAAATGAAAGCTGCAGAATAAAGTTTCTTGTTGAAAATTCTTAGGAGAAATGTCAATAAAACAAAAATTTTGAAATGTTCAGTCCTTTTACCCCCTCCCCCAAACGTCCATTGGCGGACATTTTGCGTGAAAGAATCGATTTGTGTGCGGCCCATTAATTGAAAAAGCCGGACATCGCATTCACCTCTAAAAGGAAATTCCGGCCGGATCTTTCCAACATATTTTATCATCAAATATCTAAAACCTTCGACTTGATGAGTTGTTCTTCCATAGTGGGCTGGGGAAGGGGGGTGGTGGCCATGGATATTTTCTATATCCATTTAAAATTCTTACAAGTCACGTTTACCTACTCTACATATCAATACTATCAAGATAAAACAAGATACTCTTATTTTATCTTGATACTATACAATTGCACAATACTACAGGGACAATAACATGATTTAAAAAAAATTTCATTTTAAATTTTTTTACCCAGGGATAACAATTCAGTTTGAATAACTGCTTTACAATGTACCCTGCAACTAAAAATAAAAATAACCTAATAACAATAATGGTCTAATTCTATGAATATACAGAAATACCTATTAATAAAAACTTGAATAGAAAAATGGAAAATTAAATCCAGCTTTCCTTGAATATTTTCAATTATGAGCTTTGAGTTTGGCTTTAAACGAGTGGATGGAAGGAGCTAGCTTGATATCAGAATGGAGTTTGTTCCATATATCAACTCCGGGGAAAGCAAGCGAGTTTTTACCATAAGCTGTTCTCACTCGAGGTATAACTAGATCGCATTTATATTTCGTGAGACCCAACTGTGAGGAGCAAAACTGCATGGCTACCCCATGTTCTTACCTATAACAAGAAACAACGAACGCTACTAGGACAATACACAAAAAAGAAGCAAAGAATACGTGTATATAATCGCTATACGCTAACTACAACATAAATCAGTCGCAATGAAGGTTTGTGGCATAAAGACTGTGGGAGAGGTATATCAGAACAATGTCCCTACTTTTTAATGAATTATGCCACGGATATTAACTGGAACCACCCAAAACATTTGTAATCTTCCATGAAATCAGCTATGAAATGCAACGTTAAGTGCAACACTTGCTGTATAGTCAAGTAGTCAGCACTGAAGAATAAAGTGAAATCATCCAGATGAGTGGAAGATACAGGTACAATCAATGCAGATATTTGCTTGAAGTAAAATGACAATATATCTTATACTAAGATCTTTTTTCTGCCCATCCACTTCTGGATCTTTCTATCGGTTGTTTTGCTCTAGCATGCATTCTCTTTCAGCTTTGGCAAGACAGATGCAGCCACCAACTTCAGCAGTTCTTAGTGCTTTCTTTGATCATTCTCCCGTCACCTTTGTAATTACTGGCTACTTTAACTCACTTTAATTACACATTGTATTAGGTAGGACCCACTTAGGCTATTGTTTTGTATCATTTTTAAATTTCTAAATCTACATGTATGCTCTGTTTAATTTGGAAAAGTCATTACTGATGATGGCTTATGCCGAACGTTTACAAGAATGTGTTTTTCTGAGTTTATGTATCTATTTCTATTACACATTGAGATTGAGCTTATGAGTATATAAATATATTTATAGAAACGCTAAGACTTAACACACAAAATATATAATCTTAAGAGGAAGGTCTTCCTGCACCAGAAAATGTCTCAAAAGAGCATTGCCATGCACTGTTAAGGGGCAGTCATATATCAATTTCGTCCCTGCTTAGCATCATTTTGACATTGACTTTTGGACCCCCCACCCCCACCCTCACCCTGAGTGTTGGTCCAGTCCATTCAAACCTGATGAAAGGGCTGTGGTAGAACTTATGATAGGGTGCAAGAGGTGCAGACTTAATTCTTTGGAATTCCAGTAAAGCTTCAGTGAGCATTCTCCAACCAAGCAGATTGCGTAGAAATGGGCTTACAAATGAAAATGAATCATAATTTATGATAAATGATCACAATCTTCACAATCTTACAGAAACATATCTTTATGAAAATGAATATAACTAATTTCAGCTTTTAGCATCATTGTTATTAATGACTTTGACCCCCACCCATTAATGTGAAGTGATGCTAAGTGAGGAAAAATCAATTTATGACTGACCCCTAAACAAGATTCTGCAGCAAGTAAGCTAGGATATATTATAAAATTTTGCCATACAGTACTTTTGATGCTCTCATGTGCCCGTCAAGTTTTCATTTATTTGCAGCCTAAAAGTATATGGATGAAACATGTCACCAGATCCATCAACTGGAGCTGACAACACTGAAGAGGAAAGTGATGAGATGATAAATGATGATGAAAAGTCACTGAGTGAAAAGACAGAGCTGAGCCCAACTGAGAATGTTCAAATTCAAGGGAGTGCTGGCACAAGCAAGAAGGGCTCTTTGCTGGTTATATACTTAACAATGATGATTACCATGATGTGTTAGTTATAATTTGCTAGACTTGAATGTTTTGTTGTTAAGGTTACAGCAAATGTTTTGCTCAAATTAGACTGTTTTAATATACAGTAAATCCCTGCACTAAGAACCTACTTTTTTGAGAGCCAGGCTGTAATTGGTTCTTATTTCAAAGATACTAAGACTAATTTAAAGGTATATAAGGTTCTTATTTGAAGGGTACATCGTGTAATCCCCTTGAGAGTCTCACAAAGATGTTCAGCCATATTTTTTGTTTTAGAAGCGTTCTTATGGACATAATAAGTAATTAGGGAGGAGAATACTGTAGAATTTTCAAAGCCAACTGGGACCACAATGACCTTGATAACAGCAATCAAAAATCAACTTTGCAACCTCTGCAATAAGAACCTATGTTTCATCAGACTGAAACAGGTTCTTAATTGCAAAGTATATAATTTAGGATTAACAGCCTCTGGGTTCTTATTTTGGTAGATTCTTGTATGCGGCAATTTACTGTATTTTCTTTAAGAATCTTTGTTCTTAAGTGGAATCTAAGCATATGCAAGAGCACATAAGCCTTTAATGAAAACAGCCATGCAAAGGCAACAGGCTGTTGTGCTAAACCATATTTAGGTGACTGATCCATGTCAAAGGAAAATCCTGATTTCTGAAAGACTAGAAACTGACAGTGATTGGCTTGAACCACTTTTGTGTCCTTAGATTCACATTAAATTCTTTATTCTGTCTCAGGAATTTTTATTAAGTAAGTCTCCTGTTTAGATGTATTTGATATCTACTTTTCATGTAATAAGTCATAGGATACATTTATAATTTTTTGTTATTATCAATTCATTTAAAGTAGGCAACATACAAAAGTAGCTAATAAAAGCTTAATTTAAGGCTACTGCAAAATAAAATAGGTTGGAAATAAAAAACATTTCCATGATGCAGAATAATTAGGTATAAATGCGTAACTCAGCAATTTTTTTACAGTGTTTTCACAGTGTTTGCAGAATTCACAATGTTTAAATTCTTTTTAATGGTATTTATTCACTCAAGAACCTAACCTGAGCCATGAAAGGTCTACACAGCCTACAGTGGCATTCTTCTCCTTCCTAGGTTTTATTCTCCTCTTAAAGCTGAGAGGGTATCAGATTGTTTCATGTGATTGGGACGCGCTTGCCATAATCTTCTTCCCAAAAACGATGTCATTTCTAAGCCATAGCACGTAAGATTGAAGGCAAGGCTAAATCCATTAAAATTTTGCAAAGGGGCAGCGACTGATACTACCAGTTGAATCTTTGATGAATAGGTCTGAAATCATACAGTTCTCTGTAGATTTGACTGCTGCTTTAAAATTGGGGGTGGAGGTCAAGGACCTTAAGATTATATTTGACTTGTTACAAGTCTTTGTTTCTTTCTCTTTGCATTTTCATGGTGTAAAGTTTGTACTGCACCGAAAGCGCAACAAGCGTGCAGCGTGAGGACGATGGGAGGTGGAAAGAATGAACTCCCTTCCCTCGGTTTCTCTTCATTCCTTCTGACCCCTTGATTGGCTGCACTCTCTGAGATTATGCTGAGAGTTTATACTGATATTAGAACTGAGACTTGTAGCAAGTCTAAGATGACATAAGATTGGTGTCCCTACAATTTGGAACAAAATTGGTCAGAATTCCAATTCCTTTCTTCAAGATCATTTGACTGTCACCTGTTTGCTAATGCTTTTATGAGCAGTACAGTCTTTACACCTATAATGTTTGAAAATGATTTACCGTATTAATTGTTTTATCTTTCAGCAATTGCAATTGGTATTTCTTCAACTTGGCCATACCTCCGAAAGGTTTGCCTGTTTGTTATACTCCTTAGGCAGGTTAAGCAAACATAGGTCATTATCTTTAAGGCTGCTTTATGCAGATAAGGCTTGAGGTATTGGAATGAATCGAAGTTTGATTTATACCCAAAGACAGAAGTATCTTTTATTCATTATCTTTTGTATGGGCATTGCCAAGGAAGGTAAGACTTAATTTACAAAACATCTATAACTTCAATATACATGACAAGAGGTCTTTAACCCTTGGTCAAAACATAAACGGCCTCCTCATTCAAATAAATTTTGTTCCACTGAAGTGGTAAGAGTCAAATGTGTATAAAAATAGTTACCTTCAGTGATCTGTTACTTTTAGAAATCACTTTGTAAACTATGAAGGAAGCAAACTTTATTTGCATTTTACTCTAAATGAGGAGAGGAGATTACTGATCCCGTTGTCTCTTATTCCTAAATGAAGGAAGTTTCATAAGTCAAATCGTACCCACTCATACTAAAAACAAATATTGTCCATTTTTGCTGAAAATTTTGCTGAAAATTTTGTCCAACTTTGAATCATACAAATATACCAAGTTTTCTCTGCATAATAGATTTGAAGTTATTTTTTTACACTCAGCAATCTTTTGAATATGTTTGCTAACCTTATTAAACCAGGCGGAGAACTGGGCAATGGTCACAAGAGTACAGATTTTGATACGAAATAGTGTGTTAAACACGAAAATGAGGCTGATGCCTCCCTTAACAGTCCTAAATTTAATCTTCAACATATGCCCAATAAAGATGCTCATTGTACCTTCAAAAAGTTACCTGTCTCCTTCTAAGGCTGTCTTATTGGAGAGGAAAATAAAACTTTAACCATAAAAAGGAGGCTGATGCCCCCCCCCTAAAATCCCCGTATAACATCGATTTTCGAAATCAGTACCTTCGAGTTGACAAAAAGCACTTCTTCCCATAAATTTCCCTCTCGGGTAACCATTCTCGTATTCTTCACCTGGTCTGTAAAGATTAAGGAGAGCAAAACACAAAGTCAACAGTAATCATGTCAAAGATAACATTTTAACTACCACTGTGATTTTGCAGGCCGCTGGTACGGCACAGCAAGTTTCACAGTACTACACCAGTTCTCTCTGTCATGTGTTAGTTCCAATTATCTTTTCAATGTTTGGGTTGTTTTCTAAAGGTCAAGTTTTGCTTCGATACTGATTCCATTGCACAGAATGTGGATCGGATCGGAAAGAAGGGGCTTCAGTGTCAATGAAAAATTTGTCATTCTCATTAATGAAATTGATTAACGTTTTATTTTTACCAATCGTAATGTTCAGATGAACTTGGACTATTTCCACACCTCCATTTTTAACTATATCTAAGAAAAAGAGGCTTGCTCATTAATCCTTTTTCTTGTAAATGCTATGGTGTTGTACTCAGAATCTCGGACGAAAAAAGCCCTAGTTTGCTTCGTTGCACAGTAAACATAGGAATCAGGATCAAAAATCTTTTTAAATAAATGTAGCCTAGAACCTTTAGCCTGCGCGTGCAGACAATACCCAGGGAAGACGTATAGTCTGCGCAACACCGCTCAATATCGCGTATTGTATGAGTCAGCCCTTTTTGTCAATAGCAGTTTGAATGGCCCTTTCTACTTAGCGTCTGTGTATTGCCTGCCGTAGGTGCTTAAAATTCCAGATTATTGTGTTGTTAACGTAATTTGCTTAGACAACAAAGCGAAACCTGAGATTTAATCTCATGACAGCTGTTCTCAAATCTGATTGCTTCCTTGTTTCGCAGGAAAGCGATATTACTGGCTGTCACAACAATTCATTTTCTTTGTTATCACTTAGATGCTGAAGGACGCACTACACAACAGCGAGCGACGTTGTTCAGACTATACCATTTTTCTTCAGGATAAGAAGCTTCCACTTAAACTTTGATGCAACACAACAACCACGAAAATCGATCTGGACGGAAGTCACGGATGTATCATAATTTCAAACCCCCAAAAAGAAACGGTCGAAACCAGAGCCTAAACTGAAGTAACCAACAACACTTCAATTTTTTACAAGGAACTATGTTAAAAATCCATCTGAGATTTCCAAGGAAGAGATCTATTGAAGCCGTATGTTTTGCAACAAGATCATTTGTATTTTACATAAGAAATTGCATGCTCATAAAAGAGATGATTAGAATTAGGTTGTCATAAGTTAATTGATGACGTAACAAAAAATTTAAGATGGCTTTACCATCAATATCCTTGAAATTCCAGTGAAAGCGTAATGAAACGAACTATCAACATTTGGTTTTCTATGTGTTTCGAAAACGGTTCGAAAGTTCTTATTTATGATGAAGCAGTTTTACTTTGCTTTGATCCATTTTCTACAACACTGTTCATTTTTTCATTGTGTCTTCGCCAGAAGCCCTGTTTTCATTGTTGGCCTACTTTGAAGTTGAACTTATGATAAATCGGTGAATTCGTGGTTCATTTTCATAGGTCTATGTCAACATCTAACTTGAAGTCTTTACATTAAATTGATTGAAAAATGTGTTCGTTAATGGTCCTCAGGTTTAATGTGCAGCAATACAAACGAAGATACTTTTCTTGAGACACCCATAAAATCAGCATTGTTGAAAAATGAATGTCGTTGTCTTTAAGTATATAGCTCTTTTTCTATGCTTTCGTGAAAAATTGACTTTCGAAGTGCTGCGCCTTAAAGGAGGATAAGAAATGTGTAGGCAAATCCTCGTTTTGTGCATCAAATATCGCACTTTGAAAGAAGTAATTCCTTTGTAATTAGCTAAATTCAAAGGGAAAGATCCTTGTCTAGATACAGGCTGATCTTTGGGTGAAAGATCAACGAGAATACTTGTTGGAAATCCAATTTTATCGCACACATCCAAAACATATGGAGGTTGAATTTGTATAAGAATATAGTGCAAAGGCTTTTAAAGATGAGAAATTCATTTTGAATTTTCGTTGAACAGTCGCATTAAATTATCTCAGCTGAAAACAGCCAATTCAAAAATTTCCCCGATAGTTTCTTATCCAGCTCCTTTAAATGAGTCCAGTATTCTTTTCCTGCAGCTTTATTTTAACCGTTCTTTCTTCGATCACCAGCTCGACAAAGGTGTTAGCCCAACATTTCTTGGCTGGGCTAATTTTGGTTTCAACGTCGGAGCAATCTTTGCTGACCTCGTGTATGGCAGATGGATGAGTTTTAGGCCCAACAGAGAGCCATTGCTAGGTTCAATGTTCGTGATGATCATATCAGGTCTGATATATGCATTTGCTCAAGGAATTGGAGGGATGAATGGACTCTGGGCTGTTTTGGTATCTAGAATTTTCCTGGGTATGGCAAGAGGTAATTACAGTTGATGCTTTATTTGTATAGACACTAGTTACTGACGTCTGTGTTGCGTTAAGTATCAAGGGAAGCGCTCCAAATAGAAAAATTGAAGTGATTTACACGAGTATATAATTACAAGTTAGGTAAATTCTTGAAATTAAATCGAACTTTTCTCCCTACTAAGCAGGTCATTTCCCAATATTATATCTTTAATTTTCAGAGAAAAGTAGCATTTCAAGCTTGATTGCTTTTTACTTACGCGGTTGTATATGAATTGGGACGGCCAGAGAAGAAGAAGGAAAATGCCCTTCTATTTGAAAGAAGGTCATGACTAATCAGTCCAGAGCTTTAATAACCTTCTTCCGTCAACTGTCCAATCTCTTAAATTGCATTTAAATATGTAGTCTGTCTCTAAATATATATCATGCGGAAATGTCTGCAAACGATGATTGGAAGATTTTGCATAAGTAATTTTACGTTATCGCAAATCTCAAATGACATCAAAAATCTTCTAAAGTACCACTACTATTTAACCTATTCGTCGTATGAAACCAAGCCATTTTTCCTTTTTTGCAGATGTAAGTTTAATTTGGATTAGTTTAAATGTTTCATTTTAGTTTGCACCATATTGTAACCATATGATACTGCAATGACCTCTTGTTGATAGTTATCTTTGATGCATTTTTATAAGAGCATATAAAAATCAAGCCATTCTGATTTACAAGTTTGATAATGAAACATTTCAATGAGATTGCTAAATAATAATCATTAATTGTTAAATTCCATTGGTTAAGGTATGCCGGGTTCACCTTTGTGCCAGCGTCGCCCAATTGAGCATACTTCGAAGAAAAAGAAAAGAATGTTTTTATTTTCCAAGGAAAGTCGTTTCAAACAGTAACTGACAGTGAAGAAGTTCTTTTACCTTGTCGCGATTCCTGTTCTTCCCTCTGAAATCTTTCCTCGCAGTATCTAATCCTTGAATTTAGAGCAGTGCACCTTAAATGGTAGAAAGAGTCTAACTGTAATGTAGCCGACCAGCTGTACTTCCATCAGGTCCCTTTCTTTCATCAACGTAGGGAGGGATGAAACTCTGTTTCGAAAAAGCGAACGATATTTTTAAAAAACAATGGAATTGTGAGATTTTTTTATCTTTCGTGAATATTGGAGGATCTCCATATAACTGCGTGTCAAAGAATTGAAACGCTACGGGATGCTCAAATATGGGAACAACTGGCGATCTGAAATCTTCCTAATTACAACCCCCTGGAACACGAACGGAAAGGTGGAACTTGTCGTTTTCACTTTAGGCTTAATCCTAAGAGGTGGAGCAAGCTAGAGATATGTTGTTTTCGTTTCTGGTAAAAACAGAACTTTGCCGCGAGTAACATAAAGCACCTCTGCGAAAGACGAAGGAGGATACGAAAGCACTTAAGATTGTATTCCAGATAGGCCAACTTTAACAATTCACCATAATTACGTTCAAATATAATGTCAAAGAAAATGAGAAGGAGTCAACTCAATGGCAGCAGGAAACTATTTTCGCTGGTTTTTTTTTGATAGGTAGGCCAAGTCTTTTCTGTTTGGAACTTATTCAAAGCGGTCAAAACAAGGCAAATTCTTAGAGTGCTCGTTTGCGGCGAGGCCCCGCTGCCCTGTGTTGTAAAACTTATCCCGTTACCGTTATTTCATTACCCCCTTTTATTTACAGCTCTTTATGTTCATGATATCACTTCTTCTAATGTGAACTTGCAAAACAACAGCCTTTTGATATTTGAGGCAGCGTTTACACGGGACCGGTTCCATCTGGGACCGTGCCCAAAAGGATACGTTTAGGCCTTGCGTTAACACGGGACCCGCTGGAACCGTTCAAAATGGAACTGCTAGCCGTACCCAAATGGGTCCACCTACGAAGTTGATCTCATTTTGAACCGTACCCAGGAACATCTCGTGTAAACGTCTCGAACGGTTCCTAAAAATGACGCTGCTATTAATTGCTCAAGCACTTAAATAAACAAAAGACGTCTTAGACGATGGAATGAAAAGAATTTTCGTCGTTGTTTCGAAAAACAAAAGACATACCGACGTCTCTGTTTTGAAAACATCTACGATTTAACAAAGCCCTTGGAACTTTTTGAAACCGATCCCGTGTAAACGCGATACAGTGGGAACAGTTCCAAGCAGTTCCAATCAGTTCCAAACGGAACTGTTCCAACAGGTCCCGTGTAAACGCTGCCTGAATCGCATTCTCATTTGTAACCAAATAGCCCCGGGGGAGTTCTCTTGTTGAGGAGATGAAGTGCTGACCCTATTGTTCAGAAACATTGTGTTTCGGCTTTGTTGAGAGCGAATCAACGTTGGGGCTCACGTTGTCATGCGCATCTTTCCTTTTGTTTCCATCTCTTGTTTTCAACGGTTGCATATTACATAATCGAAGTAAATCGTTACTACGCATGCGATCTGGAGCCCTTTTAGGGGGATTCCTCGAGGCTCACAACTTTGCCTCTTCATATCCCCAATAATCTCAGGTATATCTTGGATAGGGATTCTCAGGATACTTTTTGGGTTTGGACAGAGCTTACTTTTTTTGGTTAATAATTTGTATCGTTAGTTTTTTCTGTCCCTGAAATTCTGCATTACCTTTTTGGGTCGCAAATATATGTTATAGCAAGAAAATTGAAATAACATATCTTAGAAACAAAATCTAAAATCAAGTAACATTACTAAGGCCGAGATATTTGAATATCCTAACAGATTATGAGAAATCTAATATGTTAGGGCACTTTTCCGTATATTTAAGATATCGACGGTATTTTGGATCAGTAAACATAATTTTTTCGGTCTATTTCTATGCCAAAAAATTTTTTTTCTTGGGTTGATGCTTCGTACCCCAGCCTGAGCACCCTATCCTAAATATACCTGGGTATACCCTCCCCTCCCTGGGCGGAATAGTCCGAGAATTCGAAAATAGATGAATAAAGAAAAGCGCGTACTTCCAGCATAGGTTCCAAATGTAAAAAGTTGGACATAAAGTTCTATGATGGCTTGAATGGCTTGAAGAAACTTTAAATACTTTCCCGTGATTCTACCACTCGACTTTTGAGATTCCTTGATTGGTTTTTCAAACTGATTTCTATATTTCAACTCATTTAAGGATGTGACCTCATGAAAATCTAACGCGTAGACCAGAAGAGACTTTAACGCGTAGACTCTTGCTTAATTCCGTACTGTAGACCTTCATAAAGGGAACCTTTCTTTATGATCTCATTTTCATTCTCAAAAAGTTATTAGTTAAAGTTTAAGTTAAGGGTTGTAAATTACGATGGTTTTAATTTTTTCTCAAATCTGCCTGTATTCTGTGACTAAAAAGAGAGAGAGGCATGTAGCAAGTCCAGCCCCGTTCTCACGTATCCGGATATTTTTGAGAACGCATCTTTTTTATCTGTTTTAGGTTACTGTCCTCACAGAGACGGCGTTTTTGGTCTCCCGAAAACGAAGCTTTTCGATAATGCTTTCCTGAATGGATCTTTTTTAAATCGGCGTTTTCCTGTTGTCGTGTGGACGGATGAAAATGGAGCTTGTCGAAAACGCCGACCCCACGGCGTCGATTTATAACCCATCAGAGCATGCATTCGGATCTTTGGGGATCACGCGAGGGCATTTCGTTTAACTGTTTTCGGATTTCAAATATCACAGCGTTTTCGTGTGGACGGGATAATTTCGAAACCGCTCCTGGTGTGGACGCGGATATTTTTACACGGATAAATAAGATTCGTTTTCAAAAATATCCAGATATGTGTGGACGGGGCCTTAGAAACATCCAACGGTAGAATTATAGCGAAATAGCTAAAGCTTCTTTGAGGTCACTCAGTTGAAAGAAATAGGTTACAGGGCTTGGAACCTATGCCTCTCTCTGTTTCTTTCATTCTTTTTCATATATTTTTTATGCATTTTCCAAACTATTCAAACCACAACGAGAGTGAGACTTAGAGCAAGTTCAGTTTTAATGATCGACATTTTACGCAGGTAACATGACTATAACCAGAGCAGTTGTCTCAGAGTCAACCACTCCAGAAAAGAGATCAAATGCAATGGCGAATCTCGTAATTGCGATGACCGCTGGCTTTGCTTCAGGATCAGGTATTTCCTACTAACAACAACTTTGAAGGTATTTAAAGATGCAATGACTCCCAAATACTTGTAAAGGGTTTCTTAAAAAAATGCAACCCAGTTTCATCAGAAGAAGTTCTTCAGAAAACATTTCATTTAAATTGAATCAACAAAGTAGCATTGCTAGGGAGACTTGGTCAGGCTAAATATTGCCTTTGGTATTCCATGTTCTCAATCGATGAAACCTATGTTGCTTATGCGCTTATTTGTGCTACGTTTAGACTATCGCGATATCTATGTTTGTATGCCTTAACTCATGCCACTTAGAATCGCTTTTATCGTTACAAATAACATAGCCTATATTTGATGTTATCCGTCCGCGAAGCTGTTAAATGTACAAAAAGAGCTGTAATCATGGCTTCCATGCATGATTTAAACGCCACTGAACATGGTTTTGAATCTATTTTTGAAGGGATATTGTTTGGTGAAAGTGAGAGTTTTGTCAGGTGACGATTCTGCTGAAATTCGTAACCACGTGAATCGTTTCACAAACAGTCCTACAGAACAGCTTTAAGAAGAAGTTTTGCAACATGAAACCGGTGGTACATCTTTGATACGGCGTGAGTGGCTGGGTGACTTATACAGTCTTTGTCAGCTGACTGAAGTTAAGCTCGGTCCAGTGAGGTCAAACCCTGGATGGGTGACCCCGGAGGCCTGACCTCACAACTCACCTCGTCGTCTTTCGGAAGGGACGTTAAACTAGGGGTCCCATGCCTATGCGGCATGCACGGTAGGCTTAAATTAGCTTTCGGTAGCTAGAAATCCTGACTAGCCCACTCAAATCAAATTGAAAACAAACAAGAATTTTGAAAAGATAGGATGACTTGAGAGCTGTATCGTCGGAACGTAAACAAATATAAGCCAAGATCAACGGTTATCTGTGAAAATTCCTTTTTGATTAGTTTTAGGCAAAGGACGCTGTGACTTTCTAGTAGCACAGTTTTGGTCTTAGATTCCACTCGTCCTCGGCTCGTCTTCTTCCGCTTGAAAGAGATCTGATACAAAGAATCTGAGATTTTTAAGTCATTACCCGGTGAATCAAACAAAGGCCCAGCGTTTGAAAAGCTACTGCTCCCTGAGTATGTAAGCAACGATATCTTGCAATATCTGATTTAGTAGCTAACATGTTCAAGTATTTCAGAATTATTCCTGGCTGAAATTAGTCTCTCCGTTCTGATTCTGTAGTGGATTCTGTGATAAAATTCCCTTTGAGAAACCTTAAAAACGTGCTAAAATTATGGGCAAGCTTCCCTGATATGTTTCCATCACAGCGATGACTTGAGTATGCTTTAGCACGTGCTGTCCTCTTGGGGGACTACGAATGTCTTCTCCCTTCTATGAATAACTAATTCAGGGGGATTCCATTCTCCCAAGGGCAGTAAGTTCATGAACACATCCAAGTGTGATCAGAGTTAGGAAAGAGAACAAAGGGAAATCTTGTTTGTTGTTTTCACTCGCTTTGAAGGTTTTCGCGAAAGGATTTTTCATAAAATCTTCTATTTCGATAGGAAGGAAGGGCCTGTGAAAGTCGGGTAAATTACTGAACCTACTTAGACCTATCGGGAATCAAACAAGACATTTTTCAATATTATGGCTCTGATAGTTAGGGAGTAGCATTTTTCAAACCCCTGACCTTTATATTTACTCACCCGGTAGAATTTGTTGCTATTCTCGAAACATCTCAATGTAGCTTCAGGATAAGAATTTTAATACACCTCGTTTTGCACTAGTTTCTGTGAAAAAAGGGAGCATCATAACTTTTAACTTGTATCTTTTTTGTCATTGCAGGCATTCAAGCATTGATGGCGCTGATTGGCGACAAGGGTTTTTATATAAGTGCATTAAAAATGCACATTAATTTGTACACAATCCCTGCATATCTGATTGTCTTCATTGGCGTAGTTAATAGCGCATTGGTCATTCGATATGTCAGTAAGTAGCAGTCATTATCTACAGGATGGGTGTCCCGAAAAATGTGTGTCCTATTTGTGTGACGGCTGTGGATGAGCTATACGTTCTGTTGTCTATTTCTTGATATATTTACAAGGAAATTTTATGAACGGTTGCTGATTTATGGCACATGAAAGTCAAAAGAATGATTGCTTCGATAACAGTATTTTCTTTGTTCGCCCCTCAGGGGGGGCGGGGTAACTTAGTACTTTTCATGGTACGGGGACGAGCCATTTTTAGGGGTACTTTTTTCGAACCGTTACGGAATTATGGGTAGCATGTTCACAATTTCTAGACATTTAACGGAATTATGGGTGTCCTTTTGATGGGATTTTTCATAATTTCCGGAATTATGGCCCAGGTTTTCATTCATTCATTTTATCCAAGTCATCGAAACCCTGACCTGACATCTGGTGTGGAAGGGAATCCTAGTACGTGATCCAATAGTCTTAGTCGATTGTAGCGTAGTTGTAGTTAGTTTAATGTTACGTGTCTCTTTACGTAGGCCATGGGGTAGTCATTGTCTTTCGCTTCCCATGGTATCGTACCTGTAGTGTTGTAGAGTAATTAGATAAGTATAGTTAAACGTAAAACTCATTGTAAATTTCTATATTTGAATACAAAAAAGAAAGGTTTTCATTCGATGTACGGAATTATTGCCCTAAAATTCACCAGAATTTACGGAATTATGGGTGCCAATTTCTCGGGCAAAATTGCACGTCCCTGTCAGATAATAGGTCGAGATACCCCCCGAGGTTCTCCCAAAATATCAAAATTAAGTACTGCAAGAGAGGGTTCTGCTGCTATTTTAGAACTTATTCTACAGTCTAAAAAAGTTTAATTACAGTGTTTGTTGATAACACGATAACACTGATTCATTTTCAAAAAGGGAAATACGCAACTACAGCGCTAGTATCATTTCTTTTGAGATTTATGAGATCTTGACATTTTTGAGAACACAGAGGTGCAGCTTTGAAACAGTCACCTTTTTTGACTCTTTGTCCGATTGGATAAACAAGGACTTAAACTCCAAGTTGAATCCTATCCTATGCAAATGCATCAAGAACAAAGCTATGGAACGTAGAGCTCGTTCAGAGCCGCCACAGAGATGGGGCACAAATTTTTTGGGATACTCCGGATAAGGTTTCATAGCATGAGTGTCAGCAACTTTATATAAGGAAACTAGAAATACGAAAGTGCAAGTAAATAATGTGAATATTATATTAGTTGCAGCAATAGCCATTTGATAGATTGGATTATTTGTGAATTATTGTTGCGAATGGTCAGGTAAGGTCAGCAAAGGAGAACCTGAAAGTATAAATATTATATTAGTTGCAGCAATAGCCATTTGATGGATAGGATTATTTGTGAATTATGTTTGCGAATGGTCAGGTAAGGTCAGCAAAGGAGAACCTGAAAGTATAAATATTATATTAGTTGCAGCAACAGCCATTTGATGGATAGGATTATTTGTGAATTATTGTTGCGAATGGTCAGGTATGGTCAGCAAAGGAGAACCTGAAAGTATAAATATTATATTACTTGCAGCAATAGCCATTTGATGGATAGGATTATTTGTGAATTATTGTTGCGAATGGTCAGGTAAGGTCAGCAAAGGAGAACCTGAAAGTATAAATATTATATTACTTGCAGCAATAGCCATTTGATGGATAGGATTATTTGTGAATTATTGTTGCGAATGGTCAGGTAAGGTCAGCAAAGGAGAACCTGAAAGTATGAATATTATATTAGTTGCAGCAACAGCCATTTGATGGATAGGATTATTTGCGAATTATTGTTGCGAATGGTCAGGTAAGGTCAGCAAAGGAGAACCTGAAAGTATAAATATTATATTAGTTGCAGCAATAGCCATTTGATGGATAGGATTATTTGTGAATTATTGTTGCGAATGGTCAGGTAAGGTCAGCAAAGGAGAACCTGAAAGTATAAATATTATATTAGTTGCAGCAATAGCCATTTGATTGATAGGATTATTTGCGAATTATTGTTGCGAATGGTCAGGTAAGGTCAGCAGAGGAGAACCTGAAAGTATGCAATTTACTGAAATTCACTTCAATTCCCTTTTTCTTTTCTGTAGAGCCTGTTCCTAAGAAAGAGGATAAAGATGAACCTGTATCTGTTCAAGATGACTTTTGGAAGGGAAAGTTGATGGCATGCGTTTGTTTGGTAGGCATGTTTGCAATCATCAATTTTTCAATATCAGTCATGGAGACGTGAGTTTTGTTTTGATTTAATTTTTCCATTCTAATTTGAATTCGTCAGGGTCTTGCAGGTTTCTTTTCACTTCTATAAGAGCAATCAATATGGCGACTTGTCTTAACTGAGCTAAGAATGTACGGAAACGAAAACTGTTTTTGTTCATGTTCCTGGAACTGGTATTCATTGCAATGAACGGCAAACTAGTTTTTGGTCAAAAGAAGCTTAGCAAGTGGAACTTGAGTCATGCAAATTTCATGGAATTTTTGTGAATTCAAGGGGCTTATTCTCTTTGGATTTAGTATAGGTTTCTGTTTTTGCGGACCAAATTTGGTATTCTTTGTAAACAACGATGCCCTCTTTTTAGGACTTTATCAGCAGAAAAGCATTAGATGTGTTCCTCCTGAATCATTTGTTTATGCTCATTGTCACTTCTCATAAACTGCAAATCGGAGAAAAATGTGATCAAGATTCTTGTTCTCATCCAGCATGTTCATAAACAGCTCCGCCTAAAAAATTCTGAAAACTTTAGAAGGAAGAATAACATTTAGGGAAAATCTAGTTTGATATGTAAGTTAGTTTTCAAAATAAAAGGGCATTTATTGCACCGTGGTATTTGTGGATTGTTAGTAATGATACAGTTTTTAAATACCTATACTTATTTTTACTCACCCGGTAGATTGTCTCAAATAACAACTTTCCGTTATTAACAGCTACTTTATTCATTGATCATCTAGTAAAAATGCTTTCATCACGTTCTGTTATTATTCCGATCACCAAATTTATCTTCAGTTTTTACCAACAACGAAGGACCCCTTGATCACGATTAAATCTGAATTTCAGCTTGATGGTCCCATTCGCTCAACATCAATTTGCACTAACCAATGCCAAGGCCGTATGGTATGGTGGTCTTGTTTTTGCCTGTCAGGGAATAATTGCTGTTTTCCAACAAGGAGCTGTCAAACTTTTGTTGAAAAGGTTAGCTTTTGTTGTCTATTTTCGTTGTATTCTGCGTTTAAAGGTGGGCACCTTACTTGCAAGCCACTGAGATTCTCCACTGACATTTAACTTGCAAATGATCAGAGATTGCTAATGAGAATCATTTCATCTATCATGTGTGCAGCATTTGTTCCGAATCTTCAAAATAGTTGATGTAAAGTTCTATGACCCATCCTTCTGAATGATTACGCTTGAAAAAACCTTTAAAGAACAAGTCCCGGGTTCGTGTAATTGTTAATTATTCATGAGATTGCATTGTTGTGAATGGTGTGTAGTACTTTTTCAAGCATTTTCTCTTTTAATCTGCGAAACTACATATTTTAATCTGCTAAGAAGTGCGGAATGACACCTTTTTGTATGATGTCACTTTACTACGTTGACTTGAACGAGGCTGCCAAATGTGTTGATGTTATAGTACCCACATTGCTAGCCTCCTTATGGCACCTTGGCATATTTGTACAAATACAAAATGGCGACAATATTTAGTCAAACTTACGAAGATTAAAGGCAGTCTGTCACGCATCTGATTGGGTGATAATGACAATACAAAGAATAGGAAATTTGAATGGCTGATGATCCTCTGACTTTCTACGGCCGTAGAAAATCAAGAAGATTAGCCCTCTTTTGTTTCAAATACACAGATTCACAAAGAAATCCGTTGTGTTGAGCTCTGATTGTAGCGGCTTATCAAATACGTGACAGACTGCCTTTAATCGTCGAGTTTATGAAAGTTGGAGGCATGAAAACCTGGAAAGAACTCACGACTGGTGTGCAGCAGCTGGTAAGGTTTCTTTTTAACAATAATTTTATCAACCCTGGACTTGTCCTTTAACTACTTTGCTAATTGTAAGTGATGGATTTTTCAGAAATCTTCTGTATTTTCAAAGTTACGGCGTATTTCATATTTAAATTCACTTAAGAATGTGACTTTATCAAATGTCTAAGTCGTAAGCCAAATGAGTGAGATTTGTGCTCGTTGCCATATCGTAGAAATTCATAAACTGTGGTTGTAGTAGAAATTATTCTGTATTTTTCTTTTAAGAGTTACAATGGTTTTAGTTTTCTTCAAAATTTTAATTGAATTCTACAAATTTAAGGAGATCCTGTTATCGTGAAAGCATTGAAGATTTTTGAAAATTCAACCCGAAGCATTATGGAAATCGAATTTTTATGGATGGTTCGGTATAAGATGACGATTTGGTCTTATTGTCTTAAAAATCCTGAACGCCTCTGCAATGGCTTTTGATAGAGCAGACCTCAGCAAGATCTTTAATATGAGTTGCTTGTAGAGACCTTGTCACGCTAAAGCTTGTAAGTTTTGTGCTTGAATGTGGATTTACTGTTGTTGATATCACCTTTGCAAGTGCTGACTGAATGATTTAAAACAGTTCCATCAAATTATATTTTTGTCAAATCCGAATGTGGATTTACTGTTGTTGATATCACCTTTGCAAGTGCTGACTGAATGATTTAAAACAGTTCCATCAAATTATATTTTTGTCAAATCCGAATGTGGATTTACTGTTGTTGATATCACCTTTGCAAGTGCTGACTGAATGATTTAAAACAGTTCCATCAAATTATATTTTTGTCAAATCCGAATGTGGATTTACTGTTGTTGATATCACCTTTGCAAGTGCTGACTGAATGATTTAAAACAGTTCCATCAAATTATATTTTTGTCAAATCCGAATGTGGATTTACTGTTGTTGATATCACCTTTGCAATTGCTGACTGAATGATTTAAAACAGTTCCATCAAATTATATTTTTGTCAAATCCGAATGTGGATTTACTGTTGTTGATATCACCTTTGCAAGTGCTGACTGAATGATTTAAAACAGTTCCATCAAATTATATTTTTGTCAAATCCGAATGTGGATTTACTGTTGTTGATATCACCTTTGCAAGTGCTGACTGAATGATTTAAAACAGTTCCATCAAATTATATTTTTGTCAAATCCGAATGTGGATTTACTGTTGTTGATATCACCTTTGCAAGTGCTCACTGAATGATTTAAAACAGTTCCATCAAATTATATTTTTGTTTTTTGTTTTCAATTTGTTTTGAGTGGGCTTGTCAGGATTTCTAGCTACTGAAAGCTAATTTAGGCCCACTGTGCATGCCGCATCCAGGCACGGGACCCCTAGTTTAACGTCCCTTCCGAAGGACGGCGAGGTGAGTTGCGAAGTCAGGCCTCAGTGGTCACCCATCCGAAATCTGACCTCACTCGACCAAGCTTAACTTCAGTCACCTGACGAAGACTGTATAAGCCACTCGGCCACTCACCCCCACATTGTCAAATCCGAATGTGGATTTACTGTTGTTGATATCACCTTTGCAAGTGCTGACTGAATGATTTAAAACAGTTCCATCAAATTATATTTTTGTCAAATCCGAATGTGGATTTACTGTTGTTGATATCACCTTTGCAAGTGCTCACTGAATGATTTAAAACAGTTCCATCAAATTATATTTTTGTCAATCCGAATGTGGATTTACTGTTGTTGATATCACCTTTGCAAGTGCTGACTGAATGATTTAAAACAGTTCCATCAAATTATATTTTTGTCAATCCGAATGTGGATTTACTGTTGTTGATATCACCTTTGCAAGTGCTGACTGAATGATTTAAAACAGTTCCATCAAATTATATTTTTGTCAATCCGAATGTGGATTTACTGTTGTTGATATCACCTTTGCAAGTGCTGACTGAATGATTTAAAACAGTTCCATCAAATTATATTTTTGTCAATCCGAATGTGGATTTACTGTTGTTGATATCACCTTTGCAAGTGCTGACTGAATGATTTAAAACAGTTCCATCAAATTATATTTTTGTCAAATCCGAATGTGGATTTACTGTTGTTGATATCACCTTTGCAAGTGCTGACTGAATGATTTAAAACAGTTCCATCAAATTATATTTTTGTCAATCCGAATGTGGATTTACTGTTGTTGATATCACCTTTGCAAGTGCTGACTGAATGATTTAAAACAGTTCCATCAAATTATATTTTTGTCAAATCCGAATGTGGATTTACTGTTGTTGATATCACCTTTGCAAGTGCTGACTGAATGATTTAGAAAAACAGTTCCATCAAATTATATTTTTGTCAAATCCGAATGTGGATTTACTGTTGTTGATATCACCTTTGCAAGTGCTGACTGAATGATTTAAAACAGTTCCATCAAATTATATTTTTGTCAAATCCGAATGTGGATTTACTGTTGTTGATATCACCTTTGCAAGTGCTGACTGAATGATTTAAAACAGTTCCATCAAAATATATTTTTGTCAAATCCGAATGTGGATTTACTGTTGTTGATATCACCTTTGCAAGTGCTGACTGAATGATTTAAAACAGTTCCATCAAATTATATTTTTGTCAAATCCGAATGTGGATTTACTGTTGTTGATATCACCTTTGCAAGTGCTGACTGAATGATTTAAAACAGTTCCATCAAATTATATTTTTGTCAATCCGAATGTGGATTTACTGTTGTTGATATCACCTTTGCAAGTGCTGACTGAATGATTTAAAACAGTTCCATCAAATTATATTTTTGTCAATCCGAATGTGGATTTACTGTTGTTGATATCACCTTTGCAAGTGCTGACTGAATGATTTAAAACAGTTCCATCAAATTATATTTTTGTCAATCCGAATGTGGATTTACTGTTGTTGATATCACCTTTGCAAGTGCTGACTGAATGATTTAAAACAGTTCCATCAAATTATATTTTTGTCAAATCCGAATGTGGATTTACTGTTGTTGATATCACCTTTGCAAGTGCTGACTGAATGATTTAAAACAGTTCCATCAAATTATATTTTTGTCAATCCGAATGTGGATTTACTGTTGTTGATATCACCTTTGCAAGTGCTCACTGAATGATTTAAAACAGTTCCATCAAATTATATTTTTGTCAATCCGAATGTGGATTTACTGTTGTTGATATCACCTTTGCAAGTGCTGACTGAATGATTTAAAACAGTTCCATCAAATTATATTTTTGTCAATCCGAATGTGGATTTACTGTTGTTGATATCACCTTTGCAAGTGCTGACTGAATGATTTAAAACAGTTCCATCAAATTATATTTTTGTCAAATCCGAATGTGGATTTACTGTTGTTGATATCACCTTTGCAAGTGCTGACTGAATGATTTAAAACAGTTCCATCAAATTATATTTTTGTCAATCCGAATGTGGATTTACTGTTGTTGATATCACCTTTGCAAGTGCTGACTGAATGATTTAAAACAGTTCCATCAAATTATATTTTTGTCAATCCGAATGTGGATTTACTGTTGTTGATATCACCTTTGCAAGTGCTGACTGAATGATTTAAAACAGTTCCATCAAATTATATTTTTGTCAAATCCGAATGTGGATTTACTGTTGTTGATATCACCTTTGCAAGTGCTGACTGAATGATTTAAAACAGTTCCATCAAATTATATTTTTGTCAAATCCGAATGTGGATTTACTGTTGTTGATATCACCTTTGCAAGTGCTGACTGAATGATTTAAAACAGTTCCATCAAATTATATTTTTGTCAAATCCGAATGTGGATTTACTGTTGTTGATATCACCTTTGCAAGTGCTGACTGAATGATTTAAAACAGTTCCATCAAATTATATTTTTGTCAATCCGAATGTGGATTTACTGTTGTTGATATCACCTTTGCAAGTGCTGACTGAATGATTTAAAACAGTTCCATCAAATTATATTTTTGTCAATCCGAATGTGGATTTACTGTTGTTGATATCACCTTTGCAAGTGCTGACTGAATGATTTAAAACAGTTCCATCAAATTATATTTTTGTCAAATCCGATTATTAAAAACATGTTTAATGTCTTTTCTATTGTAAGTATCAAAGCATAGGATTCGAATCTTTCAAATCTTTAGAACGGTGGGTATAATTCTATTAGGATTTTCTTCAATTCGATAGCTTGAAATCAACTTTGGTCACTTTGCTGTAAATCTGCTTTGAAAATAGAAAAATGCACAGAAAATATTTACTGCAATCTTCAAGCAAACCATAATTTGCGAAAGTCTACCGGCTGACTCAAAATAATGACATCTGTTTGAAAAATTATTGCAGCAACAGTAGTTCCACGATAATTTTGGGATTGATTGTTGTCATGGCTAAAAGATTTCTATTTATTCTTAATTTTTTACAGCAGTATTCGCTTGGCAAATCCAAAAGAATTTAAAAATCAGTCTTTCAGAGCAGCCGGAAATGGGCCTAAAACGCGTGATCAAATCTTCCAAGTCATTTGAAATCAATTCCAAATCCTTTGAGAATTAGCATCACTAATAATGAGCTGAAACTGAGACGGTAAATGAAATTAATATCTTATGTCTTACTCTGAAAAGAATTATTGAAAATTGTGAAACGGACAGGTTGCTTTTCATTTGTTTTGTGATGTCTGTGATCGTGCGTCTTAGGCCATTTTCTGGTTATTTTGTGAATCTTAGTTCTCGAATTTTTCGAATTTACCGCAGAACAAATATCTTGAAAATTACCAAGAAAATACAAAAGATACTCATTCTTGTAGGTATAAGAAAAATTGATTTTGATGATCAAGATGCAAGTAAATTGGCTGCAATGATTTTTTGAACAGGGGGAAATTTGTTTGAGACATCCGGTAGGACATAGTGGCAACAAATAAGAAATATGTAGCTCTCTCGGATTTAGAAATTTGATGACGTCACATGATGAATTAGAATAGATGCCGCCTCTTTGAATATTATCAATGTATCAAAAGTACATGGCTGATTGACAGCAAGGTACCCTAAGTTCCTTTGAAGCACTTTAATTCATTGAAAAAGGTACCAGACTTTTACATCAATCTTTTGAAAGATTTAAAGAACAAGTCCGGGTTTATAACAATTAATGTCAAAACAACAACAACTAAACCGACTGCTGAAGCTTTAACACTCATGACGGCTGTAAGTTTGTTGAACAATTTTCATTAGTTAGGTCAAATGGTGTTGCTATTCTTTGCCATTTTGTAAGAGTATGCGATATAAAAGCTAGCCTTGGGTGACAGGTTAGGTTGACCGCTATGACTTTGAACGTCTCGCAGAGTGAAATACGTATTCTAGCAGAGAGCAGGGAGAGAAAAATTGCAAAACTTACTACACATCATTCACAACAGTGAATTTCTTTCCAACAACACTCGTACCAACCTCGGTCGGACTTGTCCTTTAAGCCCTATGCTAAGAATCATCCGTTTAATTCTAGGTTCAGTGACAGAGTTCTTGCTCTTATTGCTTATGCAATGGTGATGACAACCTTCTTTCTGTATATTCCTATGGGAAGTAACCGTCTGAAAATTGCAGGTATGTGTTACGAGAGAATATCTTAAAGTGATAAACCATTATCCTAGAATGCTTGTCATTTATGCTGTCCCTAACTGCTGTCACGCAGTATTTAATGAGTAAGAATCCCCTGCCTTTGAAAATGCGTATTATACCGGGTGAATCAAATGACAAAGTTAATACGTTTGCAAACTGCGGAATAGAGAGTATATGCGGCTGATATTCACAACTAAAATTTTAATCTAGCAGTCAAGGTCAACTTAGATTTAAACTTTGTTTGGTATAATTCACTTATTAGCTAGACCCAACCCATAAAGGAGAAAATGCAGATCAGGAACGGGAAATCTTTGCTCAATGCCGGTCCTTGATTCACCCGTCATTGAAATTAAACTTCAGTACATTTGCTACCTTGAGATTGAGAAGTATGACCTAAATTTCATTGGTAAATAAACTGTGGACCAAATCGAATGTGGATTCTTGTTCGCATACAAACACCACACCAGCATATTCCTAATGTCTGGGCCCAACGATGAGCTACCTTACCTAACAAAACTTTCACATTGAAGGTGTTGTGGCGCCGTGTTGTAATCCACTGACTTTGCAGCCAGAACAGTCAGGCGGACGGGGTTCAAATCCCACCAGCACCTTTGAGCGTCATGACAAGGGGTCGCGGACTCGATTAGCACTTAGCTATATCTGCGATCCCAGCGCTTGGCGCTGAAAGCCGCAACTTCACCTTCACCTTCACCTTCACATTTAATACTGCATTCACACTGACGCGGTTAAACCAGCTTTATCTAAGCTAGTTTAAATTTCAATCAATCAAATGACTGGATTTGTAGGATTGACCGATCAGAAGGCCTTATTCGAAAACCTGGTTTAGTTTAAGCTGGTTTAACTTGCAGTGTGAATGGGGCATAAGTTAGCCTTTGACTGGTAGATTAGCATTTCAGTTTTTAATATCGGCCGCATACTTTTTGTCTCACTGGCCGCCAACCGTGTTAACCTCTTTTCTACCCGGTGCCACAGACATGAGAACATGCCCTGCAAATCTGTGCTGATTTTTTTAAAATTTATTTACATGTTTATATCAGAGAAATATAATGCAATTTAATAATGGCACAACCTTTTCTTGTAGATACCAAACAGACGAACCTTACTCAGAATTCCACACAAGGGATGGTCGTTGGCTGTCCCGCAAAGTATGACTGGTGCAGAGAGTCTCCTCAGATCTGGTTACCCCAGTTCCTGTTAGGAGCTATATTTTTTGCAATTGGGTACTCATCATGTTTAGGATTGCTGATTTCTCTGTATACAAAGATTATTGCTGCTAAGCGACAGGTGAGTTAGCATACTGGGTGTCCTAGAAAAAAACTATACAGATATATTTTGGACCAGTACTAACTTTGTTATTACATCCACAACCACTTGGTCCCCCCAAACAGCACTCTATTACCACCAAGTGTGTTGTTCTTACTCAGGGTAAGGCGGGGTAATGTGGGTCTAAATTGAGCCAAATCCCATAATATGTAGCTGGTAAAAGTGCAATAAGATACAAACACTTTCAAACTTTTCGTTTTATTGACATTCAATGCTTCATGTTTCCTGCCAAAAAATCTCAGCTCTGATAAAGGTAGTTAAACATATCAAAAAATTCTATGTTGATCACTAAGCAAGGCCCCATTTATTATTATCATTATTATTATTATTATTATTATTATTATCATTATTATTATTATTATTATTATTATCATTATTATTATTATTATTACTATTATTATTATTCTTTGTAATGTTTTGATCTGAAGGTACGGCAATATCTATTATTTGGCAGGTTTTGTTTGCCTTGTCAATTATTATTATTATTATTATCATTATCATCATTATTATTATTATTATTATTATTATTATTATTATTATTATTATTATTATTATTATTATTATTATTATTATTATTATTACCATCATTATTATTATTATTATTATTATTATTATCATTACTCGATTGCACAGTGTTGTTCTTAATAAATACTGGTTCTTCTATAGTCAAACTGTCAAGCCTTAGCAAAGGCATTCGCTGTTCCAAGGAGGGCAGATTTTTGAAGTACTCGCATGTCTGTACGGATATCAAGTTGCTCCAGGAAGTATGTCAGCTTCTTTGAAATTGATCCTAATGCTCCAATAACAATAGGTACAACCTTAACTTTTGCAGCTGAGCATTCCCACATTCTTGATATTTCTATTTTCAGTTCGGCATATTTAGTTATTTTTTCAACTTCCTTATCTGCGATATTCTTGTCTGCAGGTATTGCAACATCTATTATGAGACATTCTCCTTTTTCGACGTCATGTACAATTATATCTGGTCTTCGATGTTCAATTGTCCTGCCTGTTTGGATATCAAAGTCCCATAGAATCTTTGGCTTACCAGTTTCATTTAAAACTTTCTCTGGGACATGATTGTACCACTCGTCGGAAGCACTATATTCAAACTTTCTACATACTGACCAGTGCAAATTGAGACAGACTTTATCATGCCGTCGCTTGTATTCTTTTTGTACCAACATTTTACAACCTGCAACTACATGATCAACTTTTCCACTCACTCGTTGCACAAGCGACATCTATTTGTTGCAGTGGTATGATGAATTTCTTTCTTCGCCGAATTTGTACTTAGTGCTTTTGTCTTGGGCAGCTAACAACAAACTCTTCGTTTCTCTTTTTAAGTTTCCACTTCGAGGCCACTCCCATGATGATTCACCATTCTTCGCATCTTTCGTATCTCTGTGGAACTGTCCATGTAACTGCATTACTTCAAGTGCTTCATTTCTTTCACAGGCAATCCTATGTTGGTATTGATTCTTCTCCTCAAGGTCAGCTTCAGTTACTCCCAATTCGACAGCAGCATGCTCAATAAGCTCCTCTTCACTTTTTGCGATGTAATATTTAATTGATCTTTGTTCTCCATTCGCACAATCGGAAATGCTGATAAGTCCTCGTCCTCCAATCTTTCTTTTCATGTACAATCGAGAGACATTTACCTTCGGGTGAAGTGCTCCATGCATGGTTAAGGTTTTTCTCGTTTTTCTGTCTAACATGTCTATTTCATCTTTCGTCCAATTCACTATACCAGCACTATAGCGTACTACGGCAACTGCCCTTGTGTTTATCGCATTTATTAGATTTCTTGAGTTGAGCTTGGACTTCAATACAAGTTTTAATCTTTTCAAGTATGTTGTTTTCACCTTTTCCTTCATTTCCTTATGCATGATATCATCGAGTTCTAATATACCTAAGTACTTGTAGCCACCGTCATTGGTTTCCAAAATGCATTCTTCATCCGACAAAACTATTCCATCAGAATGAGTTCTCTTTCCTCTCTTCCTTACTATAGTTGCACATTTTGATACTCCAAATTCCATTCCAATATCTTTGCAACACATTTGGACCGTTTTTACAAGTGAATCGATCTCTTTCAGATTTTCCATACACCTTTAAGTCATCCATAAAGAACAGATGGTTAAGGGAAGGTGCATTTTTTCCTAGTTTGTATCCCATGTTGATCTTTCTTAGTGCCATTGAGATCGGTATCAGTGCGATCACAAATAGCAAGGGGGAGAAAGAGTCACCCTGGAAGATACCTCTTTTTACAGCTACACTTCCCACTGACTTCTTGTTAGCCATTAAGTTTGTTTTCCATTTTGCCATACTAATGCTGAGCAAGTCGATAGGATTTTCAGCGATCCCAAACATTCTAAGTGACTCCACAATCCACGAATGAGGTACCATGTCATAGGCCGTTTTAGAGTCGACCCATGCCATGCACAGATTGGTTTTCGTCGCTTGCAGTTCTTCATTACCATTTTATCAATGATCATCTGGTCCTTCGTGCCTTTTGAGTCTTTCCTACATCCCTTCTGCTCAACAGGTAGCAATTCGTTTTGTAGCAAATGCTTGTATGTTTTCTCAGCAAATATGCTTGTTAACAACTTCCAAAGTAGGTTGAGGCAGGTGATCGGTCGATAGTTCTCTACTGCGATTCCTTTGGTTGGATCTTTCATAATCAGAGTTGTTCGCCCTTCAACCATCCTTTCCGGTACATTTGCTTGTATCATACATTCATTTAGATGATTTCCAGTGCGGTCATGCAAAGATTTCAGATGCTTTATCCAATAACCTGGAATCCTGTCAGTTCCTGGGGCTTTCCAATTAGGTAGAGTTTTTACTTGCTGTACATTTTCTTTAGTATTAGAGATTGGCTCTTGCCTCTCGACATCACTCAATTCAATCTCTTATTATTATTATTATTATTATTATTATTATTATTATTATTATTATTATTATTATTATTATTATTATTATTATTATTATTATTATTATTATTATTATTATTATTATTATTATTATTATTATTATTATTATTATTATTATTATTATTATTATTATTATTATTATTATTATTATTATTATTATTATTATTATTATTGTCTCTGTTACACACTGACTTCAGTTCTGTTCTTTGTATATTGGTCAGTGGATTGATGTTCTTGAGCTTTGGTAACAACAAGTTTCCTCAAATCTCAAGCACTTGTCGGAGAATTCTGGCAGATTGTAGCAACACAGTCTTTTGCAACTCTACGATTCTGGTAGCTATCCCAATCTCCTTCAGTCTTTTTGGCAATGCTTTTGGTGCTGTTCCTAGCGCCCCAATTATAACTGGGATTACTTTAACTTTTTTGTTCCACAGTTTTTTCAGTTCCCTTGCTAAGTCTTGGTACTTGAATATCTTTTCCTTTTCTTTTTCATCAACCCTAGTATCGAAAGGAACAGCAAAGTCTATAATCTGGCATTTGTTGTTTTTCTTCTCAACTATAATCATATCGGGCCTTCTTGCTTCGATGACGTGATCTGTTTGTATTGAAAAGTCCCACAAGATCTTATACTCTTCGTTTTCGCATACAGATTGCGGCTCATGTTCATACCATCTATCTTTTGTGTCAAGACCATACTTTCTGCATACCTCTCAATGTATCCTTCTTCCTATCCAATCATGCCTCCGTTTATACTCTTTTTGTGCCATTTTACTACATTCACTTAAAAGGTGGTTGATGCTCTCATCTGCTTTGCCACACATCCTACATGTACTGTCTTCTTGAGTCTTATCAATTTTAGCTTTCACTAAGTTTGTTCTCACTGCCTGCTCTTGTGCTGCCATAATGAGGGTCTCGGTTTCTTTCTTGAGGCTTCCCTCTTGTAGCCACAACCATTGATCTCTATTTGTCACATCCTCTGTTTGTCTCAGGAACTGTCCATGCACTACTTTCTCTTTCCAGTTGGCCTTCCTTTCCTGCCTGCTCTTTCTCTTAAACTCATTCTCTGTTTCAAGTTCCTCATTCTCAGTATCGCCTCTAGCTGCAACTAGCAGTTTCTCCTTGCTTTCTTTGACGCATCTTTTCAGGCCAATTGTGGCCAGATTGACAGTATCTTCAACGCTCATGAGTCCTCTTCCACCTTCTCTCCTGGGTATATATAACCTGTCGACATTACTTCTTGGGTGGAGTCCATTGTGCATGGTTAAAAGTTTCCTCGTTCTTCGATCCATCTCTTGAAGCTCGGCTTTAGTCCAATTAAGGAAAGCAGCTGAGTATCTCAATACAGGGATAGCCCATGTATTAATACCCTTGATGACATTTCCCCCATTCAACTTTGTCTCCAAAATCTTTCTCACTCTTCTCTTATATTCACTGCCGACTTTCTCTTTCATCTCTTTTACCTGCACTTCATCTGCCTGTAATACACCCAGATATTTGTATCCTTCGCCTTCTTTCAGTGATTTTATGACTTTATCATCTGGCATTTTGATTCCGTCTGATTTTATCCTTTTTCCTCTCTTCAAAACCAAAGTCGAGCATTTTTCAATCCCGAATTGCATTCCAATATCCTTGCTAAACACTCTGACCGTCTGTATAAGTGAATCAAGTTCTTTCTCGCTCTTTGCTTACAACTTAAGGTCATCCATGTAAAGAAGGTGATTAATCTTTTCTCTATTTTTTGCAAATTCGTACCCATGTTTTGTCATTTTCAATACACTGGTAAGGGGGATGAGTTTTATAACGAAAAGAAGCGGCGATAACGCATCTCCCTGAAATATACCTCTTTTAATCTTAACCTCTCCTAGTGATTCATTAGCACATGTCAGCTCAACCCTCCAATCTTTCATTGTCTTTTCTAGGAACTTCGTTAACATATTGTTTATTCCTAGGATCTGCAGGCACTCTAAAACCCAGGAATGAGGTACCATATCAAATGCTTTCCTGTAGTCTATCCATCCCATAGCTAAGTTCTTTTTCCTCATTCTAACCTCTCTCAGTATCATCCTGTCTATGTACAATTGATCTGCCGTTCCTCTGCTCCTCCTCCTACATCCCTTCTGTTCCTCAGGCAGCAGCTGGTTCTTTTCCAAAAAAGAGTAGATTTCATCAGATACTAGTGCTGTTAGCAACTTCCAGCAAAGCGGTAGGCATGTGATGGGACGGTAGTTGCTTGCATCTCTTCCCTTTGACTTACCCTTCTGTAGCAGGACAGTTCGGCCTTTTGTCATCCATGATGGTGTCTGTCCCTCCAAGCATTCAGTGAAATATTTCTCCAAATATGTATGCATTGTTGTGAAATTTTTTAGCCAGAACCCTTGTACACCATCTGATCCAGGTGCTTTCCAATTTGGTACTTTCTTAAGGATCTTCTTTATTTTCTCTCTCGTAACATTCACTTCTGCTTGTCTTGGCCCTGCATTCATCTTCGTCTTAAAATCTTCTAACCACTCTGCCTCCCTGTTGTGTTCGACCTCTGTACTCCACATATCTGTCCAGAACTGCTTTGCTTCATTTGCATCTGGCACTTCACTTTCACCTTGTTCTCCCTCACTGTTCAGCTGTTTATAAAATCCACCTTCGTTGTTCTTAAACTGTCTATTCTGTTGGTATTGCTTAGTTCTTTGGTCATATCTTGTAATCTTTCCGCGTTTGGCCTTAATTCTTTGTCTCAGCTCCTCCTTCACAATCTGCAATCCTTTCTGCTTGAACTTGTACTTTCTTTGCAATGACTCAACATTATTATTATTATTATTATTATTATTATTATTATTATTATTATTATTATTATTATTATTATTATTATTATTATTATTATTATTATTATTATTATTATTATTATTATTATTTGTTCTTTGCATATAATGCTGTACAGTTTTCACCACTGTGCCAAGGTCAGTCCATGACCCTAAGGAAACAGCAGTGTTCACTTGATGGACAACGTTCTTCTCAGGATGTGGGCGCTTCCGAGGAGAGCAATCTTCTGCAATTCTTCAATCCGTATGTGGCCAGGGATTTGACTTGCGTACTTCTCAAGGCCTTTCTTGACGAGTCCAAGTGCTCCCACTACAATTGGATTGTTATTATTATTATTGTGATTATTATTATTATTATTATTATTATTATTATTATTATTATTATTATTATTATTGTTGTTATTATTATTATTATTATTATTATTATTATTATTATTATTATTATTATTATTATTATTATTATTATTATTATTATTATTATTATTATTATTATTATTATTATCATCATCATTATTATTATTATAAAAACACAACTGTTTTTTCAAAAACGTTTCGATTGAAAAATCTTCGTTAGTTTAACTAAACCCAGGACAGTCGAGCATCTTAATATCCACCTAATTTGCATTACAAAAGCTGTTTACTGTTTACCAAAAATTCATTTACAATAGCAAGGCATGCACAGAGATTACTAATTCAAATGAAAAGAAGGCAGAGCGGCGCAGCAAGACAAACAAACAAAAAAGGTTTTGAGATTTGTCCATTTCGTCCCACCGCGCCACGCCGCCCCCTCCATCAGAAACCTCGCCTACAAAGATAAAATCCTTTGAAAATTGAATCCCCTTCCCCTTCTTTTCCCCTTACCAGACGGTACCTTTGGGACTGGAAACTTTATGCTCATCTCATGGGAACCCAGAATGACTAACGTCGGCACCCAACCAATGTCCCTCCAAGGATTTGCAAAACAGCTAAAACTATTGTAGCCACTGCTAAATCCCGGATGGCAAGATAGGGAATTCCACCCTACCACCATGTTATAAAAAACAAAGACAAAGGCTGGAGTGCCCCGCCAGAAAACCCAGACTCCAAAGTGCAAGGGCAGAATTAATGCCACCCCACACGCAAACATATCAAGCTCAACATTCGCTGCCCTTTCATTTAGGCCTGCAGGCGCGAAAGTCCCAAGTTTGTATTGCCAAAATAACTCCTTCCTACGAAGTGAAAAGACATCCTCTGCCTTATCGATGATTTTAATGGTAATAGAAAAATTGCCCCCGTGTTGTTCGTCGAAAAAATGACTAAAAAAATGGCTTGTGGGACCGGTTTCCCTGTCCCAAGACTGCCCTCGGTATGTTTGCGTGCGTATGTCCTGAAATACGATTTATAAACATTAAATCTTTGCCTAAATTTGTTTTTTGTGCTGCCTACATACTTTTTGTTACAACAGCTTCATTGCAACATATAAACCACACTTTCTGTGTTGCAATGAAGAGGCCCTGAAAATATTTTGAATGTCCTAGAATCATTTGCATTTTCAAAAGGATCCCCCTCTCGTATCAGAGGACAGATTTGACAACTCCTTCTGCCATTACACCTAGGTGTTCCCTTCTCCACCAACTCCTCCTCTAATGGCTGTAGCTTTGCTCGTACCAGATTATCCTTAAGACTTTTCGCCTTCCTGAAGGATATAAAAATTTTGTCCCTAAAAACTGCTCTATGCCCCTGATCTACGCAAAGAATATTTTCAGACTGGCGTAAAATTTCGTAGACCTTATGCAAAGCTGGATGGTATGTTAAAACCAACGGTATACGTGTGTTGTCCTTAGGTTGCTGTTGACAAGATAGTAGGGAAGCACGATCCAGACCTTTGACCCTATCGACCTGATCATCAATATCCCTGTCTGAATAACCCCTGTCCAAAAGCCACGTTTTAAGATCTGCAACCCCGTTTTCAAAGAACCCATCCTCTGAACAAATGCAACGCATTCTAAGGGCTTGACTATACGGTATACCTTTTTTAGTATGATTTGGATGGCAAGAGGATGGAGAAGTTGGTGTGTGTCAGTCGGTTTGGAATATAAATCAGTAACCAGCCCCTTGCCCTCTCTAATGACCTGTACGTCTAAGAAATTAATCCTATCGTTTGACCAGTCAGCAGTGAATTTAATCGAATGGTGTGCCCCGTTAAGATAATTGATAAATTCCAAAAGCTTTTCTTCCCCATGCAACCAAACCAAAAATATATCATCAATGAAACGCCACCATAGCCAAGGTTTATGTGGTGATTCTGCAAGTAGCTTCTCCTCTAATGCGGCCAAAAATAAAATGGCATATGATGGCGCACATTTAGTGCCTATGGCCGTCCCCCTAAGTTGTTGAAAATATGAACCGTTAAACTCGAAAAAGTTGTTCTTAAGCACTACCTCTGCTAATTCTACGAGAGAGCTCGTTGAAACTGACTTATCTTCTCGACCGTCAAGAGAAACGCGCAAAGCCTCCAGTCCCTCATCGTGTGGTATGCTTGAATACAGACCGACCACATCAATAGTGCAAAGAATAGCGCCCTCAGGAAGTTCTCCAAGATCGCCAATCTTTTGCAAAAAATGATTTGTATCCTTTATATACGACCTGACGTTTTTAGCTAATGGCTGTAAGTGATGATCCACAAACTGTGACATGTTCTCCGTATAAAAACCACAGCTTGAAATTACAGGCCTACCAGGAACACTATGAAGCCGCTTATGTATTTTAGGTAACAAATAAAACCTTCCTAATTTGGGATTATTGACCATAAAATAATCTTAAGTCTTATCATCAATATCACCTCGCTCCCTAATAATTTTGATAGCATTATCAATAACTCTCTGCAAATCCTCCGAAGGATCATTTTCAAGTTCTGCATACACAGCAGCATCCCCAAGCTGACTTTCTGCTTCTTTGATATAATCCTCTCGATCCCAAACGACCACCCCTGATCCCTTGTCAGCTTCTTTGATAACGATCGTTCGGTCAGATTTCAGGTTATTTAAAGCTACTTTTTCTTCTCTGCTAATATTGCTAAAATTATTACCCTCTACTGATATTTTCATGATTTCATCTTCTAGCTTTGACAAATTATTATCATTATTGAATGTCTCTTAAAGTCTTTGTTTTTCTTCTTGCAGATCCAGATCTAATCCATAATTCTTAGGACAAACAAGGTCTCATAGGTCAATTGACAGAACTTTTCTGAGGATATGAGCAGTCCCAAGCAATGTGATCTTTTGTAGTTCTTCTAAGCTTATTTTGCCCGGTATCTTTTCAATGTTTGATCTCATTCCTCTCTTTATAACTCCAAGTGCACCTATAACAACAGGAATTGTAGTTGTTTTCATTTTCCACATTTTACTTATTTCAATTTCTAGGTCCTTGTATTTTGAAAATTTTTCAACTTCTTTTATCAATACATTTCTGTCCGATGGTATTGTCATATCAATCAGTTGGCACGTGTTGTTGGCGTGGTCTTTATTATTATTATTATTATTATTATTATTATTATTATTATTATTATTATTATTATTATTATTATTATTATTATTATTATTATTATTATTATTATTATTATTATTATTATTATTATTATTATTATTATTATTATTATTATTATTATTATAAGAAACAAAACCATCATCAAAAATTAACAGAAAAAGAAAATAAAAAGAAACACAACTGTTAAAAACTCTGTACGTTTCGATTAAAAATCTTCGTCAGCAATACTTTTCTAATTGGACAACCGAGGATTTATACTCCATGGTAAACAACTTCAATTCAGTTAAAAATAAACTAAAATTACATTTCATTACAAAGAATCCTATTCTTAGTAAACATGACTGACCCCGAAATCAAGATCCAGTGGGAATTAAAATCGCGCTTTAAATTCAAACTTTTTTCCAGCGTAAACAAGAAATGAAGTAACTGGCACATCAGCAAATGTCCCCTCCCCTATGACCCTCCCCTATGTCCTTTCACCCCGTGGGATCAGATAGATCACAGAGCAACCTCCAAGGGATGCAGCCGGCAACCCCACGGCCCTCCCACTTGACCTTTATTATTATTATTATTATTATTATTATTATTATTATTATTATTATTATTATTATTATTATTATTATTATTATTATTATTATTATTATTATTATTATTATTATTATTATTAATTAATAATTATAATATTATATATATTATGTATTATATATATATTATAATATATAATATAAATATAAATATATAATATAATATTATAATATATATATATATATATATATATATATATATATATATATATATATATATATATATATATATATACTCATAAGCTCAATCTCAATGCGTAATAGAAATAGATATATGAACTCAGAAAAAACACATTTTTGTAAACGTTTCGGCCGAAGCTTACTGATGAAGGCTTCGGCCGAAACGTTTACAAGAATGTGTTTTTTCTGAGTTCATATATATATATAAATATATATATATATATATATATATATATATATATATATATATATATATATATATATATATATATTATAATATATATTTATTATTATTATTATTATTATTATTATTATTATTATTATTATTATTATTATTATTATTATTATTATTATTATTATTATTATTATTATTATTATTATTATTATTATTATTATTATTATTATTATTATTATTATTATTATTATTATTATTATTATTATTATTATTATTATTATTATTATTATTATTATTATTATTATTATTATTATTATTATTATTATTATTATACTTCATAAAAGCTACTTCAAGCCACTAATTAAGACTACCAAAGTTTGTTAGGCTATTGATTTTACAGTGTACACGACCTATACAGTCTAAGTTCCAAATGTTCATTCCGGTTGCACCACTCCCGACAGTACTTTCCTCATAATTGATTCACTGTCCATTAGCACTGTCTTCTGCATTTCTTTCACAATTCTTTCAGCCTCAGTTTCAGTTTCTATCACTTTTTGAACATTCTTCCACAATTTTCTAATTCCTCCACCCAAACATCCAATGACTAATGGAATAACTTCAACTTTGTACCCAACCCGATTTTCCCTTGTTTCAAAGGCTAGCTGCTGATACTTATCTAATTTTCCTTCACCTTGGCTTCGATGTTATTTTCCTGTGGGCATGCCATGTCACAGATCCATATTCTTTTTTGTTTCCTTATCTTCAAGTGTTAAGTCTGGTCTTCTAGCCGAACTGCTGTGTCTCAATTTGTACTCAAAGTCCCCTACTAATTTCCCTTTCATATTCTCAAATACTTTTCCTTTCTCCCACTTCTCTTTGTACCACACTATGTTTTCATCGATTATTTCATACTTCTTTGCCCATGCAACAGCGAGAACCATCAATGCCTTGTTGTGACGTTGTAAATATTCTTTGCCAGCTAACATTTGGCACCCAGCTAGCAAATGATGAACTGTCTCTCTGAACGACCCACATAGTCTACACATGTCTCCTCCATCTGCTATTCCCTTGAAACTTTCCACGATTTCGTTTCAACCATCTGTTCTTGTAAGTTCACTATTGCAGCCGTTTTCCTAGGATCCAAGTTACATTCCAGCCACATATGACACTCTGTTTCCTGCTTGCTAAACGTCTCGCTTTGAAATTACTTTTGTTTGTATTTCTCAATCAGAAACATTTCGTTTCCTTTCTTCAAAACATCCTTGATCTTCGTCCAACTTTTCCTCCAGTTTCCATTTGCAGTTCTCCATCCAATTCTATACCTTCATCTTTAAACTTCAATGCATGTCCAATTTCACTTATCATTTCCTCGGCTGCAGTTTTCAGCGCATTGTATTCTTTTGACTTTTCCTGCTTTCATGCAACTTTTATTCAACTGCTGTCTGATGCTGCCATATAGCAAGCCACCCTGATCTTAGTTTCCGTGTATACAACTCTTAGAGATTTTAATCCTCGTCCTTCAACTTTTCTTTTTAAATATAACCTCTCTTCACTTGACTGTCGTCCTAACATGTTGTTACTTCTGAGCTCTCGTTTTATCATCTGGTCTAGTTCTTCAAGCTCTCCTTTTGACAAGTTACATACATTCATTACGTAAGCTGCTACAGGCATCACCTTATTGTTGATTGCCCGAATCAAGTTCTTATCATAAAGCTCCGCATTCAGCAAAGTTCTTAATCTATTCTGCATCTCGGCTTTAACCCTTACCAACACTTCTTTAACTTTGATTCCTTCTGCTTGCTCTACCCCCAGAAATTTGTAAGTATCATTTTCATCGGGGTCTAATGCCCTCATTCTTTCCTCTAGAATATTTAGTCCTTCACCTTTAACCATCCTTCCATTCTCAAATACTATTTCTGCACACTTTGATATTCCGTAGCACCTGTGTCATGACTCGCTTGGACCAACATTTCATTCACTGCTACTAGTTGCTGATGACTCTCTTGATATACTTTCAGATCATCTATGAAGAGACTATGAGTTCTATTTACTTCTCTTTCTCTTGGCGGACCCATCCTATATCCTCTCGTTTGGGACAGTAAGATGCATACCGGTATCTCTGTTAAACAGAAGCCCACTGGAGAGTAACTGTCTCCTTGTAAGAAACCACAAGAAATGTTTATCCATCTGCTGACACATTTTTTATTGTCATCCCACACTTCTAACCTTGTCTTCCATCTTTTCATGAGCTCTTGCAATACCAACCTAATATCATTTGGAATTCCAATCCAATCAAAGACTCGTAACATCCAATCGTGATGGACGCTGTCATATGCTTTCCTGTAATCGTAGTAAGCAATTGCAAGGTTTCTGTGATTACTTCTCACCTCTTCCATGATACAGTTGTCTATAATCAATTGGTCCACGGTACATAAGACATCCTCGACACCACCAAGTTGGCCTTCGTCCCAAATTCCATTGTTGCACGCATGTTCTCATGTACTTTCCAATGATTCCTGTGTAGATCTTGTAAGATGTATTCAAACATGTGATCGGTCTTCGCTCCTTTACGTTACTTAGCACATCAGTCTTAGGCAGCATTACTGTGCGTCCAGCAAGAAACCAGTCTGGTATTAAACTGTGATCTTCCTTGAGTTTTCGTAATGCTCTGCACAAGGCTTGCTGCGCAGTTTTAAACCTTTTCCACCAGTAATTCTGTATTCCGTCAATACCAGGTGAGGACCAATTCTTTCTTTTCTTGATTACCTCTATCAACTTCTCTTCCGTTACATCAAACTCTTTCACTTCCACTACCATTCTTTTCAGCTTTCCTGTTATTATTATTATTATTATTGTTGTTGTTGTTGTTGTTGTTGTTGTTGTTGTTATTGTTATTGATCACCATATAGTAAAAGCTGTACCAAAACATCATTTGACAGATCGGTGATGTGTAAAACGGTCGTAATAATTCAACAGCTCCAGCGAAAAGATCTTGACGTTGAACATCAAAAGAAGGGCAGAGCAACAAAAAGTGCTCCGTGTCCTCAATGCCATCACTTCTTGACAGGTAAATGTTTTTTCCAGGGCTTGAAATTCTTCCACAGTAGGCCGTTCAGAAAATAACCCTTTAAAATTTATTAAATGTTTTATGTCAAAAGACAGCTTAATATGTAGGCATTACGATGAAAATTGCCAGACTTTTTTATTTGACGCGGCAGGATATCTCTAGCAAATGCCTTAGTAGACCCACTTTACCCCCTAGACCCACAATACCCCACCCTACCCTATGCTATTGCATACATCGATGCTACTTCATTTGAAACTAATAATGATAACATTCATTCACTGGGTGTCCCAAAAAGTATACCGGCTGAGTCACAAGAAAGTTTACTCGTATGGCGGGCTATAGAATAAAAGGTGTGTGACCGATGTTCAAAAGTAAGTTGTCCATCTGTCAGTCAAAGGTTGACTTAGATGCGGAAATTTTGTTTCGTAAAATCTCACGCCTTTAAAACACAAGAAGTTGAAAAATGCCTGTAAGGGGTTTGTATGGGAATCGAAAATCCTACGTTCCACGCTTGTCCATGATTTATGTGGCATTGAAGTTTACATTGTCAGGAACAGAAATATAATCTTGATTTCAGTAGCAAGTAAATTATGGACCAGAATGGAATGTAGAATCCTTGTTCCGAAACATGCCCCTTACCAGTATTTTCCTAATTTCTGGGTCTAAATGATGAGTGCTTTTACCAAACAGAACTTTCTCATCTAATTCAGTCTTTGAGTAATGGATTAACATATCAGTTTTGAATATCGGCCTCATACTTTTTATTTCACAGCCCATCAAACGTGTAAACTTTTTTCACTCACCCGGTATAGCTTTGGTTTGATCCAGCGACGTGAATCTAACTCATTCAAATTTTCCTCGATTGTTGACTTGAACACAGATACCTCATTTGTTATTATTGGTGCTTTGACTGAATGGATCACTGTATCACTGGACTCCGCCAAATTGCACGATTTCCCCTTTTTTAGATGAATAGACCCCAGAAATCGAATCATGTTATGTTGTTATTCACATGCCACAAATAGTAACAAAGTCATGGTAAGAACTCTGTAGCCTGTGTACAGGCTTTACTTTCCACTGCGAAGGAGAGCCAAAGTCTGCATTCAACCCTAACCATCTTTGAGATTCATTTCAAACGGTTATGTTAGTAAGTAAGTTACTAAAGTTTGTCTCGAATTTGATGTCACTCGAGATTTGCGATTAACGTAGAATTAATGATGCATAAATAAGTAAATGCCTAAGTAATTTTGCTTCATCTTAAATTTCACATTATAGACATCTAATTTGGGACAGATGCACGAACAGCTTCATGCAGGCACTAAGGTCTCAATTACACAAACTAGGGCTAATGTCTTTTGCTTATTGTGTAGCATTCTGATTTTGCTGAAGAAGAAATGCGCATGAAGATGAAAACTGCTGCTTAGGCGATTCTTGTTCTTACTAAAGGCATTTGATTCTCCATTGAAAGGGACTTTAGTAGTAGCACTCATATCTCTAAGTTTTGCTGTTTAAATGGCATCAAGATCATTTGGGGCTTTGAACGAATTAATATCCAGACACTCTCATGCTTTCTTAGCACAGGACGGACTTTTTAATCATCCAAAAGGATCTCATGTTCTTGTGACTTCACGGTCCTTATGAACGAAATCCAACACCGGGGGTAACTTCAATGGGAGTCTGTGCGCATTGGTTTAATGTAACATTTCAGAAACCAATATTTGCTATGTGGCGGTGGGATTATACACGGGATCCGTTACTCACCTTTATAATCGCCCTTGGCTGCATGCAGACTGCTTGGAAAAGAATCTCTTCTCATTGATATTGATCTAAGATTTGAGAAGCGAATATGTGGATAACTGAAGCTAAGTCATCTTATCCCACGATTCAATGTAAGATAAATCAAGATCAAGATTGATTTTCATTGATATTCAAGATCAAGATTGATATTAACATTTATTGACATATAGATCAAGATCAAGATTGATTCACTACCAACGAAGGGCACGGCCCGATACGTTCAGTTCTTCTATTCTATGGCGTTAAAGCATATTTTGATAGGTATTATCGATCGTTTTGCTACTTATACGTCGCCACACGCTGCACTGTTATTTTGAGATAAATCAACCTGTATCTGAGAAGACCTCTGTTTGTGATAATTGGAAAATACATGCGAGAATGTTTTGGTTATGACACCATTCATCTGGCGGGCTAGCATCTACGCGTCTTCGAGGTTGAATTTCTTTCAGAAGGTTTTGATAGCCGAGTACCTAATTATGCAAAGCTGTGAAAGATCTTATATTTTTCTGTCAATTCATTGGTAGAGCAGAAAGATTTTCATTTCCTCATTGCCAAAGTTCCATACGCTAATTTTGTTGTTTTCCCACCTCATGCCGGCTTCGTTTCGGCAAAATGAGACAACTGCACCAATGGTCCTAGAAACGTTTTCAACTCTCCGGAAAGAAGGAAAAGAAGAAAAGAGAAGAAAAGAAATACAGAAAGAAGCACGAGAAACGGGGAGAATGATCCTTCAGTGTTACATAAGACTCCAAAAATTTCTCTTTGCATTTCAAAGGTGTCTTTCTAAGATATTTTAGATGGTGTTCAATCAATTTAGGCTGTTTCCCGAACAAGGAAGTTTCAAGACTCTATGACTGAGAAAGTGGTTGGCCGACAAAATGAACAAATGTGTTTAAGTATTCGCCACGAATGTGACAACGGATGAAAATTCAGTTTTCAAAATCTTAGCAATGCATTGCATATCATGACCCACAGGGAGCCCCCTTAAAAAGTAGTGAAAACCAGACACAATGTGTCCTCTACCCGCGAGTGCGCATCTGCGAAGGAGCAATGAAGACAGAAGAACGGAGCGAGCGAACTAGCGATTGCAGAGGACTTAAAAAGTAGTGAAAACCAGACACAATGTGTCTTCTACCCGCGAGTGCGGCATCTGCGAAGGAGCAATGAAGACAGAAGAACGGAGCGAGCGAATTAGCGATTGCGGAGGACTTAAAAAGTAGTAAAAACCAGACACAATGTGTCCTCTACCCGCGAGTGCGGCATCTGCGAAGGAGCAATGAAAACAGAAGAACGGAGCGAGCGAATTAGCGATTGCGGAGGACTTAAAAAGTAGTGAAAACCAGACACAATGTGTCCTCTACCCGCGAGTGCGGCATCTGCGAAGTAGCAATGAAGACAGAAGAACGGAGCGACTAATTCGCTCGCTCCGTTCTTCTGTCTTCATTGCTCCTTTGCAAATTATTCCAACCCAGAAAAAGTAAGTCGTATCTTTGTCATTACAGGGTACCAGCGTGAGCATCATATCTGCATTTGGCAATATAGGACGGCTTACAGCACCAATTGCAGGAGCTGAGTCATACGTAGGTATTGGACCACAATATACGCATATGTGGATTTGTTTATTGGTTCTCGTTGGACTATTTTGCTATGTAATCCTTTTTAGAAAAATGGTACCCCTAGGGACGAATGCTTCATTGCATCTAATTACTGATATGCCGGAAAGTGACTCTTATACCGAACAAAAAATTGGATATGATCGTATTTTATATGTTACCCCTATGTGATAGTAAATTTATATGGTGTCTTAAGAAATTGTGTGCACAGTTGCTTAATAAGCCAAAGTTCAACTGTCGATGGATGCATCATCATTGCAACTTCACAAACCAAAAGTGGTTAGATGCTGGACCCTTGACCTGGAGGCCCTTGTCCTCCTGTGCTCCATTGACTTGACGATAGCGCCTCGGTCATAATTCGATTAATGAAGGCAATAATAGGGTCAGCTTTTCATTGTTTCATGATGAATCCCTGTTGAGCAAGGTGTTCCGCAGGGATACAACGGACTCGTCGTCATAAGTCTAGTTAGACGCCGCGTTAAAGCCCTGGCAAAGCGACTGGACATTTGCACTAAACATTGACTGGACATTGCTCTCCGTATCCAGTGTATGAACATACAAAAATTTTGGGGGGTGTCAAAACGACTAAACATTGTCCAGTGAACATTTTCTCTACGATAAAGTGCGCGCAATTTTTGGGTCTGGAATTTAGCTTTAGGAGCCAGAGACAAACTGACCACAGGGCGCCAAGGGGTTGGAAACATAAAATCTGCCGCCGAAATTTTGACATCAAGAATGATGCATTTTGAGAGAAAAGTTGAAGATCGATTAGACCTGCTGCTAGTCCCATCAACATCATCGTATTCTTGTTCTCTGCGATCGCTTTGGTCATGAGAACTGCAATTGATCTCGTCAGAGGAATCCTCGTTACTGCCTGAATATCTTTCCTTGCTATTCATGAAACTAATTGATGGTGAAGACTCTATTTCTTCCCTGTAATCAAAAAACTCTCCTTTGAGAATCTAGGTCTGCGGAAATAAAATGGCGTCAGCGCCAAAATACAGTCAACCGTTGCATTTGCAATGCGCTTGCTCAAACTGGACAATGGTCAGTGGGGTGGCAAAACGACTGAAAATTTTCTGCAAACAAAAGAAATTTAATATTGTTCACTGAACATTTTTGACTGTCTTCAAAATCGACTGAACAACCCTCAACATCGCTGAACACGACAGAACAAGATTGGACAAGGTGGCAAAACGACGCAACGTTTTACACTGGACATTTGTCCAGTGCATGATCAGTGCAAATGTCCATTTGTTCTGCCAGGGCTTAATGATTGATTGGCACAGAATTGTTTCATTGTGGAAGAAAACATTGTTTAATAGTACGGAGGAGCTAGCATAAAAGATTGAAGGAAAGACCAACTACTTTGATATCTCCTCTGCAGGGATGTATACGTTTGCCTACGCATTGGCACATATGCTGAAATATAACCGCGCTGACTAGCAACCCATGATCAAAACGATTTTCATATTATTGAAATATTTATCAAGACAGCCTTTAAGAAGTAGATTTTAAGAACAGAATATTATCTAATACGCCATAGGTGAATTTATGTTTATCAATCTGGTATGATACTGTTATTCATAAAAGTAAACTGTTATGGAATTTGATAGAATTTTTAGCTGATAAAGAAATCCTCCTTGCTGACCAAACAGACAGCTGCAATACTTTTTTATTTATTTGTCCTCTGAGTACAATCTGACTGTGGCAAAATTCCATTTCCGTACAAACTTATGGTGAATTTGTTTTCTTCTCATTAAAGAATTTTTTTTCCTGGGTGAAAGATTTTATTTGTACCGGCTGAGTGAAGAAAAAGTTGCCCGTTTGAAATGCTGTCACTTTCTGGATATCAAGGCATACAATGCAAATATATCATTCAATGGAGGAAATGTAGACTCACAAAAAAGTTCCAGTTATCGCGACAGCCTCAACAACAACATTGACAACTACGGCAACATCTTTATGTTTGCTCAAACTTGGCCTTGTGGACTTTCATATAAAAATTTGAGAACGAAATGAATAGATTTATGTGTGCCCTAGGGAACGAGGCTGCGTCGTAGTCTCAGAAGCGAGGCAAGCAACCCTCGACAGTAGGAGAAATACTCATTGCTGCGGTGAAGTTCATGGAAGCTGATTGGCCTCAAAAATAAGTAACTCCTGGTTCACAGTAAACGGTTTGTCGATTCTTGGATGGGGAAACATTCATCTGGATACTTGTGGCATTTTTCATGGCTAGTGTCATTGAAAACTTGAATTTTTTGAGGTGTTTTGGCATCCGAGGTTTGAGCCGGCAACTTAGGCCCATACACCATTGCCTGGAGCACTGAACTGTTACTGTGGTTCCATAATAGTCATGATGTCGATGGGGGAATACTTCGTCGCAATTTTCAATGTGAGAGTCCATGAGTCATAGTTTGTGCGTCCATCAGTCTGTCATTAGCGATAACCACGAATATGCAATCAGTCTAGGTGGAAATGTTTAAATCAGTTTTAAAATTCACATGACTGAATTCAACCACTCAATTGTGAAATTATTAGCTTATTTCTTGAAAAAGACCATTCAAGAAACCCTCCCAAATATCCTAAACCAACGAGCATATTTTCAGCAATGACTCTACGTACGCGTTATCCGTTTTGGAGGAAGAAAGTATCATCGCTAGGAGGTTTACAGCATTATTCCAGGCGATTTCATCCTCCTAAGAGGATTTTACCCGCTAAAGCGTGTAGAAGTCATTGCTGCAAGGTTAGAGCCATGAAACTTTGCATGTGTATAGAGCAGCATATGATGAACCCAAAAATGAAATCTATTTTTAAATGTGTCTCGTAACCTTTTCATGACTTCACATTGTTCAATTTTCAAAGCCATTAGGGCTCAGTTCTAAAAATTGTTAATCGTTGATTGTGAGAAAAGGAAAAGCATTAATGACATCAGTCCAATTTCATGGGATTCTAAGAGAGTTGATGACTCTTCTCAGTCCACGTGGTAGGCGTGACAGGGCGCGAACTCGAACCAGTCGAGCATTCAGATTAGCAGTCAAGCGCCCCATCCACCACATAGCAATCAAAGCAGCGTCAACAAAAGATAACAACCATTTTATCATTTATTGCGTATGAATGGAAATTATCTCTTTACTACACAAGTATTCTATTGCAGTAAACTAAATTTTTCTCGTTTACAATGTCATCGCTACATTTCTAACATGAAATTACTCTCCACTTGAAATCAAGTAACGTCTCAAAAATCTATTGATACAATAATTATTATTTTTATCAAGTTGTACAAACTGAAGAAGGAGGATATTTGACAAAGAAATAGATCTGAATTGGTTGAACTCAGTTAACTCGAAAAACCTGAATTCTCTAGCCTGTGCCGCAGACTCTGCAATGCGGAGCAGTGAAAAGGAGAAGAAAGTTCCGTGTAGAGTCTGCGCAACACGGTGATCAATTCTTTGTTTCGAGTTCTCAGATTTCGTGGAACCATCTGTAATTGGCTGTGTGATTTAATTTTTGTTCTTACTTGTGTTTGAGTGTTTTGCTTGTAACAAATTTTGGAGTAATATTTGTTAAACGCAAAATACGCAGAACACAATTAAGAACAATAGTTGAATCCTGCAACCAATAACAGATGGTTCCACAAAATCTGAGAACTCAAAACACAGAATTGGTCGCCGTTGAGCAGACTCTACAGGGAGCTTCCTTCTCCCTTTCGCTTCTCCGCACTGACTGAAGAGTCTGCATGCAGGCTAGAATTCTCAAGCAATTTAAAGGGTTTGTGCAAGGTTAAAAGCTTGCATTTGGCATTTGCACAGAGCAGAAATTCTAAAAATATCTCATTCAAATCGAACTTGCGCACAGAGTCAACAAAGGATAGTGTCACAATAAGATTTTTATCTCGCCACAAAACAATGCTGTGTCGGAGTGATTTCTTTGTTCTATTTATAGAGGAGCCTTTTTTACCATTGCACATTAGCTTTAACATTTTTGCATCCACAGTTTAAGGAAGTATATGATTTGACAAATGTTTGTTGGAAGATTACCTCACAGAAAGTGTTTGTTTTAGTTAAAAGTAACTTTCTTTGGGTGGATGTAGGGCTTTATGTACCCTGGGTACCAGAGCCTAATTAGGCTCTGGTACCCAGGGTAGGCTTTATGGAGCCTCGCCATCTACCGTATCACCCAAAAGAAAGCAAAGAGAGAGAACCTGTCGTACACAAGAGAGTAATCGACCGAAATCGGTTGTTCAGAGACGTTGTGTGGTAGCAAAATTTTAGGCTAAATCGCTAGTATTTGTCAATGTTTTTTATTGAGATCGAAAATGCCCGAAGATAAGGATTTAGTATTTGTTTCAATGGAGTGATTTGATAAAAACTGGGATGCTCATTCCTTATTAGGAAGTGGCACTTACAGAGGAGGATAAACTGAATAGGTCGATGGTCGAATTGAAAGGACTATGACAACAAATTTTTAGGCTGTAATCATACCGGAAGATTAAATCTACGGGGCTGTCGTATGAAATTCCATTGCTCACTAAGATTTTTGCCATAATGAGGGTGCTTTCTGTTCCAAGAACGCTGATTCTTGAAAATTTTTCCAACGCTCGGGGGGAGGGCCTTCCACACCCAGTCCCCCCTGGCTCATACGCTTATGGTTTAGGTGAAGCGAAATCGCTTTACACCTATTTGGTTTAAGTTGATTTGAGATGACCCGAAAGCGAGACTTTATTTTGGGCAGCAGGTAGCAGCTGCTGAGTGAACTTCAAGGATGCATTACTTCAAAATGGTATTTTTGATTGGCAGGTCTCCCTGGAAGATCAGCTCAGCAATGCCATTGGGGTGAGTGGCCGAGTGGCTTAAACAGTCTTCGTCAGGTGACTGAAGTTAAGCTTGGTCGAGTGAGGTCATATTTCGGATGGGTGACCACTGAGGCCTGACCTCGCAACTCACCTCGCCGTCCTTCGGAAGGGACGTTAAACTAGGGGTCCCGTGCCTGGATGCGGCATGCACAGTGGGCCTAAATTAGCTTTCAGTAGCTAGAAATCCTGACAAGCCCACTCAAAACAAATTGAAAACAAAACATTAGCCCTCGGAATTTTTCTTTTCATATATGATTTTAATTAATAAAACTTTCTTTTTGTAGTATTAGACTTATAAGCTGATGGGATTTCGTGTATAAATAATTTTAAATGAAAAAAATGAAGGTCATTATAAAGCGATTAATGGCTGCAAGTAAGGGAATTTCTACGGTCGTTTAGTTACGTTGTAAATTTAAGCAAAGTGAGCCATAAATAGATTCCCGAACTCTAGTCGTGCCTGCAAATTGGTTGTTTGACTCAACATATTACCATGAAATGATAACAGCACTTAGACTGTGCATGAAACTGTGATTGGAGGTATTTTTGCAGTAATTTAAAAATCAATTGAATTGAATTCGTCGCTATGTAGACTGTGCCTCCTTTAGCCTTTTCTTGTCTAATCAGCATAGATTTTGACGCTCGCTCGTGTCTACACACAATACTTAAAAAGTATAAAAAAATGAATTAATGAATGAAAATTGCGCAGAAAGAAAGTTGTTTATCTCTACATTTATTATCTAAATACTCTGCATTCATGATTTAAATTGATAATATATGGTGTTCTATCTACAGTTACGTCTGCTACACGACTCTGTTTAAGTACAAGCTATCTATTTTTTTGGTAAGAAGCTATATGATAGGATGTGGAAGATTCTAATGCAGCTAGCTTGTTATCAAGACATATTAGACGTAACAATTTCATATATTGAAATCGTAAAAATGATGTGCGACAGTAGTGTCAGTAAATAAACATGAATTTCTGTATCAATGAAACAAAAGGCCAGGCTTTAAGTACACTAAGCGTATCGGACATCACCCTTCATCAGAAGTGATAAAAAAATAAAATGTCCAAGGCAGAAAGGCAGTCTGTCACGTCTCTGATTAGCCGCGACAGAGTCAGAGCTCAACACAACAGATTTCTTTGTGAATCTGTGTATTTGAAACAAAGGAGGGCTAATCTCCTTGACTTTCTACGGCCGTAGAAAGTTAGAGGATCATCAGCCATTCAAATTTCCTATTCTTTGCATTGTCATTATCACCCAATCAAATTCGTGACAGATTGCCTTTAAAGTCGAGACAGGGACCATTGGAACGTCTAATGGAAGCAGCATCATTTCTGCTGATGAAGGGTTATGCCCAATGCGTTTAATGTATCTAAATCCTGGCACGTATGTTTAATTGATAAAGAAATTTATAACAAGTTAATGTTTTTTCCAATTAATTGGAACTGTGTCATCAAAAGTCCTCAATCATCGTTTTGATCCAAATTCCTCTCCAATACCCAAGGGCCATAGGAAGAGGCATTTGTTGGGTTCAAACAGTGATGCAAGTACATTCGATGAAATTCCTTTATGGCCATCTCTTCATCTACAGGTTGTTTCAGAAAATGCGCAACCCATTATTATTCGAGATTCATCAGCAAATGATAAGATTTGAATCAACTTGAGGCATAAATCTGAGAGTACAATCTATCTGATTTCCAATGATATCCAAGTTGGGTGGATTAATTGAAGTTTTCATCGCTTAATTGACGTTTCATAAGTATGGTCTATTTAAGATCCCGGAAAGTGATAGGGAATTTAAAGACGAAAATCCACCTTTGTGAGAGCATACTTTATTTTTATCTACAAATGCATCTCATGAGAATGAAATTGTCTTTTTCTCTCCTCAAGGCAGCACCTCAAGTGCTTCTAGGCCAGAAGTATCTCGAAAACATTTTTCGTACTTTTTGACCGTAAACATTAGTTGATTTTGCTCTTACAGCATTCTGCATTTGATTTTGACCATACTTGAGATAAATATCAATTTAATGATGAATAACTTCAGTAATTTATCAAAACTGCACATCAGTAGACAAAAGAGAGATTGTGCTTTCAGGTGGTTTACATTACATCTATTCAAATTTTGTCAGTTTTTAAAGATTTTAGATTTTAAACTATTGTTAGGTTGCGTTTTTCTGAAACCGCCTGTAGAATGATGAAGACACACTTGAATCGTCATTTGTTACCCAAACAATTCTTCGGTTTTGCTTATCTTTTCAAATGGAAAAAATTCAGCATCTTTCCAAGTTGAAATTCTACCAGACATCTCTGGACGCCATTTGAGATTTGGTTTTCAATTCCTTATAGATTAACCCAATAACATTTATCATTTCGAATCTTTTATGGTTCGAAATGCATTGCATTATTGCTAAGTGGTAGTTGAAAATTCAGGCAACGAAATTTTCCGAGAGGGTGAAATTCAAACAAAGGTCATCGAGCTGTAAATCTCCATTCAACTTGAAATATACATTCTATACTGTAAACAATTCTCCTTTTGCGTGGGAAATTCCACTGACTGGAAACTAACCTTAAACAACAAGTTACATAAACTTTGCAAAACTATCTCTTTCATTTTAAAGTGAATAACCTGAGTTAAAAGATGAGATCGCATAAGTTTATAAATAGCCTATTGTATTTGATAATCCTGCTCGTGGCGAAAGAAAGCAGAGCCAACGAAAACAATGGAGGGATTAGGTGTTTCTTTGTCCTATTTATAGACAAACCCTATATATCTCAGGTCATTCACTTTAATGGTGATTGAAAGAATTAATATCAAAGTTTGTGAGTTCATTTCTAAAGATCGAAGCTGACTCTCAAAATGCACTGAGGCAAAACGAATGTGATTAGTTTGTGAAACTGCTTTTGGTTAAAGTTGAAAACTAAGTTGTTGTAGGTTTAAAGAGTCACTGTCACCCAGGATCCTTTGCGGGTACGCTGCTATTTCACACTGAATGAAAATCAAATTGGCATAAGTGAAAGCTAAAACTCCACACGGCAGTTGTTGAGCTGATAAAAGAGTGAAATGTGGCCAACTTCCTATCAGTCTATGTCACCTAACGTTGTATGGAAGCCTTTCCCTTTCAGTGATAGATAACAGAATGATAATAGAATCAACCATCCACTACACTGAGCGTTTAAAAGGAGGCTGTTTGCGATGTGGTTTGATTGTCCGTCCGACCTGGAGTGGGGTTTCTTAATTACGAAGAATAACAATCGGATAGTTGGTCTTGCTGGGCAACCATGTACATCCAACCAGACATTGCTATTTGGTAACTGATAAAACATGTAGGACCAATTTATTCTCCATAGTCCTTGGAATCTGTGTCGGGCTGGCGGCTGATCGACCATTTTATCAACCAGCTCAGCGATCGGGATCTTCGTTTTATTTTTCATTATATTGTAATGTTTTTGCGTTTAATTCATTCGTTAAATGTAAGTGTCGCTCATTAGGGGAATTCGCTGGCTGCATGTCATTTCCTGCAATTAGTGGCACGGTAGTTGTATTTTTTGCATGTATTTATCTGTAATTTGATACAAAAAAAGTTCCAACAACTGCACTGTGGATCCATCTATTCTGCTTGGCACAAATTTCATTCTCAGACAGTCTGAAGTTGCAGCTCGACGGCAAATGGCCATTGGACCATTGGTAACTATGGCTCCTTAAGCAGTTGAATATTAAAGGCGGGTTTACACCAAGTGAATAAATTCGCGCAAAGCAAATTCTTTAATTGGAATTTTTCTCCTCGACTTTTCATTTCGATTAAAGAGCAGTTTTAGTGCCAAAACAAGGGAGTACATGGAAGATTTACGTAGAACGTTGCTACTGCAAGAAATTAGCAATTTTGATAGTTACTGTACGCACAGTGACGTTATTGGCGTCGCTTAAAGGTGATTTGATTGACAATTTTGCTTCTTGTAAAAACTCGCCGCGAAGAAGTAGGAATGGACTCTACTTTCTGCGAAGCGAAAAATTCGCTGCGATTTCGAGAAGAGTTGTCTGAAGTAATGCTCTGTTCTCTGCGCATTTACATCGAAAAATTTGATTCGCGCGAATTTATTGGCCCAGTGTAAATCCGCCTTAAAGAGGCAGGGTCACGCAATGAAAGCAAACTTCTTTCGAAATGTCAATTTGCAGTATTTTTGATGGGCCATATCATAGTGATTTTCCACTAGTTTTCTCAAAATGAAAGTGTTAGTTTGGAGATGGACTCTTGTACTTCGTAGAGAAACAAACCAAACACTCATATGTTGTACGATTACAGAGATGTTGGTGGATTTTTAGAAGTAAGTAAAGTGTGGATTTACTCCATCCACAAAGATCTGTGCAGAGTGCAGATCACAATGGTCACGTATGGTCAACAATATAGATTCTAGAGATAACAGGTTTGTTTACGGTTACATGACCCAGCGCCTTTAAAAAACACAGTGCTCATGGCATTCAAAATGCTAGACAAATCTTTGTTGTGCAATTTGTGTATTTGCAGAAGCAAGAATTCTTTCGACATAAGAAAGCTTGATACGTTATTTCACTGCTTGTTGTTACTATTGCCTTTAGTTATGAATATGTATTTTGTTGTCAATTTTTCTACCGATATACGAGGTAACCGACTTGCAACGTTTTTACCTAACTATCGCCTTCGTGTAACGGTAATTTTCTGATATTTGTAGCTAAACATTACTGCTAATAGAAGTGATAGGTGCTAAATTTTGATAGCGAGGGCAAGCCAAGCAAGCCAATAGCCTATTCTTTGACGAGCTCTTTAGCAAGACATGAACACGTATCTTTGGTGAACACTCACGAGAAACTGCGATTAAATCGCGTGTCACGCAGGACTACTCCAAACCTCACTTGCTGGAAGCTTATTTACACGTATAAACTCGGCATGTTTTATTGCACTCCTCGCATTCAACTTCACAACACCAACGAAACTTGCAGTTGCATTTCTGCTTTTGTGTTTGAATATGAGTGTCATATCCTCTTCCACAGCATAGCAGCTCACAACTGTCAGCCGATTTTGTATTTGTCGTGTTACATCGACGCCCCTTTGTGCCTACTGAACCAGTCGCTGGATCTCGATTGCAATAATTTGGTGAATGCTCTAAATAGATGAGATTATCAGGGCTTGGCGATTTACCCTTGCCGTTCTTTGCTACCAAGGATTTAGGAAATCCACTTCGAGTTGGTCTACGTGATGGCCGGACATTTACAGCATTATGATACTTCTCTTTCAGCCACCATCCGATTGTCTCAATTCGAGGCACCAAAGTACGATGACATGTTTTTGATGTGCATACTCCTGATAGACCAAAGCATTTGCATTGTAATGCAAGGTGATTCTTTACTGCCTGTTGATGAAAATGAAATGCATTAACTGCATGAAAATGTCAACCAAAATGGTTTTGTGCAACTGTGTAGTTAATCTCTTGAGACAAAGCACTCGCTTCTAGTCTGCGTGCAGTCTTTCTTTTGTGTAAATTTAATGAACAAGAAAATAGAAAGACTGGGCATTAGTGAACAATTTTTCGTATTTGGATGAATTAATTCATTGTAACATGAGCCAATTAGAACCTGGTTAGGAATTTTCCGAACCGCAACACAATCAGCTCATGTAGTGTCTTTGTTTCGTTTTTGTTTGAAATTGAACAGATTGATAGACCAGATTATGTTCATTGATTTCATTTTGCTGAGTCATCCATACGATAAACCTCTTGGTGATGCGCAGTCTTTCAACTTTACCTTCTTTCAACTTTACAAAAGAAAGACTGCACGCAGGCTAACTCGCTTCACCCTCGATATCTATAAGGTGACTGAACAAAGGACTGTAAAGCAAGGTGATTCCTTACTGCATGTTCATGATGGTGATGTATTAATTGTATGAAAATATCGACCAAAATGGTTTGTGGAACTAATGGGTTGTTAAACACTGGAGACAAAGTACTCGCTTCGCGCTCAATATCTTGCGAATGATTGAACAAAGGGTTGTGAAGCAAGATGAAACTTTAACGCATGTTCATGATGGTGATGGAATAATTCCACAAAATGTTACCCAAATCAATTTGTGGAACTATTTTATGGTTGAAATTAGGAGATAAACTCGCGTTTCGGGCTCCGCCAGACATGCCAAGCATTGGCATTACGAAGAAAGATGACTCTTTACTGCCTATGGTTGGAAAAGAAACGAACTGAACACATAAAAGTGAACGAGATGGCCAATTTCAAATAAACAACTCTTCTACATTGTCACCCGATCAGGTATGTTAGATGAAATTAAATGGAATCAAGTGAGGTAAAGTGAAATGAAATGAGATAACGTAATCTAATGTGCGTTTTGTGCTGTAGTTTTTTCTTACAAATTTAACTTGAAAACAGAGCACTTGCTTTGCAGCCATATACCTGATAGACCAAACCTTTGCAAAGGCCGATGATTCTATATATCCAGTTAGCAATTTAAACTAAGTGTCGACTCATTTGCATGAGAATGAGGATGTTTTTTGCAGTAACTGTTTTAAGAATTAAACCTGGGCTATTTGATAGTCCTATTTTGGTTGGAGGGGGCAAAAAAAACCCCTACCTAAGTCCTAACTGGTAATAGGTAGAGTGACCACATTTTGTGTGCTAATAGCTCCAGGCATGTACTTTTTGTAAATATAAAAAGTAACCTAAGATTGGCCATCATTTTCGCTCACGTCAGCATTTTCGTTTGTGTGGTCAAGAAAAGCGGCAAAATTGACCAACATCAGAAAAATCGCCATAAAATTATATTTGGAGCACATTTTCCACCCAAACATGATAATTGTGATAGAATGCATCAAATAACACTACACTACAGAAGAGATTTGCAAAATATTCAACTTATGTTCCTTTTTTCGCGATAATTGAGATTTGAGAATTTGCGATTTTCCAGGGTCAGTCCCAGAAAATTGTCTCCCGAATCCTCATTTTTCAAAGTATTTCAATGAAACTTTTTCAGAAGCTGCACAATAAGTAATTGCAAAAATTCAAGACGTTTCATGGCTATAATATTCTCCTAGCAGAGTTATTAGAAAAAATCTACTAGGGGGGGCAAATTTGCCCCTCAACCAAAATAGGGTTAACCGGGTGAAAAAAGTGATTTTCTACCGGGAGCGTTTTTCGCCCCCCCCCCATAATTATCTTCGCAACTATAATAGCTATGAAAATGAAACTTGCACTTTGTCATAACTGAACAAAAAGAAAATCCAAAAATAGTATCAATTGTTTTCTAATCACGTGATTGGTTGTTAAGCAACCAAAAACGGCAAATTTTGACAAAATTGAGTTATGAGAGAAAAAGCTAGATTTATATTAAATAACTGGCTAGAATAGTTTAGAAACTATCCAAATACTTACTTGATAGCCCCATTTTGAGATTTCATTTAGCTTTATATGAATATTTGTGGTTCCTAGTAAGTTAACTAATTAAATAAGAGGAATTAGATTCAATGCAAAGTTTTTTGCTCAATAGTAATGCCTAAACATCATCAATTCGGCATAATTTGGGGGAAATCAAGTACTTTTATCAATATTTCAAATCACTACATGATTTTCATGTAAGAATTACTAATTCATTGGAGATATGACGTCATAAAGATTTATGACGTCATAGAAATTTCAAGTTGCTGACGTCACCAAATATGGATAAATTATATATCAAATGAAATTATTCATCGAGACGAATCGAGTGGTATGTACATCGATGAGATTCAACACAAAATGAAGAAACTAGAGCAATTTTAGCGATTTTCTTTGTGATTACTCTCCAAATATGGGCATCTGGTGGTCACGTGGTTTAACAATAGGCATTGAAATTTCTATTTTCTAATCGCCAATTAAATTTTAGAGCAAATTCAAGAGGTTTCAGTGTCATAGCTATCATCGTTTAGGAGCTATTAAAGAAAGTTTGGGAGGGGGGCAAAAATGCCCCTCCCCGGTTAACCCTATTACTACCGGGGGGGGCACAAAGTGCCCGCGGCGCAGATTATTTGATGCAGTGCTGTCAGTTGGAGAGATACAGACCTGAAACTTGGTGACTTTTCCTCAAATTTAATATACTAATTAAAAATCTAAAAATTTTTTCAAAATGGTAGACACTGATCACGTGACCAGCATCTTTTCAACACGTGGTCAGCCGTAAAAGAAAATAAGGGACTCTAATTTTTTCCAGAATGATCACAGATCATTGATAACACTACCATTCAATAGATCTTGATGAGAGCTCTCAGATGACATATAGTTTTATTCATTTTCGATGACGTCAGCAATTTTAAACTTAATGACGTCATCAATGCTTATGACGTCATATAAATAATAACAAATGTATTAGAAAAATTTTGACGACCAAAAAGGATTCTCTTAATCATTACACATCGTTTTGAAGCATTTCAGAGTGTTTAAATTGACAATTAGAGGTTTAAATTAAACAATGAAAAACTGGTGTATAAAAATAATGAATATATGATATATACAATGAACTTAAATAGATATTATACTATGGATTTTTACTTATTAATGCTTTGAAATATATCTTAGTCCATTTACAAAAGGAATAGTCAAATAAAAACTTAAATATTGTCAATTTTGCCAACAGCAAGCAAATACTTGAATTTTCCTCAATTATGACGTCATTGTGACGTCATGGATGTAATGAAAAATAAAAAAAGCAGCCTATTGTGTAGATTTTGTTACTGTACACCATTTTACCAAGTTTCGTTCTCATATCTGCAATATTGGCGACTTTACGGAGGGGGGGCACTTTGTGCCCCCCCCGGTACTACAAGGGTCCAAAAAGCCCGGTATTAATAGGGTTAAAATAGGGTTAATTCACAATTAAAAACGAACCCTTCTTCCAACATCACTGTTATGTCGATTCATGAGTGCTTCAGCATCCCATTTTAACAATCCATCTTCCATAACTTTTCTGGATATTTTCATTCCAATTGCTACATCCATATCGCAATCCCATTTGAAGTCACTTCCTTGGCTTTCGGTGCTAACTTTGTTGTTACATCCGCAATTATTTATTCTTCCCAAATAGCATTCTTTTGTCACCCAATGCGTTATTCCTGCTGATGCTATTGCATACATGTATGCTGCTTCCTTTGAAACTATTAATGATAAAATTGAATTTTAGTGACATTCATGTATACATTTATGAAGCGCTAAAGTCTTCGAGGACCACGTGAGATAAAGAATACCAACACTTTTGGCGGGCAGTGGAATAGAAATTACGAGGACAATATTCAAAAATTAGATGTAGAAATTTTATTTGGTAAAATCGCTCATCATTTAGACCCAAAATTAAGAAAATCGTGGTAAGGGTTTTATATGGGAAGAGAATTCTGTTTGATTCGAGACTCAAATTCAGTACAAATTGCCGTTTTCAGAAATAGAAACACCCTCGTCTAAGTGCCCCAGCCCCAATACATTCTACCCCGGTGATTTCCCCAGTAAAAAAGTTGGCGCACAATCAGTCCCCGGTCAAGCGGTGAATCTCCCCGGTACAAAATGCTTTACAAGTAAAACCTCGGCTGCAAACAGGCGAGCCCCGGAGAGAAATTTGAGAAACTATTTCCTCGTAGAGACAGTCCCCCCAGCCAATAATTATGATGCCATCGTTGCATAATTCGAGCTCCCCGGTGAAAATTTGACCATATTTTTCTGTCACTAGGACCCCGGTGAACATCCGACCTCTCACCAAGGCACTTAGATGGGGATGTATAGAATTCAAAACGATATATTGAGGCTCTTGATTTGGTATTGGTGGTAGACTTTATAGATCTACGACTCAGTCAGCCAAATTTTAAAGCATACGAACAGCTCGAATTGCTACTCCTTGAGGCATTGGCGGTATTAGCATCCAATGAGTTTGCAGATGAATTTAGATACTTGAAACAACCAAGTATGATGGTGATAGTTTCTTCATGTTATCATGAAAAGGGCGTTTTCCAGCAAGGCAATGAGCTGGATCCTAGAAAATTTTTCCGGGGACGCAGCCCTCGGACCCCCAAATTGCACTCTCTCAACGCTCGCTGCCTAGCCCATCAACTTTTTGGTCGTTTGCGGTCCTTGAAATTTCGGGATATTTTAGGTTAATGTGCAGGTTTCGAAGAATAAAATGAGCTGAAATTTTTGGGTTGCAGTGAAGCTGAATTGATATTTTTGGGTTGCCTGAAACTTTCTTGGACTGACTCCCCCTTATGCGTATATGCTGAGTGCTCCTTAGGGCTTTTCTTTTCTAGCACTTACTTGCTTTCTCGCCCGCTTTAAATGGTGTAAATTTTTAACCTCCTTCGTGAGGTAATTATTTCAATAGATGATATTAGCATTATTTCGATTCGAAAATCACTGTTACTGAAAATCAAAAGTTGCCGGAAGTTTGATAACTTATATTTCAAGGACCGAAATTTAATCCAAACAGACTGCTTGCTTTGTTTTCTTCCTAACCGTTTAGGGTATAAAAGAACTCTCTTTTTATTCAAAACCTCAACATTCCACCAAAAAGTTTGGTCTGAAAATTTTCCACGGAAATTTCAAGAAATCTGTACCGAAATGATTCCATCAAAGCTTTTTGTTTCAAAACATAATGTAGTTTACTTTGCAAGGCTTGTTTTAATGCTGTAGATGAAACTGCACGATCGATGGTTTTGTGTCATTAATTTCTAGTTAATCGACTTCCTCTTGCAGAGTCCACTCTCGATGTCGATTTAATGCGCCATTTGCGTTACAGAAAATCTCTAACAATGTAATAATTTATTTACATCAAGCGGAAAGGTGGCCTTCGCCAATTTAACTGAATCATATTTAATTGAAGGGTCAAGAGCCGCTTAAATGTTTATTTAAAGAGGTCCTTTCGAATTTCACTGAAGCCTGCCCTCAAAAATCTAACCTATTAGCCTATCAACCACTCCTTACTGAAGCACATCTCAAAAAGACACTGGAAATGCATAAGAGTTTCAGCTTGCAATAGCTCAAAATCTCAACCTCTGAATAGGATGCAATTCTATCTTAGATAAAGCTTAGAATAAGCATCCGGATAGTAGAGGTAAAATTCGCATGTTTTACCGAGATGTACTGGGTGAGCAAGAAACTGCTAATGCTTTTTGAAAATTGAAAACACCAAGAGTACTTGATGGATTGCAGGAAATTGAATTCCGTTTAACAGCCGAAATATTGAAGTAATTTTTGTAAATTATCTGGCAGCTTTAAATTCGACGTTACGAACAGCGAGTAGTTGCGAAATGCCTAAAAAAGGTCTGAAACACTTGATCAAATTGTGAAAAACTCCTTGCTTGCACAGAGCAATGCAGAAAGTAAAACGTTTCTTGGGTGAGAGATATCATAGTCTTCACATTAATGGGACCGAAAATCTTCAGTATTTGTTTGAAAATCTCTTTCTTGTTAGTCCTGAGAGACAAATAAAAGTGCCTCAAGCCACAAGGGCTCAAATTCTAGCTTATCAGATACCAATATTTCCAGCTTACAAGTTGCATGAATCTGTTGCTCAAATATGGCTTGGCACGTGTCAAAGCATATAAAGCCGCTGTTTTAATCAAAGGCTTTCATATGCTTAGATTCCCAGTAAGCTAGAATTTTAAGCATTCAAACCCGTCAGGTACTCATTGTGTTATGAATTCTGGAACGCGGGAAATTTTTCTGGGCTAACCGGTACAATTGTGGATTATCAATTTATATCAACTGCGCAGTTCTCAGATCGTGAAAGGGGAGGTCTGGCCAATCTTTTTCCTTGGCTTGTACTTTAGGTACTTTGTACCTTGACATTCGTTGTATCTCGGTAGTTAGATTTTGAATTACTCTTCATGAAGCTATAAGAGATTTTTGTTCAAGAACCTTGAAGCTGAAAACCAGAATCTCCTTAAGTTTACGGTGGTTATCACAGCATTTTTTTGCTTCTGAGAGCTGTATAGCTGAGTTTCTGATTGCTTTTACCATAACTAAGTCTTGAAAACGTTTCCTCGGATCCAGCCTGGCGTAGAAGGGGGGGGGGCATTTTGGAGAGTGGACGCCAAAAATATGGTGAAAAGTAAGCGCGCCTAAGGTGAGCGAAAATTTTTGGGCCTTTATTCCTGAAAAATTCTCTGGTTTCTCTACTGAATAACTCCCTAATTTATTTGTTTCCTCACAGTCAGGACAAAATACTGAAAAGAGTGCATTTAGGTCAGGATAAGGGGCGCCTTTCTTACCGAGAATGGGGCGCCAAGCAGAGTTTTTATCGTTAAGGGGGACAGTTTTCCACATTTGGCCCCCCTAAATCTGCCACTAATCTCGATTTTACTAAAGGTGCCAGTGTTTTTACTCATCCGTATCCGGTGCAAGACAATCAATAGTCAATAAATTGAAAGCAATATACCTCTGGCCATAACGAAACCAAGAAGTCCAGCTCGTAATGGATCACCTTTTGGTGTACAATTCCAACGTTCATTTTCAAAAACCTTTTGACATGTCTTTATTCCTTCAGCAAGGCCTTGATTAACAGCCAAATACAAATCAGTTCTTTCAATGCAAATGCGCTTCAAAAATGGGCCGAAGTTCTGAATTCTGTTGCAAATCTGATGCGCCAATTTGGCAGGTCTTGCTTTTAGTCTTTGGGAGTAACTACAAAGAAATGGAAAGAATAAAATGCGATGCGAAGAATTGTTTGATATCATTTCCCTGCTAGCATTTGTCTACTGGATGTGCCAAAAAGAACCTCAAATGTTTAAAACTTCATGATCCAGAGACTTCTTGACCCATAGGAATCACGGGAAGGGGGTCTTCCATAGTCAAGATAACTGGGGATGTGCCTCCCGCAAGGTTATGAATTTGCGGACCTTTGGTCTGGCAAAGGGCATACTTGTTGGCAATTTTGGCGAGGGTAAGGGTATACTTTTTGGGAATTTTGGTCACCAATTCATCGCACTTTTGATGTAGAATTTAGTCTAGCCAAGAGTATCCTTTTAAAAAAAACTTGGCTTAGCCAATAGTAGCATTTTGAAACTATGGCCGGCACAACCCTACCCAAATTTAGTCAAGAGCCCCCCAACCTCGTTTCCAGGGCCGTAATTGTATCCTTGGTATTGATGTCGGTCCTGGTACCGGTTGCTCAATGTGGCCACTTGGGCAAGCATCAGTACTGACGTAGGAAGCTGGCCCTTCGATAGCCAGGTTCCCACCCGCCGTTATTGGAATGAATCAAAGTTCTTATAGCTCTCAGATGGAAGAAGCTAGGGTACTGAAACCAAAGTGACTTTCCTGAAGTTTGATAGCCTATCAAATTTTAAACTTTTAATTGTCATAAATTTAGTCACGTGACAATAACAATACCTTATTTGGAGAGTGGTTTTAAAGAAAATAATAAAACACAAAAACTGTAATGATTCTCTTTCTTCAATTGAAATGTACCGAAATTGGTCTTTGAAAGAGCTTCCATTTGTGATATAATATTTCTGCATTTGCTTACATCAGCAAAAAGTTTCTATGACGTCATCTATTTTGATGACGTCATGTTTATAGTGAATAATGGTACGGATTTTCAAAAACTTACCTTCAATCGATAGAAAGTCAAATTTTCTACACATTTATTGTATTTTATTAATTTTTAGCCATTGGAATCCAAAATTATTAGCACTTTCTCTACACCTTTTGGTTGCCTAGCAACAGACCACGTGATCGTGATCAATTAAGGCCGAGCTTGATTATTGTTATTATTATCAATTTGCTTATCGTTGGATAATAAAATTCCGTAGCTAAGATAAAAATAGCTAATCAGTTCCAGCGTTAAAATATGTATATACAATATCAGATAAGAAAGTAATAGATAAAATATTTACAAGTCATCAGACTGTACAATTAAAAACGGATTTCGATAAGCGATCATTATAAATAGCCCAAGTTTGGAATAAAATTTAGGCAGTTTTCACTGTACCAATTTTCAATCTCTCTTAATTGGCAAAGCGTTTCTAAATTCCGTATTCTTGGTGGCAAAGTTTTGCCACAGTTGCAGGCCTTTAAATCTGACGCTTTCTGTCCCGTTGCTGACGGATCTCACTCTGGGTTGAGTAAAAATAAGGGTTTAGCTCATTTTTAGCTTTGCACATCTCAGCCATAAGCATTTGCAAGTTCTTTTTATGAATAGTAGCTGCACAGTCCTTCTGTAATAGCTCACTAAAAGTAGCTTCGGTGTCCTTAAACGTAATTCTCAGACTGTATTTTGTTGATTTTCTGGTTAAGTTGCCTACTTTGAAACATCCAGATTAAAGGACAGTATTGAAACTGACTGGTAACAAAGGCCCTCATCAAATTTCTTAGTTTGTTCTGATCCTTATATACGAAAGTTTATTGCTGGCTTTTTGGCAAAGCTTCGATACGTGATGGCAAAAGGAAAGTTTGCTATCAATATGAATTCTAAGTAATTTCTCTTCAGAGCTATTAATGACATCAGTATTTCCAATCTTAACAGTGACAGGATCGTCATTTCTCTGCCCAAGAACCAGAAGATGGCATTTATCTGCGTTTAATTTCATAAAGTTGTCAGCAAACCATTTTAAAGCCACGTTACAGTGATTTTCAAACTTATGAGTTATATTATCAAGGCTCCCATCGCAAGAATAGATAGTACTGTCATCTGCATAATTGCAGATATCAGAGTTTTGAATATACAGTAAAAGATCATCAATGCTTGTGTTAAACAATAGAGGTCCTAAAACTAACCCCTGAGGAACGCCGCGTGTTAGGTCTTTCCAAGAACTGAAGAAACCATTTACCTTAACTCGCTGTTGTCTGTTTGTGAGGTAATCGTTAATGAGTGTTAATGCATCGTGAGTAAAACCATAAGCATGTAATTTTGCAATCAAGATATCATGTCTAATACAATCAAACGCCTTGGAGAGATCCATCAATACTGCCCCTGCCTTACCACCCTCATCAAAGCTAATTCTGAACTTTTCTAAGAGCCTAACGAGAGCATTTTGAGCATTGTAGCCTTGTCGAAAACCACAGAGAAGTGAGGATAAAAATGGTGTAATATAAGCAACTATCTGTTTATCCATTATTCTTTCAAACAACTTTGAGACCGTCGGCAGAACGCTTATTGGCCTAAAGTTAGTCCTGGTATTGGTTAATCCATTCTTGGGAAGAGATATGACATCCGCGCCCTGTAGCTCATCGGGAAAGGTTGAATTTTCTATGCAATCATTAAAGATGTGTGTCAAAGGCCCCACGCATACATCAGAATTGGATTTAAAAATTTTAGGAGGGATATCTTTTTGCGTTGTAGCTTCCTTAGGATTTGAATTCCTAACTTCCTTGTCAACGGCATCAGGGGATAACCTTTTGAAAAATAAAGAGGCCAGCATTTTGATAGTGACCTGTGATTTTAGAATGATAAGGTGATTCGAAAATTTTTGGACAGCTTTTTCAACAGGGTCCGAGATTCCTTCTGATGCATTTTCGTTTTTGGGATTTTCATCTATTCCAAGAGAATCAGCAACGGTAACGACATATTCATTCATTGTTTCTGCTACTTCAACGTCGTAGGAAATAATGTTTTCTCCTTCGGTAAAATCTATTTTGTTATTAGAATGTTCTTTGTCATAGAAAAAAAGTTTCAAAATCTTCCAGAATTTCTTATCGTCGGTGATATGTAAGCTGTTTAAATTGTTGTAATAATTTCTTTTTTCTTTTCGAAATAACTTAACACAAGAATTACGCTATTTGCGAAACTTTTTCCAATTTTCGGCAGTGCGATTTTCGTTATATTTGTTACGCAGCCTAGAACGCAACATGGTAGCTTTACGCAGAGCACGTGTCATAAATGGTTTATCATTTGCCCAGATAAATTTTTCTTCCATTGGAGCATGTTTGTCTAGAATCCTGCCAAAAGCAGTTTCAAATGAACTGTAATTCAGATCCGATGGATCTATTTTTTGTAACTCCTCTCGAAGATCACTTTGAAAACATTCTCATCATAGTTTTTGTAATTTCTATGGTTAATTATAGTTGGTCCTTGTTTGGGGAAAGTAGTTGGTCCTTGTTGAGTTCAGTTGGTCCTTGTTAAAAGCTGAAGACAAAAAAGTATGTTTCACTATGCTCTTGAAAATAATTTCAAACATTAGAAAAAACCTTCTAGCAAGTTTCTATCAAAGGGCTGATGCCAGTTCGAACCCAAAAATTTTTTATGACTATTTTCATTTCACAAGTCTTGAATTTGAGTTCTAATATTTTTGCATATAATAACCACTAAACTTTAACAGACATCCAGTGAAGGGACTAAAGGTGACCAAGCCTTACCTAAATGTTAAAACAATAGAATTACTAACATTTGAAACACTTTGCAGGGCTTTATTTGTTAGAATTTTTGCAAAATTTAAAATTTGTGATTTATTTTAGGGACAAGTGGCGGAAAAATACCATTTTGGCCTATAAAATGTTTGACTCGAGGGTTTAGCAGGCTTAAAGGACAAATAAATGGCCTTCCCTGTGACTCTGCGTCAGTTTCAAACAATTGGAAAGCTTTCCGTTTGACTTTATCTAATTTTTCATTACGAAACGTGCAAAAAATGTTAAAGTTATGTACAAAACTTGTAAAATTAAGATTGTTGTTAAAATTTTTTGGAGGCGAATTTGCACCAGCCCTTTGGTAGAAACTTGTTAGAAAGGTGTATCTAATTGTTGAAATTATTTTGAAGAGCATAGTAAAACATAATTTTTTGTCTTCATCTCTTAATTTTACAATTGATTTTTAAAGACAAAAATTTTATTGAAAATTACCATTGTGAAATGGTCTAAAAATGGTCATAAAAAAGCAAAATATTTTAGCATGCTTTACATTGCCCCCAAAGCACACGTTTAGAGAATCAGAATGAGACTAAAATGAAAGAGATCGGTGAAGTCTGCGCGTAGATACAATGAATAGTAATTTGCTGTCAAAGCAGTGCCATGCCTACTCCGGTCATGTAAACAAAGATCCGATTTAGGCCCAACTTCAAAAATCAATATCTTCGCCTTCGGTTGATTGATCTCGAAAATATTTGCAGCGCATGAACCCCTAGGTTATGGTTCATGTCACAAGTCTAAAATTTTGTTAGGATTAGGAACTTTATTTTTCGGCATTAATTTGATAAAAAGGGCCTAATGGATCACAGTGCTCAGATCATATTTGAGCTTTTTTATACATTTTGATAGTTGGTTTTATGCCTCTTTTCACTCATTTCGAAGTTTCAGCCTTTTTTAAACTGAGTTTTACCTAAATTCTCAATGCTTAGAAAAATTGATCAAAAATCGCTAAAGAAACTCAACCGTATACTATCAGTCTCCAAGCTTCCATTCAGTCCAATACCTGAAGTATTCTCTGCATAACGCAGGGAAGCTTTTGCATTAGTGAACATTCCATTACGAACATGGTTAGTCCTTGAATAAGCCCCGGCAATTAGATAAGCCTTCCCTTGAACTGACAGAGCAGAAGCTGCCTAAAAACGTGACGTCATTGAGAAATCTGAGATGAAGAAGTGTCTGGATACGTAAGCTAAACAGTTTAATGATATGATGATGAAATGAAATGATAAATCAGGAGCTTAGCCCAATGAACAAAAATATCAAGTGTTACCTAGTATTTTCAATCTCTTGCAGAGGGCCTAAAGTAGCTAGTTTTCGTGAATGCGTGCACAGTTTCTACTCCACTCACACGTTTTTTTAACAAATTAAAGCAATGCTTCCCTCAAATAAGTCGACATTGTGATATTGGAATTGATTTTGATGTGCGCCGTTAGTTATATGTCATGGCTTCAAATGCCACTCTTTCGTAAAAATTCTTTTAACTGTACCATCCTTGCAAACTGGAGTAAGGACATCTTTCATCGTTCTTCATGCCTTTATTAGCTAAATAAATCAGCTGTCTACCACATTTGACAAGCGCCCCCTTCCAATGAACCCCTTGTAGGCAGGTTTGGCTTGATGCCACGAAGCAACACTAGCTTATAATCAATGGTTAATCTCTTTCAAAATGTTCCTCAATAGTTAACTTGTAACTTGAACAACGATACCTCATTTGCTGGCATTGGTGCTTAGAGAGCAGGAAAATGACCTTGACAGCTCAAATTTCAAACCAACCCCAAAACATAGCGTTGACGTTTCGGCCAACGAATAAATTAACAGCAGATTCACTAGAGTTTGAAAGATGCTAGCTTATGCTATATTCTGTTTGGCAGAAGTTGCCCATTATGCAATCCCTTGACCTTTCTTCAATTTCAGCTTCAAATTTTGATGAGCTTCATGAATTTTCTCAAAGGCCAAAGCTCTTGTTTGGAGATGGAAGCAAATCTGAGCTTTTATCAAAACATCAATATCAACAAGAAAGGTATCACTGTGCAAGTTAACTATTGAGGAAGATTTTGGGAGTGATCACCCATTGATTGAAGTTAGACTCACATCACTGGCCGAAAAAAGTCTGTATTCGTTTTCTGGAGCACCTGGTATAAGTCATCTTTGGCTTGAGGGGGTGCTCTCTCCTCCATTAGTTGACCTCTAGAGAGAGCTCCTCCTTTTAAGAAATTCCCGACACATACAAATTCCCTTATAAATTTGTTATTTTGATAGTTTGTATTCCTTGTTGTCTTGTTGTAAGTTTTTGCATCGTAGTATGTTGTAATAACTTTAATGGCATTAGCATGCAGCGGAATTTTCAAAATGAACGGAACCGATCGAGGAGTTACTGTATCATACCTTTGTTGTTTAGAAATTATCCAAGTAATAACACCGATCAGGCTAAAGCTGTCCGAAAACAAGTGCAAATTTTCATCGGATTCTCTACACAAGACAATAAACTTTTCTAAAATAGCAGTTTCCAATTCTAAAGTCCGTAGATTTCTTGGAGCTGAGAGTTGGAAAGGGTGTTTTTAGCGAAGGTGAAAAATACGGGAACTGCATCTCTTTTTAGTCATGTGTGTGTCTAATACCCTATACCATTGACAAGCTATATCAGTAAGCTAAACTAGGTTATGGAATGTTGCGTTCTAATTGGTCAGTCGATCCAAGTCAAATGCATTTGATTGGCCGAGATTCAATAGGTTTAAACAAAGCTAGTTTAGCTGCGTCAGTGTGAATAGGGTCAGCTGGGTCAGTCAGCACGCCTTAGTAAGTTGATCGCTAGGACTCTAAGGCAATTGTTTCAAAAATAGATATTTAGAAGCAAAAATAAAATTCTTATTTTGCATGGTTAAATTTTTATTCCTGCTGAGAAGAGACGTAAATGCAACTCAGACTACTGCGTGTAATGTGTTTTTGACGGCTACGGAGATTAATTCCAGTTACACGATATCCTCTCAGGGCCTGTCAACAAACTTCCTTGCTGTTAGCCTAATTAAACATAAGCTTTAGAAAGATTTGATATTTCCTGTCAGTTTGAACTAGGAATGACTCTTTATCAAGTTTATTTCTATGGTTTTTCTGATTGTTTCTTTTGTGTGCCATTATGTTTTGTCCCCAAAGTCATTCCACGCAAACGGTTCGTCGCAGAAATAAATTACAATTCAATCTGCAGAAAGACACAGAAATGTTCCAGGTTAGCTGGTAACCAGCAAATCAAGCCTCTAATGCCTGAAAATATGATTGAGTTTTGAAATATAGTGTCAAGTTGGTAATGGATTTACAACCTGATTTGCCAAAGAATCTTAAGCATGAACCATGAAATTTTTGAAAGCAGCCATTGCACCATTTGATACAAGAAGTAAACCTTCACTATTCAGGTGTTGATGACAACAGTAAGGCCCCGTCCACACGTATACGTTTACGTTTTGTAAACGCATAGGATGTTTTCCGTCCACACTGATCCACTGAGCGTTTTAGCCTGTCCACACGTAAACGCCGAAACAATGGGGAATGAATGATGAGCATGAAATCTATGACGTCATCGTTTACAAAAGTATGCGTTTACGACCGTCCACATGAAAACGCAAAAACAGTGTTTAAAAAAAACTGCAAATGATTGGTGGATATGGAGTCTGTGACGTCACCATCTACGAAAGTATGCGTTTACGACCGTCCACACGGAGACGTGAAAACAGCGTTTTCAAAAGTATCCACTTTGGAAAGCGTTTTCGAATGTATGCGTTTAGGATAACTTGAAACGCCGTTTAGGTGTGGACGGAAGGTGTAAACGTATAAGAATGTATGCGTTTGCAGACGTAAACGTATACGTGTGGACGGGGCCTAAGATTAATTCAGGATTCGCTGCCGTGTACCGGGTGAGTAAAAAAAGATTGCATTGCGCCTTTCACAGGCTGTGAAATAAAAGGCATGTGGTCCATATCTAAAACTGAAGTGTTATTCTATCAGTCAAAGGCTAACTTATATGAGAAATTTTTTAATGAAATCACTCATCCATCATTAAGACCCAGAAATTAGGAAAATAATGCTGGTAAGGGGCATGTTTTGGACAAAGAATCTAACATTCCATTCTGATCCATAATTTACTTGTTAATGAAATCAAGACTATGTTTCTGAAGCTAGCAATGTAAGCTTCAATGCGACATATTTCATGGACCAGAATGGAACGTGGAATTCTCAATCTTGATTGATCCAAATATGGAATTTAAGAACTCATCTATTGCCACTGGCTCACTCACGAGGGGAAATGTGAAAGAGTCATTGCCACCCAGAATCCTTTGCGAGCTCACTGCAATTTCGGACAATCCAAAGTTAAATTTGGCCTATGAATTCTGGCCAACTTTGCTCAAAAATCAAAAAATTAATCTCCACTGCAGTACCTGAATTGACATAGAAAAATAACCTAAAATCAAAGTTTTCCAAACAATTCTATGCTGCAGACGTGAATCTATGTTTTCTGCTTAGGGGCCGGTCATTAAGTATATGTCTGCTAGGGTAGGCCGGGGGGGAAATCATAATTTTCCAATAGAATTTGGTGGCCTGATAGACCTGATAGAAACAACAAATTTCTGTGGCCCCCAAGCCATGTAAGAAAATTTTTCATGGCCCATCCTTATGTCATGTTTGTTGTATCAAGAGGTATTGTTTTTAGTGCATAAGAAACTTCACTGCCAAAACAATTTTATTAAGTTCTCTTTTAAACAGTGTGTTATTAACAGTGTCCAAGTTCAGCAGTCATATATTGAACAAATATTTAAAAATTGCCCAAAATCAAGCAAATCTATGAGAATCATGTCACAAAGAAGATATACTGTTTCTTGAACTTTTTTATATCAATGTCAATTCAAAACTAAACAAATAAAATACAATATTTTGTGCCGTCCATAGAAGAAATAGACAGACATCATCTGGTTCTGGCTGGTTCTTGAACTTTGTCACTAAAAAACCAACCAAACAAATCAATGTATTTGCTTCATGGCTCACTCAAAGCTGCAAATTATAAGGTAGCCCACCCAATTTATTGGAATGTATTTCATGGCCCAGCCATTTTCCCTCTAGCCCACCCTAGCTGATAGTTAATAAATGGCCCCTTAGACCAATTATGATTTTCAGACAATCTGAAATTGCAGTGTGCCTGCAAAGGACCCTGGGAGACAATGGCTCTTTAAGGAATCTTATCAGGTACCGGATGAGTCAAAAAGAGTTTCAGCGTTTGGCGGGCTTTGGCATAAAAAGTACGTGACCGTTATTCAAAACTAAATTTTTAATCTATCAGTCAAAGGCTACCTAAGATGAGAAAATTTTGTTTGGTAAAGCCACACATCTTTCAGACACAACGGTAAGAAAAATACCTGTAATGGGTTTGTACGGAAATTGTCACTAAACCGTCCTAAGTGAAAAAGTTGGATGGCTGAAACTCTTATTCAGGAGTCTTTCTGAAGCAGTGATTAAAATACAGTGCTGGAGAAGTAACGGAACCAAACAAAAGCGCAAAATATCCTGCCTCGATTTAGCCTGCGTGCAGACTCGTTCTTACAATTTTCCATTCAACTCAATTCGATTTCGGTAAACCAGTCGAGTCTGCCTGGAGGCTAGCCTCGGTTTCACTACCCAAAGGCTGAGCATTAAGTGTTTAAGTTGCACAGAATACGAAAATTAGTTCGCCTTACTCAGCTTATGGATTAGACACAAGAGATGCCCGAGGCAGATGTTTGGGTTTCATTCTCCCTTCGATGTTCCAAAATGACGTATCGGCCTTTGCTTGCCTGTGAGATCCCGATTTATTTATTGATTCTAATGCATTACAGGTCAGCTTGATGCAAAAGGCTATCTTAGGGGTGGAAATTTATTCCACATTCATGTTGTTCTAGGGCTCAGGAGGGTTTTACAGGAAGTTATTCTTGAAAATCCTTGAGAACAGCTAAAGGTTAGAGTCACGTGTTTTCTCAATTTCAACTTTGACAAGGTAAAAATCATCTCCCAAGGAATTCAGAAAGCAACCGAAGTAAATTAACATGTACGATGCACATATGTTGTTTGGCTTTAATGTAGGATTAACGCCTTTCTTTTCATTTTTGAAGCTGGAACCGTGGAAAACTTTATCGAAATTGTTAGTTCTTTTCATGACACGTGCAAGTAAAATGACTCATTGCTCTAAAGTGGTGTAAGTGATTTCAGTGAAAAAGGTTTTTCCATCTAAGTTAAGGTTTCTGTTACAAAACAAATGGTGTTTTATTCCAATGTGCCTATTCTGGCAAACGCCAATCCATCCTTTGCAGAGACATAGAAACCGGGGGTACTGAGAGCACGTGCCTTCAAGGTTTTGTAATTATAACGAAAAGGTACCCTGCTTTGTTTCGGGTGCCCCCCTTTAGGACATTGCTTGATCAAAAGTGCTCCCGAATTGTCTTGCCCCCCCCCCCCAAGTTAAGCCTTCTTCATACCGCCATGATTATATTGACATTTTCTATTTACCACCTTTTTGCATGCACAACGCATGAGTTAGCCGCACTGGTGACAAGGCTTGTCAGTTTTGTTTACGTTTACGATTGACCTGATCGGCCGTATATTCTCCCTTTCAGAGCGGTAGTCACTTTTAACGGGCGTTTCAATAGTTCAGTCCAGTTCATTCATTTCAAATTTCAATTCATTCCATAACCTACCCTTGCTTGCAAAACCAATTTGACTATGATTTGAATTCATTTGCTTCCAACATAGTCTACTGGTACCAGCATGCATACTAGGCCTAGGCTTTAAGTCAGCTTTAATGCTTCAGACGTTGCTACTTCCTCAAACTGTTTAGAGGCAAAAGATAGCACCATATACCATGTAAATACGGAAGTTCAGTCTGATAACCATGATTGCTCTGTCGAATGCATAATTGCTAACTCAATCATCAATCGTTGGCCATAAACTGGTGAATATTAGAAATACTTTCCAGAACAATTTCAGCAGTGGCGGCCTCGTCTCCCCCAAATCCAAGAAGTCGGCAAGAATTGTCAAAGAAAAATGGCATAAAATTAGTTGGGTATACCATTAGATTGAAAAATACGTCAAATCCTCGCACTCCTTTCGGATTTTTCAGAGCTGGTGCCGCCACTGAATTTTAGCAATAAAGGCCGAAATTGGACGAATGGGCTTTGTCTTCCAATCTCGTACTTTTCTAAAGGTTTATGAGAATCCAAGAAATTTTCAAAGTACTCAAAATATCTTAAAGTTATCATTTCTGGAGTAACTAAAGTTCCTCAATGGCTTCTTACGAGTTTCCACAACTTTCTCATGTTTACCTCTTGTGACATTCCTCGATTAATTGTTATGAAGTGATAACACCATCGAGATATTACTCAGATACATTCAGAGTAATGAAACGAGAAATGAATAAATATGCCTTGAACAAGTGAAATCTCTACAACGATGTTTCGCTTTTACTCCATATTCCTTTGTGATGTGAGAGTAGAAATATAGCATTCGGGGGGGGGGCACTGCGGTCTCATGCCCCTAAAATTTTGCAGTGACTGCGAAAAAGTGCTTTTTTCTTTCAGGGGGTGCCCTTTGGTTTAACAAAAAACTGCCTTGCAGTATCATGCCGCCAAGTTTAAGATACTGCGTACCGTCCTGTATGAGAGCTAAAGCCCTCATCACGCTGTAAAGACATTCTTACCAAAATATGTTAACGCATTCACTTACAACGAAACTTTCAGAGCCGAAGCCAATGGGGGCTGGGGGTTCGAACGCCCCCCAGGAGATCATTTGCTGGAAATTTTGTTTTCTTGTCGGAATTTTTGTAATCTAAATGTCTACTTTTAGAGGATTTGGAGGAGTAGTGAAGTCATTCAATCATGACCGAGGGACTAGTGGATGCTGCGCGAGTTGGTGAAAAAAGTACGCCTATGTGGTTGCAACAAGGACTGTCGAGACGATTGTACGATTTGCTATTCCTGACATCGAGAATGATGCAGTTCCAACCTCAGTTGGAACGTGTTATCATCAGTTTCACTCAAGCTACTGTGAAAAGTTATCAAAGTTTTAAATCAGAAAAAATGAGAATATACAGATTTCCTCTATCATTCCGTAAAATTGTACATAAACTGCAAAATTCATATTACGACATAGACTAACTGCAGAGAAATGTCAAACACTGTCGTTTTTGATTAGCACAAATAAACGGATTATAGGTATCGTGAGAAAGTTGTTCGGAAAGATTTTTGAAGTGCAGTGTCCTGCAAATCTAATCATTGAAAGACAGAAAGAGTGGTTTTTGTTCATTTACAACAAGCTGTATGGCCATTTAAACGGCCAGAGCTGGAGAGAACACATTACCCTGTCAGATCTTAACTTTTCCTTCCTGCAAAACACATCGTTTTCTGAGAAACTGGGATCAGCCTTTATCACAAACGGTTTCTAAATTTGCCATGAAACCCTGATGTTGTAGTGCTCAATTTTGTTAATTTTTCCTTATTCTCAGGTGAAAAATTATCATGTAGGTATGCCCTGCAACCTCCATGATTCTTGCACCTTAAGCAAATAGCATCGTAAATAACAACCCATGACTTTTTCCGCCACAGCAAACATGTCAATAAACGTCAAATAAACAGCTGTTTGTGTTTTATACACACGAAAAAGTAAACCCCAGAGAGCCATATTACCTTCAAAGGAAATTAACCGGTATGGATGGTTGGAACGAGACAAAAAGGTCCACCTTTACGGTCTATATAGTATCCCACAGTATCCTATAGATCTTAATAAGGAGTATTCGCTCGAAACGTCGTGTTTTTGAACATCTACTCTACATTTGTCAAATCATATATTCATAACATTATCGTATCCTATAGATCGCTTGTGGAATTCCTTTGTATTTGAGTCAAGTCAGGGCCACATTGTCAAGTGGCACATGCTCTTGGATGCCGAGTGCGTTAGAATTCAGGGAATCTTTTGAGGACTTTTTGCTGATGAGAAATCTATTCAAAGAGGAACTCAAGAAGGCCCAAAACAGCGTCGTAGCTATCTTTTAAAATGACCGGTATCCATTTGCAGCAATTCCATCATGAATTTCTTTGAGCCAAGTATCGTCTAAGTTATCATAACGCAAATTGTCAATGAGGAGACAAGTTTGATAACAAAAATCGATACAAATGGATGCCATGAAACAAGGATAATTTGTTATTATATCAAGTCATCTGTCAAGCCCTTCTTGTGGCCTATCTTCGACTTATATCGCTGATGTTCTGAACATGTTTTTGACTGGAAACTTTACTGTTGGGGAAATGGGCATGGCTGGTGGGAGAATTGAAGGACAGGTGGGGAATTTCTCTACCATTTTGTATGTTAAGAGAGCCCTATCAAAGTTGCAATGATTCACTTGCTCACTTATTTCAAATGCTTTTCTATGAATTACCGCTTTCAAATAGAATGAGAACTTTCTACTTCCATCCAAAATATGTCAACAGCACCGACGAAATCTCGAGATCAGGCAAAAGTGAGCTCAGCCCGTTTTTCAGTCACATTTTGAATGTATTGTAACGCTTCTGCGAAAAGCTTTAGTGGCATTAAAATTGACGCTAACTCAAGCACAGATTTATCGAATAATGTCTGGCAGGAAAACTGGTAGAAGATTCTTCCTTAACCATGCAAATTCACCGAAGAATTTTCAGAATATCTTTAACTGGTTAGTCTAAACTGGTTCCTTCGACTATTCAATGGTCTTAAATTGGTTTCATTTACGATAGAAAATTCATCAAAGAACCTATGAATATTCAAACTGGTTCCAAGCATTTAGGTTTTCCGAAGAGATGGATTTTCCAAAGCAAAGAATCTTATGATACGAGGAGTATGGCTTACATGCAGCAGGTTAAACGTACAAGATACCTATAAAGCAGCTCCCTCAGCTTAAGATATATGACGAAGAACTTACAAAATATTGGAAACTGCTTCCATAAGTTCTGCTCTATTCCGGGAGAAAGTTACTTGAAGACAAGTAATTTTACGATGCATGACAGTAGTACCTAAAATATCGTAGGTATCAAATATCCGTTTTTTTTAGTGTCTGCCTTATTTTTGGTACTAAAATCATTTAATAATAACATACTGTCCTTTAAATCTAATAGTAGGACAAGCAACAAGCCAATTTTTATTGAATTTACGATAAGTTTTTGTCATCAATTATGTTGTAGAAAGATCGATGGTACACAGAACGATAACAGTTTCTAAGGACCCTGATGAATAATGGATACGTACCTGAATCTTGAGTCGATTCTGTTCGCATGTATTCCATAATGTACTCTGATAGCTATTCCAATATGTATACAAACCAACAGACCAGCGAATTTCAAGTACTTCTTGTCCATGATCTATGTTAGCACACTCTCAATCGATTCACTTGCTGGACAGCCGCGCCGCTAACTTCAAAAGAGCTCTAATTTTGGCCTGACTGGAGATGGTTTTAATTGGCCGATAGCTCCACCCGATGACAGATTCATTCCAATGATACAATTGCGTCAGTTCATCCGTTTTTTCACTTTAGACCTTTGTACCACTCTGATATCCACGACAAAATATCTTTGGTGAGATGGTTTCGATTTTCCCATGATGATAAACAAGCTAGAATAAATCCAAAGAGTCGGTATTAGCGCAGCAGGCCACCACTGAGAACCGCATCTTCTTTAAAGTTCTTACCGAAAGAGCTTTTACAGACGTGTAAATTAAGTGATTCATAAAAAAGCAACGGTATTTCAAAGGCAATAATCAAAGCGGCGTACGCTAAATTCAAGGTTAAGCGCCCTTTCCTGTCTTTTCCTGCGGATAGGAAATGTTCTGTTTGCATATACTTCGGAGCTCTGCGTTTTAGTGAGTGAATTGAAAAAACATCAATCGAAGTAACATGGCAGAGTCATTGGCACAGAGTAGAAAGTAAATAGAAATTTGAATGATGATGGCATAAGTTGACAGCATACAGTAACCATTTCCTCATCAGAAATTTTACATCAGCCCTTTTTCTCACAAACACCATTTTTCTCTTTGTCAAAAAAACGAACATTTCTTTCAAACTCCCTCAGCCTTATAGGCACTGGTAAGATCATTTGTCTCTATTGAGGCATGCTGCTGTGTCACAAGACTATCGATCTTGCATAAAATACGCACATACATAAAACACCATGTTCTGTTGCCCTGTAAACATACCATTCTATCCTACCCTTATACTGTCTTGCTATAATTCCGCATACACATGGAGCAGTTTTGTGCAGTTTTCGTAAGCTAAGGCATGCGATAGCATTCTCCCTTCTATTCTCCACCATTGCGCAGTGTGCACGTAATGCAACAGCCTATTAGCTGATTTTGTGTTATATACCTTTGCCCTTCTATTTTGCACTGTCACACCATGTCTCAAGTGTAATAAAGCTTCACCTCTCTGTTCTCCATTACCACTCCGTTCTCCATTATCACTCTGTGTCCACATACAGTGAGGTAGCGTATGAGCAGATGCAAATGCACCTTTCGACTTCCAGTATTCATTGTCACTCCCAGTTTACACTCAGTGCCACGGCCCATTAGCTAATGCTATGTAATACATCTTCCCCTCTGTTATTCATTGTCACACTCCTCCGTTTATGCGCAATAAAATAGCACATGAGCTGATGCAGTGCAATACACCTTTGCCCCTCTCTTCTTCCCTGTCACACTCTGTTGACATGCAATGCTACAGCCTAAGAACTGATGCTGTAAACTAAACCTTTGCCCTTCTATTCTGCACTATCACGCTCTATTTACGTGCAATGCAACAGCTAATAAGCTGATACTGTGTAGCACATCTTTGGCTCTCCATTAGTCATTGTCATACTCCGTATTACCTTACATGCATTTCTACAGCCCATGAAACTTATGCTATGTAATACACCTTTGCCCACTATTCTTCACCACACTCTTTTAGCTCATGAGCTGATGCTGCGTGTTAGCCCTTGGCCCCTCTATTTTTCTGTCAGACTTCGTTTACACGGTATCCACAAGCTGATGCGGTGTTATTAAACCTTTGCTCCGTAATCAGACTATTTTACACCACTTCTCCTTATCATACTCCGTTGGCTACAAGTTTGAACTGTTTAATCAAGACTCATTCACTTTGATAATTAATTTCATATCCTGTTTGATTAGCTAGACACACATTGTATCGATATATATAGCAAGGGACACATCCGAATGTCACTTAATAGCAATTATTGATTCTGTAATTCACCCAAACTTGCATATCCTGGATTTTTGCAAGAGTTGGCGTATTCTTCGATCATAGGGAAGGGAGCACGTATCATACTGTCTATAGGTGGTTATTACTCGGCGCTAGAATGTAAACGTCGAGGATTTAGCTGAAAAAAACAATGTCTCGCAGCATCCGTGAAGTTACCTGTCCATTGCAAAGGAGTTCTTCATCGGCTCTACTTTTTAGTGGAGAATTAGGGTCTGCATCTGCTTACAGGCTATATGATCTACTGCTTTGCCAATATAGGACTAGAACGCCAGAGAGGTAATCAGTAAAGTCCGTAAATAAGGGAATTGGACGAGAGTGTATCGAAGTTATTGAAACTGACGCACGCACGCCAAGGAAACAAAGCAGGCATGGGTTTCTCTTTGTTCTATCAAAAAGATGAATGTATCTACTGCTGCCTGTTCCCTCCAATTCCAAGTATATGAGAAAAACTCAGTTTAAGAGCTTGACTTCTTAAACAGAGATGTGCTAGTACTAATTGCAAACTGATGACACATGTGGCCTTTGAGAGTCCCAATATCGAACTTTTGCCTACTTTCTGGTAGTATGGTAGTCTTGAAACAAGATACTTTGCATATCCACATGGAAATTTGACTAACCCCTGCATGAAAGTAGGCTTTTAAATCGTCGCAATCATTTGGTAATTACAGTTTTGGTAATATAGTGGATCCCCATAACGTTATAGGGGTCCCCGTAACGTTCTGTTCTTTTTGTGTTGCAGCCGGGAAGGAACTGTAACTTCACTTCAACTTATAATTTGAAACTTCTTTGAGTATATCTGGAAAATTGTTGCTGATTTGCGGCTCATGAAAACAAAAACAACTTGTTACTTCAATACCAGCACTCTCTTTATCCCCCATCTATATCAAAACCAAGTAAACTATGAAAGAGAGGATTGCGTTCAAATTTCTTCTTCATTTGCAGAAAGATTTAGTCTTCTGGTCAAATCGAATCTAAAAGAGTGCAATTTATGTTCGTATCTTGTACTGAATTCCCACTGAGCGAACTATACCCTCGGATCCTAACTCAAGTCGAAACGAGTTTAGAAGTGAGACTGAATTTGCCAAAGGTACATTTCGATTATTGATAGAATTAATGAGTGATAGGGAATCAACAGCTCATCAGTGTTAGGTCTTATCAGTAGTGAATCGCCTTTATTCTTTGCATTCATTTCAGAAATTTAGTTTCAATTAGTTAAGAGCTAGACTGATGACCTGATTCCTTGTCTTTTAGAGGGAATTTAGTCTGGATGTATTTATTCAAAATATAAACTGAGCTGGAAATATAAACTCAACTGAAAACGGAATACCGTCAAAGACAGTGTCATTGATGAACCAACACTTTTGGATTTCAAAGCAAGGATCAAACACTGGGATGAATACAAATGCACCTGCAAAACATACCACTAATTTTATCTACATTCATTTTTGTTTGTCATAGTTGCTTTGCATTTTCAATTAGCATATTTTTTCATTACTATTGAAAATACCATCTTTAACATGGCTTAAACGACAAGCCCGGGGTTAGTATAATTTTTGATTATTCAAGAGATTAATTCACATTACACTGTTGTGAATGGTGTGTAGTAGTTTTTTCAGGTTTTTCTCTTCTAACCTGCGAAACTGCATATTTCAATGTGCTAAGAAGTACTAAATGACGTCGTTTTATATGACGTTAATTCACGTTGACCTGAACGAGGCTGTCAAATGTGTTGATGTTATACCACTCAAATTGCTAGCCTCCTCATCGCGCCTTCGCACACTCGTACAAAATACAAAATGGCGACGACATTTGGCCTAACTTACGAAGATTCATTAACCAATTTATGAAAGTTTGAGGCATCAAAACTTGGAAAGAACTCACGACTGGTGTTCAGCAGTTGGTAAGGTTGCTTTTTAACAATAATGTCATCAACCCCGACTTGCCCTTTAACGAAAGAAAGATTGTATCCGTTCAACGTTTTCAATCTGATGTTTTTATTTTCACTCATGAACAGGGACTAAAATCTTACGTAAAATCTGAAGAAGCTTCGAGCGTTTTCTATCCCTCGAGCGTCGAAAGAAAAGTCGAACTTTGCTTAAATCAGCCGATTAAACGTTAAGAATGGGCATGTAGATTGACCATGACAAGGAAGTAGCGATCTGATTGGTCGCACCTTAAACGCGGCGGACTTGGTCTTAATTAGTTCTCGTTTTAAAGCTGTCTTGTCATGATTCTCAATTTGAAGCCATAAACATCACTCAATTCAATGCAAAAAACTGCAACTCATGAAATGAGTATAGTTATGAGTATAGCCCGTTGATCTATCGGTTAATTGTTATCAACACGTGAGGTGACTCAGTACTATTAACAAACTTGAAACCTGAGATGCACATTTGGTGCCACATTGCTCAGGATAGTACCATGAGCGATACCCTGGGTATCAGAGCCTTAATAATAAGATGGGGGACAAAAATAAAATGACCCAGGGTACATGAGCGATAGGACACCCAGTGTGTAGCAGTCTGAAATTATATCAGAGGCGAGCCTCCTTAACGTGTTGTTTTTTTGTGTTTTGAACTTATTTTAACTTGGTATACAACCACCTTCCACTGTTTCGTAATTTCGAAATTTTTCGGTAGTGAGCCACCTTAAGTGCAGAGCCACCTTACTCGTAGAGCTTTAATATTAAGGTGGCTCTGCACTTAAAGTAGCTCACTACCGAAAAATTTCAACATTACGAAACAAAAGGTGGTTGAATACCAAGTTAAAATAAGTTCAAAACACAAAAACAAAACAATAAGTTAAAGTGGCTTGCCTCTAATATAAATTTCAATAACCAATTTTGATAAAAAACAACACTTATGTAAAAGCCTTTCATTCATGGACGGCAACATATTTTCTATCACAAGTTGCAATGAAAAATGAAACTGTAACACAATGATACAATGAGGATAATTTTGCAAAAAAGCTATCAAGGCTAGACATCCTGTCATGTACGGAAAGGAGCAGTTGCCTCTTGAGTAACAAAAAGCACCCGAAACTGCAAGAGATAATCAGCGCTAGCCGGGAGTTGAAAAAAAAACGATTCATCACGAAAATTATATGAGATACGTAGAAGTAGGGAAGGCGGATGGAGGAGGGGAAGGAGATGATGGGATTAATCAAAAGGCTGCATTGGGTCTTCTTTCGAAGTTATGAACCTCTACTTTTCTTATGAAAACGGAGCAAAACATATCCGTCTTGCAATGCGTTCACACAGCTACGCGGTGAAAGAGGAGCTTTCCGAAACGCAAACAAAAACAGATAAATTTGGATTTGATCCGTTTTAAAAAAGATCCGTTTACATCGTGAGCGCCAAAAAACTGAGACATTTCAAAACATTTCACATCATTTTGTACAGTCTGTTGATTACAATGGACTTCAAACTCACTATAAGGCTTTGTTTTCAAAAAGGGATCAAAACACAATTTCGCTAGAGCTGTGTAAAACGCCTATCATATTTATAGCATGCTATTTGAAAACGGAACAATATGAAAAGGTAGCGTTCAGAGTTGCAAAAACTCTTTGACAATCCTCCAAACCTGGACTTCGAAGGCCCACCTTCCTCGTTTCCAAGTACAGTGAAGATAAGGGAAACAAAAGCCCTCATATATCAAGAAAGGTATCGATTGATCTTTCAACACGATATGTTAGGATCGTTACATATGTTAGAAACTATTGCCTGCAGTCTGGAGTTTCCATTTTGTGACAGTTGTCCTATGAGTTAAAGCCAGCAAGAAAATTTCTGCGAAAATAAACGTTTACTTTGGCTTAGAACGACTCTCTCAGCCTTGCAGACCCAGTTTCCCCATATAAGGACATGAGTCAAGGGTCGCGCTACGGGTTGAATTGGGGTGAACATGGCCACCCCACTTTCCTCAGGTCGGTTTTTATTCCTAAGAAAAATGACAAAGAAATCGTTAAGTATACCGTCTGGCCATCTGTTCTATCTCTCTCCCATCCCCAATTTTTCTGGGTTGGCCCCGCCCCCTGCATGAGATGACTATAACTTCTCATCTTTTCAACTAACCTTCCACCATTTTTTGCTCGAAACTTCATCCAAACCAGGTTTGAATGTAGTAATGTTATTGCATCTTTAGCGTTTTCATCAACAGAAATGAATTGAAATGAAAACGGAGCAGTGTGAACGTGGCCTTAGAATTTTGAAAAGCATTTCTAATCGTGGGGGTCATAGAGGGTCAACAAAAACCGTAACACCGCCAAAATATTTCAGAAAAACCGTAAAACCGCCTCAAAATTCAGCTGAAACCGTTTTCGCATTTTTCCGTGCTTTGCACGTACCTCCTCGGTTCTGTCCTGCGGACAACTGCTACGTTATCATTTTGATGACTTCCAATGCCTGAAATTCGCTAGTAAATGTGAAAATTGGGAGAATGTCCACAAAATTATACAGTACTGGACAATAATTCGTAGCTTTTATCGTCAATTTTGTGATGATTTGACTCCTCGAGTCATATTTTGTAAAGAAATCTGGAAACCGTCGAGAAAGAGAGAAACCAAAAAACCGTCATTTTTACGGCCAAAAACTGTTAAACCATTCCAAAAACAGCTAGAACCGCAAAACCGTCAGCCCCTACGACCCCAACCTAATCGAAACCTAGCCTTTGCTTAACACGGAGAGTTGTGGTTAGAAGGGCTGCAGATGAAGTCAAATTCAAATTCAGTCATTGCGGCGCCAATTCACGCTTATACGGTCCTGCGCCTGATTATGTCGTAAAGCAGTTGGCAAAACAAATATAGCTATTTGTTCATAAATCTTTTCCTCACAGCTATTTGTACTTTTGCCATAAATATGGAAGGCTCTTGCTTTGGCCGTCAAATACTTGACTTGTACCACAGATATGCTAAAGGAAACAGGTGCAATGCTTTTAGGACTGTAGGGCAGTACCTCTATCTTCTGTTTCCAGCGAGAACGTAGTTTGGTGACGTCAAGAGCTGACGAAATGTTTGTTCCTGACAGCCAAAAAATGAAACATTTCTATGGGTTACTGTTTGTAATTGCACAAAAATATATCTCCATTGGTGTCAGATGTCAGCATGAAAATTTGCAGTTTCATAGTGGAGCCTGATTAGAGGAGATACGTAATGAATCTGAAAACACAATTCTATGGTAAATTGGCCAGCCCTGACAGCCGGGTTCCCACTTCGGGGTAGCCATTTTTGAAGAGATGATCCAATGATGAATTTTCTTTTAATTGTTTGGCTGGGCTAGAAGCAGGAATTACTTCTCAAAATTAATGCACATCCACAAAGCCATCATATCGCTAATGGCTTGATTTTTCGCCAAACTTATTTCGTAGAAGACCTGTGATGAATTTCTTCATGTAATCGCACACAACATTTCATCCCTGTTTACCGAGGCAGCTCTGTTAGCACGGCCGACCAGCCCTAACCCTAACCTTAACCCAAACCCTAGCCCTAACCCTAACCCTAAACAAAATCATACCAGGCAGCGAAAAGAGTTACAATGTGTGGCACTTTTCCCTTCACTATCCAGTTTATGGAACTCTTCGGGGAAGGGGTCCTTTTCCCCTAGAGCTGTAAAACCAGACAAAGACCTGAATCGGCGACAGATTTTTGTCGCCTTTATGTTCAAATCAGATGGCCTAGAGAGGAAGGAGTTTTTGCAAGTATAGCTAGAAGAAGCGTTCATCTAAGTGCTGATTGCTATAGTTTCATGGTACAGCGGTTCTAGAAAACTGCCTGTTGTGGTTCGGTACTTTGGAAAAGTAAAGAAAAGCAGGTGATGTTACCTTGACCATAGTCAATCAAAACGAGACTCATCCGTTTTTACAAGCGCAGAGAAACCAGTTGAAGCTGCAGAGACATATCAGTGCAGTCAAAGTGCGAAAGCATGATATGTATTGAGTCTATCTATACACTAACTTTGCGAAATGATAACTATGATAAGTTTGCTCTTACACAGAGGTGTAACGGAGCAGCTCACTACCATCCAGAAACCCCCTTTTCCTCTCGCATGAAGCAGCAGTATGACCAACAAATGTTTCTAGATTACTGTATTCAAGGACCACTCAGCATATTTTGGATTGACGGGGCTAGAAAGCAATCAGAAACCATGAGAGGATCAAGGGGTGAAACCGAGAAAATTTTTGCGACAACGCCCCCTACTTTAGCCAGAAACGCGACCAACAACCTTTTCTCAGGCAAATTCGCAATGGAAAAGACATTCATTATCAGCATATCCAATCACTAAATCACCTTAAAAGCATCACAAAGAGAAATGCACCGTATTGCAGTTTTTAATTTCATAGCGCAGGCTCAGGGCTCACGGAATAAACGGGCTAGAATGAAAGCACTGTCTTAGTCCTTTAGTTATCTTCGAAAGTTAAAAAATGTCATAATCTCGTGGAATTATCATATCTGAAGTAATCATATGGAAACACAGTCTCTACTTTCAGCAGCAAACATTTTGAGTATAGAGATCCTGAATAACGCAAACACTGTTTCAAAGTGTAAGTTTGTACCAACGAAAATCCAACAATTTTTTTCCAAATTTCCTAAAGGATTGTAGACCAATCTTTTTCCATTGATGAAAATAGTTGGATTATGGATAGAGCTTATATGTCATTTGTTCCCTTCCAATGAGTATTTAAAACTGCTAAATCATACTTGTTTGAATATTCTAGTTCATACACGCCTATGCTTTATCGCTGCGCTTGTTCCTCGTTGGTGCAATGTTAACATTCAGCAATCTACAGGGTGGGACGATTCGCTCATCAGCAATCTTCCTGCAAGAGAAATTCGATTAAAAACACCCGCAAATCAAGCAATCAAACTGAAACCTTGGATATTTCAAGCTGTACTAACGATGCTGGAACAGATATATTTTTCGCTACTGGACGTACTTCATTAGAGAGACAATAATTTCCAGAGCAATTAGCTGTTTTCTGAACAATCTCCCCTTGTCTTCTGATAAATGCACGACAAACTGTATAGTGGGGATTTACAGACACTTGCAAAATAAGGGTGTTAGCAATTTGATAAAATGAATATCGATAATTTACCCGGGGGGGGGGGTAACTTAACTTGTCTATGGTACGGGGTTGTGCCAATTTTTAGGGTACCTTTTTCATGATAGGTCCCGGATTTATGGGTATGATTTTCAGAAATTCTCCAGATTTATGGGTATACTTTAGAGAAAGTTTTCCGGATTTATGGGTGGTACTTTTACGATTTGAATGGCACAACCCCGTATCTTGGAAACTCAAGTTACCCCCCCGGGATAATTTATCATATGAATGTAATTTACCAAAATGGTAAAACCATCTCTGGAGAATTATTGGGGGGGCTAAAGCCTCCCAGCCCCCCGGACTCCGCGGTCTCTGACTGTATTTTCAAATTTTCACTGCACGAAAAAGTACCTGTGTCGATGATGGAATTCACGAAGAAGATTAAAAGTTGCAACTGCGGTCTCTTTAAAAAAATCAGGGGAGAGTGGAGTGGTTATTATAGGGGTGTCAAAGTGTCCTTTCAATCGAATGCATTGACTGTTTTAACTTTTGCCGATACATTTGAATGAAGTACATTGTAACTTGCAGGAAAACAAACCATCCTTTGCCAGATTTTTCCTCGGTTTATGTTTCCATGCAATTTGTAACTGCGATAACTTACCCCTGTAACCGCTGGCCATTCTCTCCCTTGTTTAATCAACCCAATTTCGACTCACCTTTTTGGTAGTTGCTTTTTTTGTCCTTGCTTTTTTTGTCCTTTCCAACAATGCATCTTAGTTTACCTCTATTTAGACTCGTACGATAATCTGAGAAAGAATCTCGAGAAAATGGGCAATTTTGGTTACAAGGGCCTATTTCTGCTCAATGCTGGCTTGTAAATTGCGGAAAATCGAGCCACACACACTAATGAGGTGCAGTACGTACTGATACTAGGACCAAAGTTGTTTGAGATGAGCTAACCACAGCCTCTGTGTGCTAAAGTAGTGCAGAATTGCAGCAATTTAACGTTTGCAGCTACCTGCAAACAATCAAACGCACCAACCATGAAGCCAAGGCAGAGACATGGAAGCAGGCATGTCTGCAGGGTTCTTGTGTATTCCATGCTCCTTTTGGGACTGTTCTGTAATTGTTTGTTATTGTAAATTTCATGAGAAAGTAAATTGGTGTTCTAAGATTCTAACCTTTGTGAAAAGTTCGTTCAGATACCAATGATACCCCGAAAAAGTAAACAAAAAGAGTGAGAGGAGACAGCGGGCAATTTCCAAGAAATTCGTGAATGACTTTTAACACTCGGATGATAGAAATCTAAATCCAAATTGCAGTACCAGGCGAGTTTCTAGGTTCAAAAATGTGTGTACAAAAACTCATGAAGAGATTCCTTATGATTAGAGGAAGCGTTTTAGGTGATTTTGGTACGTGTTTGTAGAGTTCTAATTAAAACCAAACGGTATTTCACAGTCCAGAAAAGCATAACAAAAGTGCAACAATTGCTATGAAATTCTGACCATCAACCAGGGTTTGAGGCCTCAGGCCGCCTGGGTTTCACAATACCTGATTGCTTTTCGTATCGGACAGGTTTTGTCAAAATCACACTGTTTTCATTGCAGTTTGTACAAAACTGGATTGCCATGAACACACTGTTGTTTGCAGTTACACAACAATGAGTCGACTTTCACTGCGATGTCTAAATCTATTGTCTTTGACAGCTGCGAAGCCCAGCTGGAGTGGGATCCTACCAGAATGATGTAGTTACACGAGGTGGAATGCGGAGCAAAGTGAATCGGAATGATTTTCACCTCACCTCCAAAGTGGAGAGGTTTCATTCTGCGAAAACGGAGTGGAGTGACTCCGGATTGCCTCGGCGTCGTGTAACTGGATCCTCCTACCCGATGCAAAAAGCAATCCAGTGTGTGATGAATCCGGTATCGTGGAACTGGGGCCTGATTCATTCCAATCCATTCACTTTTATTCGACTTCAAACCACGTCACCTTTTTGGCGCTCGCAATACTCAGCCACAAAATCAATTCACCCTGCTCACATCTTTATTATTTTGCAGACAAGTCTTTGTGTATGATTTACAATTGACAGTGGGCGTGTAGGGTCACTGTTTAGGGACGGCTTGAAGGAAATTAGATTTTATGAGGGATTATGTATTGTGAAAACTTGATTTTATTGGCTAGGTGTGTAACAGACTAAAGACTGATGTTTTCTGTGGTATAAATCTCGAAAAATTTTATTGATTTCCAAAACGTTTTTTGATAAAAGAAATAAAACACATTTCAGTCAGTAAAGTTATTTCTTGGGAAGCTTGACCACTAGGCTTAGCAAGTCAGAGGCCTAAAATTTCAAATGATGCAAATGATTTGTGCTGCTGAGAAGATATAGCGGCTGACTAAAATGTTCCCCTGTTCAGTGAAGTAGAAGTAGATGCGCTATAATTAATTTCCTGCTCTATAGATGGTTTTTCTAGTAGCCAACACCTATCGAAGTATCTTTCATATATTTAAAGCTTATTAGCAGGCCTTTAGCTATTCCAAAAGAACCTGCAATTCATGCTTTCATGGGACATTCTTTAAGCTTGGCAGCAGTCTCTCAAATTTTCGAATGCATAAATATATATGAAATCTTTCACGCCTACCAGCGTAATTTTTCGAAAAAAGTTTGAATCTTTGTGTTTTAAAAGGTAAATTGTTTATTCTGGTTCTGAGACACCCTAAACGATTTTCAATTACGAGCTCTTTGGCAGATTGAAATGGTCTGACAAACCATTGATTGATCATTCATCAACCACATAACTCTGTCCGCAACAACTATGACTTCTGATCCTCATCAAGAACAGAAATCATATCTGTGATACACAGCAATTAGCAATGTAGTTTAGTAACATGGGCATGTTGCAACAGAGGGAATCTCTCTGCCGCTATTAAAGATGTGCTCACCAGCTTTCTGTGTCAATGAATGTCTTCTTAGTACCTTCAAATTAGACAGTGATTCTTTTATTTTTCTCGCCGGTGAGTAATTTTTTGGTACTACTATCCCCACTTTTTGGCATAAAAGTGAATTTGTGGATTTCAGACCTATTCGTTCTGCAGCGGTCTGTAGTTAGTGTGAATTCCTAATGCCCATGCAGTATCGGAGTAAAGTATGTATTGTTTCTTCTAAGTAAACATTGAATACTATATTCAAATGCATTTTTCTACCGGGCGAGTAAAAAAACAACAGCAAGACGTGCGATGTTTGAAAGGCTATTGTTCCCTGAGTATATAACCAATGATATTTTGCAATACCTGATTGAATTGCTAAAATGTTCCATTATTCTTAGAAACTTTCCTGGCTAAAATCGGTCAATCCATTCAGATTCTGTAAGCAATTTTCTAGAATGAATCCATTTGCAAAACCTTAAAAACCGTGCTAGAATTACAAGCAAGAATCCCTAACGTGTTTACCTCACAAGGATGACTTTCAGCACGCTTTAGCACGCGCTTTCCTTTTGGCAGGTTGAAAGTCTCCCCCCTAGTGTGAATAACTTTTTCGGGGATCCCATTCCCGCAAGAGGACAAAATACATGAACATATCCAAGTGTCATTATTACTGGGAAGGAGAACAAAGGGAAATCTTGCTTGGCGTTTTTCACTCGTTTTGCAGGTTTTCGAAAGGGGCTTTCTGGAGAAAATCTCATATTTCGACGGGAAGGAATGGGCCGATTAAAGCCGGGTAAATTACTGAACCTAATTTGACATATCGAGGATAAAACAAGACAGTTTTCAATATCATTGCTTTGATATTCAGGGAGCAGGATTTTTTTCAAACGCCGGGCGTTTTTATTGACTCACCCCGTATAACAACGGCAACCGGAGTGGCGTCAAAAAACGGTGGGGGAAATGTCCCCTCTGTTTTTGTGCGGGGTTCTCTTGGGGGGGGAGTAATGGAAACGGGTCAAGATCATCCAAGAACTGATTCAAAAGGGATATCTCTAATCTTTCTTTTCACACTCAATGAAAATGAAACTTTAACTCTATCTGGACCGAAGGCTAAAATAGCCCCATCCAGTTTTATCTGAATAAATTCTTTTTGCTAATTCGTAGGCTGATGCTTTTTTGTGACTTTTTTCCCAACTATCTTTTTTCACATCTTCTCTCAAAATTTCGTCACGATATCTTGTTCATTTCTGGAAATACAATAATTTTTTGAGGGAGTAGTGTTAATTTTTTATTGTTTTACGGTCAAACCCTTTACAACTTCAAACTAAGATAATTCTTAACAGAATAAAGATAACTTTGCTGTGCAACCCTAGATTAATACGAGAATATGGAAAATACTCAATCTTTTTATTTTCTTACAGATGATGCAATTCATGACGTCATATATCTGATGAATTTAGGTCTCAAATGTAACATAACAGATTTCATTTTTTTTCAAAAAGTTATGTTTTTATAATAATTTGAAGCTTTATCTGTTAATTGAATCTAAAACCAGCCTAATATTTATTGTGAGTAAGTTTTTCAATCAAATTAGTACGAGTACTGTTGTTGGCCAGAAACAAAGAAAATTGATGACGTCATCGAAAATAGAACAGTTACAGTGAAATAAATTAGATATTTGGAGTTTTCACATCAAATTACACGAGACAGCAAATTTACATCTTCCTAGCCCTTATCAATTCGGAGTTCTGAGGAGGGGGCTACCCCCCTCCCGGCCCGAGGATGTTCAGAAGAAAGGTCCGGTCCAGAGAGGGTTAAAAGGCTTCAGTGTGCTACAAAATCTGTCAGTTTGAGTCCGTTTTCTTCTCGTACTTTATTCTTTAATCTCAGCATTGATCCACAAGCCGTCAAGATAGGTACTAAAAGTAGACACAAGGAAAGACGAGAAATTCGCCCGCTTAAAGGCCAATTTCCAGTCAGCGAAATTCTCCGAGCGGGCGGAATTTTAGACAATTAAAAGTTGCTCAGCCATAACTATCTATTCAATTTCAGAGCGACATTTTCTATCGCAAACAAAAGAATTTCCGCCCGCTCGGAAAATTCCACTGACTGGACATCAGCCTTAAGAGATGGAGATCAAGAGGTTGAGAACGAAACATTAAATAACCTGAACGAACTGCTCTCCCCAGTCTCCTTTTCAATTGTCGAAGTGGTCTATTACAGAGCCCTTGTTGCAGATGACGCTGCATTGGTAGTGAAGAAGATCTTAAACATTTGATGTACAGTTTCTCAAAGGCATATGATACTTTCGGTTTGAAGATCCGTATATCCACAACATTGAATATGTGCCGTGAACCAGCGATTCAGTCGAACATCATTCTAAAGGAAGAGCACTTGAAAATTGTGGAAATCTCTCGCTACCTTGGGTTTAAAATAAACAAGGGATTAGATCTAAGCAAAGAAATACCAAATAGAATCAGTAGAATAGCTGCGACGTACAGTAAACTGCGGAAGAGCGTTTGGGATAACAGAAAATTAGATTCAGGAATAAAAGTGGCCGTTGAAAGTGCATGTATTCTGCCAACTCTCTTGTGTTATGCTGAAACTTGGACAACATACGCATATCGATTGAAAAGATTACAAAGCTTTCCTACGTGCCTAGTTAAAGAAGTTTCTTAGTATCAAGTGACAATATAAGGTTACAAATTTGGAGGTTCTTCCTTATTCAAATCAGAAATGCAAAGAAACTATAATAAGAATGAAGAAGTTGAAATGGCTAGGTCATGTAGAAATAATGGATGATTAACGCATACCAAAACAATTGCTATATAGTGAATAAGAGATGGGGAAGAGTAAAATGGGACGCCCGAATCTAAGATACAAGTATCAGACATAGGGTGATATGAAGAAATTTGATATTGACGCAAAGTCGTCTGACAGAGCAACGTGGAGAACACAAATAAGAAATTGAGCAAAACAGTCGGAGGTTATCTAGGCGACAAAATGGAGACTGACACGGGAGAGAAGAAGAAAAGGACGCGCACTCCATGATCAGAACTGCTCGAAAGAGTCTACTAAGTGATGGAGCCCTAACACGAAAGAATGAGAAGAATCTTTCTTTGATGTAGCAGTATTAATGCAATACACTTCCTGCGACGAAGCAAAGCAGCACTGGCAAAATTCTTCGAAACTTTGAGTGTCTACTGGGCAAATGCTGTTTTATGATACAGAAGACAAATGCTGGTGCGGCAGACAGGCCGCACTTAAGGCTATAAGTCTGGTGCTTGCGCCATTCTTGGATTCTAAGAAGGTTGTGTATGATTATAAGTGTTTAATCTTGTCACCTATGAGTCCATCCTTGTCAATCTTGAGTTAATGAGTATTAAATCCTCCTCATTGTAACCACACGCTCTCCTTACTGTTACCGCACGTCTGTTAGCCAAATGTTCCTTGTTACGACTTCCAGACGACTGACTCTAACGATTCCCGAAAAGCTGCACAGAGGCTGTTATAGTCTGTCTAGCGTATCTCTACATACACTCTGCGTCGCAGAAAGGACGTCTTCCATCGCAATCTACTCATAATACGACTCGCAAGGTATCAAAGTAATCGAACAATTACATCATTGATAAGACGAAATTATATAGATGCCTTTTGAAGTTTTTGATCACATCATCGTGTATCTTCAGTCTTCCTCTGATGATGCATAGATTTGCAGGGAACTTTCGCGAAGCTTGCACTTATTACAATTATATCAGCTTTTCCAATTTCGTCAAGTTTCTGCTTGTGATGCCACAAAGATTCTTTATCGAAAAGCATATCTCCAACGAAATTGCCCTTTCCGTGAGATCGTTGCATTAAGCGATCTGGGAAATGTAGACAAGCATCAAGTTACTACTATTATGTTGAAGTTTTCAAATTTGGGCATTTTTGTTGGAAACGGATCTTCAAAGACGAACCAGGAACAAACACAAAAAGGAAATACAAAATTTTGTCAAAAACAAGCAATTTAATATACTTGATAATAGCTTCTAATCAAATCAAGGTGTCACCTCGTAAAAATGTGAATGTCTTTGTCTTCAAAATGACACGGTAATTGTTTAAACAATGTCTATCAGTGTCCATCTTCAGCAATATCATTTCAGCAGGAAACTGGGAGAAAGAGAAAGAACAATCAACTCTCGTGAATTCAAAAGCAAACCGAGCCTTGCAATCGATCTTTCCAAAAAACATTGATTTCAATCCTAGGAAGTTGCCAGATCATCTGATAAGCTTCAGAATTTCGATATTCAGTTATTCATTAATTTATATCTAAAGAGAAAAAAGATTTCAAAATCCTACCTAAAAAAAGCTACATTTGAATGGTTTCAAATTTAATAGCTGATACTGGGCAACTTCAATTGTTGACGACCCACATGGAAAAACTAGAATCTGTTCAGTACTCTGCTGCGTTGGCAGTAACTGATGCTTGGAAAGGGACATCCCGCGAGAAACTGTACAATGAGCTCGGTTGGGCATCTTTGAATCTGCGACGATGGAGTAGACGCCTTGTTATGTTTTATAAGATTGTGAATAACATCACGCCAGAGTATACAAGGCATCCTATACCGCAACTTCAACAGTCTACGTACTCTCTTCGTGAGCAACATGTAATTGGGCAAATAAGGGTGAGAACAAAGAGATTTAAAAATTGCTTTTACCCAAATTGTTTGAACGAGTGGGACAAGCTCCTTCCTGAACTTAGACAGGCACCTTCGCTAATTGTTTTTAGATAAAAAAATATTAGCTCTAATTCGGCCTCCTTCAAAACCAGGATATGGGATTCATGACCCCAAAAGTTTGGCTATTCTTACACAATTAAGAAACGGTCTCAGTAAACTGAATTTTCAAAAATTTAGGCATAATTTTAATGATACAATAGACCCGATGTGTCCTGCAAACGATGGTGTCGAGGACACGGAACATTACCTGCTATTTTGCCAATCTTATGAAGGACCTAGACGCGAGCTTCTCAGTGGTTTCAATGAAATTTTGCCTCCCAGTGCCATCTCTAGCCTCTCAAATGAATTGTTAGTTGAATTCATTCTGTATGGCAATGAAAGGCTACCACCTGATGTTAATAAACGACTCATAGAGGCTACCCTGAAATTCATTCATGCAGCCAAGCGCTTTAAATTCCTGTTGCAGCCTCCCCCCCCCCCCTCCAATGCATGGACATATCTCTTCTGTAAATGTAGCTTTAGGTTTATATCAGTTTTGTTTAGATTTAGATTGAGATTATAAAAAACTTTAATTGCGTGGAAAAGAAAACAACACAGTGAGCAAAGAAGCGATTCTTTTTATAACACGGGCCACATTCATGGTGCATCACTGCCCATGGCTGCTCTCCTCGGAAAAAACTGGGAATGAGGCAACAGTAGGGGTGCTCTCTTCAGCTCTGGCAATTGACCACTTGCATGCATTTCATGCATGCTACATATTGAAAACAAAGAAATTGACACAAACAGCATCAGCTTAAATCTCCAAATCTTCTTCAGTCATGCTCTGAAACTCCCTCCAATATTGTTGATAACAAAGACAAGCCTATTTCATTAAGCACCCTTTCTTCAATTTCATTGTATAAAAACAATACAAAAACAGAGCCCCCTCAACCAAGGAATATGATTGTAAACACTGTCAAATTCGTTCTCCGCACCAGAATCCATCAGAATTTACGGAATTATGGGCACCAGTTTTTCGGGCAAAATGGAATGTACCCATCAAATGATAGGTTGAGATACCCCCTCCGAGGATAGCATCCAATTCAAAAGCGATATGTGTTGATCTGTACGGGGTGAGCCAGAAAAATTTTCAAACTTTTGAAAATTCATAGCACCAAGAGTGCTTCACGGATTTCAATGATTTAAATCCTAGTTAAAAGCCAAAAGACTGAAGTATTTTTGTGATTTTCTCGCTGTCTTATCAGTATTAAGAAGTATCGGTAAATTCAACTTTGTAAAAATGCCATGGTTGCAAAATAACTAAAGAAGGACCTAAAATATTACTCAAATTGCAAGGACTCTCCTTACACAGAAGAATGCGCAATTGGCGTTTCACCGCTCTCAAGAGCTATACGAAATCAAGTTTCAACAAATATTACAGGTTTGCAGTTCCATAGGAAAAGATGTGCAGTGTACATCTATCACCCATGAAAAATTGCATTTTCTTTATTGATCTGTGCGAGGAGTTCGTTATGATTTGATCAATGTAATAGGCCCTTTGTCAGTAATTTTGCAACCATAAAATTTTTGTAAAGTTGAATTGGCCCATGTTTCTAGTGCACGTGAGACAGCGAGAAAATCACAAGGAATACTTTGATCTTTTGGAACAATTTGAATTATTCAGATTTGTGAAGTAATCTTGATGCAACGAATTTCAAAAATTGGACACCTTTTCTGGCTCACCCGGTATCTTGTTGGGCCTCGTTGCATCATGTTGAATCAGAGGCGACGAAAGGCGGACGAGGCAGTGAGGGCAGTCACTGAAAACAGGGAAACGAAATAGGATCAGGGGCACATGATATATCCTAAGGGACGTTATTTATCACGGGAATGGTTATATAAAATCGAATCAAATGAAACCGCCAGAGCTCCTATGCAGCGATTAAGAGGAAGTTTGAAATGAAACGTGTCGCTGCGTAGGAGCTCTGCTGGATTCATTCAACTCGATCTGAACAGTGGCGAATCATTCAATCCTCGTTGTGATGGGAGAGGAACGAAGGAAAAGCAACATTATTAAGCTTTGAGGCAACAGACCCGTAATTCTCCAATCTTGCTTGTCTTATTTTCGAAACTCAAGCAGTGAGGCAACGGACCCGTAATTTTCCAAGTCGTTGTAACAGCTTTAGTAGAGCGATCGTTCAAAGCGCGAAACATTTTCCGGAATCAACCAGCAGCAATATAAACTAATGAAGGCCAAAATATAAAACAGTATAGCAGTAATGATAAACCTGTATGGGTAGCCATGATATTTTCCTCTGAATATCGAAAGCAAAACGCTGAAGAAGAATACGATCATACCAAGGCCAATTATCATGAAGACTGAGTGAGAAAAAGAAAAATGCAATTAAATTAGTTGATACAAGGTAAGCACCGGGTGAGTCAAGAAAAAGCTAAGACGGTTAGTGGGCTGTGCAATACAAAGAATGTGGCCGATATTGAAAGCTAACATGTTAATCCGTCAGTCAAAGGCTAACTTACATGAGAAAATTTTGTATGTGGTATAATCATTCATCTTTAAGACACAAATTAAAATTCGAAAAAGCCTGTAAGGGGCTTGTATTGGAACGAGAAATCAACGTTCCATTCTGGTCCATGATTTACGTCGCATCTAGATACAATAACAACAATAACAAACTCAATAAAATAGTCTGTTACAGTAATAGAATTTTAATTTCAATAGCAAGTACGTCATGGAATAGATACCCCCTTACAGATATTTTCTAATACTTGGGTTTTAAAGATGAACGATTTTACCAAGGGATTTGACCCAATTTTCACACCTGAGTTGCCCTTTGGCTGATGGATCAACATTTCGGTTTTGAATATTGGCTACATGCTTTCTATTCCACAGCCCACCAAACGTGCAAACTTTTTTGACTCATGCGGTATGTGATCAAACAATACAGCAAACCGTGTAGAAGTCATGTGGTCGTTATCGTCGCTCGCTTAGCTGGACAAACTAGAGCGACCAATATCATCGGCAAGGGAGCGACCAAGGAAGCAACAGTTTAGTAGCTACTTTACGTTGTTTGCATTCATGCACGAAAATTCGAGAAAATCAGCATTCCTTTGCACTTGAGCAATTAGCAAAATAAGGCATCAAAGGATATCTTGTGCCTTAGGCCTGGTGCTCTTTATCTTGCTTTACCATTTATCTCATCTCTGAGGCCTCCTCAATGACCAATGACTTTACTCAATGTCTCCAAGCTCATGCTGTTTCATGGGCGATGATGCACTGATTTTTTGGGAAAGGAAGGCAAAAGTTGCAAAATTTCTTACCCATTAGCTGCCTAGTTATCAAGTCTGCATAGCTGTTGGTCAATTTGAGTAGAAACGATCAGCATACAACCATTTGTCCTTAATTTTTTGTCGTTCGTTTCGATGTGTCTGACTATGTTTTGCTTAGGCCCACATGTGAATTGAAGTGCATAGTGACTTCAATTCACATGTGGGCCTAAGCAAAACAGAGTCAGACACATCGAAACGAAGGACAAAAAATTAAGGAGAAATGGTTGTACGCTGATCGTTTCTACTCAAAGTGACCAACAGCTATGCAGACTTAATAACTAGGCAGCTAATGGGTAAGAAATTTTGCAACTGTTGCCTTCCTTTCCCATAAAATCGGTGCATAATCGCCCATGGCTGTTTATTCAAGTACAGGAGTGTCCCGCATATAACAAACATGAATTTAAGAAACACCAGACCTTGATTTTCAAAATAATATCCCCTCTTATAAGAAACTGTTGCAGGTCTGAAAAAAGCTCGTTTCTTATTCACAAACTATATACATATTAGAAATTTGAAAACATAACTAATTCAGCTTTGCATTTAAATCAGTGTGCACCTATTCAACTGAAAACAAGAGATTTGCATGCAAATGAAGCAAAAATAACCTTCTTTGAATAAATGTAACATTTCTTGTTAGTGAAGATTTACAAATACAAAAGAAAATTTTATGTTTGTATGACAATCATAAAGCTCGTGTCTGATCAGTTCATTGATAGTACATGATTTTTCCAAAACTTTACCCTGATTTGAAGTTTATATCTCATTACACATCAGACCTCAAATTGAAAATGTTGCTTCACATATGCGGGAAACTACTGTATTGTCTTACATTCACTTCTTGATGATGCTATTTTACACAGTTTCTACACTGATAACCATACCCAACTACTGCTTTACATTGCAATAACTCTCATATTCATAAGGCTGTCTCGAAACTAAATCCTCCTTTCATGCATGATATCTTACAACTAGAACATGCACCGGGGCTTAGCAGGAATTTCATGAACTAAATCATCAAAGATACAATCAAGTTACTTTGGGTCAAACGTCTCCTATCCTTATAATCACAAAAGTAAACCACTTATCGTAAGAAATCGAACATACCGATAATTTTCCATCATTTACGAGACTTGGGTAGGCCTGTATGTAGCTGCAATGTTACCAATAATATCAACCAAAACATAAGTGTGGCAGATGGATATTAGAATATTCAATGGACCTTTTAGCTATTCTGAAAACGAATGTGAATCGAACGATATTTCATTAACATTTATAGAAGTTTCGAATGTGCACAATTGTGATTGAAGCTCTAACGCCAATCTATCGAGCCTCGCGTATAAATTATATAAAAATATCGCTCGATCCAGGCTCTTTTGTAGAATAGCTAAAAGGTCTATTTACAAACAAACAAGGTATGACCTTGATGATGAAAAGAAAGCAAACAAGAACGCTTACTTCTACGTTTTTTAACGTCTTCTTGTGCTTGAGCCTTCTCATTCAAGAAAATAAAACCAAGACACACCATTGCATCTTCGAATGGTCAAGGGAAACGTCAGAAGAAAGCAACAAATTTGACAAGAAATGGATACACGTTATCTTACTGGTACTGAGTCGGTGTCCAAAACAGTCAACAATTGCATGTTCAAAGTGCTTTTTTAAAAAACCAGACACAAAAGACACTTCAAGAAGTCAACTATGGTCAAAGCTGCTTTTTGATACGAAATTGCAGGAAAGCGTAACACAAGATCAGTGTCTACTGGCGACAACTCTTTCGATTTGAAACATTCAGAAACAACTTACACTGTTGCAGACGAAGCAAGTTTGTAGCTTTGTTGATGATAAGAGTGAAAACTACAAACAATGAGCAATCTGAAGAGCTCTAATTACCTTGACATGTACGAGTGATCAAGGCCTCCGACGAAACCTGAAAAGTGGAGGGGCCAAAATTTGGTATGAAAATATACCATAGCCCAATATGATAAGCTGCCCTCCCAGGAACAGATCTAGAGGGAAAAATGACTGAGGTGTGTGAGCGTGAAGCGCCGGTAAAGTCCTGAAGTCAGGGTCCTAGCGTAGGGGTCTGGGGGTTGCAGCCCTTGAAAGAATTTTTAGGGTACGCCTTTCACCTCATCGAAAAATCCCCATTGTGAATTAAAGGTGGCAGAATTGAGAAGTAAATATTTGTAAGATACCCTACCAAGAAAGTGTATAGTTTTTAGAAAGTAGCACTTTCTTTGGCTGGCAAGCAGCACTTGCCTTACTTGCCTACTAGATTTGTGCCCAAGAGATACGAGGTATTTGCATTTTGCATTGACTATCTGCTTCCTGGGGCAGTTTCTATAACTTTAGATTTTTTACATATTCATAGTAATTTAAAAGATGTAACATTGATATTACTGAAAATCGTCTGTGATCGTGTACAATAGTGAAGTTGTGACCTTGTTAGTTTCCGACATGAAATTTCCCTTATCAACAGAACAGGAATTGAATCGAATGGATGCTAGGAAATTTGCTTGAATCTAAATGAGCATAGGGTTTTAAAGAGAATTAAAACGATTATCAACAAATTTCGGAATTGCATTTTTTTGCAAAAAGGTGGAGGGGCCATGCCCCCCCCCCGGCCCCCTCGTCGTCGGAGGCCCTGAGTGATAGCCACAACGTTATAGCACATCAAGATGAGATTTGAAAAGGATACAAAGTACGAAAACAATATAGGTTTCTGCAATAAGTTGTCCATCACTACTACCATGAATATAAATCTGCAATTAAGAAGCAAAAAAATAACAAGCACGGTAAACTTGCACTTAGAATAGAATAAATTTCTTCTCTCGACAGAAATTAAAGATTTAGTACCCTGCTACCTTACTTATGCAGTAAGTAGATGTTTCTCTAACCGAAAGTTACGATGTTAGAGATCTTCCGAAGAGAAATAACAAGAGCATAACGGCACAATTGTATAAACAAGATATAAAGAAATGCCTGTTTTCACAGATTTGTGACCTGTTGAGAGCAATACATTTTAAAGAAAAAAACAAGCTGTAATTTGCTAAAAAAATTTGAAAACGCATGTTTTACTAAAAATAATTCGCTCCACTCTCATTTAATGTTTGAAAATTTTCTTTATGGAAAAAAATTCATGATGATGTAAGGGTAAGCCTCAAAACGTCAAGGCGAGTTACTTATGACCAAAAGGATCGTATCTACATGATTTGGTCCTTTTAAACCCTCTAAAAAGGCCTCCATAGATTTCCTGTGAAAGCTCTATTACACCCACGAAACTTCAGAGAGTCCTTCAAGGACAGAGGGATGTGTTAGAAAGGTGGGCGTATTCATTAAGTCAAATGACATGTCTAAAACGGATGGCTTCTGGGTTCTTCCTTTCTATTTTTTAGACTCAACATACGGTGTGCGAACTTATTAGAGGGGGCGCCTTTTCAAAACTATTGACTTGACGGGAAGGACTTATCAGAAAAGAAGCCTACATGAGAGGGGAGGAGCTAAATAAAGCTTTTACTGTATTTGAAAGACGATCATAATGACTATTTACATGAATTACCAAGCGGAAAGATTGTTCATGTCATCTGGTAGAGCAGGTCAGCGACAAAAGGTGATTTATGGCTCACCCAAAGAAAGGTTTGATAGAATAAAGCAACGATGTATGTGATGAAGTCGTTTTTTCCAGTTACTTACAATTTCTCCATTTTGAGGATTTCTATGTGCGTATGGAGGATTTCGAATATGATTCCACATCTGGCCAGATATCATGATAAAGACAATGGTCTGTAAGGATTCGAAGAAAAAGGTTCACAAATCTATGTACAGTATATTGTTTAATACGAATGTCTATTAGGCGGACTCCTCAAATAGTTTTACCTATTGAGGAAGCTCTTCCCTTAACAAGTTTCCCGGAATACAAGTTCCTTTATCAAGTCGATGTATCTGTTAGTTTGCATTTCTTTATTGTAATTTGTTGCTTTGATGTGGTATGTTGTAATGATTTTAGTGGATTTTCATGTAGTGAAACTTTAAAATGAAATGAAGTAAAATGAACTGAAAAAGAAAACTATTCGTATACTTATTACTGGAATGAATTATCGATCAATGTGCGTATTTCATTTCAGAATGCCTCTCAAAATAATCTGAGTATTACATTGTCATGCGGGAATTCTTACAGCTTCATAGTATCCTCAAATATCTTGCGTGAGGTTGCATGGCTTTTGGTGTTTTATGAGATTTAAGTGCAATTGTTTTCGCCATTTTAAACAAGTCGTATGAAGAAAATCTGTTGTTTATGCCTTAGGCTTGATTCGAAAAACATCAAAGCTTAACTGTAGCAGAACGCGTAAGATAAACTCAGTGGTGTATAATACAAGGTGCCCCAAAAACATGTGTGCTGTCTGAGTGGTCGCTGCGGAGCAGCCATAGATCCAGTTTTCCCATTTTTAGCTTTTTTCATAGGAAGGAGACTTCAACATAAGTTTGACACTGAGTATGAGTAAATCTGATAATCATTTGTTGACTTACGGAGCAAGAAACTCAAAAGCATTGACTGCCTCAAAACACGATGGTTTAAATTTCCACTTAAACCAAAGATCTCTTAAAGGCCCTACTTCTTGGTATTGATTGGAACTGACAACAATATTTTTTTAAAAGTACCATTACTTGCTCCCTGTCATCAAATGTTCTTCGCTTGACGAAAATAACAATGCGGAAAAACAACTTAATTAAATGAGGCCTGAGGCAATACAGTGATAAACAAACAAATCTGTATTGATAGGGAACGACAAAATTCGTTCCCCTATCAGAAAATCTCCTCTTTCGTCACACGCAGTAACATGTAACTCCAAAACTAGAACAAATCTCTAAACTAGCCGTCCTAAACATAAATTTCCAGTTAATGCCTATCAAATGCCCATGTGAAATACAAAAAAACTTCTGTCAAAGGAAAGTCATAAACATACCACAGCCAATATTGCCCAATAGTTTCGATTGTAGATAAACTCTAAACTCTTGCGTCTAACGTACAAAATGCAGCCAATGCTAGCTAAGAGTATACCAATGAAAATGGCAAATGCATAGTTAGGAGGTCGAACCACTCTGATCTACGATAAAACGTGAGAAGATGAAAGGAATTAGAGCCAAGAAATGGAAAAAATATCCCTCCTACAGTTAAAGGGCAACTAAACAAAAAAATTTATTGACTGTTGACATTGAAATGATAACGGATACGAATAAATGAAATAAAATTTTTTTGTTTAGTTCCCCTTTAAAGAGAATTAACGGACATAAAACCTGCGCGTAAGGAGTCTGGGTATTCTATCATTAGCCTATCGTAGTTGATGTTTTCGACACGAGTGTGGTCATTGGGACTTACTGTCTAGCTAGAGGAACAATAACATGCATAGCAGTTTCTTTGCCCAATTTATAGACCTGCTTCAAGTCTATTCCGAGTTATATTCAGTACTAAGGAACATAGTTACTTCTGCGGGGGCGTAAACCACGAAGAGGACGCTGTGAAAGAAAAGCGAATGCGAAGGAAACGGAATAGACTTGTCAGACAGGGAGGCTCATGAATATCAATGAGCTTCAGCGGACCGATTTTGGTCCGCTCGGCATCCTTTGACAAGTGAATTTAGCCAATGACAGGCGTTCATTGAACAATGGATGTTAACTTACAAGAGGGGGAGGGCAAGTTTCTTCAGCCTCAACTCACACAATTCACATTTCATTTCAAAATGGCAACCACAGCAAGCAGTAACCAAACTAGTTCGACGCAAATTAAGGCCATAGAGAATGCAAAAGGCTTCTTTGACTCAGCTGAGCTGAAAGAATATCACAGTAAAGCCCTTATGAGTTTATTGCAAGGACATGACGTCGTTACAGCGTAGCCAATTGGTCGATATGCAATGGAGAAGGACGGACTGAGTCAAGTGGTGTTGTGTGTCATGTCAGTTAGAAATAAATTGAGTACTATTCAAGCATCAAAAATACTTCACATTGTTTTGAAATTTTCAGGAGGGCACAGATCTGATAATGTTAAAAGAAACTTTCGCTTCTGGCCAAAATTCATGTTTTCTTATGAGAGTGTGTAGACCCTCAAATGACACTTGTCAACATGGGTAGTTTGACCAGTTGTAGCTTGGGGGAAAATGTGAAAAGATTTAGCAAAATTTATCAATGATCTAGCCCAACGCATTTTACCCTAAACCTACCCATTTTAACCCAGCTTAGACCCTACAAATCTGAGAGAGTGAAAAGATCAAACACTTCACTTCAAACACTGTCAAAATGTGAAATTGAGCCAAAGCGTTAGGAAGTATTCTGTGGCAAAGTCATTGCAACTCAAGAATTTGATTGCATCACCAAATCGGCATTGCAGTAAGACATGAATGATCTTTGTATGACCATTATTACCAAGTTTAGTTTGGTTCACGACCCTTTTCTTTTGGTATCGCAGTGATCGCGGTGGCCTAGCATGACATCTGTTTGAAGTTAATATTGACAATTTGTCCTTGGTCCAAGATCGTTCACAGCGATATCAGTTCAAATATCTCAATTATTTCGACTGTTGTGAGGCCTTATTTCCCTTTGCTCGTCAATTTATCGGGGCAAGATCCACGAACTCTCACAGCAGCATTGCGCCATCTTTTCCCAAGAACATCACAACAACGTTATCTACATCATTGGTTATCCAGCACTTACACTTGCAATACAAAGCCTCCTGGCTAGCCAGCGAACCAAAATCGGTCCGCTGAAGCTCATTAATATTCATGAGCCTCCATGTCTGACAAGTCTATTCCGTTTCCTTCGCATTCGCTTTTCCTTCGCAGCGTCCTATTCGTGGTTTACGCCCCCGCAGAAGTAACTATGTTCCTTAGTGCTGATATAACTGGGAATAGACTTGGAGCAAGTCTACCCAATTTACGGATTGCCTCCACTTGTCTACGCTCATTTCCTTTAATTGAAAAAAGTTGCAGTAAAGAAGTGAAGAAAAGTCATATTTCAGCTACAAAGATGGCCAAAACATGCTGATAGGTGCAATCTATTGTAATTTTTAGACAACAAACTTCAATTAAAATTTTCATCAAAAGAAATCTGTCACACATTTGATTTGGTGATAATGACAATACAAAGAATAGGAAATTTGAATGGCTGATGATCCTCTGACTTTCTACGGACGATTAGCCGTCCTTTGTTTCAAATACACAGATTCACAAAGAAATCCGTTGTGTTGAGCTCTGATTGTAGCGGCCAATCAGTTACGTGACAGACTGCCTTTAAGTAGCATTTAGGAATTTATTGATTAATATTTTTTGTTGTATTACTACCAGTTTTTCTATTTTAAGAGGGCAAATTGTAAACAGATTTTGCCTTATAAGCTGCATATTTCTTACCCTGCATGAGTAATTTAAAATGAAATGAAAAAATTAAATGAACTATGGTTAACCGATGAGTTTATATATTTTATATCAAAGTTAAAACTACAACAACAGCAAAATACAACATTCTGTGCTGTTCATAGCAAAAATAGACATGACGTCATCTAGTTCTAGCTATGAATGGCACTTAAAAATTTCTTTAACAACAATCTACTAAGGAAAAACTACCATTTGGGGACTTTGTGTACCATGGCACTGTCCTATTTTGGCGCACCCTAGCATGCACCAGTGTGGGTAGGTGAACTGATGTGAAAAAGTATGCACTGGTAAAACCTGTGCCAAGATGGTGGCGATCTGAGTTACCAATTAGCGATGCCATATTTCATAAAGGGCTAACTTAAACCTAGTCTAAAAACAAATAAGAAATAGGCCACTAGTGGTAAGGTCTGCAAAGATCCCTAAAAAGCTAAGCACATTCCATATCTTCTCGGCGACAGAATCGCCAATCAAATGCCGCAAACCAGCCACTATTCGAAAGAGCCTAGCAATTGGAAATGAACCGATATTTTATCAAAGATTTTTGAGTTATTATTCTGCACTTTTCTTTGAATGAAAATTTCAGTATATGATATACATGTTTGCGATGATATGAATGGAGAAAAGACAGTATAAAGGGTATGCTGGTTTGAGTCATGCCATCCACTATAAATATACACCGGAAATGTGATTTGCAACAAAGCAATTAGCCCATATAATTTCAACTGCAGCAACCTTGGGCCCAATTTACATTGCAAATGCGCAGCAGGAAAAAATTTGGCACTCGTATTAACAAAACTTGGTTCTTTACAGCATTCACACTGCGAGTATTATCCAGCCAAGCCGCTCTTTTTGGTTCTCCTACTAATTTAACTATGTTGCAGCTGCCATGGACTGATTTCGATGAGTCCCAGTAATCACTATTCAAACCAAACCATTACATCAAATCAAGATTCATCATACAGTAAATCCTCGCATAGAAGAACCTACCAAAATAGGAACCCAGATGCTGTTTTTCCTAAATTAAGTACCTTGCAGTTAAGAACTTGTTTCAGTTTGGTGAAGCATATGTTCTTATTGCAGGGGCTGCAACGTTGATCTTTGATTACTGTTATTAAGGTCATTGTGGTCTCAGCTGGCTTTGAAAGTTTTATTCTATTCCCTAATTACTTATTAGGCCACAAGGACACTTCCAAAACAAATAATAGGGCTGAATATCTTTGCGAGACTTTCAAGGGGACTACATGAGGCACCCTTCAAATAAGAACCTCATACATTTGAATTAGTCTTAGTACCTTTGAAATAAGAACCAATTTCAGCCTGGCTCTAGAAAAAGTAGGTTCTTATAAACGGGGATTTACTGTACTGGATAGTCCTGAGCGTCTGGCAGCCCTTCAAAAGCGATGACTACCGCCATATAATCAGTCTACAACTACTTTACCATTTTACTCAGTATGAAGGAACTTGCAACATATATCTGTGTCTTGCCAAAAGTATTGCAATCTAAATGGAGCTTAAATCATAACAAATAAATCTTCTTACTTTGGTGTTATATAACATGTTATCAAGTGCGACCATTAATGATAAATACTTACATGTATATCTGTTCTTTCTGCTACCCATTTTCCAATCTGTTCAGCTGAGAATCCTTGTCTAAGCAAAAAGTCAAAGACGTAGTATAACACTCATGTACCTAACTAGGGTATTTCACAGCCTTTAATACTGGGATGTGCGCCAGTTTTGGGTGGTTCTTTGGCATGAAAATTCTGGGAGTGTGATGCACTTTTTGAAGATATATTCTGGGATTGGATCTCAAAATCCTTTCTTTTCACTGGGATTGGCTCATAACAGAAAGTCTTGGAGCGCACAGTCCCATACGACCCAAAATTGAAGTGCCTCCCCTGGGACCCAATAGCAATGCATCCATAACTGCAACATATATTTTGGTACAATTCTCATCACTTTGATTTCTTAAACTTGGGACACATCAATTGCAAGAAATCTCTCATGTTTCTTTCCTCGGAATCCCAAAAATCTTCAAGCAATCCTTTGCTCTCCGAGAAATAGTACAAATCCAGGCAGTGATACATCCCTATGATTTTTACATTTAGGACAACGCAGGAAGGCTCATCTAAAACGAATAACTCAGCAACATGTTTCTGTATCTGCGTAGTACTTGATTAGTCGACCCACTAATGAACTTGTGGATGCCTGATTTGAACCAAACGAATCTTTTTATCCAAAGGCGAGCTTCCTCCCTTGAGCATGATCGTAGAAATTTGCAATTTTTTTTGCTGACAAATGAACATTGACGAACTTGTGAGAAGTTAAGTACGAAACATTCCAAACATAGACAGCTTCAAGAACAAATTAGAAACATGCAAGATGGAAAATATTAGCTATGAAAAAGACACTGCAGTTGGGGCAAATAAAATTGTAGTTACTTTTATTTATAGTGACAATTTTTTTGCTTTTATTTCTTCGCTTTGGCCCCTACCATGCAATATGTTGTAAGTTTTGCTTGGTTATAAATTTCTACAAATTAGAAGTTTTAAATTTTTATTTATTATTTTTCTCTTTAGAGAGAGTAGGGCCACACTGGCATTACGTGTGTTGCCATGTCAACTGACATGCATTGACAAATAAATGTAACAATAACAAAAAATCGACAATAATAACACTAACTGCAGTGCAGATTTAACAAATGACATTCATCCATGCAAAATAAATCGTCAAATAGAAACAACAACACAACCTTATTCATTTGCTTATCTCTGATTAATCTCTTGGCTTTCAAAATATACGAATTGCTAAGTTTACAGTATTCTCACTAATCAGTTTTCACAAATCAAACATTTTATCACACTAAAAATCCAATATTTCGACTCGGTCTTACAAAACAAAGGGACAACTCAACTCAATAGAAACTGTTTACCTTTGCATGTCGAAAGTATCACCCTTCTTTGGTTTTCCCTTTGCTGGGAAATGCATAATAATTGGAGCAGAGTTTAACCGAAGCTACAATGACGAACATAAAATTAAAAAACAGGATGCAGTTACGAATAATGCCAAAATACCGCATGAAAATTAAGTTCTCTACCAGCAGAGTAAAAACAATTTGAATTTGAATGATTACTGTTTCCTACATACATTAAAATCGAGAACTTTTGACCGTAAAAGTTTCGGAAAAACAACTTCGGGCAAAAAGCTTTCAGACGCTTTTTCGGGAATTTCGAACACAAAAACTTTCGAACAAAAACGATACCAAAATACAGGCAGAATACCATGATACATATTGAAACTAAATGCAATTCTATCACATCTACAAGATCATATGCATGAACTTTTTGTCAGACTTAACAAGTGTGAGACTAGCTGTGAACCAAATAAAAATTGCACTGCCACACGTGAACTGTTTTCAGGAAACTCTTCAAGCAACCAAACTTTTACACAAAAAGTTCAAGTAAATTTGAGCACGGAGCAAAAACAATGATTAATCAACTTTTTATGTTACGTTTCTTAGTGCTTTTGTATTATCAATGAATTTACAGCTGTCGGACGAAAACACTTTCGGACATCACCAGATCTCTGACAACACACTTTCGCGCGGACTTTAGTTCAAAAGTTTGATTGCCCAAAAGGTTTTGATCTTAAAGTGTCTTAGCGGACCTGCTGAGTAGCAGTTACAAAGAATATGCTTGAGAAAGCCCCCTCGAGACACCTTAAAAACAGGCTCAAATAATGATCAAATTTTCCAGAAGATTCTACTTTACAGCAATAACTAATATAACAAAAATGCCCCGAACAAACAACTTACAGAGAACAATGAAAACAGGCACCTTCTCAACAAGTTTTTTGTTACTCCAGTTCATAAATCTGCTTTGTCACGTTTTCAAATTCAAAGCTAGTGATCCCCTTTGTATGAGATACTGTAAACAGTACATTATACTGTAAATACGAAAAGTCTTAAGGGACACGCTACAGAAACAAAAATTTATCACAAATGAAGTTTATCACGACCTTTTCCCTTCCGGTAGTACCCCTGGTATCTTGGTATGGCCTACCCAAAATTCATAAAGAAAATTGTACTGCTAGGCCTATTCTGTCAGCCATTGGTACTTATGATTACAAACTTGCTAAGTTTATTGTTCTTATCTTACAGCCTCTTACAGTTGGTCAATACACGCCTAAAGATTCATTCAGTTTTGTTTCTGAAATAAGTGAAATTACCGCTTTCCAAAAAGATGGTGATTTAGCGATGGCTAGTTTTGATGTCTCTAGCCTTTTTACCAACATCCCTCTGAATGAATCAGTAGACTTTTGTGTTGACTTGCTGTTTTCAGATTGTGACACGTTAGAATACAAAGATTGTAAATTTAATCGTACTCAGTTTCGTAAACTGCTTAGCTTTGCCGTGAAGGACACTCATTTTGTATTTGATGGGCAATTATTTGATCAAATTGATTGAGTAGTAAGGGGATCACCCCTAGGACCATCTTTGGCTAAAATTTTCATGTGTATGCTGAAGCTATATTTGATTCTCGGACAACCGTGAACAATGACGTATCATTTGCAAAAAGCTTAACATTACATTTCAGGTCTGCAGTAAGATCATTTATATACACTTTAGCATTTCAACTTACTGACTGGAAGACATCTGAACCTTCATCAAAGTCAACCATAGCAAAGAATAATCTACTGTTGTATGCTGATGAATATCTCCAAGAGCTAGCAATGATCTGGAACTCGGAATGCACATCCCTAGAATTGGCAAGTGATATCAGTGAACGTGATGCACAAATTGTTATTCCTGTGAAAATTTCTATTTGTAATTTCACAACAGCTTTCTCCTAAGAAAGTTTCCATAAAAGCACTTCAATAGAGCGTCCACGATCATAAGCCTAACAGCAAACAAATCACTACGGTCAACAAAATTGACCTGCTGACACTAAAACCACAGTAATTCCAAATTTTAGGACCAACATCCTATCAACATTTGATACCACTCAAAGCACATTTATTGAGCTATTCATACAGGGTGTCTCTAAAAACTGTGCGTACTAAAAAATTTGAGTAGTTATTGAGTACTAAAAAATAACGATACGTTGAATGGACACATGGTCAAGTGACCCTTTTCCTGAAATTTTGAATTAATTTTTGAGACAAGAATCTTGCAAATCCACTAGAAATTCATTGAGTTAAAAGCCTTTGAAGTTTAAGTTTGTGCGAAAACTGAAACCAGAGGCCTCTAAATGGCATTTTGGTTAAAATCTCATCGACCATCGTTTCTGCTATTTCTCAATTGTTTCAGGGCGAACCAAATTGGATTCGAAGAGGTTTTCGATAACCTAACTTTCAAGCATATGCATGCTTTGAGGAAACAGATCCAGTTTCTCGTTGATCATGTTTTCAGCCACTGTTTTGGACATATGCAATGTCAAGCAAATTTCGACAATGATCACAAGGATTAAACTACTGTGGAAGTTCTATTTGGTTTATTCTGATATCAACAGGAGGTATGACATTACCTCGGTCTTCGATGTTTTTGCATTACCAGTAAACTGGGGGTCTCTGGTTTCAGCTATCGCGTATTTTCTATCTTTGAAAGCCCGCAACTCAGTATATTTTCAACCGATTTGCAAGATTCTGGTCTCTAAAATTATTTCATAATCTTAGGAACGGGGTTGTCTTCCCATGAGTCTGTTCATGTTATCGTTATTTTTTTAATGTTTAATCAAACGTCGAACAATTTTTTTGAGACGCCCTGTACATCATAATCGTTTATTCAACTGTAAATGCTACCCTGGAGAATTAGGTTATCGCTGGGCAATGAAAGATACTGTATTGTCTATGGGGAGAGCAGACCTTGTGCAGTCCAGGAAAATTGTCACTTACTGGGAGGTGGAACTGGACAGCAAGGCAATAAATGTTACTTAAGGGGTTAATGAGATAATGAAATTTTTGTGCGAAGTATACTTGTCATTCTAATGTCTCTGATTTCTGCTCTAACTTAACATAAATTACTTTTTGCGGTTCTAATGTAACACCTCAAATGGAACTTCTCAAGTCCTCCTCAAGAACTGTCTCAGCACATCCTCAGTTCATCCCATTCGTTTCTTCACATTTCTGCATCAAATGGGCAAACAAAATGCTGACTGGATCGTTACGTTACATAGAACATACTGCTGGAAACATTGGAGAGTTTTTTAAAACGTTGAGAAAACTGGAAGCAGCAGGGAACTGTCCAGAGAGCATCAGTGCATATTCTTGGGAATCAATGCCCCATAAAAGTACACTTAGTTCACAAAGCATTATCCAAGAGGACAAAAGAAGCTTTTAAGCATTCGTTTACCTTGTGATGTTTAAGGATTTGTGAAAGGCAGCAAAAAGGGTAAACAAGAGTTCAAAACAGTGAGAGAGTAAATTAAAAAAGTGCTCAATCTTTAAAGTCTTTTTAGGCAGGAAGGCAGTGTTTAAACCAAATGGCCTGCAGCACACCCAAAGCACAAAGAATATTCAGAGTTTTATGTTCAAAAACTTTGTATCTTGCTTACTTGCAGATTCCACATTGTCTCTGAGGAGCAAGAGCTGTAAGCATTAGTATAACTGAGTAGTTTCTAGGAGAGAATTTTAGGTATGATCTGTATTTATCTCCATTCATATGAATGATTGGTCTTCTGTTGTTCATATCCAATAAGTTTTGAACTTTCACTTCCAGTTGTGCAGCAGCATTCTGAAATGAAATGTAGTATTTCAATGTTGCTTAACTGAGATCGAAGAATCTGCAATTTTGTTTTGACAAGGTTAGTCGCAGAAATCTACTAGGAGGGCAAATTTGCCCCCCCCCCTCAACAAAAAAAGAATCAAGTAATTCCTTCTGGATAATTCATCTAATTTCTTCAATGTTCCATACTGTATATTGCTTACATAAATATCGTTCCTTCAATTTTCAATATTGTTTGGAGTCATCAACTAAGAACTATTGTTGCAGTAAATGGCATTGAGCCACTAGCTACTGAGTACCCCTCCCCCCTCCTTGGATATCCTCCTTCGATATCCTCCTAACGGACCTTCCTTGGATCCTCTAGATTTATCACTAAAGATTTTCTCCTTTCTTATGTTCTCCATTTTGAAAGCAAAGAATCCAAAGACCTTGCATGCGAGAACGCTACTGCTTCATTGGTTTGCACCTGAAAGAGACCTTATCATGAACTACCATCAGATGTTTTGCAGTGAGACTGCAAAGGTTGTATCTTGCGCATGCAAGTTGAGATCGTCGATGAGACTGCGCTGAAAATTTGCAGTTAAGAACAATAGATTAAAATGATAAATCCTTTGTTTATAGCCAACTGTGCCACTCTGGTTAAAAACCATGTATGTTTCTGCCCACGCAATGTCTTGCGTGCAGCACAGTACAGACTTCCCAGTCTGGCTTTGCAGACTGCAATTTTTTCATAAACTACAACTTTTGAAGGATTTGAGCTGAGGACCTCTCATCCCGATGGATTGCCAGATTCCATTAACTTTGACCAAAATTCTTTGTTGATGAACCCTCTTGATTTCACTTTCAAAACACAAACACATTGCAACTGCATTAATTTTCATAATATTCTTTTCTTATATCCTTAGAGTTATCACTTGTTTCTATGGGCATTTTGAATAGTTGTTAACAGAATTAAAAAAACAATGCCTGAACTGTTTACCTGAAAGAATGCTCCTTCTATTTTTTGGTGAAAAAACATAAACATTTTTAGTTAGGCCTAGGGCATTGGTGGCAATTTCTGGACAGCAGTATTTGCCGGATGATCTGTTCATGAAACCAGTTTCACAAAATCCTTTACCCATGAAGTAAAATTGCATTTTATTTTCATGTTCTCCATCTCTTTCTTGATCTTTTCACATATCTTGAGTTTTTGAAATAAATTGCTGCTAGCTGTAAATCCCTTCTAAACAAAAAGTGCTCCCGTGTGCATTGAAAATGATGGTGTCAAAGTTGCTTCTTGCAATGAATGGGGTCAATGATATTCAACATGTCAGATATGCATGTACAAGCAAAAGCAGAGTGATGCCGATGAAACTACATGAAAGCCAGCGAAAGTCTGAGAGACTTATTTCCAGCAGGGGCCACGGATGTTTTACCAATAGTCTGCCGCAGCTACCCGCCACAGCTACCAGATTTCCCTCACATGGCTCTGGTCGACCCGGGCTAGAGTTACGGACAGCAACCAAACTGTCCAGCGTGGGATTTGAACCTACGACCGTTCTGACCTTTGGTTTATGAGTCAGACGCCTTAAGCACTCGACCACGCGCTCTCTATGATTGACCAATGAAACATAGCATTTTGCATGTCAAATTGATGATCAACTGTCAGACTGTGCATCCAGAAAATACCACCACACAACAATTTAGGTCCAAACAGCTCCACCCAAATTGAAAGGAGCAGCTACATACAGAAATCACAGGGACACGCAAAAATTGCAAACAGTTAAGAAAAGAAACACAAAATGATGTACACAGTTGAATGCGACGATTTTGTTTTTTTTTCAATTGATAGACTTGTCCTTGACCGTCTGGCAATCCTTTTGTGCCACATTCTCACAGTGATAAATGGATGTTTGAGCTATATACAGGTTAACAGACTACAACAGGTAGGCACATTTTCAGTCTTCTCGTAGATTGCTACTTCATATGGTATACAGATATTTAACAACTTTTCTGTGATGCAATTCAACTCATATACTTACTCCCTAAGAGAAAAGTCTTTCCTTCAATTGTATTCTTTAAGAAAATATGTTATATTTTAATTATGGATCAGTTTTTCTGGGAGACTACAAAAGGGAGGTGTCGTAAAAGTTGACACATTTTCCACTGAGACAAACCAAGACATTTAATTAGCATGCCTACGTATCTGGTTTTAAGAACCTCTTGCTTCCTACCACTAGACATCAATAAATGATCACCACTCACTAAGTAGAAGTTTTTGGGAAGAATTCCATGAAATGGACAACAAAAGGGATGTTCAGGAAATTTAAAGCACAGGGTTAGTGTTAAGTGTGATGTCAATGGTATGGCATTGAAAATGGATGATTTACATGTCTAAGAGGCTCACCAAGAAAAAGCTGCAATTTTAAGCTAAACTAGCATACAGTATCTGTTCTTCCTAGTTTTGATCAGAGGCATTGTGGGTACCAATTGACGGGGGGGGGCACTACTTGCTGATAATCTGATAAATGACGACCTTAAAATCCAATGACATTATATATCATTTGCATGTGATTCATTCTTATTGCAGTAAGTAAAACATTTATTTGACTATCTCACATCACTATATGCCTCAAGTACTGTATCCTTTATCCACAATGTCCTTTTCGCAGGATCAATTTGAATGCCCAAAATGAAAGCTGACAGGCTGATGTGGTGCACCTGTTCTTATATTCATCTTTGTTGAAAATACTACAATTAAAGACCCTTTCCTGACCAGCATCCTTTGCGGCATTCGATTGCTGTTCTCCACAGCTTCGACCCGGTCGCGGTAATTTCTGACATCCAGAAATTATAACAGTTGTAATCCGTCTCAATCTTCAAATGAAATCGCATAATTGGTCAACGAATGATATTAATGGTCTCTTTAGTTCATAAACAATGTGTTTAGTATTGCATGATCGGAGTTTTTGAAATTAGACGAAAGAATCTTGGGTCACAATGGCTGAGAGAGTGAACAGAAGTGGAGCGGAAATTATCAAAGTTGCGGAAAAGAAAGCTTCTCAGGTCGAATATATCTTGTTTGTTTGTTATGGTCAAGCATTAAATTCATCAAATAAATGCATGAGAACGCAAGGATTAAACAAGTGAGAAATGTAATGAACTGTACAGTACCCTCCTTGGATTGGACTCTTTGTTCGAGCAACAACGGGAAAATATGCCAAAGTGAGAACTGGTAGGTGAGAGTTTATCAATCCAAATTGGTCTTCCTCCCCTCAGGAATCATATCTGTTGTCATTTTTCCAACATCCAATTGGTCTTGTACCGATATCTGGCAGTAATCCTTCGTCGATACTGACTTGCCGCCATAATTCATTTGCGATGGAATGAACACAAGACTTATTACACCATCATACTATCACTATAGATAATATGGCGGCAGTCGTGCTTTTATGAAAAGTAACTTGAACTCTTTGTAATCAGTCTATAAAATTTTTGTAGACAATAATAAAGGCTTGCAAAGGGTGCCGGTCAGTAAAGGGTCTTTAAGAAATGTTAAGACAGACACATATAGTGATAGAATCTTCCAGAGGCTGATATCTTTTCACGTCATTAGAATTGTTTATTTGTGAAAATTTTTGGCAAAATATGTTTGTTTATTGACAACCATTCCCATATATTCATTCATTACAGATAGTTGGGTAGTTACCCCAGAGGTGTACTGTACCCTGCCACATTCAAGACAGGTATGCTCGGGTTCTCTTTAGGTCTAATATTTGTGCAACAATAATTTTTTCAGTCAGTCATTTACAGTTATTTTTTGGATTCTTGAAATTCTGGCTTACAATCTTGGTTTCCAAATATAGGGAAAAGCAAAAGTGGTAGATAAAATATAATTTACAACCAAAATTACCGTTAAATCAAGCAACATTGCTAAGATCAAACTACCTTTATAGATCACAATGCACTAACAATCAAAATATGTCTGAGGTGCTTTCTCATAGATTTAAAATGAAGGCTTAATTTGTTTGGTATGTCACGAGAGAAATACACCTGTTAGATCCAATTTTTGCCAGCAATCGTTTTATTTGGTTGATGCTGTCAATGGCTGTGTACACCTCAGCCTGAGTGCCCTTATTATCCTAAGTAAGAAAGTATAATAGGTTTGAAAGAATGGTCCCAAAAGTGTGGGAACTGCAAAAGGGAGGTCATAAATAGTGTAGCACCAGTAGAAATTGAAGAATAATATTTTTGCATGCTGATAGGTTCTTTCTCCATCCTACTTAAACTTATCTTGAACTTGATACACGCTTTTATTTAACATTTTCTGTTGTTTTCCTAGCATAATCTATTTTTAAATTTACTGCTTCCACATGATGCCAAACCCTAAAAGATATTTCTGTTGATATTCCGCAACGTAAATGGTTACTTCATTCAGGTTTTCATCCATCACGAGGTCAACGAGTAGTATGTACGATAAAAAGCACTGGCGCTTGATCTAGATTTTAAGAAAAGCAAAACCTCCCTTTTGTAGTCCCTTCACCTATAGATCTATCTCTTGGCTTAACGCACTGAGCCAGCTCTTGGCTTAACGCACTTCCAATAGAAGAACAGGGTTTAAATCTTAACAAGGAGGAATTCAGAGATGCGCTAAGGCTTCGGTATGGTCTCCCACTTAGAGATCTACCAAGCTTTTGTACATGTGGAGAGTCATTTAGTGTATGTCATGCACTGTCATGTAAAAAGGGTGGCTTCATTGCGCAGAGACATGATAACATTCGGGATATCCTCACAGTTCTCTTGAGTAAGGTGTGTCACAATGTCCAGGCAGAGCCCCATTTGCAAAAAATTGACAATGAGAGATTCCAGCTGAGGACTGCAAACATAAGTGATGAGGCACGGCTAGACATAAAGGCAGGCAGTTTTTGGCGTCGTGGGCAGAATGCATTTTTTGATATTCGTGTAACGCATGTAAATGCCATGACTAACCAAAACAGAAGCACAGAATCAATATTTAGACAACATGAAAACGAAAAGAAAAGAGCTTATTTACAACGAGTGATTGAGGTTGAACAAGGTACTTTTACACCCTTAGTTTTTGGCACAAACGGGGGAATTGGAAGAGAGTGTGATCTTTTTGTAAAAAACTTAGCAAGCAAGCTGGCTCTGAAACAGAATGAACAATATGGCAATATAATGACATGGTTAAGAACAAAGCTCTCTTTTGAAACAGTTAAAGCTGCACTGTTGTGTGTGAGGGGCTCTAGAGCTCCTTTCAGGAGAATGCAGGAAGACACCATTGACAATTTTAGACTAAACATACTGGAAGCAGATTTATGAATTTTCCATATGACTAGTAGATTAGGGAGGTTTGTTTTTTGGAGGATGGGATGTAAGAGACTTTAATATTTTGTTAGTAGTTATTGATAATTATATGATAATATATTTACGATTTTATACATTTTCATGCAAAATGCATATGAAGCATAGGGTGCAAAATTAAATAAGTATGTTAATATCCTGGGACTATTATACTGTAATAATAAATTGAGGTATGAATGTTAAAATACAACCAGTTTGTGTAATTCAATAACAGGTTAAACGACATGCATAACTAGCAACACCTATAGATCTATCTGCAACTTTCTTCAACAATGTATAAACATACCTCTTTGACTTTCTTGCAGGTAGCACCTAACAGCAGTGATACGGCAATGAAGAGGAACGCTTGTAAAGACGCCATCTTGTCTTGAACGCTGCTAATTTGTCTCGCTTCCAGTTTTTGAATTCACAAGCCTCGATTCGGCGGGAAACTTCTTTCGCCACTTTCGCCACCCGCCACCACAATCCTAGTGCTATCGTAGCCTGCGCAATGTGCAGACGGATCTGATCTGAGGCTAACTTTGAAAAAACAAAGCTAAGTCTTTTTCTATTATATTTTAATTTGTAAATTTGATAGTGGAGGGCCCCTTGAAAATCATCATTGATATTGATGAAGGGCTACCCTCCTTAAAAATTTGAAGATGAAATGGAATGGTCTGCATATTTTCTTTTTTAAATCTTTGATACTGTAAAAAGGTTTTAGACTGTAAAACAGGGTTTATTTTTTAGTTTAAATCATTTTTTGTAACTTAGCTTAATTCTATGGTGAGGGACCTGGGTGGGGACCTTCGGCACCTTCCCTCGAGTCGCGCTTCGCGCTCCCAGCCATGGTCAGATTTCGGGCTAGATCCGCCCCTGCGCGACCCGTCATGGTCTCCTTGAAAACCAGCACTTGTGCTGGGTACCCTCCAAATAATTGAAACGAAAATGAAATGAAAAGTCTTACCAACACCCAGTCACTACCAACAGGTGGAGAATTCATGAAATCACACTATTAATAACTATAACTATATTATAACTATAATATTTACTGTGCGAAAGGCTAAGAGCCTGTCACAGATCTGAGGAGTGACCTCACCCTGGACCTAGACCATTGTACTGACAGACAACTCGTTCAGCTATAATAGATAAAACAAATGTAACACTCAGTTGATAGATAGTGAATGTCAGGAAAACAGTCTGTCCTGGGAAAAGCCACTCCAATACTCATCGTATTTTCTCAAAAAGGTAAATATGTTGTTGTCTCAATCTAAACTATTGAAAAAATGTCTTCTTTACAACAAGAGTATTTCTTCTCTCCAAATAATTTGTCCAAATGGTTCTTGAATGAATTTAATGTGTCTGCATTGACAATGTTGGATGGTAGCTTATTCCATAAAGTGTTGATCCTCAGGCTGAAAAACCTCTTCCTTACATCTTTTCTGCAATGCTCTTTAAGAATTTCGAAGTTGTGGCCGCGAGATCTACTCTCTTCCTGAAGATGAAACAGACTTTCAGTGTTATAATGGTCATGCGTATTTTGTAGACTTGGATAAGGTCGCCCCGAATCCTTCGATACAAAAGACTCGGCAGCTTCAGTTGTCTTAAGCGTTCTTCATAATCAAGATCTTTTAGGCCTTCAACTAGCTTGCTGGCTCTCCTTTGGACGTTCTCTATTAACTGCACGTCTTTAACATACCAAGGTGACCATACTGTATTTCCATACTCTAGATGCGATCTTACCAAACTCTTAAAAAGGCTATTGAACATATCTCCATTCATGTAACTAAAAGAGCGTCTTATCATTCCGCATAACCGGTTTGCTTTGTTTGAAACAATCTCAGCATGATTGCTAAACTTAAGGTTTCTATCAACATTCACTCCTAAGTCTTTCTCACACTCTGTAACTGTCAATATCACTTGAGAATCATTCTGCTCCATTATATACTCATGACAATGATTGTTCCAGCCCAGATGCATAACTTTGCATTTGGAGGCATTGAATCGCAATTGCCAGGTGTCTGCCCAATCTTTTAATGTCGTCAAATTTGATTGTAAATTCTCTTTATCCTCCTCACTGTCAACTTGACGGAAAATTTTGGTCACATCTGCAAACATCCTCAAGGCACTGTGGACCACTTCCGGCATATCATTGACATAACAAATGAACAAAAGGGGCCCTAATACACTGCCCTGTGGAACTCTGCTATCTACAGGGGCCCAACTGGAAAGGTTCCCATTTACTGCTACTCTTTGCCGCCTTCCTGTTAGGAAGCTTTCAAGCCACGTTAAAAGTGATCCCTTAATCCCATATGCCTCCAATTTCAATAGCAACCTCCTGCTTTGAAAAATCCAGGTAAATTGCATCCACTGCTGATCCTCCGTCTAAAAGTCGAGACCACGTGTCAATTGTATCCAGTAACTGGGTGATGCATGAACGTCCTCCAATAAAGCCATGCTGGCAGCTGGATATAAATTGATTCAAATGCTTAATAGTTTGTGCCCGAATTATTTTCTCCATAACTTTACATACAATGGAGGTCAAACTTACAGGCCGATAATTATCGCATATATTATTCTTTCCTTTCTTGAAAATTGGTGTTATTTGGCCTTCCTTCCAGGCTTTTGGTACTACTCCTTCCTCCAATGACTTCCTAAATAACAAAGTTAATGGTTCTTTCAATTCTTTTGATAACTCATTCAAGATCCTTGGGTGTAATCCATCCGGTCCTGGTGATTTGTTCACTTTCAAAGCTTTTAGTTGCTCCATAACTATACTTTCATTCATTTCTGTATCTTGAAGAGTCAACCCATTGCTTCGATCCTCAAAAAATGGGACGTTGTTCATATTCTCCTTCGTGAGCGTGCTGGAGAAAAATTTATTAAGTTCCTCTGCTTTTTCTGAGTCAGTTGTGGTTTTGGTTCCATCAGCTTTATCGAGGTTTGGTACTGTAGATCTTGTTTTCAATTTTGAATTTGCATACTTAAAAAATGCCTTTGGATTATTCTTACTGTCCGTTGCAATCTTTTTTTCATACTCTCTTTTGGCTTTCCTGATCTCCCATTTTGCTTGATTTCGGGCTTTGGCGTAAGCGTCATAATCTTTGCCTTCTCTTGTAGATAAATAGCGCTTGTAAGCAGCATTCTTCTTCCTCACTTTCAGGAGTGGATTAGAATTCATCCACAATGTTTTCCTTTTGGATCCTTGAACTTTTCTAGTGGGTAGATGTTTCTTCATTACATTTTCAATTCTATCCTTTATAAAGCTGAAAGCATTCTCTGTGTTTTTGCCCTTTAAATCTGTATTCCATATAACTGATTGCAAATCCTTCCTCATTTCAACATAGTTGCCTTTTCAAATAAGGGCTTATTTGAATCAGTTTCAGTTTCAGTTTTCATTTAACAAATATACCTAAGTACATTTCAATACAATAACTAACATTACCTAAATTAAAATAAATAAGACAATAATACATACTACACAACAACAAGAACATGGACAACCACTAAATAAATTAACGTAATAGGAAAACATTACTTAACATTATGTACTTAGATATATTAGTCTAAGGAGGAGCTCTCTAGTAGATAAACTAATCGAGAGAGAGCCCCCCCATCTAAAAACTAAAAAAGAAAAACAAAATTTTTTCACTAAAAAAAACGGAAGAAAAGAAAACCAGAATAGCTCCAAAGAATGATTTACTCTTTATTGAGTTAAGAATTAGAGGTCGTAGCCATTAATGAGGAATTCTTTCAATTTTGACTTGAAGATATTAAAAGAAACTGACATTTTGATAAAAGTTGGAATACCATTCCAGAGTTTGGCACCAAGACATTTTATTGATCTAAGACCATACAGAAATGTACTTCTTATGGACTGAAAGATGTCACCCCAAGCTGCCTGACGAGTTTCATGGCTATGAACAGTGTTACTGAACTGGAAATAGTTCTGAAAATGAGAAGGTGAGAGACCATTTAGAAATTTGTAAACAAACTTGAGAATTTCATGATTAATCATATTATTTAGTTTCAGAATTTTCAGGGAATGGAAGATTGGTGTCGAGGAAGAGAGGAGAGGCTGAAAAGAGATAGACCTTAGTACTTTCTTCTGCAATAAGAAAAGAGGTGCAAGATATGTATCATAGGAGAGTCCCCAAGTTGATGAACCATAACTTAGAAAAGAAGAGAATATGGAATAGTAGAGATTTTTCAGAATGTCAAGTGGAAGGTAGTGTCTGATCTTAAAGAAGATCCCAGTTGTCCTTGAAAGTTTCTTAGTTAGTTCAGTAATATGAAATTTCCAAGAGAGATGCTCATCCATTAGGACACCTAAAAATTTAACATACCTAGCTCTAGCAACTGGTTTTTTGCCAAATCTAATTTGGATATCATTAGGCAATTTCCTCCTAGATGAGTGAAATACAACAAAATTTGTTTTCTCAATGTTTAGAGCTAGCTTATTTATCTCCAGCCATGACTTTACTTTCAGCAGCTCTTTGTTTATTTCATCCTTAAGCTTTATTATGTTTTCAGATTCATAGTAGATATTTGTATCATCAGCAAACAAGAAGAATGAGAGAACTTTGGATACATTAGGAAGGTCATTGATATAAATTAGAAAAAGCAACGGGCCAAGTACAGAACCTTGAGGGACACCACATGTAATGCCCCCTAGTTGAGAAGAATGATTGTTGACTGAAACATACTGCTGTCTACCTGTCAGGTAGGATTGAAACCAAAGGAGTGAGTTGCCTCTGATCCCATAGTGACTCAGTTTTTGTAGTAAGATGGTATGGTTAACAGTATCAAAGGCTTTTTGCAGGTCAATGAAGATTCCACAGCCCACTGTTTGAGTCAAGTGTATACTTTATTCTTTCACTTAAACTTATCAGTGCATGATCAGTAGAGTGTCCATTACGGAATCCAAATTGCATTTGAAACAGAATTTCATGAAGTTCTAAGAAATTGTACAGGCGTTGGTGCATAAGCTTTTCAAAGATCTTACTGAAAATTGTTAGTAATGATATGGGTCTATAATTTGAGTTCTTTGAAGCATCACCTTTCTTAAATATAGGGATAACCTTAGCAATCTTTAACTTTTCAGGAAAGGTACCATTTTGAAATGAATCATTGATGATCTGAGAGAGTTGTACAGAGATGTGAGGGTCAAGAATTTTCAATAATTTAACTGGAATGCTATTAGGCCCAGTAGACTTGTTTTTCTTGAGTGACTGGATTATAGAAGATACCTCATCTGGGACAGTGGGAGATATAAAAAAGCTGTTATTGTTGGGGGCATTTAGATACTTAAGAGCAGAATTTGGATTTCTTGGGATTTTACTTGTGATTTTATTGGCAACATTGAGAAAATAGTTATTGAAGTTACTAGCAATCATATCAGGATCAGTTATTTTACACCAATTCTCATCAGTTAAATTGTTGATTGAATGTTCACTATCATTTGCTTTCATTTTTATAACATTTCTAATTCCTTGCCATAGCAATTTCATATTCGATTTATTTTCTGTAAAATAGTTTTGAAAGTACTTTGTTTTGCTAGTCTTTTGTTTATTAACAACACGATTTCGAAATTGTTTGTAAAAGGAGTAAATTTCAAGAGAGTCAGTTTGTTTGAATTGTTGAAAGAGCTTGTCCCTGATTCTCATCATCTGCATAATTTGACTGTTGATCCAAGGTTTGTTCCTGAGTTTCAGGGTTTTTTTGTTTAATTTCTTTTTGGGGCAGTGTAGTAGTGAATTAAGTGATCCATTTAGCTGATAGCAATTGAAACTGATAGCTAATCCACAATGATGACTTTTCCCCAATGGGCTTTTTATTCCAATAGATTTGACCATATCCTCCTCATTTGTAAAAACTAGATCCAGTGTGTTAGCTTGTTGGCTTCCTCTGTGATGGGTTGCTTCTTTGACATTTTGGTGCAGAAAGCAGTCCTTGATGCATTCCAAGAATCTTGATGCTTTGTGATGCATATTCTGAGATGGGCTACATGTATCCCAATTTATCTCTGGATGGTTAAAATCTCCTGTTATTAGAAAGTGAGAGAAACTCCTTTTGCAAGCCTCAGTTAGTTCTTCAGCTAAGTAACAATCCTCTTCCAAGCTGCTGTTTGGTGATCTGTAAACACAACCTAGTAGTAGTCTATCAGTCCTTTGAAGTGACATTTCAATCCAAACAACATCCATCTCTCTATCAGTTGCTGCAAAATTTGTTAACTGGATACATTCTAAGTCATTTTTTCACATAAACAATAGCACCTCATTTGGGCTTATCATTCACAAAAGTCTGGTATCCATCTATAGAGAACTCTGTAATTTCACATTCACGTACAGTATATGATTCTTTGGTAAAGATTCAGTAATGAAAATCACATCAGGATCATCTTCATTTATGATCAGTTCTACTGTAATTCAGACAATTTGTTCAATAATGAGTCAGCATTATAATATAAACAATTTAACCCAAATTTTTTTGAATTTTTGTACTTTCTTTTAAGATTAGACTTTCTCTTGGACTATGTCAATGTTGCACTGCCTGCAATGTTGTCTGTAGATTCTTTACAGTCTGCTCTGCACTCTTTGATTTCTCGTTGATTATTGAAGCTGGATTTATCTGATCTTTCAAGGGTCTTTGGGGTCGTGGAAATTGCTGAGAAGGTTGGTGGGGCTGTGGGCTTGTAGAGGTTGATGTTGGTGTTGGGATTGGGGTTGGGATGTGTGTGAGTGCTTTGAACTCTGTTCTGACTGTGTCTTGACCTGCTCCTTTCTTGTATTCTTCCTTTCCATTACTTGTTTCCTTTGTAGTGGTGTCAGGTCGCTTGATATGAAAACATTCTTCAGTGTTGGATGATTCTGCAAGTTTTTTGCTTTTCTTTTAATCATTCTTCTGGCTCCTATGTCATCCACTCACACTTTAAGAGGCCTGCTTTGGCTCTGTGTCCTTTTCCCTATCCTTGTAACTTTCTTAACTTTTCCATTAACATCAACTTCAAGAGCATTACAAATGCTGCCTATTTCATTCATATCTTGTTCTTTCCATTCCCCCACAATATCTGAGCTGCTCTCCTCCACATTGAAAAACATCAGGTTGTCTGCTCTTTTTTCCCACTCATGAATTTCATCTGGTACCAATCCAACAATTTCACTGGTTGATGATGACCCAACTGTGAGGGTTCTAAGATCTTCCTTTTTGGTGCAATCTTGGAGTTTCTTATTAGTTGATGCCTCTAGCCTGTCAAATCTTTCCTCAAGTTGGGTTTGTCTGACCGCCACATCTTAGAGACCTTTGAGAAGTGCTTTGGCAGTCCGATTGCACTTCTGGCAATACCATTGTATGGCACTATTAGCATTTTAGACTATTGTCTGACCGCCACTATTGATTCACTATTGTCTGACCGCCACATCTTAGAGACCTTTGAGAAGTGCTTTGGCAGTCCGATTGCACTTCTGGCAATACCATTGTATGGCACTATTAGCATTTTGTTGTAGAAATTGGTACACATTTTCATCCACCTTTTCACAATCAATATGGTGCCAGAACTCACAAATATCACACAGGATTGCATCATCTTCATCAGCTACCAATCTTGAGCATGATCCACAGTAGTTTGGTTCATCCTTATCATCCTCATTGATTAAAGGAATTACAATATCCTGACCTTTACTCTCCTTTTTTGACTTCTTGCCTGAATTGGTTTTGCTTTTGAGGCCATATGTCTGTGCTGACAAGATGAAGCACTTCACTATTCAAATTTCACATCCACTATTTAGTCTGGCAATAGGCCTAAGTTGGGCCTAAATTCTGAAAACAAGATTCTCAGCTCTTTTTCACCGTTTTCACAAACACAGACTTCATCATTGAATATTCTTCTTGTAGGTGACTAAATTTAATCAAATTGCTACTCTGTATTCCAGTTATATTCTTGAAAATATTAACTCAAGTTCCTTATCAAGAAAAACACGTCTGTGTAAATAAGTGTGATTTGTTGAGAGATCACCGTAGCGCGAGCCTGATGAAGATGATGCAATCCTGTGTGATATTTGTGAGTTCTGGCACCATATTGATTGTGAACAGGTGGATGAAAATGTGTACCAATTTCTACAACAAAATGCTAATAGTGCCATACAATGGTATTGCCAGAAGTGCAATCGGTCTCTTTACAGCATTGTTTAATTTGAAAGGCCATTCAAACAATAGCCAAAAGTGTTTGAGTACTCCCACGACACCTCATATTTACAGGCAGACCTCAAATATACCGGCGCCTCAGATTTACAGGCTCGCGCTACGGTGATATATGGATTTGTTTGCTGTTAGGCTCTTGATTGTGGACGCTCTTTCGAAGTGCTTTTATAGAAACTTTCTTAGGAGAAAACTGTTGTGAAATTACAATCACAGGAATAACAATTGTACATCACGTTCACTGATATCACACTTATTTCACACAAATAAGTGTTCTCTGGGTCGATTTCTCGTTTACGAGAGATAATACAGGGGTCTAAATAAAGTTAGATTTCTTGCCAATTGCAACAAAAAAGTTGCTTTAAGCTTCATTATAACAACACTTTGAATTGACGCAAGACAGATTTCCTAATTTCCAACTGTGGTGGGGGTTGTAGTAGTATCTTTGAATTTCTTTCGAGACGAATGTTCAGGTATTCTGGTGTACCGAATTGGCTGCTCCACACGTGTGGGTTCTCTTTGTGATACTGTCATCCAATTCAATGGCTTTGTTACGTAAAAGGATGGCCTAGGTAAACATGGCGGAAAAGGTACTCTTTTGAACGCTTAGCAGCTGTTGTCAAGAAGTTGCCTTTAAAGCTTCATGAAAGGAAGGATGAACATAGCCTAGCAAGTACCAAGAAACCCGTGTTAAGTTTCAGCAACCGTACGATGAGACTCTCACGGACATTGTGCACGGAGATGCAGCACCTTCATTTCATTTTCATCAACGAACGAAGATATTGAACGAAGTCGAAAAACCAAACAGCGGTCTTCATCCTTCACCAGCCGAACTCTCTAGCAAGGCAAATGTGGTGATAGGTTTCAAACAAATACCTTTTGAGGGAAACTCTACTTGATGACAAGGCCGAGTATGATGGTGTGATTTCAATTGATTTCATCCTCAGTAGTAGAGTACTATCACCCGAATAGTAAATAATACCCTAGGTCTAGCCTACAAACAGATGGAACTGTTATTACAAGTAAAGTGCATGCCTTGCAGAAATATTTTCTCCGTAAAATATGTTTTACCTAACTTTCTGTATATATTCTTTCCGGTCTGGGGCTGACTGACAATCACAAATGAAACCAAAAAGTTTCTTTTTGGCTTTTTTATGTGGTGGTTGGTCTAGCTTCACTGATGAGCCCTGATATTGGGCGAAACCGGTGGGTTATTTTCTTTTCAGCTTTACCATTTTTAGCTGGAGGATAGTTATTCTATTACGGGAAATAGCTTTTTGTTCTTCGAGCATAATGCACTATTGTTCAACAAAGAAGCCCTTAGTTTTTGGAACAGACATTTCCAAAAACAGCTAATTTGTGTTGAGCTCTTTTTGCTTCCAAATTTGTATCAAAGATTCATTTCTCCTGCCACATTGGTCGCACCTCTGTCTTACTACACACCTTTAATCCATCTAGCCTTTGTGAAATGGTTTCTACCTTTGCCTGCACCATTATGAACACAAGCCCAGCAGTCTTTTCATCACCTGCCTCAAGTTGCAGGTCAACAAGTCCATTAGTCTTTGTCTAGAACCTTTTCTTGGATTATTGTAAAAATTACGTTATTTCAATTAAACTTTTTAGGATTTTTGAACAGAAGCATTCATCAACAAATTCCTAAAAATATCCAAATTCTAAATACAGGTCAAATTCAAATGACAGCATTTTCCAGCTTTAGGAACAAAGAAAACCAATTTTTGTAGACAAACATTGCAACAAATAAATAGCCAATACATGGGGTGAAGAATGAAACTACATTTAGAGGCATCAAAAAGACCTGGTTTTGAAGATAAAATTATCAAATCAAGAAAAAACTAAACACTCTGCCACACAGATGGGACCACTAACCCCATTCCCATTTACATGCTCACACTTTTGGTTAGTTAAAACTAATATGTGTGTCATCAAGGAAATTCTTAGAGACTGTTTTCCGAAAGTTTTAGAGACTGTTTTCCGACTTCAGTTATGAAATTTTATCAAGTCTATGTATAGTGTGTGGATTGACCCATTTTGGTACACCCACATTCCATACTGAAGGTACTTAAGTCTCTTAGGTGTTAGAGACTGTTTTCCGCAGTAGTAGTGAGATCCGTATAAGACCTTCGATGATCCGAAACACTTTTCAAGATGCCGCTGCAAGTAGCTTCAATGCTCTTCCTAGTGATATCAAACAACAGTCTAATTTTAATAAATTTTGCGCGGATGTTAAAGCATTCTTGATGAAGAAAGCGAAGGACTCTTAGAACTAAAATCTTTTTATTTATGAACTTGACGTTGTAATATTCCCATTGTTTTATGTAATTGCTTTAACGTTGTAAAATAGACTTGTTTTTAATTCTTAGAGTTGAAGAGCCACAGTTATAGTGGATATGCTCATTTATGCCATATAATAATAATAATAATAATAATTCCGACTTCAAATATGAAATTTTATCAAGTCTATGTATAGTGTGTGGATTGACCGATTTTGGTACACCCACATTCCATACTGAAGATACTTAAATCTCTTAGGTGTTAGAGACTGTTTTCCGACTTCAATAATGAAATTTTATCAAGTCTATGTATAGTGTGTGGATTGACCGATTTTGGTACACCCACATTCCATACTGAAGATACTTAAATCTCTTAGGTGTTAGAGACTGTTTTCCTACTTCAAATATGAAATTTTATCAGGTCTATGTATAGTGTGTGGATTGACCGATTTTGGTACACCCACATTCCATACTGATAGTGGCGCCGCCAGGATTTTTTATTGGAGGGGCAAAACAGGACGGGGTCTGGGGCGGAGCCCCATAAAGTTTTTCTTGGACCACGCCCTCTACCTTGGCCTTAGATGCGACCAACGCCCTTTTCATAGACTGAAATAAAGATTAAATGAGTCTGTTAAAACAACACGAGTAGGGCTCCACACTGTCCACAATTAGAAAATAACGTTCAATCGGCGACCGAGCGTCCAACCTTTGGATCCCCAAATACTTCAGCGACCAATTTACCAGACGCCTCTCTGTTATGAAATTTGTCACACGGCTGTCGTGTACTTTCAGATTCAGAAATATGAAGTAGCTATTATACATTGTTTGTGAAAAAGAGGGCATTGGGTTAGGCAGAAACTTCAAAGCTCCGTAAACACTGAGGGGTCTGGGGGCAAAGCCCCCAGGAAAATTTTTGTAGATATAAACTCTTTACTTTAGCCTAGAACACCTCTACCGATCACATTTCAGCCTGTGCTGCATTGGAGTTGTAGATCACTTTGCAACAGTTATTTGAATTAGCATCTCATGAAAATTTTTAGACATGATGTTCTTTGGCTTAGAATGCCTATCCTACATGCAATCTTTACGAAGACCAAATGCGAAACCTTCACAATTTTGTAACAATTTTCAATGGATCACCTCCACTGGAAAAGTTTTGCGCACACACTCTTTTTTCTCCTAGAACGGTCCATAACGGTCCTCACAACCCAACTTCGGAGGCCTCCAAAAACGTAAGTCTTGGACAATGCTATGATAGTTTGTCTAGGAAAGTTCTCTAGGAGTCAACTTATGCTATGGCTTAGAAGAAGTCTCCCGGTCACTTTCCAGTATTTCGGCGAAGGATTCTTACCATGCACCACCTATGCAACTACCAAACTTCTTTCTCCTCGTTCTTGAAGAGATCTTGACTAACGTCCTCCATAAGCTATGCTGATAAGATATGCAAACTTGGATCGTACGTAGAACGGGAGCCTGCGGGCTTCGCCACGAGAAAAAAATTCGAGTCAATGCCGTACAGATCGTGGGAAAATGCAATTGAGGTGGCAAGATTGTAGAATCGTGTGCTTGTACACATTATAATTGCCAACATCGGCCGTACCCCCCCCCCGCAATTTTTACGCCAGAAATAGAAGAATCAGAAAAATTGTCCTGGAGAACCTTGGAGGGGCGGCCGCCCCCCCCCCTTGCCCCCCCCCCCTCCCGGCGCTTCTGCATACTGAAGGTACTTAAATCTCTTAGGTGTTAGAGACTGTTTTCCGACTTCAATTATGAAATTTTATCAAGTCTATGTATAGTGTGTGGATTAACCGATTTTGGTACACCCACATTCCATCCTGAAGATACTTAAATCTCTTAGGTGTTAGAGACTGTTTTCCGACTTCAAATGTGAAATTTTATCAAGTCTATGTATAGTGTGTGGATTGACCGATTTTGGTACACCCACATTCCATCCTGAAGATACTTAAATCTCTTAGGTGTTAGAGACTGTTTTCCGACTTCAAATGTGAAATTTTATCAAGTCTATGTATAGTGTGTGGATTGACCGATTTTGGTACACCCACATTCCATACTGAAGATACTTAAATCTCTTAGGTGTTAGAGACTGTTTTCCTACTTCAAATATGAAATTTTATCAGGTCTATGTATAGTGTGTGGATTGACCGATTTTGGTACACCCACATTCCATACTGACAGTGGCGCCGCCAGGATTTTTTATTGGAGGGGCAAAACAGGACGGGGCCTGGGGCGGAGCCCCAGAAATATTTCTTGGACCACGCCCTCTACCTTGGTCTTAGATGCGACCAACGCCCTTTTCATAGACTGAAATAAAGATTAAATGAGTCTGTTAAAACAACACGAGTAGGGCTCAACACTGTCCACAATTAGAAAATAACGTTCAATCGGCGACCGAGCGTCCAACCTTTGGATCCCCAAATACTTCAGCGACCAATTTACCAGACGCCTCTCTGTTATGAAATTTGTCACACGGTTGTCGTGTACTTTCAGATTCAGAAATATGAAGTAGCTATTATACATTGTTTGTGAAAAAGAGGGCATTGGGTTAGGCAGAAACTTCAAAGCTCCGTAAACACTGAGGGGTCTGGGGGCAAAGCCCCCAGGAAAATTTTTGTAGATATAAACTCTTTACTTTAGCCTAGAACACCTCTACCGATCACATTTCAGCCTGTGCTGCATTGGAGTTGTAGATCACTTTGCAACAGTTATTTGAATTAGCATCTCATGAAAATTTTTAGACATGATGTTCTTTGGCTTAGAATGCCTATCCTACATGCAATCTTTACGAAGACCAAATGCGAAACCTTCACAATTTTGTAACAATTTTCAATGGATCACCTCCACTGGAAAAGTTTTGCGCACACACTCTTTTTTCTCCTAGAACGGTCCATAACGGTCCTCACAACCCAACTTCGGAGGCCTCCAAAAACGTAAGTCTTGGACAATGCTATGATAGTTTGTCTAGGAAAGTTCTCTAGGAGTCAACTTATGCTATGGCTTAGAAGAAGTCTCCCGGTCACTTTCCAGTATTTCGGCGAAGGATTCTTACCATGCACCACCTATGCAACTACCAAACTTCTTTCTCCTCGTTCTTGAAGAGATCTTGACTAACGTCCTCCATAAGCTATGCTGATAAGATATGCAAACTTGGATCGTACGTAGAACGGGAGCCTGCGGGCTTCGCCACGAGAAAAAAATTCGAGTCAATGCCGTACAGATCGTGGGAAAATGCAATTGAGGTGGCAAAATTGTAGAATCGTGTGCTTGTACACATTATAATTGCCAACATCGGCCGTACCCCCCCCCCCCGCAATTTTTACGCCAGAAATAGAAGAATCAGAAAAATTGTCCTGGAGAACATTGGAGGGGCGGCCGCCCCCCCCCCCCCTTGCCCCCCCCCTCCCGGCGCTTCTGCATACTGAAGGTACTTAAATCTCTTAGGTGTTAGAGACTGTTTTCCGACTTCAATTATGAAATTTTATCAAGTCTATGTATAGTGTGTGGATTGACCGATTTTGGTACACCCACATTCCATCCTGAAGATACTTAAATCTCTTAGGTGTTAGAGACTGTTTTCCGACTTCAAATGTGAAATTTTATCAAGTCTATGTATAGTGTGTGGATTGACCGATTTTGGTACACCCACATTCCATCCTGAAGATACTTAAATCTCTTAGGTGTTAGAGACTGTTTTCCGACTTCAAATGTGAAATTTTATCAAGTCTATGTATAGTGTGTGGATTGACCGATTTTTGGTACACCCACATTCCATACTGAAGATACTTAAATCTCTTAGGTGTTAGAGACTGTTTTCCGACTTCAAATGTGAAATTTTATCAAGTCTATGTATAGTGTGTGGATTGACCGATTTTGGTACACCCACATTCCATACTGAAGATACATAAATCTCTTACGCGTTAAAGACTGTTTTCCTACTTCAAATATGAAATTTTATCAAGTCTATGTATAGTGTGTGGATTGACCGATTTTGGTACACCCACATTCCATACTTAAGGTACTTAAATCTTATAGGTGTTAGAAACTGTTTTCCGACTTCAATAATGAAATTTTATGAAGTCTATGTATAGTGTGTGGATTGACCGATTTTGGTACACCCACATTCCATACTGCTGGTACTTAAATCTCTTAGGTGTTAGAGACTGTTCTCCGACTTCAATAATGAAATTTTATCAAGTCTATGTATAGTGTGTGGATTGACCGATTTAGGTACACCCACATTCCATACTGAAGACACTTAAATCTCTTAGGTGTTAGAGACTGTTTTCCGACTTCAATAATGAAATTTTATCAAGTCTATGTATAGTGTGTGGATTGACCGATTTTGGTACACCCACATTCCATACTGAAGATACTTAAATCTCTTAGGCGTTAGAGACTGTTTTCCTACTTCAAATATGAAATTTTATCAAGTCTATGTATAGTGTGTGGATTGACCGATTTTGGTACACCCACATTCCATACTGAAGATACTTAAATCTCTTAGGTGTTAGAGACTGTTTTCCGACTTCAAATGTGAAATTTTATCAAGTCTAGGTATAGTGTGTGGATTGACCGATTTTGGTACACCCACATTCCATACTGAAGATACTTAAATCTCTTAGGTGTTAGAGACTGTTTTCCTACTTCAAATATAAAATTTTTTCAAGTCTATGTATAGTGTGTGGATTGACCGATTTTGGTACACCCACATTCCATACTGAAGGTACTTAAATCTCTTAGGTGTTAGAGACTGTTTTCCGACTTCAATAATGAAATTTTATCAAGTCTATGTATAGTGTGTGGATTGACCGATTTTGGTACACCCACATTCCATACTGAAGGTACTTAAATCTCTTAGGTGTTAGAGACTGTTTTCCTACTTCAAATATGAAATTTTATCAAGTCTATGTATAGTGTGTGGATTGACCGATTTTGGTACACCCACATTCCATACTGAAGGTACTTAAATCTCTTAGGTGTTAGAGACTGTTTTCCGACTTCAATAATGAAATTTTATCAAGTCTATGTATAGTGTGTGGATTGACCGATTTTGGTACACCCACATTCCATACTGAAGATACTTAAATCTCTTAGGCGTTAGAGACTGTTTTCCTACTTCAAATATGAAATTTTATCAAGTCTATGTATAGTGTGTGGATTGACCGATTTTGGTACACCCACATTCCATACTGAAGATACTTAAATCTCTTAGGTGTTAGAGACTGTTTTCCGACTTCAAATGTGAAATTTTATCAAGTCTAGGTATAGTGTGTGGATTGACCGATTTTGGTACACCCACATTCCATACTGAAGGTACTTAAATCTCTTAGGTGTTAGAGACTGTTCTCCGACTTCAAATGTGAAATTTTATGAAGTCTATGTATAGTGTGTGGATTGACCGATTTTTCTACACCCACATTCCATACTGAAGATACTTAAATCTCTTAGGTGTTAGAGACTGTTTTCCGACTTCAAATATGAAATTTTATGAAGTCTATGTATAGTGTGTGGATTGACCGATTTTGGTACACCCACATTCCATACTGAAGATACTTAAATCTCTTAGGTGTTAGAGACTGTTTTCCGACTTCAAATGTGAAATTTTATCAAGTCTATGTATAGTGTGTGGATTGACCGATTTTGGTACACCCACATTCCATACTGAAGGTACTTAAATCTCTTAGGTGTTAGAGACTGTTTTCCGACTTCAAATATGAAATTTTATGAAGTCTATGTATAGTGTGTGGATTGACCGATTTTGGTACACCCACATTCCATACTGAAGATACTTAAATCTCTTAGGTGTTAGAGACTGTTTTCCGACTTCAATAATAAAATTTTATCAAGTCTATGTATAGTGTGTGGATTGACCGATTTTGGTACACCCACATTCCATACTGAAGATACTTAAATCTCTTAGGTGTTAGAGACTGTTTTCCTACTTCAAATATAAAATTTTTTCAAGTCTATGTATAGTGAGTGGATTGACCGATTTTGGTAAACCCACATTCCATACTGAAGATACTTAAATCTCTTAGGTGTTAGAGACTGTTTTCCGACTTCAATAATAAAATTTTTTCAAGTCTATGTATAGTGTGTGGATTGACCGATTTTGGTACACCCACATTCCATACTGAAGGTACTTAAATCTCTTAGGTGTTAGAGACTGTTTTCCGACTTCAATAATGAAATTTTATCAAGTCTATGTATAGTGTGTGGATTGACCGATTTTGGTACACCCACATTCCATACTTAAGGTACTTAAATCTCTTAGGTGTTAGAGACTGTTTTCCTACTTCAAATATGAAATTTTATCAAGTCTATGTATAGTGTGTGGATTGACCGATTTTGGTACACCCACATTCCATACTGAAGGTACTTAAATCTCTTAGGTGTTAGAGACTGTTTTCCGACTTCAATAATGAAATTTTATCAAGTCTATGTATAGTGTGTGGATTGACCGATTTTGGTACACCCACATTCCATACTGAAGATACTTAAATCTCTTAGGCGTTAGAGACTGTTTTCCTACTTCAAATATGAAATTTTATCAAGTCTATGTATAGTGTGTGGATTGACCGATTTTGGTACACCCACATTCCATACTGAAGATACTTAAATCTCTTAGGTGTTAGAGACTGTTTTCCTACTTCAAATATAAAATTTTATCAAGTCTATGTATAGTGTGTGGATTGACCGATTTTGGTACACCCACATTCCATACTGAAGATACTTAAATCTCTTAGGTGTTAGAGACTGTTTTCCTACTTCAAATATAAAATTTTATCAAGTCTATGTATAGTGTGTGGATTGACCGATTTTGGTACACCCACATTCCATACTGAAGGTACTTAAATCTCTTAGGTGTTAGAGACTGTTTTCCGACTTCAATAATAAAATTTTATCAAGTCTATGTATAGTGTGTGGATTGACCGATTTTGGTACACCCACATTCCATACTGAAGATACTTAAATCTCTTAGGTGTTAGAGACTGTTTTCCTACTTCAAATATAAAATTTTTTCAAGTCTATGTATAGTGTGTGGATTGACCGATTTTGGTACACCCACATTCCATACTGAAGATACTTAAATCTCTTAGGTGTTAGAGACTGTTTTCCGACTTCAATAATAAAATTTTTTCAAGTCTATGTATAGTGTGGATTGACCGATTTTGGTACACCCACATTCCATACTGAAGGTACTTAAATCTCTTAGGTGTTAGAGACTGTTTTCCGACTTCAATAATAAAATTTTATCAAGTCTATGTATAGTGTGTGGATTGACCGATTTTGGTACACCCACATTCCATACTGAAGATACTTAAATCTCTTAGGTGTTAGAGACTGTTTTCCTACTTCAAATATAAAATTTTATCAAGTCTATGTATAGTGTGTGGATTGACCGATTTTGGTACACCCACATTCCATACTGAAGGTACTTAAATCTCTTAGGTGTTAGAGACTGTTTTCCGACTTCAATAATGAAATTTTATCAAGTCTATGTATAGTGTGTGGATTGACCGATTTTGGTACACCCACATTCCATACTGAAGGTACTTAAATCTCTTAGGTGTTAGAGACTGTTTTCCTACTTCGAATATGAAATTTTATCAAGTCTATGTAAAGTGTGTGGATTGACCGATTTTGGTACACCCACATTCCATACTGAAGGTACTTAAATCTCTTAGGTGTTAGAGACTGTTTTCCTACTTCAAATATGAAATTTTATCAAGTCTATGTATAGTGTGTGGATTGACCGATTTTGGTAGACCCACATTCCATACTGAAGGTACTTAAATCTCTTAGGTGTTAGAGACTGTTTTCCGACTTCAATAATGAAATTTTATCAAGTCTATGTATAGTGTGTGGATTGACCGATTTTGGTACACCCACATTCCATACTGAAGGTACTTAAATCTCTTAGGTGTTAGAGACTGTTTTCCTACTTCAAATATGAAATTTTATCAAGTCTATGTATAGTGTGTGGATTGACCGATTTTGGTACACCCACATTCCATACTGAAGGTACTTAAATCTCTTAGGTGTTAGAGACTGTTTTCCGACTTCAATAATGAAATTTTATCAAGTCTATGTATAGTGTGTGGATTGACCGATTTTGGTACACCCACATTCCATACTGAAGATACTTAAATCTCTTAGGCGTTAGAGACTGTTTTCCTACTTCAAATATGAAATTTTATCAAGTCTATGTATAGTGTGTGGATTGACCGATTTTGGTACACCCACATTCCATACTGAAGGTACTTAAATCTCTTAGGTGTTAGAGACTGTTTTCCGACTTTAAATGTGAAATTTTATCAAGTCTATGTATAGTGTGTGGATTGATCGATTTTGGTACACCCACATTCCATACTGAAGATACTTAAATCTCTTAGGTGTTAGAGACTGTTTTCCGACTTCAAATGTGAAATTTTATCAAGTCTATGTATAGTGTGTGGATTGACCGATTTTGGTACACCCACATTCCATACTGAAGATACTTAAATCTCTTAGGTGTTAGAGACTGTTTTCCGACTTCAAATGTGAAATTTTATCAAGTCTATGTATAGTGTGTGGATTGACCGATTTTGGTACACCCACATTCCATACTGAAGGTACTTAAATCTCTTAGGTGTTAGAGACTGTTTTCCTACTTCAAATATAAAATTTTATCAAGTCTATGTATAGTGTGTGGATTGACCGATTTTGGTACACCCACATTCCATACTGAAGGTACTTAAATCTCTTAGGTGTTAGAGACTGTTTTCCGACTTCAATAATAAAATTTTATCAAGTCTATGTATAGTGTGTGGATTGACCGATTTTGGTACACCCACATTCCATACTGAAGATACTTAAATCTCTTATGTGTTAGAGACTGTTTTCCTACTTCAAATATAAAATTTTTTCAAGTCTATGTATAGTGTGTGGATTGACCGATTTTGGTACACCCACATTCCATACTGAAGATACTTAAATCTCTTAGGTGTTAGAGACTGTTTTCCGACTTCAATAATAAAATTTTTTCAAGTCTATGTATAGTGTGTGGATTGACCGATTTTGGTACACCCACATTCCATACTGAAGGTACTTAAATCTCTTAGGTGTTAGAGACTGTTTTCCGACTTCAATAATAAAATTTTATCAAGTCTATGTATAGTGTGTGGATTGACCGATTTTGGTACACCCACATTCCATACTGAAGGTACTTAAATCTCTTAGGTGTTAGAGACTGTTTTCCGACTTCAAATGTGAAATTTTATCAAGTCTATGTATAGTGTGTGGATTGACCGATTTTGGTACACCCACATTCCATACTGAAGGTACTTAAATCTCTTAGGTGTTAGAGACTGTTTTCCGATTTCAAATATGAAATTTTATGAAGTCTATGTATAGTGTGTGGATTGACCGATTTTGGTACACCCACATTCCATACTGAAGATACTTAAATCTCTTAGGTGTTAGAGACTGTTTTCCGACTTCAAATATGAAATTTTATCAAGTCTATGTATAGTGTGTGGATTGACCGATTTTGGTACACCCACATTCCATACTGAAGGTACTTAAATCTCTTAGGTGTTAGAGACTGTTTTCCGACTTCAAATATGAAATTTTATGAAGTCTATGTATAGTGTGTGGATTGACCGATTTTGGTACACCCACATTCCATACTGAAGATACTTAAATCTCTTAGGTGTTAGAGACTGTTTTCCGACTTCAAATGTGAAATTTTATCAAGTCTATGTATAGTGTGTGGATTGACCGATTTTGGTACACCCGCATTCTATACTGAAGATACTTAAATCTCTTAGGTGTTAGAGACTGTTTTCCGACTTCAATAATGTAATTTTATCAAGTCTATGTATAGCGTGTGGATTGACCGATTTTGGTACAGCCTCATTCCGTGTACTGAAGATACTTCAATCTCTTAGGTGTTAGAGAATGACATACCTCAATTGTAAAATTTTATCAAGTCCTATTTATAGTATTTGGAGTGACTAGAAATTTTGCATTTTTGTATGTATCACCTCCATCCCTGCACCATTACGTTGTAAAGCGCTTCTCGCAACCCCATTTTCCTCCGCCCGAGATGAAAGTTTTCAACATTCTGGGATGGCCACCTTGTTAGAATATATTTGAAATATTTGTTCTTTGAAGGTTTTCAGGGAGGGGGCCAATTTAGTGGCTCCTTTTAAGCTGTTCCACAGTTTTGCACCGCGATAAGAAAAAGGCCTTTGGCCACTGGTCGTTTTCAGGAGCAGTATCTGAAGATCAGTTTCTGATGAGCGCAGAAACCGCTCTCTTTCATCCGAACATTTTGCGAATAATTTCCTCAAATAATTTGGTGCAAGAGAATTTAAAGATTTGTACGTTAGCGTGGCTGTCTCCTTTCTTATAAGAGGACTGATAGTTGACCAACCAAGGCTCTCAATTATTGGAGCAGCAGAGGTATCGTATGGGCTACTAGTTACAATTTTTGCCGCTCTATTTTGGATTTTTTGCAAGACGTCAATTTTTGATTCACTACAGCAGCCCCAAACGGAACAACAGAAACTCATGTTGGGCTGAACAATTCCTCTACATTGTGTTGAGCACATCAGATGGCAGATATTTCTTAGAATACTTAATAAGTCCAAGTGCTCGATTAGCCTTGGTCTTGATAGTATCTATATGTTTGTCCTAGTAGAGGTTACTATCTATCTGAACACCTAAGTATCGTGTGTTGGTAATCATTTCAATGTCCTGATCACCTATGGAATAAGATGGTGGAGCATCAGGCTGGCCTTCGATCTTACGGATATTTGGACCAGAGCCTATTATACGTGATTGCGTTTTCACAACGTTCAGAGAAAGTTTGCTTGCATGCAACCAATCCTGTAGCTTCAAAAGATCTAAAAGATCTTAGGTCATTTTGTAGGTCATCAATACTTTTTGAAGAGAAGGAGATGGCCGTATCATCAGCATACATGCTGACACGGGATCTCTGCAAGGAAAAGGCAAATCATTGATGTAAATCAGGAACAAGAGTGGACCTAGACAAGAGCCTTCAGGAACTCCACAATTTGTTCCCTACAACATCAGAGGAGGTGCCATCTACCCTGAAGAATTGTTTACGGTTATCCAAGTATGATGTGAACCAGTCATTTTCCAGGCCAGTCATTCCATACATTTTCAGTTTTTTCAGTAGGATTTCATGATCAACCTTAGCCTTCTTTAAGTCAATAAAGAATAGACCAGTGCATTTTCCTTTATCTATATTCAGGTACCAATCATTGGTGCTAGCCATAAGGGCTGTTGCAACCGAATGTAAGAGTCGGAAACCAGACTGGTGCTCGTATAGTGATTTATTTGCATCCAGGTATTCGTAAAACTGAATGAAAATTAATTTCCCAAGTAACCTAGATATGAAAAGAAGTCAAGTATGGGAGTACTCCCCCACTCCCCGGGACTATGTGGTTGTTTCATCAAATTCTCGCACGATCATCACGGCATAAAGAAGAAAGAAATAAGCGTAATGAACTGAGCATTTGAAGTACCAATTCAATTAATCCATCTTTTTCTCATTGGCGGAGGTAGAGGGGAGTCAGTTCCTCAGGAGTTACCGCCCCCCACAGCAACTGAAAAGACATTTGTCGGAAAATTTGTCAGAAATTCATTTTGTTTAGAAGCAACTATCGGAAAGCTATGGGAAGATTTGTAATAGAATTTTCATTGAAATTGCTGTCTGTTGAAAATATCTGAAAATCTCATAGCATGTTGCAGTATGTACCCCAAGCACAATAAGTTGAGCTATTCCAGCTATTTCTACAGCAAAATTCAAGAAAACGTTCACGGTCGTATAAAATTTTCATTTTGCCCTAAACCGAGGAGCGATACACTTTGAAGAAAACAGAAATGCTTCTTCTCTATTTGGTGCAGAAAATACTGAGACAAATAATCTTTGATACACAAGTCCAAAATAGCCTAAATAAACAGACTTATCGTAATTCGTAATAAATTACAGTTGATGCAACATTAGACCCCATTAGACACTTACCCTTTAAATGACTTGAAGATAGAAGACTCTAACACTTATCATGACCTGTAGATAGAAAATTCTAACACTTGTAAAAGAGACATAGATTCTAACCTCAGAAAAGACTGTTAAATACTACAAAGTAGGAAATTTTACTTGTAAACGTGAATGGAAAGAATATGAATTGGCATCTTCAACAGATAGCAAAAAACGGTTTCCAAAGCACGTCGTACACTCATTAGTTTTGTTCGTTCGAAGAACAAAACAAGGAAATGCGTGGCTTTAGGACATCAAACTGATTAATAATCTTTTTCAGAAAAGTGTTTTTCGCAAATTATTGCAGCTACCAATGAATGTTCTCTCCATTCACGGTTATGGGTATACAGATGTCTTTGTTTCACATGTAGGATATATCTGTTATTTTTATAGGTTACCTTATTTGCTGTTCTTTAGAGCCGTCAACAGTTTTCTTCACACAGATCATGTAATGCACTCCCCCCCCCCCCCAAAGTTGGTTTTTGAACGAATAGATCTCTTCCATCAGCTTGTCTTCCACCAGACTTAGACATTACAGACATGGATTCAAAAGCTCTCTGTGATGGACATGCTGATCTGAATATCTTAACTTAATCTGAATATCTTAAAGAGCAGAATTATAACTGAAGCAACAATTTCATTCATTGAGAAGATGAGGCAGTTCGGCTAATAACTTTGTGAAACTGTGCATGAGTGAGCGGTAGTCTGCCCGCTTGTGGTTCCAGGCCTGGTTTGCGTGCGTGCTGGTTTGACTTGCTTGTGTCCGGTTTTCTGTGCTCGTCCCGGGTCTGGGCGTGGTGATGCTTTAGGTGGCTGCCCTCTTGGCTGCTTGTGCGTGGTGCTTCGCAGGGCAATACGCTACCACGGACCTCCTTGTCGTGGCATTGAGTGCTGCGGGGGTTCTACGCCCGGGTGCTTTGGGGATACCCTTCTGGGTGGCATTGCAGCTTGGCTTGGGGCCTGCGTCGGAAATTTGGCATGGGTGGGCGTGGTTGGTGCCGGGCAAGGGTTGGGGCTGGGACTTCTGGTGGGTTGACTGTACGTTTCTTCATTTCGTAGTTTAATTGTTGTAATTTGATTGTGAATAAAAATGTTATGCAAGTCTCTAATGTTGTATTTTTAAGGTTTACGACAATGCATCCATTGTCCGCTGGTGGTTCCTATAATTACAAATGTTTTTGTCAAATGTTGGAAGCTACATTGCCTGCTTATGCAAAACACAGATAGCTTTGACTATACTGCAATGGCAAAATCAGCGTCTTCTTGAGCTTATGAAGGGCATGACAAGGATAAATCTTTCTGGACGTTGACTCTAACTTTCATCATTATACTGGTAAATTTTCCCAGGGAAAATTTTCATAACTGAAGTATGAAAGAAGTCACATGAGATTTAAGTACCTTCAGTATGGAAGGTGAATATACCAAAATCGGTCCATCCACACACTTTACATAGACTTCATAAAATTTCATAATTGAAGTCGGAAAACAGTCTCTAACACCTATAAGATTTAAGTACCTTCAGTATGGAATGTGGGTGTACCAAAATCGGTCAATCTAAACACTATACATAGACTTGATAAAATTTCATATTTGAAGTAGGAAAACAGTCTCTAAAACCTAAGAGATTTAAGTATCTTCAGTATGGAATGTGGGCGTATCAAAATCGGTCAATCCACACACTATACATAGACTTGATAAAATTTCACATTTGAAGTCGGAAAACAGTCTCTAACACCTAAGAGATTTAATTACCTTCAGTATGGAATGTGGGTGTACCAAAATCGGTCAATCCACACGCTATACATAGACTTGATAAAATTTCACATTTGAAGTCGGAAAACAGTCTCTAACACCTAAGAGATTTAAGTATCTTCAGTATGGAATGTGGGTGTACCAAAATCGGTCAATCCACACACTATACATAGACTTGATAAAATTTCACATTTGAAGTCGGAAAACAGTCTCTAACACCTAAGAGATTTAAGTATCTTCAGTATGGAATGTGGGCGTACCAAAATCGGTCAATCCACACACTATACATAGACTTGATAAAATTTCACATTTGAAGTCGGAAAACAGTCTCTAACACCTAAGAGATTTAAGTACCTTCAGTATGGAATGTGGGTGTACCAAAATCGGTCAATCCACACACTATACATAGACTTGATAAAATTTCACATTTGAAGTCGGAAAACAGTCTCTAACACCTAAGATATTTAAGTACCTTCAGTATGGAATGTGGGTGTACCAAAATCGGTCAATCCACACACTATACATAGACTTGATAAAATTTCACATTTGAAGTCGGAAAACAGTCTCTAACACCTAAGAGATTTAAGTACCTTCAGTATGGAATGTGGGTGTACCAAAATCGGTCAATCCACACACTATACATAGACTTGATAAAATTTCACATTTGAAGTCGGAAAACAGTCTCTAACACCTAAGAGATTTAAGTATCTTCAGTATGGAATGTGGGTGTACCAAAATCGGTCAATCCACACACTATACATAGACTTGATAAAATTTCACATTTGAAGTCGGAAAACAGTCTCTAACACCTAAGAGATTTAAGTACCTTCAGTATGGAATGTGGGTGTACCAAAATCGGTCAATCCACACACTATACATAGACATGATAAAATTTCACATTTGAAGTCGGAAAACAGTCTCTAACACCTAAGAGATTTAAGTACCTTCAGTATGGAATGTGGGTGTACCAAAATCGGTCAATCCACACACTATACATAGACATGATAAAATTTCACATTTGAAGTCGGAAAACAGTCTCTAACACCTAAGAGATTTAAGTACCTTCAGTATGGAATGTGGGTGTACCAAAATCGGTCAATCCATACACTATACATAGACTTGATAAAATTTCAGATTTGAAGTCGGAAAACAGTCTCTAACACCTAAGATATTTAAGTACCTTCAGTATGGAATGTGGGTGTACCAAAATCGGTCAATCCACACACTATACATAGACTTGATAAAATTTCACATTTGAAGTCGGAAAACAGTCTCTAACACCTAAGAGATTTAAGTACCTTCAGTATGGAATGTGGGTGTACCAAAATCGGTCAATCCACACACTATACATAGACTTGATAAAATTTCACATTTGAAGTCGGAAAACAGCCTCTAACACCTAAGAGATTTAAGTACCTTCAGTATGGAATGTGGGTGTACCAAAATCGGTCAATCCACACACTATACATAGACTTGATAGAATTTCACATATGAAGTCGGAAAAAAGTCTCTAACACCTAAGAGATTTAAGTATCTTCAGTATGGAATGTGGGTGTACCAAAATCGGTCAATCCACACACTATACATAGACTTGATAAAATTTCATTATTGAAGTCGGAAAACAGTCTCTAACACCTAAGAGATTTAAGTATCTTCAGTACACGGAATGTGGCTGTACCAAAATCGGTCAATCCACACATTATACATAGACTTGATAAAATTTCACATTTGAAGTCGGAAAACAGTCTCTAACACCTAAGAGATTCAAGTACCTTCAGTATGGAATGTGGGTGTACCAAAATCGGTCAATCCACACACTATACATAGACTTGATAAAATTTCACATTTGAGGTCGGAAAACAGTCTCTAACACCTAAGAGATTTAAGTACCTTCAGTATGGAATGTGGGTGTACCAAAATAGGTCAATCCACACACTATACATAGACTTGATAAAATTTCATATTTGAAGTAGGAAAACAGTCTCTAACACCTAAGAGATTTAAGTATCTTCAGTATGGAATGTGGGTGTACCAAAATCGGTCAATCCACACACTATACATAGACTTGATAAAATTTCACATTTAAATAATATCTAGACACAAACAAACCATTAATAGCGAGCTACACAAATTCGAGGAAGTGATAATCCACATAGGAAGCAATGACATATCCAAAGGCATCCCCGTTAAGAAAATAATTGACAACGTAGACACAGCCAGCCAAAGACTGCAAGAAGTGAAGCCTGGCATAAAGATAACACTTTCCTCTATATTTTTACATGGGTACGACCCACCTAAGAATGTTAATGTAGTCGAAGCAAACCAGGCACTCAAGCGATACTGTCTTACAAAGGGGTGGGATTTCATAGATCATGGAAATATCGCCTTCAAACATTTGGATAAAGGCGGTATGCATCTCACCCCTGAGGGTAATCGCTTGTTTGCCAGGAATTTGCTAGCTCATACGAAGTCTGGGTGATAGTAGCTGGTCTACTGGGGAGGAAGCAGTTGATCTACCTCCACCCCTCTCTCTAGAATCTGGGGTTGAAGATGCTTCCCAGTCCAACAGTGTTGGTGGTGGCTGGTGTCAACAGCATCTAGGATTCAGGAAAGGCATGGCAATTGCCTCTCTTAATGTAAATGGCCTCCGTAGCCACCTTGATGAGGTTAAACTGCTGTTAAAGAACCTGGGTATCCATATTCTTGCCTTAAATGAAACAAAGCTTGACAGGTTAGTTCCAAAAGAACTGACAGATATCCGGGGTTACCAGCAGTTTCGCCTTGACAGATCATGCAATGGTGGAGGGGTCTCAGTCTATGTCCGGGACTCAGCCAGGGCCAAGAACAGGAGCGATGTCCCCTCTGATGGTCTTTAGCTTCTCTGTATTGAGATTGAGCCCCCAAAGAGCAAGCCATTCCTTGTCATTGCATGGTACAGACCACCCGGTGACACTGTTGGCTCATTTGATAAGCTGGAAAAAGTCCTTGCCTACTTGGATAGGGAAGGCAAGGAAATGATCCTCCTTGGTGACACGAACTGTGATTTCACCAGGAGGACAGGTGATCAGCTCATCGATAACAATGCTAAACACATGGCTAGTATCTATGAGCTGTTCAGTTTCAGGCAGCTTGTTGATGAGCCAACAAGAGTCACCCTTGAAACAGCAACAATCATCGACCACGTCGCCACAACATGTGCTAGAAACATTATAAAGGCAGGGGTCCATGAGGTTGCTCTCAGCGATCATTTTATGATCTACTGTATTCGAAAGTTCAATGGAGCAGTCGAAAAAGACCATAAAATGATAAAAACTCGGAGTATGAAAAACTTTAAAAAGGATGGATTCCTGTCTGATGTTTCTGGTATATGTTGGGAACGAATGTTCCAACAAACTGATGATATAAACACACTTGTCAATGATTGGTCTAATTTGTTCTCTTTGGTAATAGAAAAACATGCTCCTTTAAAGGAAATGCGCGTATCTGAAAAATATTGCCCTTGGATTGATAAGGACCTCAAGGGTCTGATGATGACTAGGGATAGACTAAAAAAAGCTGCTCTCAAAAGTAAATCACCTATTCTCATGGATTCATACAGACAAGCACGAAACAGGGTCAATTCTCTTAATGTCCAGCTCAAGAAACAATATTTTTCGGCAAAAATTTCTGAATGTAAGGGGAACATGAAAGAATCCTGGAAGACAATCAATGAACTTTTGAATAAGAGATCAAAATCCTGTAACATTGATTGTCTTGAGGATTCTGGTAATGCAATTGTTAACAAAAAGGACATCTCCAACGCAATGAATAATTTCTTCTGTACAATTGGCGAGAAGTTAGCTAACAAAATCGATGCTGCCCCTAACCCTCTTCTGTCTGGCGACTTTGCTGGTAGTGATAGCAGTGTTAGGTTTCAATTTAGGGCCATTGAAGTGAAGGAAATTAGAGAAGCAATTGCCAAGATGAAAACTTCAAAGAGCTTTGGGAAGGACAACATCTCCTGCTATTTCTTAAAACTAGCCTTACCCTTCATTGAGAACTCTTTGGCATGTTTGTTTAATACATCACTTGTAACGAGCCAATTTCCAGATTCGTGGAAATTGGCTAGAGTTACACCAATTTTTAAGGAGGGAGACAAGGCTGAAAAGTCGAACTATCGCCCAATTTCAGTTTTGCCTGTCATCTCAAGGCTCTTTGAAAAACTTGTCACAAACCAATTATACCAACACATGAATGATAATGGTTACTTTTCTCCTGACCAGTCTGGGTTTTTACGCCTTCATTCTACTGTGACATGTTTGCTTAAAAACACTGATGACTGGTACCATGGGTTGGATCTCGGAAAGCTCGTGGGACTGGTTTTTATCGACTTGAAAAAGGCATTTGACACAGTTGACCATGACATTCTTTGCAAAAAGCTAGAGTACTATGGTATTCAGCAGCGGGAATTAGCATGGTTCAAATCCTACCTTTCTAACCGGAAGCAATTTTCTAGGGTCAATGGTGTTGACTCGTCAATCGAGGAAATAAATGTTGGTGTGCCGCAAGGCTCATGCCTTGGACCTCTTTTATTCCTCATTTACATCAATGACCTCCCACGAGCTGTCCGAAATTCAAATGTGTCCATGTATGCTGATGACACGAGCCTTTGCCATCAATCCAGAGATATCAATCAGCTAAATGAGGCCATCAATGACGATCTTACGCAGGTTGAAAAATGGCTAAAAGGCAACAAACTTTCACTTAATGTGATGAAAACTCATTCCATGCTTATTTCCACAAAACCAAAGCATAAAGCTCTGAAAAATAAGAGCGAATCTTTGAAGTTGAATATTCGGGATAATGAGCTTGAAGTTGTTCAAAAAACCAAATATCTTGGTTTGCAGATAGACAACTCCTTGGATTGGAAGGAACACGTTAAGACAGTTTCGTCCAAGGTCTCAAGAGCGATTGGTTATTTGAAGCATGCAAAATCCTTTCTGCCAGAAGAAACTCTTAGGACCATGTACACAGGTATCGTGGAGCCACACTTCCGCTACTGTTGTTCAGTCTGGGGTTGTTGTGGTGTAACTGAGATCAACCAGCTGCAAAAATTACAAAACCGTGCTGCCCGTATTGTGACTGGCAGCAGCTTTGATACCCCGGGCCAGCCACTTATCAAAAGGCTTGGCTGGAAGACCATAGATGAACTAATTGCTAGTGAGTCTAATATCATGGTCTTCAAATCTCTTCATGAGCTGGCTCCACAATACATGTGTAATCTTTTCACAAAAACATCCCAGCTGACCTCTAGGAATCTTAGGAATACGGCAACTGACCTAAGGTTACCAAAGAAAAACTCAAAAAATGGACAGAAATGTTTTTCGTTTCGAGGTGCCAAGTCTTGGAATGGCCTCTCAGCTGAAAGTAAGCTAGCATCCTCCCTCAATAGTTTTAAACAATGTATATAGGGAAAGCTAGCTTTTAAACTGTGTTTGCCATATGGATTTTCTTTTCTTGTAAATATTCATTTTAGATCATAGGGTTTTCATTATTGTATTAGAAATTGAATTGTATTAGTTTAGGTTATAATAGTATTTAATTTTGTAAGTTTTGTAATGGAGGGCCCCTTGAAAATCAGCATTGCTGAAGGGCTACCCTCCTTAAATATGTGAAAATAAAATAAATAATAAATAAATAAAGTCGGAAAACAGTCTCTAACACCTATGAGATTTTTAGTATCTTCAGTATGGAATGTGTCTTTGACACCTTTAAGTCTTTCCTGGGATTTTGCCCCAGGTTCCCAATTCCAAAACCCAACTTAGCTTACCCTGGCAACGCAGCTGGGATGGTTTTACGGATAATAGATGAGCAATAGTTTAGCTAGTTGTGCAGAGCGTAGCTAGACGTTTCCATGATGCCTAAGGCAGCATGTTAGCTTCCAACATCCTTTTTGACTTTCTTTCGAGCAATTTCATGCAAAACTAATGTGCGAGCAAAGCAATACTTCTTATAATGAGTGAGCGTGAGCCCCCCCCCTCAGCATAGCTTTAAAGAAATTTCACAGAATTTTCTCGCCATCTCTATAATTTTCTTTTTCTTACCTCAAGGGGTCGAGAACGAGAAATTTGTACAAAAATTAATTAAGAAGATAGAGTATAGCAAGCAAAAGCACTTCTCTGGAGTAATAGTGGCATTTTCAACAGTGAAAATTCACAGAAACAAATCAGCATATGTTTTGCATCACAATCATAGAGCTCGTTTCTGGGTAGTTGATCGATAGTACAGCTTACATGATATTTCTAATAAGGAGCTTTACCCTGACTAAGACCCTGAATTGATCTTAATTCACTCTGTAAGAAACGTGCCAGATCGAAAATTGTAGGAGCTGTTTTTATGTTAGGGACACCACTGTAGTCCCTAAGTCCAGGATCTTTTTTCCAGTATTGGAGTTTCTTGATTTTTTGATGCTCTAAGAGTTGAGTTTCTCAAAAGCAGTTTCTTCTAAAAACCACGCGTAAACAAGAACGAGCAAATGTGCGCGTGTCGTGTAAAAATTCTTGGAATTGGATGGACTGATTACAGTTCGTCGTAAATTTCGCTCGTTTAAGATACTTGTATTTTAATTGGGCTGCAGTTAAATGAATAACCAATTTATCTATGAAGTGTTAGGCAGTCCTGGAAAGAAACAATAGCTTAGTTTTTGATTCTGCATGCAATGGACACCTGATGACCTCAAAGTAGTATTTAGCTCTGCATATAACTGGCTGAGTAAAAGATATACCCCAGTCAACTTCGGTCCGTGACTCTATCTTTCACTTGATTTGGAAAGTTTTATGCAATTGAGAATGTACTATTTTGCTTGCGGACAAAGAATTTCCGAAAATTGTTTCGATCAGCAGTTCTAAAAAATATAGTTGCCTGGGCTGCAGTTGTTTTCTTGCCAAATAGAAAAATAAAACAAAACTAAAATTGAAGCATATTTTGTGATCAGGGCCGCCGAGAGCTTTTAGAGACCCAGGGGCAAAGCTGAGAATTGAGGCCCCTGCGAGCAAAGTGAGCGGAAATTTTTTCGATTACCTCCTTTAGATTAGCTTAAAATGCATTTTAGAGCATCTCCCCAAGTCAAGATGTCAAAAATCTTCAATTATGTGGCCCTTTAGACCCTGAGGCCCAGGGGCAAATTGACCCCCTCTGCTCCCCTCTCGGCGGCTCTGTTTGTGATTAGTGATTGGCAAAAGAAAGTATGTGGTTTCAAATCCGTATCTTGCTAAATACCCTTGAATAGCTGCTTTTGACCGAGTTTAGGAAAGCCAGTAGTTTCAGCACATATCGAAAACGCAGCCAACTCTTACAAAGTTTTGAAAAATTGAGTTGAATGAAAGAGCTGCATTTGCATGAATCAGTTGAATTCTTTGGAGAATCACTTTCAAAGGTATGTCACTTTTCTTTCGACTCACTGCTACCGTCTAACATCAATGCAAGCAGTATTAAGTTAATGACAATCCAGCAACATCGCGATGAATATTTTTCTGACAGAATGTTCCATACACTCACTTGTGGAGTTGTAAGACATTAATCCCTTCACGATATCATGCAGCAATGAAAACTTTCTGGCGGGAGCTAACATTCATGCCAGAGAAAATAACAGTTATTGTAAGAGAAACTAACGTTGTCGATTAGAGGAATCAAGTGTGCAGTGTGTAAACAAATACCAAACTCTTACCTTCATGTAACATTTTGGCTGTTCGTCAGGGGATAACAAGCTGTTAGTCCCTCTTTTCTGCTGTCCACCGCTAGTTTCACCGTGGCCTCTATGCTTTTACCGTCGCCTTTCTGCGTTTGCTTTTGCCCTTGCCTTTTTGCTTTCCAGTGGCTCTTTTGCTTTTCCAGTGGCTCTTTTGCTTTTCCAAGGGCTCTTTTGCTTTTCCAGTGGCTCTTTTGCTTTTCCTGTTGTTCTTTTGCTTTTGCCGTGACCGTTTTGCTTTTGCCGTGACCGTTTTGCTTTTGCCGTGACCGTTCTGCTTTTGCCGTGACCGTTTTGCTGTTGCCGTGAACGTTTCGCTTTTGCCGTGAACGTTTCGCTTTTGCGATGACCTGTTTGCTTTTGCCGTGACTCTTTTGCTTTTGTCGTGGCAGTTGTGGGCCATAGTATGATTTGAATGATTTCGCTCAATCTATTTGACTCTACTTTGAACCTTTTGAGCGAGCACTTCAATTCAATGAATAAGTAGGTAAACAGTGGGAAGAATTGTAATAAGTCTAGGAATTAGGATGACGTAAGGATCGCACAATCATTGCCTCGATTTCATACAATTGGTAGATTTTAAATATTGAATTGGATTTTTCAAGAAAACCCACACGTGTGGACTTAACAAAAATACCTCGAATGTTACCACAGATCAGTGAATGTTACCCAAATTTACCGGGAATTTCTCCAAAATGTCGTGAAACGTCAGACGTCAAAGTAAATTCACTAGCCTCGAGACCATAACGAGATTGGGAAATGGGAATTAGTGGAAAGTTTGAACGCAGAAACAGAAAGTAAGGAAAGTGTAGGGAAACAGCGAAGAGTGCACTTGTAAGCAGGGGTAAATTTTGTAATAATAGAAATTTCAGTTTGTTTACATTTTGCACCATAGCCAATCAACGAGCTCCAATTCGATCACGTGATAAACTACTTCGCGCGTCGAGAGTCGTAGCTGTGGAGAAAACCATAGGAAAACTACCCTCTCAACGTTTGGTCGCCGCGAAAATATACTTTCGAAGAAGCTTTAGAAATTTTAAATCTGTGTTGTCAGATAAATTTCCTAACCAGGGTTGCTTGCCCACTTGTCTGCTATACCTGGTTTTTGCGAAATAATTCCTTGAAACTCCGTCATTTCACGGAACCTCTCACTTCCTTTGAAGTAGCCGAGGTTCAGCGCGAAAAGGAGCGATAATATGGCACTCTTAACATCTAAAGTCAGTTCCAGACTGGAAATTAAGGTTACAAGGCATTTTATTTTGATTTACCGGAAAGAAGTATTTCAGCAACCATCCTAAGTGGCCATCAGTTGGCCCTGTGGCCCTGTCAACAAAATTTGCATAACAAGGAAAATTAGCATGTAAGGGTTTCTCTTGTTAGTGTTTTGGAGGGAATTTTGTCAGCAATTCATCCTCTTATTATTCAAAACTGGACTGAAACATTATTTGGTTGCTTCGATAAATGATGAAAACCTTGGGACAAAATTGAATAAGATTGTGGCACCTTTTGGCAGCAGAACTGGTAAAATAGGAGATAAGATCATGAAGAGTTTGTACAATTAATCAGTCGATGAGAAATAGAATGTTGTTTCTGACATCTTGAGTTTGCAAACTCTACGGCCAAGAAGGTTTCCCCAACGAGTGACATAAAAGAAGGGAGCAGAAAAGTTAAAAGAAGTCAGTCTTGAAAGGTAAGTGGATTAATTTGTAAAAGGATGAATCACATAACTCTTGTCTTCTTAAACGTTGGATTTAACTTCGCCTTCAAATAAAATTGGAGAATGACGAACTTTTATTAAAAACATCCGAATTTATGAATTTGAATTTACACACCTGTGTCGGAAGCATTCCAGCTACAAAGATTTATGTGACATAGAATTGAAATTCAAGATGTTCTTACCTTGGAACAGGGTCCTTATCAAATTTCCTTGTACGTTTTACACTCAAGTTTTATATGGAGAAACTCAATAGAAGATCACTTAAAGGCTAAGAAACTCGAGAACTGGCAAAAAGCATTTAGAAATTTCCAGTTTAGTCAAGGAAAGCCTCGGCATAGTTTACTTTATATATTTTACCTGTTTCCTGTCTTATATTACTCGGAGGGTATCTACTTGAGTTAATGTCTAAACATACGAGTACTGTTTTGAAATTTTGACGAGGGTACAAGTGATTTTTATGGAACGCGTAAGAAACTCGATTCTTGACCGAAAATCTGATAATTTTGATAATAAACCCTTTGATTAATAAACCTTCAATACTTGACTAAATTGTTAATTTCTTACAAATAAATGTGTATTCTTTCAACATTCATCGAAAGGAGCATTTATCGTAATCACTAAATTTGGAGCATCCAAATTCAAATAAACACAAAACTTTGTTGTGCAACTCTGTTGTGCAACTATTTCTTACTCTACTCTTTCAGTTGACCGGCCAAAGTCTTGTTTAGTGTTGTCTTAGTGTTTTTTATTTTCCGAAGAAACCAGCAAATGATTCTTCATGTTACACTCTGATCAGTCGACGAATTGGCAAAAACACCTGCTAAAACACCCACAAGAGAAACCCTTCCATGCTGATTTTTCTTGTTCTGCAAATTTCGTTGCCACGGCTAACTGACGACCGTTCAGGATAAGCTGCTGCAACACATTGTTCTGGTAAATCAAAATGAAATGTATTATTATTTTGGAACTGAATTCAGCCGTTTAAAGTGCCATTTTGTCGTTCCTAAAGACAAAGATTAGTTTTATTGCGCCGGAACTCAGCTCTATCAAAGGAAACGAGAGGTCCGTGAAACGAAGAAGTTTCAAGAAATTATTTCACAAAAACAAGTTACGGCAGACAAGTGGGCAAGCAACCCTGGCTAGGATATTAATCTGACAACACAGATTTAAAATTTCTAAAGCTTCTTCGCAAGTATATTTTCGCGGCGACCAAAAGTTGAGAGGGTAGTTGTCTTATGGTTTTCTCCACAGCTACCACTCTCGACGCGCGAAGTTGTTGATCATGTGATTAAAATGGAACTCGTTGATTGGCTATGGTGCAAAATGTAAACAAACTGAGATTTCTATTGTTACAAAATTTACCCCTGCTGCACTTGTAGTTGTTCTGTTTATCGGAGAAAAACCACATGACATAAGAATTGCTGCAAGCAGAAGAGACACTGCAGGTTATGTGATCGATGACAGTTTTGTGATGCCAAAGCAAATTGAGCATTCAACGAAGAGATGTCTTCGAAGCGTTCGTCAGAGAAGTCGCGGTTACTTGATGTCCATTCAGATGGGTATGAATCAAATGCTGACGGGAGTAGGCCAGTGACGCCGCTGCTGGCATCAGAACGGCCTTCTATCAACATCAATGAAGATGTGGAAAGCTTTGAAGATTCAAGTGTGATAACTGCTTCAACGCGGTCAACCGTATCAAGAGGGAGACCAAGAGCGAGGTCTTCTTTGAGCAGTGAAGGAGACTGTGAAGTTGTTATTGATGAAGGACACCCTGGAACCACGTAAGCAAACCTCTCTCCGTCTGTGGTGCGTTCGTAGGGCTTTATCTTCTAATCTAAGGAACGTCGGTCTTTGGATAGGGAAACTGACATGTTTATTGATATCTCCTGAACTGATTCGACTCCAAAACGGAAGCCGATAAAAATCACCTCCAACAGAGATGTCTTTTTTTGCTGTAAATTATCCATTGCATATGTCAGCTGATTAAAGTAAAGTTAAAGTGATGCGAGTTGCGAGTTGCAAATGTAAGTTGCATGTTGCTTATATTTTGCGAGTTACGAGTTGCACTTATTGTGCAAGTTATGAGTTGCGAGTTGCACTTATTATGCGAGTTGCGAGTTGAACGAAAGGTGCGAGTTGGAACTTAAAAGTGCAAGTTGAAACCAAAAGTGCGAGTTGAAACCAAAAGTGCGAGTTGCCTGTTTTCTTCTGTAAAGAGGCCTTTTTCCTCAAATAAAAGGTATTCAACTTTTTTCTGGGTTTTCTTCTACGAAAAGCATTTTTATGTGGTTGTAACGGCGCTCCCTGGTCGTAACTTTCTTTTTCAGAAGCCACTTGTAAAATACTAAGGTCTGTTCTTCAAGCGTTAGTTACTCCCCCATGTCATTCAAAGACATTACTGTAAACTGTGAACTTGCTTAAAAGTTGTCTTGAAAGAAAATCAAAGGAGAATTCTTTGTTGTTCAAGATGACTTGTGCAAGTCCATGTTAATTGTTGAGCTCGAAAATTGCAGTGAATTATGTATGACCCTTTTGCTTTCCAAATTTTGAAGTATTGTTGCCATCCTATCCAAAGTAGTTTCAGCATGATTTGTTGCATTTATTTCAGTGAAAGAACTGTGCTCTAGCCTTAGTTATGTGTTACAGATTGTTTTGGACATAAAGCATATAACCAGCTCATATAATATCAAAGAAAATAATCTGTCTTCCCAGTAATTCTCCTAAGGTTGCAAGCAAAACCTATATTAGCAGCCCTTTGGGAATAATGCTAAATTCTGAAATTTGATATGATGAACATTAAGAAACTCTTCTGTAAATCCCTGATTTTATAAAGGACGTCCAAAACTTCGCAGTTAATGATAACAATGATAATAATAATTATACAGGATAAAACTTGGTCAGCTTGCTCAGAAGCTGCTATCAATCAAGGTCCTGTAAAAATTAAAGGCTAAAGAAATTAAAATATATCATTTTACAAGATCAAGTTTAAAAACATCCAAATAATGCATTTTTAAAAAGTTGAAATTCAATGTCAAGTTGATCAAATTGTCTCTTGAAAGCCATTATAGACTGTCCTTGTTTCAACGCATCAGGTAGTTTGTTATTAATTTTGATCCCTGAAACAGGAATGACTTTCAACCAGCTTCTGTGCAAACTTTTGGAAGCAAGAGGTTTTTGTTATTCAAAACAGAAAATATGGCCTTATTTTATTTTTTCTATATATACTCAATTTCAAAATTTACTAAACATATTACTTACAATACCTACAAATTCCCTTTCAATACTAAGACGATGCCACAGCAAGCGAAATACTACATCTACCCTGTGGCCATTCTAAAAGTAATTAAAAGCTTCATAAACTACAGTATATGTAACTATTACATAATAGGAATATAAGTACAAAGCGAAAATAAAGATACAGGTGAAGGTAGTCTGCAACCAAATACAGTAATTGCACTTATTTTGTAATGATTATGACTGTCACAATCTCTCACAACTTTAAGAGTTGTTCCTGTTGTAGCATTTGATTTAAATCCCAAGTACATGAGTAAAACCCTTGTGTAAATGAAATTCCAAACACCAAGCAAACTTTGTTATCTGATAGCACTAGGGTCCAGGTTTCTCAAAGTTTTGTGAAGACCCCTGAGTATGCTCTTCTTGCGTCCATTTGTGTGAAGGACCAAGAAGTTGATTTGACCACCAGACAATGGTTTGGATTGTGAGAACTTACTTTTACAGTTTATAATGTGTGCTTAAAGGAAATACTTAAAAAATCGCAACAGAAATTATTTAAGAACTAATTTTACCTACACCTCTAATCAAAGTTTCTGTTCATGTTGGGGATAGAGCTCTCTAGAAATTTCAATACTTTGTAAAACATACCCTAATGGCTCAAAATATTTGCTTTTTGCAACATAATTTTATCCCATCTCCCCCAAAGGAAGAAAATGTTCATCATCTTTTAAATTTGACTTGTTATTGAGACAATTACTGTACTGCAGTGCATGCATGATAAAATCATTTATTAACTTTTTCACGTTTCAATACACCGTTTCAACTAAGCGAGCTTGTTTTGAAATTTTCAAAATTTCTATAGCTTGCGCACATTCAGCACCCTAATTTTAGTCTAATTACAAATTTTCATGATGGTAGTGCTAGCGAATTTTAATTTTATGAGGATAACAAATTTGAAGATTTGTAAGGGATTTGACCGTGAATAATGACTGAGGGTGTAAAGTTTCACCCTGGATGATTTTGACAGTCAAATCCCTCATACATTCTCAAAGTCATTATCGCCATAAAATCAAAATCGCATACTCTAGGAAAATGAAAATTTGGAATTAAACTAAACTTAGGGTGCTGAATCAAAATCTGTGGTCAGGGATATAGCATCGAGAAATTTTCAAAGATTTCCAAAACAAGGCCGTTAGTTGAAAAGGTGTATTGCATTATTGCATTGATGCATTGGGTCAACTGTCAGTCTATTTCTAATAAACAGTATTCAATTTAACCACTTTCATTGTAGCAATTTGCAAACGCTGATACATCTGTTGAAAGGAAATATTGGCACTGGAATTCTTGGACTCCCAACTGCTATTTTGCATTCAGGAATAGTGGTAAATTTTTCAGAAGCTTACTTTAGCATTTATCACAGTTTAATGACAAAAAGAACTGAGCCATGTCAAGACCATACTGTAATTTTTAGATCTGAAATTTCTTATCAAGCTATGGATTGCTCATTGTTTGGCAGCTTTTAGTACATTTTGTGATATTTTTGTGCAGTATGTGCATCAGTTGTCAAGTCTTTAACCTAAGATTCATTATAAACTTTCTATGTTACTACAAACGTTCAAATTAGTATGATGCCATATTGTGAATATCTTGTATCATGTATGGTCACAGAAAATCTTCAGATAAGGTCAGATGGGAATGGACTGTGTGAAAAGTATTTAGATAAGAGTTTGAAATAGCCTTGAATACCATACTAAACCAATCAAAGCAACAAAAATGAATCTGTAGATGAAAGAAATCTGTTAACTCCGGTAAAAGAACAAAAGCAAAAAGACACTTGGAGCTCAAGAGAAAATCGCTTGTCAACAGAAAGGAGTTTGTTTTCAAATTACAGTCTTTTGATTCAGCACCAGAAGCTTTCTTCTTTGACAGCTGTTGTTTGAATGCATCCAGTCGTTTGTTTGGATGTTACTTCCACATGGTTTTAGATATTCTTTTGTTTATATGGTGTTAAAGTGGCTTGTTTCTATTGTCAATTTGTTCTGTGCACAAACCAGTCTGACAAATGTGTGACAAATACATTTTGATTATTAACATCATTCATTGCTGTAGTTGCTACCGTAAGTAACTTGATATTTCTTTCCTTTCCGGGTTTGAGATGAATTCATTTTGATATTGCAAGTTTCAACTCTTAAAAGATTTAACAGTTTTTCTCTGGTTACAGGTTTATTTTTGGCTGTTGCTCTTTTATAAGGGTTAACAGTTTTTTCTACAGATTTCAATGTTTTTGTTGCATTTATGGGTTTACCACGATGAGTCCATTAAAGCCATTTTCAAATTTGGTACCATGATCATTTTGTTTACTGAAACGAGTTTGCAGAAGAGTATGAAATATCACGGGTCTTCGGGCCTCCGGGTCTTCGGGCCCTACGGGCCTTCAAATGTCTCAGGTTTCGTGGCCCCACGGGCCCTACGGGCCTTCAAATATCATGGTTTTCCAGGGCCCAGGGGCCCAGGGACCTCCAAATTAAATGCCCCAATGCCCCCATAATATTATAGCCATATCTTTTTGCGTCATTGCTATTGCTCATTGCTAGAGGATTGCTAAAGTCCAGGCCTTCGGGCCCTCGCGCCTATCTTAAAGTTAAAGAGCCATTGTCACCCAGGATTCTTTGGGAAGCAACGGCGAACTTTTATCGATCACTGGAAAGGGAAATGAAAACGACGGTAAATATCCACATTTAGCAGCAAAGTTTCATTGAAATTCTTGTCGAGTATTTGCTTCAAGCTTGCAACCACATCGTATTGATACCAGACAATGGTCGGCGATGAATTACGATTTAATGAAAACCAGGCTTAAAATGGAAAATGATCGCGAGCATCTTGTTTGAATTGAAAATAAAGTTATGGCTGAGCGACCTTTCATTATCTAAAATTGTGCTCACTCTCAAAATGCCGCTGTGTGGAAATAAGGCTGAATGCAGACACCTGGAAGCAGATACTTGCACATGAAGATGTTTCTAAAAAGGTTGAACTCCGCAGAATTTGCCAGTTCGATCAAATCATTTTATTGCCAGCACGGTTTTTATAAGAAAATGGTTTATTAGCAAAGTACGAAGATGGCCAAAGAACGCATATCACAATGTCCGGACACCGAGATCACAATGTCCGAGATTACAATAGGAGGAAAAATGTCACCCAGGCGCCTTTGCGGGCATCTTCGAATTTCAGATTATCTGAAAATCAAATTTAGCCCAAGCGGAAATAGGCATCTGCACTGCCTGGGTGACAATGGCTCTTTAACTTTAAGATAGGCGTGAGGGCCCGAAGATTCATGGCCCGAAGATGCAGGGCCCGAAGGCCCTAAGGCCCAGGGCCCGAAGGCCTGGACTTTAGCAATCCTCTTTGCAGAAAAGTATATACCGGGCGAGTCAATAAAAACGCCCGGCGTTTGAAAAAGCCCTGCTCCCTGAATATCAAAGCAATGATGTTGAAAACTGTTTTGTTTTATCCCCGATATGTCAAATTAGGTTCAGTAATTTACCCGGCTTTAATCGGCCGTTCCTTCCCGTCGAAATGGGAGATTTTCTGCAGAAAGCCCCTTTCGAAAACCTGCAAAAACGAGTGAAAACAGCAAGCAAAATTTCCTTTGTTCTACTTCCTAGCAATAATGACTCTTGGCTGTGCTCATATATTTTGTCCCCATGGGAGAATGGAATCCCCCTGAATAAGTTATTCACACTATGGGGAAGACTTTTCAACCGGCCTACAGAGGCGGATCCAGACAGGTGCAAGAGGGGGCTCGAGCCCCGATCAGATTTTCATAGATGTGTCAAAATCCATAAACCATTATAGAGTTGTTTCGAAAAATAATCTGTACCATCATTTTGTTCTACTTATCAACCAAAAAATTTCTAGATACATCCTAATTGCCTCTGTTAGTCACACAGCATCTTCTGAACTTGCAATGTTACAAAGGCAAATTGCGGTAAATCGCGGACCATTCCGTCTTGAAGAACAAAGCTTGGCAATGTTGGTTTTCAATTGGTAGACGTCATTTTATCCCGAGCCCCTATGACCCGCATGTTATGCCAGTCGCAAAAACTTTCTGACCAATAACGTCCATCTTCACCGGTGCTCAACGTCATTTCGACCGGTGCTAAAATGGAATCCACCAATCAAATAGCGGGGCTGACCGGGGCTCAACGTCAAAATGACATCACTCGAGCTGGAAGGACGATGTTCTCGCAAGGGTCAAATGACTTATTCAGAACTCAAAATGGCTGACTCGCTGCTCGACACTTGCATGCTCTTGAAGAGAAATACTGCGAAGCAAGTCAATCACCCACTTCGCTGCTGCAAGGGATGCAGTATTAGATAATAATTAGAGGAGGCAAGTAGTAACTATACAGTCAACAAAACACATAATTGCTATCTTTCTGTGAAACTCAAATGTCTTGTGATGTATGTGTTGTGATGAGGGGAGGAAGGCGCCAAGCAATCAACACACAGCAAAGACCTGCTGCCTGGACGGTATGAAGATAAGCTTGTATCGATTTGATTTGACTCCTGTTACGATACGTTACTATTTCTTCTTCCACGCAGCTGAGGTGTTAATCATAAGTTTGCTTGGGATCTTACAACTTTTCCAGCCAATATTTGTTTGCATATTTACAATAATGATGGAGCATTTAGGCCTGTTGTGGTATCAATCGCCCGCCTTCATCCAAGACAAATTTTCGGAATTCCGTTTTATTGAAATTTGCTAATTGACTTGTTGTTAGAGTTTTATCAGCATTCATCAGTTCATCAACAATCAATGCCTTCTTCCAAAGCAGAAAGCCGTCTCCAATTTCAAAACACCAAAAACATGAAACATGAGACCATGAAGTTTCAAGGTTTGGTCTCCCCTTGATTGTAATACCACAAGGGGCTCTCAGCTAAATTTCGGGTAGGGGTGTGCTGCCCACAGCACAGTTTCAAAATGGTACCGTTGGCTACATCAATTTTTGTGAAAATTAGGCTTGGCGAAATTCTTATAGACTAAATTCTACATCAAGAATGCCTGGCGTTTTCTACACAAAACTTGCCAAATGGGCATTCTCTCGACCAAAATCACCAAAACTTTGGGTTTCTCTACAAGAATCACCAAAATCTGACGTTTCTTTGAACAAAATTGCCCAATAGGATACCCTAGCCGTGATTTGGTAAAGTGCGAGTTGCGAGTTGCAGTTGCGAGTTGCGAGTTGCGAGTTGCATCTATTTTACGAGTTGCGAGTTGCACTTATTGTGCGAGTTACGAGTTGCGAGTTGCACTTAATTTGCGAGTTGCGAGTTGCAAGTTGAACGAAAGTTGCGAGTTGGAAACTCAAAAGTGCGAGTTGATCCAAAGTTGCGAATTGCCTTTTTCTTTTGAAAGAATGAGTTCGTCGCCAAATAAAAAGTTGTTTTGAACTTCCGATTCAGTTCACAGTTATTTTATTGATTTCTTTTTATATACAAGCGCCTTTAGGTCATTGTGATATTTTTTTATAAGAAGCCACTTATGAGGAACTACAATGCCTATTCAATACAATGCCTACAATGCACATTCTATTCTTCAAATGATTAAGAAACTTTACTATTTGCAGCTTATTCCCCCAAGTCGTTCAAGCATATTACAGTAATACTGTATACTGGGAACTTGTCTAAGCTGGTGTGAAAGAAAATTCATGAGAACTCATTATCTCTCCCCTCTAAAACGACTTGTACAAGTCCATGTTAATTGCTGAGCTCAGAAATTGAAATAATAAATTGTGTGAAGTCTGATGCCAAAAGTAGAATTGAGTCTACAGCCCTTCGCTTTTCAAATTTCCAAAGTATTTTTGATAGAGTGATCGAAGTAGCTTCAGCACAATTTGTTGCAGTTATTTCAGTCAGGCAGTCAGTTTTTCAAGGGAAGAATTCGCTTATAAAAAACTTCAGTAGCGCTCCACAAAATTAAGAAACTGCAAGAAGCGATCAGAGGTCAATTTGGAACTAAGCAACTTTGTCAATCCTTGGTTATGATTTGCAAATTGTCTTACACAAATAGCGTATTACCAGCTCAAATAATACCAATACCAATATTACCATACATAATAAATAAGAGATTGCTCTCTCTGCAAAGCAAAACCCTATTTTAGTGCTCCTCTACGAATTATGCTAAATTTTGAATTTCGATGTGATGAACATTAAAAGACTCTTCTTGAAATCCCTTGATTTGCAAAAGCCGTCCAAAAAATCACAGTTTTTTGTTTGAAAGGGTGGAAATTTGAAATATTTTTTTCCGAACTCGCAACTCGCACTTTAAATGTATCAACTCGCACTTTGCACTATCAACTCGCAACTCGCAGCTCGTAGAAAGCACCAACTCGCAACTCGCAACTGCAACTCGCAACTCGCACTTTACCAATCTACCCCTAGCCTTGCCCAGACGAGAATAAGATTGCCAGGAAGTATACCCTTCGCCAGACTAGAAGTACGAAAAAGGATACCCTTGTGGGTGGCACATCCCCAGGTACCTTTACTACAGCAGAGGCCTCCTGTGGTTTTTATAACACTTTATCAATAGATGGGCGTGGCCTTAATTTCCAGCCAACTGAAGGGTGTGGTCACCAAAACTTTTCAAGCCCCGGTCAGATTTTATCCTGGATCCGCCCGCCAAAACGAAAGCACGTTCTAAAACGTGCTGAAAGTCATCACTGTGAGGTAAACACTTTAGGGATTTTTGCTTGTAATTTTAGCACGTTTTTTAAGGTTTCTCAAAGGGATTCATTTTAGAAAATCGCTTACAGAATCTGAATGGAGTGACCGATTTTGGCCAGGAAAATTTCTAAAAATAATTGAACATGTTAGCTATTTAATCAGATATTGTAGAATAACATTGCTTATATATTCAGGGAGCAGTAGCCTATCAAACGTCAGGCGCTTTTTATGACTCACTCGGTATTTCTCAAAAATTTTTGACAATCCATGAACAAAAAGTAGTGATCATATTTCAAATGCCTAGTGTTTATGTTTTGTTTAGGTTGGCCCTATTTTATTGCTGTTTATTGCTTTGATGTCAATTCATTGTATGCATCTAATTGTCAAATGTTCACATGCATTGTGCAAAAGGTGAGTAAATCTTCCACAGACAAGCTCAGGTTTTGTTATCGGCACAATTTGAACACAGGGAAAAAATTTCATCATTCAATACCACAATACCAGCAAAATTTAAAATTTGCTGCCAAAGGACTTGATACCAAAGAAATTTACAGTAATAGACAAGGGAAATCGGCTAACCATCTAACCAAGTGTCTGACTTCAGTTTTTAAGGTTTGTATTGTTAGAAGAGACCATGGTAATTAATTCAAGACAATTTGCCACTTTTGAAAATTTTCGAATGTCATGTGATATTGATGACATCAAGGAAGAGCCAGATGTTCCTAAATAATTCAATAACATTTGATAGGTGAGTTGTATTGACATAGAATTTGCATAGTTGAAAAGAGCGTTTGAAGAGCTTTCGAATGATGTATAATTCTTTGCATTTTGATGATGTTCAAGAAAAACTTACGACGTAATCAATGACATGACGTGATAATTGACGAAGTTTAAAAACCATTTTAGGAGAAAGTTTTTCATTGAATCTTGCCAAATCAACCATGTAGATTCCGATGCAGTCAAAAACCACCTATCACTCGTAAGAATGTCAATTTTGGCCTCGTAATTTTCCCTATTGTGTTACCACTGACACAATACATAGGAAAAGTGGTCATGCCCAAATTGACATTCCTATGAATGACAGGTGTTTTGACTGCAGAATCGGAATCTACATGGTCAATTTAGTAAGTTTCGATGAAAAGTTCCTCCTAAATGGTTTTTGAAATTTGTCAATTATGATGTCATGTCATCCATGATGTCATACATTTTTCTTGAATTTCATCAAAGTACAAAATGTTCTACATCATTCGAAAGCTCTTCAAACGCTCTTTCCAACTATGCAAATTTCATGTCAATGTAACTCATCTGTCAAAGTTGTTTAAGTATCCAACTATGCAAATTTCATGTCAATTTAACTCATCTGTCAAAGTTGTTTAAGTATTTAGGAACATGCGGCCCTTTCGTGACGTCATTGATCACGTGACATTCGAAAATTTTTAAAGTGATGCATTGTCTCGAATTAATCACAATGGTCTCTTCTAACAATACAAACCTTAAAACCTGATGTTGGGCACTTGGCTAGATGGTTGGTCTATTCCCCCCCTTCTATAACTGCACCTTAAATAATCTTTCAGCCTCATCCTGAAAGCATACAAGAATGTAGATCGTTTTCAACTGCTCATACGATGCCATTTTCAAAATTTACTGGTTGGAACACCATTTTCAGAACATGCTGTGTCGTTTTTAGATATGCCAGCAAAAAACCATGCCATTTTCATGTAAACAGGAGGACAACTATAAAAATCCAATTAATAGTAATTAACACATTATGATAAATTGAGACTATGTTGGAAACTAGAATTGAACATTATTTCCCATCGATACAGGAGATTTCCTGTATAATGCCACTTTCAAGAGCGATGGAAAATGGCGAGCAAAATTTCCATGTACTTCCTTATGAGATGAGTTTTAACACCTTGGAGAAGACTTTTTGTTCGATCCTTCCATGAAAAATAGCACATTCGTAAGCGTTGTAAAGTTATTGCGGAATGCTAGAAATGATAGGAAAATTTGCCTGTGATTTTAGCATGTTTTAAAGCTTCCTGAAGGAATCTTTCGAGAAAAATCCTTATAAACCTTGAAAGGAGTAATTAATTCAGCTAGGAAGAATTCTAAAGATGATTGAAGAAGTTGGCTATTCAGTGAGATATTGAAATATGTTACTTCTCCTATATTTTGGGAGCAATAGTCTTTCAAATTGTGTGCGCTTTTCCTGATTCATTCGGTAGGTTTCAGGACATATTTTGTCGTTTCCTTTCTTTAGATTTACAACTTGAGCAGTCAGCTTGGTAAGTCCATTGTATTAACGTGTCATCTTTTGGAATAGGCTCAATCGAGATGCACTGGATTATGGGGAAGTGGCAGAGGAGTGCTTACGACCTTATGCCAAAGACAGAGCAAGGCTTGCAAAGTAAGTAAATATCAGGTTTTAATTGCTTAGGAAAATTTCCTTTGTGTTTGTGCGGTCGCTAATTGCCTTGAAATAGCATGTCAGTTGTAAGTAACTTGTTCTGTTGTCATAGACGCTGCTTATATTTCTTTGAATGGCTTGCTTCCAATTAATGCCGTGTATACATTGCTGCGTCTTCTCTCATCCATTTTGTCTGGCTGTTTGCGTTGACAGCAATGCTTTTAATATTCCAACTTCTTTCTGTCATAGAGTTGCTGTGAATACTTTCTTGGTGGTCACTCAGTTAGGATTCTGTTCAGTTTATTTCATGTTTGTAGCTGACAACATTTTGCAGGTTCGTAGCTTGTTATCTATTATTCCAGTGAGCTTAAAATACTAATGCTAAATTGGATATTCAATACAAGATTATCAGATGACAACCCTAAATGATAAAAATCTGCCTTCCGTAATTGCTCCTTGAAATTTCATTTGCACTTTGTATGCCTCGTCTACCGTGAAGTGTGACAATGTTCGCTGTTATTAATTTGTGCTCTTTCTCCTTTGAATGTGTGTATGGCCTTTTCATGGCATTTTTTCTAAGACATTCTCTTTGTCAATGGCGGAAGTCCTTCTTTAAGTGCTTTTTTGTTTGCCACTTTATGTTGCAACTCTTTTGCTGCAACAGAAAACACTGTATGTCAAGAAAGGAGACAGTCTTTTCAAGTCATATGCACAGTTACATCCATCTTTAATTTTGGCATAGATGGGTTGTATTTTTGCTACTTTTGTATCTGCCTGCTAAGTCAGAAACTTGCACGTATTGGTAAGCCATCAAAATTTGATCATTTTCTCACCGATCTTTCCGTTTTCGTCATGTATGTATGACAGAGTTGAATATATTTAGTTGATTTTCATTGTTTTATTTCTCCGTGAGAAAGGCAATGACGTTACAGCATGAAAAACTTTTTTTAGTGATGGTATTTTACAACCCGTGCCACGTATCTGTAATTCTATAATTTACGAGTGATGTGAGAGTTCGACTCCTATTCGACAAAGGAGATTCATCAAGGACAGAAGAAACCAATTTAGTTGCCGTTTGGCACCACAGGTCAATTTGCAGTATCGGGTTATGCTTCAAAAACCATGTATCTTCCGAAAGCACCAATCCACAAAACTCAAAGCTATTTCAAGAATTTGCAGTAGGTCTAAAATGAATTCGTTCCTTGGCGCAAATGCATGAAATTGTCAAAGTTGCAAGTTTCCTTATTCACCGCTTTTTTTAATTTGCAGGTCACCGAAAAAAACATTGATGTGAGAATTATAATAGCTGCATTGGCTCCTTTAGTGATTGTTTTATCATTCATCAGAAGCCTTGAACGACTTGCTTACCTTTCATTACTGGCGAATTTCTTATGTCTGTTGGGTTTGGTGATAACATTTCAGTACTTAGCAAGATGTTTACAAAGTCCAAAGAAGTTTCCTATGTTTGCTGGTGTCAGCAAATTGCCTTTGTTTTTTGGAACAGCAATATTTTCTTTTGAGGGTATTGGAGTGGTAAGTTTGCCTCTTTTGTTTTCATCGAATTTTGTGCTTTTCGGTGAATGAGGGCTGACTTCTTTTTTCATTTACCCCCCCCTCTCCCCCCCCCGTTTAGTGTCGCAGGCATATTAACAGTTTATATCACCGTCTGGCGAGGAGAGATACTGGAACAACAAACCTTAAGATAGGTCAGGTGTTGATGAAAGTTTGTAGGATCGTATTTCCAAGAACAGGCAAGGCATGCAGAAATCTTTAGCCTGAGGAGAAGAATCCGGATGTTAAATAAAGTTGAAGAGCAGCTGCATAAAATTTTACAAAACAAACAACTTATGACGCTGCGTATGAGCTACTTAACTACTCTAACAAGGGTGATACGGCAGAGTGTAGGAGACCTAGACAACTCCGCAGTCATCGACGTAAATAACATGTAGCTAAACTAAAGTTATCTATACAGCTATGAAAAATACACATAAACAGTTTTTTTACTGATAAATGCCAAGGTTCCTTCCACTTTGTATTTCAAGCTAACTTTGGGCAATCAAGCCTTTTTCACAAAATAGGACAACTTGAGATTCGATTTCAGATTGGAATTGATTTTTGCCCAATGAACTTAACATCCAATTTGAAGCAAATTTACAAGCAAAAGAAAAGAGAGTAAGGGAATAAGGGGCCTTGGTGACTATGAAATATCAAAACAAAAGTTCAGCATTTCCGTAGTCAAACCAACCAGTTTGGTGAATGAAATTGAGAGTCAGTTCGAGTGCCTGTTTATTAACGTCACCAGAAGGACCTTTATCACCTTACAATGAAATTGATCAGAATGTTGTTTGAAAAGTTGTTGATTTCAACTATTGGTCATTATACTACTGAAATGCCTGCGAGATCTCGTTATTGGATGTCAAAGAAGGACAAAGCAGCAAAAAATGCTCCGTATCCTCTATACCATCGTTCATGGGGCACATTGGGTCTGTGATGTCTTTAAAATTGTGCTTAATAATAATAATAATAATAATAATAATAATAATAATAATAATAATAATAATAATAATAATAATAATAATAATAATAATAATAATAATATACGAATATTTATACAGGATAAAACACTTCAACGAATCATCGTTGTTATCAACGTGTGTCCTGTTAAAAATAATAAATCAAACTGAAGCTTATGAAATCTCCTATTTACAATTTTTCGATAAAATGAAAGGATAAAAATATTTACAATGGTTCTTTGAGCTGAGTAAAGTGTGCGATTTAACTAAAATGGTCTTTAAGGCTATTCTCATATGCAGTAGCATTCGTAATCTTTCTGATTTTCAGAGGCAGTTCATTGTAAATCTTTGCTCCTGTATAATAAAAAGATTTCCGAGCATATTCAGTTCTGATTTTGGGCATCTTCAAGCTGTTAGTGGCATTTCTTGTCTCCTTTCCATGATCTTTTATTGCAAAGTAATCTTTAAATATGTCACAGATGTCTTTATCAATGCATTTCCGAACGAGTTTGCAAGCACGAATCTTGTTTGCATTCATTACTGATGGGAGTCCTTCGTTGCTTTTTTCACCATCATAAACAATCTTGAGGCATCGATCATGGAATGCTTTCAGCTGTTTCATCTTGGTTTCTGACAGTTTCATCTACAGAACACCGCAGTAGGTAAAAACAGGCATGATCATAGAGCAGTATACATCTCTGGCTGACTGTGAGTCAAGATATTTTCTTAACCTTGCCAGAAGTCTCAATCGACCGGCTGCTTTCTTGTAAGATCTTTCAAAGTGCGAATTCAGATCAAGTGAACTGTTCACGTACATACCCAAGTATTTGTACTCATCGGTGTTTCTTATTGCATTTGAGCCTTGGTACACCTTAAAAGGTTCTGTCTGCATGCTTATCCGTTTAGCAGTTCCAAACAATTATGCTTCAGTTTTACCCTCCTTCATGTTGATAATAAGTTCGTTTTCCTTTAGCCAGTTTGAGATCAAATCCATATCCTCGGTAAGATTTGACTGGATACTTTTCGAGTCCTTGTCAGCGAAGTATATGACTGTGTCATCAGCATATTTTACAAGCCGAGAGTGCCGTATCGCATCGGTAATGTCATTAAACAACATGATGAACAATAAAGGGCCAAGTATTGACCCTTGTGGTATTCCAGAATACAGTTCCTTTTCATCAGAGACACAGTTGTTGTAACTTACGACAGATTTTCGAGCAAACAGATAGATTAAATTTGTCAATATCTTATTTACTGAGAACGACTCTTTTTGGGGAAAGAAACGATAAACCTGTAAGATCATGAATCCCAAAGACAGATTTTACAGGGGAACGAATTATTGATAGCAGCTTTGACTTAAAAACAGCAATGGGCGGTGCAATCTTAAACTCAGGATCGAGTTTATTCCCTTCAGATGTGCAGTTAGGATGGAAACTAGATTGAAATTTTTCTGTTCTTGCTCTTGTTCGCCCAATAATATCCTGGTTGCGGAGAGAATATTGTGACTGATGAAGTGCTGGAAGTGGCTCCTTTGAATACAAGTGAATAAGATTTTTTCATGATCAGGTAGAACAAGGTTATGCATCTCCTTCACCTACGGGAACTTCGTGACGCCCAGCCAAGCTCTGCACAGGGTTTTTCACGCGATGCTCCCCTCCATGGTCATGTTACAGCTGGAGCAGCAGAATACTGGACAAACTCAAGTTTTTCTATTAAGTTTGGCAAAATGATGTTTTTGTTTGTTTGTTTTCAATTTATTTTGAGTGGGCTTGTCAGGATTTCTAGCTACTGAAAGCTAATTTAGGCCCACTGTGCATGCCGCATCCAGGCACGGGACCCCTAGTTTAACGTCCCTTCCGAAGGACGGCGAGGTGAGTTGCGAGGTCAGGCCTCAGTGGTCACCCATCCGAAATCTGACCTCACTCGACCAAGCTTAACTTCAGCCACCTGACGAAGACTGTATAAGCCACTCGGCCACTCACCCCGCAATGTTTTGGCTTGTTGGCTTAAGTCACATTCATTAGCTGGAGTATGATGAATAACATGGGCCCCATAGTCCAGGTGGGGTCTCAAAAACAACATACACATCTTATACAACTTATGAATGTTTAGGGTATGTCTAGGCAAGTATTTTAGAGATAGAAATATATTCCATTATTGCCTAGGATGACTTTATCGCTTTAAATCAATTCCCACTTATATCTTTCTTGTTCCCGAAACTGCCAACTCCCCAGTTTGTTAATCACAATGGAAACACATTGAGTGTGATTAGCTCTCTGATCAATGAGATGAGCGAAGAGTCTTAGGGCGTGTACGAATTTGCAAAGGCGATATGAAGGACGATGACTTTGGAATCGCTACTGCGCAGAATCCAAAGATCTTAGACGGGGGCCTTGCTTTTCTGGAGAATATCTGAAAGGTTTTCACTGGTAGTATCCCAAACAAATCAGTAATGGCATTGGTTTTACATAACACATTTTTTGGTATTCTCTCCCCTCGTTCCTTTAGTCAAAGCAGCATATGTTATGTATTCTCTCCCCTCGTTCCTTTAGTCAAAGCAGCATATGTTATGTATTCTCTCCCCTCGTTCCTTTAGTCAAAGCAGCATATTGTCATTAACTATATCCTTTTTGTCCTCTTTTACAATTAGGTTCTTCCTCTTGAAAATGAGATGAGGAACCCAGAAGATTTTGGCTGGGTATTGAATCTTGGAATGGGAATAGTCACATCGCTATTTCTCAGCATGGGAATATTTGGTTATTTAACGTTTGGTGATAAAGTTCTAGGCAGCATTACACTTAACTTGCCTGATCATTGGTGAGGTTTTTTCTTTTCATATCATATTCCTTCCTACATATATGTTTGATAGATTTGAGTAATGAGAGACTCTGTAAGAGTTGGCTCAAAAAACAACATGTAACTCTGCGCATGATCATATGAATTTTAGCAACCAAGCGTTTACATCATATTTTGGAAATCAGGCTTCAGGAATAGTTTACGCAGTTAGCCTCCTGTGTATCTCTAATATTATTTATCATCTTCCTTACTGGCTGTATCACGTTTTTAGAGCTCTGCAAAACTGCCTCAACATGTAGAGGAAACCAAGTTTCTTATGATTTACTGTTCATTGTTATTTGTTATACTGTTATTGCGTAGATATTACCCAATAACCTAACTCATCAGTACAATCAGGCTCAAACAGACTGGACAACGCCTAGTTTACCATTTTCACCATTTTCCCCAGACTTGCTGTCTCCAGACTGGCTTTTTATGAAATGAAATACAAATAAATTGGAGCCTCCATATTACGGACACCTGTGGGACGTTTTCATAATGTTTTTAGGACGAAAACATTTTTTTCTGTTGTTTGAAGGTTTCCTTTGTATAGAGGCGTCCGTTGATAGAGGTTTCACTTTTCTTCGAATGTAGCAAAAAAGTTGGAAAGAATACACTTCAGACTTCGTCATAGCTAGAAGCTCCGACCGTCCTGAAAGATAGAGGGGTTATTTTCTCAAACAGGTGGACGGTTTATTTACCGGGTAGTTAAATCAATTGTATGAAATTCGATTCAATCCTTTTTGCTCTCACTTTATCCATGCAATAAACTCCATATTATGATATTTTTCCTATATTTGTTGTAGGTTGTATGATGTTGTTAAAATTGGATATGCCTTAGCCATGTTTTTTACCTACTTCTTGCAATTTTATGTGCCAATGCAAATCATGCTGCCTGGTATCCGAAAGAAATTTCCACAAAAGGCTAGGAACTTTGTGGACTATTTGTTCAGAACTTGTATGGTAGTTCTAACATGTAAGTCAATTTTTATATCCTCTTAAGCTTTGTTCGCGTTAGATCTTAAATTATCCTTACAGTACGAGTTGCGATTCAAATCCATTACACAGTGGACCCACGAGTGGAAATTTGGCCAAAATAACATTTTGTCAAGCATAAGATGCTGTACATGTAAAGAGAGAGGAGATTTTTGGCACTCCAATTCTCTTTAAATTTTGTGTATCTGTCTTCAACAAAATTTCACAGCAGTTTGAAAATGGAATGGCAAATACCCAGAAAATGTAAAATTTCTCAGACATGCTGAAAATTTTTCAGTCTACCAGAATATCTGCTTTCAGCGTACTAAAGTTTGGAGAATATCTACTACAGGTTGTCCCACAGTAATTGGGCCCCATTTGTGTGGCTACTGTGGGGGAGCTTTAGATTCAATTATCTCAATTTTTACGCAGTTTATGGGTCAGGCTTCAACTTCGAGTTTTAGACCTTGGTTGAGTCAATATGACTTGTGGTTGCTGATTTATTGCAGAGGAAACACATAATAATTTGTTGTTTCAAAAACAGTCCTTCTATTGTTCTTCAGCAATGTAAAAATAAAGTAAGATTTCAAAGAAAGGGTCCTAGCCTCGAATTAGAATTTTTGCTAAATCTTTTAAAGGGCTAGGAGTGTTGTCTATTCATAAGAGAGCACTTTCTACCTTTTAAAAAGTGTAGTGAGAGCCTTGATATGATGCCAGAGCCATTTCTTTGGAAATGTAGTTGATTTTGTCATTGGTGTAGAACAATAGAAGTGCTGTTTCTGAGGCTATCACTTATTTTGCCGTTTGTCCACCATAAAATCAGCAACCATGAGTCAGATTTACTTATGCAAAGTCGCAACCTCTAAGATGAAGCCTGGCCAATGCAGCTATGTAAAAACTGAGATAACTGAATTTATGGCTCCTCCACATTCGCCACACAAACGGGGCACAATTTTTTGAACACCTTGTAGAATATCATCAAATGAATATCATCAAATGTAGTATGTTTTTCAATATCATGATCGTTCATCTTTAAAATCAAGGAATATTAAAAAAAATAGATCATTTTACAACATTTTTGTGGTCATTACTTTGCCTTAAACTCAAGATATATCAGATACCATGAATGGAGTAGTTGCAAACCTTATACTTTTCTGAAAATCTGGATCATCTTTGGCCAAATGATAACTGGTTCATTACTATTCCGTTCATATTTTTTTCGATGATATGTATGCGCATCTTTTCATTAGGAATCTTCAGTATTTACTTTAGACCCAGAACCAGTATTTATTTACCAAACAGCGACTTTTTCATAATTTTCTGAATTTGCCTTAAAAATACCCTTCACATGAGCTATGAAGCAGCTTCTGATTTTCTGAATTTTATACAAAATGCCAAATATGGTAGATTTGATTTTTTTATTTGGTTCCAGTCATGCCGTTTTCATTTAAAATCAACTTTTTGTGCCTTCTACATCCATGTTATAGTATTGCTCAAGACATGCACGAAGAAAATCAGTTTATTTCCTTCGACAAATTATCATTAAATTTCCAAAAATCAGCAGCAGAAATCATTATTCCGAACCATTTAATTTCTCGGACCTGGCAGCACGCAAGAATGAGGACGGGGATGTGAGGGGGTGGTAACCTAGCCCAAGACTGGGGCTGGAGTTCCAAAAGATTGCCCTAAAATTGAGGAAAATGAAAATATTCAACCTACGACTGGGAATTCTGACTGATTCAATTAACATTTCGATGAGCATAATGCTATCAATGGCTACTACTGACGGCACATTGGAGAATGCATAGCCATGAGAAAAGGTTTCATTCTCTCAGGGAGATAGACTGTTCACAATAACATACTGCCAGGAAATTACAAAAAGTGAAGTGCAATGCCAAATCTGTACCCAAAGTTTGGAAATTGAAGAAAGGCAAAAGTCACACCCAAAGGGGGGAAATATTCTGAAAAAAGGCCCGAAACTGGGACGGCCCCATTCTTGTATGCTGCCAGGCCTGGGCTTCATTTATTAATATCCATACATGGTAAACCCTTCCAGATAGCAAACGTAAAACAATATATCAGCATTTCCAAAAGAGAGAAAACCTACACTATGATAATGAGCTGCACAGCCATTGGTTGTGTTTGGGTCCTGCAGGTTCAAAACAAGTGACAAATTCTTTTTCGCGAATTTTTTGCGGGGATATCATCCAATTTAAGAATCCGGAGAAGTGGAAACTTCGCGTTGCATGTTCTAACTTAGCTTTAGAAATTCGCAGGTTTCCTTGATTTCTCGTTCTGTTCTCTGGAATTTCAGTGAACTTATCGGGAAGATATTTTGAGACAAAGGTCCAGCGAAATTTGTGCAATTGTATACTTAAAAGAGAAGAGCAACATTGGCTGTTAGTAGTAGCATGGGGCTCAAATCTTTAAAAGGGTAAAATTCTATTACAGTTTCTTTAAATTAATGTGCTTGAAAGGAACTTTGGGTAATTTGCTGTGAATCTGTCTTAGCAATTTTTTTGATCTCGTAATTAGTTTCAAACTGGCGGCGGCATTTGTCAATTTTGATATTTGTCACGTCATCAAATCTTAGGAGCTACAGACTCTGGTTGCCTCCATATTGTATACCTTCTTAAACTATGGCATTATTCAAGATTGTATCAGTTTTCCCCAAGTATTTTAAGATTTACAATGATTTTGATTGTGTCAAAATTTTTGATGAATTTTTAAAATGATAAAAATGCCGCCATTTTGAAACTAATCAAGATATCAAAAAGTTGCCACATCAGATTTAACAGCAAATTACACAAAGTTCCTTTCAAATCATTTAATTAAGTGATACAGTTTCACACCCACCTTTTCAAAGAATTGAAAGATTTGGCCCTCTGCTGTAGTTCAGCCAATCCTTGGCCTTGGTGTTATTGCCACATGAATCTGTAATTTCGTTTGTCCTTCTGCTGTTAAAGCAGCTTGTTTTTATCATTTATTTGTTATTCACACGAATTGAACTGGCAAGTATGCGATGAAACGCATCTTTGATTGTGCCTCGTTGCTTTTTATATCAGGTATAACTTACTTTCTCTCCTCTAGGGTTTCAGATTAATTCGTTTTTCTTGCAGGATTTAACAGTATAAGAGTGAGCAGTTTTCTTTCCACAGAGTATAGTACCTAAGTTGCGTTTGTGGGTCTGTTACGATGAATCCATTTTCATTGCTATGATGTTTGAATTCTGAACCTAGCCTCACTTCATAAGGGCCCTCAAGTTACGCTTGTCTCATTGAGTTGAACTGTTGTTGTTGTTATCGCTCCACTTACGGTTATATGGAATTCAGGCTAAATGAGTCGTAGTTGTGGCATTATCAGTTCAGGGAAGAAGCGAGACTACGCCATGTAATCGAGATTATTCTGAACCCCAATAATTTGCCTAGATATGAACTATCTCCATACAAACATCAATTATACAGAACATTTGCTTTTAACAGATGTCAGCTGTTGTTGACTGAGCACATAACACAAAATTTATTTCATCCTATTTGCTGTATTTTCAGGTGGCCTAGCCATTGGACTACCACAGCTGGACAATTTTATTTCATTACTTGGTGCAGTGAGCAGCTCCGCATTAGCTATCATATTCCCACCGATGTTTCACATGCTGACTTTCAAAGGTTATGGTCTGTCCTGCTGGAGTGTTCTGAAAGACGTCTTCATAATTATGATTGGTATCACTGGATTTCTTTTCGGGACTTACACTTCTATAGTGGCAATAATTCATGGCTTCGAGATTACGAGCAGCATATCATCTGGTTCCATGGTTATCGCGAACAGAACACGCTATCATAATTCAACGAAACCTTTTCACAATACTTGCAAATACCCATACTAAGAATCATACGTTTCTGATCGTATCATAATGGGTGAATCAGAACTTTGTTTAGATAATTTTCTGCATGTCGTAGTGGTTTATCACAAGCTCATTGTCATTGTGTGACTAACAAGTGAACTTAGACGCGAAAGTTTGGGTGGTCATGTCACAGTCTCGGACGTACTTTTCTCAAGTTAAATTCTTCTATGCTCTTCAGAGTAAGCCTAAATTTGCAGCTCCTATTATATATATTTATTTATCATTAGAACTGAAACTTGATGTGTACAATTGAATGTACCATCCACAGCTGTTCCTGCTATGAAATGTTACTTACAATTTTCAACGTGAAGTACAGTTTTAACAGATCAAAATAAGAGGACTAACGTAGATCAAAATAATCTAAAGTATGCCGCTGAACAGATGTCGTCGGAAGATTCTGTGGAAACAATAATTTACAATGTCTGCTGTTTTCATTAAAAACTGAGCTTTCAAATGCTGTGCAAAATGACCAAGGGCATTGTAAATCCCATTACGGCCCAAACAAATAAGTTGATAACAAGTTTCTTATATGGCCTACAGCCCAAGCAATCGACAAACAACCCTAAGTTATCTAGTTCTAAACTTTCTTCTCCAGGCGTTTTGTGTGTGATGTTTTTGCAGGCTATTTGAAATTCAAGGGCAGCTGTGGTGATTTAGGGTCCTTTGACAATTAGTATTACTGCGAATGCTGTAAGGCTGAATCGTTGCCCATTTCATCAAGGCTTTAACGTCTGTGGTGAAGTAATGTGTACTGAAACGTTTCATTTTACTGGGTTAAACGGAAAAAGATCTCGACAAAGATACGACACTTATTGAACATCCACATAGTTATATCTATGAGGAATTCAGGATTTTCTAATAATTCCGCCGGAATTTCCAGATTCCGGGTTTTAAAGATAGCCATTCTGGGCATTTTTGAAAGGAAGCTTCAACAAGCTTTGTGGCGGTGTTTAACAGACCACCAGTTCTTTGAACTTGGGCCTGGTTATCATGCTAAGCATTGCTGAATATGGGCTGCGCAGCGCTGCGTCACAGACCGAATTCCTTTTCTTTTAGAATCTGGTTTGCGATGCAGGCTATATATGGATAACAGCAGTAGGCTTGCAAACACCTAAACTTGTATTTTTGACTCCCACGACATACTGTAATAATTTATTTGTACTACTTTTGTTCCGTTAGTGCTGCTCACAGGTCTTAAACTTAGCCGTATCTTGCAAATCAATTTCATCATTGTTTGAAAATTGATAATAATCTATACCCATAAACAAGTGAAGTTTTGCAAAAAGTTGCGGTCAAACTCTGCCAAAGGTTTTTTACTAAAAGCCACCCGATATATGTCTGTGTTGTTTAATGCATAGGCTATTAGATGGAGTCAGCATTTCAGTGAAAAGCGCCAAGCATTTTCCAGCTTATACTCGTTTGCATGGTCTAGAAGGCAACTGATCACTAAATATTGCTTACCAAATTTAGTTCTTCGCGCCATCATTGTTACATCATTACTGCTAAATCGAATGACCTGAGGTGTGCAGGTCAAGTTTTGGCACACTTTGGATTATTACATACGATAGGCTCTTTTGAGCCAAAGAGATGAAAATTGCGCACATCATATCTTTAAGTTGCCAGAAATTCGAGTAACATGAGGCCCTTTAGGCAATTTCAGCATGCTAAATGGTTTCCCAGTAATTGATAAATTTCTCAGGTAGATCTTCTCTGAAGAGGGCTTCTGCGTTCATTGGATATGGGACAGAGTTATCTGAAGTCGATGATTCATGACGCGTATTTTTGGGCAAGACTCAGGCTATTCGGCATTTACTCGATAGTAAGTTTTTAATTCGTAGCTAGTTCTTAGATGATTTACTTTTTAAGGCTTGATTGAAGAGCCATATTTCACCCAAGGTCCTTTTGCTGGCACTCTGAAGTTTTTGATAATCTGAAAATCTAATTTAGCCTTAGAGGAAACCATGGATTCACACTGCAATAGCTGAACTGCAGACCCGTCGGAAGCGGGGGGCTGGAAGCCTTCAACCCCCTCCCCCCAATAATTTGCGGAAGTTGGTTGATTTTTTAAATGGAAAAGGATGTGAAAGCAAAGATTGTGAGAATGGAGATTCAAGCTCATCTATCTTCGAAGAAGCTACCAGAATCTATCAAAAATGCAATATCTTTTGATATCATTCAACTCGAAAATTTCAAGATTTTCTGGAAAGACTCCTTTCAGTCGTGATCCTGTGCTTCTTTCAAAAGCAGAATTTTCAAAATATGGGGAATTTTCCAACGATCTAGAGGGCGTAATCATGAAGAGTTTTCTCGGTGGCAAGCCCCGGATCCCCATTTTTACTCACGTCGCTCGCACATGGTTTCAGCCCTCTCCCCCCAATACGACTTTCGTTCCGACCAGCCAGAACTGATAGGAAGTTACTTTAGTTGATCTATTCTGTAAGTGCCACAAGTTCGCTGTGGATCGATATTTTCTGTTTAGACCAAATTCAATGTTGCAGACCGTCTAAAATCGTACGTAGTATGCTCGCAAAGGACCCTGGATGACAATGACTCTCTAACTTTTTCAAATGATCGTAATTGTTATTTTAGAGCGTGTTTCTGCTCTGCAAGTCATTGTTCAGCTTGCGGATTGGCTTTGATACTGTTTTTATCTTGAGAAGTTGCATAGCAATCATACCTGAATTTATATGCAGTCTAGTCAGAAGCGTGGTATTTTAAAGAAAATTGCTGTTATTAATTTTATGTCATGTTTAAATTAACGCTTGCTCATAGCTTTTTGAAAACGTTCGATCTAGAGCGAATCAAGGAAGATGTTCTTGTTGCCTTTTATGTGTAAGGTACGGGTGTGGCACCACTCATAATATATGGCTGTAAAGATTGGGAAGTAAAAGCACTCGCTTCGCTCGCCCTAACACTCCTATCTCCTAAAAGAGCTTATCTAGTAGTTCCAAAAAAATTCAAAGGGTTTGTGATACTTTACATGACTTGGTGATAAAAGCTGAAGGCAAAGTGTTTAATTCACAATTCAAAATTTAGCGCCAGAACGAGGCTCAACCATGGCAACGCTGCACTTAAAGAATATTATCGACTAAATTTGAAGCAAAGCTTAGCAGCATTGCTATTACGGGCCACCCGTTCTGTTGACAGGTGTTGAACCTTGTATTGAAAATGGTACGTCCAAGTTTTATTTTCATTTGAAATAATTTTCCTGACGCTTTTCAAAGTAATGCTCACGTTTCTTTCATGATTACCTAGTTGTTTATTTCATTTCATTCCATTTTATATTCTTTAAACACGGTAACCCCGTCGGCAAAGGCCGCTTTTCAGGGGGCCGTGACAAAAACTTAAAATCTAAAATTTACAAGTAAAATATATTAAAAAAACGAAACTAAATAATCTAATTACAAAGTTAAAGTAAAGTTAAAATCAGTATTTACATAATTCTCATATCGTGAGCGGCAGGACACAATCAGGACCGGACCAGAGCAAACCGGACCCCATGCCCACCCTGAAATAAGACACCATTGCAGCACCTGAAGTAAGACGCGCATCTTACTTCAATTGCTTCAGCAAAAAATTTTTTCACTCAATTTTGCTTTTTTAAGCACAGATTTTTTAGGACAGGTTGAGTTCTCAGGACTCATGTTTGACTACCTTAAATACTCACAAATTCATATCCTGCAAATTAGATTATATCATTGTAGTTGTGCATCTAGATAAGTAGCCTGTAAGCTCAAGGGGTATTCATTAACTTTTAGTACAGGGCATGCTTGCCAATATTAGGGCTCCAAAATCTTACTTTAAATCAATATTTGTGGCCCGTGAACAGCAACATAGACAGAAAATCAATATAAATCTGAAGAAAGTAAAATTATGGAATCTGATGCGATTCATTACTGTGATTCATTCAACATATGCCTCAATTTTGGTGCTCCAATACATTAGACTCGCTGTTTGGGATCCCCAGAACGTTAGGCCTAATGTTTAGGAGTCAGCAAAGAAATAGTAGCATAGACTTACCCCGTACTGTAAGTTAGGAAGTCCCCCTGGGCTTGAAAGGATTTGTGCAATAATAGAAAGGCATGTCTATGAATACGTCGATCAAGGAAAACTCTCCGACACAGCATTTTTGCTTTATCTATGAATGCATTGCTAATGGTGCGTGGCGAGGTTCCTTGAATGAAGCTGTCTACTCCTTTCGACTGAAAGGTTTACTTTGCACAAACCCTGCTTGTATAGAGGCTCTGGCCACTCAATCATACGTATTGATATTGGAAACACTCCAAAGACTAGATCAACACAAGTAACGTTCTTATAGCTGTAATTTATTACACTTTCTAGCAAATGACAAATGCTTAGCGAATTTTATTCTCGTATATTGTATAAATGAAATCATGGTATCGTAAAGATTCTTTCTTAATTTTGTCAAGCTGTCGCAAGTTTCTACGTCTGTCACCTCTCTGTTCAGTTTGGTTATGGCGGATGTGATTAGAAATCAAGACTTTACACTTAAATTTAGGGCAAAGTGGTTTAAAGCCTTAGGACTGTTCCAAAGGATTTTCTGTGACAATCAGTACGAGCGCGAAGACCCTGATACAACTCACATTCGTTTTCACTGAAAGATTGAGTCTTTGTCGAAGAAAGTTGACATATTTCTGTCATGAAGTTGCAGACAGTCAGAATTTTTAGAACAAATGCAAGTTTGGAGATCCAGAAATGATCAATGCCATGTGGGAAAGTGGGGCCTTTTGTCCAAGGGCAAGTATTCCAGTGAAAATTGCAAACACAAATAGACAAGCCTTTTCCGATGTTGTCTTCTGGGACGTTATGTTGTACTCCTATCAAATGTATCATCAAAACAGAAAAGCATTTGATTGTTTGACAACTAGCCCCACTCTCCCTTAGACCTTTTAGCTATTCTGAAAAGAATCTCAATCGAGCGATACTTTGCAACATCTTTGTAGAACTTTCGAATGTGCACAATAGTGATAGAAGCTCTAACGCCACTCGATCGAATCTCGTGTATAAAAATATATGAAAATAACGCTCGATCCGGGCTCCGTTGCTGAATAGCTATAAGGTCTATGAGTCAACTGTTCAAGAAACTTATACAATACAGTCAATCCCATAACAGAAGGGACTTTCACTTCTAGTTACTATATTGACCTTAGATAACAGTGTTGTGAATACACGGGATGAGTAAGAGAAAAAACGCTTGATGTCAGTAGAAATGCAGCCACCCAAATAACAAAGAAATGATATCATGGTAAATATGATGATATTGAAATTGGTGTTTCATTGCTGATTTGTTCAATTAAATTAAAGGGTCTGTTTCATCCAGCATGCCTTGCATGTGCAGTCTCTTGGTTTGCCTTTGTTGTCACTATTTTCATGGCAACAATGGCCAACGAAGAGACCGCGCAAGAAGGGAATACTGGATGAAACAGACCCATTTAAGCAATCCACACGGTTTTTAATCAGTGATTCCATGCAGGAAATTTCTGCAGAAAGTTCCTTCAACAACCTGCAAAACGATGAAAACGACGATCAAACTTTTCGTGGCAGTTTGCCTGACCATGATGACACAAAAAGCCCTTGTAAAATCTGAACGGAGTAACAATTTTCAACCGGAAAAAGTTCTGCAAATAATTGAAGGTGTGTAATACTCAATCAGATATTGCAAGATAATATTGCTTTGATGTTTAGGGAGCAGTAGCCTGTAGAACAATGAGCACTATTTCTTGAATTCCCTGGTAGATTTTGGTAAATATAACGATCTTATTGCCAATCTTGTTGCCAACTATTCTTCTATTTGTTTCCGTCGAGACAACCAGGGCCGAATAGCACGAAGGTCCAATTTCAAATTGGATATTCCATTTCGCTAAAGTACCGCTGGACAAAGATGCCTTTCTTACCTAGGGCCGAGAACATGGAATATTTCGTCTGAGATTAAGTGAACAAACATCATTAACACGTTCCAGTCAACAAGCAACAGTAACACGTTCAAACATATGATCAAAGAACATTTTTTCTAGAAGATGCAGTAAGAGGACGATGACATATATGTCTTCTGTTAGACTCGTCGTCATCTCTACCGATCATGGTATGGTCTTTTAAACTGCGTTTTATACCGAAAAAACGAAAGTTTTGTAAAGTATTTTTTTTCTTCCTTACGTTTTTCATCTTTAAGGGGACCATTATGGAATTAAAACCACCTTGACCTTTTAATGTAGTTAAGGGTGTTTTATTTACGTTTTTAGCCTCTTTATTACATTGTATCTCTTTTTATTATTTTTAATCCGATTAAATTTTTTTTAATCGTGGCAAATGATACATACAAACATAGAAATCCTCATAACTTAAAGCATTTAAGGCCAAATCAAGTAACGTTTAGGTTCGAACAGCCTTGAGTCTCTCAAATATGGAAGGGCTTACGAAACAAAATGAAATCTGCAGAAAACTTGGGAAGCTTCAAACTTTTGATGCAGCAATGGAATGGCCCAGAGAATGTAAACGTATTGTTTGCAGTAGTTTCACTTTCATTCAACAATAAGTTTCGTATAAATTTTCATTCCTTTACATTAGTTAACTTTGTATGTATTGTAAACATTTTCACTTGTTTTTTTTATACTTTATTTATCGTTGGATACATAATCTAGCTTAATCATAAATACATACAATCAGCTAATTGATACCAACTAACAGAACAACAACAGCTAAGAATATACATAAACTAAAACATGTTCATAGACTAAGATGATGAGTACATATTAATTTAAGTGATGTATCCCAGGTTTGGTATATACTGGGTGCATAATTTGCAGGAACATGGGATCGTTATTTGTTTTATTTGTCTTTTGAAGATTTCTTGATTGTTTGCATTTCTTACTTCGGTGGGTATGTTATTCCAGATCTGACTACATCTGTAAGAAACTGTTTCAGTTCCATAAATGACAGTGTTTGGCTTTTTAGAAGAATGTGCTTCATTTCTGAGGTCATATGAAGATTGGTGAAATTTGAAAATGTCATTCAAAAAATCTGGATTTTGGTTTATTTTTGTTTTATACATTTCAATGGCTAGTCTTTGCAAATTTTGTTGATGTATTGTTGTAGCATGATCCTTTGAGAGCAGAACTTCAAAGGTGGAATCATAGTCATTATACGCCACCCTTAGTGCTCTTTTGTGGACATTATCGATTAAATTATTCATTTTCCGGCTACAAAACATCCAGACAATGGGGCAGTAGTTAAAGAAGTTAAAGTAGTTCAAGCGATTGCTTGAAGCAAGGGGGGAGCTTCGGCTAAATTTCGGGTATAGGGGTAGGCTGCCCACAATTTTGAAATGGCACTGTTGACTAGACCAATTTTGTGAAAATGATACCATTCACTAGACTAAATTCCACATCAAAAATGCCACGAGCTAGCTTTTCCTTGACAAAAAAATGCCACATTTTCACCTTCTCTAGACCAAAATCACCAAAATGTTGGGTTTCTGTACAGGAATTACCGAAATTTGACTTCTCTTTGACCAGAATAGCCAGCACACCCTTGCTAAGACTAAAATGTCAAGAAGGACACCCTTGCTTGGGCAGACTAGAAGTCCCAAAAAGTATAGTCTTGCAGGGGGCACATTTCCAGGTACTTTTACTATAGAAGAACCCCCCCCCTTGTTTTGAAGTGGTTGTATGTGAAAATAATCGACATTACGAGCATCACTTTGCAATACAAAAATTCTTCAGTCATAGCTACCAAGGTCTGGTCTAACCTAAATCATGAATCTAAGGCCAAATTTTTCAAAGTAATTCTGAGCCATTTTTTAAACAGCCTGAGATTTATTTGGGAATTTTCTCAATCAAAATCTTCATTACAAACCTCATTTAGTAAACCTTCGCAGGTGCCCGTGTTGTCTCGAAAATTTGGAATACACAGAAATGATCTATTAAGAGTGTTTTGTTAGTTTGAAGAACAAACTTTGAAGATTTCGAGTTTATGAATATAGGAGCGCGACGATGGATTTATTTCATTGAAAGGAAATAAGCAGATGATTCCAGCCAAGTAATTGCATTGAGCAAGCTGTATCCTGGAAGAGCACGCTGGTTTTGAAAAAACGATTGAAGAAAAATATTGATGTCTTGCTAGTTTCCAGTCGTCGCTTATTCCAACCTTTTCATGAAAAATTCGAGAATTGTTTTATTGGATTTTGGCCCGATTTTTGAGAAGAGAGAAATCATTATCAAGTTCTGACAAAGGTCGGTTACACAGAACTAATTTGTGCGCCATATTTAGTGCAGCTGTTAAGCCTCATGCCTTGAAAGCATACTTTCCAAGAAAACCAAATGTCCTTTGAGGATATGCAATCAGAATCTGCTCTTATGCAAAAAAGAATGTATGTAATTCTCAATTCATTCATTTCATCCATTTTATTTATTTAGGCACGGTAGCCCAAAGAGAACTGCTTTTCAGGGGGCCGTGGCTCAAAGGAAATTGTAAGGAATTGCTGAAGACAAACTATTGCAATTGAAGATATTTAGTAGTATACACAATTCAAGGACAGTTAACAGCACAGTAAAGAGATTTTGAATATCACAAGATGACTGGGAATAGACTAATCGCTATTGATTTCATCTGAAAGCATATTCGCCAAAAGAGCCAGTAAGAAGCTCCACTGAAGTGGCAAGAAGTTTTATGCGGAAAAAGCCAATGAAATCAAGTGGGAATTTTGCGATAAGAAATGGCAGCTTACTGCAACAGTTCAAATGTAATACTTCAAAAGACTGTATCAATCAACGTCATTACATTTCTAGCTCTTGATTTTATAACTGCGATATTGACAATAGCAGGGAATGGTATTTTTATGCTAACACTGATAAAGTACAGCGTATTGCACACACCTTCAAATATGCTGCTGGCTGCTTTATGCTTTAGCGATCTTCTGGTTGGTTTTGTACTCCATCCTATGCATTTAAGTTTCTTTTTCAAGCTTGAAGTGCAATGTATATATGATTTCTCACATAGACAAATAACATTCACTGTTGCGAATATTTTCATTGGAATGTCATTTCTCTTTGGGGTTATCGTCAGCCTGGACAGATACGTCGCAATTTGTCATCCCTATCAATACCATACTTCAGCTAGTTGCAAAACGCATATTTGCATAGCTATATTGGCGGCTATGACACTTGTAACGGTGGGGGCAACATTGAATCATTTCATTTCCTGGCAGTCTTTTTTTGCAAGATTTTCGATTGCTTTCCTTGTTACAGGGATTGTGCTTATTTTGTTTAGTTATCACAAAATATTCTGCGTTATCAGAAGACAAAATAATTCGGTCCATACACTTGGAACGATCGGGGGTGCAGTTCGTACTGAGCAGAGGCGAGAAGGAGGAAGGAGGAGACATGAACGAAACCGTGCAAGAATGATAATGATCATATTAGTGTGCCAATTCGTTTCATTTTCTCCATATGTTGGCTTAATGTCTTATCTCATGGTAATGTCAAGGTTTTTTCTGGAAACCTCTTTCAAGTTCATTTTAGACATCTGGGTTAATTTCTTCCTCCTAGCCAACAGTTTGATCAACCCGATTATTTATTGCTTGAAAAGCAAGACGATCAGAGATTCGACATTTCAACTTCTTTTTGGAAATCGTAACAATGAAAGTCACTCTACGAATAGCAGAAACAATGAAATGTAATAGATCATATGACGTTGAGACTGTTATGTGAGAAGATGCACTTTCTTGAAAGGCTCTACTTATAACTCCACAGATACTTTTAAGCCTGATAAAGGCTATGACAAGGAGTGATAGAGCCAGAATGCAGTCATTTGAGCTTTGAACTTGCAGAAAATTGTTAAGAATCAGCTAGACCAGAGTCAGTTGGAGAAATTATCTGGCAAATGTGGGTGACAAGATCACGGAAACAAGCAAACAAGTACGGACTTGTGAATAAGGATATGATAGAGAGTAACAGAGAAGAGACTGCAATTCATGTAACGGGATGTTACACACAATGAGAATTTATGGTGGTGTGGCTGAATGGTTATGGCGGAGTGTTTCGAAATTCTTGCGCGGTCTATCCTCGTGGGTTGGAATCCCGTCACTGAACTCCAAATAAGTACTCAGAGGCAACTTTGAGGGCACAAGCCGTAGTGCCGCAGGCCCACATCTTGGGGGGCTCTCAGCTAAGTTTCGGGTAGGTATGTACCGCCCACAGTTTGAACATGGAAGCGTTGGCTTAACCAATTTTTGTGAAAATTCTACATCAAAAGTGCCACGAGTCTGCATTTTCAAGAAAGACAAAATTTGGCAAATTTTCGGATTCTCTGGACCAAAATAGATAAAAAGAATTGGGTTTATTTACAGGAATTTCCGAAGTTGTTGACCAAAATTGTCAACAGCATACCCTTGCCCAGACTAAAATCGACTAAAATTGCCAAAAAAGTATAAATTTGCAAGACTAGAAATCCGAAAATATATACCCTTGCAGTTGGCACTTCCCCAGGTACATCTACTATGGAAGGACTTCCCTCGTTGCACACATCAGCTGTATAGCAGCCAATTTACCTAGCCTGCGTAAAAAAATAAAACTGCTTGCTTGCTTGCTTGCCTGCTTGCTTGCTTGCTTGCCTGTTTGCCTGTTTGCCTGCTTGCTTGCTTGCTTGCTTGCTGCCTTGCAAATCTTGGGAATGCAACGGAAATGACTACCGACAGAAGTCTTATAATAAAAATGATAATAATAATAATGTATGGAGTTAAGAGAATGAAAGGCTAAATAGCCTATGTAGCCCTATCTAAGTTTTTCACACTATTCAATTGGCCATTAATTTGCTTTCTCGAACTCAACAACCGATGTCAAAAGCTGGAAGGTCATTCCATTGATTGATAACCCTTTGCGAAAAGAAAGTTTTGTAGTGTTTAATGGATCAAAAGGATCTTAAGGTACAGCTCTCTCATGGTTCAGCTCTTATCTTAGCAATAGAAGTCAATATGTATCCGTGAATGGCCACAACTCTAGTCATCTTAATGTTACTTGTGGTGTTCCCCAGGGCTCTGTCCTTGGTCCACTTCTCTTTCTCATCTATATAAATGATCTTCCAAAGTCATCTAACAAGCTATCTTTTTATCTCTTTGCTGATGACACTAACATTTACTTTGAATCGGACAATCTCAATCACCTGGAAAAAGTGGTAAACAAAGAACTTAAGCATGTTAAAAAGTGGCTTGATGCTAATAAACTTGCATTAAATATTGACAAAACAAATTTCATCATCTTCCATTCTCCTCATAATTCTTTAGATAGAACTGTCAGCATTAAGATTGGTAGGGAGCATGTTAATCAGGCTAGATATGTTAAGTTTCTTGGTCTTCTCTTGGATGAAAATCTCAACTGGAGGTATCACTTAAGTGAACTATCAAAGAAACTAGCGAGAACTTGTGGTATCTTCTTTAAGATAAGGCATCTTCTACCAACTAATGTTCTAGTTTCTTTATATTACTCTTTATTTGCTTCTTTTCTTCAGTATGGAATCATTGTCTGGGGTCTTGCTTGTGACACCCATACTAAGCCAATTTACCTTCTACAAAAGAGAGTTGTTAGAGCTATTGCTTTCAAGAATTACACATCTCCATCTACACCTATTTTCTCTGAATTAAAAATTCTTAAATTATATGATTTATCTAATCTCAAGCTACTTACCTTTGTGTATGAATCTGTGAATTTAATTTCTCCTATCTTCTTCCACAATTTTTTTGAAACTTTGCCATCTGTTCATCAGTATGATACCAGGCAGGCTCGTAGGGGTGATATTTTTATGATGCGTAAGAATACACTGAGGTATGGCTTAAGATCCATCAGATATGCTGGTGCTAAATCCTGGAACGACATCCCATTAAAGATCAAACAGTCCCCTTCAGTAATGATTTTCCGTCGCGAAATGAAACTTCATCTTTTCTCCACAAAGTACCAGTCCTGAATATCGTGTTAGTTCAACTTTCTTTCCCTTTGATGGATCATAGCAAGTAAAGATGTTGCAAATTGAAAAATAGGTCTTCAAGACAGGGGGTGCTCTCCCCTCGATTAGTTTATCTATTGAGAGAGCTCCTCCTTAAGAAATTCCTCCCCATACAAAATTCTATATAATTATGTTGTAAATTTATTATTGTTTGTTTCCTTTATTAGTATTGACAGGGGGTCTCCTGTGGCTGTCTGGTGGCCGGTTTGGCCTGTGGTTTTGTGCTTGATCTGTGCTTGGTCGGCTGTGGGATTGGGGTTGGGCCTGGGTGTGTTTTGGGTGTTGGCTGGGGGTGTCGCTCGTGGTGGTGTGGCGGCTGTCATTTCTGGGGCTGGTCTCGCCGGGGCTCTTTGTGCTTTGGTCTGGCGTGTTTGGGGTGCTGGGGCTGGACAGCAGATGCTGTCTCGCTTTAGTGCTTTCTGGCGCGTTGGACGGGGTTTGGGGGTTGTGGCGGGATTGGCTCTGGGGGTGGCTGTTGTTGCATCATCGGGGGTGGCTCCTCTGGTCGGGATTCCGGATGTATCCGGGTCTGGTCTTGGTTGCTGCGGTTGGCTTGCTGCGGGTCGGGCATGGGGCTGGGGGCTGGGCGGGTCGCTGGGTGGTTGCAGGAGGTTGCCTGTCTATTATATTCTATTTAGTTAATTGTATGTATTACTGTAATTTATGTCATAGTTTATTTTAGATGTTTTTATGTTATTTGAATTTTGTATGTTGTGGAATTTTAAAATGAAACTGAACTGAACTGAACTGAACTGAACTGAACTGATCTTATTGGGAATAGATCAAGAGGACAGTCAACCTCGTTATGGAGTCAGATCCTGGACAAAATTTTTGAGTCATGGTTTCGTTCAGTCGTCCCCAGGGCCTTTCATCATATTGGGACGGTGATATTGGGAGGCCAAGGGGACGTGGTTGGAATACGGAAGAAAACCAGAAGAAGAAATACAGCTAAAGGGGGAAGTTGAGCAAAGAGCAACATGTGCATATTGCCACAGCCGTTCCAGAAGTTGAACGTTTTTAACGACAGCAGTTTTAGAAGGGAAATGACAGTTAGAAATTTAAATAAGTTTGTAAAATTAAGAAACATGACCTCTTTTGTGTCCCCATAGTTCTTAAAATCCCTGAAAAGAGAATCAAACGATGTTTTTTACTCCATCATTAACAATATTTAACAATGAACACTGATGGGATTGCTAGGATTGTTTATAGATATGGATGCATTGTAAATATCATTGTAAAATGAGGATGTTAACGGAAGAATGGGCAAAATATGGGTAGTGCTAATTGTTAGACAACAGTACTACAAGTAGACTCTGAACGGATTAATTAACATTCATTATGTCAAGAGGGATTGTTCGAGAGGTTCTAATTAAATGTAGTTAGAGGATCGGAAGAGAACCGAGATCGAAAGTTTCAGCAAAATTATCCAATTGTTGACCACAATGATTACTACTCACAACCTTTTCAAGGTTCTATTAATCGCCTTCTTTAAAAGTCCGAAGTACAAAGTTTTCTCTTGCGTGTCTACGTTAAGAAATCTGGAAGTCCTCAAGGTCAATGAAATGCAACTTTCTGCGGACTATGTCCGAGCGCAATAGGCCCTACATAGTGTAATTTTGCTGTACGTGTACGTGTCAGCAGAGCAACTCGCAACTCGCACATTATCATATCTCAGAAAAGATGACTTGGAAACCGCAAAGTTGTAATTCTAATTTCATAATTTCTTCATACTAATTTCCAAACAACAATTGTGGACAAGAGCATGGATGTGGAACATGTTTTCCAACATACACGGCAACTCTAAAATTCCAGTCAAGAATGCACGGGGGGTGGGCTTAGTATAATTGTCCGACGGGGATGTGTCGTTTTTCAGGGTATCGTTTTCACCCATTTTTTCTTGAACAGGATATCAAAAGAAGGCAAATTTTCTGGAGCAGGTTGTCAAAACATGTCAAAAGAGGAAATTTTGTTACAACGGGTTATTATTTAGTCAAATTCTTGTGTTTTTGAGTATATTTTTCGCAAATTTTTCTACAACAGGGTATCATTTGAAGGCAAAATTCTGGAGCAGGGTGAAAATTTTTTTTTTCGTGGGCACATCCCCGTACAAATTATTTCAAGAACCCCCCCCCCCGGGCAAGAATGGCTTTGAACTGATGAGCTTTGGCTTAAAATCTTGAGAAGCTAGTAAATAACTTTTGCATCTCTCCAAGAAATTTCAATGCCCCGAACAATACGATCAAGCGATATATTTTTAGAGATTTTGCTATTACTAAGGGTGCATGCACACTCGAAAATTCTGCAAATTGTGCGAAGGTATCGTTTATGTGCAATTCGATTGGCTCAACTCGTGCAGGTGTGTCTCATTTGTCAGCCAAGGTGGTATGGTGTGGTGCAGTGGTGCAATCCTGGACTTTGCAGTCACGGCAAGGAGACTATGGCAAGCGAAAGTCACCAAAATCAGATAAACCCGGTTTTTCTCAGAAAAACCGAGTTTTTCTGCTAGAAAAACTGGGTTTTTCTGAAAAACTCGGTTTTTCTACAGAAAAACTCGGTTTTTCAGAAAAATCAAGTTTATCTGACAGATAAACTCAGTTTTTCTGAAAACCCGAGTTTTTCTGGAGAAAAACCAAGTTTTTCTCAGATAAACTCGGTTTTTCTGCAGATAAACCCGGTTTTACCTGAGAAAAACTGGGTTTATCTGGTTTTTGGTGACTTTCGCTTGCCATAGGAGACGAGACTTTTACGATCCCAGCGCTTGCCGCCGCTAAAAACTTCACTTTCAAACCAATACCTCAAACTCAAAAAGAAGCTTCCAGACTTGTTGCTTAGTCTCGTCCTGATAGCGAGAGAACGCCCTTTGTAGTACACGCTGCATCTGCACGAGGCTTCCTTTCTTTTCAAACCTTCATCTTTGCAACTGGAGTCGAGCAGAGCGCTCGCTGCCCTCTGACATGGTTTAGAGCAAGACTTTTGAAAGCAGTACTGTTGGAAGGTATCTCCGTAAAGCTCAAGGGTCAGTACAAATCATTTCGCAAAGTGAAGCATACTTGCGTCCTCACAACAAGCAACATGAGCGCAATTTTGCGGACTTTCATTTTGGGCCTAGCCATCTCAACCGCCTGCATCTTAGCTGAAAAGGACAAAGCAACAAGCAAACCGGAGGTATGTATGAATGGATGAAGGTGTCTGACATGTGGTGATATCATGTTATGTCATGGAATGTGCTAAAAAGGAAGCTAAATGACTGAAAAGCGTGTCTTTGCTTTTATTAATGATACAAATTCTGTTTCCCCAAACAATTGCAAACAGAGCTTGCATCAGTGTCGGTCAATCCCAATCCCATCCAAGCAATCTATGCACACAGTTTGTTTGACTCATTACTTACTTAAAGAGGATGAATACAGAAAATACCTGCATATAAGGACCTACCAAAGGCTGTTTTTCATGAATAATGCACCTTGTAAGTAAGAACCTGTTTCAGTATGATGAACCATACATAGGTGCTTAATGCAGGGGTAAGGGGTTGTCGCTTCACAGCTGTTTCACTATTGTCAAATCAAAGAATGAAGTCCGCGTAAATTTCGCTCTATTTCACTTCAAACCTGCCAAGAATCACACATTTCCAATATTTATCAAATTAAAAATTTTTCTAACAAATCGTGTACACCTCCGATTTTTGTGAAATAAACACATAAATGTAGCTAAATCCTTGAATAACATTGCAGTAGCATCATTTTATGACTCATCTTGAATTCTTCAGTATTTCATGGCCAAGATTCGCGTTTCGTCTTCCGTTTGATTAAATTTTCCATTCAGCCCAGGTTGTTTCAGATCAGTTGGCAAGCAGCCCTTATGGAATTTATGCATCTTTTTGATTGCATTTTGAAGAGGGAAAACGAGGCTATCGAAAAAAGGGTGGCCAAAGGCAGTCGGACATTGCAATGGGAATGAAAAGTCAAAATAAAAACTTTGCATGCATTTTTCAGTATGGTCTGATGTTTTGCTGAGCTTTGGTGAGGTTTATTTTGTAGCCAAGCTAATAACAAACACTTTTAGCTTATTATCAGATGGAATATTTACCCTACAAATTTGCCATTTGCAATTTTCACACACTGGGTTTGCTACGCGGCAGTCAAACTGAACTTCACATCTCAATGACGGAGCATCATGGCAGAGCCTAGCACTACGTGAAAAAGTTGCGATAATGTAAGGACTTAGACTAAATGAACTGAAAATGGCAGATTTGTCTCACTTATAGGGCTGAAGATGCCAACAAATTCAGGCACCGAGTTATAGTCCAAATATTTGGTTTCCGATCACCCTAATTTTGCTTTCTTGAGTGGTTCAAATTCATCATTCAACCATTGGCTGAAGATTCAGGAGCTAAAAATCTCTGAAAGACTCAATACATTTTGAATCAAGCAACATGAAGCAGATACAGAATTTAATGCTGAACAAATTGATGGTGTATTCTTTCAAAATAATATCACATTTTAAAGAATAATTCAATGCTTTTATACGCTAGGGTCAAATTTAGGTCCAATCGCAACTTCATTCTTCCCTGTAACAGCTGTGACTTGTGATCAGTTAGCGGCATTTGGCTGCTAAGGGGGGGGGGAAGGGATGTGTCTTTAGCATGGTTTCTTCTGCCTTTCTTTACTTTCCTTTGCTTCTCTGGCTCAGCTCAATTCATTGCTTCTGCTTTGTAGTGGCCCAGTTTCTCTGCAAAGCGCAAGTGAGGGCAGCCTCACTTTTGCAGAGAGACTGAATTAGGCCACTATGAACTATGAATAGGCTAAGTTGTGAGCCTCAAGAAATTCCCCAAAAAGGGGCTCCAGTTGCATGCGCACTAACAATTTACTTCAGTGTCCTAATTTGTATTAAATAAGCTTGACTATTGAGAACAAGAGCATGAAACAAAGCTCCTATGCGCATGACAGTGTGAGTCCCAGCGTTGATTCAGGTCTTTCAGTGGGGTCTCCCGATGGCTCACGCAGGCACGCACTCAAACTTCTGTTGAAGAGAGCGATGTCCCATTCGGGAGTTCACACTGGAAATTCAAAGGAAGACCGCGCATAAATCTACCATGGAAGCTAAATGAAGACTTAATAAGATATTAACCCAGTGGTATGAAGCTGAAGACAAATGAGGATCTTGAAACTTTGAAAGAGATAGTGCAAGACAGGAAGAGATGGAAAGAATTGACCGATGGCATTTATAGAACCGCTAAAGCAGAAAAGAACTTAGTTTACTAAGGTCTTAAATGCGGAATAGCTTATTTATATATATACACTGGAAAATTTTGTAGGCAAATAATTTTCACTTTACAGACATACCTTGTAACTCCCTGATGCTGATTTTATTCATTAGATACAACTGAGTTACCTTGTTTGCTCATTCCACTCATGTTTAATCAGCCTCATCTTTAGGCCATCTTCTTCCGATTCATACTATTTGAATTGTCATACTTCGCAAGCAGCTTTTGTCAACTGATTTGTGTTTGTCTGTGTCACACTCACTGGATTTCAGGAAGTATGAAACATACCCTTGTTGCTGTTTGACATTTCTCTCGCGCACCCCACACAATTCACGTGAGTTTTTGGTTGCGCCTTTTTTTCTGAACGTGAATGCCCTGTTTATTCGCTATCAATAACAGCAGAAACACAATATGTCAAAACAAAAGGGTCAGTACTTGGTCTCCCCAACAAATGCCTTTGAAATAAGAGCTTTTTTCTGCCTCATTCTGAAAAAGGTTAGCTCTTATAAGGTAGGCTCAGGGATTTACTGTAAAGGAAGGCCTTCCAATATCTTGGGCTGCCGTTCGTTAACCTGGGTTAAAGTTTAAACTAGCCTTATCTACTGGTCCTTATCTACTCCTACTTGAAACGGCGGAAACAGTCTGTTAGAATCAATAATACATATAGCTCTTTCCAAACAATTTTATCAGGGGTACCTCAAGGCTCTGTTTTGGGTCCCGTTCTTTTCAATATTTACATAAACGATCTGTTTTATTCATTAACCGAGCAACATTACATAATTACGCTGACGATAACACTCTAGCTTATTTTTCCGAAACCCTATCAAATTTGATCGAAGTACTGGAAGAAGAAGCTGGAGTTGCTTTAACCTGGCTAAAACAAAATCAAATGATAGCCAATCCAGAAAAATTTCATGCACTCCTCATTAGAAAGGATCAAACAAATACTAGTGGGGAGAATTTTGACATCCAAGGCAAAATGATCAAATCAGAAGAAACTGTTAAATTGCTGGGTATTCAGCTAGATTATAGGCTAAATTTTGAACAGCATATCTCTGAACTTTGCAGAAAAGCTGCCTCTCAACTCAATGTCTTAAAAAGACTCAAACACTTTATTGGTTTTAAAGAAAGGAAAATCCTTGTCCAGAGTTTTGTTTTTTCAAATTTTGACTATTGCCCTCTTGTGTGGTACTTCTCATCAGCTATGGCTTTACAAAAAATTGAAAAGATTCAAGAACGTGCCCTTAGATTTTTATACAATGATCACCTTTCCTCTTATGTCGACTTACTTTTGAAGTCAGAAAGGTGCACTATGCATGTTTCTCGTATGAGAGTTCTTTGTATAGAGGTTTTTAAGACACTGAAAAATATAAACCCATCTTTCATGCATGAAATTTTCAAAATAAAATCTTCCATTTACTCATCACGAAATCCAAATGATTTACAACATTACAGACCAAATCAAGTCACCTTTGGCTCAAATAGCCTGTGATCTCTGAGACCTCAAATATGGAATGGACTGCCCAATGAAATAAAATCCGCCGAAAATTTGAATAGTTATAAACACATGATAAAAAAGTGGGATGGCCCAAACTGCAAATGCAATGCTTGTCAGCATGTGACAGAAACTTAATCTTTCCTTTATATACATATATTTTATTTATCTATTTATCGATTTAGATTAGTTTCCTATGTATATATTGTATATATGTAGAAAGCTAGAATAAAATAATCGATTCAAAATAAGGTGACAAACAAACAAACAAGCCCACCACAGGTAGGCCAATTATTCCAAAAGAAGAAAGGGTCTACGGAACAAAGAGCAAAAGCTTGCTACAAGGCTTTGATACAGCCTTTGTTTAGACACCTCTCACAGAAAATTTGAAAAGCTGATCAAAGTAATTAATTGGATGGCCATAGCATGCCTTTGCTCTGTTTCATAGACCCTTTCTTCCTTTGGAATTGCAACAGGCTAAACATTATCCAGTTGTGCACGATGTTCTCCAAAACCAACTTTGAAAATGGATATGTTTAGAAATAGGTCTCAGAGTGGATTAGTTTTAAGGCAAGTATCTTTTGAAGTGGTCATCAACAAATGTTTTTGTCTCCCTTACTGTAATGGATTAGCCTTGGGGGGGGGGATCTCACCTGAAACAATTAAGATTGTCGTTTTAATTAATTAAGATTTACAATTAAGATTGTGGGGACAAAATTCCAAGTAGAGAAGTTGCAATCTAAATTTAAGATAGTAAATAAGCTGCTTTCATCGCATTTGTACTTATTATTATTTGTTTTCTAAACTTTGATAATCTGAATTATTTGTTCGATAAGTTTTAATACATTGAAACATTTGCTGGAAAGGGCAGCTTTATGATGAACGTCAGTAACGGTACCACAACAAAAATTTTGAGGGCCATTTCAGAAACAGGCAAATCAGTGTAAATCAACATTCATTTATTAGACAAGTCCATGTTAAACATAAGTGGTGTTAAATTGACTAAGCCATGATTTATTTAGGACGTTTCAAGACATCCTCAGCTGAATGCAATTTTGCTTACCCTAATCTACTTCCTAGAAACGATATATTGTCTCTATGCCATAGCATGCAGTGCATGCTTGTTGCAGTAGTACACTATGGCAGCTTCTTAACCCTTAAGTACTGTGCTTTTCAACAAATTTCTTGTTCATGAAAGTAGGATTGAGCTCCCGTTTTGTTTTATAAGATTCAGTCACGAGCATCTGTAAACTGTGCATTGGGACCACATGGTCTATGAGTAACATCATGTCAAAATCTGATCTCATATTTGTGTAAGTTATCTGCAATGCCTGTTCGTTGTTCTATGCAGAACATCCAAACAAGAGGATAGTAGTCAAGCTAGGACGAGATACTGTAAATGCCTTCATCATTCTCTTTAGTTGCTCAGTATCAAGAAAGTGAGAGATTCTCAAGAGAGCATGTGCTAGCTTTTGCCCAGTCTTTTTGCAAATGGACCTCACTGGCTGGTTAAAGCATGTCTTGTCCAGAATCACTCCAAGCAACTTTCCTTCCTTGCTCTCTCACACTTCCGATATTTAAAGAAATATCATTACTCTTGACCCCAAAGAGCTTTAGATGGCATTTGTCCAGGTGTTTGGAAAAGGAAGACCCCAAAAGCGAAGACCTAAGACATAAGACCTTGATAGCTAAACAAAGACCAAGGGAAACAAAGACCTTGAAAACGAAGACTGCAAAGACGAAGACCTCAAAAGCTAAGACCTCAAAAACTAGAGTTTCTTAGAATCTTTGTCATCTTAACGCTAATTTCTTATACCAGCACGTGTAAGAGCGGACGCTTCCAAGGATGCCTTCCATAATAAGCAATGTGAACGGGCAGCATAAACAGAAGCAGTGTGAACAGAAGATGAAAGCGAATACTTTTGGAACTTGAACACACATAAAGCTGAAATAAAAATCATATCTTTTATTTAAGTTATATGTCTCAATGCTGTGTTCATCATGCAGGAAAGAAGTTAATTGAAATAGCTAGTGACTCATTGTTTTGATGACTATTTTCTTATCTATTAGATTACACTTTCATGTAAATTATTCTGTCATCTCTATCATTAAAAATTCTATCATCTCTGTCGCCAGTGAAAGGATTTGAAGAGCATTTCTGCTCGATCAACATTAAAAAGTATCAGTGTATGTGCGGAATTGTTTTCAAGGTCTTCTTTTTCAAGGTCTTCGTTTTCGAAGTGTTCGTTTTCAAGGTCTTTGTTTTCGAGGTCTTAGCTTTCGAGGTCTTAAATTACGTGATTTTTGTTCTGGAGAAACTCAGTTTTTGATTTCATCTTCTGTTCACACTGCTTCTGTCTATGCTGCCTGTTCACATTGCTCCATTTTGGTTGGTTAAAACTGCACCAGGGCATTTTCCAAAATGAGAACATGCACATTTTGGAACGCATCAAACCTCCGTTCTTACATGTGCTGGTATAAGAAATTAGTGTCAAGATGGCAAAAATTCTAAGAAACTCTAGTTTTGGAGGTCTTAGCTTTCAAAGTCTTCGTTTTCAAGGTCTTAGCTTTTGAGGTCTTATGTCTTCGTTTTTGGGGTCTTAGTTTTCCAAACACCTGCATTTGTCCTCATTCAGCTTCATACAGTTGTTTGGAAACCATTCTCCAATCATATTGGCAGCAATCTCTAATGATTATATGCTTTTACTTTTGGCACTTTGAATTGCAGTTAAATGGCAAAGGGAATGAACATGTTTGAGATATGCAATAGTTTGTACCCTTTTCACCCATTTTGAAGTTATATACAGAATTTTGTAGATACAATAAATTTTACCTGTATTTCCAATCCTCAGCAAAATACTGTAGGACTAGGATCGTAAAGGTACTGCTGCCGTATAGGTCATTTTTGATTAATTCCAACATACAGTAGTACCTCAAGCATTGTCCATTTAACAACTTTTCAAACATTAGTTCTTTGCTGTCCACCAGCTTTGCTGGCATGATACAACCTTCTAAGTACAAATATTGATCATGTTTTCAGGATGAAGTGTTGACATACAAGCGCCCTGAAGTACAAGGATTTGCATTCATTGCAGAGCCATTTCACAGCAATAAGGAATTTAATGACCAGTAAGTCCACACAATGTTAATTGAATTTTGATTTGATTACAAGTTTTTACTGTATATATGTATATGTACAGTAGATATGTTCTCATTTCATACCATCGTGGGAACTTTTTCAACAATCCAAACACCAAACAATCCAAATGCTCCCATAGTGCTTTACTGCCATCTCCATTGTACCATAAGTTTTGATGTGATGGTGCAAAACTGATGTTAGACCTACGACACAAGGGTTAGACACATAGCATGGTTTGAGTTTGGTGTGGAACTGCCAGTCCCTTTATATTCCTTTAATTTTTGCTTTGTATTCCTGTTTTCTTTTCCTGTTCCCAGTAGTTTTCTTTAGTTTTGAAGTTGTATTTGAAAATTGTAAGTGCCGTTCTTGGTGTAGGCCAGATGACCTTGTGTCTTCTTACACCAAGAGCGGTACAGTATTAATGTATTTCAGTTTCTTTTAATGTTAATTTATTATGAATAAAAAAAAAACTTTTTCGAGAGCTTCAATGGCCTAGTTTTGTCCCCTCTAGGTCCTTCCATCCCCATACAAGTTCTTTTTGATGGTGAGTGACTGGCCTTTTTAATAAGGAAGTTTCACAGAATTGCCTGCTCACATATATGCTTGCAAAGGCAATTTCCTTGTAGATCTTTTGACCTGCTATTGATAGCCAATGAACTTGGTGTTGCATTAGGGTTTACTCTCTTGCAAAATAACCATCAATCTTCCTGAATATGCACCCATTTCCCTTTTTTTAATTGTTTTATGCAAAATAGAAGAAGCCTAATTAACTGATTTTTTCTTAGATGGATCGTTTCACAAGCAAAGAAAGATGGTGTTGAAGCTGCAATTGCAAAATATGATGGTATGACATTAAAATTTCTAGTGTAAACCCAGCTATTGTAAAATGTGACCAGTTCCCACCAGTAGTTTTTTTTTATATCTGTATATATGATTTTTTTAAACCAGGATGTTCTTTGTTGTACATCTTCACATTTCTAAGTGTCATTCTAAGGGTCATTTGAATGCATCTGACAAATTTGGCGCAAACATAAGTGTCATCTTCATGGCAAGAATTGTAGACAAGAGCTAGAGGCCAGGTTGTGGCATGAGAGTTCATAAAAATGAACGTATCATCCTTGTTTGTGTCAGCAGTGGCATTATATTGCGTGCAGAATTCCAAGAAACGTGATGCTGCCACACGCAAGACTGTAATTTTACAGAGCAAAAGCTATCAACTACAGGAAAAGTGCAAGACACACTATTCATAACAGTATAATCTTGCATCATATCAGAATAACCAATTTTGCCAACATTGTATTTGTCCTTTAACTCTGATTGCTGTCTTTAGATTATATACTGCATATATAACAGAAATAAGTGGCCTTGCAGTAGTATGCAAAAATACATTTCTTTCTGGCTTTTTCTTTGTAATTTGTTCTTGGTTGTGTTCACACAATATTGGATTCACTGCATATTGGATTCACTGACCCAATCCATTGTGAATGATATCAGATTGGTTTTCATACCATTTACAGTCTGTTCTTAGGGATGCACTCTGCACAGCATATCCAATGCCTTTGCTGTTCTTTGACATTATTGCTCGTAACAAAAAGTGCCAGTTAATGAAAGTGGCTTGGTGGTAATTGTTACTGAAAATAGTTTATTAATCTTTGAACTGAGCTTGTGAAGTAGAAAGCGTATCCAATTCATGTATTCACCGGAGTTGAAAAAGAACCCCTATCCTATGTCAAGAGTGATCCAATACCTAATGAACTTGGTATCATGTGAGAACAGAGCATGTCTGTGGAATCATACAGGATGATAATACAAAATTTTGATTTTTTTATGGGTAAGTCACACCCCTTCTTGGAAAGTTCTAAGTCATTCTTTCAACTTCCTTCAGGTAAATGGTCCATTGAGGAGCCAAAAGACAATGCAATCAAAGGTGACTTGGCACTGGTCTTGAAAGTGAGTTGTATTCTACTTTGTTGCATTCTTTAGTGGATCAGTCTTGAACTTGGCAACTTTTTTCAGTCTGACTAGAATAACCTCATATTGGCCTTTTCCTAAACATGGATCTTGAAAGGTTGGAGTTAAGAACTTCCACCCCTAAGGTCATAGGTGAGTTTGCAATTATGTTTTATTCAATCAAATCACCATTGCAGCAAGGAAGGATGGTCTTTTGCATTGAAAGGTAGTACTTTACAAGCAGAAAAAGCATCTTTCAACACAAAACACTGTTGTCTTAATCAATATTGGCCAGGATTGTAGTTTATCACTATCACAACAATGTAAGCTGTTCCCAGAGCTCACAGCACCAAAAATTGCTCCTAGGTTCATAGAAAGTTGTTTTTAGCCTATTTTTTTCTGTTGAACTTGCTCGAAACAAGTGAATAAAAACATCTGGAGTTTGAAAAATACTGCCTCCTGATATGATTGAAAACTTTAAAACTGAGGTTTTAATTTGAAATATCTGGTTGCATTGCCAATATGTTAAATTAGATTAAGAAATTTACAGTACCTGGATGCACCCCTATTCCTTCTTTTGGATATGGGAGATATTCTGCAGAAAGTCCCTTTCAAAGCTGATGAAAGGAGTGAAAATGATTAGCAAAATTTCCTTGGTTTTAATTCCTTACAATGATAAAACCTACCTTAAAAGTCTACATGTACTGTATTTTGTTCTCTCTGGAAATGGAATCCCACTGAACAAGTCATTCATACTATAGGGGAAGTCTTGTTCGTTCTCCCGAGGTAGTTTCGCATGTAAAGCATGTTAAAGTTATTGGTGTAGAGTAAATTATCAAAGAAGTCTTTTTTGATTATAGCACATTTTAAAGTTTCTTGAAGGAAGTTTCTTGAGAAAATCCTATGTAAGATCTGAATTGAGTGACTGATTCACATTTGGTAGTTAGGTCTCCATTTGCAAAATCTGGAATTTCTTATAACTCAAAAGTTCTGCTACAAAATAGAACTGGATAGATTCCTGGTTAAACAACAAAGAAATTAGGTCAATGGTTCAATCCTAATGAAATTATGGGACTTTGAATTTAGGAGAAATGCCCTTTTTTAATTTGTTGTAAAATCATGTGTATAATAACAGCGCAGCAAAGATGCTAGTCAGCAAATAAATCTTACACACGCCGTACATGAATACTTTCTACTAATAAACTGATGACACTGATGTGATCTTTGTAAAGAAATTCAATATTTTACCACTCTTTATTTCTGTGCTAGCAAAACTTATTGGAACAGTTGATGCTGAATTTGGTCATCTTCTGGCTAAAATGTCATGTTTAACCTAAAATATCTCAAAAACTGGGGCTGGCTTATTAACTACCATAATATTTCCTGAAAGTACTGACTACAGGCTTTATAAAGATACCTGTTTTTGCTATGAGCCAGCTCCTGGTTTTGGAGATAGCTAGCCAAATCTAAGTGAAAGAGGAAAATTCTGTGATTGATGTGTCAACGTTTTGATTGGAATTAGAATTGAAATCATAATTTGGAGGCATGCAGAAGACTAAAAAGCTGTTAGCTAGAAATTATATCAATAAATGTGCTTTTAGATATATTACTTTACTTAAAGTGTTTTTTTTGAAGTTCTGGTTCCATACTTCAAAGTGGTTGACATCAAGGTCAAAAATAGCTCAAGTTTTGGTCCCAGACCCTCAAATTTTTTGAATGCTCAAACAATATATGTGTGAAATCTGCCAAATGATATTGTTCCAATGAGCTGTCAGCCACTGTTATAGCATCATTATCTATCAACCATAAACAAAGCATGTTTTTGAGCTCAAAGCAGCAGAAGAGAACTTTTCCCCCCAGACCCACAAAATTTTAGTATTCTCAAAAAGTACTTTTGTAAGTGAAATCCATACAGTATTATGTTTCCAATGAGCCCTCAATGACTATAAATGGCATTAATTTTGCTAAGACATTTGTGAATAGGTGTTCAAACAGCATTTTAACCCACTGTGATATTTCAGCCAGGAATGTTTTTAGAAGTAATTTGATGTGTTGGCTATGCAACAGATATTGCCAAATGTTATTGCTTATGTGGTTTGAGAGCATTATCCTTTCGAGAACTTTCTTAGTGACTCAGTAAATAATGAAAATTCTCAACTACTTGACCACTTGCAGGACAAAAGCGAGCCCCAGTTTGACTATAACAAATCTCAAGAAGTTGTTAAAGGGCACAATACCCAATGGGATGAATGCTGCAAAAAACTGCGTATAACTCATGTTTGTAGTAAAAAGAGAAATTGTTACCTAAGAGCATAGTACATAATGTACAATAGTTTGTATTGAAAGATGGAGTTTGGTGCAAAGAGACTAGAGGCTTCTAGCAAAGAAAGTTTTGCATTCCTAGCCATTTGGGTTACAGACAGTGCGAGTTTCTTTCCTTCCCTTTTCTGTGGTTTGAAACTGTCTTGTTAAAAACACATGGAGTAGTTTCAGATTGGTTGTGTCCTACATTCCAAAAGGCTTATTTTCATGTCTTAATTTCTGAATTCACTGGATGAACTATTTAATGTGGTCAATATGCACCATAAGTGATGACTGGCATTAACTTTTCTTGCTGCCAATTGTAAGAAAAATTCTTGTGTTCTCTTATTATTGCATTTATGCCTGTGATTGTCTCATTTATTTTTAGGAAAAGGCAAAGCACCATGCTGTATCCACATTGCTGCCAACAAAGTTTGAGTTCACTGACCAGCCATTCATATTACAGTAAGTATCATCTTAGGAGTAAGGGAGACTGGGGCTAAAACGAACTGGGTCAAGTTGTTATAGAGGGCATTTCTCTACCGCTATTGAAGCTGTGCTCGTCAGCTTTTATGTGAATGGATTTCATGTTAATGCAGCTATCACTTTATTGCCCTGACCTCCAGCTCAGGAAAGGTGGGGCATATGCAGGGTAATTCATGCTTTTCTTGAGTGAAAGTGAGCAATGTCCCCACTTATCAGGGCCTCATTTGCTGTGAATGGAAAGAGCCATTCCTTGCTATGTCATACCAGTATTGTCTTTTGGGGGTAAAATAATGTGACTTGTAAATGCACGAATGCCTTCAAATTCAGCCATTTCAAGAGTTTATCTTTACGAATTTGGTGCTCAACACAAGTTCCCACAAAACTTTTTCATGAAGGCCAGTTTTGTTGATTTTTGAAAACATCCATACGTTTTAGTTTACATACTATATACATTTAAAGGTGTTTCATGTCTTCTTTGGAAGCAATTAAAGCAGCTATTAATAACTGATATTGCTTAGTGGTCCCTATTCAGTCACCTTGGTATGGGCCTAAGGTCTCTATCTGTGGTAGATTCAACGCTTTAACGTACAATTCTGCAGGTACGAAGTCAAGTTTCAGAATGCTCTTGAATGTGGTGGTGCATACATGAAGCTGCTGTCTGATCTCCCAAAACTTGATTTGGTATGTATGCTAGTCATTCAGGGTGTTGCTTTTAATTTTTGTTCCCTCCAACAGCTGTCCCAAGAACTATACAGATTTAGTTGGTCTAGCAATGTAAATTTAGCTTCAATCAATGGCTAATCGATTTCAAATTTCCCTAGATAGTTTAACTTGAACTTAGATGCCTCATTTGTTGATATTTGTGCTGTGAGAGGTAGAATATTAACTTTGAAAGCTCAAGTTTGTCTCCATGTCCAAACCAGAGCTTTGGCCTTTCGTTTTGGTATATTCCTGAAACATATCACAATTTGTAGCTAAAATTGAAGGATAACGAAACAACGACACAATGTCTGACTTTTTACAAACATTAATGCGTTCTAATCCACGGCTTTTTTTTACATTTTATCATTGATATTGTGGACTTATTTTCTTGTGTCAAGAATTGTCCAAGTCCAAAATGCAAAAGCTCTTGTATGGAGGTGACACCAAGTTTGAGCCTTCGAGATTGATGTATCTGCTCGCAAAGTACCAGGCCAAAAAACAAGATACCCACTCAAGTTGACTACAGAGGAGCATTTTGAGAGAGAGATCAGCCATTGATTAATCCAAATTCACATCGCTGGCTGGACCCTACCTAATTTGTATACTTTTTTGCTGCATTACTTTATCACCTGCTTTTATGTACTGTGTCTTAACATGATCGTTTGGTATGGCCAAATTGATCGAAAGTGAAGCAAAAATGACTGAAATGACTGGCAGCAGAAACGCTCACAGCTTCAATTGTGCATCTGCTGATTGCTGTGAACAGCTGGATTGAAGCTTTACAGAATATCTAATACAGTCCTCAGATTTGATGTGCTTACAATTTACTTGGTTCAATTATCTGTGCCTAAACTGTTCTTTTGAATTGGATTCCTCATAATCAGACTTAAAAGTCATTGGCAGAGCTACAAGCTATGTTCATGGTTGGGTATGATTAAAAGTCCATTGCAATGGTTGAACTCGATACATGCAAGACCTTAGCATGGCAGAACCTGGAGCTCTCCAAAAGGAGTTTATTCTACCAAGTGACCCAAAAAAAGTGACGTGACGCGATCTGTTGTAGAAACAATTAAGAGGCTGATCAAGATGATTCAAACGTAGTTCTGTTGCTGATAGACTACACTACATCATGATTATTTTTCGCAATTTTTCTAAGCACGCTTAATGCCCAGAATTAAGGATTTCGAGGAAAATGGCAAGCTTGAAATCCTGAAAAAGTTGCCAAAACAAGGGATCGATTTAAAGCCACTTCAGATCTTGAAAACAACGAGGAGCGTGATCAACTTTAGACTGGGAACAGCCTATTGTAATATTATTTGTCCTTGTTGTTGATGACAGGACATGTTTCAGATTTAAGTGTGTAGAGATATTGCAGAGAGCATGTAAACATTTTGCAATGTCCTAGTGAATACTCCAAAAGACTGTTTTCTTCCAGGTTCATGCCATTTAACTGTTAGAGCGCAGACCCAAAGCTGATATTGATTACTATTATTCTAATTTGTAGGAAGAAGTTACCGACAAGAGTCAGTACACTATCATGTTTGGACCTGATAAATGTGGTGAAGATAGCAAGGTATGTGAATATCTCTGCTGTATCGTAATGAATTGTCAAAAAAGCTCCTTGAAACTGTATTATGCCAATGTCTCAATATGTTGTATCAGTGCTTGCCAGTCATGATTTATACACCAATTAGAATGAACTGCCTGCCATTTTGAAGCAAGAGAGCTGAGATATAGAAATTTATGCCCCAAATTTGTTGCATTGTTGTGGAGTAGTGGACAATGTTACTGCTGGCCCTCGATGTACCAGGTACGAAATGCAATCAAGGTAGCAGTACATAACGCTACAGTTTCGTACCAGGTATGAAATCATGTTACTAGAGGCTGTTTTTGAAAAGTCTTTTGAAAACCTAAAGATTACAATGAAAATGTTATCCGATTTTCATTTTGAATAACACAAAAATTTCATCAATGGCTTCCTGAAGAACTTTTATACACAGTTTTCGAACAAACGTACTTGGTTAAAACACCCAGTATCTTCACCAACCCTTTCATCAAATCTATTGTTTTTTAATCTGGTGATTAGAAAGGAGTCGAAGAGTGTCTTTTACTTGCAGTTGCACTTCATCTTCCAACACAAACATCCAAAAACGGGCAAATACGAGGAGAAACATGCTAAAAAACCAACTGGGGAATTTTCAAAAGTGTTTGATGACAAGAAGACGCATTTATTCACTCTGATTGTTAGGCCAGACAACACTTTTGAAATCAGAGTTGACAAGCAAGTTGTTAATTCAGGCAGTTTATTGAGTGATTTTGAACCATCAGTTAATCCCCCTAAAGAGATAGATGATCCAAACGACAAGAAACCTGAAGAATGGGATGACAGAGAAAAGATTGTTGATCCTGCTGCAAAGAAACCAGATGATTGGTAAGTAAATTACAATTATGTACCAGGTGTTCACAAGGAAAACAAACAAATGGATATTTTAAAAATTGGCTACAAATCAGACTTCCGATAATTTTAGAGAGAAGAAAGCTTTCATTTTTGTCACATTTGCATACATGACTGTTCAGGAAAGGGTCTCTTATTAGGTATGACATTTGAAATTGCGGAAGAGGGAGACCAAAGACCAATGTATGTGACAATATTAGAGAGATAAGTGGTGGCAAGGTATCGAGCAAGAAAGAGACGTGTTTACTCATACATGCAAAATCACAAAATCACACATCATCACACAACAAAGTGTGTCTTTCTCTTGTGTCCTGGGCACGAGTCGGTTTCGTAAACAACGCAAATGTCTTGGTCAAGAAGACACTACAGCTACCGCACATCAGCCACTGATTTATTCATCACTTGATGATGATGACCAGGTGAAGAAGGACATGATTTTACGATAAGACCCGCTACTTTTTATTGACACCCCTAGGCAAAGCAATGGGCGATTGCAGACTAAGGGAATTTCATCCCGGGAATTTCATGTCCTGTTGGTCAGCTTATAAGAATAAACTAAGCAAACCACAAAAGCTGCTCCAAAACCATTGATACCCAGGTTGCTAGCTCGCTTGCTGTGCATTCCAGAAGTGGTTTTAAGATCAAACATGTGTTGAGAAAAGAAGGATACATCGAAACGTCTGCGTCAGGCATTTTATTTGTTTGATTCAGAAGCCTGTTGATCGGTGATTCAGTCATCTCATTTTTCGATAACAAGTAAGGCAACGAAAATCATGAGTAGGACTAGCCCAGCAGATGTGTTGAAAAGATGACAAATTTCAGTTGACCATTCAGTTCAGTAATAATAGTGACTGATAGTTTAGGGTAATTAATAAGTCATATCCATTTGACTAATGAGACGAGGCCATGTTAGATGATGAATAATGCTAGCAAATAATAGAAATTTGACGAATTTAGTTGATTAAGTCATGTTAGGTTCCTAACAGGTTAGTTGTTTTTATCCAACAATAAATTTTTATTTATGCATATTCATTGTAAACTTTTCTTCTTTCATTTTAGATATTGTAAAAGTTGTATTAAAGTAGGCCTTGATTAGCTGTAATTTAACTATCGTGTTTATGTTATTAGCACACTTAAAATCAAATGCTGATGACGATGACGATGACGATGATGATGATGACGATGATGATGATGATGATGATGATGATGATGATGATGATGATGATGATGATGATGATGATAGCATATTTTGAGATGAGCTTGCCCCATCCTTGGCTAAAGCCTGGTTTTCATTAAATCGTAATTCATTCTCCGTTCTTTGTCTTGAAGCGTCGGGATCATTTTCGTTTGGTCTGTGACGAAGACGAGATTTTTTAGCAAGTCATATGATTTTTATATATCCGAATAGGGACGAGGATGCCCCAGAGAAAATCGTTGATCCAAATGCAAAGAAACCGGCAGGATGGCTGGATGATGCACCTGAAACTGTTCCGGATCCTAGTGCTGTGAAACCGGCTGATTGGGACGATGAAGAGGATGGTGAATGGGAACCACCTCAAATACCCAACCCGAAATGTGCTGAAGTTGGATGTGGGGAATGGAAAGCACCAATGATTGCTAATCCAAAGTACAAAGGAAAATGGAGCGCACCTCTTATTAAGAATCCTGCTTACAAGGTAACCCAGTGCTCGCTGCCAGGAAATTTTGCAGTTAAGCCACATGAAATTTTATCATCCCATTTAGATGGACAAGTGTGGAGCTGGTATGGTCAATGCTAGAAAACAAACTTACCATTCGCTGCCACGAATTATAAATCTCTTTCCACGTATTGACGCTTTTAACAATTTTGAATGGAATATACATTGCTATATATCGTAGCCCCTGTAAATATATGATGTAATGATATGATGTAATTTATATTTATACACAAACAAAATCCCTTCAGCTTAAGTGCAGTCGTGGCCAAATGTTTAAGGCCAAAGTTTTGTCAGCAAAATTTTGTGGCTTAACGAAAATGAGCCTTAGCGCTCTGCCGATTTGCGGGTTTGTTTAGATCAACTTTCCGTGTAGATTCCGAATTTGATCTTTTTTTAATTTCTACGCCATTTTGCAATGACGTGACAATGAAATCTATAAAAATTCTCGGAAATGGTAGTGGTTCTGCAGACAAAGGGTGTGACCCGAAAATTGTGTTACTAAGCTGAAGTTTACATCTATCTATGCCCAATTCAGTTTTATGATTTGCTTGCAAAATATCGAAACGTTACGAAAAATATTGCTGCAGGGAAATTGGTAATGGAGAACCTTCAGTCCAAGGCTTTGGCCAAAACTTTAAGACCACCCTTGCAAAAGCGTGAAAAGAGTCCCGTGATTATGATGTAAGAGCCTTTGAAATTCGATAATTCTAATTGTAAAGGATTTATTGAATATTAATTCGAATAACTATGTAATTTGCTACTTCAGCCTAAAAATAAAGTGCTGGTCTTGAACTTTTGGCCAAAACTTTGGACCGAAGGCTCTCCACTACCGCTTTCCCTGGAGCGATATTGTTCGTAAGGTTTCATTATTTTGCAAACAAATCATAGAAATGAACTGTGCGTCGTTTGATGTAAAATCCAGCTTAGTAACACAATTTTCTAATCCATGTCGGCAGAACCATTACAATTTTTGAGAATTTATATATATATATATATTTCATTGTTACGCCATAACAAAATGACGCAGAAATTCAAAAAACAACATCGAAATTCGGAATCTGCATGGGAAATTGACTCAATTAAACTCTAAGAGAGTAAAATAAGTGGAGCACAAAGGTTTTATTTCGTTATGTCAAGAAACGTTGTTGACGAAAATGTGGTCTTGAACTTTTGGCCATGACCTTTGCACTAAAACCAACCTAATATGAGGCAAGAGGCAAGAAAACAACTGGGCAGCCTTGTTGTCGTTAAGCTTGACTTCACAAGATCACATATTCTTGCTTTTCTGATGTCAGTATCTTCTGATCACGCATGTAAATCCGCGATTTTGCAGAGAGAAGACGAAAAATGGTGGAAACGAGTAGGATACGCCGTTCATAACAGTATATTGTTTTATTTTGTCATCGATCATACCACTTGTCCTTTAGGAGTTCATTTTTAAATTCACTATTTCTATGCTAAAGGTGACAAAAAAGTACATAGATCAGCAGTAGTATGCATTGTCTCTTTTGGAGATCATCACTCATCCCCATGATGTAGATTAAAATATGCAATCAAGCAAATTAGTTTTGAGTAGGTTTCATGACAGGGGAATTCTCCTTGACATTTGTGCACGGAAGAAATAAAACATTTTCTCAGCAACTTGGTAGGAAAAAAAGGAAAAGTAGATTTTAAAAGAGACGCATTGGTAGAATGAGCTCGAGGCAAGCAAATAAAAGACAATAATTTTGTTAGATTTTTATTCAGAAGCTACTTTTACCAATTAAACAGAGTTGGTTTTCAATCTGATTAAACTGAATGAACAGACCTGAATAGAAGTATTCATGAAGAGGACAAATAAAACACCTACACTCGCTATTTTTCCTTGCTAAGAAATATTGACGTACATGTTGAAATCATCAATAATTGTGGGCTAAAAATTTTCGGCTTGAATACGCAGCTCTTCAAGTTAGCTTTTTGTCTCCGTCAACTAATTTCAAATGTGCCATAACCTTATCATAAACGGGTTGCAGACAAAGAAACAAATTCTTTTAGAATAGAGGGATCGGCAAGTATTGGAATACTCATCTTGTCAAAACTATTATTTGAATTCCAAGAGTTTGCAGCTTTGACGCGCCATCAACGTTTTAGCACCCTTGTCCTAGAGTTGATAGAAAAAGGAATTCGTTTCTGTAGATTCACTGGAAGGAGAGCTGGTTACTTTTACCATCGTTTATCAACGTCTACATTTTATTTTCTTATATTTTTACTAACTTTTTCCAGGGAATATGGTCACCAAAGAAAATTGAGAACCCAGATTATTTTGAAGACAATGAACCATTCAAGATGACCAGCATAGTAAGTGAAATTCATTGTTGTAGAAGTATGTATTATTTGAGTTAGAAATGTAAATGTGTTTGTTGTTTGATATTTGAAAGTTTAATTTATGAATAAACGAATAAATGAATACAACAATAGTTGACTGAGGTACCCTCACAGTTTTGAATTCATGTGGTATCCCTAAAGAAGTGAAATTCCTCCTTATAGAATGTATTCCTATTTTGCTCCACCATCTAGAAAACAGCTGCGTTGGAATGGAAAATATTTCTTGTTGAAGCAGTTTGCTAAAAACCGGATCACAGCAGCTTTTTGTAAGATGTAAGACGTAAACACATCATAACCGTTGATTTGTTCCATGCGTTGATGTAGACGTAAGGTGCCGTACAGTTGCCTGTGGATGCTTTCTGCCTTCTGTCATCTTCCAGGCATTGCAGGCGATTACTTTCCAATGGAAACTTTTTCTTACGGTGTCGCAGACAGTGTTTGAAGTACCGTTAGACAACCGCGAGACTGCCGTAAGAGCCGGGAAAAGTTGAACACATTCAACTTTCTCCCGACCGTTACGGCAGTCTAAGGGTAGTTTTATCACGTGCCTGCAGAAAGGAAACGTTCCCACGGGAAATAGTTGCCTGCAGTGCCTAGAGAATGGAAGGTGGTAGATAGCAAAAAGCAATCACAGGCAGTCTTACTGCACCTTACGGCTATATGGAAACCAGGCTTTATCTTCGAAATGATGCTTTTATTTTAGAAAAATCAAGCAAGCATTTACGTAATATCGCCCATCGAAAAATTTCAAAATCTCCGTGTTGACCGAAATTTTGGGACATAGACCATTTAATATGCTGAGTTTCTCACTTCAAAAGTCTTATTTTGAAAAAGAAATTTAAAATTCATCTCCTATCGAAATGCAAATGCTAGTACATCCTAAGTATAACTTTTATTCCATTGTTACGTTCTAAATTAGGCTGCAATTGGATTTGAGTTATGGTCAATGACAGATGACATCGTTTTCGATAATATCATCATTGCTAATCAGCAATCTGTTGTCGACCAATGGACTGCAGATACGTGAGTACTATTCATTGTCTTTTCTGCAAATGACTCTGTCATGTGCCACTGTTCGTAAATCAAGTTTGAATTTAACAAATTGCGTTATGTTATTGATCAAGACACGCCAGACAAACCCATTTAGGGGAAGATTGAAGTAGTAAACTACGATCCTTTAAGGGTCCCCTTTTTCACATCTTTTGCGAAAATTTTGCTTTAATGCTTTCCCTTAGCTTTGAGAGATCTTCAGGAAAATTGTAATGACAATGCAGCGTAGGAATATGCTAGAACATGTTACATCCTGCTATCTGATTTCCAATGGACGACCTTCCAAAAATGCTGGTATTGCTTTGATATTTTGTTTTTGTTTACATATGCTGAGAATTGATGAAAAGAAAGAGTTCGTGAATCAATTTGATCAATGCGAAAGAAAAGGAGCTCTGTTTACGTTGGCATTAGAATCAAGCCAAAATTTTAGTCTATGCAAGCTTAGTCTATGTCTCGGTTTTGCACAGAAAATTTGTAACACCTATGCTAAAGCTCCAAGAAAATGTTAATACCTTAGAAATTTTTTGTGCATTAGACCCCATTTACACGATGCCGGTAGAATTTGAAAACGGCAGAATTTTATGCTGCCATTCAAAATGAGCTCTCATTTACACAATGCCGGTAGAATTTGAAAACGGACTGAAAAGTGTCGTTTTGGCCTCCCGTTTACATGATGCCCGTAGAATTTCATGCTGATTCCATAGAAAATAACGTCAATAATTGATCAACATTGATAAAACTGACGTCAGTAATCGATCAACATGGATAAAACAACTACGACAATAAGGACAATAGGGAGGATTGAAAATATTAGTCTCATGACGAAAGCGGCTTAAAATTCTGCCGGCAAAGTGCGTTTACACGATGCCGGCAGAATTTAAAAACGGCAGAATTGCAAACTTTGCCGTTTTGCTAACCGAAACAAAATTCTGCCGGCAGAATTTGGGAATTCTTCCGGCATCATGTAAACGGGAGGCCAAAGCGACACTTTTTTATGCCGTGTTAAAATTCTACCGGCATCGTGTAAACAGGGTCTTAGCTGATGCGAGCTGCATATTCTTACGGAGACGTACTTATTTGGTCGAGGTTCTTGTTTTTAACTGAGTTACACTGACGCATTGCATTGTTACACGTCCCATATTCTGACCAAGATTTTGATATCTTTATGCTGTTCAGGTAGTTTAGTCACATTTTGAAGATCAATTAAAACTCAGAAATTGAAAGGAAGATAAGATCAGGCGCAATTGCAAAATCTACAATTGCAAGCACCTTTTTTATGGCAGACTTTGTTTTTAATTTTCAGATGGGATCTGAAATTTGCCAAAGAATTCTCTGTCAGTGGTGAATCATCTGTAAGTCTTTTTCATTTTTTCTTGAATTTTCTTACTGTTTATTTGGCAACAGTTACATAACTTCATTCACAATTTCCGAAGATCATTAAATTTTCATTGTTTTGTTTGCATGACAAGATTTGTTGAGGTTACATTCCTCTCCGACAATTTTTGTAAATCAAAATTTTGTGATGGATTCAATTCAGCATGTCAAATGGTCATTGGTTTTCTCGGTCATTCAGTAAAATAACTGGATTTTATATCATGAACTTAAAATGTATTTTAAGATAAGTAGTTGATTACAACTTTTACGATTTGCAAAGATCAACTTTTTTTACTGATCAAGTATTTATCAATAGACAAAATCGGCTAAGGTTTGTTTATACCCATTTCAAGTCATATAGTCAATCTCTTGATAAAACATCATTTGATTTCTCAAGCATATTTCATGCCATGCAAAGTTGTGCCATGAACACCAACAGTAGCATAATACCAAAACTTCCCATGGGCATGGTCATATGACTTGAAATGGGTAAAACAAACCTTAGCCGATTAGGTCTATGTCACATGGACGGAGGACAGTTACCTTGCAGATGCATTATGCATTGCTACTCCTAGTTATCCCCAAACTTTGGAAAATGGACTGACTGTATCCGCCTCTCTTGCCTCAAAGGCTGACCTGCCGGCAGAGGGGAGTACACTGGGTGCTTTTTCGTGAAAAGGGGCAGCTGTTTCTGTTGGTGATAGGCATGGAATACTGAATTCTTGTTAATGCACCTTGCAGGAAGTCCAAGTGGACAACCGAAAAACACAGAAATTACCCAGAAAACAATAAACTCAATGACGTAAACATAAGAAGAGACAGCTAGGGTGATAGAATTTCGTCTTTATGGCTGGTTTGTATTTGAAGAGTGAGGTTGATTAAAAATTTCAGAGTAAAATATCCTATATGCACTTGGTGACGCATGTTAGCTGGACAATCCCGGCAAGCATCTCCACGTAGACACTAGGAGTGGCCCGATGAGCTGTCCAGTGATTAATGATCCCCCCTCCTTTGTTTGGTATTGGACGTTACAGGTTAATTAGATGGATACGGCTCTTTCCAGGACACTTGCACAAAATGCCTGGAGCAGAGAAGGTCGCTGAAATCTAGCCTGCTTCATGTTCAGTTGTTCAACGGGCCAGGCTCAGTTACATTTAACCCCCATTAATCATATTTTTTTATTTCAGAGTGGCATTTGGAATACATTACAGGATGCAGCAAAGGAAAGACCATGGCTATGGGCAGTTTATGTTGTGGTCGTCTTTCTACCAATCATTCTCATCTTAGCCTGTTGTCTGCCAAGCAAAAAGGTGATTTTGAATTTCCTACTCTCTTTATTTTCAATTCTAAAAACGTTGGTGTTTATGATTAAAGTAAAGAAAATAATAAAGTTTTGCTCTTTCGTTTGATATCAAATGACTTGATATCGTGAATATTATTATATGTTGTTTCAACCATCCTGAATTTTTAATCGTTCAACGCTCTTTCGTGAAGAAGTCATAGAATCGAATCGAGTTTCAATTCAACAATTACAATTAAAGCGACCAGAAATTTAGTCTTCATACAAGGAATTATTGAAGTTTATTTGGAAACTCAATGAGTAGAGAGACATTTAACCTCCAAATGAATCTGTTAAAGGCAGTCTGTCCCCTTCAAAGAATGAAAATAAACTCGATAAGGATTTCTATTGTACACTCCACAAGTATGTGCTAATTCGCTTTAGCCAAAGAAATCAAGGTCATAGAGACTCAGTGATGCATGAATTTCACTCCAACGTAAATAAGGTAAATAAAGCCGTTGCTAAGGTCAGAACAATAGGGGACAGACTGCCTTTAAACTAATGCGGAGGTTTTGTGAAATGTTGCGTGCTATGCTGGGTTTATTGTTGGTTTTAGTTTTGCTTCATGGTGACAACGTTCAGCAGATTCTCTCGCACATACTTCAAGTGTTAGAGACTTGAAACACTTTTAGATATATAGACTTGTATATACATATGCATATATAACTATAACCATATAATTATATATATCTTTTGTTTAGGATGATGCAGCTGAGAGAAAGAAGACCGATGAAGCTACTGCAGATGATGAACCAACACCTGAGGAAGAAGTAGAGGCAGAAGAACAAACGAAAGAAGATGACCAAGGAAAGGTTGAGGGAGAATCAGAGGTGATCTTTGTATCCTCATTAATGTAGTTTAGTAGGAAAAGTGTAGGTTCCAAATCCTTAAATGTTTTGCTGTGAAATTCTATGGACAATCTATGAATTGATTGGCTTCAAAGAAAGTTTAGCTTTTTCACTAATTATGTTTTTGGAAGTTTTGCTTCTATATTTTCTGGATTAGACCGTTTATCTTGTCTTGAAAGGTGTCCTGAAGTGAACATTTTTATTTGGCGTAATAATGATCGGCGCTACCAAATGATAACGAATCCTCATTAAATTTCCTTAATGTCTCATTTTGCTTTCATGTTGATCAACAATTTTGAAGATCAGCTTATGAAGTCATTTTGTTTGCAAATTACTAGGATAATTGAAGGGACCGTTTCAGCAGAGCTGATTGAAGTAATAAATATCGTGCCATGAATCGATACGATCCTTGGAAAGGCCTGTAAATTGAAGAGAACTTCTTTCAGTTGATTCCCTTTGGAAGTATAGTAAATCTTGTATACTCTCTTTACTTTTTACAAACAAAATGACGTCATCAGCCAATCATACAAAATGGAGGATAACTCGAAAATTAAACAAGGTATCAAAAAATTTTAACGACATCATTAAACAGCGTTGTTCATTTGCATCAATGAACATTTTCACTTCAGATCACGTTTAAGAATTCAGGAAATAGTGATTTCTAAACTTGTAGAAATCACGGAGCATCGTTCAAGAAAACCTTCATGTATGAATGTCTACGGTTTGACGTTGAGCGGATGTCTGACCCTTCTTTTTTCGAGTCTTTCAGTTCATAGAAATAAGTCATAGAATTTACGCCCACCTTTTTACACCGATTTCGAGATTTGGGACCTATGTTGTGTGAAATGGATGGCTCATAGAGTACATAAGTAACTTTCTCTGCGCTACTCGTACTTAGTTGTATCTTATAGGATAGCAAACGAAACATGCAAACTTTTAAGAAACCCAAGTAATGTAAAAGGGGAGACAGAAGTGATCTTTTCTTTTTATGTCAGAATTTGGTGTGGAGAAGCACCAGTGCCTAACCTCGTGAGGAATATTATATTCAACTAATGTGAACTGGCTTAGCTACACCTAAATAGCACTTATTACAGTGACTTTGTTCTACTACCTTAAGAAGTATTGCAGCGATCTCGGTAATATAGAAGTAGTTGAAAAGCGAAACTCTTTTATTGCAGAATATGTTCATTGGTGAATATTTAGAGATCCTTTTCTCGACAAAGAGGAACAAAAGTTCTTCATACCTTTCTGACATGCCAAGTTATTTTAAGCACCGCCCAAAGATACCAAATTACTGGTTCCAGTCCGCTGTTTTCGTTGAACGTTTACTCGGGAATTGACAACTGATTTTTGTGTAACCGTATTATTCCAGGCTGCTCCTGAAGGAGAGGCGAAAGAGGCTAGTTCTGAAGAGGCCAAGTCGGAAGAAGCAACAGAAGAGGTGAGAATTTTCAATTTCATTCTTTATCTCGAATTTCTTGTCCGATTAATCATAGCCTTCAACAACCATAAAAGATTTTGAAGGGATTTAGAATAGAATTGAACTTGTTTCAAATATATTGATCAATGATTTCTATCAATGAAGGATCAAGATGAACACCATGGAACATAATGTTTAGAAAGAGTGAAGTGTTCTATGATTGTGAATTCTCTTATTTTAGTCCCATCATTTAGTTTCCTTCATTCAATGTACGCGAGCTAGCCTTCAGCAAGGCTAATTATTGAAACTTTATTTCGTTGGTGACCTGTGAAGAGAAAAGTTTGAGCTTATCAGATGTTTAAAAATCAGTTCTTCAAAGAATTAGCACATTATAGCAGTGTCGTAAAGCTAATTTATGAGTTTTTGACTGCTGAATGCTTTATCTGAAGAGGGGGGTTAAGTTTAAGTAGTTGTTCGTAAAAATTTCAGTGGTTTTTGTCTGTGGCGAATTCAGTAGTTGAAGCACATTTTTTATGCTTGTAGTTGTTAATTTTAAGCCTTTTCTGGTTTGTTGCTTTTGTAGTCAAGCGTAGTAGAGCTGAAAGACGCCAAAGAGATAGAAGATATTTCTGATGTAGATAGCGTTACAGAAGAGGAAATGGACGAGGTAGTTGTTCAGAGCTGTTGTCCTTATGAAGGTTTTTCTATTTTGTACCGGGTAATTGAAAGAAGCCTTGTCGTTCTGCAAGCTGTAGCCCCGTAGAAGTTATACACTCAATCATCAATTACTCAAGGTTAGCAAAGAATATCAAAGATTTCCCGTTTGACTTTACGTTCTGATTTATGATCCATTTTCAAAAAGTGCATTCAAAAATGTTATGGAATCCGATGGCACGATCCAATCTCTGCAAGGCAGCAAGCTGCAGCAATTTGATCGTCGCATTTTTCTAAACATCCTTTGAAAATTGGTCGTGCTTGGATGGAGAACTTCCTAGTTTTGATGGGACCCTCCCATCAGTTTTGAAATTATCAATGTCGACATAGTACTTGCAAAGATGATAAAATGAATGACTTCAAAACGGCAAATATTCTTACTCACACCTTTGTAACTCTTATCATTTCCATGTGATCATTGAAAGAATTGCTCACCAGGAGCCTTTATAACAGGTTTTCTGCCACTTGTAAACATTTAGAGTCTTTAAACCATTCATAGCATAGCCACGTAAAAAAGTTCTTACGCATGTAGTTGTATATATGTAGCTCTACGCAAAACCTTTATTCTAGTTAGCCTTGCAGTTAGTAGTTTCACATGAAACCTTGCTATCCACAGAGTAAGAGTAAAGAGTTTGTAGCTTCAGATGATAAAAGTCAGATCGTAGCTTCAGATGACAAAAGTGAGATTGAGGTAGCCTCGAGCAGCGAGTGTGACATTCAGTCAACTTTGGACGACAAAAGTCAGATTCTTGCCTCAGATGACCAACATGACACGGAGTTAGTTCCAGAGGATAGAAGTGAGATGGAGTTTGAATTTGAGCAAACTTTAGACAGTTGGGATTCAGATGATTTCGACGAAGAAAACGACGAGAATGAAGTCACGGTAAGGTTTTACTCAAATGATCCCGCAGGTGTAGACACTGCCTTTTGCTCCCTGTGGCCTATGATCCTAGTAGTATTGCAGAGTAATTTTGTAAGAAGTGTAGCTCGTAATGTATTTTGTAAAATTTTATAGGAATTAGTCTAAATATATACATATATAGAATAAAAGTACTCCCGCAGTATCTCTATGTAGTCCAGAATAGTCGATATAGTTATTCAGCGTACCCAGCGAATTTCGAGTGATCTCTATCAAAGCTTCCATCATTGTTTTACATTCGCCATATCTGCTGATGTCTGCCTTTACAAAATCGTTTGTTTTATTCTCTTATGTTACCAGATATAGGATATTTTTGTTATGTATTACATTCCAGTCTCTCCTTTGATTCTCTACTTAGTTCTAGACCCAAAACTAGATTCCAAGCTCCAGCAGCCGCGTTTGCGCCACCAAATTTTGAGCGAAATGCTTACTTCAAAGTTCTGTGGCTCGGTCACCTCCTACTCGTTAAAGGGTGACTGGAAATGAACGGACTCAACATTTTTCATCAGTGAGAATGTCGGTTATTTGGCCATCCCCCAATCAACAATGCTGAGTAAGACTGATCATGACTCAGCTTTGTTCAGCGAAATGTTAAGTGACAGTTTCAATAGTATGACCAGGCCCTTATTTTTTTCGAAATAGGGCAGTTGTGGCGCGAAACCTTAGGTGTAGATAAGGAGCAGTGATACTTCAGTTTTCATTTCATTATCACCCTTTAAGCACAGTAGCCTTTCAGTTAAAAACTGATTTACAAGGAGCCTCGCAGCGAGAAAACAACATTGACAATGAAGATATCGCAATAAGTCAATTTTGATAAAAAGTTTAGCTGAAAGGAATACATTGAATAAAGCACATTTAAGCAAGGCTTTGAGGATTTAATCATTCTTTGTGGCACGGTTCCTGATGTTCCTGGATGTGCTCTTGTTTCAGCATTCGATCCATTCCATGAATAGACTAACCCTTTCCAGGTAATCTGTCCTGTAAAAAACACTTTTCATCATCTGCTGTCCGCAACAATAGAAATTCTTAAGTTAATGCTATTACCGTAAAAGCTCTATTAAGCCCCCCACTTTATTAAGCCCCCCTCTCTAATAAGCCCCTCCCCCCGAGTCAGAAGTTGAAATAAGCCCCCTCTCTTTTAAGCCCCCCTTATACAAAATTATAGAATTTACCAAATATCTTCCATTGATTTAGCTGCACAGCCTTGCATCTTGATTTTAGGGTGGTTTGGGATATAACTGTGTCGAATTTATGTCCTTGAGCCGTAAAGAATATAGAATTATAGAATATAGAATAAAGAATAGAATATAGAATATAGAATATAGAATATAGAACATAGAATATAGAATATAGAATATAGAATATAGAATATAGAATTATAGAATAAAGAATATAAAATTATAGAATTAACCAAATATCTTCCATTGATTTAGCTGCACAGCCTTGCATCTTGATTTTAGGGTGGTTTGGGATATAACTGTGTCGAATTTATGTCCTTGAGCCGTAAAGAATATAGAATTATAGAATATAGAATAAAGAATATAGAATATAGAATATAGAATATAGAATATAGAATATAGAATTATAGAATAAAGAATATAAAATTATAGAATTTACCAAATATCTTCCATTGATTTAGCTGCACAGCCTTGCATCTTGATTTTAGGGTGGTTTGGGATATAACTGTGTCGAATTTATGTCCTTGAGCCGTAAAGAATATAGAATTATAAAATATAGAATAAAGAATATAGAATATAGAATATAGAATATAGAATTATAGAATAAAGAATATAAAATTATAGAATTTACCAAATATCTTCCATTGATTTAGCTGCACAGCCTTGCATCTTGATTTTAGGGTGGTTTGGGATATAACTGTGTCGAATTTATGTCCTTGAGCCGTAAAGAATATAGAATTATAGAATATAGAATATAGAATATAGAATAAAGAATATAGAATATAGAATATAGAATATAGAATATAGAATATAGAATTATAGAATAAAGAATATAAAATTATAGAATTTACCAAATATCTTCCATTGATTTAGCTGCACAGCCTTGCATCTTGATTTTAGGGTGGTTTGGGATATAACTGTGTCGAATTTATGTCCTTGAGCCGTAAAGAATATAGAATTATAGAATATAGAATATAGAATATAGAATATAGAATTATAGAATAAAGAATATAAAATTATAGAATTTACCAAATATCTTCCATTGATTTAGCTGCACAGCCTTGCATCTTGATTTTAGGGTGGTTTGGGATATAACTGTGTCGAATTTATGTCCTTGAGCCGTAAATAATATAGAATTATAGAATATAGAATAAAGAATATAGAATATAGAATTATAGAATAAAGAATATAAAATTATAGAATTTACCAAATATCTTCCATTGATTTAGCTGCACAGCCTTGCATCTTGATTTTAGGGGGGTTTGGGATATAACTGTGTCGAATTTATGTCCTTGAGCCCTAAAGAATATAGAATTATAAAATATAGAATAAAGAATATAGAATATAGAATATAGAATATAGAATTATAGAATAAAGAATATAAAATTATAGAATTTACCAAATATCTTCCATTGATTTAGCTGCACAGCCTTGCATCTTGATTTTAGGGTGGTTTGGGATATAACTGTGTCGAATTTATGTCCTTGAGCCGTAAAGAATATAGAATTATAGAATATAGAATAAAGAATATAGAATATGGAATATAGAATATAGAATTATAGAATAAAGAATATAAAATTATAGAATTAACCAAATATCTTCCATTGATTTAGCTGCACAGCCTTGCATCTTGATTTTAGGGTGGTTTGGGATATAACTGTGTCGAATTTATGTCCTTGAGCCGTAAAGAATATAGAATTATAGAATATAGAATAAAGAATATAGAATATAGAATATAAAATATAGAATTGTAGAATAAAGAATATAAAATTATAGAATTTACCAAATATCTTCCATTGATTTAGCTGCACAGCCTTGCATCTTGATTTTAGGGTGGTTTGGGATATAACTGTGTCGAATTTATGTCCTTGAGCTCTTGATTTATGTCCTTTATGTCAATTTTTCCGGGTGGGAATATGCCATTTCTCAGTGGCCCGCCGCCAGGCATTCTTTGCAGGAATTGTTTGTTGACTCCCGGGCTACCCAGGGGCGAGACTTAACCAAGGTATGAAAATAACTCTTGACAGTCTTTGAGCAACGTTGACGGGAATGAGGACAGGAGATTACCAGGAATTTTTTATTGCTGCAAGGAAATCTGTTGGCTGAACCAAGACTGAACAAATGTTTAGTTTTCAGAAATCTGAATAATTTCACTTTTGCCGCGAACTTTTTAGCCACATCATAGTCAAGTTATGTTTTGAAACAGTAAAAGTGATATTAATTCTGGTAAAGATATTCTGAAATCATAGCCAACTTGAATGTCTCATTTTGTATGCCATAGGTTTTATGAGGCATCGTTAATCTGACTAAGTAATCTGACTAATTAGATTCGCGTTTTCTCACTAATGTTGCGTATGATCTTGAAATACTTTTGAGGCGTGGTCAACAATGTTAACGAAATGTAAAAAAGTCTGGGCCACTTTAAGTAAGTTTCAACACCAGGTAGCGTAGAACTCTTTGAGAGTTTGCCAAGTTAAGAAACTTGATGAAACTACGAATGTGGGTGACTGCCTATTCTCGCCTTGCTTTAATGTCGAAAAGAATCCAGGCGGAAGAAATCTGAGCAGAAAAATGACAATGTAATATTAGCTTTTCAACAGACCAATTTTTTATTTCATGTTTTCTTGTTACTGTCGGCAGGCAGAAGAGCCTGAACCTGAGCCAGAAGAGGACATCCCGCCACCTGATGCTTCACCTCGGTAAGAATAATTACCTTTTGTGTTATTTTCTTTTTTATCCTTCTTAAAAGCGCATCCCTTACAAAAACCGGATACCTTTGAACTGGGTTGTTTGTATTGAAAATGACCAGGAATATCATCATCAACATTTTCCAATGTGCTTTCAACCTGGATAAAGCCGAAGCCGGTCACAAACGAAGTAACTACTTTTCAAAAAATGAGACCGAGAACTCGGTATATCCTAGAAGCTGAATTAGAGCCAGAAAATGGTATTGTCAGTAAAGCTGGTTAACCCTCTTACGCACGAACGATCGTGGACACATAATGAACGCATACGTAGGACACTCAAAAAAGAAAATGTGGTGCCTTTGCTCGCCAACAACAATTCATAAAAGTCGTACAGGATTGAAATCAGCATTGATCGAAATGTTTTCTTCCATCTGTCGCGTTTGAGAAGTGCGATCGACGAAGCAAAACGATTTGTGAGGGCGTTTGTATTCGCATGCATTTTCAGCAGAAATTCTTCAGTGACCAACTAATGACACGAAGTCATTACTTTGCAAGGCTGTCCCATCACAATTTTAGGCCTTTTTCAGGGGCATTTTTTGACCATGATATTTTGGTAAGGTCAAATTTACTTCTATTTCCAGTGCTCATAAAAACGCCAGAAAGTTGCGAAGTCCTCCAATCTCTCGGCTGATAAGCAGAATTTGCCTCATTCCAATCCATCAAGAACCCCTTGTTCTAGACTTATGACGATGAGCCCCTTGTATCCCTACGGTAAACCTTGCTCAACAGGGACTCATAATGAAACTGTGAAAAACTTGACCCTACATTCTGCAATCATCCATAGAGTTATGCTGTAATCACGGCTTCGAAGCTCAATCCTGTAGGACTATTTTCAATTCTTCAATCGACGCGAAAATTCTTTCGCATTTAGCTAGACCGTAATGATAGTAATTAACAAATCTCGCAATCTGATTGGTGCTCAACGAATCGCGGAGTTCGGGCCTAAGTAGGGTCCGGTTTTTCAGAGTAATATTATGAGTCTCTGTTGACCGAAGTGCCATCATCAAGTCAAAGAGTACAAGGAAACAAGAAACTCGTTGTCATAAGTCTACCTTTGTGCTATCTGTAAGTTTTAAAAAGTGGTAACTTTTATCTGTCTCATCCTGTAGACCAAATATTTTTTAATGTTATGATCTAGTTTTGGCTGAGGTACGTTTCTGTAACTCTGCCACAGCGCCGTAATCAAATGGCCCCACTTTACACACAACCAGGACGTCTTATACTGTAGTGTCCCGCAGGTAAAGTTTCTTTAGTTTCTTATTAGAAAAATCATGTACTATCAATGAAGTACTGAGGCACAAGCTCCATCGTCATATAAACTAAACTATTTTGATTTGTATTTGTAAATTTTCACTACCAAGAAAAGGTACAATTATTCCAGGAAAGTGCTTTTTGATTCATGTGCATGTAAAATTCTTGTTTTCATTTGAATATGTAGTCTGTTTCAACCGCAAAGCTGAATTTGTTATGCTTTTCAAATTTCTAACATACAGTAAATCCCCGCATATAAGAACCTACCATAATAAGAACCTAGAGGCTGTTTTTCCTGAATTATGTACCTGGCAATTAAGAACCTGTTTCAGTGTGACAAAATAATAGGTTCTTATTGCAAGGGTAAAAAATAGAGTTTTTGATAGTCCTCATTTACTGTCAGATTTTCAAATGAGGTAAAATCAGTTATAAAAAGTCTCAGTTGTGCATGTTTTTGCGTTGTATACACTTTAGCAAAACATAACTTTGAAATCACTTTGAGTGAACAGCATACAGAGTTTTACATTAATTCAAAATCCAAAACTCTGAGAAGTGAAATATAAGCATTAGAATTCATAATTTTCATATCCCTGAGGACATATGAGATCATCTCCAGATCCATCCACTGTCATAAGACAGCCAGTACGTTCAAATGCCTTCCTGAAGATATCTTTGTAATGTTGCATGTCATCCCATGCATCACCAGTCCACTTTGTCATTAGAATGCGTCTTTCTTTTGCACTCATTTTGCCTTTGCCATTTCTCAACATTCTAATCAACTTCAAGCCACTTATCCGAAGCATTTCCAATTTTCAGCTTCATGAATCGTCCAATTCCTGCATCAATAGGCTGCACTTTATCTGTTTGATTCTCAGGCAGCATGTAAACAGTTGCATTGCATTTTGTCCTGCATGATTCATTTAATATTTTACTCAACTGAAAAGATACATTGTCAGCAAATATGACATTTTCTTGTGACTTGTCTGCTACCCCTGGAATTAAAGTATTTTCTGTCCATTCAAGGTTGATTTCATTGTCCATCCATGCATTTTTCTGGAAATATACATCAACACGTTTGTCATATTTGGCAAGTTCTTGCAATGACACATTACCTTTTCCTCGAAAATAATTGCTGGTTTGATTGTTTGTTCCCCTTTGGCTCTGATACACAGCTGTAATGTTGCCTGTCTTTTTTTTAGTCCACTTATGGGTTGAGAAATCCAAATTTGTTTGTCTCCTGTTTCTGCATAGGTTTTACCTTGATCTACCACAAATGGCAAAGGTACTTGGTCTACATTATACCTATTTGCAGGTAGCCATCTTCCCCACTTTGTATCAATTGCAGTTTTGCCATGAAGCCGTTGTCGCTGTGTTTTCAGTGCTCTCCTGAGTGTCCTATGGAATGATTGAATAGTTGATCTGCAGTCATCAGCTGACTTCTGTTTCTTGTTTGTTCTGTTTCTCAGAGAAATTTGGTATCGCTTCTTGAATCGGTGGAACCAATTGTTACTTGCTTTAAAGTTGTTGGCCTTTTCAATTCCATAAATATCCTGAATTCTGCGTTTCATAGTTTTGCAGAACCACAACTTTGTTATCTTAAGTCCTTTCTTTCTTCTCTGCTTAAACTCAGCAACAACAGCCTTGGAAGCAAGTGGTAACTTTTCTTGCTCCTTCTCTTTTGATGGGACTTTTCTTCTTTGCCTTGCAGCCTTGAAATTCCCAGCTCCTTCCTTGATTGTGTTGTTTGATAAACATCCAAGAAGTTTTTTTCTATCTTTGTTCCACTTAACAACGAGTGACTTGCTTGAAATTCCTCTCATTGAAGCAACTTTCTCCCACTTGTTCTTCATATTCTTTGTCACTGAGAGTCTGTCTAACAGACGCAATGTTTTAACTTTGAAATCTAATGTGTATGACCGGCGCTTGCAGCTTCCACGACGCACTGATGAGCGACCTCTACTTTCTTCTTCAGTGACTTCTTCTGCGACTTCTGTTTCGCTATCTGTAAGTACTACTGCCATACTTTTCGCAGCGGGTTTTCCTTCATCATGCCCAGTAGTGATTATTTCCATTTCATGCTGCCTGTCATGACTTCTTGATGGAGCAGGGTGCTTCCAAAACATATGAGTACCAAGGTACTGTTTTGATGTGAAATTTTCCTTGCAGACATCGCACTCAATCGGCTTCAAAATGGATGAGGCTGTTTTTGGCATCGATTGTGTGACATCATAACATGTTCCACGTTCGCTTATTATTTTCTTCGTAAAACCAAATTTGAATAATGTGCCCTGCATTTTATTAGGTCAGTCTTGCAACCATGCCTGCTTTCCGGTGTACCAGTTGGATGTCATGGCCATGGATCATGTAATATTGGCTTGATATAACATAGTGAGAGTGAAAGGTAGACCATGACATAATAATCATTTTCCAGCCAAAACTACAGCCTCAATTTCACACAAATCTGAAAAGAGGCTCTCTTTCCTGGCCTGAGCAAAAACCAAGAAACCTCAACAGACAACATGGCTGAAGAAATGCAGTTTTTGCAGAATCTAGCATGCGAGGATATCATGCGTACTACAAAGATGTAAAAGTTTCAATTGGGGAAGTCATGTTCTGTGAAGTCGAAAATGATAATGAATTTGATGAATACGCAGTAGCATTGAAGAAGGAGGACGAGCTTGCAGGGCACGTTCCAATTGAACTTTCAAAGGTTTTTACAGAATTTTTGCAGAATTATGGAGAAATCGAGGCTGAATGTATTGGTGTCAGATACAATTCTGGTGAGGGGAAAGGAATGGAACTCCCAATTGATTATAGATTTATTGAAAATCTCGCATACCTGAAAAAATTGAGGAAAGAATTGAAACAACTGAAATTGACAGATACATCATGTGTTCTGAGGAGCATCACTGTGATCAAAAAATCTATGTCACCAGTTGCTTGCCACAAATGTTTTTGTAAATAGTTTTTGGAATGCATATTGAAGAGAACTTATGATAACTGCAGCACTGTTTGTGAAAAATCTTTTTCTAAACACCAACCATTACAACATTTCTGAACTGGGCAATCTGTGTGTACACAGGTGCACCTGAAACTGTAGGAGATGTTCCTGGCACCAATCACAGATCACCTTCACACTTCTTGGCTGGTTGATAATGACATTATCAGCCAGCCAAGAAGTGGTATCTTTCAACTTTCTAAGCCTCGCAACAAAAGCAAGTCTTTCTGTTATATTTGGAAGCCAAAAACGAAGTTTTTTCATCTACATTCTTTTCATTGTGGAAGCCTACATGTATTTCCATGCACATACGTTTCAAGAAAATATGATTATGACCTTGATAAAGTATCCTTTGAATAAGAACCTTTATACCCTGAAATTTATCTAAGTACCTTTCAAATAAGAACCTAATTCAGCCTGACCATCAAAAAAGTAGGTTCTTATATGCGGGGATTTACTGTACGCATAGTTTTGAATAAGAAACAAGCCTTTTTTCAGATCTGCACCAGTTTCTTATAACAGGGGGTATTATTCACAAAATCAAGGTCTGGTGTTTCTTAAATTCATGTTTCTTATATACGGGACACTACTGTGTAACACTGTATTGCCTCAATGGTAATTCAAATTAAGTATCTTATTGTGCTGAGGTATATGCTGTCATGGACAAATCGCTTCAGTCTTCTGGCATTACGTGTCGTGTGATTTACTACTCTAGTTCCTTAGATCTCCATGCACATGAGTCTCTACTTTTGATACTTGCGATTGACTAAGTTTTTTTTTGTTTCTCAATTAGGACACAAGCTGCAAGAAGGAGGGCCAGGAAAGAGTAATGATAAATTTGATGACGTACGAAACAGCATGGTGCTACGAAGAAGTTCAACGTTTTACGTTATCAGGAGAAGAACAATGTTGAGCAAAATAAATTTAGGCCATTCCAAGCCAAGGAAGAACGTTGAACAATTACTTTAGGATGTTAGTAATGAAATCCTTTTCAATTCAGATGTGTTCTTATATCGTTATTGAAACAAAACAGACTCGTTAAACATGTAGTGCTCTCTTAACATATTATTCGATCTTGAACAAACCGGAACAAACTGCATTTTTTACTTTCTTGATTTCCGAACTGCTTTTGACATAATCCGTTATTTGGCAATTGCACAATCTTGCATAGGAAGCCTTCCATCAAAGGATCGGTTCAGTATTGCAGCAAACCCAGCAAACAAGAACATTTTCTAAATGACAGACTACATTGTTATCTTCATGTGGATGTGATGCTCTTCCGGCATTCAGGTTGAATTTCTTGTCGCAAGGTCCGTTATGACAGTGATGATGACATGATTGCATAATGGAACAATTTGCTTACCTGTAAAATAGCTTGAGGTGTTTGAACTATAAAAAAGGAGCAGATTCACAAAGCTTTTTTCGTGCATCTTTTCCTTGGTCATTTTATTGATATTTTAGTTTTTGAGGGTTTGTAACTTTCCTTTTTCTTGTCTTGGTATATTTACCATATCATAAGAACAAAGAAAGCGGACTGGTTTTGCTTCTTGTCTTTGGGTATGTCTTTTTTTAAAAAAATCTGCCTGTAGGTCCCGTTCGCTGCATTGACCCTTTACCCCTACAGAATACCCATTTTACTGCTAAAAGCCCTATCATCAAATTTGGGGGAGGGGGGCTGATGTTGATAATTTTTGATGTTTTGATGACTCCAATGAGAAATGAAGAAATGCAATGCTACTTTTCGTGTGAGCAGTGAGCAGCATCAGACGTATACTATACAGAACAGAAACAATGCTTAGCGCTATCAGAAGCCAAGTGGACTTTTTACAAGTCTCATCCTCTGATCTCTCGACAAAAACTGATGAGAAGATGAGACTTGTAGCAAGTCCAGCAGCCAAGTGAAGGCTCGATCACAACTTTGGTTCTAGAGAATTCTTTGAAAAAGACAATTATAAAGTTAAGACATGAGATCCACTTTCAGAATTCAAGACAGTATACTGTCTGACAGAATCGAAATGATCGTTGGGTACGAGGGACATTTCAATCATTCGAAAAGAATTTTTAGGTATTGTTGATGGATTTTTCTTGATAACAAAGGGATTTTTTGCCAAAGGTGTACGAAATTTTTGCGATTGAAATGCCACTCAGCTGGTTATACATGCAAGGGAGTCTGAATAAACTTCACGCTCTTTGACAAAATCAGCAAAGGTTTCTATACACTAAGTCACCACTCAGTAAGTTATATACACGTTTTTTTTATAAGAAACTGGTTTATAAGAAACTAGTACTAAGATGGCCAAAATTTTAAGAAACTCTAGTATTATGTCTGAGAAGTAGTAAGAAATTTTTCAAAGTTAAAGCATGGATATTATAGCAAATAGATTGTTGAACCTTTATTCTTGAGCATTATTATCTAACATTTGTGTTTTCGACATAACAGAACACTGTTTATTCCTTTATGATGTTTTGAATGTCAAGAATCATATTTGCCGCAGTGTTAGCGACCACATTGATAATTCCGCATCCAAAAAATAAGAAACTAATTAAGAAACTTTTAGTACTAAAATGGACAAAATTTCATGTGAAATTAAGAAATTTTTAGTACTATGGCCTGATCCTAGTTTCTTATAAAAAAAAACGTGTATGTGTTTAATGTAGGAAACAAACCCTTTCCCGTCAGATTTCAAATCAGTAACCTATATTTTAAGCGCTTCTTGACGTTGTGGCTGCATCGGCATCCTGTTCGTCAATGTTCGCCAGGCTTCCTGTTGTGTGATGTGATGATTGTCAGCTGACTAGACTTATGAGGATGAGTCCCTTGTATCCCTGCGGTAAACCTTGCTCAAGAGGGACTCATCATGAAACAATGAAAAACCCGGCCCTATCTCATGCATTCGATCATGATTCGATCGATCGAATCAGGATCGAACGACTGCCGTAGCTCTTTTCAACGGTCACTCCTCGGAAAGAAAATGCGATAAAAACCATGTTAAGCAGGCGTTTAATCAAAGAAACTTGGTATAAATCTGAAGAAGGGAGTTCACTTTACCTGGTAAGTCCAAAATGAGTCTTTCAACGCAACATTTTTCATGTTTTTAAGACCAAAACAAACCAGAGAAAACTTCAGCCACCTGCCGTAGCAACTTTTTTCAAAATTTAGTCAACTGCATCATTCGAATCGATGCATCATCTCCTTGTCATTGTTTACTACGTTTGTTTCTCGTTTGATGTAAGGCACATATTGGATGAATCCTAATATTTGTGTAGGATATTTTAGATTAGCTGTACAAATATACATATTTTGATGAAGGCACCTTAATCCTACACCATTGAGCTTAGTGCACCAGAAAGGCCTGGCATCTAACGTGAAACAGGCGTCAGTATCTATCTGTTGTCTGTAGTGATCGTTTATGTGTATCTATCTGTAACTGTATATTTAGTTTGTATGTAAGTAGGATATCTCTTTATGTTAAGACCACAGGGTAGTCATTGTCTGTTGCTCCTTGTGGTATCGTCCCCGCAGTGTGGTATAGTCGTATGGTAATTAGAAAGTATAGTAGTTTGTAGCCTTGTATTGTAACATTTTAGATGAATAAAAAAAAAAAAAAAATTCGAATCGAGAATTCGACATCATTGTTCTCTGCCAAATCTCGCAATCTGATTGGTACGTTAGGAATTGCGAAGTTTGTCAAGTTTCTCATAGTAATATTAAACTAATAGTAATACTATGAGTCTCTATTGCCTGAAGCGACATCATCAAGTCAAAGAGCACAGGGCAACAAGAGACTCATCGTCATCAGTCTATCAGCTGACCTGATGAAACTGAGACTTGCGCGCGCATGACATGACCTTGGAATGCTACCCAAACAAGATGGCGGGTCAGAATATCTTCTGGAAGAGTTTCGCCCTGATCATAACTTCATTGCTGTTCGATTGTAGCTGTTCTGGACCAGTTCCATGTCTCATATGGACAAACGATAGGTTTGTTTATTCCTTTCATTTGCTTATTGCGTAGAAGATGGCGGATAATCATGTAAGATTGGGCTAAAATGGGAACACCTTTTTTAGGCCGGTTGGGTGCTTCTCAAACTTCATGATTCAGTTGAGTTCATTCATTTAATTTTAAATTCCACTGCATAAAACTTTTTTCAAAACATTAAACAACATTAAGCTACAAGCTAAGAATTAAGATGCAAGCATCCAGACCAAACAAACATAAGTGCAGAAAACTAGAGGAGTATCGCCCTTTTGGAACACTCTTGAATATTGACAAATTTGACTACACAGCAAATATTTCGCTATGGCCGTGGCCTTAGTCTACTTTCTTGCAAAAAGCGCGCGAAAACGGTTTGGTGACGCCATCTTCTTTGTTGTCATTTGTATTTTTTGCTATATTTTCCTTTCGTTGCTTTGCAAAATGAAGATAAAGGTCGTGACTTCAGAAGGAATGCGTAAGTGTCTTCATTTTGTCAAGCTGCCTTTCTACAAGTCTCTTTTCTCTTTACTCCATTCCTTGAAATTTTTCGGCAATAACTGAACCTGCATGGCCTGTTGTTGACATTGAGCCTTCGAAATGAAAACTCAGTGGGATCCTGCACAATTGCTTGAACAGTTTGCGCACCGGATGTTCACATTTAACAGCCACGCTGATTGGCCTAAGTCGCCCATATGGTGCACCTGTGACCGCTAGGGCCTTCCAGGTCACTTCCTGCCATGCCACATGCTCAATCATCATTTCCGTGTAGGAAACTGGTTGGAGGCCACGGGAGATGTTGGAATATCGGAAAGCACGTTTCCAAGCCCTTGAAGGTGGTAAGGGGAGGGGGGAGGGTAAGATCACGAAGAAATAATAGCCTTTTGACGTTGCACATTGATTAATATTGGCTTTTCATGCTTCACGAGAAAAATATCGGCGAAAGATATGGCCGATCACGTTTCACGGAATACCCTTCAGGTAATACCCTTTACCACCCTCATCCTTGTAGATTTGTTGGGGGGAGAGCCGTACGTTTTGAGCGAGCTACCCAATAAAGAGCCCTGGGGGTACATGGCATACGTGGACGGTATGGAAGATCGCCATATGGATATATTATTGAGCAATCCTTGGCAGGACCGAAGAAAATTGGTGGCTGGGGGGGCAGAGCACCTCCAGGCCAATATATCCCTCCTGTCAGAATTTTTGCCCTGATCTAAACAATAGATTAAGTGATAGTTCTATTGCTCGGTAAACAATGGATCTATTGCTTTACAGTCAATTCACAGAAATTTGGTCTTTCTGCCCCCCCCCCCCTGTGCGGAGACGCCTGGGTTCAGTCCTGACCCTTGGGCACAAACTTCTATAAAAGAATGACCTTTCTTAGCAAATCTTTCTCAAATATGGGCGAGGTTGCTTGCCTTAAATTTAAAAAAGTGGTAAGAAATGGGTATTTTTCCGCCAAAATCAATCATAAAAGTGAGTATGAATGGAAACTTTGCGAACCAGATAGAAGGTAGCTTTCTAGAAGCTGAGCGGCAGAAGCCCAGTTCATCCACAAGCTATTCATCCCCCCCCCTCCCCTGGCATAAAAAGATGCATTTACAAATTCCATTTTTCATTCTGCAAGACTGGTTTTCACTGGGGCCGCCAGATGGCCCCAGGGGCTTACATTAGAAAAAAATGTTTCACTTTGGGGGCGCTGGTCAGATTTCATGGTAAAATTCAGGGGCACAACCAATTCAATTCTCAATTGTCGAAAATTTGCAAAAGTTTATGGCTACTGTAAGGAATCTTTCCGCACGCATCTGATGTCAGTGTCGACAGCCACAACATCTTGCATCAATGGAGGAGGGAGTGGTTACGGCCGGTTAGGGGTCACCGAAAACTTTTACTCATCCCCACTTTTTCACATAGACACACTATCTAAGATACATGGTCATCTAAACTATTCGACTTTAGATTAGAAAAACTAAACGGTAATACATGCTATGATCTTTTACCTTAACTTGTTTTTATTAACTTTGGATGGGTAAAAATCTGCTTTATTTCTTCGCTTGGCTATCTTGACGTTTGTAGTATCTTGACTCATACATTGTGAAAAAAGGCAAAAACGACCTGAAACTGCACTTTTTTAAGAATAAAATTCGATTTCTAAGAACATCTTTATATGGCTGATTCGATTTGGAATATTAACACAGGATACTAGTACTGCCACTTCCTGTTTCTTTGGCGACAAATTTTTCAAAGCCCCTCTAGGGAAGACCTTCGATTGAAAGAGAGTGGGAGTGCAAACCGCTTTGAGGACGCAAAACATGCAGAAAATCCATCAAAAGATTTAAGAATTAGGGAAATGACACAAAAACTATTGATAACTCTTTTTCCATCAAACATAAGACTTAATGAAGCACTACACTGCTACACTTACTATAATATAAGAAATTATATATATAAGAAACTGTAGGCTCAATTCTTTGATACAATGCAAATTTTCCCCTAAAAAGTCAATGTTTTCCCATATGAAAGGGCTTATGTTGATTCTTCGTCGTTATCAACAGCTCAAAATGCCTGTAACGCACCCAAAGTCAGAAAGAAGCTTTGGGAAGTATGGCAAAGAACAATTAGAAAATGCATTGAAAGAAATTAGAAACGGTTCATCTTTAAGAAAAGCTAGTCGAGACAACGGTGTACCATGTACGACTCTAAAACGAGTAAAAGAAGTTGGTCTGAGAAAGGAGAAAACTGTGTTGACAAGAAAAAAAGAAGAAGTGATTTCCACTTGGATCAAAGAGTGTGGACGAAGAGGGTTTGGGAAAACGCCACAACAAATTCGGGAGGCTGTCAAACAAGTGCTAGACAGTGCCGGTAGAAAAGCCTTTAAAGGTAACTATCCTGGCAAAACATGGTGGTATGGATTCTTAAGAAGGCATCCAGAGTTACACTTAGCCACACCAAAACCCTTGGAGCTGGTAAGGGCATCGGCTTGCACTAAAGAAAAAGTCTTTGCTTGGTCCGATAGCTTCGAAGAGTTCCTTGAAGAACAAGAAATAAGGTCGTGTGACCAAGTGTACAACTGTGACGAATCAGGGTTTCCCCTCCAAGTTTGTTCCAGGCAGAAAGTATGCGTCGAGAAGGTAATGAAGCGTACGTTTCACCTGGCTACTTCTACAAGAACATCAATAACCACCTTGCAGTGGATATCAGCCAGTGGGAACGTTCTTCCTCCAGCTGTATATTTTCCTGGCAAAACCCTCAATCCCGAGTATTGTTTAGGATTCCCCAAAAACGTCTTCCTTGGCTTCTCCGACAATGGTTGGATGGAATTGTACCATTTTTTTGCATGGGTTGCAAACCACTTTCTTGTACAGATACCCCCAAAGCGACCAGTGGTATTGTTGATCGATGGTCATGGCTCTCACATCGATTACAATACCACACTCCTCTGTAAGGAGAATGGTATCCTTCTGTTTAGATTGCCACCACACACTTCACATGTCATGCAGCCAGCGGATAGAGGATACTTTAGCATCTTCAATCCGAATGGAAGACAGCCTGCATCAGGTTTTCAATCTCCAATCCTGGAGTTGCCGTTACCAAACGCACATTTGCATGAGTTTTCATGGAGGCCTTCGATAGATCAGCCAGAGCCGACGTCGTCAGGTCATCATTCAAATGTACAGGAATATGGCCAGTTAGCCGTCATGCCATCGATCCAGTGGTGTTTGCGCCTGGTGAATCCTTTTCAAAGCCGGTGCAAGGGGAAGATGACCGCATTTCAACAACAGATAAAGAGGCTGCAAATGAAGATTCTTCAGCTCTTGAAGAGGGGGGTCCACTTACCGGGGGCGATAAGACATCAACTCCTAAAAATGACCGGCACCCAGTTCTAAAATCGTTGGATCAGCTGCAAGAGATTGCTGGGCCAGCACGAATTAGCCTTTTTCAGACGCGGCTAGAAGAGAGCTATGATATAGAGGATGATGCACTGTATTCTGCGTGGAAAATTTTAAAACTGAAGAGCAACGAAATTGCAAAGGAAATTAAAGAAGAAGCAATTCCAAAGTCAACTTATGACGGCGATCTCTGCCCAATAATAGATAAGATTTTGGTCTATCCAGAAATTACACAAAAAGGTACAAGAGCAAAGAAAAAGGTCAGTCTACCAAGACATATGACCTCCAACTCGGCATTAGCAATTTTAGAGTTGCAAGACAAGGAAAAGAGAAGGAAGGAGTTATTGAAGGAGGCAAGACGTGTAAAGAAGGAGAAGAAAGGCAAGGAAAATACGCCAGTGTTGGAATGAAAAGGAAAGTGATGTAGGAAGACAAGATGAAATGGGCATAAAGATTAGAAAAAATAAGAAAAATCATAAAATCGAGAAAAATGACAAAAAAAAGAGAAAAAGAAGTCACAATGAAAAAGTAAAGATAAAGGCACCAAAGACGAAATTCAAATAAATCAAACAGTAGCTTCCCTAGAAAATAAAGAAACAGGAGATACCAAAATGTAAACAACCAAAAAGAAAAAGAAAATTCAAAGTAAGCATGCAAATTCAAAACTACAAAAGGAAAAATCAATGTGTGGTGAGTGTCAATGGGATAATAATGATGATGTTGATGAGGAGGACTGGGTAATGTGTGATTCATGTGGCCAATGGTACCACATCAGCTGTACAAACATCAGCTTTTTGGAACTGGACAACATCAATGATATGATGTGGCATTGCATCGATTGCAATTGACGTTGAAAGTTGTGTGTACGTGACTGGCATTGTTTGAAAAGGTCTTTGTGTTTTGTGTTTGATGTCTGTTACTATACCAGGTGAGCCGGAAAAAAGTCCCCACTTTTCACAGGCCAGGATAAATCACACACTAGACCAAATTCAAGTGTTTTGATTCAAGCAGTTGTCCATATCCTATATTATTCTTAGTTATTCTTTGTCGATTTTTGGATGCCTATCTATCGATTTGTTAACAATTTCCTGAAATTTATTTTTCCTGTAGGATACTCAAGAAGATCGAAAAACAGTGATCAAATTTTCTAAAGATTGAACTCTTGCCAGTCCAAAGGAAGTGCTCCTCCGAAATCACTTGAATTTTGAAATGGATTAGTTGCAGTCTGCTGCATGAGTGGGCCAAATGGCATCACGCAATGCACGAAATACAGTAGCTAGCATTTGATAATTTCAAAGATATGATATCAAAGTGGATAGTCTTTGTATCAATAGAAATGACATCAAACTTGCACAATCATTGAATGACCGCTAGTGTAACAAATTAGACCTAATCCATTTCGAAACTCCATAGTCATTTTGAGGAGCACTTCTTCGTTCTGTCAACTTCAATCTTTAGACAATTTAATCACTGTTATCAGGGGCGGATCTAGCCGGATTTTTGAGCGAGTTCCCATGACTAGACCGAAATCGAGCAAAGCAAGCCGAAAAGTTAGGGGGTCCGGGGGTAATCCCTCAGGAAACTTATTGCAGCTAATGCCCTTTAGATTTGTTTGAAATGATATCCAGTCTTTCTTAACTAACTATCAACTTGCAAAAAATTTTGCAATAAAGAAATCGCAAAACCTATGCTGCATTCTCACATCATCATAAGTTAAGGCCTAACGTTTTCATCAAATGCTTTAGTTTAGCTTTACAGCCAGCCACAGTTTGCCTCACGGACACATAAGAGGGGCCTGGTTTATAGGTACATTGGTACATTTAAAAATATTCTAAATCCTTCTATGTATTTGGTGGAGTAGTCAACATTGATGGTGTATCATATTGCTGTGAATTACTTGAAGATCTTACCTTCATCCTTCGTCTGTTTCCTCGTGAACTTGCCGCCATATTCACGCAGTTTCTCAGAATTGTCAGCCTCAGTCTCAAGCAGACACTTATGTCTCAGTTCCGAACATCCAACAAACGATAAGGCCTCAGTTCCCGACTAAGGAAACAAAAGATGTTGCAGTTCCGAACATTCTAAACAATGTAAAGGTCTCAGTTCCAAACATTTACACAAACAAACAAAACATGGAGAGATTCAGGCTCAGGAACTGTCGAAAGGGTCCCGCAGTGGTCCAATTGCATTATGCTGAAACTTACGAACTCCTCGACCTGACAACAAATCTTTTTTATTTCATTCAAATGAAATCACCAGGAAGTGCAACCGATTCGAAATCGTTTATTATTCTTTTCATCATGAATCTCATTTTCATGATTATCATGATAATTTTATTCCCAGAGACAAATCTATGAAATGTTGACAAAGTTCTCGAACTTGTGGAACTCATGCTAAATCCGCCCCTGGTTATTTTATCTTTTTGAGCAGTCTACAAGCACCAAAAAATCCAGGAAATCGTCAATAAATCGATAGATAGGCATCCAAAAAATAAGACAATAACCAAGCAGTGGCGGCGCCAGCCGCCAAGAAATGGGAGGGACGAAGGGGGATCGGGGGTGCGGAGGCGGAGCCGCCGGAAAAATTTTTTGGACCATGCCCTTTTTTATGCCAGGAAACGCCCTTTTTACCAACAGGGAGTGCCCATGTCTACAGCAGGGGGAATGCTGTTCAAATGCAACTCAACGTTAAGGAGTAGCGACTGTCAAGATCTTGGGATTCTGATGACCAATGTTGCAAACAAAGTTATGTCTGCTAGGTACGGTAGTAATGAAACACTAGTTTCTACTTCTCATTCACGAAAAGTTCCTACACAATGTAAAGTTGCAGTTTCTAAGGCAGGCAATTTCATAAGATATTAAAGTACCTCTATGACATATCACCCCTCCCCCAACGATTTCTCCTCGGATTTGGACGAATTGAAAAATCGCTTCTGGTGATGAATGGGGGGGAAGTGTCCCCCCAGTCCCCCCCCCGTGGTGCCGCCACTGTAACCAAGAATGATATAGGGTATAGGGTATTGACAACAGGTTCGATAAGAAATGTTTGAAATTGGTCTGGATTGCGATTCATCCTGGCCTGTTGAAAGAGGTACCTGTTTTCCGACTCACCAGTACAATGAAAACAGTTTGTTTACTACATAGTGGTTAGGGGCTACCCGTGCCGGTAGAAGTGAGAGAATTTTCCCTTGTGGACAGTCAAATGTGAAAAGGGGGTATGGTTTCCCCAGGAGGGTATTTCATACATTTGACCAATGGGAATGTGTCATCCTTCAGATAATCAATATGGCATTTGTCTATTCTTCAGCAAGGTATCAAAATATAATTTTTTTCTGGATCTGGTCCTCAAAGCATGTCAAGGGGGAGGGGACTTGAAATTGTGTCATTTGTTCAGTTCAATTTTTGTGTTTTGGAACAACAATTTTCACCAATTTTTCCAGAACTGGGTACCCCAAATACAAATTTAGGTCAAAAGACCCCCCTGGGCAGCTTGTTGCTTGAATTAAGAAACATGGTACATCTGGTTGCTATTTAGGTACCCACTTTAAAAGCTTATTTTCTTATTTTCTATAGATTTTTGGACTAAGTTTTTACTTCTGAGTTTTATTTTCACACAAATTCAGTGAATTCACAAAACACATACTCTATTCCTGAAGACCATAGGTTTCAGGTCAGCTCTTAAGTTTTAAATTTGTGACCATTGTGTTCTCTGTGAATGTGTTGCACTATTTGAATGCTCGTAGACAGTTGTGTAATTTTGAAGTGTTTCTTTTTTTGATAGGCATGCAAACTTGCCTTTATCAAAGTGAAAAGATAAGTAAAAAATGTTTCCATTTGCATTGGGTTATGCTTATAGCATCTTTTATGCTGGTGAAGGCTCTTGATGTCAGGAGGGGTATGGGTAGACTCTGTGTGTGGGGAGTGGGGGGAGGGGTAAATGAATAGTTGATAAAAAATCAGATTCATCAAAATTCATCAAAATCCCTTGCAAGTCAAATCTTGAATCTTGGGGAAATTTAAGAGCTGGTTTTGTGGCAATGCATTGATGTTTCCCTTGGAATTTTTATTATTTTATTCTATTTTATTTTAATACCATTCTCCAATTTGAAAATTCTAATTCATCCAACATTTTAATTTCATTCTCAAATGTTTCCCATTGAATTCAGGGTGGGTCCTGAAGTTTTATTGGTGGTATCACCCTCCCTGTACCTATATTTCCATTTCATCCCCAGTTCTTAGTGGCTGACACCACCACTCTGTGGACATTCTGCATGTATTGACAAAAGGTCCTTGGGTGGGATGAGAGGTTGGCCCCCAGACTTACTAATTTTAGCCCCCAATAGATCATTTGCATGTCGCATAGCTTGGAAATTTGCACTAAAGCACGAAACAGACTGAACTGAAGTCTGAATTAATAATATGTGATTTCATCTATCAATGCACTCTCCAAGATGTAACCGCCCCCCTCCCTCCCACTCTCCTCCCATTTTCATCAACAAATTTTACTGAATAGTTCACAGGGATTTTGCTGAATAGCTTGTTAGGAACTGCTTCAACCTCAAATTTTTTATTTGTCCTCCAATTTTTTTTGGATAAGAAACTAAAAATTAAGCTGTGGTTGCCTAAAATTGATGCCAGCCTTGTTTGTGCGCTGCGACGAAGCTCCTTATGTTAGCCTCTGCGAAAGCCCTCGTAACAACTTTGCCCGCATTCCAAACGGGCGAATGCAGGACATTAGGCCTCTCAGACCTCTCGGCACTAAAACTAATATCATGGAAAGATGAAGCGACAATCAGACACGTCGCTTTTAGAAAAGTGATATGAATAGCAAAGGATTATAATAACGGTAAGCTTTACCTTGCAATTGTAACTAAAATTGTGAAAATCTACTTCATTCAACAGAGTGTTCCAAAAGGGTGATACTCCTCTATCCATGTAGAGGAGTATCGCCCTTTTGGAACACTCTGTTAAACTACGTAGAATTTTGTAATTTTAGTTACAATTACAAGATACTGCTTACCATTATTTTAATCCTTTGCTATTCATATCACCTTTCTAAAAGCAACGTGTCTGATTGTCGCTCCATCTTTCCATTATATTAGTTTTAGTGCCGAGAGGTTTGAGCGGCCTAATGTCCAGCATTCGCCCATTTGGAACGCGGGCAAAATTGTTACGAGTGCCTTGCGTTAACCCTCTAAAGCGCTGTGTCCCATTTTCTGTCCAAGAGTGAGGAAAAAGTGAAGTTCCATGATATTGACTGAAAATTGGCACACAGCCTATTTCCAACGTGCTGATCACGATTCTGTAACTATTTTTTAAAAATTTTGTCATTAAGTGGCCCAAATGGAGCAAAAAAGTGGCACAAATGAGCGAAAAATAATTTCTCTCCAAATTGCATCAAACTTGGTAACGAAGCTATTTCGAATATGCTGATTACGAATCTGTACCTAATTTTTGCAAAAGTTTTGTCACTAAGTGGCCCAAATGGAGCAAAAAAGTGGCACAAATGAGCGAAAAATAATTTTTCTCCAAATTGCATCAAACTTGGAAACGAAGCTATTTCGAATATGCTGATTACGAATCTGTACCTATTTTTTCAAAAAAATTTGTCACTAAATGACCCAAATGGAGCAAAGAAAGTGGCACAAATGAGCGAAAAATACTTGTTCTCCAAATTACATCAAACTTGGTAAGGAAGCTATTTTGAATATGCTGATTACGAATCTGTACCTAATTTTTTCAAAACATTTGTCACTAAGTAGCCCAAATGGAGGAAAAAGATGGCACAAATGAAAAAGGAATTGTTCCTTTAGCCCTGATGAGGATAAGAGTTGTTTTCATTTTGTTCGAAATTGGAATGAGACAGGTAAAAAGCATAAACCATCATATTTTCACAACTTTCAATTTCTTGAAACGTTCATGTCTGCACAACTGCTCAAATCTACTTACTTGACTTTAGTACTTGATCTGGAACTACTCTATTGGGAACACTGTCCTTTGTCACGGACCAATGGCAGCATCCATTGTTATCATCATCGCTTTCTGGACCTTCTGGGTCATATTCTTCGTCATCATTTTCGAATTCCACATTTTCATCATCGCTGTCGTCTGAAAAATCCTCATCCGTTTCACTTTCAGATGACGCTTCGCTTTCAATATCACTGTTGCTATCGGACTCCATCTTACACAGGCCTTTATCAGCGTCAATATCAAACAGATAAAGTGTGCAGAAAAGAAAGTACTGAGTTGTTGGTTTCGAAAAGAATATTCTATTTCATGTTACTGGAAATTTGTCTTTCTTTACAAAATATATTTTCTTTCAAAAAATTGTTCTTAATTTTCATCCTTCTATTTTTAGGTCAGTTGTTTTAATAAGTAATGTGAGTTTGGTAATAACAGCCAGGGAATTTTGAGAGAAACCACATCAACTGATTTACTTCATTTTCCAAGTAATCATCTTGCGAGCCGAAGGTTGGAAAGCGTCTATCTATAAATAATCTAAAATCTACTGGCTATCTGAAGAAACTTATAAATCTGCAGTCGGCTTCTTTGAATTTTAAGGCACTTTCTTTCCAAAGTCTTCTCCAAACTTTCAGACTTCTTGGCCCAGATTCGTTGTTAAAAACTGGTTTTTAGAACATGGAACATGTCTCGTGCACTTGGGGTATGTGATGGCAGGATAAGGATGCAATAATGCATGTAAAATCTCTGATGAGTGCTTTCCCTTAAAAGAATAGAATATTCCAATCCAGTGTAGAGCTGAAAATCTTTGGCACACAGCAGCAGCACATAAGACTTCACAAGTTACTAACCTTGGACCATTTTAAACATAATGATCAGAAATATAGAAATATTTCATGAACTCAATTTTTGCAAACCAAAAGTTATTTCTTGATTCCAATCCATCTCTCTCACGAAGCCATTCCTTAGTACCACTGGAAGAGAGTGACACCACCAGCAAAGAGAGACGACTGAGATGTAGAATCTGCAAATCCAAGTCAGGGTATAAATGTGATAAATGTTCAAGTCCAGCAGAACCATTCGTCATTTGCAGTACCAAGAAAAACGAATGCTGGAACACGTACCATATTGAAAGAGTTTTGGATCAGCCAAGCAGTCAGTCGCAAGAAAACCTTTAAAATGTTTATAGCGGTGGTGAAATCTTATGATAATTCAAGTAGATTTGAGCAGTTGTGCAGACATGAACGTTTCAAGAAATTGAAAGTTGTGAAAATATGATGGTTTATGCTTTTTACCTCTCTCATTCCAATTTCGAACAAAATGAAAACATCTCTTATCCTCATCAGGGCTAAAGGAACAATTCCTTTTTCATTTGTGCCATCTTTTTCCTCCATTTGGGCTACTTAGTGACAAATGTTTTGAAAAAATTAGGTACAGATTCGTAATCAGCATATTCAAAATAGCTTCCTTACCAAGTTTGATGTAATTTGGAGAACAAGTATTTTTCGCTCATTTGTGCCACTTTCTTTGCTCCATTTGGGTCATTTAGTGACAAATTTTTTTGAAAAAATAGGTACAGATTCGTAATCAGCATATTCGAAATAGCTTCGTTTCCAAGTTTGATGCAATTTGGAGAAAAATTATTTTTCGCTCATTTGTGCCACTTTTTTGCTCCATTTGGGCCACTTAGTGACAAAACTTTTGCAAAAATTAGGTACAGATTCGTAATCAGCATATTCAAAATAGCTTCCTTACCAAGTTTGATGTAATTTGGAGAACAAGTATTTTTCGCTCATTTGTGCCACTTTCTTTGCTCCATTTGGGTCATATAGTGACAAATTTTTTTGAAAAAATAGGTACAGATTCGTAATCAGCATATTCGAAATAGCTTCCTTACCAAGTTTGATGCAATTTGGAGAAAAATTATTTTTCGCTCATTTGTGCCACTTTTTTGCTCCATTTGGGCCACTTAGTGACAAAACTTTTGCAAAAATTAGGTACAGATTCGTAATCAGCATATTCGAAATAGCTTCGTTACCAAGTTTGATGCAATTTGGAGAAAAATTATTTTTCGCTCATTTGTGCCACTTTTTTGCTCCATTTTGGCCACTTAGTGAAAAAAATATAAAAAAATAGTTACAGAATCGTGATCAGCACGTTGGAAATAGCCTGTGTGCCAATTTTCAGTCACTTTCATGGAACTTCACTTTTTCCTCACTCTGGGACAGAAAATGGGACACAGCGCTTTAGAGGGTTAAGCATGAAAAGCTAATATTAATGTAATTGATGTGCAACGTGAAAAGACTATAATTTCTTCGTGATCTTGCCCCCCCCCTTACCACCCTCAAGTGCTTGGAAACATGCTTTCCGATATTCCAACATCTCCCGTTGCCGCCGCCCAGTTTCCTACACGGAAATGACGTTTGAGCATGTGACACAGGAAGAAGTCACATGGAAGGCTCAAGCGGTCACAGGTGCACCATAAGGGCGGTTTAGGCCAGTCAGCGTGGCTGTAAAATCAACACATCCGGTGCTTCAACTGTTCAAGCAATCGTTCAGGATCCCGCAGAGATTTCATTTCAAAGGCTCAATGTCAACAACCAGACCATGCAGGCAGCTAAGAATCCCTTCTGTTGCCAGCAGCTGTCAACAAACCTGTAAATTTTAACTTTGTGTTGTAAGTCGTCGTAAAATATTCTGTTGAGACTTTCTTCACGCTCCTATTGCTTAACCATGCTTTGTTTTCAAATTCTCTTGGGAGCGCTGATGAATTGACCTTTGTATTCAGGCTTCAGGGGGATGAAAGTTCAACCTAGTACTGACACGTCCCGTCTCCAGTCTGCGGACACATGTTTTTCCATTTGTTTCTTCTGCACGTCGATGCCCTGTGGGAATGCGACGACTTAGGCCCAATTTTTACACTGAATATTGTGATCGATTTCTTTCGTTAATTTTGGCTTGAATACAGAGCTTATTTGAATCAATGCGAGTGGTCTGTCAGTACAATAGTCTAGGTCCAGGGTGAGGTCACTCCTCAGATCTGTGTCAGGCTCTTAAGCCTTGTTCACACCAGTGAGATAAGCATAATCTCACCCAGTGAGATAAAAATCGTCAGTGAGAATATTTCAAACCGGAAACGTAGTGAATTAGATCACTAGCATTCACACCAGTGAGATTAGAGTAGTCTCACTCATAATCATGCTCTGCTTCATTTCAATTTGAGTTTTATAGTGAATTCAGACGACGATTTTGAAGCTGCAACCCCGGGTCTTGCTTGATCCAGAGATCTCGTAAAGCTTATGCTAGGGCGCAGAATTGAAGAACATTGGTTGAGAAGTCACATTTGTACGTTTTTCCTCACCACTGTAATATGACTTCGCTTCTACCAAGTTTGAGTTACCTTCTATGCTTACACAAAAAAAATCCTTTGGCAGGTAGAGGAGGAAAAGTGATGTTTCTGGGCCGTGAAAATGAGGTTACGGGGAAAATTACATCATTAAAACTGAATTCAAGCAAAAATGTATTGTTCAAAATGGGGTGAGTCATATTGACGTCAAGAGGATTAGCGACAGCCTTTGTTCAGTGAGAAAGTCAGTGAGATAAATATCAAAACGTTTTGATATTAATCTCACTGATTTCCTCACTGAAAACTGGCCAGTGCGAAAAAAGTTTGGCGTTCACATCAGTGAGATTAGACATTAGCTCACTGAAAAGTCAGTGAGAATATCGTAATCTCACTGGTGTGAACCAGGCTTTAGCCTTTAGCACAGAAATATTATAGTTATAGTTATAGTTAATGCGATTTGAAAAGTATGGTAATGTGATAGCAATGATTAAATTGTTAGAAACATTGTGAAATAATACACTTCAAGGCAATTTTGTGGCGAATTTATCACTTTTCCGCAGACTGGAGGCCATAGCCGCGAACTGGATAGAGACAACAGCGCGAAGAAGAGCCAAGCAATCCATTTTGGAGACATTAATATAATTTAAGTTAGATATTCTGATAGCACATATTCTAAACTACTTTTGTTGCGATTCAAAGGTTTGTATGCAATTTCTAAGTGATCTTGAATACCAGTTGAATAATACTGTCCGCAGACTGGAGGCGCGACCCTAGTTGGTATAGTTGTGGGTTGGCGCCTCCAGTCTGCGGACAGTATTATTCAACTGGTGATCATCATCAATTAGAAACTGCATACAAACCTTTGAATCATAACAAAGGTAGTTTAAATATATGTGCTATCAGAATGGCTAAACGAAATATTATTTATGTCTCCAAAACATTTCTTGGCTCTTCTTTGTCTTGTTGTCTCTTTCCAGTTTGTGGCCATGACCTCTAGTCTGCCGACAAGTAATAAATTCACCAAAAATTTACCTTAAAGTATATTATTTCAGTTTTTCTGCAATGAAATGGTAAAGTTTGGTATCCTACTCAACAACAAATTCTAGAAAAACTGGTCAGTCAATTATTGGATGGATAATAGCGAAAGAATCAGTGAAGCGCTTGCAAGCATGCATGAAACGATTCTGCATTCTATGGAGACTGAAATGTGAATCAATATTTTCGTCATAAACCTACTTCATTTACATGAGCTGTGGAGTATCATGTTTGAGTCTAAAAGCGAAGAAAAGATAGAGGTCTCCAAAGCAATGTGTTTAAGCAACAATCACAATGGTAGAAAGGGGTCAATTGCCTCATGTTGCATTAGAGTACAATGTATGGAAATTTTTTATCATCTTCATTCACCTGCTGTTTTGCAGATCCCTTAATTTTTCTTCCCAATGGGACTAAGACACAATATCCATAACTCATGCAAGCAAAACAGATTTGTAGGAAAAGAGAAAGATTTACACTGTCAATCTCAAATGAATGTTGAATTGTTTCATATATGCTTGCAAACATTTTTCTGATTCTTTTGCATTTTTCAGTCTATAATCGACTGACCAGTTTTTCTGTTGTTTGTTGTTGAGAAGGATACTAAACTTTACCATTCTATTGCAGAGAAACTGGCCAATCTTTCGACTTCAAATTTGGCATCTGTGTCCACAAACATATAATGTACTATGTGGCAATGAAGTTTGATCATAATCTTTAGATTAGCAGAGTGGAAAATGAAGTGCTTCTGAAGCCAGTAGAATAATTTGAAATGAGCCTTCTTCAAAGCCGTGAAAACAAACAGTTTTGTTTAATATGTCTTTCCATTGCGAGGAATAGGAGTAAATACCACATTCCCTTTTTACTGAATTTTGATAGACTGATTGGTTCCAGAGCAATTTAATAGGGAGGATGGGTCTAATAAGTCTTCGTCATTAAAGGAACTGTGCATTGATAAACATGCTGCTCTGTACATAATTTAGTGAAAGACTCAGCATATTTCATTGGCAGTATTCTCAGCCAGCATTATCCACAGTTCACGTCGAGTGTGCAATATCATTTTGAATGGGCTATATTTCTACGATTGTTTTGCGCTTTTCAAATGCAAGCTTTTAACCTTGCATGAACCCTTTAACTGTGTGCCTAGTATGACTTTCGCTGCACTTTGTTCCTCCAAGTGACAGCTGAGAATAGGCCCAAGTAGGGTAGACTTTTCCTCCATTTTATTACAAGCATTAATTGAACGGAATCTACAATAGACATGGGGAGGATTTCTGAAAACCGGCTTTCCGTGCTCATCACAGCGTGTTGCAGAGTCACCTTCACTCATTCAAAAAGTATACTAGATTTCTTCAGAATTAGGATTTTTATGGATTTTTCTTGAGACCATGCCGCGGAAGTCGGACGTGCATTGGTGAGGTATTGCGTTCAGGGAAGCTGAATTTTGGAATATTATGTTTGTCGCATCGTGAAGTTAGGGTATGTAGAGTGTTGAGCAATGAGAAAAGTGTTTGAGAAGTGTTTCAAGAGAATTTGAAAGGTAACAGTAATGCCACGCTTACAGCAATAATTACGATTAAGCTAACCCTAACCCTAAAGTCTTATGAAAGTTTCTTGGTCTTATGAATTTTCAAAAGTGGGAACTTTTTCTGGCTCACCCGGTATAAAAATCCATCATAAAAACACCCCCAGTTTAAAATGGCAGGGATAGCATTAAGAGGTCAATGTGACCTTAAGGTTCGATAGTGGTCCCCTAAGCGGTGTCGATGAAAGTTTTTTGAAAGAAAAGTGTAAAATGTATATTCTAAATCAATGTCTCTCTTAAAGGCAGTCTGTCACGCATTTGATTGGGTGATTTGGACGATACCAAGAATAGGAAATTTGAGTGGCTGCTAATCCTCTGACTTTCTATGGCCGTAGAAAGTCAAGACGATCAGCCATCCTTTCGCAAATTCACAAAGATTCACACGGATTCACAAAGAAATCCGTTGTGTTGAGCTCTGATTGTCGCGGCCAATCAGAGACGTGACAGAGTGCCTTTAAGATCGTCTACCATGTTCAACCAAAACTTATCAACCAACATGAGTCCCTTTGCATTATAACTCCCTAGATGTTTGACACAAAAGTTTTTTTTACAGCTTAGGTGTGTTGACAGCTGATATCCTTATTGTTTTAGTTCAAAGATTGGCGCTCTGTAATCTTTTGTTCTGTGTCTTGAAAACAATTGGTTTTGCTCCGCAGGGAAAAAAAGGCAGCCGTTTTGTTCCTAAGAGAATGCAACATAGCCAAATCGCTGCTTTTTAGTACTAAAGTGATCATTACTAATTTTTTTAATTCATCCAGACGATAAGAAATAGAGACTTTGCTATTGAAATTGATCTTTAAAGATTTAACTGTGAGATTGTTGTGGTTTCATTCGGCTTCGCTTGGTTTAGCCTTGTTTCATTTCGTTTCATTTCGTTTCGTTGATTAAAAACCATAGAAACTGACATACAACAACTGGTTTTCATGTAATCAGTTCATCATTTTTTATGCAGGGATATCTCAGCAACAGCAAATGATGTAGCTCTTGGACACCACATTTCGTTGCAAGATCTGCAAACCAAATATTTGAAGAATTTCTTGTTATCAACAAAAGCAACAATCATATTTCTGCAAGACAAGGTACAGATGTTCATTTTTTCAACTGTTTGACCAAAAACATCTGAAAATTCATCATTTATTTACCTGGCCCATCGTAGAAACTGCTTTATGTTTAACTGTGTCAAGGATCATACAGTAGGTATTCCCAGATTTGATACTGTAGTCAATTCCTAGTCAAAAGGATAAGGAGACTGGCATCAACCATGGTTTGAGCAATGGTAACATTTTCATAATGTCCAATCTTTAGCCAGACAGTCATATTGTCATTTTGCAGCTTCATGTTAACTTTTGTAATGATCCCTGAATACAGGAGCTTTTTATGAGCAGCAGCAACCAAATGAATGTGCAGCAGTGGGCACTTTGCCATATATCAGGTGTGATGCTAAGTCTTTCAGTTGTAAAAACATAGATTGTAAGGGCATCTTGCCGATGTGAATATATTTTTTTAGTCCCTAATTCTGCCATATTTTGCAGATGCACTCAAAACGTATCTTTATCAAGATGAAAAAATATCTCAATTTTTGTCATTTTTTAGAACTTTGTTTCTGGGTGAAACTTGGCTGGGTTGAAATTTATGATTTGAATAAGTAGCAAATCAGCAAGGAAATTTCGCTTGAGAGACCACTCATTGATAACACATGATTTATCTTTATCATCTGTAGCTTAGCTTTGATGATCTTACGAAATATGGAAGAAAGCCATTTGAAGCAAAGTCATCAGTATTTGAAAATATGGAGAAGTTTCTTCAGTCAAATCCAAATACCATGTTGCCATCTGTTATGAACTCTGAAGGTGATGCATCTTTGCTACAGTCATTAAAGAAAGTAAATATTGGCAAAGCTGAAGAGGTGTACAGCTCAGGTAACTAAGACATTTTTCCTAGTTCTTGTTGGGCATCTTAGGCCGTTTTATTGGTTCTCAGGTGATCTACAGCATATCTGAAGCTAATACCGTCTAGTTTAAGGCAAGATTAGTACATGTATTGGAGAAGTTTCACACAAACCAAGCCACAGCCTGTCTTTTGATATCTTTGAAGCCTGTCTTCTGATGTCTACTTGTAGTTTGCTTTAAATGGTTGTACCTGAAGCTGCATAGTTCCGGACTTGTTGCAATCTAAGCCAGTCAAAGGAAGTCATTGTTGAGATACTGTCCTCCGCTTTGAAGAAGAAAATCTGCTCAGTTCTTGCTTGCATGCGCACACTGAAATTCCGTAGTTTTAGCGGAAAAGAAATATTTATATATATATACATATATAAAGATGTACACAAGAAAAGACGTCTTTGAGTTCTTTAAATCTTTATTTCTTTTCTTCTATTCTCGACGCGTTTCGACGCTATGGTCATCGTCAGGAGAAATATATATATATATATATATATATATATATATATATATATATATATATATATATATATATATATATATATATATATATATATATATATATATATATATATATATATATATATATATATATATATATATATATATATATATATATATATATATATATATATATATATATATATATATATATATATATATATATATATATATATATGTATATATTTAGATGATAAATATGATAACAATAGGTCTAATTGAAATCATACATGTGTACTTATTAATTGTATATATTGCCTCTACTGTAAATCTTTATTTCCTAAATTTGATTGTCTTGGTAAATATCAGATGTGATTTTCCTTCTTTCTGTCAGATATCGATTCCTGGAGGTATAAGGATGCTGAAGGCTCCAAGACAACATTGTATGTTTTCCACTTTCTTCCAGTGAAAGGGAGGTAAGATCATGATTGGATATCTCAGTTTTGCTATTTCAAGAGTACGCAGTAGTTTCTGCTACTTTTGTAAAAATTTTGCGACCAAACTTGCAGTCTTTCATATCAGACTTAGAATGCTTTCAGCCAACCTTTTTCCATGATCATCACTGCATAGATATCATGCTCTGCAGCTACAGTATTTAGTTTACAGAATTAGATTATCCCAACGTTGCTATTCAAGGGTCCACAATCACATTGTTGTTTAGATTTTGTGACTGACGAGCAGACTATCACATCAGACTTCCAACAGTGCCCATCAATGTTTTTCTTGGGTCATCATTGCATAGCTGTTAAGATTTAGTAGATATACAGCACTGGACCAGGTGAGGAAGAACATGCAGGCGCCCTGCAATTAACAATTATTCAAGGTATCTGCAGTGTAATTGGAATTACACTCCAATGCTATATGATGTCACTTCCTGCAGTTGGTCGCTAGGCCAAACTGATGAACAGCACATTCCAACCTCGTTTTGATTTGGACAAATGCTTGCGCAACCTTGCGTTCATCCTTCTGTTTGATTGCGAGGACTCCAAGGATTTTGTCACTTGGGTGGGACTGAAACTCAATTGGAGCATGCAGTTAGAATATGATTGTTTGGGTGGGAGTGACATCATATAGCATTGGAGTGTAATTCCAATTACACTGCTGGTACCTTGTATAATTGTTAATTACACTCCAATGACTCTATGATGTCACTTCCTGCAGAGTTCAACGGAATGACAAAATCTTCTGGGCAGTAAAACTCGAAGTGTTGAACAATTATAGAATTTGCAAAAGGTATACTCCCTGGACCACTTGCCAACTTCCAAAATGTCTGAAATTATTGCTCATGCATTTAAAGCTGCTGAAGAAGAGGCTGAGCGAGTCGAATGTCCTTGATATATGGATACATCTACTCCGGATTCTTTATGGACAGTTTTAAGCCATCTACAGAGTGTTGATGTTTGTATTGGCTTATGAGGTGCCACTGTTGACAAAAATAGTCTCATATCTTCATCTGACTCACGATAAACCTTTGTTTGTTCCTCATAATGTCTTAAATAATTGACTAAACAAAGCCGATGATCTGCTGGATAAGCTGGGATGAATTAGTCATTAATCACCTTTCCGGGCTTGGATGTCTTTAGCAAAGATGGAAATTTGAACAGTACTCCTTCACTTTTGTAGTATCTGAATCTCAAATCTAGTCTATGCAGCAAATTGGCTCTACCCATGGATGTAAGTGCCATTAGTGTAATTACTTTGAAACTCAACTGTTTCAGAGATAATGACTCTTTAGGACTCAAAGACAACAAGTATTTTAACACAATTGATACATCCCAAGTTTCCAAATATTTTGGTTGGGGTGGACGAAGTTCAAAGACTCCTTTCATGAAACGAGATACTAATGGATGAGAACCAATTTGAGATCCATCTACTGGTACATGTGTCATAGAAATGGCACTTCTGTAAACATTAATAGTTCTGTATTTTAAACCTTTCTCATAATATAAGTATGCCAGAAAGTCCAGTATTGTGACTAAAGGACAAGAAAGTGGATCCTCCTGTTTTTCACAACACCAGCTACAAAATTGATGCCAGCAAGAGTTGTAATGTTTTTCCGTATTCTTCCGCCATGAGGCTTGTAAAATATTGGACACCCTTTCTGGAACTGATGGCATTTCCGTGTTTGTCCTGAGACAGGCCAAGCGGCTAATCTTAATGGGGCCCCCCTCCTTTGGTTCACTGAAAATTGTTGAGTCAGCAAAACATTCCTCTCCATTGGTAGAAGAGCTGGACGGTCTGAGAGCATCTCCAGCATTACACAGAGGGCCAGAGGGTCGACAAAAATAAAAAATGAAAAAATTTAGACAAAAGTTTTATCGGTGGAATTTGATATCATATGCCTCATAGAGTAAGGAAAGCACATTCAACATTATCCCAAAAATTGCTTTTTATTAATTAATCAATTTCAGATCACAGGACGTTTAACTGTTATTGAATGCTGCAAGCAGCTTACAGTTTTCAACTTCAATTTTACCAACTGCATTTTCAGGCACTGATTTGTCAGCAAGGGATATTTCGATAGCCTCTTCATAACGTTCACAGGCAGTGATTTAAGTGTACCTGACTGCATTTCGATTGAGCACAGACTCCTGTTCCATAATCATGATTCTGTTCAAAGTACTTTATATTCATGTTGTTACAATTTGTACGCTGTGCTTTAAAGCTAAATTCAAAATTTCGCTTGCAAACGCCAAACACCTTCTTTGCATATTTACAAGTACAAAAGCATCCTTTAACCATTTGATTTACATTTAGGTGCCGAGAGGTGCCGTAGGAAATGCAAGGCTGGTAATTTCCACGGCAAAAAACTGAGGTGTATGGGGAACAGAGCACCGCGGAATAAGTTTCAGATAGATGTCAAATTCTATCAATTTTATCTGACCACTCTGTTTCAAAGCCTGTCCTTTTTAAGAATCATTTCAGATTATGGATTTATAGTCATTAATTCTGCTTTCCTTATTTATGTGTTCTAATCACATGTTATTTGATGCATTGACTTTGCCTGTCTCAAATAAGGACTTGGGAGAATTTTCCGACACCTGTGCACACAACTAGGGAGAGAAATTTTGTCTTAAGGACGTTTTTCCTTGTCAGTTTCCAACTTTTACAGCATTTTGTACCATTTTATGCCTTGAACGATTTTTGTCCAAGAAAATCATAATCTGGCCCACTGTGCATTATTGGGAACCATGGTTGTGACTTCTAAAAAGGGGCTATTAGAATAGCTGATGCCTTCTCTTGCTGGATTTTGTGTAGACATTTTGAGACTGAATTGAGAATGAAGGGGGGAAACATGTAACTGAGATTGAATGTGCCCCAGTCTATTGAAAAGACATCTGTGCCTGCTGCTTTTGGATCCCAAATCCATGTAACGTAAGCACTTACTTGGTGGTTCATTTCGGAAGCAAAGAGGTCTATCTCCGGCTGGCCATAGACTGCAACTATTTGGCGAAAGATAATGGGGTTTAAATGAAGCTCTGTTGTTGTAGCCTTCATTCTGGACAGATCGTCTGCAATTGTGTTTGTTTTCCCTGGAATGTAAGCCGCTTATATGAAAATTCTTCTCTCCCCGCACCAATGCCAAAGATCCAATTCGATTTTGCATAGTGTCCATGATTTGGTACCTCCCATCCTGTTCACATAAGAAACTGCTGTCTTGTTGTCCATTTGAAGCTGAATGTGAACATTTTCCTACGTTTGTAAAAGGGATTCTAATGTTAGGAAACTTGCAAGTAATTCACGAGCATTTATATGAAGATTCTCTTGATCTAGAGTCCAGACCCCTTGAACTTGAAGATGATCAACGCAGCCACCCCAGGCTCTCTCTGATGCATCAGAATATAACCGAAAATCAATTGGAGGAGGAACAATACTGTTCGAATTACAGAGCGGAAGCTGATTTTTCCACCAATAAAGATCTTCAACAGCAGAAGGGCTAAGATGGACAACCATATTGTAATCCAAAGTTCCACTCACAATTTGTTGACAAAAAATAAGATCTTTTTGAAGAGATCTAAAATGTAATGGTTCTTCCATAACAGCAATACGGCTGAAAGTACACAGTCAAAGGAAACCTGCAAAGGTTCTTGCAGAACAAGATTTGGTCTGGATAAGATAATCTGCTTTACTTTGGATCTTTTTGACTTTATCAGTGGGAAGCGACAATGTCATTTCTTTAGAATTGATGATAACTCCTAAGTATTCAATGATTTGTGTTGGTTGAAGCAAGGACTTGTCTTTGTTTACTGAGATTCCAAGACTTTGAAGAAGACTTACAATCAAAGTGGTGTGCTTTACACAGGTAGCAATGTCTGAAGAAATTACCAACAGATCATCCAACCAAATGATAACTCTGATTTACATTGAACGTAAATACGCTACTATTGGCTGAAAAATTTTTGTAAAGCGCCTTGGAGCAATATTCAATCCGAAGGGTAGCACTTTGAAACGATACATTCTATGAGCGAAAGCAAATGCTAGATAGTTTCTGGATTTCTCTGCCATTGGGATGGTAAGATACGTATCTGTCAAATCAATCTTTGTTAGATAATCTCCACAATGTAAAAGTAATTTCAAATGTTGAAAGCCTTCCATTTTGTAAGTTTCTTTAGGTATGAATTTATTAAGTGGTCGTAAGTTAATAATTGGTCTTAAACCTCCTGATTTTTTTGGTACCGTCAAAAGTCTGCTGACATATTTTACTGAGCATGGATCAACAGATTCAATGGCCTCTTTCTGCAACAGCTAACTAACTTCTTTCTCGAGAACTTCTTTCTCGGACGTAGATTTGGGAGCCGTTATTGGTACATGTGATTGTTTAGGCTCACATATGAAAGGAATTCTGAGGCCTTCAATTGTATTTAAAATTGATTCATTGTTTGTTAAACTCAACCAGGTATTTACAAAATGTTTAGTCCTCCCTGCAGTGTGCAGGGTTTCATTCAGTTTTTTTTAACTGGAGATGAAGTAGTAGAGGATGATCCTTGTTTTCTTTTGTTGAAAAATCTTTTATGATAATTCGACTGTTGACGAAAAGACCTTTTGTTGTTTGAGTAGGATGAGAAACGCCTTTGTGATTGGTTCCTCTTGAATTTACAATCTTTTGGGCTCTGATGTTTTTATGAAAGAGATATCTTTCAACATCTAATTTTCCTCGGAAAGCTTTTTGATGTGACTGGAGAGCTCATAACCAAACAAATATTTCGATGGCTTACCCTCTTCAGAGATATCATTGCAAATGGGCTTGTATTCAGATTTTAAAGATCTCTGAAAACGAAAACGCCTGAAAGAGCTTAGGCCTGCAACAGCACTGCTCATGAGGACCAAAGAACGTTGGACAACGTCAGTTAGTTGAGTCTTTGAAATAGGTTCTTCATCCACTATAGCATCCCACAACTGCATAATGGGGAAAGAGGCATAGAAAATGAGAGATTGGATATTTGACAAACGCGTATCTCCCTCTTGGAGACCCTTTGATTCTTTAACTGCCGAATTCCGAACGATACTATCGTTGAGCTTTGGAGGAGCAAAGAATTCGCAACTTGGTTTTCCTATTTCTTTTTGTAGATCCTTAAAATCATCACTTGAGAGCTCTTTATAAAAGAAAGGAGTTGCATATTCAGAAATAGCCGAGTTCACCTCGAACGTAGGAGTAAGCTGAGAAGAGGGCCTAAAAAAAGAATCAGTATCATACTCCCCTTTTTTCTTTTTTGTCGTGGTAGCCTCTTCTGAATCAGCATTTTCTGAATGTGCCCGTTTTTTCTTTGGAAGGTGGTGCTCGGGTGACTGCCTGTGACCATTGTCGGTAACCTCCTGGTTTCCAGTGTGGTCTCCACCTTGGGCTTGTAGTGGGCGTGATGTAGGCCTATCGGCTGCACGTGTCATGAGAACCTCAAGCATCTTTTCGATCTTTTCCAATCGTTGTTCATGGTTGGGCAAAGAGCTTTCTTTAACTTCATTGCTCGACATGACTTCGAAACCCAAGAATTCTTTTTGCTCTTCGTCTTCTGAGTCAGTTCCAAATAAATGATGAAATGAGGTTGGACTAAGCGGAACACGATTTCCTGACGTTCCGTCGCTGCACATTCTTGTGACCGAGCAAACAAAAAGAAGGATGAACGTAAGGTTTTGTGCGAGCATTTATCCAAATCAAAACGAGGTTGGAACGTGCTGTTCGTCAGTGTAGCCTAGCGACCAACTGCAGGAAGTGACATCATAGAGTCATTTGAGTGTAATTGGTCTATATTGAAATTTATTGGTGTTTTGTTTATTACTTAGTGAAAAGCTTCCCCCTGAACATAAGAAATTACAGTGCAAAAAGAAATGGCATAGAATGACAAAAACTGGCCATATATGTATAGGCAGAATCTTTGTACTGAAATTTGCATGCATGCATATTCTTTTACTTATGCACATAGTCCTCAATATGCCGATCAAATTCAAAGTGCACGATTCCAAAAATTCATTCACCCAACTTGCAAAAAAGTGAAAATCTAAGTGTTGGCACTGTAAGAGTTTGGTTTGGTTTGAAGTGACTGCTGTCTTCAGAAATTTCTGATTACTAAATAGGAGACTTTTGAGTCACTTTTTGGAGTTTTTAGCAAGATCAGGGGAATTCTTTTGCATCTGATTATTTTACCACAAAGGGATATATCTTTGCGAATTAGGTTGTAGAAAAATGAGCCATGGGATTTGCAATTTCATCAAATTATTCTGGAAGATTTTTGCGTCATGCATATGCTCAAATAAATGCCTTTATTTGACTTGCCTTACAAACATGGTAAATAGGATGGTGTCCCAGGGGTTTCAGCGGGGGTGAACAGTAGTGCCTGCACAATGGCACACTCTTCAATGTTCATTTGGGAGTGATTAATTGTGCGCCCGTTTAGAAAATATTTCCCTCAAAGATAACAATGTCTGTTTTGGGAACACACACTGGAAAACCCTCTGTGCAAATTTATTTTTGCTTTAAAACATAATTTCCTTGATGCTCATTTTAATTGGTTGGATGCATATGAGTTACTTTATTTGCTCATCCCACTGAAGTTTAATCTGCCTTACTTTTATGCAATCTTTTCTGACAGAGTCATGCTGTATTGAAGGTCAGACTTCTCAACAGCAGGTTGTATTTTAGTCTAAGGGTGTCTTTATTTCTCAAAGGATTTGCAAATGGCTTCCTTAATTCAGCTACTCAGGTTGATATGAAATATAAACATCTCAAGGCACATTTCCAATTAATGGAATTTTCCGAGCTGCCGGAATCTTAGACAATATGATGTTTCTAATGTGTAACATTCTATTCAAATTCAAAGTGATATTTTCTCTCATATAAAGTAAATTTTCACTACATTGGGAAATCCTGCTGAGAGGCTTCCATTGCTCTCTATCCCAGCAACTGTGAATCACTTTGCAGCTCCTGTCTAGTTGTAACCAACCTCTGATGTTGTCAAGCTGCTTTATTCTTTGTCTCCCTCTGTACCTAGTGCCTTCAATTCTCCATGTTGTGATCAATTCTTCTATATTTCCTTCTCTAATTATTTGTCCGGAAAACTTCATTTGTTGTTCTTTGATTCCATCCAATAACTCTTTCTCTACGCCCACTGACCTCAGCACTTTATCGTTACTCTTCCTTTCGGCCAACTGATTTTTTGCATTCTCCTGTAGCACCAAAATTCAAAACTATCAATTTTCCTTCCTTCTTCTTTTCCTATGTTCCATGTTTCACAAGCATATTTTATGATGGGCCAGATATAAGCTTTTAATGCCCTAAGCCCTGTTTGGATTGAGATTTTTTAGTACTTAGAATGTTTGTCATATTTCCAAATGCCCTTTTTGCCTGTCCGATTCTATCTGAGGTAAGGATACAACCCAAATAATTGAGTCGCTTCACTTGTTCAAGTTGTACTTCATCTATCTTGATGCTGCACTTCAGAATCTCTTTCTTGTTGGAGAATACCTTAGTATATGTTGTCTTCTTGTTTAGTGATAAACCATATAATTCACTCTCTTCTCTTATCTTGTTTACTAACTTCTGAAAATCTTTTTCTATGTTCACTATGTGTGCTGTATCATCAGCAAAGCGTACATTGCTACTATTAACCCTTCCCACTTTAGCTCCTGGCATGTTTTCTAATTTCTTCATTAGAATTTTTTGGACTAACTTGGGATTTTACGAAAACTAAGGGTAGGGGACTATATCAATAAATTGTGGAGAAGTATGACATATACCTTTGTGTTGCCATTTGATATTTCTTTTGCGCGCGCCACACAGGTCATAGGAGTTTTTGGTTGCAAACCTTAATTTCTAAGCGAGAAATGTCTGATATCCTGCAGTTAACCTTCAATTTATTTTTTAGCACTGAAAAAGGCAAGATTTCCACTTTATCTCGCAACGGTAAGGACTTGTGAGTTTTGAACGTGATTGCTCTTTTTCATAAAGCAGTAGCAGCATTCCATTATATTCATACTTTCATCACGTTAATGGATAACAGCCTCATTGTCTAGAAAGCACAGCTTGATGATTATCTATTTTTACAATGACAATGATCATGATCTCCTTTGGGAGTAGAAGGACACAAAGTAACACCATTGTATATGGATTGATCAAATCAAAAGGCTAGTACGACTCAAAGGGTAATGTAGGAACCATGTAGGAGAGGGCGTTGTCATTAGCATTAAGCATTTTGATTTTGCACCTTTTCCTTAGTTTATCGCAACAGCGGTCATGAGTTTTGTGGGATTATCTGCATAAAATAGTGGCTCAAATCAATTTGTTTTGGTGCCTGTCAAGTCCTGTTCCGTCAGATTTCTTGTTTGTATAGATCTTTAGGCACTCAATCAGATTTGTGTCTATGCACATATGATTAGTAAAACACGAGAACCCTAGAAAAGCTGCAGGACATGACGGCATTACAACTAACGAGTTAAGGTTGCTTGCTGATGATATGGGTGTATGTCTGGCAAATATATGCAGACAAGGATGCCTAGAGAGAAGATTCCCATCAACATGGAAAATCGGTAAACTGAAGCCAGCTTACAAAACAGGTGAAAGAGTAGAGAGAGGACATTACCGCCCCTTAACCATGCTGCCCATAGCCAGCAAGGTGTATGAAGCCGTTATATGTAACCAGTTAGACGAACAGGTAGATTTAACGCGGCAAAGAAATCAATGGGCGTACAAAAAAGGAACATCAACGGAGTCCTTGTTGCTTTATTTATCAGAAGTGTGGAAAAATGCGATAAATAATGGAAAGGTGGTTGGAGTTTTGTTTATTGACTGCAGCAAGGCTTTCGACTCGATAGACCATCAGATATTAAAACAAAAACTGAAAGCAATTGGCATCACTGGACAACTTTATCATCTCCTCGAAAGTTACTTAGAAGATCGGCAACAGTTTACCGAGGTAAATGGGGTGGCATCTGAATTGAGAAAGGTCAAGTACGGAGTACCACAAGGTTCTCTTTTGGGTCCAAGAATGTTTTCCGTATACATGAATGACATATCAGAGTTAGATTCAGATGGCGAAATACACCTTTATGCCGACGACATCACAGCATTTGTCATAGGGAAAACAACAGACGATGCTGTAAATAAAATGCAATGTCTGGCCAACGAAATAACGCAATGGTGCGTAAAGAATAGAATGACAATAAATGCCAAAAAGACAGATGCAATGATCATTCAAAAGAATACATTTGTTGGCCCCTTGAAGCCAATTGAAATTGCCAGTAATACAGTTAACTACAAAACGGAATGCAAGTTGCTGGGGGTGTACATTGACAGTAAGTTGACGTGGAACACACAAATAGAGAAAGTTAGGAGGAAATTTACGGTTTACAATGCAATGTTACGAAAGATAAAATTTTTGCCAAGTGAAACGCTTGAAAAGATCTACTTCACTATGATTGTTCCAAAAATAACGTATGATCTGCTGGTGTGGGGGACATGTTCAAAGAACCTACTGCAGAAGATCGAATGTCAACACATAAAAGCAGCTAGGATTGTGAGGAAAACGAATGAAAAGGTGAAAGACGTAGAGGGACTACAAAGAGCTAACTGGAATAACATCGAATATATATATATATAAGGGGAAGATTGCCGTTGAGATGTATAAGATCGTTAAGGGAGCAGAAGGGCATAGACTAGAAGGGATGTATACCATCAAATGTAATACATGGAGAGGGGAGAAAGTAGAGATAGAAAGGTTGAAATCAGAAACTAAACGAAACACGTTAGAATACAGAGGATCGATATTATGGAACATATTAAACTCAGATTTGAAGAGTGCTGACAATTTGTTAAAATTTAAAAAGTCGCTGACAAAGAACTGTAAAATAATTGAACAAATTTCGTTTAGTAAGGGAACAACTGTAAATGTGAATAAAGATCTCGATAATTTTGTGTATTTCTAGTAAGTTGGTAAATTTAAGATATTTTGAATAAAGAAGTGCTACTAGGTTTTAACATAGTCACTGATTTTAAATTAGATAGGGTTTGTATTAAACTTTTTTTTTGCTTAGAACTTTTAAGTTGCAGGTCCACATCAACCAACAAGAGGTTGCCAAACATTAAACCTGCGTTATGAAATAAAAAATGTATGTATGTATGTATGTGTATGTACCGTTTCTCTACCAGGAAATTGAGAAAGCAGATGTTTTACTAGAGCACGACAGGAACAATCATTGTAATCTCTTCTCATTCCTTTGGGACTACCAACTTAAGTGTCATTGTTTGGAATCAGAAAGCTCGTATAGTAGCGATATTTTGCACCAAAACAGTTTTATCACTAAATCACGAATATATATGGAAAGAAAAGGAATACATTTAACAAATTGAATTTTTAAGCAATACAGTACTTGTGCATAAACTTTAAACAATACAGGACATGGTTTCCTGCCTGAAAATTCTCCTTAGTTTGTTGATAATTCGTTTTTATGACATCCTTGTGTATGGATCACTAATTCCTATCATAATATGAAGAATTCTTGAAACTTCTTATAAATTCTTGTCACATTAACGTGTGCGAGACCCGTAATGTAACTAATCAAATATTTTATCTGCAACTTCAACTTCTCCAATTTTGAATTAGTTTTGGCCGAAACATGGCTTGTCCCATATTTTTCTGACTCACTTAGTATGCATACCGGGTGTTCCCAAAAAGTTCCGACGTTTGAAAGAACTCAGAGAAAAGGCCTTGAGCATGAAAGTCTCTATTCACCCTAGCTACACGCTAGACACTTCAATTTAGAGTTTGGAATATCGTAAGAAGAAATTAGTTGTCTAAAAATTGAATGAGTTCTAACATTTCATATGTTCAAGACAAGACCAGAGAGATTTGTGCGGCGTCCTGCTTCTTGGTGGTGAAAGGGGACTCCCTCAATTACGAAAACAAACATTGAGTTGACGGTGAGTTCATTACCTTAGCAAAGGGCAAGGTTTTTACTCTCTGGGCATATTCAAAGTAAATGCCATTCTCCAGTCGGTGGAATTTTCCGGGGGGGGGGGCAGAAATTCTTTTGTTTACAAGAGAAAACGTCCCGTAGTCATTGAATAGAATTTAGGTTTGAATGATTTTTAATTTTGTGTAAAATTCCGCTTGATCGAAATAAATTCGTGTACTCTCGAGTACCGAATAGTCGTCCCCCCCGCTTATTAATTTTTGAAAAATTTTCCAACCCCCCCGCTCTTATCCCAACCCCCCCTTTTATTAATTTTTGTAAAAATGAAATGTTATTAGACATAATTTCTGAATAAACGCAAGAAAAAGTCTCAAGAAGTGCATTCAACAGAACCAGAGTTCAAAGGTAAATGTATCAGTAACAACACTGTTCACATACATATATAACAGATAGGTGTTTACCTAAGAAAAGGGCTGTTTTCTATTTCTCCAAGCAGCCCCCCCCCGATTATTCCAACCCCCCGATTATTGTTATGTCGAACCATTTCCACCCCCCCCGATTATTCCCACCCCCCCCCGTTTATTCGGTACTTGAGAGTACTGTCTCGGGACAAACAGTTTGTTGCTGTTATTGTTATATTAGTTTCTTTTCTTTAATTAAAAATAGTTTTCACTTTCTTGTTCGACGTGCCATAGCATGCAACAGTGCTTTTTCCGGCTTTGTGCAGCTCGAGCTGAAGTGGTAAAAAGTACAAAGTTAGTATGTTCCCCAGAGACCCTTTCGGTCCGACTTTTCAAACCTTTGAATATGCTTTCGAAGAAATCGCCAGATTCCAAAGCTGTTTCTCTTTGTTCAGTCAAACGCCGGAACTTTTTTTGGGATACCCGGTATTTGGTGGCAAATTGTAAACACATTCAGCGATTGAAGATGTTGTAATAATGATTCCTTCAGATGACATAATGAAGAAGATAATCTCACAAATGCCATCTAACGTGATGTACACTGCCTTGCTAACATCATCAGAGCCATCAGATGTAAGTATTATTACTTGCCTGCAAGTCCTCACTTGTATTGTAAGGCGGATTCTTAGATACAGAGTGTCACAAATGAATATTCGATGTTTAATTTGTTACTGGGAGGGAGCCTAAACTTCAAAAATTGTCAGGATTGTCTTCCTGAAAAAGAGGCATCAATTTAGAGTTGGGTACCTCATGCTTTAGAATCGGTTTCATGTTAATTAAGATATGACCAATCGAATCCAACTTTCAGTTTTTATCAAAACCGGAGGGTTTGCTATGCATGAGCTAGCTGGAAAGTCGAAAGGAATTCGCAGTCCGACGATAAATCGGAGGGTAAGAACGATGACAATTAAATCAAAGCTTTCATACTTAATATTTGTATTCTACCGGGTGAGTCAAAAAACGTGCCCGGCGTTTGAGAGGCTACTTCTCCCTGAGTATATAAGCAACGACACCTTGCAATACCTGATTGAATAGCCAAGTCGTTCTATTATTTTTAGAAATTTTCCTGACTAAAATTGGTCACTCCGTTCAGATTCTGTAAGTGACTTTCTAAAATTAGCCCCTTTGAGAAACCTCAAAAACACGCTAAAATTACAAGCAAAAGTCCCAAATGTGTTAACCACACAGCGATGACTTTCAGCACGCTTTAGCACGTGCTTTCTTTTTACAAGTTGAAAAGTCTTCCCCCTAGTGTGAATAACTCATGCAGGGGGATTCCATTCTCTCATGAGGACAAAATACATGTACACATTCAAGAGTCATTATTGTCAGGAAGGAGAACAGAGGGAAATTTGCTTGCTGTTTTCGCTCGTTTTTGCAGGTTCTCGAAAGGGGCTTTCTGCAGAAAATGTCCTATTGACGGGGAGGAATGACCGATTAAAGCCGGGTACATTACTGAACCTAACAAAATATATCGGGGATAAATTAAGACAGTTTTCAATTTCATTGCTTTGATATTCAGGGACCAGGATTTTTTCAAACACCGGGCGTTTTTATTTACTCACCCGGTATATCGCAAGATGACAAATCCATTAATTCATAGTCCAGTTTGTCATAATGCAAGTGAATTATTAGTATTTGAATCATGGTCATTAAAAAGATTATTTCCGATCCATTCCAAGATCGATCCTCTGCGAATGAAGATGGACGTGAATCGCCAAATAAAGGGTAGTGACAAAGGGTACCAAGAAATGTAGATGGAGTGAGGAGAAGTTTCGTTGTGTAAGCATCGAATCTTTGCACAAGTACAAAATGAAATGTGTAAAATGTCAATTTCTCATTTCTTCAACTGCATCGATCGACGGGAACTTTATGTAATTTTTCATAGTCCAAGAAAGAGAATTTTCAATGATGTCATTATTTTTCAGGATTACAGTGTTTCTAAGTTTTATGAAAAAAGAATTTGGGAGTATCCGAAGCTTTGAGAAACATTGCATGCTCCATTAATTCTAAAATGATTTACAAGAATCGCTCAGTTCTGCAGGTCTACAAGTTGGTAGTAAACAACAACAAGTAGCATTTATGGTTTGCGATTTTGCAATTTAATGGTGTCACAATTTCAAACTAGGGAGAATGATAGGTAAAGGTAAAGATGAAGTTACGGTTTTTAGCGTCAAGCGCTGGGATCGCAGAAGTAGCTAAGGGCTAATCGAGTCCACGACTCCTTGTCATGACGCTCAAGTGGTGGGGCCCTACCTGGTATCGAACCCACTCCCCCTGACTGTTCTGGCTGCGGAGTCAGAGGATGACACCACTGCACCACAGCACCTTCAGTGATTGAAATGCTCTAATTCTAAAAAATGATGATACTAAAATTCTCTTTCTTCTTTATATTTAACGACATAAAGTACATTGACCAATTCAGGACAAGGAGTAGGGCAATAACATTTTACACAAATGGCCAAAAATTTCTGCAAAGCTTCGAGCATCATGCTGATTTAGGCCGTTTCAAGTCGACCTAAGAGGTTATTTTGGTACAATGATAAAGGAAATTGCATTTTGAGATTTGAATTCGCCATGTTGCAATTTGATACTTACTCACAGGAATGTAGAAAATTAATGTTTTCATGGCATGTTTTTAGCCTGGTATTTGGTACCTTGCAGCGGAGCCGTAAGCACTCTTTCAGCTTTTAGAAAGGGAGGAAAAACTTTAATATTCCATTTAGGAACCAATTCTTTAAGCTTTTGGATTTCGCTGGCCACTTCTCAGCTAAAATTGTACCAATTTTCAGCAATAGGATCCAGAAGTCTGAGCTGAAACTGTTAAAATCTTGAACAATGGTTTTGGGCCACACTGTAGACGTTTTAGACATCCAAACACCGTCTTCACTTTGAAGAGAATATGGTCTACAGTAGTGAAAGTCCATTTTTTCTAATGGAAAATCATTTAGTTCAACTTGCTTGTACTACGCTGCAATTTCTGTCTGATTGGTGCAACATGGTCTCAAGCCCCAAGTTGAAATCCTTTCCATCCAAAAGATTCCAAAGCCAGACAGCTGAAGTCTGGGCTTCTCTTTAGCAGGTATTCAAACCGGGCTCAAGCTTTGGGCCACCTTGTTGATAAAGATTTTTGGTTGTGTTTTTGTTATCATATATTCGTTCATGCCTCTCTGAAGCAAATGCTATTGGTTTTTACACATTTTATTCGTCTTACAGATTGTTGAAAAGATTCAAAATGAGCCTTGTTTTGATGAAGTAATGGACACAAAGCGTCATTTGTTAAGTGTTGCAAAGGCGCAAGTCACAGTGCCTGGTTTCTTCAATTTTTCTGACTGTGTGTATCTTTATGCAAGTAGTATCAAATTTGCTGTAAGCAGCTCATCTGGACAATTCTTCAACTCCACCTATACTGCCAGTGGCAAATGCGCCTCTAACGAATCAACGTAAGTTTGCTTCTTTTTTTCGTAAGTTGCAAGTGGAATATTCATTGCATCTTACAGTGTTTGGAGTCGGTGATTTATTTTTAGGGAGAGAGTGGAGGCATTGTACCTTCTGTCATCTGACAGGGACGTGCCATTTTGCCTCAGAAATGGTATGTGCATAATTGCTATGCATAATTCATAGTAAGAGTAGTGGAGAATGTATCGCTCGATGTGCTTGATAAGGAAGGAAAGGAAGGAAGTTTGAAAATAGACACTGCGGAAAAGATGGTCTTGGATGAGGGGGGTGGAGGGCATTTGACTGAAATGCACTTATGATTTAAATGATAAACAGTAATTCTATTTAAGTTCGATATGCAATTGATATGCACCTCGATCGAATGCCTCTTGAGGCCTTTTTTTCCGTAACCACGTTGCGGTTGTGGCAAAAAATTTCAAGCGCTCAGCAAGTCGAAGTTCCTAAGATGCTGGATATATCGGAATTAATCGAATTTTACTCGACAGCGGAATGACTGGAGCATTTCTTTGTTTTTCTCTCATCTTTGAAGGTAGATAAAGTTAGCGATACGAAAATTCTTTCGTTGAATACTCATTCAATTCGTAAGGAGTCTCGCGCAGAACAAGGAGCAAGAGCATTTAATCTCTAAAGAGTTCTAGTGTAATGAATGTTTTAAGCAGATACCACAGATTTCCGATCCCATGGCAGTAAATGTGCAGACAACATCCGATACCCGTGAAAATCCGTCCTTTTGCTGTGTTTGGTGTGAGACGTCTGTTCATGATGTTAATCAAGAGTCTTACGCCCTTTTCAGGCGTTCTGCAAACAATGGATTCTCGTACATCAAATTTATATATATTCTCAGCACTCATGAAGACAGAAAGATAACAAAACAATACATACTGCCAAACAAGATTCAGTTCATCAAAATCCGCCCAGTAGTCTTTGTATTACAATATTTTAGACGTTTTAGCTGTTTGGCACACTTGGAATCAATTTTTAGAGCACTTCAGTCAGTATTGTGGTTATTTTATAGACTGACAACTTGATTCCTTCTATTCTTTCACCGTTTTTATTCTAATGTTTCTATTTTCACTCATACAAGGACTCGCAACCAAATAGATTCAAACTAGGGACTAAAAATTATTCGAAAAATCAGAACAAATATCAAACGTCTTCTATCCCTCAAATGTCGAAAGAAAGTCGAACTTTGAGCTAATTAGCCAATCAAACGCTAATAAAAGGAACGTGGGTTGGTCATATCAAGAAAGTAGCGACCTGATTGATCGCGGTGTAATCGGATTGACTTGGCCTAAATTAGTCCTGTTTAGAAGCAGTATTGTTGTTAGTCTCAGTATGAAGCCATAATCATCACCCGTTTCCATGTGAAAACTGAGACTCTTGTAATCAGTCTGGGCATTTTATCGGTATTATCATTTATCCGAAGGTTTTTTAAGCCTTTAATTTTTATGTTTCGTTGCAAAATGTGAATGTTTTGTCGTCGTCATGAATATGTTTTATATGAATCCTATTCATCCTGTTTGCAGTGTTTCTATCATGTTCACGGATATGCCAGTAAACTTCACAAAATTTGAACTCAGGTAATTCCTTCATACATATTTTAAAGGTGTTGATTGATTTTCTGTACATGTGTGGAAGGCTCAGTAGTGGCACGCTTGACTAGGATGGTGGTTCGAATTCCCGCCCTGTCAAACCTGCTACGCAAATTGTGGAGTGTTGCTAATGCTCTGCAATGCCAGGCTAAAGAAATTACGGGGTGTGGTCACATCAAAAGGAAAGACCAGGACGGTGGTCAATGATGATGGTAATGATAATATTTATCTAAAAATCAGCTAAGACTACATAATTACTGATTGGTACGCCCTAGGGAGAGCAATGCTTATCTAGTCTTGGGCACTTACAAGAACAAAACATAAACAAACAACTACTATGTGTTGATAAAGTTGTAAAAATGGAAACGGATAATATGTGGCCTCTCAGCGGTTTCATGCAATGGAAACGGATAATATGTGGCCTCTCAGCGGTTTCATGCAACCTTACGATGCCAGGTAGAAGTATAGAAAAGAAGAAAAAAAAGCTTTTCTTCAAAAATCATATCAAAGCTGTTTGTTGATGCCTGCTCCCTTATCGTGCCTTCTTTCTTCGTTCTATGTTGCTCTATTTTTGCGAAATAAAGATAACCGTTTAACCTATATTGCATCTAATTTTGTCTCTCTGTATTTGAGATCTTTGAATGAAGATGCACTGTTTTGGATGCCATTGGTTACAGCACTGCCAACATAATTTGTGCTGGGTCAGTCAAGAAAAAACAGTCCGCTTTTGAAAGCCCACTGCTTCCGCAATGTCAAAGCAATGATATTGAAAAATCCTTTATTTTATTGCTCTTTGGAGGCTATTCATGCTAGAGTGAAGATTTGATCGCACTGCCAAGATGGTAGAACGTGTTAAAGCGCACAAAAGTTATCGTTGTAAGGCCCGTTTAAGTCAGAAATGTTAGGAAAATGTTGTCGTGATCTTGGGCATTATTTGAAGGAGCCGTGACTTTTCAAACGGAGATTATTTATTGTCTCATCTGATATTAGTATTCACCAATCCTTGTCATCATGCTGTCTGCCTTGAATTTACTTATGGATTCGGATGTTATGAGAGGTTTAATTGTTATGGCTATTGAAATCACTAAAGCTTGATTTCGTTTCTTCAGTTCAGTTGCTTATTTTGCGGCCACGACAATATGTTTTTGGGTGGTGAAAGTCTGCTTTGCTTAAAAAAGCGTTCCAATAGAATATGAAAACTTCAAAAGTATTATGTTCCAGTGTAACTCATCAGTCAAATTCTGAAGTTTTTATCTCTTTAAAGGCTGAGCTTCAAGAAACTACCCAATACAGACTGGGCTTGTTCTGGATTGAAAGTAACTTACAGTGGTACTGTCGATGGAACCACATTAACCAATGAAAATGTAGACTTCCCGAAATGTCCAATGTTGGTAACGGCGCCAAAGGCAATGTCTTATGCTTGCGGAGATCTCAAATTCAACATGAATGAAAGTACTCTTGCATTTAAGAGTTTCCAGGTAATATTCTTTCTGTGAATATTTTTTATCATTGTCAATACATCATCAGTTTTATTACAATCCCATTTGATGGACCTCTTAGTTGTTTTACAACTAAGTGTGGTGCGAGCAACATTTTTTCTGGTAAATTCTCGCAAATAGACCTAATCGGATATGGTTTGTTCTAACCGTTAGTTCAAGTCCTGTGATCATACACTTATGAAATTCCAATATCGTACTTTTTTACCATTCATGGCACAAATTTCCATCTCACAAAATATTTTAATGAATTCAACACAAGTTGTATCAAGGGATTTGCCACTTGACTTGCAATGGGTGCAAAACAGCTGTAGCTGATTTAGCCTGTGGCAGACTGATTGGATGCGAACAGTGGAGATGGAATCTCATTCTTCAATCCGTCAAAACGTTTGAATAGCTATCATGAAAGATCTTAGTATCTTGTCACTCGATATTAGTATCTTATCATTTATGCAACATAAATATGTAGGTTTTTTGGGGGTACCTCGTTTTTGCTTAGCTTTTACTTTGTCTTGATTTAGCGTGTATATGTACCTTACCTTTTTTCGTTTCTTTTTCTTCTTAATTTACAGTTGATATTTCTTAGAACATAGTAAGTGGCATTCGTAGTGAGGACTCGGTGACCCTGCACTTTTCCTCGCTACAAGTGCCATCTTGCATTAACTTTGTTGTTTTTAAGCTTTTGATTGATAAAAAACATACTCATGACAGGAAACTACTTCGAGTGACTTTCTATCATGAATAGTATCTTAGGTCTGATAGCTAAGAACATATGAACATCAGCAAGAATAAAACCCCGCTTAATTGATTGTCCACATTTTAAAAAGTATCAGTGGCATTTAGATGCAATTTTATCGAAAGAGTTGAAATCGCTGCAGGGACGTTTTTACATATGTTCTCTCAAAAATTAACAGCAACAGACTGCATTTACGATAACACCGAGTGGAAAATGGTGCAGATTTTCCAGATGATCATTACACTAAACATACAATCAGATACACAGTGCAATCAGATACACAGGTACAATCCGATACTCAGGTGCAACATCATGGAACGACGTTTGAACACAGAGACCTCTTTTATTGGTGGTGGTGATTTGAAAGCAGAAACATTTATCTTGAAAGCCCAAATTTGCTTCCACCTCCAAACCAGGGCTTTGGCCTTTTGGCATAAGCAATGAATGCTTTAAACACTTTGAAATTAAAAACTGAATTGAAAGAAAAATGAAGGGAGCTGCCAGCAGGTGACTTTTTATTCAATATCAAAATTGTACCAAAACGACGCAGTAAAGATTAGACTTGCCAACTAGTGCTGCACTACATAACAAGGATTATGACACGGGAAGCATGAACCCATGACTATCCCAAGGGTCATTGCTAAAACACTACACTAAATTACTGACAAATAAAAACAAACGAAAATAGAAACCATTAGAAAAAGACAGTTAGAATGATCTACACGTAAACGATTAAATACGATTACATGCGGATGCATACTAGGATCTGATTCACATTGGAAGTCACGCCAGCACAGACGATAATGCAGAACTGTAGGAGCCCCGACCGAGAGAGTAACACCGATAACCACTTGCGTCACTACTGCCTCCCTCCATTTCATCTTTTTTCGTTTTTAATTATTTACCGAAGGTAAATGATTCAGTTTATATGTAAGAAAACTGTTTACAATGTGCCCTACTAAAGCAAAACAATAACACCTTAATTACATTGTGGATCTATGAAATAAACTGTACAATAAAACAAAGAAGAAAGTTTCAATTTGAAGAGAGAAGAAAAGAAAACTTGACCAAACACTAGTTTCGATGTAATCATCTTCATCCGGGGATATATCTATGATTTTTCAAAAAGGTCTTTAGTCTGTTTTTAAAGAGTCCCCACCGCTCAATAACAATGCACCTGTGCTATCGCAATATTACGAATTTGAAAATTTGAGTTTGCTTTGATGTGGGTTTTCATTCACACTAAAGTCGCCATACATCCAATGTGAACAGACTTACAAAAATCCTTAAGAGAAAAATGAAAAGGAGTAGGACTTAGTATCTGTCTATTTTATACCAAGATGGGTGATCTCTGGCGAACAGGATGTAATTGGTAATAAGATCAAACATTGTTCAAATTTTTCACGGCTATCGTTTATTTATTCGCTGTGCCTCAAGAATTTGCTTAGGCTATATGCCAAAACTCTGGTTTGTACCTGGATGCAAATTTGAGCTTTGAAGATTAATATGTCCGCTGTTAAAGGACGAAAAGGACCAAAACCAACAAACGAGGTGCCTTTGTTGCTAACTATCGAGTAACAGCTTGAGTGTGGTAAGCCATTAATTAGAGCTAAATTTGCATTGGTGGAGCAAACCAAATCCGTGCAATTTTGGGACATACGGTACAAGATACACAAGATACGTCATATTAAAGCCAACTTCACTCTTTCTTTTTCATGAGAGCCCATTTGGTAAGAACGTGATCTGTTTCTTTGGACAATAGAAGAGAACATGAAGATCTTGGGCGTGAACCAGGACACTTGATGTCGTTATAAGAATTCAAGAGTGTTCTTTGATCAAAAGACGTGGCTATTCCCATAGTGCTTCATGAATGAGTTCGAATTTAATGGGAATAACATAACTGACCACTGAAGAACGTGTCTTCACGGGTTAAAGACAACGGAATGGAATCGCGTTGCATTGTGTCGCATCGTTTGTGTAGTTCTAAAATTTCCTAGTTGATTCTAATTGTCGACATTTTTGATTATGAAGCAGCCTCTTATTGCTCTTTTTCGCAGGTCCAGCCGTTTGGAGTGAAGGCTGGTAGTTTCTCAAACGCATACGATTGCGTTGGCTTCTTCACAACACCAATTCTAACCGGTATATTTGTCACAGCCCTACTTATCAGCATTGTCCTTGGTGGAATTATGGCAATGATGGGTATATCTACAATGGACCGTTTTGATGATCCTAAAGGACCAACTATTCAAGTACCTCATGAATGAACAATTATTTATAATTTTTAAAGCCTCTTCTTTGAATGAAAAGTAAACATCCCATTACAGTGGAAAGGTGGACGAAAATGTCAGACGAAAATGTGTGGCGTTAAAACCGGTGGCCAATCAAGTCGAAAGCGCAGAGTTGAAAATCTTTCAATTGGCTGAATTCAATTGGAAATAAGTTCCGCTCTTATTGTAGTCATCTGATCAAAATTACTAACTTACCATGCTTTTAGTCAACCCTCCTCCATTCAAATTTTTCACCAATTTTTGCCATCAAATTTGCTCGTGCGGCAACGTTAACAAGAATATGACAAGCAAGATCTTGTTTGGGTACCTAATAGATACTTTGTGATATCCCAGACCTTGACGCTATGGTACAAGAAGGGGGAGGGGGCAGTCTAAAGGCTTATTTCCATGGAGCTGGATTTTCCACTTGATTCGAGAATGCTCCTATGAAGATTAAAATTCATTTGATGACAACAGCAGCATGAATCTATTGAATCTAAGTAGATATTGTGATTGGCTATAGAGGTAGAGTCATGTTAATGCGCATGCTTGACAGAAATGCTCTGGAGTAGTTTCCGTTCATGCGGAAAATGGAGATGCATAACTCAGCTTGAGGTAATTTTTCAGCAACCCAAGCGCATCGCAATCAGGCAATTTTGACCGAAAGACTTCTACGATATACAGTTTACAGTTGTGTTTCATAGTTTTTGACATTGCCAAAGTGTGCACAAAAGTCACTGAAATTCACTTTATGATCTATGAAGTATTTTTTTCAAAAGATTTTAGTTAAACATGGTTTTTCACGGCTGATTTAGATTCTCCTGAAAATGCCACATTTTGAAACTCATCACCGAAAAATATTTGAATGATCTCCCGGTATGAGCACTTTTCAGTGTTCGTCTTTGGCTTGCATTAGGAAAGGTGAAACGTGACGCTTTTATGTGTGCTTACATTAACTTGCAGCTTTACCTGTGTAAACTTCGAAAGTCAGTAGATTGATTCTTAGAATGTATGTGTTTGAAGATTACTTGCAAAAATCTATGATAATATTTTGCAATCTCTGTACGTAAATTCAATTAGATACATTTGGCAAATGACTTGATTTCGTTGCTATGAATAGCTCTTGGCATTCCTGAAAACATCTTCGAGAAGTATGACAATTGCTTGAAGCAGGAGAGAAGATAGATGTATTTTCTCTCGTTTGAAGTTGCTGAGTAACTCTCTGCTGTGACTAATAATCATAAAACAGGCCTTCCCATAAAACAGAGGGTGACCAGCCGTAGTTGACTCGTACACTGATGTAAGCCTCTCTTTGTGGTCTTTATACGGAGACAAGGCGTCGCAGTATCAAGACAACGTGTAGTTTTATTCTAGCAAAATACTGCTTGTGCAATAACATGCACCTTTAGCTGGGGTGTGCCTTTATGCGGGTGAAGAGGGTAGGTTGTTTGGAAGATAATATAGTCTTAAACAGTGGGGTTAAGTGTGAAATATTTAGCTGATATCTCTGACTCCGTTGTAACTTAAGTACCAGATGTTTTTTTTCATCTTTTCATTTAAAAAATGTTTACCCTGGGACACAATTCAGTTTAAAAATAGTTAAATAACTGCTTAAATTGTGCTTAAATTGAAGTGCTTTTTAGCTGCTTTCCAATTGTCCCAGGAAAAGGGGCAAAAAAGGCAATCAGAATTAAACCTATTTGCATTAACTTCTAGTTACATGGCTACAAAAAGTGAAAAGAAAAAGATAAATAAAGATGACTCTTTCGATGTAGATCAGCTTTCTTTGAATATTCTCAATTCAAAACTTTTAGTTTCATTTTTATTTGACTGAATCGAAGGGGCTAATTTCATTTCTGAGTCAAGTTTATTCAATGCCTTCGCTCCACGAAACGCAAATGATTTTTGGCCATAAGCAGTTCTCATCTTTGGCACTGCAAGCTTGCATTTCGTATCGCGAAGGGAGGGCCCTGGTATGAACATCAGACAATATGAAGAAAATGTTACCTAGGTTTTCAGGTGATGGATCATTCAAAGATTTATACACCATTTGGATAAGTTTCTCGATTGATTAGTTTCTCAATTGACAGCCAGCGAAGTAGCTGCAATAAAGGAGCAGCTGGAGTGTCAAAAGGGCTACTTGAAACAATTCTAACAGCTCTGTTCTGTAATTTCTTCAAGGTTTTCAGTTTAGTTGCCCCGCAGCATCCCCAAACAGAGCAACGATAACTGAAATATAGTTGAACAATACTAAGATACATATTCCTTAATGAATCCTCTTGCACATAGTGTTTGGGAATAGTTTGAGTGAATCCATACGATAGCCTGAAAAAGGTGTTTGGCTTTGCAGAAACGATACAGGCTTATTCGGTTCTGGCTGTGTTGTAAAGTTTTTTACACACTGGTTAACACTTTTAGGGCAACAGGTATGATGACCTTCGTCCCCACAAATGTTGAATTGCGTGCATGCGCTTCTAAACTGCTTCTAAAATACCATCAACATGTTCAGTCTTCGCAGTATTGACAACGTTGAACGGAATCTAACCAGTGAAGAAATGAACTTCATATTATGTGATTCCTTCAGATATCATGGTTAGTATGTGGTAAAAAATTCTGGATCAGTTTGAATGCTCGTGTATTTCTTACGTGCATTAAACATGGTTTGCATGGTTTGGGCTCCTGAGAACTCTGGTGGTGGAATCTCATGGTGGCATCACCCTTGCTACCCTACGAGATGTAAATCTGGATAAACGTTGTGTGGCATTGCCACGTTATATCGTTTATGTATATATATTAAACATGATCAACAAATGCGGAAAGCGTTCGTTGGTGACGCGCACAGAGACAGAGATGGTTAAAAGGAAACGTGCAATGGTAAATAGGGTTGTCCAAAGAAATTGCAACCGCAACCCTGATGAAAATGCTACCTTTCTTGCGCAAATCCTTCAAAGGATAAGTTGACATGGGTTGGTGTTATCTCACTTTGCTGCATAATCCCGAGTGCTATCTCGTTCACCCAAACGTGAACTTATCGTACGAAAATCCCTCCTCCCCCTTACCATTCCTCGCCCAGCTGTGAAAGTATATCGATTTGAGTTTGCTTAAAAACACCATAGGAAATGTGGACACAATTTGGGTGTTGATCGTGTCTCCAAAACCTGTCCTAAAATATCTTTAATGATTAAATGTATTTCGTTACCTTTGCTTGTCTTCAATTCACTGTTTATCTTCTCGTTCTTGTTTATCTTCTCCTTCTAACGACTCCGCGTCGATCTGGGAACTAGTTCTCAGGTCACGGCTTTCGAATCGCAGTGCAGTTTGAAGTTCAAAACATTTAGGCCATGCAGAGAACAGGCTGATGTGCTCCCAAACAAGAACGAGAAGATAAACAGTGAATTGAAGACAAGCAAGGTAACGAAATACATTTAATCATTAAAGATAACTTAGGCTAGGTATTGTGGACACGATCAACATCCACATTTCCCATGAAAACACTTTGTATTGATCCTCTAAGTTGACTACAACAAGACAACAAGGAAACCAACCGATCTGAAGATCACGCAAGGATGCCCCGTACGGTCTTAAATGTTATTATTATTATATTATCGATAGCTATAAAATAAAAGCTAATTCAAGCTTAAATTTATCGTAGAAGCAGCATCCCATCAAAAACGATATCTCAGTGGATAGTAAAATAGCATTAAAGAATGGAGTTTTCTTATTGATCCTTAATTACAACAAATATACCGTAGTCCAGTGGCGGCGTGGCAAAAATTAAGGGCACGGGAAAAGCTCGTGGAAAAGGGGCCCAAGATGGCCTCAAGTCTCTTTCTGAAAATAAGAATCCTGTCCCCCTTTCACAATTTATGCTTCCACAGTAATGATCGACGCAACCAATGGCGACGCAACGGGGGGAGGACTGGGAGGACTTCCAATCCCAAAATTTGGCAAAAATTGTCAAAGTAAAATGACATAAAATTAGTTGGGTATGCCTTTAGATTGAAAAACTACGTCAAAATTCCCTTTCCCAACTTTTTTCGGATTTTTCAGAGGTGGCAGCATCATTGGACGCAACAAACTGAAAAAGCAGGTCAAAAAACTAGCTAACACACTTTAGAATATTAGTAGTGATTTATAAAAGCAGATGATTAAATGCAACAAAACGATGATGGACTCATCGTAACTTGAAATTTCCATTATTGATCAAATAATTTTTGGGGCAGTTTTCTAGCTGAAAATGCCCTTACAAAAGTAAATCTTTCAAAGAATAGCGTTCAAGGTTGTCACAAGCAAGGCACGGGGTGGACTGGGGTAGACATTTGCACTTCACTTTCCTCAGGTCGGTATTTATTCCTAAGCGAAAATGATATAAAAAACGATTTATGACCATCATTCATCCCTTGTCCACCTCACCTTTTCAGGGCAAGCGCCACTCCTGGTTACAGAGCTTCGTATGCTCCAACTCTTTGAGAAGATTGATACTTGAATGGCTTGACAGAAACTTATACCGATTGCGCCACAATTCTTCAGAACCTTCATACTAACAAGCTAATAGCTTAGTGAATGAGTTGTGAAATGTGCAATATGTTTTTGGTACTAATGGTAAGTGACACGGCCAAGGCAAATCAACTGGCAGGGTGTGAAAACAAGGGGTGTTGGGGGGCGAAGCCCCTGGGAAAATTTTCGATGACACATCCTCTACTTTGGCCTAGAATGCTTCTCCCGACCAAATGTTTGCCGGTCCCGAAAGAATCATTGGCCATTTTTAGCAATTTTTGTCGGAATTAGCATATCCAGGAGAATTTTTGAGCAAACATCTTTTCTTTGGCTTAGAATACTCGTCTCTATCCCTTCTCAGGGCCACTGAGAGCTTTCGGATGCCCAGGGACAAAATTGAGAAATAAGAGCCCCTGCGAGCGAAGCGAGCAGAAAATTTTTTCGATCATGTCCTTTAGATTGGCTGAAAATGCACCTCAGAGCATTTTCTGAAATCAAAATGTTAAAAAATCTTTAATTATGAGGCCCCTTAGGCCGGGGGCAACTACCTCCCCCCTCTTGGTTGCTCTGTCCCTTCTTTACCAGAGCCATATCGGAAGCCTCGAGGGTTCTGCAACTACCTATGAATCAGTTTTGTTGGAATCCTTGGCAAAGTTTGCCAAGGAAAATCTTCAAAACTGCCTGCCTTTACTTTGGCTTAGAACGACTCTGCAAGTCACCTCCTAGTATTTTTCAGATGTATTTTACCCTACTTTACCTTCACTGAACTTTGACTACTTGCACCTTGTTTTAAAAGAATTTCGAGACCCATCTTTTAACAGAAGTGGAGGGGGCATTCCCCATCTTCACCTGAGACCACGCCACTGCTTATAGCTCTGCATGAACAAGATCACGGAAAGCAAGTGTTTTCGATTCGAGACATGCAACTCATGCACTCATTTTCACTCGACTTCAATTAAATACATAATCTTTTGAGGGCACAAGAGTTCCCGTTGCACCATTAAGAACAATTAAGTATCGCAACCCTTCACTCTGCAGCTACCGGTGCCTTCCATTTCACTTCAGTTTCTGAATCAGTGAAGATCAGACAAAAACCAAAAACAGAAGATTTAACAAATGGCTCAAAAGTCTCTGAACTGAGACCTAAGACTTCACTAAAGCGAGGCCTTCGAGAACAGGTTTGGAAGCATGGAAGTTTGTGCAAAGCAATGGTTCTTGCTTTGTGTGTCAGGTGAATTTCTGGGTCTTGCCCAATAGTCGTAAAATTCAAAGTTTTCAAATGGGCCCAGTCACTGGCGTACCCTGGGTACCAGAGCCAAAAATAATAAAAAGAAAAATAAAGAAGGATTCCTTTCATTTAGATTTTGAGGCTCTCTTACCAATTTCCTTTCATTTAAATTTTGAGGCTCTGGTACCCAGGGTATCACTGGCGGGGCTATTTCTCCTCAGGTGTGGAACAGCAAGAGGGCCTAGTAGGGCAAATGCTTCTATTGTACATACGTTAAACTTGCCTTGTCTTTCATTGTTATACGAAATACGTGCACTTATAACTTTCTTCTAGCTTAGCTTTAGGGGCCCATATCTGCACGATTTTCAGGGGCCACCGGGACGAATTCCCGGTGTCCCGGTGGGCCACGTCGCCCCTGCCGTAGTCTGTAGAAAGAAGACTGTCAAATTCTCTAAAAGAATAAAACCAAAATATACCTGTAACGAGGGAGAAAACAGTTGAAACCTGCAAGAGAAAAGCGAATCAAACTTGATATCTGGAAGAAATGAGATAAGTTAGTAACTCAGCAGTAACTTCAATAAAGAACTACGATGAATAACCAAAAATGGTTATTTTGGTTATTGTTTATTCGGCGTTTTCCTTATTGCAGTTACTACTGAGTTACTAGGTTATTTCATTCCTTAAGATTTATTCGTTTTCACTTGCGATTTGAACAGTTTTCTCTGTATTTAGAGGTTTATTCTGGTGTTTGACCTTTAAACGAGGTAGCAGCCTTCTTCGAAGGATTACGGTGCTTTTGTGATGTAGTATGGGTTAAGAACGATGAGTCCATCATTCAAATCTATTTTAGAATTTTTTACCACAACCATTTCTCAGTTAGTTAGAACACTACTTTTTGAATGTAAATCTTTTAGAGATCAACTATTATGACCACTTCAACATATGAAAACTTCAGTTTGACCGGACATCCACATTGTGCATTTATTGGTTTATTGATCGATGACGTAATAGGCCCTGATTACTTTCTCGAAGAATTGCATGAAGCATACTGCACAGTAGACATACTGCATATCTCTATCGTGGAAAAACCCAATGCGAGAAGTGAAAAAAGAAAAATGACGATTAGAATGAAGATTCTTATGGAAGTTGAAGCAGCAAAACATCAATTTTATTGTTTAATACAGATTTATGCCTCGTACAATTTGAAGTACCAGAAGATTTGGGAGTTTCAAGAGAAGCAATGTGTCTTACTATCCACATGCTCGTAGATTCGTCATGCACATCCCAAAAAGGCCGAGTATATAATCATTGGACACCTTATTAAGACGAATATGATTAGTGACCTTGCCAAGCTAGAAATTAATGGGACTGCAATTAAGAAAGAGAGCACATGAAGTGCATCTCTTAGGTTGATGTTGACGAGAAACTCAGCTGGAGCCACCATTCTAAACTTTTGAAGGGAACGGTTGCTGCTGGTTATCTTCCATGAAACAGTTTAAGAACATCCCTCCCCAGTCTCAATTATGTTCTGTCTATGGAGCCCTACTGGAAAGTCATATTCGACCTGCTATTTGGTGCAACTTATCTCAGGTTATCTATGACTAAACTGGATACCCTGCAACGTTTTCGTTTGCTTTGTCTTTAATAAACACGCAGGAATATCAAAGGACAAGTCCTGGTTTGGAATGGTCATACCAATGCTGCAAAGGAAGCTTGTCATCTACTGACGAGAATTCTTACTTTTGTTTCACATTTTGTATATTCCAATGGCTGTCGTTTCCAAAAGTGTTTTGACAATGTGGGCAACATCTCGCCTCCATGTCGCCATTGTCTTCCAAGTGTACATAATAAAGAGGTTAGCAACGATCAAGAGGCGAGAAAAACCAGAGAAAAACAGTAGACATTCCCGCTTTTGATTGCGCCATATGACGTCATTTCGCGGAATTATCCATCTATTGTACCAACCCTGGACTTGTCCTTTAAAGATGAGTGACCAGGAAACTGGTTAAAAATCGAGGTTCTCATCAAGTTTGACCAGGCCGTAATGAAATGCCTGATGCTTATGAGGAAAGATTTACCAAACGGTGGAGGGTAGCTTAAAATCTCTTTAGCTATTTCCCTGCCTGGTCCCCTTTTTCCACGAGAGGATCTTGTGAAAAGTCCAGTGACAAAGAATATGCCATAGAAACAGTGAGTCGGGAGTGTTTGAGAGATGGTATGGTCTGAGATATCAACTCAACCCCAACAGTATGTGCTGACCTTACAATCCTGAGTTCAGCTCCTGAGGTCCAACGATAACACCATTCCGGTAAATGATGTACTCCTGTTGCGCTTGTGTGTAACGGTAACAATGCACACCAATCTTCAAAGAAAGTCTGTCTTTCAAACAATGATAGCTTAGCTTTTGCTATGCATTTATAAAACTTAGATCACGTGACACTGAGACAAATACTTTAAAGAATATCAAAGAATCGATCTTGCGTTATTTGAAGGTATTATGCCCTATGAATTTGTTTGCGTGCAAGTTCTGCGATTTTCTTACCTGACAAAGGGCCTATAGAAATGTGAATGGTCATCAAATTCCAATGTCTGCGTCATAATGCTTCTGCTCGAATATAAATGCAATGTTGATTTCTGATTGCCTACTGCATCTCGCATCAGCAAAGCGTGGAGTTACCAGTAGGATTTGAAGACGACGACCAAGACGGTGAACATTCCATTCCGAGATCGCTGCAGAAAACTGAAAAGAAGATCTCGTAGATCAACCAGTGTTACCAGGTTACCAGTAAAGAGGAAAGCAGCATAATGATTTCAACGAAGTTACAGGTAGCAGATGCCACCAAATGATACCAAACAGAAACTTGCATTTTGCCAAGGAGGGTATTGGGCAATGGAGATTATGAGCTTTGCGTTGCAAGTGCTGCTCTTCAGTTTTTATCTAACTGCTGTAATAAAGGTAAATCAAGAACCATTTTTGACTTGGTATGTGAGGTACTGAGCATGTGAACAGAATTTCAAACACGTTGCACGTACGTACCAAAGGTTCTAATCTCCTCGATCACTGATCAGTTTGATGAAATGTTTGATTGAAGCATTAAAAGAACTATCAAGTGTATATGTTTTAAATCCAATATGAGATAGTTATGTTCACTAAGATGCCTAAAGAAAGCTGATGGGTGGTAAGGCCAATTTACACGTAAATTTCACCGAAAATTGATCAATCTCATTCGTAATACTTTCGAAAGTAGCCGCATAGCCAGCAGCATTGTCATGACGATCTTTATGACGTTTGATTCGACAAAAATTGAACACGGAGCTTTATAATCTTTAAATCATTTGTGTTTCATCAATCATTATCCATTTCAACAATTTTCGTTCAAGCAATATTAATTGCAAATTTTTCCTATTCCAGGCGGAGAAGAAAATTGTCAGAAGAGGGATACATGAAGGTTTGTTTCTAGCCTAGGTGCCAGAGCCTAGTACCCAGAGTAGTTTGTTTCATCCCATGACCTTTATCCCAAATAGATTCAGCTGAAAACAAGGACAAATTTTGCTTCAATAACTGATAGAGCTTTCGTTTCAGCGTAGCCTTATACATTCCATCAACCACTTGCACTTATGTTCCAAGTTGGAGCTTCCAACAACATTATGTTCGAATCCATTGAACATTTTGTCCAATTTCTGTGGCCTGTCATGCTTCTGCAATAGTCAGATGACGACATGACGTTCTTTCTACCAACTTTATGTAGTAACTACACACTTGCAAAAGCAATATCTCTAGCCTACTTACAGACTCAGCTGGTTTCTCCGCAACCTCGTGATCTGCAGTGGGTGTAAACGAATTTGTATGGTGTTTTTAACATTTGTGCGAAAGCATTACTCGGATACTGAACTGGCCAAATTTGGAATAGGACTTTTCAAAACGAGTAAATTTGGAAATAGGTAATGTATTTAGTAAGTTGTCACAGGCACCACAGGCTCAGAGATAAAAAACACCATCCTTTCCGAACGGCATCTTTATTTTTTCTCCGTGAGCATTATTCAAAGGGTGTTCCAAAAATCTTCAAGAAGTACTTTGGTAGACATCTAACTTTCTATTCCACCTCAACCAGGTTACCACTGTCTACAATGAAATTCTACTTTATTTCCACAAATTCAAATATGATTCATATCATTTTCAAATAAAATATATTGCCTTTTTTGCAGAGGACTGTGGAAGGCCTTCCTATGGAAATAAACGAGGTTGGTAAACTTAAACTTTGATATAGAACGCCATCACTATCTTAGGGCCTGTTTAAAGGTGATCTGAAGCGAAAATTTTTATTGATTCATATTGATGGCACTGTCAAATGATACGAACTGCTGTTTAAATTTCTTTGATATCTCTTTTCGTTTTCAAGTTATCCACTGATATTAAGTGTAAGTTGATTGATGACGTCATTTTGTTTGCAAATTGCTAGGATGCTATATTGAAATGTATCTAAGCTGTATCTAAGCTTTGAAAGGTTACAGTTGTCGGAGACAATTAATTTGAGCTGAATAAATGCAATAGAAATTGTTTCATAGACTGACATGATGTTTAGAAAGGTATGCCAATTTAAGAAATGTTCTTGGAGTCAATTTCCTTTAGGAAACATAGCCAGCCTGGTACATTTTCATTAGTTTTTGCAAACAAAATGACGTCATCAGCCAATCATACAAAATAGTGTATAATTCGAAAATGAAACAAGGTATCACAAAATGGTAAACGACATTCTTTATCATTCAAAAGTGCTATCCATTTGCATCAATAAAAATTTTCGCTTCAGATCACCTTTAAATGGAGAAAGTTTCCTCGACATTTTCCCGTTTCACCAGGAAAATTGCTCAGCCGAGGTAATATTCTTTAAAATCTAATATGAGAAAAGTGCCATGGCAAGCCGAGATAAAGTACGATAGCGCTTTGTCTTGGGCGCTAAGGATTAACCATAAACAAAAGAGATTTCCCCGCCTAGCCGGGAAGATATGTGTTCATATTGGAAAATATTTCCTTGGCCATGCTGGATCCCGGTAGAGTTCATACGAGATCTCGGCTAGCCGGGAATATGTTTTCTCATATAGATGCTCGTGATATTTTGTGTGGTAAAGCTAACTGAAGCGGAATCTCGGCAGAGTAATTTTCCCGGTGAAGCGGAGAAATGCCGGGGAAACTTTCTCCATATGAACAGGCCCTTAGACGTGGAAAAAATTATAAAGAGATGCACGTTTTTTTATAAGAAACTGGTTTATAAGAAATAAGTACTAAGATGACCAAAATTTTAAGAAACTCTAGTACTATGTCTGAGAAGTACTAAGAAACTTTTCAAAGTTAAAAGCATAAATATTATAGCAAATAGATTGGCGAACCTTTATTCTTGAGCAATATTATCTAACCATTTGCGTTTTCATTATAACAGAACACTGTTTATTCCTTTATGATGTTTTAAATGTCAAGAAACATATCTGCCGCAGTGTTAGCGACCACATTGCTAATTCTGCATTCAAAAGAAACCTATTAAGAGACTTTTACTACTAAAATGGACAAAATTTCAAACTTTTGGTACTATGGCCTGATCCTAGTTTCTTATAAAAAAAGCGTGTAAGGGATTTCTAATTGCTGCTGAAATCTTATACGGTTACGCATACAATAATGCCGATAGTCTGGTTCAGTCTGTATCAATGCGTCTATAATTTTTTCAGTTTTCTTTTAACTAGAAGTGCTGTCATCATGTTAAACCAGGCGCTGCCGCAACAGGTCAGTTTCTGAGGCCATTGCTTACGATTCAACTTTCGTGGCTAGGTTTTTTGGGCAACGAAGTTCACCGCATTGGTTGATGATGTGTTCATGAATGAGCATACAGTCTCACTAAGTATTTTCATTTTACCACGTGTTTGTTATGGTGCCTCGAGAGAGGAACCACATTATTGGAAAGACTCCGTTTTTCACAAAGGAAACATATTCATACCCGTTTAATATGATACAGAAAGTTTCAAAACAGTATAGGGTCCACAGGGGTAAAATTGATACGATAATACTGTAATTGAAAGATTTTAGTACAAATGAAGCATAGATGTTAAAAACACGACGTTTCGAGCGTATACTCGTTATCAAGACAACGAGTATACGCTCGAAACGTCGTGTTTTTAACATCTATGCTTCATTGGTACTTAAATCTTTCAATTACAGTATTATCGTTTAATTTGCATACTAGTACCACACGCAACATACATATTTTGGTAAAATTGATAGCCTGGGGAAAATTGGTTTCGCTGATTGCTAGAAAACAATAGACCCGAAACAGATAAGTCAATATTCACTATGTCAAGGAGGTAGTTTGAGCACTTCTAGCTAGAGAAAAACTCCAAACAAATTTTTTGGCATAATGTAGCGAAATTGTCACCCTTCCATTTTATCCCGAACCCACCCATTTTCCCCCAGTAGACTCTACCCAAACACACACACATAAACATTATTCAACATATGCTTAATGCCAACAAGTGTTGACCCACATGCAATGGCCCACAGCGGCTTGTGGACTATGGAAAATGAAGCAACAAGAAAACAAGGCTTGTTAGCTGCTTACTTACCCACCCATGAACAGCTCCTTATTGATTATTTGATAAAGCTTTCGTGACTTTTGCCGTATTGAGTTTGCATAAGAACCGGACCACTTACGATTCAGAATTGTCATGTCTGCTGGTCACAAAACAAGATCGATAGCACCACCTACCGGACGAAAAGCAGTTGGCTGTCCAGCTATGAACCGTTGGGAATACGTCGTCTTTTCTCTTTCTCTCATGACCACTTTCCCAAAACCAGCTTCTCTGTTGATCGATGTTTCTACCAGATGAATGTAAAAGCAATTACCTTTTGAAAGCCCACTGCTTTCCTGCATATCCAGACGACCTTGTTGGCGAATAGGCGAATATACATTTGGTGATGGACATGCTCAAATGCATTTTAATATTTACTCCGTGCTGAATCTATGCGGGATTTTCTGGAGATAGCGCCCCCCCCCCTCCCCTTCACGCTATGACAGGCTTTGAGTCGAGAGAAGAAGTCTTATCGTTTCTCATAACTATTTACAATAAATGCTCCCAGAAGGAAAGGAATCACTCTAATTATACTTAACTACAAAACGGAAATAAGCATACAAGCAATAAATGATTGACGGCTAACTAGTACGCATGTGTAGCGGTACTAAGTCTTACATGGAAACGAAGTTAGCGGATATGACATAATGAATGACACAGGTCCTATTACAACGCAACCTTGAGTGATCTTCTAGCCAATGTAATTTATTCTAAATCCAGGGAATAATTGCTTTTCAAACGGGGATTATTTTTATTCCATCCAGTTAAGATTTCGATACGTTTCCTCTCTTAGTCCAAAGCTGCTGGATGGCCTTCCATGCCAAAGCATTCCACAAATCATGTTCTTCATACCCAAGCGAACCTCGCAGATTGACACATTCCTTTCAGTTTGTCAAGAACTTACGAAAGTTACATCTTGATGTCTCTTGGGATGAGCCAGAATATGGTATGCATTATGTTCTGATTAACTTTACATATTTGATGAAAACAGAACAGAATGACATGGCATCTTTTATGTTAGGCGCTTTAACCTTAGCCACTTTTTGTTTGCATGAAATTAGAGTGTTACCCTTGTGGTTACAGAAGATCTTATTGTTTTTCTGGTGCTATGACCCCATTATCTGCCTATGGGAGCAATGTACCCATTACTGATATCCTCGATTTATTCCTCTGAGGGCCATTTCCGAGCAAGCATGAGAATAGAAGGAGAGTAGATCATCATTGCTGAAGGCCTTAGGCTGCGTTCACATTGCACAGGCTTTTGAAAGCGCACAAATGCTCGTGCAGAAATCCTCCATACTAATTCCTTACAGTGTTTTTAAAATATTTTTTGCCATCTGAACACTATTAAGGATTAGTATGGAGGATTTCTGCACGAGCGTTTACGCGCTTCAAAAGATTGTGCTATGTGTTGTATTATTGTTTAGCCTCGTTCTATGTTTAGAGCCTCGTTTTGGTTTAGGCCGCCATCTTAGATTTTACTTCTTCTTCTGATGTCTCGTGCTTGAACTAAGTTGTTTTAAATCATGGCCTGTTTCTCTGTTTACTGTTCTTCTCGGCTCTACTATTAGGTCCAAGGATAAACACAACATGGTGTCAGGTGTTTTAAGTTACCTTCTCATTCAAGAGCAGTTCTTTTTGGAATAGAAGCTTTGACAGTTTGAAAGTATGGATAAACTGGAGCCTCCCGCCGTTTCATTCGATGGAAATGTTTCTCATGGTTGGAAGAAATGGAGTAAGCACTTTGATTTCTTTTTAACAGCCACAGAATCGGATACGAAGTCTGATAAAGTTAAACTTCCATACTTTTATCATGCATTGGGCCTAAAGGTAGAGACATTTATGAAACATTTCAGATTAGTTCTGAAGGAGACAACCTCAAACTCAAACCAGTTCTTGAAAAGTTCGACGAATACTGCAATCCTCGTAAGAACATTACTATCATTCGTCACCAATTCTTCACATATAAGCAGCAAGAAGGTCAGTCCTTTAATGATTTTGTTACTGAGCTTAAAAGACGCAGTTCTGAATGTGAATTTGATACACTTCAGGATTCATTGATTCGAGACAGGATTGTTTGTGGCGTAACTGATCGTTCCTTACCTGAAAGATTACTTAGAGATGCAGAACTCACCCTAGAAGAAGCTGTTGCTGCAGGTCATGCTGCAGAAGAAACCAGACGTCATGCCAAAGAATTAAGGTCTTATCAAGACAATGTAGATGTTCATAAAGTCAACCGTCGAACGGGAAAGGAACACAAGAAACAGTATAAAAGATAAACGTGATAAACAGAGCAAACATGAGAATGATATAATCAAGAAATGTAAATTTTGCAACTCCACTCATCCCCGTAAGAAGTGTCCTGCATATGGTACAAAATGCAGATCTTGCAAAAGAAAAAACCACTTTGAAATTTGTTGTCCTCGCAGAGAAGTGAAAGCAGTTGCAGAAAATCTTGATGACTCATACTCCGAAGTTTCATCGTCCTGTGATAGTTGCGATGATGAATTTTTCATTGATTCAATCAATGAAGAAACCACCTCCAATTCAGCCAACTCCAAGAATATTTCAGCTGTAGATAATGCTAAATCTGATTGGTCAGTTGCACTAGACATGAATGGAAACAATACATTATTCAAAATTGACACTGGTGCACAATGCAATGTTATCTCAAAGAATCTTCTCAAGAAGTTATCTCCTCGTCCCAAACTTAAGCCAGCAACCGTGAAGCTCTCAGCATACAATGGTACTGAGATACCAGTTGCAGGAAAGTGCATTGCTTCAATCAAGCACAAGAGTGAGACTGTGAATGTTTTGTTTATTGTCGTTGAAACTGACTCAGTCCCTATGCTTGGTTTGAATACCACTGAGAAGCTGAATTTAATCAAACGAATCTACAAAATCAGTGGTAGTTTGAAATCTGATGTTCCCATTGAAGAGCAATTTTCTGATTGTTTTGGCGAAATTGGTTGCCTAAAACGTACCCATCACATTGAAGTTAGAGATGATGTGAAACCAGTCATCGCTCCTACACGAAAAATTCCACTTGCTCTCAAGTCGAAGCTCAAAGAAGAGTTACAGCGTATGATTAAGCTTGATATTATTGAGCCTGTAGAAAAGCCTACTGACTGGATCAACGCTCTAGTTATCGTCTCGAAGCAGAATGGCAAGTTGAGGATTTGTCTTGATCCTCGTCCACTCAATAAGGCAATTAAACGACAGCACCACAAATTGCCGACTGCTGAAGAAATCATTTCTGAAATGTCTGTTGCACAATTTTTCACCAAACTTGATGCCTCAAACGGCTACTGGCAAATCAAAGTTGACAATGAAAGTGCAACTTTGCTGACATTTGGCGCTCCATTTGGACGCTATCATTTCAAACGCTTACCTTTTGGAATTCACTCAGCAAGTGAAGTATTTCAAGTTGAAGTTGCCAATATCATTGTCGGTATTGAAGGATGTGCTAATTCACAAGATGACATCATTGTCTGGGGTGCATCAAAGGAAGAACATGACCAGCTCTTACGTGCATGCCTCACCCGTATTCGTGAGAGTGGTTTAAAGCTGAATCAAAGCAAGTGTATTTTTGCTTCCAAGTCACTTACATTCCTTGGACATACAGTTTCAGCTGATGGTTTAAAACCAGATCCTACCAAAATCAATGCCATCATTGACATGCCCATTCCCAAGTCGAGAGCAGATCTTCAACGTTTTCTCGGAATGATCATTTACCTTGCAAAGTTTGTGCCTAACCTATCACAAATCACAGCCCCCCTTTGCGCCTTGCTGAAGTGTAGCGTTTTCACAGTGCAGAGAAGACACACAAAACAGACGTTCGATCGTTTGCGTTCCAAAATCTATTCCCACAATTCGACCGTAAACATGCTTATTTATGGATACGTTTATGGGTACAATTAACATTAATGGATAGGTCATTTGGCAATATGCGAAAGATCTTTACGTCACTACATATCGTTACACCTTCCCCTCCCTTGTAAATAAGTGATAGAACACGAGGTATAAATTTTTCTAATGAGTAACAACATCTCCATATCTAATTGGCGGATTAATTACTTGGCGGAGGTTTTGAGGTCTAACCCTCCTCTGAACTGCACCTTGCCCTCCCTCTCCCTGTCGAATATGTATCTCTGGTTGTTGAATATAAATATCACCTATTTCGGGGACGGGGGCAACTGGTTGACCTTCTGAAGCAGGCAATGGGCACAGCTTAAGCTGGTCATGGTGTGCGGTGGTTGTTTTTCCAAACTTCGAAATTATTTTATAATTAACACCTGTTCTTACAATAATTTGATATGGCCCAATCCATTTTTTTCCAAACTTCCACTTTTTAGGTCTTCGAAGCCACACCCATTGACTAGGTTCAAAAGGTTGCCATACTTTCTTTCCCCGATCATATGATAATGCTTGTCTGTTCTTAGCAACTTTAATATTCTTTTGTGCTATGAGTTGAGCACTCTGAATAGATGCAGCAATATGTATTGTAAGATGTATTCAGACTGGGTGCTTGGATTTTTAAGGGGAACACCAAGATCCACCTCCAAAGGTAAACGTGGTTCTCGGCCAAAAACCAGTTCATAAGGGGAAAACCCAGTTGTCTCATTGCGGCTGGTATTATAGGCATAGGTTGCCATATCTACAAAGAGATCCCAGTCAGCGGGATGCTCAGCTACGAAGGATGATAAAATCTCTTGTATGGTTCTATTTTGCCTTTCCACCTGACCGTCACATTGGGGATGATAAGCAGTAGTTCTAGTCTTATGAATTCCCATGATATTATAAATCTCATGCATCAGATTACTCTCAAAGTTAGCACCCTGGTCTGAATGAATAGCATCTGGAGGACCAAATCGTGAAAACAATTTAGAGACTAGAATCTGTGCAACGGTTTCAGATTTTTGATTTTTAGTTGGAAAAGCTTCACACCATTTGGTGAAATGATCTCCAACCACAAGGAGGTGTTTATTTCCCCTGGATGTTTCAGGAAGGGGACCCATATAGTCCATAGCCCAAAAGACAAATGGCTCACTAACGATAATTGGTTGAAGTGGGGCCTTCCCTTGGCTACCACAGGTTTTACTCTGCATACACTCAGGGCAAGATTGCACATATTGGGAGATAGTTTCCTGCATTTTTGGCCAAAAGAAACGTTCTTTTGCTCTGCTGAGGGTACGTCTGATACCCATGTGACCCCCTGCAGGTCCTGAGTGTAGGCTAAGCAATACCCTTGGAACTAAGCACTTGGGAAGCACAATTACCCTTTTATTAGTTCCATATTTAGAAGGGATTGATCTAACAAGTAGTTCATCAGATAAATGAAGTTCATCCCAACAATTCCATAAAGAACGTAACATAGGGTTATTGAGCCATGCAAATAATGGAGGTTTTGGCATCTCATTTTTCTTAAACTGGATAACGAGTTGTATATCTGGATCATTTACCTGTGCATCTTGCAAATTGAAATGAGGAGTCAGAGAGACAAAACAAGTGGGAGCAGTTAGCATACTATCCTTTTTCTGCTCCTTCGCTGGACTAATTGACTCTATTGTATCAGCGTCGGTGACAAGCCTAGACAATGCATCTGCATTTAAGTTTTCCTTTCCTGGTCTATGTGAAACAATGAAATCAAATTCTTGCACATCCATTACCCATCGCGCAATTCTACCTTTAGGCTCAAGAGAATGGAGCCAAGTTAGGGCTCGGTTATCAGTAACTAAATGAAACTGACGACCCAATAAATATACCCTAAAATGGTTAATTGCAAAAACAACTGCCAGAGCCTCTTTTTCCATGGCAGAATAGTTCTTTTCACGATTATCAAGAGTTCTACTTGCATATGATATAACCCGTTCCTGGCCTTGGCTATCAACTTGTGCTAAAACAGCACCAATACCATAGTCAGAGGCATCTGTTTGCAATTTAAATGGTCTATCAAGCTGAGGATATGCAAGAACTGGAGCACTACACAAAGCTTGTTTAAGTGTAGCAAATGCTTCGATTTGAGCGTGACCCCAGGAAAAAGGAATACTCTTTTTCGTAAGCATTGTCAATGGTAGGGCAACAGTCGCAAAATTTGGAATAAATTTGCGATAGTACCCAGCTAGGCCTAAAAATGACCGTACTTGTTCAACATTAGACGGAGGTGATAATTTCATTACTGCCTTCACTTTATCCATGTCAGTATGCACACCCGCTGCAGAAACTGTATGTCCAAGATATGAAACCTTTGGCGCCCCAAATGTGCATTTTGATGCCTTAACTTTCAAGTTATGTTGTTGAAGTCGACTCAAAACAGTTTCTAGACGTTCACAGTGCTGTTCAATTCCATTGGATGGTACTATAATGTCATCAAAATAACACAGGCAACATGAATAGTTTAAACCTGACATTACAAGTTTTATGGCACGGTCAAACGACGCAGGAGCCCCGGACAACCCGAAGGGCATGCGCAGAAATTCCCACAGTCCTGCAGGAGTAGCAAATGCAGTTTTTTCCTGGTCTTCCGGTGTCATACTTAGTTGCCAATACCCTGAACGCAAGTCTAACGTGCTAAAGAGGTTATAGCCCTGCAAAGATTCTAATAGGTCATCTACACGTGGTAATGGCCTTGCCTCCCGCTTTGTTACAGAATTTAACTTTCTATAATCAACACAAAAACGATATTTTCCGTCTTTCTTGCGAACTAACACAATTGGAGAAGCCCAAGGGCTAGTACTAGGTTTAATCACTTTCTGTTCTAACATTTCTTCAATTTGTGATTGTGCATCCTGGCGATAAGCATAAGGCATACGACGTGGACGTTGACATATTGGTGGTGAATCGCCAGTATCTATTGAGTGAGTAACCACTGATGTATGACCAAGTTTATTATCAAAAACATCAAGATACTTTGACAAAGTAGAAAGCAAAGCTTTCTGATCGTGTTCACTCAAGATGGGGCTAATAGCCGACTTTAATTCGTGAATGGTTTCCTGATTTTCCTTAAAAACACCACCAACAACTTGAGTGTGATCATTATTCTGATCACTGTTTGATGGTTGATAAACTACAGGGCAAAATTCTGCAATTTTTGCACCCTTTTGAAGTTCAATTCTCTCTTGTCCTGTATTCAAAAGTCTTATTAGTAGGGAGCGATTATTCGAACTGCATACCGAATAAGCAGAATGCAAATCAGAGGGCCCTGAAGAAATTGGTGTTACCATCCCTAAAGTATTTTTGGCACTTTTAGAAACCAAGCCAGCGACTATAATTTCTGTCCTAGGTGGAATGACTATACTAGACACAAGCTTGACTTTTACAGGGCCTCTCGTTGCACACTGCTCAAAGGTTGGAAAATCACATTCAGCCCCTGACTTCTTACTGGACTGAACAGGAGTCACAGGTGTATGGCCGTGATGCCCAACGATGAAATACTGTGACTGATCAAGTGCTAATTCTAAATGATTAGATTTAAGGAAATCCCAACCTAAAATGCACTGCAATGGTTCCAATAAGTTATCACAAACAAGCAACGGTATGTCATAAATATGACCCCCATCAGAAAATTGTAACTGACCCTGAAACTCCCCATAGGATCTCAACGACTGTCCGGTAACAGAAACACACTGATTGGAGCAACTGCTATTAATAACGGGCGGACTATGCAATGAAATTTTATCAAAAACTGATTTATGCAAAATAGATTTCATCGAACCCGTATCAATCAAAGCTTCAATTTGCGCTCCATTCAAGGAACATTTTACCATTGGCTGGTTGGAAGTGTTATCTTCCATTCTACTGTTTTCGTTATTAGCAGTAACTCCAACAGTGAATAATGAGGGGTGACCAGCACTCCAGCCTACTGGTGCGGCACCCCTTGGCAGTTTAAAGGAACACTTACGTCGACTACGCCTGACTGACTGCTAAAGTTCTTATTCATTGTCCAGTTATTTGCACATTGCGAAGCAAAATGTCCAGTACCTTGACATAATGTGCACTTAAAACGATTGAACTGTTCTCGTTTTTTGTTTGCCATCGAAATCTTTTCTTGTTTTTCCGGACAATTTCTAGCAATATGTCCCATTTCTCCACAGAAAAAACATTGCACTTGACTTATCTTCGCTGGCCTGGGTGCAGAGTACGACGGCCGATCTTGCAGCGTTGCTACCAAGGACTGTTGCTGCACTGCCATCTTTTCCACCACTGTGGCCAATCTGTCTATAGCACAGTCCTTTTCAGATAGTGACTGCTGCAATTTAGGCTCACTGTTTATGCTGGAAATCCCGGCAGAAAAACTTGTAAGGGGTTGTTCTTCCTTTTTCTTGATGTTATCAGCTCGAATGGCGATGAAATGTTTGCAAAATGCCACCATTTCCGCCAAAGTTGGTATCGGAGTTTGCTCGAGTAATTTGAATTTCATCTGCTCTGGTATTCCCCGCATAAACTGTCGGCTAAGAAGGGCATCAAAGGCTTCTGCATCCAAATCAGGATCTGCTTTTCGTAAAATTTCTTGTAATGACCATAAATATATTGCTGGATCTTCTTTATGTCGCAGCAAACGATCTTCAAACTCTCGATAAAAGACCTCCCGATTTACTTGGGGGCAAAGGGCTGCTTTCAAATTTATTATCAAATGATCATATGTGTCCTTCTGCTCATCTTCAAACAAAAAATAGTGAGAAGCAGCGTGACCGCGAAGAAATGCTGGTAATTTTGCCAATTTTTCTTCGTCTGTCCACCCATTTGCAACTGCACAACACTCATATTGGCGCAACCATAGAGCAAAGTCTCCCTTGTCAAATCTCTCCGGTAAGATGGAAGCCATATCTTACCTCTGTCACCAAAATGTAGCGTTTTCACAGTGCAGAGAAGACACACAAAACAGACGTTCGATCGTTTGCGTTCCAAAATCTATTCCCACAATTCGACCGTAAACATGCTTATTTATGGATACGTTTATGGGTACAATTAACATTAATGGATAGGTCATTTGGCAATATGCGAAAGATCTTTACGTCACTACATATCGTTACAGAAGAAAGATATTCAATTCGGTCTGCAACACCTCAGCAACACTTCCAGTTCAACTTCCAAATGAACAATCAGAGCCAGTGCAAGTTACACGTCGTGGAAGAGTCATTCGGAAGCCTCTTCGTTATCGTTGAATTTACAAACTTTGTTGAATTTAAAGAACCTTTAATGAAAGAACCTAATGAAGAAAAGGCATTTTATAACATTTAGAATTCATTGTTGTTTAATGGACATTTATCTCGTAAGGGAGATGTTGTATTTTTGTTTAGCCTCGTTCTATGTTTAGAGCCTCGTTTTGGTTTAGGCCGCCATCTTAGATTTACTTCTTCTTCTGATGTCTCGTGCTTGCACTAAGTTGTTTTAAATCATGGCCTGTTTCTCTGTTTACTGTTCTTCTCGGTTCTACTATTAGGTCCAAGGATAAACACAACACTATGTGAATGCAGCCTTAAGCGAATGAATCATGATCACTGCTTCTCCGAAGCTCAGTGTTTTAAGAATTGAACAAGGATTTTGCGTAGTTTTATCTAGCGTTCGTACATCTTAGATGAGAGAAATTTTCATTTAATTGCTGTATAAATAACAAAACCTCATGAACTTCCGAAACATTCTCGAATGACCCAGCAGAAGAAGGGAAGCCAACGAGAATTTTGAAACATTTCGAAAGCTTCACTCATCTGTCTTTTTCTTTTAAAGGTCAAAACACGTTGTGGGGATATGATGTTTTGCTGCATGATATTCATCGCCATATACAATACTGCTATCAAATCAATGGAAAGGTATGCACGCAGTTTTTTACAAACCGCTAAAGCCTCGTTTTCATTAAATCATTGTTCTATAAACTATGATTAAATCGTAATTCATCACCGATCATTGTCTCAGAGCATCGCCGATCATCTCCGATCCTGTAAGACAAAGATCGGCGAGGAATTACGATTTAATGAAAACCAGGCGTTAAAAGAATTTGTAGGTCAATTTGGAACAAAATGGATACCGTGCGAACCATTAGTTTCAAATCTTTAAAAACCTGGGTGTAAAATTGTATGACATATTTCTTTGAGGTGAACGGCTTCAAAGAAACTTGAACTTTTTTAATGTGCCGTTGGACTTTGCTGAAATCTTCAACATTTTCAGAATTACTGTATTTTGCTTCTTTGTATGGATTCAAGAAAATTTTCGAAACAAACTTAAAACTATTGTAACTTCTAAACAAGATCGAATAATTTTCGAGAGAAAGCCATAATTTATGGATGCCTACAATATGGTTTCAAGCAAAACTCTTTCGCTCTTCTGGTTTGTGGTTTAGAAATTTGACGATGTCACATCATATATTGAGCTGAAATATAAAATAGGTTGTAATTTCGACAAATATTCAAGATTTCTGAAAAGTCCAACGGTAGAATCATTGAAAAGTGGCTAAAGTTTCTTCCAAGTCGTTCAATTTAAAGAATAGGTCATTGAATTTTACACCCGCCTTTTTTCGTTGATTTAGACATTTGAAACCTATGCTACCGGGCGATGAGTCAAAAACAGAATCTTCATTTGAAACGCCACTGCTTCCGGAATATCAAAGCAATAGTATTTAAAACTGTCTCTTTCATTGCCAATATGTTCAGGGACGTTCAGTAATTTACACGGCTTTACTGGCGATTCCATCCCGTGGATAGAGACTTTTTGCAGAAAATCCCGCATAAAAACCTGCTAAAAACGAGTGACAACGATGACCAAAATTGCCTTGTTTCCTTCCTAAAAATAATGGCATTCTTGTACTTTGTGCTCTTGGGAAAATGGAATCCCCCTGAGTAGGTAGGTTATTGAGACATTGCTTTCAAACAATAATTCAAAACTAGATATGTGCAGCAACTTGCACCTTTTTATCAGTGTTTGAATTCACTCATGGCGATTCTCGCATGTAAAATGACTCGAGCCATTTCTCAAATATATCATGATGCCTACTTTGCTATTTTGAATTATTTTTTGCTATTTCCTTTATTTTGTATAAGTTTGAGCTTCTCTAAGATTGGAGTGATCATTGGCCTGAATGCAAGTCTGCACGCAGGCTAGTGAGCATCTGAAATTTTGAAATTCAAAGTGTTTCGGCAGCCAGCGGTCACTGCAAAGAGTCATGATCGTCAAGCAGGTTCTCTAGGGTTTGCTTATAAGAGCACCTGCTCTGAAGACCATCACGTTCTGTAATAACCACTAACTGCCAAGACATTTCAAAAATCGAACTGGCGGATAATCACTCACAGCTTCGCGAAGCTAAAGAAATCAAAGAAGTAGGAGACTATCCCATCAACAACAGCAAAGCAAGCATCTTAAGTTATTTGAGATAGTACTCTCAAGTACCGATAAACGGGGGGGTGAGAATAATCGGGGGGGGGTTGGAAATGGTTCGACATAACAATAATGGGGGGGTTGGAATAATCGGGGGGGGGCTGCTTGGAGAAATAGAAAACAGCCCTTTTCTTAGGTAAACACCTATCTGTTATATATGTATGTGAACAGTGATGTTACTGATACATTTACTTTTGAACTCTGGTTCTGTTGAATGCACTTCTTGAGACTTTTTCTTGCGTTTATTCAGAAATTATGTCTAATATCATTTCATTTTTCCAAAAATTAATAAAAGTGAATAAAAGGGGGTTGGAATAAGAGCAGGGGGGGTTGGAAAATTTTTCAAAAATTAGTAAGCGGAGGGGACGATTATTCGGTACTCAAGAGTACATAGGTACATTCTGAAACATTCTTTATGTACATGTCAGAATCGCTCCGCTCATGATTCACCGTGATGGTGAAAGTGAAAATTTGCCTATGAAAATTTCAGGCTGGGTGAGGGGTCTGATTTCTTCTGGTTCGGGTCCTGCTACTGTGTCCTTGTGTATGACCATTATTTATTTATTTTCATTACATTTTAGTTTCGTGATTAGATCATTTATTTTCGTTTATAGATTTTAAATTGCGAATCCTTGTTACGGCCCCTTGAAAGGCAACCTTAGGTGACGGGAATATCGTGTTTAAAGAACATGAAATAAAGAGTATGATCTATAAGATAAAGATAAGGATCCCTCCGAAATCTGCCAAACCTCTTTGCCTTTTAGAGCAGAAGGTTCAGAAGTGCTTCCAACCCTGCCAGACATACCATTTGAGAATTTCAGAGCCTGACAGTTACAAATTCCAAATCTACCAAGCCTACAGCTTATACCAATCAAGCCCTAAAAACATCCAACCGAACGCAAGTCGTTTTTTGTACATCTTTCTTTAGTTTTGGTAGATTTTGAATACTGTATGCCTGTCTGGCTTTTGGTTGAACTGCATAATAATAGTGGTGATGAATGATTGGAAAAGTCGGAGTGGTTTGTGTTACACATCATTTTTATTTCCATCATAAAGTAGACTTCAGTTTTGTTGATGTTTCTTTCATAATCACTTTGAGGCCATTTGTTTATTTTAAATCCTCTTCTTTTAAAATTTCAGCTGACCATTCTGGAATAATTTATAAATGTAGGCAAATTTGTCCCCATTTGGATTGTTCTTACAGTTGATAAAGCGACTTTAAAGTCAACCCAGCGTTTTTCTACTAACCCTTTACCTGGCTTACAATAATATTCTTGATCAATCTGTTTGATTTTCAAATGAAACTCATTCCAATTAAATCATCTCTAATCTCTTGTAGGATGACAGTGACAGAAGTTTTACTTTCTACAATTTGACATTCGCCACAGATTACCATGTTGTTGTAACAAGTTTACCAAGGCGCAGTCGAAAGATGACAAATAAAGTAAAAGTTTCAATAAAGTCTCCAGGTAATCTGATCTTCTTTGCCATTAAACTGTCAATTTGCATTGATTGTATTTTTTCACACCAAGGCATTTGTGGCAATTTAAACTTTCATCATAATTTCGTGTTCGATCAGATTTGCAATGAAGACAACACATGAGTTTCAATATTTCTTGGCTGAGTTTGCACGGACAATCTTAACCTGCAGGAACTGAGGGGCAACCGCCGAAGTAGTAAAAATAAATCATCTAAAGTTTGGTAACAGGTAAGACGTACATTGTTGTCGTTTTACTCGTGTTCGATCAGATTTGCAATAAAGACAAAACATGAGTTTCAATATTTCTTGGCTGAGTTTGCACGGCCTATCTTAACCTGCAGGAACTGAGGGACAACCGCCGAAATAGTAAAAATAAATCATCTAACGTTTGGTAAAAAGTAAGACGTACATTGTTGTCGTTTTACCAGTTTGAGCTGTGCTTAGCAATACGCCTACTTTTTAATTCATTAAGAATATTACAGAAAATCCTACGTTCTACAATACGGTTCTAAGTACTATACAACACTACAAGGACGATGCTATGTGGAGCGAATGACAATTGCTACCTAATGGCCAATATGAAAAGACACTCAATGTTATCCTAAATACAACAAAGACTACGGACAATTTAATATCTAATGGATAAATTTACAATACTAGATTCCGTTCCACATCAGATGTAAGGTCAGGGATGCGATAAATTTGCATGCACAACTCATTACATCGTAATGAGTTGTGATTTAAAGTAATTCAAGTGCCCGACATTTGATGTGAGACAGAATTTACAAAGCAAAAGAACATTTACGTTAACGGACGTGGTTGTTGCTTTGCGCATAGCTGAAGTTTGGAAGATCTTAGTCTTAGTTTGGACGTCTACTTCATCCTCATATCCCAATGATCGATGTCAACCTCAACTTTTGAGTGTTTAGGGCAATGAATCTTAGATACAGTTTCACACCAGAGCAGCATTTTGAAATTGTTTTCATTTTGTTTCGCTTTGTTTCGCTGATGCATCAAATGTTGAAGCTCAAAGTCTGTGTCAAATAATATGTCGCATGAGATGTACGAATGTGCCATGGGAAAACTTCATTTTTGATTTCGCAGACGATTTGAACGAGCCAAATGCTAATTTCGTTGATATATGTGTTGGTATCCTAAAGATCTCTGTTCTCTCTAAATGTCAGATATTTGTCAAGTTTATGAAAAAGCAGAACTTAGCCTTCCACTGGACTGTGGTAAGTTTCTTATTTCTGGGACTTTTTATGAGAAAATATGAATTTGGCTACTACTGAAAGTTTCTTGAAATTATCAGAAGCTAACTATAAAGGGAAACATGAAGATACCCTGTGCAGAAAGTGTGGAGCTCAAAAAGAAAACATTGAACATTTGTTTCATTGCCAAAATTTTAAAGAAAACCTTTGAACTATTAAACTGACCCAACTAAACTCGGAAGATCTTTGAAAAAGTGAAGACATTATTGTCATAAGTACCGGATGAGTCAATAAAAACGCCCGGCGTTTGAAAAATTCCTGATCCCTGAATATCAAAGCAATGATGTTGAAAACTTCTTGTTTTATCCCCAATATGTCAAATTAGGTTCAATAATTTGCCCGGCTTTAATCGGTCATTCCTTCCCGTCGAAATGGGACATTTTCTGCAGAAAGCCCCTTTCGAAGACCTGCGAAAACGAGTGAAAACAGCAAGCAAAATTTCCCTTTGTTCTACTTCCTAGCAATAATGACTCTTGGCTGTGCTCATATATTTTTTCCTCATGGGAGAATGGAATCCTCCTGAATCAGTTATTCACACTAGGGGGAAGACTTTTCAACCCGCCAGAATCAAAGTACGTGCTAAAGCGTGCTGAAAGTTATCGCTGTGAGGTAAACAAATTAGGGACTTTTGCTTGTGATTTTAGCACGTTTTTTAAGGTCTCTCAAAGAACTCATTCTAGAAAATTGCCTACGGAATCTGAACGGAGTGACCGATTTTAGCTAGGAAAATTTCTAAAAATAATTGAACATGTTAGCTATTTAATCAAATATTGCATGATATCGTTGCTTATATATTCAGGGAGCGGTAGCCTTTCAAATGCCGGGCGTTTTTTCTGACTCACCCGGTAGAAAAAAGGACAACACATACATTCTCCTAAATAAAAAACGCCTGTGTTACTATTGCGTTTAAATTAACTGGTAACTGCTCCAAAATGGAGAATTAGGTTGTCATTATTATCATTATTATTTTAGTGATTGTTTTTCAACAAGTTTCTTAAAGGTTTCATAATAATTTTCATGCTATCTGTGCCATCATAAGCATTTCAAAACAATGTTTTTGAAATCTTGTCAATGTTTAGTCATTACTCGTGTACCTTACGAGTAATAAAGTACAGGAAACAAGTGAAAATGAATTAAAATACATAAAAGATTTCTTTTATCAAAATAGATAGTTATATTTTCCCAGTACTGGATTTTCCTCAGTTTTTGCGAATTGGGAGTTGAGTTTCTTAAAAGCAAATTCTTATAAACATTACGTGTAGCTGCCATTCTCATCGGTGAATCATTTCGTTAGAGCGAAGAAAAACGAAACCTTTTCAGTAGAATACAAAGAAATGTAATAGTTATTTGAAATTTCTGATAGCTCACAATTTTCTGAATGCCAGGTCTGGGAACACCCAAGGTGATACTATTTCTAATTATGCAATAGGTAATATTATTGTAACATCGATCTTCTTTAGTTAAAGTTGAAGGACTGAAAGTGGAACGACAGTGCAATTCAACTGGCATTGCAGCAGTCGTCTGGAGCAAACCGAATTTACATTATGAAGGAATTTTCATTGAGCTGCATTCTTCTTGCACCTTCGACGTTGCTGAATCATATATTGCCAAGGTAATCAGCCTTCTATGATTCATCTTGCTTGCATTATTGTTTTTTCCTACCATCAAAATGGATTTATCCTCTATCAGATAAAGCCACTGGGAAAATCTCTTTTTGTCTCTGAAAATGTGCAGCACTAGAGGTATGATCTTGAGTCCCTTGTTTCCCTGCGTTCTTGGATTTCCTGATATGACTTTACCAAGATTATCAGTATAGGAGCACACTCATTCAAAACAACTTAAACCCTCGGCAGTGCTTTGCAACAATATACTGCCACAAAATCACTCCAGTCAAAGTTTGGTTTAAAGATCTCGAACATTGGAAAATTAACTATAAATACAATAATGCTTCGCTGTGCCACTAATTGCAAAGTAGTAGTCATCCCTGCGTACAAACAAATAAATTCCCCACAGCTACGAGAATCTTACCGGATGAGTCAATAAAAAGTTCTGGTGTTTGAAAAATGCTGCTTCATGAATATCAAAGCAATTATATATATTGAAAACTATCTTGTGTTTATTCTTGATATATCCTAGTTTAGTATATAATCTACCGGGCTTTAATCGGCCGTTCCTTCCCGTCGAAATGAGAGATTTTCTGCATAAAGTCCCTTTCGAAAACTTGCGAAACAAGTGAAGATGACAATTAAGATTTCCCCACAAAAAAATTCTAAAAATGATTCAACTTGTTAGTGGTTCAATCAAATATTGCAAAGAACCATTGCCTATATTCTCAGGGAACAGTAGCCTTTCAAATGCCGGACCTTTTTCTGACTCGCACAGTAGGTGGTATGAAGCCATACTTGATACTAGTTTTGCTTGGTAGTGATGGTAGTTTAGTATAAGTATTGTTACCACTGTCTTCCTTCCTAGAATGACAATACTGTGGTTAATCATTTTAGAGAGTTTCTTGTTTTCCTGTGTAATCTAACTTATACCAAACACGGGTTTCGCCTGGCGGAAGCATATTATCATCCTCCATTTTGTTTCACCTCCCAACACAGAACATCAACATGTTTGAAATGCAGTACCTTGAACTTGGTTGCAAATACTTTCTTCAGGTAAGCAGATCCTGTTTGAAAAATCGTCAACGATTCGACACATGCAAGCTGTTGTGATAGCCTTGAAACAATGAATTATTTGAAAATGATAGCTCTTAAGGAAGATTTATGATGTTGCTTTAAAAACAGAGTTCAAAGTAAAGTTTTTTAGCCAGTCATTTCATACTCTTCAATAAACGAAGACAAACACTTATCAACAGGTGGATCATTTACAAAAAAGAGATGAAACGGACAGTTTTATAATTATCAAGTTCTTGTGATTAATTGAACAGGAGTACGTTTTTGGTAAACACAGTATGTTGTCTTAGGAGCTGTCAAAAAGTATGGGGAACAGGGGCCGTAAGGGATTTAATAGGGTCACAGAAAATAGTGGTTGGAAAGTGTAAGGCTAACAAATTCTTTCTAGTGACAAACATGGGCCATGAAGTTAGCTTTTTACCATATTTTACAATCGTTTCAAACACTTTCAGCATCTTTTTTTGAGGTTCTACAAATCATTGATGGTGCTCTTTATCCCTAATGCTGTCATCTCAATGTTCTTCACTGCATTGTTAAAATGTTGCACTGGATGTCCGACAAATTCAGCATTGAAAACACGAAGCTGTGGGATCATCATATTTTCTTTGTACATGTTTAAGGGCTACGTAACTAGTTTTTGTTTCTTGCACTGGGCTATGACAGCTCCCTTATAACCTCACTCCGTTAGCCCTTGTTTGAGCTTGCGGAAATTGGGTTGGTTTGGGCAACTAGGGGCAGAGCAAAGTTTATTTTATAACATGGCCGGTCCAAAGCGTAACGGGGTAACTACTTTTATTGAGCTTATCGAAGGTGGTTCAACACCTTTTTGAAGCAAATGTCAACGGGGCAGAGGCTTTTTATGAGCTCAAGATTAAATTTGAATGTAAAATGTCTCACTTGAGGTCAAAGTTGTGAATCATGCAAGCAGAGAAATGCTTGGAAGGATAAATATTTTAGATGACGCAAGATTTCCTTGTCAGTTACTTGCATCAGTCACATCTCTTGAAGGTGATCTGAAGCGAAAATTTTTATTGATTCAAATTAATGGCACTGTCGAATGATACGGACTCCTGTTTAAATTTCTTTGATATCTCTTTTCGTTTTCAAGTTATCTACTGATATTAAGTTTCAGCTGATGACGTCATTTTGTTTGCAAATTGCTAGGATGATGTACTGAAATATAGCTGTATAAAGCTTTGAAAGGTTACGGTTGCCGGAGACATTTAAGTTGAGCTGAATAAATGTAATAGAAGTTGTTTCATGGACTGATATGATGTTTAGAAAGGTATGCCAACTTAAGAAATATTCTTGGAGTCAATTTCCTTTAGGAAACATAGCCAGCCTCGTACATTTTCATTACTTTTTGCAAACAAAATGACGTCATCAGCCAACCATACAAAATAGTGGATAATTCGAAAATGAAACAAGGTATCACAAAATGGTAAACGACATTCTTTATCATTCAAAAGTGCTAGCCATTTGCATCAATAAAAATTTTCGCTTCAGATCACCTTTAATCTTCAGAATAAATTCTTCATTGAAAAACATTCACAAGTACAAGAATTGATCTTGTTATGGTCTTTGGCTACTTCGTCGGTGATACGTACTGTAAAATATCTGTTGTTCATGAATACAGGGCAGATATATTTTTAAGGACTTTGAGGAAAGGGCGACGGGGCAGCTAGTTTTTCTGCAATAACCTCATACGGAGCAAGCAGATTTTTTTCCAAAAAGCAAAGGCCTCCTCGAAGTCAAATGATGATGAGAAAAGTTTTCTATTATTATTACATTCACGCTAATATCGCTTCAATTTCATCCCAGCAATGGGTGCTGTCCTGCCAGATTTGTTTTCATGGGAATTCATCGTGGCAAAACGATACGGGATAAAATTCCCTTGTAAACATAAAACTGCAAATTTAATGCTTCTGTAGGCCGTGAGAAGGGGGCATCCCGAGCAGGCCAGATTTTCTGGCTGGACGAGATACCCCGGCTAGGCTGGATCATGTAAACTGGCTCAAACGCTCGCGTTTTAACTTAGTATGAGTGCTATCAGTGCTTGTAGTGGATTTTCGTGCGGCCCATAACACGACAAACAAAATATGCTATTTCCTTAAAATGCAATGCAATCAATTTCAATATCAAGACATACGATCATAAGATCAACACAACAAAGTTAAGTCATTCAATGTTGTTGAAAGTTTCTCTTTGATGCCTCAGCTCTGTCTCCCCGACAAATAATAAGAGAAAATACGCTCACCAACATGCCGTCATCGGTTGGGCTAGGGTCGACGCTTGACTTGCGGCCTGGCCTATCTTGACGTCACTTGAACGCGTTCGGTTTTATCTTGCGTCTTGTACTCTCCTCAAAACATAACTGCACAACTGACTCCTCTCCCACTCTGTCTCTCCTGTCTCACAATAATATTTTTGAGCTCTTCAGGGAACCGAGAGAGGCACACACCACCAAAACACAGGGAAAAAAGCATTTACGACTGGAAAGGCTAATGAAATCTCTCAAGGGAGATAACGCACTGGGGGTGTCCTAAGTCTCATTGGCCTCGTGCTTTCTAAGTCTCATTGGCCTCTCTCTTGGATAGTAGCACGATTTTGGTAATTATTGACATTCTCTTTCACTCTTGGATGAATCAAAGTGCTATCAGTGGTCAGTGCAAGTGAAAAATTATTTGTGATCTTCTTTATTCACGTTTTACCGTAGATATTCATGGTATCTCAAAAAGACCACTTTTGGAAATTTTCTGCTGCAAACAATGTTTCATTTTCCTGCTTTGCGAAAGAAACAATAACAGGTATTGAAGACATTTCTCTTCTACATGGTGTCCCAAGAACATTTGCGCCGTTTGAGGAGCTCCTGTGAAGGAGCCATGAATCCAATTTTCCTTGTTTCTCAGATTTATAGAAAGAAGAGACTTCAACTTTGAGTTGAGCATCACGGTTGAGTAAATCTGACAAGTAGTTTCTGAATTATAAAGCAAGGATGTCAAAATTTTTGGTTGCCTCTAAGCTAGAGGGTTTGGTGCTCTCCATCATTGTTAAAGTCAATGAAATTGAGTCAAGAAGTGAGCTTAGCCCAATTTTGTTGCTTGTTCATAGGTGAATCAGTAGTCATTGAGGGCCTATTTCTTCATTAAAAATTCTGTCGGATAGACATCTGATACTATAGAGCTGCCGACTGCCCAAACCTTAAGTGCCTGGCTGCTTGCGCTGTAATCCTGTTTAAGACATCTGGTGGTCTACAAAATAAACCCGATGGATCTGCATTATACTCTCCCTATCCTGTGAAAGTTGAGGCTTTTCTCGTCTGTCGGACGGACTAGATAGACAGTGAAGTTCTAGTGCTTGTTTTCAATCGCATGTCTTTACAGCTAAAAAGAGTTTTGCCGTGAAGTTTTGGTATCTTGTATGTATCGCTTAGCTCTTCAAGATTATATTTCGATCAATCTATTCGCTTAAAATGATTATTCACATGATATGTGCACATATAAAGTCCATGCAGTCAGTCTGTTGGATGGACAAGGTTTTGCTATCCTTTTGGCAAGTCTTCTTCATAGCGAGGGGCAAATCACTTCTCAAAATAGCGTACGTGATTTTTGTGATTTTGAAATCACATGATTTTCTTCTGTGATTTTTTTTGTGATTTTAGTGATTTTTGGTGACTTTTTCGTGTGATTTGTCAGTAATTTTTCAGTGCCTTGTGATTTTTGGTGCTTTGTGTATGTGATTTTTTTGTGATTTTGTGATTTTTGTATGTGATTTTCTTGTGATTTCAAGGGAGGTGTACGAAAAAATCAGTGATTTGCCCCTCGCTTCATACTGGAGACTCATATGCTCATATAGCGCTACTTCAATGTTAGATTTCGTTCTCAGCTCCATACCAGTGGAAAATTTCGTTTCCCATTCAGCACTATGAAAACAAGTTGCAAGATGGCACGTTTTCTATCATAAATGAGCTTTTACACAGCAGAATTTTTACCTTACGACGATTTTTTCGTCAAGTGATGGTAAAGTGAGTCACATTCTGCCGCCTGCCAATGCTGAAAAAAGTTAAATTACTTTTGGAAACTCACAGAAAGTCTGTAATTACCAAAATACGACTTTCTCTAAGTGTGACCATTTCAAAATAGGCCCTGGATCACATTTTGTGAAAACTAATAAGAAAACCACATCTAGAGTTGTCAAAAATTGTTAAGTGCAGCAGAAGTGATGCCGGCCATGGAATAGGTCCATCAATTAGTTTTGCTTCTCCAAAGTCGTAAATTCGATTTAAAGCAACAACAAAGCTTTCCAAAGCCTTTCTTGCGATTATTCTTGAGCCGTTTGGTCATTCACTACTCCCAAATGCGTTTGGCAATATAGATATGGGCATTGGGCAGCTCATGGGCATATGAGTCTCCAGTATGATTAAGGTGTTGCCAATAATTGGAAATGGATAGTGTCCAACTCAACATCTGCAGCCCGGTCATTAAACCCCTTTGCAAAATCGTTCCCATTGCCAAAATAATTCCTTTCGGGTCAGTGAAAATACATTTTGATTGTTACAGTAGCATCAAATTTCCGGCTGTGACCAGCTTCGAAAAAATGGCTCAAAGCAATTGGCCTGCGGAATTGTTTCCCCCCTTTCAAGTGTGCCTTGGTTGCGTTTGCTTGCGTATGACCTGAAATATGATTGGTAAACATAGTGCTGCCTACATACTTTTTGCGGCAGCATTCACACTGAAGCAAGTAAACAACACTTTCTGAATCGCAGTTTTACCTTCCCGAAAAAAATTTTAAAAGATCTGTTTTCATCAGAATTTTCAAAACCTTCCCCTTCTTTGATCAAACCACAAATCTGACAACTTTTCCTGCCATTGCATTTGTAACAGCCCTTAACCGACAAACCCCCATCATCCGAATTAGATCATTTTGTCCTCACCAGTTTGTCTTCAAGGTTCTTCGCCCTACGGAATGACAAAAATATTTTGTTTTGGAATAACTTCTTATGTTGCGGATCCACCAACAGAATATTAGAGATATCCCTCAACATATCATAAGCCCTTTTAAGAGCTGGATGGTATGTAAGCACTAACGATATCCTACCGTCACTCTGGTCTCTAATATGTCTATTCAGGAGATTCAAACGATCTAAAGAACAAATTTTATCAATTTGCTGATCTCGTTTGTTTTGTTTTTTTTTTGTCAACTTATTTCAATCGATTGAAAAAGCTAGTTTACTATATACAAATGTACAAAGTAGACTAATTTAAATCGATGAAAAAGTGACCAATCAGTGGTTAAATTACAATGTGCAACGATAGATTACAATACCACCGGGTGAGTAAAAATAAGCCCGGCGTTCGAACAGTATATATGCAATGATATTTTGCAATACCTGATTAAATAGCTAACATGTTCAATTATTTTTAGAAATTTTCCTGGCTATAATGGGTCACTCTCTTCAGATTCTGTAAGCGATGTTCTAAAAAATATTTCATCAGAGAAACCTCAGAAAGCGTGCTAAAATTACAAGCAAGAATCCCTAATGTGCTTACCTCACAGCGATGACTTTCAGCACGCTTTAGCACGTGCTTTCCTTTTGGCATATTGAAACGTCTTCCTCCTGATGTGAATACCTTATTCGAGGGGGGGGGATTCCATTCTCCTATGAGGACAAAATACGTGAACACCTTCAAGAGTCAATATTGCTAGGAAGGAGAACAAAGGGAAATCTTGCTTAGTGTTTTCACTCGTTTTTGCAGGCTTTCGAAAGGGGCTTTCTGCAGAAAATCTCCCATTTCGACGGGAAGGAATTACTGAACCTAACTTGGCATTAACACAAGATAGTTTTCAATGTAATTGCTTTGATATTCAGGGAGCAGGATTTTTTCAAACGCCGGGAGTTTTCTTGACTCGCCCGATAGAGATTTAAAAGAAAAGCATGTAAAAGTTTTGGGCTCAGGAGGATAAAGCGTCTTTTAGCCTTAATCTTAAAAGTACAAAATCCGAAAGTAAGAGATGCCATACTCGGGAATATGAAACGATACGAATTTTTGCCAATTCATGGTTTTTGATTTCGTCATAATTCGTTTTAGTTTTAAAGCTGCAGACACCAACACAGTCACGTGTGATCAGCAGAGTAAAAGAAATGAATATATCATTGAAACCTTTCTGGATAGCTATTGGTATCATGCCTTTTCTATCGGTTGCATTTATCGTCGCTTTATGTGGACGTGACAAATTTTTTGGCAGGCTGCCAAAAAGAAGCTCAGAATCTCTGAAAATCAACAACAACACAATTGAGAACAAAGGTAAGAACCCTCTACTATACTCATGGAATTGAAAGGGGAAAGCTATCCATTACAGTAATCAATTCAACAGTTCGTACGTCAGTGTTTATCTGTTCACACTTGGTGATATTTATATTTTTGTTGGGAAGACGAGATACGCTTTGTCCGAGGAATTGCTGTGTCCTCCCCCCCCCCCCGGTGCAGTGGGTTAAAGCCCATGCGCCCATCACAGCCTCAACCCCAAACGCTACTGCGCACGAGCTTTAACGCACTGCATGGGGGGACACATACGTTCCCTCGGACAAAGTAAATCTTGTCTCTCCAACAAATTTGGGTCCTTCTAGTAACTCTAGGACCCTGAACCAGAAATACAGAAATACACATCAATATGTGCGATCTCCAATGTATCAGGTTAGTTATTGGGACCAGCAAAGAAATGCTGCCAGGGACCGCCCTACTGAAAGTTAGGAGTAACTCTACGGGCTATCCTTCAAAAGCAATGGATGCTATTTTAACGAAATCTGTCATTGTTTTTTAGAATCGAAGGAATTTTTTTCTTGAAGATAACATTTCTGATCTGCAACGCCCATTAGACAGTGATAATAGACGATTACGCTAAAGATGGCAGTGAAGAACTTTTTACCAAAATGCATTGCATTCTAATCACGAATCCCAAACGATTCCATAGGAATTCAAATAAAGAACGCAGTGCATCTCGGTAAAAAGTTCCTCGCCGCCATCTTTAGCGTAATTGTCTATTGGAGAGGGTGCTTTAGAAGAGTCAAATCAATCTGATAAATATTTGCAATGGATGCTACGGGCTATCCTTCAAAAGCAATGGATGCTATTTTAACGAAATCTGTCATTGTTTTTTAAAATCGAAGGAATTTTTTTCTTGAAGATAACATTTCTGATCTGCAACGCCCATTAGACAGTGATAATAGACGATTACGCTAAAGATGGCAGTGAAGAACTTTTTACCAAAATGCATTGCATTCTAATCACGAATCCCAAACGATTCCATAGGAATTCAAATAAAGAACGCAGTGCATCTCGGTAAAAAGTTCCTCGCCGCCATCTTTAGCGTAATTGTCTATTGGAGAGGGTGCTTTAGAAGAGTCAAATCAATCTGATAAATATTTGCAAAGCTCATGAACTTGTTGTAAAACGATATCAATCGCTGATGAAATTTAGAGCAGAAACGAAAGAAAGCCAATAAACCTGAACTATTTCAGCCTATCGTACTTTTAAATCGCAAGAGTGGTCGCCAAATCCAATTTAAGACTGTTCCCAACTATGGAATAAAACTGTCAACTGTTCTCCGAAAGAGTGTACCGGGTGTCTAGACTTATGGCGATGAGTCTCTTCTATTCCTGCAGTAAACCTTGCTCAAAAGGGACTCATGATGAAACAGTGAAAAGGCTAACCCTATTTTCTGCATTCAATCGATCGAATCACGATCGAACGACTGCTTTATCTCTGTTCATCTGTCACTCATCAGAAACAAAATACGAAAAAACCACTTTAAGCAGACATTTAATGAACACAACTTGGCATAAATCTGAGGAAGGAAGCTCACTTTACCTGGTGAGTGCAAGATTTGTCTTTCAACGCTACATTTACCATGCTTTTAAGACCAATACAAACCAGAGAAAAGCCTCAACTACCTGCCGCAGCAACGTCGTTCAAAATCTAGTCAACAACATGATTCGAATTGAAAATTCTACTGCATTTTTCTTTGCTAAACCTCGCAATGTGATTGGTACTCTATGAATGGCAGAGTTTAGGCGTAAGTGGGGCCAGGTTCTTCAGAGTAATATTATCAGCCTCTGTTGACCGAAGCGTCATCATGAAAGTCAAAGAGCACAGAAAAACAAGAGACCCTAGGTCATGAGTCTACCAGGTTTCCCTATAAAAAGCATAAACGTTTGTACAGCTCCTTCCAACAATTTCCTCTTAACTTTATAATGTGGATGAGGTCTTTACTTACAATTTGCGACCTTGCATGTCCAAATTGGCCATGTTGTCACGCTAAGGCAGATGGTTATTGAATTCTGCTGCTACTATTTATGCATGATCTTTAGGTAATTTCAACTCAGACTACGCATTGACATCCGTTTTCGTGACAAATTGCGTAATTAAGCAAACCATTGTATTGATTGAAGAAAGTGATCGGAGCGGAACTTTCTAGGACTGAGGGAACGTGTCAAGAAGTGTCTGATACTACTAAAGGAACTTTTTCATCCAAGTTCCGTCATACAGTTGTGATTGTTCAATCGTATTGAGTTTTACGTAATTGAATAATAAATTTCACTTTCATATGTCAACAAATTTCCAACAAATAATGCATTTTTGAGATACCCAAAAAATTTTTTACAAGTAACACAGGGAGTAACTGCAAAAGTCAATAACCATCTGTCTGATGCTTACTACTACATCCGACTACGACAAGACGTCACACGCAGTTAATCACGCAGTTAATACTGCACAACGCTTGTCACAATGCCACACCAGCTCTCTCTATCCCGTGTCAGATCAGAAAGTTTATTCAGTGTTTTTGCTTCTTTTGATAGATCCAGTTTAATTCCAATGCTTGCCAAATCTTGTCTGACTGTCTGCATCTAGGTCGTCTTTGGTCTTCCTTGTGGCCGTTTCACTTTCCTGAGATATTCTTTAAGGCTTCCTTGCTGGTGTTTCTGGATGCAAGCGCATGAGATGTCCTAGCCATGTTAGTCTCCTTTCTCTTATTATTTTACTCCATGGTTCACATTTCGTTCTGGCATAGTGCTCGTTGTTGCTAATATTTCTTTGCCAGTTAATTCCTAGAATCTTTCTTAGATCTCTACATTGGAAGGTGTCGATGATGCTTTCTAGCTTCTTCGCCAGAGTCCAAAATTCGCTATTTATATAAAAACGTACTTGCTACATAAGCATTAAAAGTTCTCAGTTTGACCTTAATGAAATTTTTTTCGAGCTGCTGAAAATGCTGTCGAACGTTTTGCAGGCATCAATTGCTAATATCTTTCTTCTGTTGATGTCTTTTTCGGAATAAGGTTCTCGCTTTATTTGCAGTATGTAGTAGCGATTTATAATAAACGCTAATACAAAATCATCGCTACTGAAACCTAAAATGTCAAAATGTCCATTAAATGAAAAGGTTTCTTTCTGAGTCAGCAGATGAAGCCCGACTATTTAACAATACGCAATAATTATAGTGCATCCTGAAGAGTGAGTGTGACCGATATATCGATTCAGGCGGATTTGGGTAACTTCTACTTGGTAAGCTTTCTGGGAGGGTTTGGGTGGGACTTCGAAAATTTCTTACTGCTTTCGTGTACGTTGTAAGAGAATGGGGTGGGGCTGGTTGTTTTCATGCGATCATATCGCTTACTCTCGCTTCCCCTGATTGGGTGAAGACATACAATGACTTTGTGTGTTATTGGCCGACTAAAGTCACGTTGGTAAGAAAATTGATCCCATTGGCTGTCTCGCATCCTATTTTGGCGCGGTAAGGTCACCTGACTTTCTTGGCAGTACTTTCCCACGGCATTTTTCCTAGCTGTCGTTATAAATAACATATGCAATTAACGCTTCTAATGTCACTTGTATCGTTTGTAATCCGCGCTTTGAAAGACCGTTACCTAATGCCCTTGTTCTCCTAGCTACACAAAATTGCACCTCGTTTATTCGCAGGAGACCCCGTTAATTGCCCCGACCAAACCGCTCTTGGGTTGTTAGCCATTCGCTAGTTGTGTGTTGATTTGGTCCTATAATCCCCATTGAGAGTGATCTCAGTGTCCTTAGTCTTTCCTCGGGGAATTCATAATATTTGGCGAAAAGAGATGGTCTGTAGATTGCAGATCTCTGTTAAATTCCCCGCAGTGAGGGTCTGAGTAAGAGCTTCAGGTCTTTTAGGTTTCCAACTCACTCTAATGCGAGAGGTGCGGAACGAGGTTTCTAAGGCCTTACACAGTGGCTGCAGGAGACTATTAACCGCATTTGATGAAGTTTCATCAAATTTTGAATTAATACTCTCCATTCCGCTTTTATACCGAACATTGGCTTTTGGAGATATTTTTTTTATCGCTAATTCGAAAACCTTACGAGATTTTCAGAACAAACAAGGATTCTTACGGATTGTGGTAGGTTTTTCATGAAAATAGAAGGATTTTTGCAAAAGGTGCATGACATTTTTCTTCTTGTTTGATGTTTTTGTTATTTTTGTGAAGCACCCCCTCGTATTCATGTGCTCAGAATGATCAGGGGCTCTCAGGTTGTTTAGGCCCAAAATGCGAGAGTCTGTTATTTTGCTCGGTCTTTCAAAGACAGAATTCTTAGGCCAATGAAAGACATTCGTAAAACTGGACATCAAGCTTCTATCACACAAAAGCCCGAACGAACAAAATGACGTTACATACATCTACTATCAACCATAAAGATAAATGGGGAATGGAGATGTATCTTGTGGCGTAAGGAATGTCCTCAAGTGCTTTTTTAAAACGAGCTCCTACGCGTCGGAGTCGTAACTGAAACACGGGGGCTCCTAAACGATCCACGCAAGCGACGCAGACAGGAGCGAGCCCGGCCTCAGTGAAATTTCCATAGACTGTAGTTTTGAAACCCAACTCCCACCGATCCAGGCAAACGACCCAGACAGAAGTTGAGCAACTTGGAAAAAGGAAACAGTGAATTTTTCCTAGCCTGTACTATTTAAAGCCTAACTCCTACCGATCCAGGCAAGCGACCCAGACAGGAGTTAGGTAAGTATCGGGAAATTGCGAATCTATATTTTTCAAATCTGGAGTTTAGTCTATTGAATATATTGTGACATTTAGAGAGTCTATGGGAAAGGTGTGCTGCGAAGGACACTTACGCCACAAAATGAAAGCATCTCACGCTACATATAAGTCATGTAGAAACGATTTATAATAAACGCTAATACAAAATCATCGCTACTGAAACCTAAAATGTCAAAATGTCCATTAAATGAAAAGGTTTCTTTCTGAGTCAGCAGATGAAGCCCGACTATTTAACAATACGCAATAATTATAGTGCATCCTGAAGAGTGAGTGTGACCGATATATCGATTCAGGCGGATTTGGGTAACTTCTACTTGGTAAGCTTTCTGGGAGGGTTTGGGTGGGACTTCGAAAATTTCTTACTGCTTTCGTGTACGTTGTAAGAGAATGGGGTGGGGCTGGTTGTTTTCATGCGATCATATCGCTTACTCTCGCTTCCCCTGATTGGGTGAAGACATACAATGACTTTGTGTGTTATTGGCCGACTAAAGTCACGTTGGTAAGAAAATTGATCCCATTGGCTGTCTCGCATCCTATTTTGGCGCGGTAAGGTCACCTGACTTTCTTGGCAGTACTTTCCCACGGCATTTTTCCTAGCTGTCGTTATAAATAACATATGCAATTAACGCTTCTAATGTCACTTGTATCGTTTGTAATCCGCGCTTTGAAAGACCGTTACCTAATGCCCTTGTTCTCCTAGCTACACAAAATTGCACCTCGTTTATTCGCAGGAGACCCCGTTAATTGCCCCGACCAAACCGCTCTTGGGTTGTTAGCCATTCGCTAGTTGTGTGTTGATTTGGTCCTATAATCCCCATTGAGAGTGATCTCAGTGTCCTTAGTCTTTCCTCGGGGAATTCATAATATTTGGCGAAAAGAGATGGTCTGTAGATTGCAGATCTCTGTTAAATTCCCCGCAGTGAGGGTCTGAGTAAGAGCTTCAGTTCTTTTAGGTTTCCAACTCACTCTAATGCGAGAGGTGCGGAACGAGGTTTCTAAGGCCTTACACAGTGGCTGCAGGAGACTATTAACCGCATTTGATGAAGTTTCATCAAATTTTGAATTAATACTCTCCATTCCGCTTTTATACCGAACATTGGCTTTTGGAGATATTTTTTTTATCGCTAATTCGAAAACCTTACGAGATTTTCAGAACAAACAAGGATTCTTACGGATTGTGGTAGGTTTTTCATGAAAATAGAAGGATTTTTGCAAAAGGTGCATGACATTTTTCTTCTTGTTTGATGTTTTTGTTATTTTTGTGAAGCACCCCCTCGTATTCATGTGCTCAGAATGATCAGGGGCTCTCAGGTTGTTTAGGCCCAAAATGCGAGAGTCTGTTATTTTGCTCGGTCTTTCAAAGACAGAATTCTTAGGCCAATGAAAGACATTCGTAAAACTGGACATCAAGCTTCTATCACACAAAAGCCCGAACGAACAAAATGACGTTACATACATCTACTATCAACCATAAAGATAAATGGGGAATGGAGATGTATCTTGTGGCGTAAGGAATGTCCTCAAGTGCTTTTTTAAAACGAGCTCCTACGCGTCGGAGTCGTAACTGAAACACGGGGGCTCCTAAACGATCCACGCAAGCGACGCAGACAGGAGCGAGCCCGGCCTCAGTGAAATTTCCATAGACTGTAGTTTTGAAACCCAACTCCCACCGATCCAGGCAAACGACCCAGACAGAAGTTGAGCAACTTGGAAAAAGGAAACAGTGAATTTTTCCTAGCCTGTACTATTTAAAGCCTAACTCCTACCGATCCAGGCAAGCGACCCAGACAGGAGTTAGGTAAGTATCGGGAAATTGCGAATCTATATTTTTCAAATCTGGAGTTTAGTCTATTGAATATACTGTGACATTTAGAGAGTCTATGGGAAAGGTGTGCTGCGAAGGACACTTACGCCACAAATTACACCATGGTGTGATTCCCCATAGACGAATCAAATTTGCCTCGCTAATCTTTGCGAGGCTTGAATGAGTGTTTCTGTTGGCGTGCGAATGTATTTTTCAATGCAGTCCGAGGACCAACGCCCTTATGTCTTGATGAGCCAAGCTGGGAGCTTGGCAGCCCCGTTGCAGCTCCTATTCAAAAGCTGTGGCCGGCATAGTGGATTGGGTCCAATCCACCTATTGACCGAAGGTTGCGCACATTTTTCGTAAATTATTTGCGGCTGAAAGGTTTGCCGTTTTGGTACGAAAAGAGCGGGCTATTGATTGGCGAGTTCTTTATCGAAGTAAATCTGGAGAGCTTTTACGGGGCAAATTTCGGCGTCTGCTGCACTCAAGATTATTTGTATTCCTTTTCTGAATGGGTCCTTTTTGGACGTTGTAATGTTGATACTGACTGATGTGGCTGTAACCAAAGAGGGATAGAAAAATAGACCTCTACTAAATATGAAATTTGACCCACCAATATGAGCATTACGTCCATTATGACTTAACGAGGTACCCCTCCCCCTGCGGAGTATTTGGTAACAGATTATTAAACACACAGGTTGCATTAGTAGCTCTACGAGTTCGTGTTATTCCGCCAAACAGCCAGAACAGCATGTATAACAGCTCTGCAATCAACGCCCTTCGAAAATTTCTTACCGCTTTCGTGTACGTTGTAAGAGAATGGGGTGGGGCTGGTTGTTTTCATGCGATCATATCGCTTACTCTCGCTTCCCCTGATTGGGTGAAGACATACAATGACTTTGTGTGTTATTGGCCGACTAAAGTCACGTTGGTAAGAAAATTGATCCCATTGGCTGTCTCGCATCCTATTTTGGCGCGGTAAGGTCACCTGACTTTCTTGGCAGTACTTTCCCACGGCATTTTTCCTAGCTGTCGTTATAAATAACATATGCAATTAACGCTTCTAATGTCACTTGTATCGTTTGTAATCCGCGCTTTGAAAGACCGTTACCTAATGCCCTTGTTCTCCTAGCTACACAAAATTGCACCTCGTTTATTCGCAGGAGACCCCGTTAATTGCCCCGACCAAACCGCTCTTGGGTTGTTAGCCATTCGCTAGTTGTGTGTTGATTTGGTCCTATAATCCCCATTGAGAGTGATCTCAGTGTCCTTAGTCTTTCCTCGGGGAATTCATAATATTTGGCGAAAAGAGATGGTCTGTAGATTGCAGATCTCTGTTAAATTCCCCGCAGTGAGGGTCTGAGTAAGAGCTTCAGGTCTTTTAGGTTTCCAACTCACTCTAATGCGAGAGGTGCGGAACGAGGTTTCTAAGGCCTTACACAGTGGCTGCAGGAGACTATTAACCGCATTTGATGAAGTTTCATCAAATTTTGAATTTCCTTCTGCGTGCGCTAGAAGCGTAATTTATAAGCTGAGATAGTACTGTCTGCAATATGCTTGAAATCCAGGCAGCCCTAAAAAGAGCTCGATTTGCTAATTTTAAAGCCTGTTACGAGATTGGCTTTTCATAGGAAGTGATGTGGTCCTTTGCCTACTTGCCAAATTTTGGTGATTGTTCATACAGGAATACTTTTTTGCGGACGCCTGGATACGAACAGGCGAAGATGCGAGCCTCAAGGAATCCTTAAGAAAGGGCTCCAGATCGCATGTGCACTAACGATTTACTGCAATGACGTCATATATAAATGATCTTGACCGTTGAGATTTGAGAACAAGAGCAAGAAGCAATAGCTCCAATACTCATGACAATGTGAGCCCCAGCACTGATCCGCTATTAACAAAGCTGAGACACAATGTGTAAAAAGTGGTCAGTACTTCGTCTCCTTGACAATACAGTTCATGACACAAATGCAAGAAACAGAAATTTAAGATCGGTAGCATAACTAGATTCCGGTGATTTTTGAAATTTTGAATTTTTTTTTACTAACACAGTAGATGATATTCAAACCACATTTACATGAGAGAAAAATGTATCATTATTACCCCTGTGGTCAGGGCTGCAACTCTGTCATATAAGTTGATTGGCTGAAAACGTTTGAATGTGATGTAATGATAGGGCATCGTTATCGGGTAATGCCTGCTCATCACGTCACAACTCTGCTTTGAATTTGAAACTAAGATCAGTGCTGCAAACCACTTGCAACATGTCGACCAACAATTTCGAAAAGCAACAAGTTGATTTGCTAGCAATGGCTTCATACTAGGCTAACAATAATTTTGCTTTGAATTCATATTTCTATTTTGTTCAAAACGAAAGGCCTGCACCCTGCTCTGCCCATTGGGTAATAAACTATTTATTAACTGTTTCCTTCGGGCAATACTAAAATATTAACCCTCAGCCTCTGTACAAAATCTCGCAAGCTTGGTCTTGTACTGACGGCTTCAGGCTAATATTGTCTGGTATTACCCTCGGAAGCAGCTTTTATAGGCTTAATCCAGAACGGGATTGATCCACTATCCGTGCTTGTTTCGGATCATTTACCAGAGAGATCCAGTTTGGGATCAATCCCATCAGAGCCTTGTGTGACGGCTGAGGGCTGATCCCTACTCCAAACTCACACGGATGCAAAGCGAGGCAAGCTAGAAAAGGCAATTGAGACGCTTCTATAATGGCGCCTTTAAGGCACCCGGGCAGCACATGGCGTGAAGTCTTTACGCATGCTTAAGTCTTTATAAGGAGTCTGGGCATCAGTGATAAGGTACATAGATCAATCCCGTGTAAATGCCTGCAAAAGTTTGGGATCGACCCCAATCTGGATTGATCCCGTTCTGGATCGATTAAGTTTTCACTCGTGTAAACGGGATCTGAAACACAGCATTTGTTGGGGCGCCTGATAAAACAGCCAACTTTCAGAAAGTTTTTGACACGATATCCAGACTGATCTTCGAAACAAGAGCAAGTTGCTCCGTATTGTTTTTGCAGTTATCTTTCAGGCTTGAACAATCCCTTGTATGTTTGCTATGCAATCTTTCACATAAAACAAGCATTTAAAGTGATGTGAATTGTGCATTGAACAGAGTATGATATTTCATTTTCCAGGTATATCCGTATTGATCCTTCAAAGGCATGGATGTGAATATGAGTTGCAGTTTGGCTTGCTATTTGCAAACTTTCTAAAAGCCAATGGATTTCATATCAAGTACGATGTACTGGATAGCCTCTTAATCGCTGAAATGGGGACCGCTGCTTATTACGAAACGGTTGAAAAAGAGTCAGATTTTGTCATCATTATTTTCTCTGATAATCCAGGTATGGTGATACTGCTTTGTTTTTTCTTCTTGTACCGCATTCACACTGACACAGTGAAACTAGCTTTACTTAAGCCAGGTTACATAAATATTCTAACCAATCAAATGCACTCGATTTGTTGGACTGACCAATCAGAAGGCCGATACTCTGGTTTAGTTTAAAATCACGCGTTGACCCCCTGAATCGGGGTCGAGAGTTTTAAAATTGACACGGAAGAATTTCGCATAGATAGAAACTAAAAGTCACTAAAAACAGACCATTCTAAGTGATATTCAAAGAGGCATGTGGAAAAATTCACTGGGGGGAGGGGCACAGAGTCTGGATAAGGTTAACAAGGAAAAGCTTGTAATGAATTCCTTGCCTTACCCTGGTATGCCTTATTAGACACCACTGTTATGTTTCAGTGTATTTTCTTCTGTGGAGAAAAACTAATACGTTTATGTGGAGGAGATTCATTTCTTTCTCGGCTTTTTACGCTTGCTCCTCCGTAGTAGGAAATAAGGCCATCCTCCATAAAGTAACAGAGACTCCACACTGACTTACCTTGTATTTTAAGCCTTTGTGCTACACACGATCAAAAGCTTCTGAAATATCAAGGAAGGCAGAGCGACCATCGACTGTAGGGTTGCAGTCGAAAGTAGCAGAGATTGTATGAACAGTGGAGAGCAGCTGGATAATAGTTGAGTCACCAGGGAGAAAGCCTAACTGGTTAGGGTTGAGTAAGCCGTTGCCATTCAGGTATTGGTAGAGACTGTCCAAAATTAGTTTTTCAAGTATCTTTCCAATTATTGGAAGCAATGAAATAGGTCTGTAATTTTGTTTAAGGTGTTTGCTAGTTTTTCTTATGAATGAAAACAACGTTAGCTCTTTTCCAAGCCTCAGGAAAGAACCATTTATTGCATGAATCAAATATCATTTTCAAAGGTACTGAAAGAGCACTGTTGCATATTTTTATCATTCGTGCTAAGATTCCATCCCAGCAGTGCGCTTTGTTTTGATTTATGATGGCATAATTTTGAGCAACTTTTCATTTGAAATTGTAGTGATAGCAACTGGTAGTACATCTAAGATAACTTCACCAGGAATCTCACTTCCTGTATCTAGAGTACCACGTTGAAGGATGAAAAAATCATTAAATATTTTGGCCTTGGTTTCAAAGTCTAAAACGAAAACATCATTTTCTAACAAGGGAGGAATCAACGGCACCTTCGTTTTATTTAATGTCTTGTTAATTTAAGACCAATATCTCTTATTACCAGTGTCAGAATTGGAGCTGGTCTGTCCAATTATCGTGAAGTAGTTATGCTTAGCAATCTCGATAGCTTTTGCTGCACAGTTTGTCAAATCTTGGATGATTCAGCTTTGTCATCTGGCTGACCGTTTCTCATGAAAGTTGTGTAAACGCGATTCTTTTTTGGATCATTCTTTCTATAGCTCATGCTCTTTATAGAGCGAGTAATCCATGACACGTCCCTGGGTTCTTCATTGGCAAGTTCGATTAGGGTGAAATTAGAGAATATATTCAGCAAAACTTCATTCAAGATTTCGAGTTGATGACAGGGGCAAGTGACATTCTCTAAGGCCTCGAGCCATTGAAACATTTGGATACTCTTCCTGATTGCTGCAATGTTTACTTTATCATGTACAATAGCGTGCGCTTATACATTTTGTTGGAGAGCATTCCATTGATTGTCTGATGGTTGCATTGATCATGCAACGTTGGATGAACACCAGACTCAAGAAAGAGATTCGGCTGGTCCGTGAATATTATATCTATGGAAGATTTAGATTCACCCATAAGGAGAGTTGGCTCGGTAAACTGGTTTAGACCAAGGTCACATTTGAAAGGCTCTAAAAGTTTACCCTCGTAATTATCAACATCATCTTCCCACCACAGGGACGAACGTCAAGTGAAATCTCCAATCGTTATCGTACTGTAACGGTTCTGTGCAGCCTACAAAGACAGCATTTGTGCAAAAGTGTTCATAAAATTTTCAAAGTCAATGTGATTTTGACCAGGGCTTCTATAAACCACAACACATAAATACTTTTTCCTATCAAGCTGGATTTAGCATATGATTACACTCTGGGAGCATCTCCATTGCAGGACGAATCTGGACATATTGGAATACCAGGCTCACAGAGAAGTGTAAAGGGCGACTCCCATTCCCAACCCTTTATTTATCATCATAATCAGCATCGTTTATTTGTTTATTCAAATTAGGCTTTAAACAAAGGTAGCCAAATACAGCAAATTCAGGCCACTATTGACAATTTACATGTTTTACACTGCAATCAAGAATGAAGCATAGGGCACCCAGCCTTTGAATATAAATGTTGCAGAGTTTGCAGCAGTTGCAGTCATCTTAGTTTTTATGCCAACAGCTGCACACGGGGGGGGAGGGGTGGTACGTGACTTGCCAATGGGCAAGGTCTGCTGCTGGTTTCTAGAAAGGTACCTTTTTCTAATTCCTAAAACTTGATGTCATACCTACATTTATGATGTATTTCTGGCTATCTTTCGCCAATCTCTGGATGACCCGCCCATATTTAAGGGAAATCTGCCGAAAAGAGGTCCCTGTTTCGAGAATTTCGGGTCCCAAATCCCAGCCATATGGGCGGCACATACCCGTACCGTCGACATAGTATTCCCCTCTCCCCCCCCCCCCGGGAAAAGCTGTGTTGATGCCAATTGTGCTGTGGGATCAAACAGTTTAGGGGAAGAGAGTTCAACAGAATCTTCATAGACGTGTACAAGTTGATAGTGTGTGTGGGAAGACCGTTTGATGGATTTTAACTGCTGACCTTTCTTTTGATTTTAGTGCAAAATGAAAGCAACCCTTTTGAATTCATCTTGAACATTATCAGAACGAGAACTTTGAAGAAAGAAGATCCATCAAGATTCATTCCAATCTACTATGACCGCAAATCATCTGTCCCTGTTTATCTCCAAAGCACTGCTAAAAGGATGCCGAAAGCATTGGCCGGTATCATGAACCACATACAAAATGATTCTATAAAACGTAGCGTTGAGCTGATGGGAAATCTCAAGAAAGCAAGATCGAAGGTTCTAAAAAGCTACCATCCTCCTTGTGATGTCACATTATGTCATAAGGTAAGAGTGGCTTTTAGAGAAATGAAATGTTGATGGTGTTGTATGTTGAAGGATACATTTAGATATCTGACTTGCGCAGTTTATCTATTTGATCCAGAGATCAAGCTGAGGGCATTAGTATTCTTGCCAACTTCACTTATCACTGAGCTTCAGATAAAATATAATCTGCAGGGCAGACGTTTAGATCTAGCCTTCTTCACTCCATGAATTCAACAAACAAAGGAAGATTTTGTAACTGTAGTATCAGATGTTTTTAGTAACTTATCGTTTCAACGCGATTAGCCCTTGATAGCAAACAGGAACTTATCAAATCAAAGCTACAACAATCTAACCACAGCGGCAAGCCAAAAAATTAAGTTGCAAAGGTGCTACAGTGCACATCTTTAAATAACATCTTTTTCTTTCTGGGAGCCAAAACATTTTCTGGGACCAATAGACATGTGGTCCGCTACTTCTTCCGCCCCTGAGGTGCCATGAAACTACTATGACGTACTGTCGCCTTGTGCACACGACGAGGCATTGAGAAGAGAATTCAAACAGATATATCGATGGAAAGAAATAAGGAGAGATCTAAATGTCTGCCTCGCAGGTTATGTTCATCTGATTCAGAAGCTCAGTAATAAATGTAAAACTAGAATACTAATTCCTTTTGCTTAATTTCTGCATGAAATAAATCAAATGTTCAGGGCAGATGTTATAGTATATCTTTCTAAAAAATGCAAATTTTGTGACAACAGTATCAGCTGTTTTTGACTGGCATGCCATTTCAAAGTGATTATAACTAGGAGAATAAGGGGATTCTCTCATGCAAGAAATCAAAGCACGAGGTCGGTCGCAAAGATCCCCAGAATATAGTATTGCCAACTGTCGAAATGAGCCTACGAGGTGGTATTGTCTTCATGTTTTGTTTTGCAACTAATGTTGGCAACCGTTTTCTCTTTCCAGGGTACAAATTCCAATCCAGATAGAGTGAGAGGTGAATCTGTGGCATGACGAGATGCAATCTGTTTTTGTTGCTCAGTGATCTTGGAATCAGTGATCTAAAGGACAATTGTTGATAGAGCTGACTGTCCAGTAATCTTCAAATATTTGGAACGCAAAATGCTAGCGTCAAGCTTCAGTAGGTTTTAGAATGGATTTGTAACATTACTTGGGATGAATTTTGTCATTTCTAGGTTTATTTGGTATGGCTCAGTCTTTAGCAGGGTTTAAACGAATGTTTTGAAGACATCTTTATGTGCGAAGAATGAGCACATTGCGTGCTAGGGCAGATTTCTTTGTAGGAAGGAAGGAAGGAAGGAAGGAAGGAAGGAATGAACGAACGAACGAACGAAAGAACGAAGCAAGGAACGAATGAACGAAGCAAGGAAGCAAGGAAGCAAGTAAGCTAGGAAGCAAAGAACGTATCTATCTAGGACGGTGTTGGTGCCAAAAGTGTAACAAAAGGTCAGGCATATGTGAGGTAGTTTGACCATTGAAGCTGCCATTAGAGCCGCAATCAGGCTAAATGGCGGCAAATTTCGAACTTTTATTTGGCAACTTGACGGGCATGTTTATGATGTGAATAACTGTTAACAAAGTTAAGTGTGTGCAGTTCAGAAGTGTTGGATAAGAACATTGTCTACCAATCTGGGGGGAGGGTTCACGCTACCATTTACCAGCATTTTCAATGAAACAAACTTTGAAGCACATTTTTTGCCCACCCACTGAACGTTAAGACCGATTCTTGGGGTCGAGGTTTAACTTCTCCGGATATTGACTACATATCTTTAAGTGACTAGCTGTTAAGGAGTACATATTTCAATGTCTCACATCCGACTAATGAACATGGCAACTGGAAATAACTTGGTTACCTTGTGTTGAAAAATATCTGTAGCCTACGACAGACCCACTTCCAATGCCCAAATTCCTGACTTGCGCGTGTGAGACTTCTGCCTCTTCGTCATCGATCATCGAAAGAATAAAAAACTCAACAACGAAAAACAGACAGTATCCTCTTTACACAGAAACGGCTTTCTATTCTCACCACATCCCCCGAAATTCTTTGTACATCACCATAGGGTACCTATTTTCATGAGGATACTTTTAACGGCTCGAGTTGATTTTTTAAGCGTAAGATCTTTATAAATGATTATACAAATTATTAACGTATATTCCTTATTACTTACATGGCTTGACAGGAACGTCACAATCCAGTTAAATATGAAGACCATGTCAGTGACAGTCTGGTTTATACCTTTTGGAGTCAGCTCGTTTTCTTCACCGGGAGGGGTTCTCGGGTAAATTTCGGCAGAGATGGCGCCAGGGAAGAAATGCTAGGGGACAAAAATTGTCAAAGCGCCGACATCGAGCGAAGCAAGAAAGATTTTACGGGCCCCACCTTTCTGATTGGGTCAAAATTCGACAAAACTCGCTGAAAACATGACAAGCAAGTTACGGAAATCTACTAGTAGTCTGGAAAAATATACCCTTATGGGTGGCACATCCCTAGGTACCTTTACTATGGAAGAGCAGCCCGTTTGGTTTCTGTTCTTGCTTGATATGTGTTAATGGCATCTCGTATTACTAATTCGCAACCAAGAAAAGCTATGAATTTCCGCTCAACTCAGTGTAGCAGTAATTCATTGCTTTACTCTATATCGCGCTTTATTGAAATTGCTACCGTTTTTCGTCTATCAGCTTAGGACCTACGATGATTTCGAAGCATCGTGGAGTTTGTTTTTGACAAGAAGAGAATTGCTGTAGTTCCAACAATAATCAAGAAATATAAAATCACCTGAAAGAATCATGGCAAATTTCCTGAAATTCCTTTGGTGCCATTGTATCAAAAGCAAATATAATACCCATTTGTGCAATTTCATTAAACCCCATTCACATTTGCAGATTGAAGCAACTTAAGTGAAAATTGATAATTATAAAGCTTTGAAATAGTTTTTATTTCATGTAAAAATTACTGAGTATGTGTAATCTTAGAGGTGATGCCTTTGAAATTTAAAGTGGTTTGTTCACAAAACCTTAGAGCTTAAGAGACATTGATTTTCTACAATGTGAACTGAAATTTTAGATCGAACTTTTTCCTCGGTTTAGCCTGGTTTACATATGATCGTAACAGTCGGCGACGTGTCGCCTAGGCAGGCTCGGGGACATATCGGAGACAGTTGCGTTAAATGGAAACATTTTCTGAACGACGTCGCCGATCAGACGGGGACCGTACGGGGACTCATCAAAAGAGTTGAGATGAGTTCAAAGCCTGGTTTCCATATGATCGTAACAGTGATTGTTTCCATATGTCGCCAAATGATCGGGGACACATCGCCGATGTGTCTGAGTAGGTCGCCGATGAAAACCAGGCTTTTTTATCTGCAACGATTAATTCTGCAGCAATCTTAGATTCGAGGAAGTCTCGAATCTTGAGGCGAAAGATCTGCAATAATAACTGTGTTTCAGAAAAAACGTAACCCACTTTCATTCGATATTCTTCATGAAGTGATAAGACTGAATCAATTTGAGGCATACCATCTGAACGTAAAATCTATCATCTTTCAAATGATCCAAGTTGGGAAGATTAATTGAATTGTTCATTCCAACGCAGCGATTGTTCTGTTTTACACAGCCAATCAAAGTTATCAGTGATTTGAAGACAGTATTGCAATTAGCCAGATACTTTTCAGACCTGCAATGCTGAAAAGACAATTACCTGCTGGTACCTGAATTGATTCGCATGGTGTCTTCATTTGGCAGGGCTCCTAGCTTTATAACATACTTAATTATACATTGCATCAGGTAGGGAGAAGAATTTGAAATCAGATTTTATATTAATCTCGAGACTTCCAGTATCTTGCTAGCATCAATTTGATCAAACTGCATTCAAGAAGTATGAGATATCGGTCGTGAGAAAGAGTTTCGTGAAGATAAATCTATATGTATCGACAAGCTTCTTGATTCCATTTTTCTCCTGAACACTTTTATTATCTTTGCAATCAGTGAACTCGTGAGTTTCAAATTCTCAGTTATTATCCGATCTTCAGTTTCAACCAATCGGTTTATGTACCACAATGAGTGCCAATGGAAAACAAGATAGCAGGGACGTAAGGGATCTCGAAGAGCTCTATTCAAAACCTATCATTGACCCATCAAAAAGACGTGAACCCAGCATCTCAAGTTATCAGTCAGACGGAATCTACGACAGACTTGATCGAAAGAATAGTCGTAACAGCAGAGCGAGCATGAAGAGATACCTACAGACTGAGGACACCGTCAAAAACGACACGACACCCAATATGTCAACACAAGGCAGTGTATCAGGTCAGTCTGACACTCGAAATGGTATGAACTTGGAAGCAGAGAGAAAGTCAGAGACCAAGAATGGTACGTATGATGCATCGCCACTTGCGTCTCCTCCAAGAAGCGTGGTGAGTCAGTCGGCTGCCAGTGTGTTGTCAGAGGATGACGTGTCAGAAGAGGCAAAGCAATATCCCATTGATGTCTTAGAAACAAAGGATACGAATGATATAGTAAAAGAGCTGAGAAAGTTGGGCCTCGAAGAGCAATCGGACCGATTAGTCCTGGCACTGAGAAATAGATTTGAGCTTGAAAGCGAGTTCATTAGTGTTTGCTCAAACGATGGCGTTGTCATTGTAGAAGGGGATTATGAAGAGGCTGCGACAGAGCATCAGTCCATTGGTGGATTACGAGTGAAAGGAATGCGGCCTAAATATGTGAATTATGATGAGTATGATCCAGATATTATCAACAAGTATGGTCAGGTGACGCGGAGTAAAGAGAAGATGGCCAATGATGCTGCGATTTTAAGGCGTCGCGCGGCAAATATGCTGTGGAAAGTGGAAAATATGGAGCGGATGATTGACCCGAATTCAAGGGTCAGGTATGTAAGGCATGAAGGTGAAGAGTAGACTCGATGCAGTTATGGAAAATGACATGAGAAGTTTTACGTTGATCAATTATGTGGTATACGTTGCAATTGGACAACATACTGTCCCCAAACAGTGATGAACATTGCTTTCTTAGGACCTGATTACATGATCAGAGCTGTTGTGGTGTTTCTCCTCGCAAGGCTACTTTGGTAAGCAGGGGTGAAATGTTGCATGCAATTACATTTAGTTTTGCACTTCAGAGCTGCAAAGTAGCTTTAACAGAGGGATCTCGTTTAAAATCGTTCACCTCGGATAACAGTTTGATTGTGTAATCATACCCTACAGACGATATGTAAATGTGATAATCAAATTCATAAAAAGCTTCTTTTGTCTTTATCAACAACAATCTTTTGTTTCTGTACTGCAATAAAGTAGTTAGAAATACTGCAAGTCTCGTTTATTTTTTCGATAACTGGAAAGCCAAAATTTCAATATCGGAAAAATTCCAATAAGATAATGAATGAGATAAGCTTATTCGCCAAACATTTAAACAAAGGCTTCCCGTTTGGCTATGGCGCAAAACGTTGCACGGAAACTAAACTGAAGAAGAATATGATGGGCGAGGCGATATTATTAATGAGATACTTTTGAATCAGAGACTCAGAATCTATGGAGTCAGATGCTGGACAAATTCGATGAACTCACTTCGTGGAGCCGAAATGCACATCGGGGAGGCAGGATTCATAGATCGTTGCGGCATTTCCCTCTTCGTCGAGTGGCATTAGACATTTTCGAGGGGACGGAGCACGCCTTTTCGTTGCGGCACGGTGTTGGCATGACTCTTCGTAGTGGCATTTTGAATGATATGACTGTTCGTCGAGCCGCTTTACTCTTCGTCGAGGCACTTTACTCTTCGTCGAGGCATTTTACTCTTCGTCGCGGTGCTTTACTCTTCGTCGAGGCATTTTACTCTTCGTCGCGGCGGTGTGATTGACAGGACTTTTTGTAGTGACGCTCTTTCATTGACAGATAATAGATATTGCTGCTATTATTTCACTTCACTTTCATCGGACATATGAGTGGCTGAAGCAATGCGGGAGTCTAAAGTACGACCAAAAACTATGTAGAGTTAAACGTTTTTTGATGCCATTTCGGATCTATTTGCTTAATAGTAAAAGTTAAGGTCTCTTTCGAAAGAGGAAGAGAAGCGTAATATCCGTAGGCAGCAATTTCGAAGTTTAAGCTTACGGGAGGGGGTTGAAATCAAGCCTCAAAAAAAGGCAACTCTTATCCCACGCAGCCGTCGAGGTTGAAAGA